>PYHX02000467.1:57398362-59798362 GCA_004302925.2 Cochliomyia hominivorax
GTCTATTAAATCAACGTGATATGCACCTGTTCCTCAGTCATTGATCAATGCCATCTTTACCATTTGGATCACAGATGATAGAGAAATCGGAATCTTCTAGATCAGAACCTTATCTAGAAGATGCCGATCTTATATATTCTCCCTGAACACTCCACCAAAAAGTTTTCCAATCGTTACAGTGTTGGACTGGAATGCTGTTTAGTGATCTAATTCCATTACACCTTTTGCATCTTGATTTAAGATAGCAGACAACGGAATCTTCTACTAGATCACAACCTAGGAGAGCGTGCACTTCTAATATAGTTTTTTTGCCATGTTCTTCTTACATTACATACTCCATCTAAATAAAATAGGTTAATTTAAAATTATCTGAAATGTGCGGCAGTACTTAAATGTATTATAATGTAATCGGATTTGTAATTATGTTAAAGTATATGTACATGACTATTTAAATATTTGTAAACTCTTTTACCAAAAAAAAAACGAATCAAGACTATTTAACATTAACTTCCTTTTAATATTGTTCATGTTGTACTTTACGAGTTATCAAGATTCATTACATGTAAATATCAAAAGTTACAAGTTCAGGCGAAAAAAAAACAACTGAATATGAAATCACATTTGAGTGGTATTATCGACGTTGTCGAAAGTGTTATAACCTTTATCTTATACACAATTTGGGTAGAAGAAACTGTTGTACTAAAATTTATTTGTATAAAATATTAATTTGATAAAATAATTTCCAAAATAATAATTTATATATTTCAGTTTTCGAATTTATATTTTCACAAATATTTTACTAAATTTGTGCATAACTTTTATACTCTATTTTGGGTGTTATACGTTTTTGCTGATGTTTGTAACACATAGGAAAAAATGGTATACCTTTAGGTATACCGCTTAACTCAGAATCACTATCTTTGTCAATTTAACGATGTCCGTCCGTCTGTATTTTTCGGCTGGCTGTCCACTCTACAAGTCCTAATTTTTGAGATACCCTTATGAAATTTGATACACGGTATTACTTTGGACCAAGAACGAAATTGGCCATGTTCGGTCCAGTATTAGGTACCTCCAATATAAGTGTCATCATAGAATCAGGTTTAAAGTTTAAAAGTCCGATTTTAATGAATACTATAATATTCTTAAATGATGTGCCAAGTTATTCTCAAAAGTCCTATAAAAGACTTCTTCCAAATATCTTTTTGAAGGGCACAAATAACACACATATTATGGAATTGTAATTGTTATATAACCCACACAAAAATTCATTTTAAACCGCATAAATGTTAGTTTCATAAAAATATACTGCACTCTTAAGAATAAAACAGAAAATCAAATTGTACAAGAGCCGTTCATTACTTTCTCGCTACCATTTATAAACAAATATTGTAGTGTAGAGTATTACATAGTTGGGTTTCGCCGACTGTAACATTCTTACTTATTTCGCATGCATATGTGAAAGGGTATAGAAAAAACAAAAACGTATTCGCAAGAATGCACAATAAAGTAGAAGTATATACAATATTTTCGCAGGATGTTAAATGTTAACAAGTAAATGTTTTAAGGGGAAATTCATTTTTTTTTTTCAAATTTTAAAGGCCCTTTTTTAATATTGTATACAACATGGACTTTTTTCCCTCTTGAAAGCATATGGATTTCACAAAGCATTTCCATATTTTATGGTTTGCTAATGTTGTTAGATCTTCCCATATAAGGTAGCGTTGTAGCGAACGTCTCCAGGTATTTCTTGGCCAATCACTGATTCCTTTAACCTTAAGGTTAAAGCGCTATGGCTCTTATGTCATTGGATACCATATCAAGTTCCGGAGAATAAAACATATTTCTTATATTCACTCTTTTTTCACATATGAGCCATAAATTATCAAAGTCCTAAGTTATTTCCCCTCAGTTTTATATCTATTAGAACATAAGAATTTGTTTGAGTCTGTTGTCTAAGTACACATACAAAAGTATGAGTAAATATACATATGTATTTGAACTTTGTGTTTGATTACTTCAACTAACTTAAGGCTGAATTTCTGTTTGTAGCTACTTTCAAGCTGTTTGTCTTCTGACAAGCTTCCGATTTATATTCGTTAAAAAGTAAAAATTGCACATTAAAATATGAGTTTAATGTGAAAAGAATTTAAGCTTTAATTTGTGACACCCTACAATATACTTTTACTTATATTCATTTTTTTAATTATTTAATTAATTGAGAAAAATTTCATGATTTAAGAAGTGCGATTGAAAAAATATTAACACACGTTTTTCATTTAAAGTTTTAACATAAACATTATTATGAGTGACCGTAAAAAAGTGCGTATTAAAATTATTGAACATTTTCAAAAAATAAGGTTCGTGGATACTAAGTATCGACCATAGACACGACTTAAATAACTCAGAAGATGATAATTCTCCGTTGTAGCTGAAAATGTTTTTAGTCTGTGAAGTCTTTAATTTTGAGCAAAAAATTACGTTTCGATGTGTATAATAAAATATTTCATTTGTTAATCGGCATCATGTACACGTATGAGTTATATAAAATATTATATTAAGTATACGCTTACTGCACGAAATTAGTAAACAAAAAATTACATGAAACTAAATAAATTAGACTATAGTCTGCTAAGGTCGACTGTAGAGGAATTTTCAGAATTTTAAGTTTGAAAGAGTGACAAATTAAAATGCTACATTCAGCTGTGCTTAATCTTTAATAACTACCATCATTTACAGCTACAGTTAAATATTCCATCTATTATTCGGTTTGTTAATTTTAAACTTACATACGAAGAAAAAAAGATAGTCGTGGCAACCATAGTTGATAGGCAATATTATTTGGTTTACTATTATGGTTGTCGCTCTTCCATAATATTTTCAAATAAACTAACAATATGTTTAAACCATTAAAAAATGATCCTCCCACAATACTAATTGGACTTTTATTTTGTTTCAGTGCGAATATATGTCTATTCCAGGAACTGGCCTTAAATGAAAGCTATAACGTGTTATTGGCCGATTTGCGTAATATTAATAAATATTTAAAATCAGTTTGAAAAATAATAATTTTATAATCGCCCAAGAACGAATGTATAATATCCTCTATGTTGGATTTAAATTGTAGTTACTATAAAAATTAACGGCCCTCGTATTATTAAATTTCTGATTTATTCTGAAGTGTACAGAACACTATTGTGGCAATATTATTTACATGAAATATGCGCCTTTTGAAATAAATTTTTCTGTGTGTGTGAAGGGGGCCGTTATTCATATGGGAGCTAGAAGAAATAATGGACCTTCTCTGCATAATTTGACACAACATTTTAGAATATAATAGAACTTTCTTTCTTACTTTTGTCAAATTTTTTTAAAATCGCTTTACAATTAGGACTTTTGTGAGCTTTAGAACTCATTCCGGAAGGATGTTTGTATTGAAGGCACCTGAAATATTGGTCCGAACATGGCCAATATCAAAAGATTTCGTTGTGGCCAAAATAATGATATTTACCAAATTTCATCACGATATCTCAAAAATGACGTATTTTAGAGTGTTAACAACGTTTCATATTGGACGGACTGAAGGACATTGTTAGTTATTGATGATTCCAAGAAGTGTATTTAAAACCAGTTTTTCACAGCAAACATTAGCACAAACATATTATACTGAGGTATATCTGAAATGAATAACAAATAACTTGACCAAATTTTATTTATTTCGGACAGTTTGTCTTGGCTTGAGAATTTTTCAAATTGACTGATGAGGAAGTTTTCTTAATGATAACAGACGAATTAGATTTTTGTTTGATTCAAGAGTATATCTGCAGCAAAAAGGAGAAACAGCATAATTCATTTTAGGTCTTTTCATTGAACTTCAAAACGAAGTACATTAAAGTAGGAATGAAATTATATAGACAAAACATATTAAACTTCGTTTTGTTAATTATATTATGATTTTCGTATACACTTTAAAAAATGAATGTAAAATAACTCTAATACAATTTGTAAGATTTTATGTAAATTACTAAATATGCGTAAAAATGAGTATAAAATGTTCGATATAAATTTTACAGACTTTTTCTACAAAAACTCATACAAAGTATAGTGGTATGAATATTTTCATTTCAAAATTGCTTATATTGTATATAATTTTTTTAAAATTTTGAATAACATTAAATAACAGATGTTTATTTTTTACATATAAAATGCATAAAAATTGTATCATTTCTTTTCTTCATTTTAAACTTCAAAAAGCTGCTTGCTTGCTATATCGACAACTTTTTGAAAATTCTTTCTAATTTTTTGACTTTAAAATAATCGTGTGTATCATTTTTTCTTCCGAACCAGGTTTTCTATTAAAGGACAAGTTCTACCAGTACTGTTTAATGAAATTGAAAACAGTTTGACTGCAGACCTTTGCTGACCAGCGTTACCGTTGAGATTTTTCGAAAAGTCGCACAAATATGGGATTTTGGAAAATAAAGTCGCATCTTAAAGGTGATTTGTGGAACACAAGTCGCCATAGGCTTAATTCGCCAAAAATTAACATTTCCTGAATAGTTTTAAATTTTGAACTTGCACTCTTTTCCGTGTAATGTAATAATAATTATGTTTTTCCTAAATTTATCACTATTTCGATTTCCATTATGATCTCGTAGAAGTATCGGTTTTAAGTTTCTATGATTCAGTCTTTCTTTATTTAAATTATTTCCATATATCCCTTTAAAGCCAAATTAATAGAATTTCGTGCAGTTTTATGCCGAAAATGAAAATTATAAAAAAGGACAAAAAAGGGAAATTTTAAAAAGTACACAAAAAGTCGCAAGCAGTTGAAGAAGTCGGAAATTGCGACTAAAATCGCACTAACGGTAACACTGTTACTGACATGTTTACAAAGGTAAACAAATCAAATAATACTTGACTTAAAAGTTTTAATAACAAACGTGTGTTTAGAATTTTTCAATCTCACTCCTTATATTCCATATTTCTTACAGACATAATAAAAATTAATAAAAATTTAATTTATTTGAAATTTTTCACTTTTTTTTTTCTTTTTGACTCGGAAAAAATATTATTTTTTATTAGAAAATTACAGACCCATATCTGAAATGAACTCAATATTATTAAAATTTCCCGGAGGTGGGTTTTAAGCTTAAAAACTCTAAGATATACTCCACATCAATTCAGTACAATTATTTTCTGTATTTTACTTTTTAGTGAATTTCTGAACTTAATCTCTGGTTTTAGCAATAAATATTAGTTTCGATAAGTCTATATTAATTTTGATAATAAATATACTTGGAAATAGTGGAAGCTCTGATAAACTATGGATCAATCTTTGAGGAATTTGGTTCGCCTATTTCAAAACGTTTTAGGGTACCCTACATGTTGCATGATCCACTATTTTCTTCAATGAATCATCAGTAAAAATGAATTAAAAAACTAAAGAAAAAATTAAACGAAATTTTATTTTTACTGCGTCAATATTTGTTTGTTTGAAAGCATCATGTTGACGAAAGAACGTTTATTTATGTTCGCATTTCATTTACAGCTTCTTTTATCTTTTTTATTCCTTTTCTTCTTACTTTTTTATATTTTATTTAAAAGAATTTATTTATTTATTTGTGTTCTTTCCCTTTTTTGTTGCAAATTAAGTTGTTGTATTTTTCTTATGAATGATGTGATGAAAACGTGACTAAAATTCTTAAAACTTGATTAAAAACATGAGCGTGTGTAATATAAAATATTTCAAATATACATCTGTCTGCATATATTTAATATGACTCCTTTTAACTCTTTAATAAAAGAGAATTTTAAATGGGTTTATATATCTATGGATATATACATTAATAAAAAAGAATAATAACTTAATAGGAAGGACTACATGGCACTAGATGGCCTTAGCAAGTCAGTTTAACTTTTTTTAATTTCAGTTAAACTAAAATGTTTTTAACATCGAAATTTCTAAGAATTTAGTGACTTTTTAAAGGAGCTTTTAATAATAGTGATTATTTTCCCCACATTCATTTTAGGTATATAAAGTTGTGTTGTACCTAACAGTCATTTTGACTTCTTAGAGATTTTCAATTAGTCAAACCACTTTTGTTACTGAATTGGGTAAATATTATATTTCTTTTTCCAGATTTCGACTACTTGATAACATAACAATAAGAGGCTATGCCGAATCTTCAATACCCTTCACCATAAATTCATTTGAAGTTAATACGATAGGTTCCGTAGATCTACATATACACACATACATTCGCAAACGCATACTTATAAATACGTTTCTTAAACTTAATGAGTCATAAAATCACTTATATTTTTGGCTATGACTTTTTTCTATTGAACGAATTTTGATAATTTTTGGAAAAATAGTAAATTTTTAATATTATTAATATTATGACAAAATTTCGTTTCAATTAAATGACTTATAGCAGACAAATTTACGAAGTACATCTCTTGAACTTAGAGATAGCATTAGATGTTGGTCTGTGGATGTGAGCTTGGCAACAACAGACAGACGGACAAATAGCTAAATCGACTCAGATTTGGATTTGATTCAAGAATATATACATCATGGGGTCTAAGATGATTCCTTCTTAAAGTTACATACGAAATGACAAATTTAATATACCTCTTCACCGCTTGTGATATACAAACACATAATAAACTAATTGATACTCGAAAAGTTGCATTTGGTTAAGAAATTGAACTGGAACTAGATATTCCAATATTTATGCAGTCGTAATTATCGTTAAAGACTTTTTGTATAATTTTCCGCATCCTAATCAAAATTCAAAATTTAGTTTTATAACTGTAACAAATATAAAAAAGATATTCCTAATAAATTCCTTTACATCATTGCTTTTACGATACTCTACGGGGTACCCAATATTCACCTTTATGATTAAAATTCGACTTAAAATTACTTTCTGGGTAACGATGTTCGCTTGGTTGGGTTGTTGAATTTACATATTAACTTTATGTGTAAGTACATATCGCAATTTTGAAGACAATTTGATGAAATTCGGAACTTCGAAGCCTACTGAAATTTGTGATGATCGGTCCATTATTTCTCATAGATTCTATAGAAATGCTTCCAAATTTATAAATATCTTAATACAGTTAAGCAAAAATAAGGTTTTTTTCCAAACATATGTGTAACATTTCAGATTGTTGGATTCATAAGTTTTCCTTTAAAAATATATCCATAAAAATGCGTTAAAATGTGATAATAATAGAATTTAAAAACTTCACTCATGAGACCAGTTTTTGTTCTACTTCGATCTTGTTTAATTTTCTTGATTTGTAAAGAAATTATAAGGCAAAGGAATGCTTACAAGCCTAACGTAAAATTTATGAATACTTTTTTTTCTGATTTATGCTGAAATATGTAGTTTATGCTTTTCAAAGGGGGCGACATGTGTGCAAGAAGAAATTATGTATTAACTCTCGCACTATTTCACCCATTGATTCTTGCTAATATTCATTCAATACTTACTTATTTGTGGATTAATGCACTTCGAAGTGCTGCTTAAGTTGGTAAGATCTATGAGAAGTAATGGTCTGATCATCGCACATCATTTAAGAATTAATAAATCGACTCAGAAAATGTTTTTAATCTAGTATTGTAGTGTATAAACAACAAAAATTGAAAATTATGAATTCGGAGAGATTTTAACGTTATCATAGATAAGCATTTGATACCTATAAAGAGCATTGATATTTACGTGGAACATTAATATGTAAGAATTTTTTATCTTGAAAAACTAACCTAAACTAAAATTCTTCTAGTCTTGTTTACCTGCGTCACGTGATAAAGCACAACGCTATTCAATGCCTTTTTCAGCTTAAAACCTTTTTGTTTATATTTAAAAATTTGTAGTTTCGATCAATTAAAATGTCGTTATAAAACAAGTTAGAATTGTAAAGTCGGTCAAGCACGACTATGTTATACCCTACACCACAATGTTGGTTATAAAAAGTAGTTACGAAAACGAAATGAACTGCCCTCGTATAATTTAATTTTCTGGTTTGTTCTTGACACTAACATTTATGTGAATTTAATGTATTTTAAAATGAAATTCTCTGTGGGTTATTATGGACTGACCTTCGTATTATTTTGCACATCAATTTTCTTCATTTTCTGATTTGTTCTTGACACTAACATTTATGGGAAATTAATGCGTTTTAAAATGAAATTTTCTGGGGGTTTTTATGGACCAACCTTCGTATTATTTTGCACATCAATTTTTGCTTATATTTATTTTTATTTGAACTAAAATTACAACAATATCAAAGTATATGTTATATTCGTGTTCTTCACAGTGATATTTGCATGTGACCAATGAGGAGCAATGAACTGACTCTCGCATAAATTGGCAATTCTTTCTAGAATATCATAATACTTACTTTTGCTAAATTTTGTTAAAATGGCTTTACATTTAGGATTTTTATGAGCTTAGAACCTCATTTCGGGTGGACATTTGTATTGAAGCTATCTGAAATACTGCACCGCACATAGCCAATTTCAATATCCTTCGATCTTGGAACAAAAAAATTATATGTATTAAATTTCGTCAAGATATATCAAATATTGCGAACTGTACACTCAAAGCGTTTACATGACAGATGGACGGATATCGTTAAATCGACTCAAAAAGTGATTCTGAGACGAACGGTATATTACTCGATGCTACTTGTTTCTATATATTACAAGCTTCAGCATAAACGCATAATACCCCAATCACCTATGGTAGTGTAGGGTATAAATATTAGAGAAATCAAAATAGTTATTTTTTCGTTCTAAACTGACCTGTCCTTTTCGCAATATGTGATTTCATAGAGAGCGGAATATATATAGAAGATTTGCAGCAAATTGTTATTATTAAGTATCAACCGGCAACCATTATAAAGTACATACAAATTAAAAGATATTCAGAACTATTTCAGTGATAGTTGAAAAAATTTATCGGTTTAGCTATTAATTGTGAAGTGTCTTAGGGACAATTCATAGACAGATTTCTTATTTAGACCAACGATTTACCCACTTTTGTTACGATATCTGATGATGAATGGATGAACGAACGAAATATATTCGGGAAAAGACTATAAAATTCCTATCCCTTAATATATCCTTTTTTTAATTAACACAATCAAAATCTGCTATACCAAAAAGAAGAAGAAAATTGACCGCCAAACAAAAACAATTCTTCTAATAAAATTTTAACAGAATATTTAATTTTGACTTAATTTGTACAAATGAATAAAAATACGAAATAATACAAAATAAAAAATGGTAAAAGGAGAACTTTTAAAAACTACTGCATTGCAAATTGTAACGGAATGCATTCCAGCCAACACAAACATCATCAGTAAACCACATTTCAGTTTCTCCTCAAGCACTTCATTGAAGGGTGAAACAAGTGAAAAAAGAAACGACCAAAAAAATTGCATTTATTCAGTTCTGCTCCTTTTTTATTTCTTCATTCTAAAGCTTGATGATGGTCTCGTACATTTAAAATTCAACCATACCAATGCGTTTTTCCTCTTTTTGTAGTTTCACAGAAGAAAAGAAGAGAAATTTACATAATCTGAATACCTTAAAACGGTTCTGCACTAGATGACGACTATGACGATTGCTGGTGTTGATGGTAGTGGTGATAGTACTTGCAGTGATGATAACTATGATGATAATGATGATTACATCTGATGATGATGGTACATCTGGTGATGATAATATTATCGACGATGAGTTTTAGTATGACGACTGTGATGTAAGAGTATGTAAATGATGACGTTGCACCATTTGATGAGTTAAAAGATAAAGAAATAGTGATAATCTAGACTTGGCAAATTTATTAAACAAGAATAACGTAGACAATATAGTGAAAAAAGCGTTAATATAAAGAAAGAACACAAAATACAATCAACCCGTACATCATCAACTCTTAAATAATCACGAGTATTTCTTATTACGTGTAACATTAAAATGTCTGTTAACAAAAAAATGGTGAATTTAAAGAGAAACATTTAAGTATTGTATGTTTCAAAGGAAGTATCTAAAAAATCACTTTATTCATCTTAAACAAAATAATATTAAGATATAATATATATAGTGATTAGGATGTGATAATTTTAAAAAAAGTTATTTGTAGAAGAGTGTCTTTTATAGTTTTATTCAAAATATTGACCTTTATTTCTTACCACCTTTCTGTTAGACCATTAACTTCTCATGAAATGAAAGGAAGTTAAAAATATATCAATCCAATTTTGAACCATTTACTGCTTTCAAAATAATTTTTTATCGGCCTTACTGGATGAAAGCATTAAATTTATAATAAAAGCTATGATTTTTTATATTTTATATTATTTGAGGTTATTTTCGGAAGTGGGGCTAATATGAATGCTATGGGAAATTATGGATTGATCCCCACAAAATTTTAATTTTGTGCTTTTTGATCGTATAAATACAAAATATCACAATACAGACGTTTTAGAACATTTGTATGAGAGTCATAATTCAGGTTTTGTTTTAACTACCGTCCAAGAAATCGCGCCACTTCTATGAGTACAAAGGATTATCTAGGCAGTTATGCAAATATCTTGCATGTGATAATTATCAAAACGAGACCACTATGCCAGACCAGAATCTTCCTCTTCGTGAAGTATATTGCGAAGTATGAAAAATCTTTTATAATAGGCCTCGATGAGTTATATTAAAGTTAGAATGATGCTGAATATTTGATTATGTTCTAAATCAGTAAAACTTTCATTTCCTCATGTGAATTTTGTTTTGAGGACATTTACATACAACTCTTTACGGTTCTTAATGATGCAACTTTTAATATTTCTTCATTGCGTATTATTAAGCGAAGGAGAGATCATATGGAGCAGCAAAATTTATCTCTAGTCAGCCAATCGTTTTATAAGTATCTAATAAGGATTTTTATACATATCCCAAGTACTATCTGCTGGTGTTTTGAGGACGTTATTTTTACTTCGACATTTTTATGTGATTGCAGTGGCATAAGCTGAAGAGATAAATAGGATATTCGGTGGTAAAACTTTGGAATTTGAATTCCATTGAATATAGTGCCCAAATTTTTGCTAACCTCTTAAGTTCAGATTATGAAGAGTATTATTACTGTCGACTTCATGGTGGTAAAAGTTCAAGTTAACGCGAAGTTCTTATTTTAGTTCTTTGCGACAGAATTAACCGAAATTCATCGAAATACATGTTCAAAATTCATCATATATAGATCATAATTCTAAACATAACTTTCATTAACTCTCACATACATAATTTTTCGAAAATAAAATTGAATATGGACCATCCATATCTGATCTTAGCTCCCTTTGACATTCACTTCCTAAAATTGGTTCAAATTGCATAAATCTTTTATTATTGTGTTAATATCTCATATATATATATTTTTATACAGCCAGCAACTACTTTACCAAATTTTTAGAGAAGCGGTCCATAATTCCCCACAGCTCTCACATAAATACAACTTAAGAAAATCGCATCCAATTTATCATATACATATTTCTAAGCAAGAAGATTAAAGTGGCGGCTTTATGTTTCCGTTTGTAACACCAAAAGGTGTTACAAACAAAATCCAAAAAGATTTTGCATTGATCCTTTGTATGTTACGCCTGTTACAATAATGATCTTTTAATAACAAAATTCATCCCTATATTTTGTTTAAGGAGCTTCTACTCCTTATGTTTGCTACTTTAAATCGCAAACAACGGTTAATGTTCTGAAATTTTGTCATATGCATTTATATTAATATGTAAATAATGCCAAATAAATTGGATTATGCTGCCACCATTATTTGACAAATCTCCTATAAAATATATTTGTTTGCAGTTCCTATATAAAATTCTTTTCTAGTTTCTATGCCTATAAGCTTAAATATAGACCAGCTAATTTCCTGAACATCGCCCGTCACTAGACAATAGCTCCCATATAAGCTCTATTTTCCGAAAAAGTATATATTACAGTCATTTAGCGTTATTTTAGCAATACCACTTTTGGGCATGGCATAAATTTAAGCAGTGAATTTCAAGATATCAGTCCACAGTTTACTAATAGCTCCCATAACATGCCCCCAACCGAACCGGTTTTCAAGCTTGTTTATTGATTTTTCCATTGCTATTTGGTACAATAATTTTGCTTAACAAATTTTATTAAAATCGATCGAGCATAAGACTTTTTTCCCAGATAAAGCGCCTTTCCCGGGATAGAAAATGTTTCAAAGTACAATTAATATATATAATTAATTATAATGAACATCGGTCTTTAAATTTATATTCCAGAGAAGATTTAGGTTCGTTATATTCTTAAATATTATAAAATTTTAGCAAAATTTTTCAATCTTCAAAATAATCGGACCACATACGCATAGCTTTCTAGAAAAGTGTAATCCATACTTAAACATTAATGAGGAAATGTGAAAATGATAAAGTGAATTTGGGATGCAGCAATTCCGAAAATAGTAATCTTAATTGTTTTTTTTACTTATCAACTGAATATTTTTTAGTGACATTATTTAATTGAATTTATATTTTAACTAAATTTAAGCAAAATCTGCTAAAAAAAGTAACCATAAATGTTGAAAAGCAAGAACAAAAAGTAGATAAATCCAAAAATGTGGCAAATAAAAACATTTACAGCCTTTCTTAATTATCACCGTTAATTTTGTAAATTCATTATAAAAACGACATCAATAAAATTTTGTTATATTTTAAAATTAGATAAATGATGAATTAATAACTCTGCACCGAAAGTCTATGGTAGGGTGTACAAAATATACCAAAAATAATGTAATGAATTGCTCCAGACTAAGCAGTTTTTATGTCTGCTGTTATATTTTGTTTTCAAGGGTTTCAAACATAAATAAAACTTTGGTTTTTCTAATTAAAAAATTTTAATAAAAAAGAAAAATATAATTTAATGAAAATAATTGACGAAATAAAAATTATTTAAAGTTTTTAATTAGCATTATTCCTTTATTCATAATAGAAACCCTATTTAAAGTTAAACTTTTGATGATATCATTTACAACGTTTCCATTTTAACCACATGAGTCACTCACCATCATGTGCGGCAATTTTAAATTACTTCACGTTTTAACTTTTTTACTTCCCAGATTTTTTAAACCCTCCACCACAGCAAGTGGTAATGATGGTATATTAACTTTGTCATTTCGTGTGTAACGCCAAGAAGGAATCATCTCAGAATCCACTAAGAATATGTGTTCTTCCATCTGTCCATTGGAAACATTCTCATTATGCCCGAATTCAATTAAAAACCAGTTCATTGGCAAAAAAGTTATAGACTTTTAAACAAGGTGACTGGGTTTTAATAAAAATTTAACTATAAAAAAAACATAAAGAAAAAAGGCTGAAATATCCATAATTTGAATACACCCAAAAATCTCTGCGCTATATGGGTCGCAATTTTTAAAACTTTTTTCTTTAATTTGCATATGTGGCAAATATATAAGTATATGACTTACTTTGAAACAATAATAAGCCCAAAGAAACCAGATTGTGCTAGACCGTTATTTGACCAAGCTGTCAAATAGACCTCTTCCCTGAATATAGTTTACACCTTATAAAATTTGAACAATTTCAGTAGTATTGTTAAAATATGCCATAAATTTTATTAATATCGGTCCATATTTTGATATAGCTCCCACATATCACCACTTCCGGAAAACGGGTTTGGTATTATGAAACACTTAAACAAAGACCAATCCCTTTGACATTTGGCACTATTATTTTTCCAACTATAATTAGTGTATATTACTAATATTATTTATTTTGCTATAGTTTCCATATCAAGTCCCTTCCCGGAAATATTTTTGAGCATATAAAACTAGTAAATAAAGTCCAATTCTATTAAAATTCGGTACAACTTTTTTCTAACTATTCTGAAAAATGTTATTAATTTGATCAATATTTTGGTATAGCTTCCTTAAATAAAGACCAACTCCATTGAAATTTAGCACAATTGTTTTTTAGAACTATTTTTTATGTATATTTTAATGCATGAACAATCTCGGTTGATATATTGCTGTAGCTGTCATATAAGGCCTCTTCTCGGGAAACAATTTTAAGCTGAAAATAATGTAAATAAAGAGCATTTTATTGAAATTCGACAAACTATTTTTCTATCTGTCTTAAATGTGTGCTATTAATTTGATCATTTTCCGTATATTATTTAGCTATAGTTCCCATTTTACTCTCCTTCCCGGAAAACGGTTTTGAATTTATAAAATTTTTATATGAATATGAACAAATTTAATTTAAAATCGTCACGATTATTTGCTAACTGTCTGAATATATCATATTTTCTTAGCGAATATCGGTCCATATATTGTTACAGCCGCCATTTAAGCTTCAATCTCTGAAAAAATTTAAACTATTCGACTTTTAAACCTTCCCAGGAAGTATTTAATTTTGATCCAATTTCTTTAAGAAAATTTTATCTTTAACATTAACTTTTTGTCAAATCGGCCTTTAAAATCTATAGCTCGATGTCAATACGTATATTTTTATACATGTTATATTAAATTATATGTTATCATATTTCACTCTAGTTCTTATAGAGATAATTTTTCATAGTTGGCGTTTAAGCTAATGAACGAATAAATACGTTTTTGGTGCAATATCTTCACCTCCTGTCAAGTTTTGCTTAATATTATTTGTGAAGGGTGTTTAAGATTCGCTACAGCCGAATATAGTATTCTTACTTTTTTCCACTTTATTTGCGACATTAATTAACAGAGTCAGTAAAAGGGTCATTAAAGCATTTACAAATTTACTCTTGTGTCTATAAATGCTCTGCTAATGTTTTAATTAACGTTATTTTAGGGATACAGTAACACATCCCAAAGAAATTGCAATTAAATTAAATCAAATTTGGAAACATTTTTATTGCAAAAGTGGTATGAAATGAATTTAATTTAAAACGGTTTTTTCCTAAAATATGAAAACAATTAAAATATGAAATCAATCAATCACACACCTCCTTAAGGCATAGCAATTTTGTTATAATAATTTCTTATTTAAATTACATTTTTTCTTAATATAACTTTAATTCTCACATTTTAAGGGTAAATGTAATTGTAATTGAATTTGTATAACCTCCACCACCACAAGTGGGGAAGAGGGCATTCTAACTTTGTCATTTCATGTGTAGCGCTAAGAAGGTATTATCTCTGTCCCCATTTTATATCAAAAAGTATATTAAGCTTTGTGCGTCTGTTTGTCTTTTTGGCACGCTCAATGAAATTTGGCCTAAGTATTTATTAGAGTTCTCTGAAGTTTCTTATTTAAAACCATTAAAATCAGTTCTGTATATCAAAAGTTATAGACCGATATCTTAGGCAACCTAACTTCAAGAAAAAAACGTTTATTATGTCTCATTAAGTGTTCTGTGTTATATATTTAATACGTCTGTGAGTGTGTATATTCGAAATATAACATATTATTTTACACGCATTTGTGGTGGAGGGTATTGAAGATTCAGTATAACCAAATATAGTATTCTAACTTGTTTTATAAATATTTATGTACTCACATTCCTTTTATAAATCACAAAAATATTTAGTTTCAAAGCAAAGAAAAATTTGTGTGCAAAGAAATTAATATTTCGGATATAAACACTGTTCTTTTATTTTTTTTTAACATACCCAGCGATGGAGTTTGTTTTCGTTGATTTGGAGAACTATAGGCCACCAGAGTGAGACGATAGTGGTCATCTCGGATACGTAGATGTTTTTAAAATTCGTTAAAAAATAAATCATTCGTACTATTGTATTAAAAAAACCGATATTTTCACTAAACCGATTTTCGAACTATTCGACAAATGGGTTTCGATTACTGTATTAATTAATTAATTAAAATGCCGGTTAATATATATTTTTTTTGATCTTTAAAAATTTATAGAAAAAACATTCTGATTTAATAGAAAATTAAAGCTTTTTCGATAAAACATATACCTTGTAAAAACCTTTATGTGAAATGATGTAAAAATTATGGTTCCAATACAAAAAAACATTTGTATCAAATTTTATCATATTATCCTTCAACTGTATAATGCTCTAAATGAGTTATAAAAAATTTTTGTTAGTGTTTTTCGGTATCGTATTTAAAATTATGTATCGATATACCGTGCTGTTATTAAAATCCATAAAACTTTTCTTTAATTTCTGAATATGTCTAAAATATATGGGTTTATCACTTTTCCTGAAAAATGTATATTGCTGAATAAAAAATCTCGTAGAATCTTATTTTATTATTTGTATTGATGTGATTATATCCATTAAAAACCAATTAAGCGGTTTTTGAATACACTAATTCTTACTTCTTTTAGTTTCAGAGATATTTAGGTCGAAATTTTTAAATTTTAACCAATTTTAAGCATTGATGAAATTCAGTTTCCTTTTCAGTTTAACGAATTTAACATGCAACCAATAGAATAGAATATGGACTTAACCATATTTCACTTAAGTTTTCATGAAAATTTTTTCGATACTCGAAATAAATCATTCTTATCAGTGTTACCGTTGCTACAACTTTAGTTGCAAATTGCGACTTTTTCAATGAAACTTCTGCGAAATCATAATGGAAATCGAAATAGTGACAAATTTAAGAAAAACTTAATTGATGGTTAATATTTAAGATTATTTCAATATTAAAAAGGAAATAGTGCAAATTAAGCTCATAAAATCCTAAACATTAATCGATTTTAACTAAAGGTAACATAAATATTTATATTATGATATTTTTAATCTCACACATACGCTGGTATTGTCATTATAGATGAATATAAGAAAAAGTTTATGTACAGAAGGTGGAGGGTACGAGGGTCGGACCATAATTTCATGTAGCTCATATTTACCCTCGCAAAAATTCATTTTAAATCGAATAATTTCACATAAATGTTTTTTTAACAATAATGCACTGCATTATTGTTGTCGAGGGTCGTTCATTACTTTTACGTAACTACCATTTATAATTAACATTCTGGTGTTGGGTTTGAGACTTAATTCGTTGTAGTTTTCGTATAAAACCTTAATGCGGAATTAAGGAGGTTTATAGTATATAGACTCATTCCTGTGCTACCCCACCTTGCTCTACTTTCATTTTTGAAACTAAAATATATCGATGGATAACTTAGATATTCTAGTTTTATTTTATTACAATTTGTAAGCTTAAACATTTCTTTTTACCCCCTTCGTTTATTCTTTTTTTTTTATTTGGGAAGGGCCCTCTACTGATACCTCCTTTGATTTCATTTAACAGATTATTCCATCATCTTTCCAATCCTTTCAAAAGAAATTTAATTCGTTTAAGAAGGTGTTTTGTAATAAAGTAATATTTTGGTGTGAATATTTTGAGTTGATTTCGCCCGTAAAGTTTTTTCTTTTATTTTAATTTAAAGTGTGAGTGTGATAAAAGTAAAATAATATATATGTGTGTTTGTATATGATTATAAAATTTATTTTATATTTATGGCTGCAGGTTATATTAATTAAACTGCTTTTTGTAAGTATTTACATTAACTGAAAATATCTTAATTAAAAACAACATTTGTTTTATTTACATAACAATGAAAATAAATTAACTATAAATGTCAAATAAACCACAATAAATATTAATATTATTTGAGAAATAAAATAACATAGAGAAATTAATTCAAATATTATTAATTCTTGCTAAACTAACACTTTAGAAAAATTAGTATTTGGTATAATGAGTGGTGTCGTTGATGGGACTTTAATGGGGAAAATTTCAAGTAATTTCAAAGTAATTCCATCTATCCAGTTGGATGGATCGACAACTTTAAATCGATGCTGAAAATAACTAAAAGCCCTTTGCTATATTTTTTTTGAATATATTTTTATACCCTTCATCACCACAAGTAGTGAAGAGAGAATTTTTACTTGGTCATTCCTTGTGTAAGAAGGAATTATCTCAGACCCTTATAATGTATATATATTTTTGCATCAAATCAAAATCTGAGTCGATTTAGCTATGTCCGTCTGTCTGTATGTCTGTCCGTTGGTACGCTTACATCCACAATATATTTGCTAGATCTCAATGAACTTCAGCCTAAGTATTGGTTATAGTCCTGAAAGATTTCTTATTTAAAACCAGAAAAATCAATTCAGTATGTTAAAATATATAGATCTATATCTAAAGCAACTTCTAAGTTCAAATGGAAAACTTTTATAAAATTGACAAATTAAAATGAAGTTATGACATTTCACTACTGTGATTTAATCACTGTGATGGTAAATCACTGCTAACATCAGTGACTGAAGTTATGAAATAACAGTTACTAATAATTTCGTTTATTCTTATATGATGCATACTTAAATGTATTATTTTTTATTTGAACCAATAAAATTACTTAAAAGTAGTGCTGAGCATTTATTCGCGATGCATCAAAAATCAAAATTATCCGTTTGCAACTGTGTACAGTGTGAACTCTAATAAAGACTCACATATTTAAAGAAAACAATGTCCTCAATCGTTTTTTCTAAACCCTTTTAAATAAACATAAAAAATATTCTTTTTCTTTTGAAATACTGCGATCACTATCATTATTTTGAAGAACACTGAGTAAAAACCAATTTCATCGAAAACGACGTTATTCAAACATCCCGGTATCGCTCATCTCTTGCCATAATATTCAGCTGTAATTCATAATCATTCCAAAAAATATAAATAGTTTACTGATTTATTAAGTGTTACTGTGTTATATTTAAGAAAAGTATGTACGTACATGTAAGTATGTATGTACGTACATATTTACTTTACACTTATTCGTGATGAAGGGTATTACAGATTCTTCATAGCCAAATATAGCATTCTTACTTGTTAGAAACACAAAGTTGTTAAGAGAGCTAATGGTAAGAGGTCTATTAGATCCTAGAAAAATCTTCTACACTGAACAAAGTCAGGTAGTAAATACAACCAAAATGGGTGTGGAAAGAAATAGATTATATATCAACCAAGGATACTTTTATTTATCATAAGGAAAATATGCGCTAATTCTTCGTAAATTCTTCAAATTGACGAAAAATTGTCAATACGACCATTTGAATTTGTAAATTCGTTAAGGACAAATTTGAATAACTTATTAATTAATTCAATTAATTTTAATAATAATAATTAGACTGTTTTCCTCCTGACATATTTATATTCAGTTCACATTTTCTTTGTAATATTTCATTTTATATGACGGAGAAAATTAAAGTAGTTATTTGACTTAATTGTCAAAAAAATGTAAAATAAACAAAAATCTTATTAAAATTAACTTCATTTTAGATGAAGAATCGAATAAATTTGTGTGTTATTGCTGCTATTTTATACATATCTGTTGATATAACATACTTTGCGTTAATTTTTTTATGAAATTTTATTCAATTTAACATTTTTTACTTTAAATTTATTTTGATTATTCTTTTTAGTATATTTGAAAAAAATCTTCAATTTGAAGAAAAATTCTGTTAATTGGAATAAAAATACTTTTATTAAACAACTTTTTCGTTAAAATTCTACACGAATTTTTGTAAGTATAACCTGCTTACTGACCGATATGGACCACGAATCATAAATTAAATATAAGAGATATTTTACATATATAACAGTTTTTTATAGAGATTTATAATGAGTTTTCTATATAAAATCTTTTTTGACTAAATTCATATATAAATTTCTGGCGAGTTTTAAAAAATCAACATTCTCAAATAACCTAGATAATTTAATTCCACTAGATGAGCACACCTCATGTGAGCTTTCATTACGATTTGCTTAACGGTTCAAAGTAACAGAATTATTTCCAAAAATATCAATTTGGACACAACTTGCTTTGTGAAGTCCCTTTTTTACGCATGGAGAAGGTACTCTATTATATAGCTCAATACAGTTGGGAGTATAATTTAACTAAAATATTTGTAATCTTTAAATTGACCCATAGGGATGTACATAGGTCAGATTTAATAGGGATGTAATCTAAGGAAGGTATTGAAAGATATCGAAGCGACAGTATTAGGACACTATCGTTCTGAAATACATACTGAAAAATTGGTGTTGTTTTCAATGGCTTCTGTTGTAGCTGCCGACTCCTTTTCTATCTGAGTGCCATATTTAGGCAGTGTGACCAATGGTGCGACTTTAATCGCAAATTGCGACTTTTTGTGTACTTTTTAAAATTTTCCCTTTTTGTCATAAAATTTCAGTAATTCAGCTAACTATAAGATCTATCAATAAATTTTATATAAATTGTGGATGAAAAGGTTAAAATTTAGAATGATAGAATCATAAAAATTCATCAGCTGCCCTTCTACGAAATTTATAATGGAAATTGAAATAGTGTTAATTTGAAAAAAAAAATAATTTCTATATTAAACGAAAAACAGAGCAAATTCATAATCTAAAACAAATCAAAAAGTGTAATTTTTTAGCAAATTTAACCTGTGGCGACTTTTGTTCCAGAAATAGACCTTTAGGTGCGACTTTATTTTCAAAAATCTCCTTTT
This sequence comes from Cochliomyia hominivorax, assembly GCA_004302925.2. Taxonomy (NCBI): domain Eukaryota; kingdom Metazoa; phylum Arthropoda; class Insecta; order Diptera; family Calliphoridae; genus Cochliomyia; species Cochliomyia hominivorax. The sequence goes on from PYHX02000467.1 coordinate 57,418,933, forward strand.
TGTGCGACTTTTCAAAAAATCTCAACGGTAACTCTGATTTCAGGATGAGTAAATTTGTTAGTCATAACCGAATACAGATTTGAGCTAATAAAACTCTAAATATGGGCAAATTGTATCGATATAATTATTTTTAAAACCTTCGAATATATGTAAATAATTTAACCAATATTAATGCACATTTTGCTATAGCTTCCCGGAAAAACGGGGTTGTGCTTTTAAACTTATTTGATTGAAATTTAATAAAATTATTTCTTAAACCTTTTTAAATATGTATGACTCTTATTGGTTCATATTTCCTTATTACTTTTTTAGAGTCACACTTCCCGCAATAGTGCTTTAGACTTAAAATATTCTTATATATGAAACAATTCCATCGAAATGTGTGTAAATTATTTCATGCATATTGAATCTCATATAGAAAATTCCTTTAATTAAGAATTTAATTAATTTTTGTTACAAGACCTTCAACTCATGCTAAGTTTTTGCATACTGTAACGATTGGAGGGCATTTTAAAAACGGCCCAGACGAATATAGCATTCTTATTTTTTTTTTTTTTAAACGAACCACTGTGAGCAGTTTTAGGTGATTTATTTTCTAGTGTTGAAGAAAAAACAGTGATCGAAATTTTTCCTTTTTTTTGTTACACTTTTAAATAACTTTTCATCATTTACAACATTCTATATAAAAAATACATGAACTAATTTATATCACTTGTTATTCTGTTTATTCTGTCCTTTTTTGCGAGAATAATACAAAAGATTTTAAAACCCCACAATATAACACAATATACTGCAACTCCTTTATAATCTTAAAAACATTTAAATATTTTATACTAGACTCCCTTAAGTAATTCCTTTATATCTTTTGTAAATAAACTTTTGAAATATTTTTATTTCAATATGTACAGTGGTCATGCGTAAATAACAATTTTACACAAACTCTCCCAAATCTTTCCTTCAAACAATACATTTTAATATGAAATAAGTAACAATGTTATATTTGGCCATGTCGAATCTTCATTACCCTCTACCAAATTTTAGGAAAGTTCTTCACTTCAATTTAGAGTTTGCCTCAGATATCGCTCTATGTCTTTTAATGTGCTGAACCGACTTTAAGGACTATAAGAATTTCCCAGGCCTAATTTCATTGACCTCTGTCAATTATTGTGAATGTGAGCGTGCCAACAACAGACAGAAGGACATAGCTAATTCGACAAAGATTTTGATTTGAATCAAGAATATATATACATTATGGGGTCTGCAAAGATTCTTTTAGTGTTGCACACTGAATGACAAAGTTAATATTCCCTCTTCACCATAGAAAAATATTGACCATAAAATATATTAAAAGTAATTTATATACTTCTAGTTACGGTTCGTTACATTTGTTACATAAATTGAAAAAATTCTTTGAAAAAAGACACATTTTTTAGGAAAATTGCAATAAAAGAAAAGCACCCTACTCAGACTTGTAAATTTATATAGAAAAAAAATTACTACTTTGTATTGTTTGATTTACTTGTATAAAATTTTAACGAATATTTTTACATCTAGAAATTATCGTTAGTTCCCAGTTGTAAAGGAATATGTAAATATGTAGGGTTATTTATGTCCGTTTACAAAACATGTTTATATGTTTATGTGATACATTTTAGTGTCATATTATATAAGAGTAAATTGAATTAACTAAATTTACAATATGAAGTTTTTGTAATTTAAAAGAAAATTATTGTAGCATGAAATTATAAAATATTTCAATTTTCGTACAAAACCAGAACTACTTCATAATGGGCTCAAAAGGCTGTTATTTTGTTTGTAAATCTTATATATTATATAATTGTTGTTAGTATCTAGAAAAATGTATGTTAGCTTTTTCAGATTTTGCCTGTTGCATCACCATCTTTGTTTTCTAACAAATTTCTAAAATCGCAGATGATTTTAGAAGTTTGTTAGAAGACAAAGATGGTAATGCAACAGGCAAAATTTGAATTAAAAGGTTGTGTTTGTTTCCCACTTACATTCCAAGTACTCAAAATTCAATGGAAATTAATTAAATAACACATAAGGAGTGAGATCGAAAAAATTCTTTACACATTTGATACATTTTCTTATCAAGTTATCTTAATAAAATATGCCATTTATTATGTTTAATGTCAAACAAATGTATATTATGTTAATCTGATTTAAGTGAGTGACGTTGATAGAAAAACTGGTTCAAGGAATGGTCCACATGATGTTTCTACAGCCAAATGCGTGTAAATAAATGCGCTGTGTTTCATACACACACACACATACACTCACAAAAGTATATTTTTTTCTACTGAATCGATTTTGAACATTATACTATGCTAAAATCGATTTATATTTGAGAATATTACGAAAATTCATCCGATATAGGTCTGTACCTTTAAATATTATTAACCGCATTTGGATTTTGGACTATAAGAAATACTAATGAAAATTTTATTCAGCCCTTTGCATTACTACAGATGTGAGCGAACCAGCAACAGACGGACAGAGAAACGGACACAGTTATATCACCTCAGATTTTGATTTGTTGCAAGAACATACACATGCAGGTGGTGGTGAAAAAAGAGAAAGAATTTTCAAAAAGCTCCCAACACATTCGGTAGGAAAGCAACCCGGTTAGTTCAGTTCTCGTTCGGTATGAAAGGCTAAAGCAAATGCAAGTTTAAAACATACAAGGGTTAAACATTTTCTGGCAAGAACGCTGACAGAAAAAATTTAGTGGTAAAAATAAAGCACGAAAATTTTAAATTTAATTTTAACTATTAAATTTAATATATTTTTGGAAAATTTTATATTGAATGTTGAGGAAAAGTTTTGGATTTAAAAAGTTTTCGATATAGCAAGCAATATGCAGTTGTGGCAAAAGAAGCCAATCACTTGTTACAAAGGGCTCTATAAATACCAAAATTTACATCCAGGAATGTTTTCAAAAAAGGCTGCCTTTGAGTGGTATAAGAAAAAAAAAATAAGCTATTTGCACCAAAAGAGGCAAGTCCACCAACCTGATCGGAAATAACACCAGTGGAGATATATTGGGCTCTTGTTAAAAGAAAAAGAATTTAAAGAAAGATTTTAAATGAAGATGGACCACCTGTTCAAGTAAATTGACAGAATGCACTATAGAAACGTTAATGGAATGGTTTTCGAGAAAAGGTTCAACTTTTCATTCTTAATGATTTAAACTATAAAAATATATTTTTTGTATTTTTTTTATTAACTTACATGTATGTAAAGAGTTTTAAAATCTCACTCTTTACATAAATTTGAACGGTTATAGATGAGGTATTTTCAAGTTAATTTGATAGTTATTATAAATGTTATTAAAAAAATGTAGATTATCTCTTCCAGTCGAAATAAGCTTGTAACCTATTTTCGATTCGATTTAGCAATATTTATCTGCCTGTCAATTTTTGGCACTTTCACATCGAAACTAATTACGGATCTCAATGAAATTCGGCTTGATTATTGGGTATTATAAGAAATTTCCTATTTGAAACCGGCAAAAAACGGTTCAGTAAAAAATAAGTTATAGACGTATTTCTGAAACAACATGCGACAAGCAAACATTTTTCATTACAATATTGCGTAAATAAAACTCAGAGGTTATTATAAATATTTCTCTCAGTGAGAAACGTTAGGCATAATAATATTTTGCTATAGCCGGATATGGATTCTTACTTGTCATACCCCCTACTCCCATACAAATGTCCTCCCGGAATGGGGTTTTAAGGCCAATTAAGTCGCAAGTATTAAGCGATATCAACGAAATTCAACACAAATAAATTTTATATTATTCTAAATTGATATCCCAATTTTAGCTGTTATTTACAACCAACATTGTGGTGGTATAAAAACTCACAAATATCTCAAATTTTATGAAATTTTTTGTAACAGTTTCAGAGATATGTTACAAAATATACGCAAAATTCCGTCTGTAAGTCACCATTTGTGATAAATGGTAAAGAGTGAAGCTCGAAACATACTCCACTTTTTCGACCGGTTGTATAATAAAATATAAAATATCCATGTACCATTCTAAGTCGATGAAGATATTTTAATTTTAATTAATATTTTATTGATTATAACTAGATTAAAAAACCCTTAACGGAGAGCAAACGCATAACTTTCAAGTTGTTATCAGTTGCTTTACACACACATACACTCGCACAATTTTGCTATTTTTATTTTATCGTAAAATTTTCTAGTTTTTATAACTTTTTTCATATTTCTCCGATTTACACAATCAAAACTTAAATAAAAGTACATAATGAAATATTTACGTTTAACAAACTAACTAACAACATATCAATGTAATGTTTTCGCAAGAAAGCAATTTCTTTGCCAAATGCGCCAAAATCACATCATAAAATTCACAAAATGGGATTCAATTCTATTTAACGTATCTTATTTTTATTTCGCCAAAAAATTGGGTCTTTTTATAGCAAAGAAATCAAATTTTAATAGAAATTAAATTTCTAATGTTTGAAATCCGCTGGAGTTTGCATATAAAAATTTATTTAAATATTTTTCTAGGCCTCTTTCTGCTTTCAGATTTTTATTAACTCAAAATTTAATATAATATTTTTCTTAATTACAAAATTGCCCTCACATAAATGAGTTGATCCATTTTACTTTGCTAAAGTCAGCTAAAAATTTTATAATTCTTTGCAGCCAAAAAGAGAAAAAAACATCTAAAAAGAAAAACTACACACAGATGCATTAAGAGAAATTTTTATGAAAATTTTTGGCTAAAAACCAAATAATAAAGACATACATGGCATTTGATGAACTCAAAAGATAAACTCAAAGTTTTTCCCCTGTTACTTTTTTCAGTTTTTATTTCTTTTTTTTCTAGTTTCTTTTCTGAATTGAAAATATTATCAAAATACATTAAGATACTTTTGTACTTTTGGGGTATAAGGGACCGTATGAGATGTGGAGCCATAAAATTGTAATAAAATAATGGACCACAATGTGATTGTGTAATAATGAAGTTTGAATAGCAAAAGATAGTTGAAAAGTATTTTATTATATTTCTTTTTTCATCTATAATCTTTCATAATTCTTTTTTTTAGTTTTGGTTTTTAATAATTTTTGGCAATTGTATGCCAAAGAATTGTTTTGATTGAATTTTGTTTGAGTATTTGAAATAAATATTTATTATAAAGAACAAAATTTTTAGTTAATATTTTATTCATAATTTATTTATAAAAACTTATTTCAGTATAAAGTACACACACATAGATGGCAAAAAAAAAACAATGTAAATTTAACATCGAAAAATTTTAATTTTTTCGAAGTTGATTTCGTGATATTTTATAGAGTTCACATTTTGTTTCCCATTTATTTATTATAAAAAAGTTAGATCAAACTGATGCATATTTGTTTCATTATAATACGTGTTTAAATATGATTGGATAATTTTGTGATCTTTAAAGCCCAGACATCTATATTTGACCAATTTAAATTTTTTACCCCAGGATTGATATATAAAAATCCGTAAGTTGGGTAAAAAAAAGTAAAGGAAGTTTTCGATAATTTTATACTTTGCGAAGTCAAATTGAACTAAATTGTTTTTAAGCCGCTTAAGGGAAAGAGGTAACCTATTAACAAAGAAAAAACGTTGAAAATATAGTTGATTTAATATTGACTAAATTTTTTCTTTAAATTAAAATTAAACGTTTTTTTAGGTAAAATTATATTGCACACATTAGAAACTTGAGATATAATTAAAAAAAAAATAGACAACAATAATTTTTTATAGTTAATTTTTAGTAGTACAATTTCAAGGAAGTCAAATTTCCATGAAACAATGTCGAATTAACATTTTTTATATGTGAAGCAATATCATATTTGCTTATATTTTAAATTAACCATCATAGATAAAAATGTTAATTCAACATTGTTTCGAAGTAAATGAAATTTTTTCCTCTTTGAAATTTTATTACTAAAAAGTAATTTTTCAGTTAATTTAACATTGTTTTTCTTTGTGTATAAACTTATTTAAACTTTTCATAAATTTAATCAAAACTTTGACTTCCCATTTAAAGATTTTGTTAACGTATTAATCTTATGAAAATATATTCTTTTTTAGGTTTCTTTGCAAACAATTAATTTACTCCTTTATAAGAGATAACATTATATTTTTGTTATTTGTTTGACGATCCCTAAACAACTGACACCAATATATTTTATTGCTTTTATTAATTAACAAAAAATACTCACAAACATACACAAATACACATACATACACAATGAAGGCGAAGAAATAAAATAAAACAAAATAAACTCCCAACAATATTCTGTGTACTAATTTAATGTCTTCTATTATATTCTTCTATTTTTCTGATTCTCTTTATACCCTACAACAACTTAGGTGCTTAAGGTAGTTCTAAGTTTCAGTAGATGTTTGAAATGTATAGATATTATAGTTAAATTTATATCATAAAATATGCAACTCGAATCAGAATTATTCAAATTTTGGGTTTAAGATAAATTTGTTTCCAATTTAACCACACATCCCATATAAGATCCTTTATAAAATAACTCTCTGGTTATAGTGGTGTAGTTTCCAATGTGATCGGTTATAATCGACTCTAAAATCTTAATGCTTTTTTATTCGTTTATTTTGTAGGGGAACATGAATATAAAACATGTTTTCCATTTATAATTTTTGAAATTGTTTTCTGCTTTTTTGCATTTGAAAGAAATCACGTAGTCTGGCAATTAACATGAAGAGTTGCTTTGTTTAAATGAAAATCTAAATGCGTATTCGTGTGTCAGTTTTGTGTTGGTATTTGTGTATGAAAAAATTAAATTAAATATGGTATTTAGCATAAAATATATGCTGACAGCTGAATATATGCACACGAATACACGTTTACATTACTATATACAATGAAATATTTACACACCCATACTGCTAAATATCTATTAACTATATAAATGAAATATCTCCTATGTCAAACACACACACATACACACAATTACAACATATTTAACTTCCTGTTGGTTTCATTTCCTTATGCCAACTAAAAAACAAAACAAAAAGATGAAATGAAAAAAAAAAAAACAAAAAAACAAATCATATACAAAATGGAGACACGTACATTAAACAAAATCATAGTATTTACAAATACCCAACTAGTTTTTATATGTATGTGTTTGTGTAAGTGTATACATGTATTATGCATGTAATAGTACCTTTGTTGAGATACTATTTTTACCACTACCACTACAACTACATATTGAATAAACAATCTTTAATCTTAATTGGTCGTAAATCCCAAATGTCTCTTTACTCCTACTCTAGTTATTCTATCATGTGTAAAGCGAAAATCAAAACAAAAAAATGTTCAACAATACAAAAACACATAGATATTTTAATATGCACATATACATTAACATTTACTTAACATATACACAGTAACATGAAGTAGCAGATATCAGTGACTATAAATGAATATTATATTTAAACTATCTATGAATCTATCTATAATTTAGCTCATACATACAATTATATCATTATTTATGTTCATGTGTGTTCACATTTCAAACTATTACAATGACAAAAAAATTAAAGACATTTGTGTAGTGAAAAGTTAATGTACTCCTTTAGAAAACAATAGGGAATTACATATACGTACCGTGCCTATAAAAATTATTTACTTTAGTTTGTAATATTTATTACTAGATGATATCTTTTATTCAAGTCTAAATCCAAATTGGTTGTTAAAGCTGTATGAGACATAGCAGTCCTATGCCTTTGAAACTATGTCTGCTAGCGTTTGTTAATTAAGCATGATTGCACAGTGGTCTTAGTGACACTAGATTGCCGTTATTTTGAGATAGAGTATATAATTCCCTTAACAATAGTAACATTACTTACTTTAGTATCCAGACCTTAAAATGTCATAATACGGACACTACCATAACACATAATTTTAAGTACTTAATCAAAATTTTATTTTAGCAAAAATTAGATGCTGTAAAAAATTATTATGTTTTACTGATCACAATTTAATGTTATTGAACTATTGTTACTACTGAATGGAGTGCCATCTCAATCGATCTTCATGTTGAGATATTGAATGAGAGTGCCATCCAATGATGTTCTCATATATTGGTCAAATATTAAAATAAAAATATAAACAAAATCATATCGAAATCATTTTACGATTAGTGCACACATTCTCATCCGATTAAAATGAGCGACTAGAAAAGAAATTATAAATATTTTAGCAAAATACAACACAAAAGTTGGCATTCAAAAGGATGCAAACCTGTAGAATATGTCCGTTAATAGAGAGCCTGGTACAGGTAGAAAAATGGTCCACATGATATTTCGTAAGCCAAAAAAATATAGAATTTTTATAAGAGCTCCCAACACATCCGGTAGGAAGGCAGCTCGGTAAGTTTGGTACGAAACGTTAATGCTAATACATAAAATGCTCAAAAAGTTATTGACAGAAACGCTGCTATGGAGTCCAAAATTACAGCACGGAATTTGAAGTTCTCTAAAGAAACTTGCTGTATAATGAATGATGAAACGTACTTACTGGTATATATTTCAAAACTGCCTGGACAAAAATGGCAAGCAATATAAAGTTGTGGCAAAAGAAGCTAATAAATTGTTACAAACGTTCTATAAGTACAAAAATTTACATCATGTAATGTTTAAAAATCGGTTTCCATTCAAATAATTTCATAATGTGTCCACTTATTTTTGGCCTGAATCGACATCCTGTCACTATGGTAAGCAAGCCCATTGAGTGGTACAAGAACAAAAAATGGGGAATTTTAACCAAGAGAGGCAAATCCACTAAACCGTCGTAGCTAAGGCCAATGGAGAGATATCGGACTTTTGATAAAACAGAATTGAGAAGCACAAAAGAGGTGATCAAAAATGGGGATAATATTAAACGGAGATGAACTACCTGACCAAGTGACAGAAATGACTTTAAAAGGGTTAATTTATTATCTAAATTTTAAAATATTTTCTTTTTGTAAATTGTAAGAAATGTCATTCAAATAAAAACTATAAATATAGTAGTTTTGTTGTTATTAACATGAATGTATATTCAGAATCTTCGATCTTATTCCTTCTGTCAAAATCATTGAAAATTGTTTGTCTCATATCGACAATGATATTTACAAACCCAAGCGCAAATTATCATAAAACCTTGTCCAAGAGACAAATCGAATACAATTGATGCCACGTTAATGCGCCATATTTTATATGATTTATGTATATGTTTTATCACCGGAAAGAAAACAAAGACTTCGCGACACATTTTGGCATTATAGAAACACGTCAGTATTAAGAGAAAAATTTGGGTGAGCTTTCATCAGAGTAAATCTATATCTCGGACCCTTTGATATACCTATTTGGAAGCAAAAAGTCCATACTGCAAATGAAAAATTAAAAATTTTCTAAAATATATAAAATAAAAAAACAAGTAAGAATGCTACCATCTTCCACATTAATGTATTTACTTCAAATGCATTTAAACGTTATGTTTCGTACATACAAACTCACAAATATATACAAGACAGACAATCGGACTTAGCTAAATTGATTCAGGTTTTCATTTGGTCTAATAATATATGTATGCTTTATGGCATCCACTTATTCTGGTGGTGGAGGGTATAAAACAGATTTCGGCCCGGTATTATTGTTCCTTACGCTCTACCAAATCATTCATGAGAAAATTGGTTAAAAATATTCTGTAGTTAAAAAATTACAAAATGAATTAAACAAAATATATTTTTGGACCACTGTGCACTTTAACGGTATACTTTGCGGTCTTTGTTGTTAATTGTGAATATCATTAATTTACTTTAGAAGACTCAACTTATGGAATTAATACTAAAATTAATTAAAACCGATATACGCTAAATCAGTTGTTGTGCAATGGCAATTTTAGAAATTGTCTTAAAAATGGATTTAAACCTAAATTTAAAAAATTATAAAAAAATTATATAATTTATAAAAAAAAGCTTTAAATAATAACAATTAAATAAGATAAAATATTATACAATCATTATCTCGATCATAAGATACCTGTAGATTTTTAAAAATCGACTGTATTTGTTATAAGCTAAACTCAACAGATGAGGACTAACTTAAGTGTAATCAACGGCACAGCAAGAATTTGGAGTAGAACAGGATCTGAAGTTCTATGTTTATATATAGAAGAAATGTCAAATTATGCGAGGGTCGGCCCATTGCTTAGCATAAGTCCCATGCAAGTCTCCTTCAAAATATTACTTTGAAGACCATATATCACTCATATACGTTGGCATTTTAATAACAACTGATCAAATAAAGATAAATGGAATTTAAAATCAATTTTCGAAGTTATAAGAGGTTCTGTCCATCTTTCAATCTAGCTTCTATGTAACCTCCTAAAAAAATCCTTTTCAAGCGCATAAATCTCACGTAAATGTTAGTATCATAATAATGTCCTTCACACGTAATCATAAATCAAAAAAGCAAATTAGACGACTGTTATTCAAGTATTTTTGTAGTTGTTATTTACAACCAAAAATGTACTGTAGGGTATTACATAGTCGGGCTGGACTGAATGTAACGTTTTTTCTTGTTTTTCTATATTGTTTTGTCAAGTAACCAAAAAAATGTTCTTTAATTTCTGCTTAAATTTTTAATATTGAAGATAAAATTGATTTAATTCCTGCTTTAAGAACCTTAAATTTACTAATTATTTTATTATTGTTTTTTTCTTTCCAATAAATGGAAATTATTTCACAAATTATTATTAAAAAATAACTCTTAAAAATAATATATGTATCTATGAAGTACTCAACCCTCGAGAATTTTTTCACAGCAATACCAGCAGGAGCATAATGCTACGCAAATTGTTTAAAGCATCTAGTTACTTATGATTTTTGGTAAAATAAATAATGAACTAAAGTTTATGTTCACCAGATTTAAGCAATAAATTCATAATGTTCCTTATTTATTAAAGCTTAAAAAAATAACAATTTTTTCCTACCTCCTACTCAGTTTTTGAACTTATTTTCCACAAAATTAAACATACGCCAGGCCACAGGAGTAAAAAAGAAGTAATGTTGTATACTAACATAAAAATTACACACAAATACAAATGTACGTTATACGCATATACATACATGCGTTACAAAGGAGAGAAAAAATAAACATTTCCCTTAACATTATGGTTTATTTATTTTGGGGTATAACGCATTTTGTTGAGGATAGTTACCTATAAAAATACAAACGTACAAATACATATACAAGCAAATAAATGTATATTTATATAGAGAAATATATATATTGGAATGTAGAGAATGTTAAATATCCTACACTAATATGTATTTGCTGTTACTGTAACAGTTCGGGTGTTTCCTGGAGACAACTTCCAGTTGATACAGTTGTTGTAACAGTTCCAATAACAAGTTAATACTTATTTTGTTGTTTTTTGTTATGATTCATGTTCTGGTTTTAATTTTGGCTTAGAACTTGTGTCACTTCTATAAGATAAGTCCATAAATCATCTGTACTGAAGATTATATGATTGTGGTCCTTGGCCGTATGCTGTATATATGATAGAGAGGGCACGGACAATACGAAACCAGAAGGCATTGAGCCCATTGCTCCATCTCGATCGTAGTTGTGTTAAAACTACCTGCTTTCGGCAGATTTTGTTAAATGACTGCAATAACACACTGGAAGGCCTTGGTCTACCACATTCATAGGATAAGTTGAGATCGCGGAATTTATGATGTCTCTGTGAATTTCGTTCAAAGCTGTAATATATATATGTTCCGATTAAAAGGATCTTGCACATAGATATGAATGCTCTGTCCATATGTTCAACGATCTTTTCTAACGTGCCTCGAAGGTGACTCCAATTGGGTCATATTGATGTTCCTTAACTGGTAAAATTTTCATATCCTCCTGTAAATAAAGGACCGGCCGTCCTTAATATAAACAACGAAAATTACACTGGAACACTACAATTTTTCACTAATCGGTCAATAGTTTTAATAGTTGGCAAAAGGATTTTAGCTAAAGCTTCGAGCAGATTATTCCCACTTCACAGTTTTCGCATGGCATGAGCTGAAGATGTTAATAAGCTATCATATGTTACCCCAAAGATTTTCGGGTGGCTAATAGTCGGAATTTGTGTTTAAATTTTAAACACAAGAAGAAGGGCAGTGTCCAGTCAACGGACACTGCCCTGTGGATCTTCTTGTTTTACTCTACGAAGTTTTGATTTTTGGTCACAAAAATGAACAAACTATTGATGTTCACGATCCATCTTTTTAAGTTGTTCGGTAAAGAGGATTAAGAGATGTCCTTGGGTGACACTACTTATTTTCCAGGCGTTGACAGGTTAAAAATGACAGCCAGTTACTCAACTCAACTGGAAGGTTTTGGAGATTGTCTCTGCTTACGCGAAGTGGGTGACTGCTGGGTTGATGGTTTCACGGAATTTTACTCGCGTGCACGATTTTGGGCAATAGAAGATCTTCAGAACGGTGGATGGTCAATTCTCTTAAGCTACAACAGTCTACTACCTTTTTCTTCTAATCTTTTCGATGTTCAGAATCAATAAAATCATTAGGTCGCTTAGTTGGCACATTTTCAATTTTATCTGATAGTAATACGAGTTTTAAGTTTTTTTTTGGTGCTACCTGTAGAATGACTAACCTAATAAACCCTTACTTACTAGTTGTAATGTTGAAGGGTAAAAATACAAAACAAAATAAGCCTTTCTGCTGTACATATGTTGGAGAGTATGAATTACGACAGATTTAGCCAACCTGTTACTTTTTATTTTATGGTTTGGAAGCGAAACGAATTGTTCGACAAACTGAAAAGTGGGTTGACCAACTTTGCTGTAACTAAACTTTTAACATATTTGTTAACTCATTCCATTACCGCTAACTTCTAAGGCTGAGGTAACTACCTCCTACTTATAAATAGAACATTCTATATAGGAATTTGTATTTACGGATGTCGGTTAATACTACACCATGAAGTGAATAAGATGAGAACCCAATTCTCAATGTTATTTGTATACAGTTTAAGCATTTTAAATACACTTATATAAGAAAAAGTTTAGCCCCAAACCCTATAGCGAGAACATTTTTCAAATATGGAACGATGTCGTAAAAAATAGTCACGCATGTTAATACTTTTAAATATTATTTATTAATTTAAGGTATTGCAATCAGGTCGAGAGATATATCTACATTCCTACAGTAGTTAGCTGTTAAAAAAGTACTAGTTCCAATATCGGAAATATAGTAGATGACAATATCCTAGTTGTCTTTAAGAACTTTAATGCATACAAAATTTGTGTCAACGACGATGCTTCATACGGATTATGAATACTTGTCACCATGGAGAGTTCTGGTCTGCACAAACTGTCTGGCAAAAGTTCTCCTGGAATCAGACTTTCTACAAATTACGCTAGTAATGAAGTAACCCAAGTACTGGAACAAAAGATCTTTTCACAACATTGTAGTTACACATAATCCTCAAGTATTCAACTCACAGGAAGTTACAGGGAATTTCTGATGGATTATCTCTGCTACAGTGAACTTAAGTGACAGTTAATGTAACCTGTCAAAAATCCTGATTAAACCAATGCCACCAACACAAATGGAGTAAACTAATAAAACCCATGTTAGTGGACAATACTAATGACACTTCACTTATCAACATCCTTTGTTACTGTCAGTCACAAAGTTCTATATCAAGACATTCTGCAGTCCTTATTAGAAAACGACTCGAAGTAAATAGACGGTCAAACGTAATACCTTTCGAATGTTTAACAGTTGAAATTCTACGAATCCGAAATTTGTTTTACCTTTTAGCTCTGTTGCCGCTGGTGAAATTTTCAAATAACGTGTGGTTAAGAAATGGTTTATTTTGCTGAGATAACCATTGGCCGGTAATGCTGTTCCAGTGTTAACTACTTCGCTGAGAGATATGTAATGACCAAATTTTCATAGTTGCCAAAATGCAGCCTTCTAAACCAAACGATCTATAAGAGGAGACGAAGATCTTCAGATTTAGTTTTGTTCTTCTTCAAATTCTTGTTACATTTTCTTGCATATATTTTTTACATATATTTCCCGGAGTAATATATAATCTACATACAAATGTAGTATTCTCACTTAATATACGTGTTTTAATAAATATATTTTTAAGCCACTTTTGTTACATTTATTCTTTGTCTGTGACTAAGTAAACCCAAGCGCCATTGTGTTTTGCCTTTATATAAAATGAATTATATGCGTTTATATTAAATCGTATGTATGTGTTATTTTTGGGGTCAAAGTCTGCCGTAATATAATTTATATTTATTTTGTTGATGTATTTACTAACAGCGTGACTTGGTTAAAGCCCAAAAGAAAATATTAATGAAAAAACATAATTCAGCTAAATATAAAAAAGGAACGCAAACATATTTAATCATATTTTTATATTTTTGGTTGTGAGGTACACAGGAAATGGATGCTTTATCATGTCAAAACAAACAAATGAAATAAAAAATAGGTGCAACAACAACATTTTACACATTTTCTAAATTTCCGCGTACTTTATCTCTTGAAATATGAAAAATGTTTACAAACATACATACTTCATAAATAGGGTAAGTGGTAACATCAATGTTCGAGTACGATTAATAAGGATTTTTTATGTGTTTAAAATATGAATTTGTATTATATTAGAGATGATTTTTTTACGATTTATTAGGTACTTTAGAACAAATTATTGCTTCTCATCTAAAAAAATAGAATACAAAAATTCCTACTTGGATCAACATGTACGCTCTTACGGTTGGATTTCCAAAATATTCATGTAAATATATTTAAACTTTTACTTTCGACTAAAAAGGCCTGATTTCGCTCTTATTCTTTGAAATTATTATTCTATTCAGAAATTATTAATATATCAGTGTTGCAAATACTGCGATATATATACCAAGATTAGTATTCCTGCCTAATAGGGGTTAGTGTTCCCCCAAGTCAATTTAGAAACACCTAGTTATGAGTGTGCGAAATTTCATTAATATGCTTCCAACGGTTAAAAAGTTATAGACTTATTTTCAAAAAATCGATTTCGAGACACTGCGTGAGTGATTACATACAATTATATCACTGTTTTGGACACGTGCAAACAAGTTGATGTTAGATGTATTACTATTCCCAATATGAAGATACATAATTTAACATGAGTATCGCCGAATCGCAGAATGAATAACCAAATTTACCACTTAGCAATAAGCGAGGTGGATTTTTTTGGACGTACATTGCCCATAGGGTAATAATCATACAATATTACAAAGACACTTAATTTGAATGGGCGCATTATTATAGCAGCATGCTATCGGCAGACAATTTTGGGTAGCGAATCCCATGAAGATGATATTGAAACCTTCACCGCAATGGGGCAAGAAGAAAAAGTGGAAGTTTGAAAAAGTGCCTCAAAGGTTTGTGTCCTGTTACCACTCTTGTT
Organism: Cochliomyia hominivorax; assembly: GCA_004302925.2. Lineage (NCBI taxonomy): Eukaryota > Metazoa > Arthropoda > Insecta > Diptera > Calliphoridae > Cochliomyia > Cochliomyia hominivorax. Next base: position 57,434,477 of record PYHX02000467.1, read on the forward strand.
CTATATAGTTTTGCACACAATTCTTAAAAGTGCCCCTAATAATGGTAAAGGTTTCCTAAGAAACCTTAATTATGCAGAATTGCGTAAATATGGAAGCAATATCATTTGCTACGTTGGGAGCAATAAAGAAACACATAGAGCTGTCTTTCAAAATTTTTACATGATTTATGACCAAGACCGCATACTTTAGGAAGTCTTAAAAATTGCAATAAGAAAAGAAAATGGCATCGGATCGGTAATACTATTAGAAGGACTACCAACCAATAATTTCATATGTGGAAAAAGCAGATTGATGTAAGTAAGCAGGAGCTAAAACAGTTGGGAGAAGTAAGATTTATGAAACTATAGATGTTTTTAGACAATCTTTACGGACGGGTCCAGAATGGAGGTAGGTACTGTTCTATTCTATATTCATAAGGGGACACACCGTAAATTCGTACTGGTAAGGAAAAGTTGGAAAAGTTTTAAGGTTCCTCAAGAGAAGGATAGTTTACAACCCCTTGGAGAAATGAGTATGACTCATGACAGGATTTTTTTATGCCCGTCTAATCCTACTTCTGCGGGATAATAGATGTAATAGATTTCCTGATTGGACACTGTCATATAGGTGTAAAACAATATTTCAGAAGGCCACAATCTGGATATAAATTTGCTTTTATGATTATTTTTAACTCTTTCTCTTCTCTATGGCTTTGCGAAGAGCACACAATTCAATTCAGGTTGAGTGCATCAAGTAAGAAAATCAAAATAAAAGCGACTATATTGGAGATCAAAAAGCTTATAAATCAAAAACGTTTAACCACTTTTCATATGGTAAAATTATATAAATTTCTCATTTATAAATAGGCGCTAAATAAATTTTGAAATTTTTATCTACTGTTCCAGCTAATAATTCTAAACTAATCCTGATTAGTAATTTTTCTTCATATTTACTTATTACTTCCTATATACTTATTTTTAAGTAAAATATATATGTATGTACCCAAGATATTCCAAGAGCTTAAATATTTTCTAGATTTTTTTGTTAACAAATCGAATTTTCTCTATTTAGTTAATTGCTTGGATTATATAAATATCCTTATAGTTAATGATTGGCAAGATTCTTATCACAAAAAAACGCTCAATGAATCTTAATTTACTTGTTTTTCCCAGAGACGACAAACTGCTAAAAATGTATACATTAGATGTTTCTTGGAAAGAGTGTTGTCATGTTAACACAAACAGATCTATAGTGATTAGAGCTAAGAAAACAACATGATGGAAGAATTTGGTTTTTTAGTTTAATTTATTGTAGTTAAATGTGTATATTAGGGTTGCTAAAATTGGGGTGGATAAAGAATAAAAATAAACTTGTGATATATAATGGCAAAGGAATTTAAAGAAATCTCTTTAACAATTTAACTTTGTTTAAAATGAGCTTAATACATTTTGTAAAAATCGAAATTGACATGTACCTCTACTCTATGTCAGTATGAAGTACGTGGTATTAAGTTAAAACCTTTAAATGTTGATAAACTGAAAAAGGAAATGCTGCTAATTAAACCTAAATATTCACTGTTATATTTTCTAATTGTTAAATGAAATATTAAATAAGTTTGTCTATATGCATATATATTTAGGTTAATGTGTCACCCCTATCATCACAGCCGTTATTTGGAGGTGTATTACATTTCTCATTCCATATGTAAAATTTTAAAGCTCTTATTTAAAATTCTTTGAAGAACATGTATTTTAAGACTATTCTGAACCAAAATAGAAACTGCAGTCAACGTGTACTTTTAATTTTTGGTAATACACCGTGGTCAGGATCAGTATTTTTTGGAAATAGATTTATATATTTTAAACGGCCGGTGGAATTTAGAAGATATTTTATATATCTTTAGTGGAGAAGTTTAGATTTATAACTCTGAATGCTTGGAATCTAATCGAGGTTTATGAACAGAGTTTTTAGCATTGGATCCAATTTCACGGAAATTGTTTTATATTAAGGTCTTTTATTAGACCAGAATAATTTCAGGTGTTAAATTTCATAAAGTTATCTGGTGGTGATATCAATATTTTTCTTTCCGTTAAAAACATCTGCACAAGCGCATAATTTCTCAACCTTCTATAGTGTTGTTGGGTATTAAAATTCTCATAAGATCTTTCAACGGTCAGAAAGTTTAAAATTCAAATATAAATAAGAGAGCATAATACGATATAATACATATGATCATGTATTTTCATGCCTCAAAGGATGAAACTCGAGTTGGATTTAATAATATTTTGAAATCCCGGAAACCCCTTATAAGATTCTACATTCTCATCTAAAAAACCCTTTAGTGACTCGGTTTGTAATATTTTACGACATTACTTCCCTGGTATCGGCATTTTTAAATGTAAAGAAAAAATAAGCGATACTACTCTCTTTCCTTTGTTAATTAAGGAAAATCGTCCATTTTTAAGTCACAAATATTGGTTAATTGGAAAGAAGTTATTGATCATCAATAAAGCAAGAGAGAGAGGATCATATAAGACAGTAAATTACACACAATGATTCCAAAAATATTATGGAAATACACAGATCAGAATAAATCAATATTCGACACATGTACCAGTGAATTATACGTTGACCATAAAAACACTGCTCTTAAGGATGGAGTTGTGACATCGATAATAAAAAATATTTTCGATATTAATCTTCGTAATCCCCATTGTGATCGTACCAAAAATATGGATTGGGAGAACATGTGAATGCATAAAATGACCTTTAAAGCGAAATTTCATTAAAAAGTAGAAGTAAATCGTGTCCAAGCATCCTTTACTTTCTTGGACACTTTTGATATTAAGTTTTATCAATTAAGGAAATGAAACCTGAAGCGTAAAAAATTCTTAAGACTTTAATGAGGAAGGATATTGCAAAAAGAGATTATGTAAACTGTTATATTTATTGACATAATTAGAATCAGTGTTATATAAGAGAGAATCGATACATATCGTTTTTCCTTAAGATAATCTTCTTCGCTTGATATAGCAAACACGGGCCCAATTTCATTGAACTGTATCAAGTATTGCGGATGTGAGCGTGTCAACAACAGACAGACAAACGAACATAGCAAAATCGACTCAGAATTTTAATTGATGCAAGAATATATATATACATTATGAGATGATGCTTTCTTAGCACTACAAAAGGAATTACAAAGTTAATATAACCCCTTCAGCATTTCTGGTGGTGAAGGATATAAAAATAGATCTAAAAAATTCGAAAATTTCAATTGCAGTTTTTTTAAATGAAAGAAAATTTCAGACTTCCAGCAAAACATCATTTTTCCACAAAATCGACAATATTAAGCGATTGAAAAATAATTGCGAAATATTATCCGTATAAAATACAGGTCCCCAAAGAATAGATTTCCCAATTCGCGAAACGAAACAATAAACGAGTTATCAATTTAAGCAAAGTGAAAAATCATTCAATGTAAATTTTTTGCCGCTTCACGCACACAAAAATAAATGTTGTGTACTGAAGGTGGGCACCTCTGGAAAATTTAAAGACACAATCAAAAATATTGTTTACTCGTATATTTGCTACTAAAGGAAGGTATTTTAGATTCTACGCTACTGTACATGACATCATCATTTGTTGTGAATATACAAATTTATTTAGAACATCTTCGACAATAACGAAATTTGAATGTAGAAAACAGATATTTTCACAAATACAAACAAAGTTGCTCACCTACATATGTATATACACCTATACATTGACTCATACCATAACATTTATAATTTTTGTCTGTGCTGAAATGAAACAAATATTTAGGCAATTAGAGCACAGTGTGACAAAATCATCAATATTGTGTAAAAAACATTTTTAGAATATGAAAATAAGGCAAAATGAAGTTGACACCAAAATCGCAAAATATCTTAAACTTTTCCTTTTAAAATTTTGGAATCAATTTGAATAATTTAAAACCACTGTACTGTAAATAAAACAAAACAACAAATACTAACTAATGAATTAAAGGAGCGAACAAACGAACAAACGTACAAACCAACAAATAAATGAGTCAAACAAAAGAGTATTGTCGAGTGGTGAATATAAATAAAAATACCTTTAGGATTTCATTACAACAAACTGTATTCAACGAAAATTGTCAAATAAATTAAATAATTGCTGACAATAAAAATTAGCACAACTTTGTCGAGGTTCGTTGACAATACCTCTGGTACAATTCAAATAAACCTACAACACCGATGTCAGTATTAGTATGAATGTATGTTTGTGTACTCTATGTATGTATAAATTTTTAAATATTTAAAGGCATAAGTATTTGTAGCTATAGTGATGTAAAAGACACAAGTACTCTTCAATTTTGTGTAAAACAACTTCAAGTGATATTTCTTAAAAGAGATTTAAAGGGTGTAAAAATCAATAATGGTTTAGATATTACAAAAGGGTTTCTAACGTTGGGAATAGGGATTAGACAAAGTTGTTAATAAAATGAAATATTTCTTTAATCATGGTTTTATATGTCACTTTAAAAGATTTGAAAAAAAATGATGAAACATAATTTTTCAAAAGACAGGTAGTAGGAGACCGACTCTTAACAATTTGCTAAATGATAGCTGTATCGTGTGACCCTTTCTTATGGATGGAAGGAGGTCATAGCAGTTACAAAACCAGCAACATGAGTGCTTTCAGTATTCTTACAAGACTCTATTTTCAAGTGGCAAATACATACGTTCGGCAGATTATAGTTTAGGGATATAATACTTAGAGACTTTTTCTGAGATTAAGAGTTTAGTATGGCTACAGTCAGTATGGAGAAAATTTCAAACATTCAGATATATTGAACTCAGAATATTCACTACCATTAGTGTTTAATAGAATTATGTAATAATATTATTCGTTAACACTAAAATCATTTACAAGACATCTTTTTCTAATATATTACTAACATTAAGCTGTCACACGTAGAGAAAAAATATGTTTGCGGTAACCATAAATATTGTTATTGTAAATAAATAATATTGTTATTTAAATAAAAAATATTGTTATCTCAATGAAAAGTTGTTTGTTGCATTATTTTGTTATTGAATAAAAATGTTTTCGTATGAAATATTTGCCGCGAATATATTAGTGTTTGGGGCGAACTTATTGCAAAATCACGTTTTTCTGCGTGCGATTTTATCAATGAAGAACCAACTATAGATCAATAAAAAGTTTTAATTACCCTTTCAAAATTTGATGAGTTATATAGTTAGTTTCATTTTTGACTAAAACTTTTTTTACTGAACTAATTTTTATAATTTTTGGAATAATAGTGAATGATATGTTCCTTGATAAAATAGAAAAATGTAATTCATATTTGTGGATTTATAATTTATAATTTTATGAAAGTTCTTCGCTTTAATAAATGGGTTGTCTCAGATATCGCTTTTTATCTCTTAACATGCTGAACCGATTTTGCTGGTGTTAATAGAGAACTTCTCAGGACTATATGAAATACTCAGGCCAAATTTCATATAGCTCTGTCAATTATTGCGGATGTGAGCGTGCCACCAGCAGACGGACATTGCTTAATCAAGTAAGATTTGATTTGATGGAAGAATATATATATTCTAAGTGTTACATACGTAATGACCCTCTTCACCTCTTGTGGTAGTGAAGAATATAAAAATTCACACTTCAAAAAAGCGATCTTGAGCATAAAGAATACTTCAACCACTTACAATGAGTATGAACAGCCGGAATCATATTGAATACAATGACATCGATGAGAAAGTTATACTTGGATCCGCAACTCTTATATATCTGAGGAAAGGTAAATTAATTAAAAAATATTACTAATCTCATTTTTGCAGTCGGATTTAAAAACTCTCATATTTTTCAAAATATCATATTAAGGATGGGAAAACTTATTATACCCTGCACCACCACAAGTGGTGATTCCGTGTCATGCCAGAAGAGCATCATATATAAAGTATATATATTCTTGCATCATATCCAAATCAGAGTTGATTAATATCTGAGTTTATGTCCGTTACAAATATCCTCACGCCTGGAATAATCAATGAACTCATTTGTTATTGTCCAAAACAGTTTCATATTTGAAGTAGGCTATATCGGCTCTTTGGCATATAAGTTATAGACCGATGTCTGAGACAACTTCAAATTTTTAATAAGAACATTTCTATATTTTTTACAAAATATAAGCACTATTTAAGCCAAAATATAACTATAACCTACGATGTATGTCCTTTATTATCGTCAAATATCATTAAAGTCGGATAAAGAAATTTACAGTCCAAAATATACAAAATTGTTTTATAGCTCACAAAACTCTCAAATATGAACAAATTCTTTAGTGGTCAAATTAATAACTAGATGTTATTAATTTGACCACTATTGGTCCATATTTTGTTATAGCTCCAATGTAACGGAAAACGCGTTTGAGCTTATAAAACTGACAAAGCAAAAGAAGAATTTCATTTAAATTCTATACAGCGGCTTAAATATATATTATGACCATATTTTGCTTAATCTACTATATAAGATCTCTTCTCGGAAAATCAGTTTTAAGATTATAAAATAAGTAAATAAATCTAATTTTATTGAAATTTTGGTTTAAACATTAAAACCCAACAGGCTGAAATATAGCTTTTTATGAATATGATGAATAATTAAAATCGTCACTATTATTTTTCTAACTATCTTGAATATATTTTGCTTTCTCGAATATCGATCCATATTTTTACATATAAAATTTTCGGTCCCGAAAAATTATAAGACTTTTAAAGTTGAATTCTTTGTTATAATGTACAAAATATTACTTTACTATATATTATTTATAGTGTACCATATTTCGCTAAACTTGTAGTTATAAGATTCGGCACAGCCAAATATAGCGTTCTTATTTGTTCTTTCTTTTTTTACATAGAACTTTAGATACACAGTTTAACCTAAATTTCATCTAAGTTCATCAATTAGAAAAAACTTTTTTGTCATTTTTCATCAAAAGATAATTTTCTAACTGTCTAAGTTTGAACAATAGTTTTATTTTTTCTTTATCTCTCTTTTTTGTTGAATTTAAAATAATTTTCTGCTTATTTGATAATTTCGGTCATAATTTCTTGTTACCGTACGAAATATTTTTTTTTAATTTTCATTTAGACCCCTCCATGATGGCGATGATGTTGGTGTTGGGTTGAGTAGATGACGTTGGTAACAACGACAAATGATGATAATGTTAATGTCGACGGTCGTTAGTTTTAATGCCTGACATACTCTTAATGTATAGTGAATGTTTTAGTTTCGTTATTAAGTGTCCAGCAATAAGTCAGCAATTTTTTCCAAACAATGAATTTTGTTTGGCAAATGAAATTCTATTGCCAAAACAGGCTAAAATATGTAGATATATAAAAAATCTGTTATATAGGAAAATTTTTAAATTTCGGAACAAAATGATGTTGCTTAAAATTACAAGATAAAATATGTACATTTTTAATGCCACAAGCGGTATTGTTTGTTCTAACGATTTACGTTTGGTTGGTCAAGCGTGTTTGATGAGAGCAGTGACATTAAGAAATATTAATTTCTTAAGTTTTCATTATTTTTAATATACCTTTCACCGTAGGTGTTTGGTTTATTATGTGTTTGTGTTACCACCACATTAGAGTATACGATTCGACTCATAATCACTTTCTTAGTCGATTTAACTATGTCGGTCCGTCCGTCTGGCTGCCCGTTTGCTCATGAAAATCTTGTAAATAAAATGCAGTTTGCAATTTTAGACATATCTTAATGAAACTTGACATGTGCCAGTCGCCAAAGGACGGTGCATATTGACATTGGTGATGACGGTTCCTAGACTACAAATAGCTCCACATAAATTTTCCTCCCTGAATATAAGAGATTTTACCAAATTATGGCATAAATAAATCTTATTTATGCACGATGTGCCGAATTAAACTAGGATTGGTCCAATATTACTCATAGGATACACACAACCCCCTTATAAATATTACTTTGTCAACTTAGAATAAATAAAAGCAAAAATCTATGGACGAAATTTTACGAGGGCGGTTAATAACTTCCTCCAGCTTCTGTATAAACCACCCAGAAAAAGTTCTATTAAAATGCACAAATCCACAATTAAAAGTAATAACAATATATTTCACAATATAATACAATAAATAACCAACAATGTGGTGTAAAGTATCAAAAAGTCGGACTTGGCCGACTATTCTTTTTGCTTGTTTTAAGTTTGTAATTTATTTCTAATGAAGAGATTTATGAACTCACATATTTGAGGGTTAAAATGACTTCATAAGTTCTATTTTTCATTAGTTAAAAATAAGAAAATATGCTTAAAGTTTGGAGTACGAATAAATTGTTAAAAGTATAAGTAATTAAAATTGCTTATACGTTATGGTGGCAATTTAATAGCTATTAACTAAGAGTTTGGAATACCAACTAATATATTAGACTTCGTTCTAAGTTTTCGAATTTGAGCAGGTAATTTTCAAATGTTGAATTCGAGACTAAAAATGTTAGATTACAGATCCATAACGAACATTCTTTGCTCCATGGAAAGGACAATTTAACACCGAGTTTAAACATTTTCGCCAATGTAGGATATTCTTCTCGGAGAAAATTGGATAGTAAAGATGAAATTGTTTTGATAAGAATATAATATGGATTTCAAGATATGGATTTAGGATTATACGTTGATCAAAAATTTTAGCTTAAATTTATCAAGACGTTATAAACGCGAATAAGACCTTATAAACTGACAGTTTAAATAGTAGCCTTCTGAAATCATTACAGTTTTAGCTGTGTTTTATTTTGGTCCAAGTCTCATATTATATTAAACATTGATTTTGGTTTACTGGTAGTGGATGAGATTCTAGATATTTCGGTTTGTCCTTGAAAATCTTGATGAACCGGTAGAAGTTGTCTCAATTTTAATATTGCGAAAATAGAATAAACAGGTTCATGTCGTAGCTTTAAATAGTCTTACATTTTAGCGTTGAGCAGTTTAACAGTAGTCATGAGAATGACTCCAACAATGGAATATAAAGTAGTCCTTCCATCGGTCTTAAATTCTTCTTTCCTCAATCAACTAAAATTTCCTAAATTTAACTTAAAAGTGGTATTATTGGATAATATTCATCAATATAAATAATTTTTTTGTCAATTTCAATAATGTATTAATCAAATTAATAATATTTATTCAAAATAAGAAAAATTAACTAAAATAAATAATAAATAAGGTTCCGTTGGTTGATATTTAACATACTCTTCCTTAAGGCCTTGCAACGTGTCGATTTATAGAGAGAGAAATAGACCACCGTGTTAGTCGCCGAAAATATCCAAAACTCTAAAGAAAGTAAGGAAATTCTAAAATATGCTCGAAGGAAGGCTGGTCTTCATTTACATCATTATTGAAATAGAATGCCAAGCTTTTATGACAATTCTTCTGTAGAGTTTGGAGACATTTCTGCAGCACTGAAATTCTGATTACATATACTTATTGTATATTTCAAACTAGAAGGTAAATACATTTTGGTAAATGATTGTAGGGATTATAAATATAAATGTTTTGTGCCATTTTGCATTATCGAAATGAACAACTTTGAAAAGTCACACGACAGAATCAATATCGTGTAAAAACTTGCAAATCAGAAATGTTTTTAATGTCTAAAGTTTTCAATATGGAATCCATTTTGAAACTTTAACAAGCCAGAATAATTTTCAATTTCTTTTTATTAAAGGCATACAAATTTTTAAACGTTTAGGATATTAAATTTTACATAACTAAAAATCTAAAAACCAAAATCCATAACAAATTAAATGGACTTATCTTAAATATTATTTCAAATACAGACATAAAATGAAACATCTGATTTAATAGAAAATGGGAAGATTAAGGAAAAAACATGATAAATAAATCAAATGTTTGATGTATGATGTGTTTATATGGCCTATCTTAACATTTCATCGACCACTTAAAGTCATTAGCAACTCACCACTTTATCCTCATTAGGATTTAATCCTTGTTTTTATTGCTGTTTTTTTTTGGTTGTTTTTTTAAGGATAAAACTATTTTCTAATTTGTTTTAACATGATTGCATACATATTGACTTTTATCATAATATTGCTATACAAATCCTTTCTGTTTTTTCCCTTCTTTGTTAATACAATCTAATGTCTGAGAGTTTGGGTTTAGGGTTTCATTTTTATTGGTAGCACCCTTACAAATCATCATCTTCTATTGCTGTCAAAACTGTTGATTTGCTGTTAATGGTCTCACACATCAACACTTCTTTTCGTTTTCTTTGCATTTCATCCCTAAAAGAAAACAAGGCAAATATTTAGACAACATTGAAATGTCCAAACAAATAAAACAAGATTTAGAAGATAAACTAAAAATGAAATAAAAAGCGAACGGAGAAAAAGGAAAACAAAATACGATACAATATCAATTCAAATTGATAGTAAACTATGATTTCAATAGACTATTTATTTAACCAGTTGTCCATCTGCTAGATGCTCGAACGACCAACCGAATGGCCAATTGCCTGTACAACAAAGACATTGTTGTTTTAGGCACAACGAAATAACAGGAAAAGGAAAATATAGAACAAAAATCTACCTTCGTTTAAAAATAAACTGCCCACTTATCACTCATTTGTGTAAAATCCTTAAGAGTTTGTCTGTATTCGATATCTAAGCTTGTATGTGTATTCGTGTACGGATTTACAAGGATAGATTTACTTTAGTTTAATTTCAAAATCCTAAAATATATAATATGGAAGCAATATGACTTTTCTATAAATATATAAACTTATTTCAATGCAATATTCCTAATATAATATAGCAATTCTGAGACATATGTATGTTTGGTAGGGGGTTATTTTATATAATAACGGAAAACAAATTAGGGCCTTTTTATAGGAAAAGTCTGAAAAACAGGAAAGAACTCCGCCAATAAACTTTTGATTTGCAAATATCTATTTTGAAAACTGTAGTGAATATAATGAGGGGCCTTTAAAAAAGCAATAGCAGTAACATGCAATTATCGATGCATAGGGGGAAGTATATCTCAAATAAACCTCATCTGTGACGAGCAAGTTAAACAAAATCTTGTCGAAAACCACTACCATACTATTTAATCTTAATGGCAGTTGTACGATAAACAGCAATGAATAATTGGAGCTTTTCTACGATAATTATTTTCGGGGAAATGCACTATGTGGTGGCTACTTTAACCCTGAAAATGAAATACAAGTTTGTTCATGAAAGAGACGCGATCGAAATGTGTAGTACGGCAGTAAATAGACGAGAACTTAGTCCTAAATGTGAACTGAATCCTTAAGTATGTGGTAAGATCAATTCTATTCTATAGTAAACATTCTGATGGATATCACTTGATACTTGCTTAAAACGGGCTGCTGATTACTGGTGCATGTAGATCCATATCGACTAGGAATATTTTTAGCGATCCTCATTTGGTTACCAATTTATTTGTTGACAAGGAAATTCGCTCTTTAAACAGCGATTATGCGGAGTACTACGGGAAACTGGAACTACAATGCATGCAAGTATCTTGGGAACGACTATGATAATGCCGAACTCATTGGTTTTTGCATAACTTTTCCACTTGCGCATTAGGCATTTGCTCACCACATGGAAAATGCGTAGCCTAACTTACATGGGGTGCACTGAGCATCTACACTGATGGTTTAAAATATGAATATAATGCAGGTGGAGATGTCTTTATTGAAAACTGTAACATCCGCATGTCAAACTTCTGGATGAGTGTAATTTTCTGCAAATTAAGATGTCTGAAATTCATAAAGCAACCAACTGATTGAGGTTTTATAGGATATACGACTGACATATCATGATTTTTACCGACAGCAAATCTACAATACAAACAGTCTGATGTATGGGTCTAACCAGGGTAAACTGGTCTCTGATGCTCCTGTAAAGTTCACTGTTAAATTCATAAAAAGGCCCTTAATATTTTTTCTTGCTAATATCTCATCACAACGCAATATCAACAAATTTCAATATTTTATCTATTTCATCTTCTTTCACTCTGCCTCCATTCCCAATGTATGAAGGATTAATGACCATCAATTTTTGTATCACAAGGCACTAAACCAAAGAAAAAAGATAATATAAGAAAAAAATGTTGAAAACAGAAATCCTTCTATTATCGTATAATACAATCGGCCATTGAAAAGCAATTGTCTGTTTATCGGCACAACATATGATTGCGTGTGTATGTGTGTGGTTTTTGTGTGGGGCTCATACGAGTATAAATGTATCATCATAAGATAACTTTGGTTAGTGTTTTCACTTTTGACCTGTTTAACGTTCAATTTGTTCTACGTTTGCTCTATAACGCTTATTTATTCGAACGTAAGTCCAAATACACATACATACAGATAGACAAGCACAGAAACACCAACACATACAATGTATGTGCAGCTGCAAAGATATGAATTTTTGTGTTTTTTTTTCTAGTGTTTGTTTTTTCTTGCTTCTTTTTTATCGTGCTCTTTACTTTGCCATTTAGCTTGTGGTGTTCTAAAATGATATTAAAGATAAAAATGTAGTATATTGACCAAGAAACAACAATGAATTCAAACTCATTTTACCAAAATAACAAATATCGAAAATTAAAAATAGGAAAAAATAGAGAATAAAAAAATATAAATTCGCTTGGGATTGATAAATGGCGGTGTAATTGTGTGTATTGTTAACGTATTAAAGTATTAGTTAGTGAATGAGTGTTGTTATATATGGACTTCTGGGATATAGAAATCTCTTTTTATTTTCATTTAATTTTTTTAATTCCTTTGTATACCATCATTGATTGCTTTTAATGAAATCTCCCCAAAAAGAAGAAAGAGAAAACTAAAAGATATAGATGCAATTTAGTTGGGATTAGCCAAAAGAAAAGAAAATAAAAGAAAATAAAAAGGGCAAAATCCAACTAACTAGGACTATATTTAATTTTAGGAAAATCTCATAAATACTATTGGTACATTTTTCCATTAAGAAAAATTAATTAACAGTAAATGTTGGAAAATGAAAACTGATAGAACACTTATTAGCACTAATACAAGTGTGGGTCTAAGTAAGGAAGCAATTCCTTATTAAACACAGTTTATGTATTTAGAATTTAGGTTATGGGATGGGAAATATAAATTATATACTTTTAAAGTTTCCTTGAATATATTAAACATTTGTGAAATCGCAGTTTAGAAACAACAAGTAAATCAATTAAGCCGTCCATTAATGCTTTATACTATGAAGAAGACGTTAAATATACTACCGAAATTCTTAAAATTTATTTCAATGATTTGCGCTTGCATGAAGCGTAACTACTTAACATATTATCATTATACATTTATGAGAAGGATTGAAGAAAACAGAGTTTAATAGGAAATTACAGACCGACCCTCATTAGATATGTTACTATATCCGGTTGCATATGTAAACGTTGTGAATACTCTCAGGTCGCAGATAAATTTTGATAAACAATTTTTAAATATTATTTTTGCCCAAAGACGAATTCTATTGTAATTGGTTATGTCTGGTCCAATATTTCAGGTATCTTACATGTAAATTTTCTCCAGAAAAGGAAACCCCTTCCAAATATTACATAAATTCCATATATATGTTGTATTATAATAATTATTGCTCAATTAAGATAATATAAGCAAAAGTCGATGTGAAAAATAAATAATAATTTTTTTAGAATTCTTATTGTGACGAACTTCATGATCATCGTTTAACATTGGTATCCCCAAATAAGAGTTTCATGTCAAAATAATTAAAGTAAGCTGAAAAGAAAACAATATTAAAATTTTAAGTAAAAACACTGAAACTGAGCAAAAATTTTGATTCAGTATGTTTGGTTATTTTTAAATTCAATATTTTAAATTCGTGAATATTTTTTCTGTTACGAACATGGTGTAGAGTATTTAAGATCCTACACAGCTAATATATTGCATACGTTATTTTTATACTCTACACCACCATAGTTAATAGAGGTATTATGCGTTTGAGTTGATGTTTGTAATATACAGAAAACTAATGTAATACACTAGAGCCCCGACTAGATTTTATCAACGTCTCTGTTGCAAATCGTTTTTACTGGTTTTAGACCATAAGTGCTAAAAATGGTTATCCACAATGCTGCAGCAGAAAATTAAACAGTTTATAAAGACGCAAATCGGGGTCAAAAGGACGCAAATTGGACCAACGCAACTTGAAATTGCAACGACGAAAATCAAATTTTTTTAGTTTTTAAAAAGCGAAGCATATCGGGACGACGCAAGTCAGATCTCTTGTGTATCTCTTCTTATATGTTGTTATTTTGCAATGAGAAGGAAGTATTTTCCTATTCGGTACAATATTTCGTGTAGCTTTCATAGAAATGCCTATCTGAATGGGGTTTAATATCCATAAAACACTGATAAGAAATATTTTTCAAAAATTTTACACCATTTATTTTGTTAAATTTTTTGAATTTATAACTTTATTTTGAACAAAATACCTGACAAAAATGTTAATAATTTCATTTTTACATCAATTTCTGAATTCCACAACCATAAACCAATAAAAATTCCATGTAAATTATGTTTGTTTGAGGGTGTTGAATGCAATTATAATAGAAAAATTTATAGGAGTTTTTCTGGTGCAAACATTTATACAAACAACTATGTAAATATTATACTGTACTTGTTAATGTGTGAATATCCTATAATGCTGATAGAAATATATAATGTTAGAATAGTGGTAAATAAAAGTATTTCGATGTAAAATAACTAAAAAGTTACTTTTTTAAACAAAATTTCATTTATAAAAAAATCATTGCTTTAGTGTGTGTGATTACTACTCCCACTAACTGTAAATGTATATGTATGTAAATACATATATGTATATGAATTTATTGTAAAATGCCTGTAGAAATTTTTAACAGTTATATAGCATAAGTTTTTAACCAATATTACTCTATGAGTATGTTAACACATACTTTTATTTTCACATTCTTATATTTACACCACATATACACATAAACACTTACTCACTCATTCAGATAGAAAAATTATAGTTCAGATATTCATAGGTGGCAAAAATTAAAATTTACTTTTATAAGCCAAATTGTACTAAAACATGGTTTAAGGCAACATTATGCAGTATTTGTGACACAGGAAAAAAATTACAAAAACTTAAAAATACTAAATTTTATTTACTGCAACCAATGTGCTTAACACACCCATACATTTGTATGTAAGTATGTGTTAGACTTTTGTTTAATCTACAAATATAAAAATATATATTTTTTGCCCTCCACGACCACAAGTGGTAAAGAGGATGTATTAAATTTATCATTACGTGTGTAACACCTAGAAGAAATAATCTCATGCCCCATAATTCTTGCATCAAAATCAGAGTTGATTCAGCTATGTATGTCATGTAAACCACAATAATTGGCAGAGCTCAATGAAATTTGGCCTGAATATTTCTTATAGTTCTGAAAAGTTCAGTGTGTTAAAGAATAAGTCTGATATCTGATGCAATTATAAATCGATAAATAAGAGTAAAAATTACATTAATATTGTGTTGTTGTCAAAATCGGTTGAGTAAAAAACAGTTATCCTGTGTCATATTAAAGATAAACTTATATATAGTATACTTTTGTGAGTGTATGTGAAAGTTTGTATTTGCGAAATATAACGTATTTACTTCACACTCATTTGTGGTGGAGGGTGTTGCAGATTCGGCATAGCCGAATATATCGTTCTCACTTGTTAAAACTTAAACTTATATTTTGTGTGAAAATAAAGTTAAAGTTCATAAACTGCTGAAAATTTTTGCTATTTTTTCTAATTTGTAATTATTCGATAATCCCAGTTTACACAGTATTATAAAATTTTCTATAGATGATTTTAGCTTATATTTAAGTCTTACATATTAAGCTACAAAAACATTTATAAATAGGAGAACTTGTTTCATGTCTTTTTTGAAGGAGCACTAGAATATAAAAATTTATTTGAAAACTTTTATTCCGTTTTATAATGTTATTAAACCAAAAATTATTCTTCGTTTAAATTCAATTAAATTTTAAAACGTGTGTACATACTGACGTGATTCTCTTTGCAGGTTTATGTTTATTAAATTGATGAAATCAAATATTTAAACTATTTTAGATCAGATTGAAAGTAATGCGAATAAGCCAAAAAAAACATTATTAACCACACCATTGAAAAATCATATGAGAAATCCAAATGATATGGACTCTAAATACCAATAATATATCTTTGTTTTTTATTATACATAGTTTTTATACCTACACTCTACACCACCCTAGGTGGTTGGGGTATAATGCGTTTGTGCTTAAGTTGGTAACGCACAGAAAAAATATTGGGAAAGCCACTTTTGAGTATATCGAACGACTCAGAATCACTTTTTGAGTCGATTTAACGATGTCCGTACGTCTGGATGGTCCCATACAACCCCACATATACGTTGGTATTGTGATAAAAATTTGGTCAAATTAAAATATATAAGCAAAAATCGATATACAAAATTTTGCGAGGATTGATCAATAATTTTCTCAATCTCCCATATTATCTCTCACAGAAAATGTCCACACAAATCCAACATATATAATATAAAGATATAGAACAAACTAAATCTTTCAGTGATTTCAAAACACATTGCTGACGTTTTACGAAGAGATGAAAACATAGCAAGTAAAAATGCTATATTCGACTGTGAAAATTTAAATGCTCTTCAACACTCACTTTATGCCAAAAATAGCTTGATTTGGAGCCGAATTTTAATAGAATTGGTCTTAAGTCAGCTTACCGAAAAGATATGGATTGAGATCATCAAAATATGTACTGATACTGTTTAAATTAAAAAATATATATTTATTGAAGACGGTTAAGAAATCATTGTGCCGAATTTCAATGGAATTGATATTTATTTAAGTATTTTATAAGCTCAAATAAGTTTTTTGGAAAAGGGAGCTATAGCAACATAAAGACCGATATTGATCAAATTAATTGTGTATATTTAGAGAAATAAACAAATAATTGTATCGAAGTTTTATATAATTTCTTTTTATCTAATAGCTTTTTAAGTCAATGCCATTGTCGGGAAAGGCTGTTATATGAGAGCTATATTTAAATATGGACAGATATTATTAAAGTGATTTAATCTTTGGTTTTATAAATAATATAATTTTCTAACTAAATAAACTAAATCGCAATCCCATTCATCTCATCCCATTCACTACCTCCAGCTTATCATTTAGAAAAAACTCGATTGATATCTTTAAGCCGGGGTATCTTACCTATTATCTAAGCTGGTTTCCTTTAGAGTTAGACATTCCCTTTCCTCCACCAAGATATCAGTCAACATATCACTTATTATATGACTTTCGTGACACATTGGAATCATTACATATATTAGAATCATACCATATATTGAAATCATCAAAGAATCAAAACCGAATAGCCACAAAAATTATTTTAAGGTTTCACAACAAAAGCCTCTTCCTGAATTAAGAATTTCTAGGACTCATCCAAAGTCTGTCTGAGAGCACACACCGTCGAATAACAATTATGTAATGGTTCATTATTTCCTTTAACAGCCCTCTTCCTGTTAGTAATATGTTCCGCTTTAAAATGTTTCTCGCCTTTGAAAAAAACTCCTCTAGAGGGAAAAGGTGCTTAATGGCGTCAACTATGGAGTAATTCCTAAGGTGTCATTTTTATATACAATATATACCAGCTTTAACGAATCAGCATAATAGAGCATAATAGTTTTTTTAGCAGTATCTGATTAAGGAATAAAACGAGTTCACTGAATTACATTTTTTCTCAAAAATTTTAATACAAAAAAATTAGGTTAAAAAAATTTCAAGACTGAAATTTAAATTCGATCTAAGAATATATATCATACCATATTGGTGTTACACATAGAGTGACAAATTGAACTAAAATGGACCACGTGTGTATGGAAAAAGATATAATTAAAATATTTCCTTAAATGCGTTGTTATCAGATAACGTTGGAGGAAAATCGTTTAAATTAAATTTTTGCAATCGCAAAGAAAAACATCAACATTAAAAATTAAACAAAAACTTGTAACAGGAACAATACGATCCGGAAACATTTCAGAAATCTCGTTATTTTTTCGAGCTAAATAATTTTAAAGATGTTTATAGTCATTTCATTGGTTTAACATATGGTTTTACTTCTTTGAAATGCCTTATTGCGGCAACTTATGAATACATTGAAAAGGTTGTATTTTATTTTAGTCCATAAAAGCTGAAAGGACAAATATCCGACACGAGAGTTTAGACTACAAATTGTGCTTACTTCGCAGTGTTATGTACACTGTAAACGACTGCTACTCTCTCATTAATTTGAGCAGACTTTTTTTCTGCTTTACTTACACTAACACAAATGTATCGTGGTTATTTAATTAATATTCGTGCCGCATTAAAGTTATTTTTTATGTTATTTCAATGAGTTTACCTAATTTTGAAAAGTACGCTGTAACATTTTCTTTGCGTTTAAAAATACTCGCAGATATTGGTGTGCAAGTTATTGCTCATTGAAACGATTCATATAATAACATCGAAATATCTGGGTAATTTTTATTGAAATCGGACATAAAATTTCACATAATCCAAGTTTTGGTGTTGAAATATAAAAACCTTGGACAAAAGCCCTTTATTGAGTCATATAATCATCAAATTGACGAAAAATCTTCAAATCTGACAACAGTGCTTAAATGAGCTTATAATTGCCTTAAATCATCTAAATCTTTTTTAATGACACGAACTGAGTATTTTAAATACAGAAAATTAAAACAAAAATTACCAAAAAGTTATTTAATTCAATGTATCACATTCAAACTGTTCTGTGTTAAAAAGTCCTTGAGTTTTACGATATTTAACACGCAATGAGAAGTGCACATAAAAAGTCCTTCAAATCTTTTAAAAAAATAACTCAATTGTTAAGGAAGTACATTTTTATTATGCTTTTAATTAAAAGCTAAATGCACTTTGAATATGTTTTACCTACAATTCCGACACGTAGCCCATGGAATTTTTATGGTAATGTTGTTACTGACGATCATAATGATGATGGACGATGATGATAATTATGTTGGCGCTATGAATTTAACCCCATTTGGTGTTAAATAGTAACACGTGCCAGCCCATCTAAGAATGCAAAAAATGTTTTTATAATACAACAACAACAACAACTCAGCACTTATTCATAATACACTGCATCCATCATAAAGTGCTATTTAGAACATCAAGTTACACGTCGTTTTGGTTTCTCATTGTTTTCTACAATTGTTGTTGCTGCTGCTGTTATTCTTGTTGTTGGAGATGTTTTGTTGTTGTTTTCTTTGTTTTTGTCTTTGTCGTTGTCGTCATCTATGTCGCCCATTAGCAACAACATTGTCAACAACATAACCAAGTTATGTAACACCAAGTTAGCCGAAGGCAAATGTTTTTAATGTGTTTAGAAAAATGTTTCAAAAAAAAAAAAACAAAATAAGTTTCTCTCATAAAAGAGTAATAAAAGCGAAAGTGTTTTACATGTAATATGAGTCGTTTTTTTAATAAAATTTTATTAAATGTTTTCTTATTCTCCTTTACTTTATATGCTAATGCACGAATATACATATATATACTACACATTAGATTAAATTTAAATAAAATCATGAATTAACGTCCAGTTAGATTATACGGAGTTTAATGCAGCACAATGTTCCCAAATGAAAAATGAAACCAAATTATGTAAAAATGCTTAATTCGGCTGTGCCGAATTTTTAACTTAAAACCCATACGAAAGCTTAAATTATAAATTTAAAATACTATTCCGGGTTTGGTTTCACATATGGGAGCAATAGTGGTATGTGGTTTAACATTTTTAAAAATCATCACCAACACATTAACACCAAGTCCAAAATTAAATTTATAAAATAACTGTAATAAAATAACTTTTGTAAGGCCCATATAGGGCAAATACAAAAAATTTAGATAATTATTTAAAAAGCTGCAGAATCCGGAATTGAATACCATGTAGAACTCCTTTGTCATTTTAAAAATATAAATTGATTGCGACACTTCAGAAGTTTTTCTGAAAAGTTATCATATATGGCAAATTTAAATGGAATTGTTTCTCACATGAGAGTTCAATAAGCTAAAATAATATTCCGGGAGAGGGTTTTATATGGGAGCTGGGTCATATGATGGTTACAGTATAATCAACTTCTGATTGGAATCAAATTTTAGAACTTTTGCTGTTATGTTTGTTTAGATTTTCGATAATTATTATTTTCCTTTGTATGGGGGTATCCTTCTCCTGGTCCTATCGGTTCTATATTTTGTTCGCATAAAAAGTTCATTGAGGAAGTGATTGGGAACAAATTTGAGAACTTTTGCTGTTATAGTTCTTTAGAAATTTGATAATCATTATTTGCTTTGGTTTGGGGGATCACTCCACCTGGACCTTTCCATCCTATATTTTGGCCAGTACAATAGCTCCTTGGGGAAATAATTGGAATCAATTTAAATATAACCGCTTTTACAGTTCTTTAGATATTCGATTATTAATAATTGCTTTGTATAGGAGTACCTTTCCTCTTGGACGGGTAGGATATCCCGCATTTTTGATCAGTTAAACAAAAATATTTGATAAAGTGTTTGGGGTGAAATTAGAGAACTTTCCCTGTTATAGTTCCTTAGATATTCGATAATCAACATTTTCTTTGTATGGGGTACACCTCTCTCCATGATTCTATCCGTCCTTCATTCTATCTAGTAAAACAGTTACTTGGAAAATTTATTGGGACTAAATTTGAAAACTCTCGATGAAGTGATTTTTTAGATATCCAATTACAAATATTTTGTTTGTGTTGAGGCTTCTTCTCTCCCTGACCTTATTAGTCCTTTATTTTGTCTAGCAAAGTATTTCCATGATAAAGTGGTTGGGATGAAATAGGAAAATTCTCGCTGTTATATTTTTATATATTCGATGATCAAAATTTGCTTTGTATGGGGGCTACCTCTCCTCTGGGTTCCTATTGAAAATTTTGTAAAGGCTATGGAACTTTCTGGTATTTGAGGATTATTTTTTAAAAATTTCAGCAAAATCGATCCAGTAGTTTAGCAGTCTTATAAGTTCCAAACAAACACAGATTCATTTTTATGTATATAGATAATCTTGTGAGTGTGAATGTACGAGACATAACGTATTGACTTCACATACATTTGTTGTGGACGATATTGAAGATTGGGCGTTTACTTGTT
This sequence comes from Cochliomyia hominivorax, assembly GCA_004302925.2. Taxonomy (NCBI): domain Eukaryota; kingdom Metazoa; phylum Arthropoda; class Insecta; order Diptera; family Calliphoridae; genus Cochliomyia; species Cochliomyia hominivorax. The sequence continues at coordinate 57,455,833 of PYHX02000467.1, forward strand.
TTAGTTCCATTTAATTTAAGTAATTTTCGGGGCGTATACTTTATATAATTAATTGATATAACTTATAAGTTGTATCATGCTAACGAACATATATAAATGGATTTCGTCTGAGTTTCTTTTATGTACCATTACATTTGGACCAAATATTTGGTATTATTATTTCAATTCGATTAAAAGTTTAAACATTTTCATTGTTGAGGGAATTTTAAGATCCATTTAATAGCATTTTCACATGTTTTATTATTCACTACCAACTTCCTACAAAATGCAAAAAAAAAACGTCTTATTAATACAACTAATGTAACTATTTTACTTAAAAAAACTTTATCCTCTATGTCGAAGAAATATATTTCTTGAATTTATTTCAATTATTTTTGGTTTTCAAAATTAATGTTTTTAAGGTTTTAAATGCTGCTTTAACAAATAGTATCTACTTAAGATACTTACACAAAATTTTACAATGCGTATTTTTGTAACTGACAAAAGTAATCAACTTGGGACGAAGTATTCATCACGTTTGCTTAATGCAAATACCCTAATACATACTTATGTACATACACTTACATACATATCAACAAATATTCACACACTTATGGACTTACTTATATATACCAACACACCCATTTTTATATATGTATGCATGTATGTTTGTGTGTAGAGATTCACATTTTATATTGTCTTTACTCTTTTGTTTTTCCAACATTTTACACATTCCCTCAGGGAGTGCAGTGAGTTGAGATATTTTTTTTTATTATTTTTGGCTCACACAATTGTTCCAGCAGCAAAATCTACAGCAACCCTTTAATGTCTATATATACGATGTTAAATTTTGTACAATAAACTACAATTACAGAAATTCAGAAATTGTGATGTTAAAGACAGTGGAATGGAAAAATTAGCTGTAGCTCTTTAAATCTGACATATGAAGGAACAAGGTAAAAACATTTATCTAAAGAGCGATTTGAACCGAAATAGCGAATAACCTTCCAAAAATAAAGATGAGTTTTGAGTGTCTTTTCGTACAATAAAAATAAAGTTGTTGGCGGAAATTAATTGATACTTTTTTACAATCCAAATAATGTTTCGAAGTTAATAAAAATATTTAAATTCAATTCTTATTTCATTCGACTTCAAAGTATATTTTTTCGGACTCAATGTTTTAATTATCCTCCTTAACACGACTTCATACTTTCGATAACAACGTAATCATAAATAACCATTTGATGGCTTTTGTTTTTCTTCCCACTGTATTATTCTCTAGAGTGAGAATGCATGCACATGACCAAAGAATTTACCATTTACAGTGTGTTGGAGAATGTGCCAATTAAATGAATAATGTGAAAATGTAATGTCGTAAAAGATGTACAACAAGACATGATTTGAAATTAGCCAGCTTTTTTCCTACAAAATTGGCAAAAATCAGATGAGAAGGCGAAAAATATTCTAATCGAAACCAATTTAAGTCAACTGTTCTTAAGGGGCCTTTTTAGAGAGTGGGCGAAAAAAGCATAGAAGTTTCATTTTTGGAATAAGTAATATCATGTGTTACCTAGTAAAGCTTTTTATACTTTAGCAAGTGGTAACGAAGGTATATTAAATTTGACATTCTGTTAGTAACGTTATATATTTTTTAATCAAATCGAAATATGAGTCTCTTTAGATATGTTGTTGTCTGACTGTTGTTGCACGATCACATTCAAACTATTTGACAGAGCTCCATGAGATTTGGCCATATTATCGCTTATTGTCCTACGAAATTTTCAGCAATATCGGTTCAGTAGAAAAAAGTTTTAAACCGATATCTGAGGCAATCTTTAAGTTAAAAAAAATTAGCAAGGATAATGTCTAAACGCCTTATTAAAGAAAATAAATTCATGGAAGTATTTAATTGAAACGGATACGTTGAGAAGTTTTGGTTTCGATTTAATACAAAATTCAAGTGAATGCGTTTTCAAACTATTTCCAAAAGAAAAAAAAATACTTTGAATCTCAATAAATATAAAACATATAAGAGTTTGAGAAGTTTTAATGTTGTATTAAAGCAGAGAATACGTATACGAAGTTGTTCGAAATAAGCGATGTCTAAAATTCGATTTTTTTGTTCTTGGGTTTTTGCAGTATCTCATTCCACTTTACTCTATTTATATTATATATTACATTATCATGAACTTGTTTTGCTCTCTCTAACCTTATGTGGATAGAAAAAAAGTTATAATCTCACTTTTATATTTTTTCACTAATATTTCGAAAGTTTATAAACCGATTTTCAAAATTCAAATAGCCAAAATCTTTTAGATCCATGGATATTGGACTTCAACATATCGGAATATGTGTTTATTATCTAAATCGTGAACTAAAGACTAAATCGTTTTTGTCTACAACTACTATCCTACAACCTGCATCCGGTTCAAATGGTTGAACATAATTTATGGCTATAGGAACACTTTTTCTGCATAACAAGCATCAGAATGAACGTACATTTTTAAAACTAAATATCACAATTTGGGCAAAAATATTCGTTAACAGATTTATTTGTCTGTGCCGAATCTCTTGCGTGCCTGGAAAATGTTACATTAAAAAATAATTTAGTTTTATCAGCCTTTATTTTAATGTAGTTTAAGTTTAGTATGACTTCTATGGCATTTATAGTATAATGTAGAAAGAATAGACATATATAATGACATTGAATTACATTGAAATTTAAGGATTTTGTCAGCGGAGAGAGATTAAAATTATGAAGTCTTTATAGAATTAGTCCATATTTAAATACCAGTTAAATTTAAAACTTTATTTTGGGAAGAGTAATTATATAGAAAATACAACCAAATATAGGCCGTTAATAAATAAAAAACAATTGTGTACATTTTAATATAACAATGCTATAATTAAAAACTCTTTCCAAAAACGGTTTTATATCGCATACCATAATCGTTAAAATGGTGTTATGTATTAAATAAAATTAAGAAGTTATCGTTACAATTTCCATTAAAAGTGATGTACATTATGTATATCTTTTGTAGAACATAAACACTTTTCCGGTAAGGGGCCTTATGTATATCTTCAATAAAATTCTTTAAGCTTAAGCTACTTTCACGGAAAATGGTATTACACCTGAACTATTGCAAAGTATAGACCGATGTTCTCAAAATTATGTGCATATTTTTAAGACAATCAAAAAACAATGGAGCCGTTATTTAAAAAAATATGTATTAGGTTTAAAAGCTTAAAGTCCTCTTCTATGGAGGCATATTATATTAGAGCTACACACAGAAAAAATTCAATGTAAAAAGAACGAAACTATAAATAACTTAACTTTTTTCGGTTATGATTTTGCTTCGTATACAAAAAATTTTTATATAACATCGTTTCACAGTAAATACAGCTTCTTGAGAATATTCTGGAATTTTTACTACTTGAAATTTAAGCACGTAAAATGATTTTAAAAATTTATCGTTGTATAATTTTATATATTAATATTGAAAAATTCAAATATGTACAACATTAAGTTTAAACTAAATGAAAAAAATATTCGATCCTTAATCAAATAAGTTCAACGTTGATTTGGTTTAATGTTTTTTCTGTGTGTAGGTTAAAATTTATATTAAATCTATAATTGTTTTTGGCACGATTATGAAGTACATATAATTGTTTTTTACCGATAAATTCTGTTTCATGAAAATTACTTTAAACGTAGTTTTATCAAATTTTTGTCTAAATATTAATGATGTTTTAGATATCGGTCAGTACATGTTTTCCTACTGTGGAGATATTGCTAATTTTAAGTAGCAAAATGAAGAAAACTACTTGAAACAGAGTTCTTCTTTAAGAAAAACTTTGTCCATATTATGATCGAATTTCAAAATAATATCTTGTTTTTATGAACTTTGTTTAAGATCAAATATTGAAATTTTCTACAAATTCTCACAGAAAATAAATATTTTTGACTTTAGAAAAAATACTTAAGACATCTGGTTTTAGTACTTATAAATAGTATATAATTTTTCCAGTAATTGCATTTCTAATTGTAATAAATATTTTAAAAAAATTGACTGAAACTTGACCTTGATTTATTACTTTTTATTTCATATATTATAACCTAGAAATTTTACTACCTAAATTAAACTAAATCTGTAAATTCCGAAGCTCAACTTTTTTTAAACAAACTCTGTATATAAATAGATCGTTTGACCGGAAATTATTAACATTTCTTAATTCCCAAAACAACTTTCAAAAATTCCCAAAAATTTCTATTTGTTTCTTGTATTTTTCTGGCCGATATCGTCAAGAAAAATTTTAGAACATATTAAACTTTGAAAAAAAAAAAAAACATAAGTCCTTAAAATTTCAGCTTTCTGATTTGAGAAATTAAACAGAAATTAAAGTATTGAAAAAAATGAGTTGATTTTGAAAAACTCTGGTTCTCGCAATATTAAAGTTTTTAAAACCTTTTTTACATTGAACAAAAGCTTACAAGATAAACTTTCAGAAAAGTAGAAATACGGTATAGTTTACTTAAAAAAATATTACTTAACAAATAAAAATATTAAAGTCGGGCATGCCCGACTATGTAATACCCTTTACCACATTGTTGATAGTAAATAACTTTTGCGAAAATTTTACGAACGGCCCTCTTATAATTTGCTTACGTATTTAATAAATTATTATGATACTAATATTTATGTGAAATTTAAAACGAAGAAATGTTGAATAGGAGTTAGACAAACTTGTGGACCGACCCTCGTAAGCTTTGAACAGCGTTGATAGCTTATATATCTTACTTTGTCTAGGACTATTTTTTTCTGCCCATTACAAACATATTAACAAACGCAAAATATCCACAACACCTATGGCTTGTTACGTATCATTCTATGAAGACATTTTCAGAACTTTTAATATTAAAAATTTTGTCGTAAGTTTTTCATAAAAATATTTGACAAAAATCAGATAAAATTTGGATTCACTATACTATAAAAACTTCACCAAGAATGCACAAAAGAAAACTTTTACTGCTTAAAATCTTTTAAATTATGAGAGATAATTAACTTCAAATTTTATTTTAATAGTATAACATTAGCAGAATCAACTCATATAAAAATAAAAGCGGTTCAATATATAGAATCTGGATCCTTAAAAATATTTTTATGACCCGAAGTGACCAATTTTGAGACTCTGTGGACGAATCCCCGTTTTCACTTTGTGAAATTTCACTGAAATCGGAATAGTAGCTCGGAAGTTACAGATTTATTTTCAATTAGTTGTTCATTTGAGACACTGTGCGTCCTCAAATTTCATAAAAATAATCATTATTATGTAAAAATACATTAATTTTATAATTGTGATGAAATTTTTTTAAAGACATTTGAATATTTCATTTGTATTGCAATTGTATTCCCTTGACTCTGAGTTATTGAATTGATAATATTATTTCTTTATGTTACAAAAAGTATGAGAAATCAAGAAAAATATAGTGCTACAGCTTAATTGAAATTATGTAAATTATATTATCACTTATTGGTATCTCATATTTAAGGCCCTTAAACTAAAATTGCTGATAAAATCTTATAATTTATCACTATAATTCTTTTAGATAAAAATAGAAATATTTAAGCGTTAAAATAGCTGGTAGATGTGTGAATGTATTTAGTGTGGTTTGTTTCTGTGGTTGATGACAATAATCGATATTCCCTAAAGTTGTCACTGGCGAATGAGTGACAACACTAAAACTCATTAAATGTTAAAGTTTAAACAAACTTACAAATGAAGTTGAATTTTATAGTTTCATTCATTCACTCATTCTGTAACAAAATCATTAGAGAATTAACTTGGCTTTCGCATTTTTTTCTTATATTTTTATTTTGTTCAAGTTACTCTCATGAGTAAATGCGTATTTGAAATTTCAACTTAACCACAATAAAGAGAAGTTTACTTGTAGCATGATTTCATACACACAATTGTATAATAAAGAGGAAATTTAATTACATTTCCGTTACAAGTATCGGAATTACTTTGGCCATCAGCATACAATGACAATCGTTCTGTTGTTTTGAAAGTAATTTTATCTTCTTCATTCCATTTCGTACGTTGTATTAGTTACATTCATTACAATAACATTTCCATATTCATTTCCATTTCCATTCTCATTTTCATTTTCATTAATTTGTATTTAAGTTCTAAAATCATTTTCTTTTTCATGGTATTTTGGTTATACAAATACAACAATTTTTTGGTGTTTAATTAAATTTAATTGTTTGCATATTAAAATAAATTAAATAATACCTTTAAAATAATAACAATAATATTGAATTGTATTTTTAATATGTTTATTCTGGTTCTTGTTGCTGTTGTTGTAATTGTATTTTCTTAAAATAATAATAACAATAATATTGTACTTGCTATGTACTTAAGAATAGGGTGTCCCGTGAATTATGAAAATGAGTTAGAAAATAGTATTAATTAGAGAAATGTTTAATATAAAAATCTATGAATTTATATATATTTATAAAGCATTCTTTGTGAGATATATTTGTAATATAAGCAATAATTAGAATACTTTAATATTGAACCTTGAATTATTGAATACATATTATAAATGATTCGCATAGAGGCTCCATTCTGTTTCGTTACATTGTCAAAAATGGTAAACTGAAATTTGTCAATGATAATTTTAAACATCAAGATTGAAAAAATTGAGTTCAAAAATTTTTTGAAGTCTGATATACTCCTTCATTGGGCGTTAAAATCGAATAAAAAATATAAAAAAATATTACCTTAATTTTTTTGTAGTTTTTCCAATTTATTTTAAAATATATTATTTTAAAATATATAAAAGACAAAAAATTAAAAATACTATAACAACAAATATATATATTTTAAACAGGCAATATTTTTTATATTTAATGAAATTTTCATAAATATCCAAATTTTTACTTTTTCTATTTTTAGATGAAAAGTAAATCGTGTATTTTTAATTCTTGATGATATATCTACCGATGATGAAATATTTTCATATGATATTAATGACTACTAATCACAAATAATTTAAATGTTATCATACGTAGTCTTTAATTAAAACCCAAGCGAATGAGTTATATATCTACACACATATGTTTTATTAAGTATACTCCCTTTTTGAGATATACAAACACAATTAATTAGTACAAGGCAACAATACTTAAACATCTTTGACGCACTTAGCCAAATTTAACGAATTTGGCAGGCTAAAGAAACTTAAAAAAAGAAAAAATTATATAAAATTGAATTATTTTACAAAAAACATGATTTAATGAACTTTTTGTAAAAAGGATATACGAGAGGTACCATTATCATTATTTCGATTTAAAAAAAAAATATAATATGTAAATGTAACAAATTAAAACTACATAATTTCAGATTTTTCCGATCATAGTTGTGGAAAACATTTTAGATTGAAACTTCAGGAGTTTCAAATTATGCCTTTCATTTTTCCTTCAATTAAAACAAAAAAATATTTACTTAGATCCAGACAGACAGTCCAGAAATATTTTATTTTTTTCTTCTTGAAATATAAATATATACAGTGTTGTTCGAAACTTAAGCAACTTTTCTTTATTACATATCTATTGTCATATTTACTTTTAGCCCTCCCCAATCTTCAGGTTTTAATCTCATAGAGAAACTCTATGGCATTTTAAAAGTGATAGATTGAGTATGACAATTCAAAATAATTTTTAACTGATAAACTGGCTAAAATCAGAGTCTAAAGCGATGGCTACATCTATTCTATAGACAAATAAGCAGTAATACTTTATTTCATTAAAGCGCGCTCAAAACAAATAAAAAGTTGAAAGTTACATATGATTCCAATAGTTAATTTTAAGCTTCATATCGTTTTTATTGTATTTTAATTTCTAAGGAAATGCAAATTTATTTTTGTTAAAATAATATAAAATTACTTGGAAAGATTTGCTTATGTATTGAACACACTCTTGCAGTGAATTCTAATCTGATTCGATTTTGCAATGTCCGTCTCTTCCAAGTCCCAATTTAGGCAAAATAAAACACAAATTAGAAAATCAAAACACAAATTAAAATTAAGATACAAATGAAATATTTCCCAATAATTGGGAGTTTTCATATTTAAAAAAAATACCAAATTGATTAAAACAACTCCACTGAAATAAACCCCAAATTTAATGAAATAATTCCCAATTAAATAACACCCATAATACATAATATGAATGCTAATTTTAAATAATCTGAAGTTTTAAATACCAGAACAGAACAGAAATTCTCACAAAATAATCCAATGGCAGAATTCATAAAAAACTGACCCATCAATTATTCCAAATATTCAATTGGAAAACATTGGTAATTGAAACTTTTTCTATGCGGTCACCTATCGGCCGGACTAAGAGACGGCTTCGCTAAAATAGGTTTCCCATATCCGCAGGAATTAGGGACTTTCTCCTCTTTTAAATTAGAAAGCCGGCTTTGTTAAGAAAAATTTTCTGCGAAATATTAATATATTAAGAAAGGCAGCTTCGCTAAAAATGCGTGTCAGTTTTTTCGAATTCAAATGACTAATTGAAAGCATTTAGTGCCTAAATTATCGGTTTCGATAAGATCAATTTTCAATTTTATTTAACGAAAAAGTGCTCGTCCCTAAAAAACTTCTAGTTCGATCACACGGAATTGTAATAATCGTAAAATTGTGTTCCTATTGAAAACAGTGTTAAAGTATTGCCGATTGAAAGTATTGGAAATAATATTATTTTTATGCAGAAAGTGTATGATAAAATTTCCAAGAATATCAGACAATTATTCACTGTAACTTCCATAACAGTTCTTTTCTCTCAATGCTGTTTTAAGTTGATAAAAAATGATGTTATTCCTTATTTCATATTTTTAATTTATTAATTAAATAAAAATCATCTCACATTTTTCAGCTTTAAGAAACTTAATGAAATCCAATCACATTGCCCGTTCAATTATTTTTTTCTGGAACACCCTTTCAGACTACAACGTAACAATATCTACTGATTGTTCTTGCTTTTATCGTTATTTTAGCTACAACAGTTAAAAATAATAATTGTTTTGCAGTCACTTGAAATCGTGAACCAGATAGAATAGAGCACATTTCAGAGTACAATCAAAATTCCAAGTAGAAAGAAAAACAGTTCAAGAGTAGAAATAAAATAAACACAAAATGGAATAGAAAACAATAAAAGAATTTGCAATAACCCGCATTATACACTTACTGCAGACTTACAAAAACAAATACATAATTATTTACTCCTATTTGTACTAGATACTTTTTTGGTAGATATTCTCATTGAGTCAGTGTTTGCATTTAATTGAAGTTAGAACATGTTTCAATAGGAAACCTTTGGTACTGGGAAATGTCAAATGAATAGAATAATATAACTAATGCTTACAAGATAAATGACTAGACTAGATGACGGTTTACGTCATTTTTTTCAATGTAAAGCAATAACAATTTATTTCATTTAGTAGGAATCATTAAATGAAAATATTGAAAGTGATCAACGTTTTTTCTCTCATAAATCAATAATTTCAGTGGGAAGTTTTTTTTGATACTGTCCATAATGAAGAGGATTAAAAAGTAATAACTAGTAATAATTATATACATATTTTTCTCCACGATGCACATATAGTAGTAGAAGATATTATGAGAGTCAAAAAATTTCTTATAATTTTGGATATAACTTAATTTCTACTGAATCGATTTTAACGGCTTTTGAAATAGTATATTTATCATATTTACCAAAGAATTTAAAACTTTTTCCCAAGAATTTTGTGGTTGACTCAGGTATCGGCATATATATTTTTCTGATCTTAATAAAATTAGCTGGCTTTAAGTTTAAAAAGGTAACAGACGAAATTTCAAACACGTAGTTTGAATGCGAGCAAGCATGCGGACTTACTGAAGGATTTAGTGTAAGGTAGTAATAACTCAATAAATATTTTTTCAGGAGACGTATATAAAATTATAAATTTTTGGACTGAATCATATTTCTTGGAATTCATGAATGAAAACTTCATATTCGGTTAACTTTTCAAACGTTTACAAAAAATCTGCAGTGTATGCTTGACAACTACAAATGCGTAACTGGAATAACACTTTATTTCCGGAAATAATCAATACTTAATTGGTATAATAAATATTAAATTAGCATAATATTTTTTTCTCCCCAAAACTTGCCAGATAATAAAGGGCATTATTTATGCTCTACTGACGTAAAGTCGAAACTTTGAATAAAAATTGCATTTATAGCAAATAAGCAATGTGTACTTTATGAGATCTAATTCTTTTTGAACTTACATACAAATGCTCGCATTTCTTTAATTTATTCGGAAACATAAAGATACCATTTGCTTAAATAAAGTGCATCCCCCTCTAATAATAGTTACCATCTGTTCGAGGAGGTAGTTCAGCAAAAACATTAGTCAAATCTGCCATACTAACTAAAGGGAAAAATCAGTGTAGTCACACTTTAGAGGTCATTATTGACAAGATTTAAGAAAATTACTTCAGGTCTACGAAGTGTGAAATTTCACTTGACGTAAATAATCGAGCATCAGCATTCACCAAAGATAACTTTTACTTTATAATTATATCTCGTAAGCCCCATAATATTGAAATAGCTTTTTCTGTGTTTTGTCAACCTTCGTAGTATTTTTTCCCTACACCATAAGTTGTGGGGTATTAAGCGTTTGTGCTCCTCAAAAAAAAAAAAAAAAAAAAAAAAAAAAAAAACATTTTTAAACCGATTATCATCATTATACATTTTGGTGAGTACTATGAGCCAAATTATTAAGCTCGAAACTAATCTCCGAGGGCTGCAGCAAAATATGAACCAAGATTGGCCAAATTGATATTACATATTTATGACAATAAAAAATTATTGTGTTGGATTTTAATAGAACTTGGGGTTTATTAAAAACTTTTTTGGGATCAAAACTCTTTTCCGGGAAGGGGCGTTATATGGGAGCTATAGCAAATTATGGACTAAAATTATTTAAATAAACATATAATTGATCTGATTTTGACGAAATTTTTGCACGATTATCAAAAACGTATAACTGTATATTACTGCTAATTTTTTATTTAAATTCAATTACATTTTGGGGTTGTCTCTGATATTGGTCTATAACTTTTTTGATGATGAACCGATATAACTAATTTTAAATAGGAATATGTTTAAAACAATAAAAATAATGTGACCGAATATCATTGAATTTAGGCATATATTCTAGACGTGACATAGCTAATTTGACTCAGAATTTGATTTGATGCAATAATATATATATACTTTATAGAGTCTGAAATGATACCCTCTTCACGTTGAGGTATTCATTACCACCTGTGGTGTTGGAGGATATAAAAAAGCATTTTCATACCGCAGTGGTAAGTTTGTAATTTTGTTTTTTCTAAAAAACAAATTGACCAAGATCGGAGCAATCTCAAAATTTCAAAAATGTTAATAGTTGAATATTCAAATGCAAATAACTAGAAAACTATAAGAAAAAAATTAATCCATTATATAATTTTTAAAGGTTATACAATTGAGGGTTATACAATTATAAAATGTTCGGAATCTGGCAGACAAAGGTTTAGCTTTTGATAAGAATTTAGTTTTCGAGGTACACGCATAATTACGCTCATGGACCCAAACTTCTAAAGTTGTAAATCTACACTACTCTGCTCTCGTTATGTAAAATTGCATACAAATTAAGACCATTTTCTTGGCCCCTAAGTGGTACCGGCATTCTCATTTCTGTTGACACATTTTAAATATGGAAACACAATTATAATCAAATACTTGTACTTTTTGTTATTGTTCTATTTTGTTTCTCTATTCACTCTATAGCAAAACCGATATGTTCTAATTGTCATAAAATTTGTTATATTTTAAATGTTAAAACTAATTTAACAGATTTTTCCATCTAAAGACACCATAACATTCATATCAATTCTTTTATTTGCGAAGGAAACTTCCTCCCAGTTGCCACAGTTGTCCAAAACATAAGTGTTGTATTAATCTTTAAGCGTTTCTCTTAAATTCTTCTTCAAAATGAAAATATTGTTCGGTTATTACAAACAAATTCTTATTGGATGAATCCTTTGCAAAGGATGTTATGTCTCAACCCTTTCAGTGAATGTATGAAAGTTAAAACGTGTCATTGTATTGATAATTGTTTTTGTTTATTTATATTTATATATTTTGAAGTTTTATGTCAATAATAGTTCAATTAATAAGCTAATGACAATCATGATAAGTGTACGTACAAATAATTATGTATGTAAGTATTTTTTGCGTTTAAGTATTTGTAAGTACAAAATTTATAAAAATATTTATTTACTAGAATGAAGTTAATGAAGGACTTTAAGTAGCTGGAAATTTATTGTAAGTAATAAGAAGAGAAAGGTAGCGATGCTGAAATATCACAAAGAATTTAAAGTAGATTTAAGAAATTATTTTTATACCATTTGCCAACGTAGGAAGTTCGGGTATTGTGTGTTTGTGCAGAAGGTTATAACGGGCAGAAACAATATTGCTGTCAAAACTTTTAAATATACCGCTTGACTTTGAATCACTTTCTGTGTCGATTTAAAGATATTCGTCCCTCCATCTGGCTATTCACATAAACCTTGTAAACATAATGCATACAGCAATTTTAAAATCTTGGCTCGTGTCATTTTTTTGCCCAAGAATTGCCTGTTGGCAATGGTGGGAATAGGACCTCAAGCTCAAAAAAGTCCTGAATATAAAGCGATTTTGACGAAATTGGCACAAATAAGCCTAATGATATTCTATTATGATATATTCTTACAGGTCCACTACAACTCCCTTGAAAATATAATTTTGAAGGCTTAAATCTCATATATAAGTTGGTATTGTGATAAGAACTGGTCAACTTAGAATAAACATAAGCAAATGCCGATATGCAGAATCTTTGGTCCATAAATTTCCTTAGCTAAGTTTTTTGAAACATTTTGAAGCGATGACTACATTTATTCAAACGAATCTTATACAATTTAAACCCAAAAAGTGGGCAAAGTTTGAAAGAAACGAAAGATATCATGCGAAATGTAAAAGTCTATTTGACCATTCTATCTCCATATTAAAGCAATTTCAATTGAATTCGTGTCTTTATCTTGTTAAGAGATGTCCGGAATGCACGAAACAATTCAGATATAAACAAGACACCCGAAACAGATCTAAACGCTGCGAGACTACCAATACAAATTCGAATATTCCTGTCCAAAGTCATCTAACAGCTCTTTAATATCAGTTTATAGTACACAGATTTGTATAGAATTTTTCGAAAGAAAAAAAATAGATCTAACTATTATGAGAAATCCTTAAAAAAAAATAACTATTAATTTTATATTACTTTCTGAGTCGTTTAAGCGATATCTATTCATCTGACCGGAAGGCTAGCTCTCCAAGTAAACCTTGTGAAAAAATGCACTTTTAAAGATATCTTAATAAAATTTGGAATGTGTCGTTGTTTTGTCCCAAAAATTTTGTTTATTGAAATTGGTGATGGTGGGTTCATTATTTCATCTAGACACTATGGGAATGGGATCTTAATACATGTTTAATAAAAATTCTAAAACGATTAGCCAAAGCATACGAGGATTGGTACATTATATTTCATAGACCCCATCGTCATATCTTCCAAACACCAATTTGAGGAGCTAAATTATTGGCCAATTTTTTTATTCTAACTCCCATATAACGCCTACAAAAATCAAGATAAATGTTAGCACCATTAATTATTTTGGTTATAAAGGTAATTGAAGAATACCTTTATAACCAAAATGTGGGAAGGTTATTCAATATAGAGATTTGACCAACTATAATTTTTTACTTATTTTAATTAATTATTTGTATTCAATGAAATTTATGCAAGAGTTTTCAAAATGTGTATATCGATCGTCGTATAAGTTGAAATATATATTCCTATCCACTTGAGATTTTTTTATCTTTAAATGACCGCCGGTTGGAATGTCAGATATACTGGCATGACGGGTTCTCAGCTCATCCTAATCACTTTGCGGAAAATATCGACGTAGTATGTGTGGCAGATGAACCGCTAACTTTGACTTGTCATACTTGGTTTAACTAACAACCACTGAAAATGGACAAATGACTTGAAAATCCTCTATTAAATAACACAACTGAAAGTAAAATTATTAAAATTTTTCTTTTAAACGTAAAATGTTTGTATTTTAATTTTAAAAGAAATAAATTATTAAATACTTAAGAAACTATTTTGCAAGAAAAAAATGTCACTTCCGGTGTAATTTTATTTCCGTCGAACAGCTCGTTAAGATTTTTATCAAGTTTTTTATTTAACTGTAATTTTATATTTTTATTTGTAAAAAACAAATGAAAAAACACACACTTACAAATATATTTACTTTAGAAAAAATAAAAAATAAAAATAAAATATGTACATTACTAAAAGTATTTAAAAATGCAATGAAAAACAGAGTTGTTGGAATAACATTCAAACTAAAAAAGGAAAGGGAATTAAAAAGAATGTAAAGAAACCAGTAGGAATACACTGTTTCCGCATCCTGATTACAATCCCAACAAATGTTTTTTTTTTTCAATTCCGAATATAAGAGAAAGGAAAGGAAGAGTGTAAAATTGTTAATGTTCATTCTGTTCACTGAGGCATATTGTCACTGACATAATGTTTTTCTTTTCCTGCTTTCTTCTTTTCTAATGCTGATACTTTTTTCATGTCATTTGTTATTTATAAACGATGCCATTATTCAGTGAAATTAAAATTAGAAATAAATATTTAATTTTTTAACAAAAAATATGTTATTGTCTCTTGGTTATCAAAGGCAAAGATCGATAATATTTTGCATTGTTTTGGCTATAATATTTCATAAAACAATAAATGACATTCACTAAATTATAAATTTTTTTTCACAAAAGTTCAAAACCACAAAGCAAAATTGATGCGTCTTTAGAGACTTAAAATAACTAAAATTTATGTAGGGTTTTTCATTTTGAATCTTTAACTTTTAATTGGTTGTTTAGATTTACAGTAAATTAAACTTTGCTGTACCAAAGGAGTGCAGAATTTGGAATTGGATGAAAATATTAAAAAAAGAAACATTAAATTCGAGCTTAAAAATTGTTATTACCCTTGTTGATCAAAAGCAGAATTTTTCAATTTTCCAACAAAGAGACACATCCGAAGAAGCGCCTTAAGACTACAAAAACTAATTGGCCTTTTAATTATTTATTAATATGCTAACGTTATTGGGACATTTTGTGCCCATCAAAATCTTATGTGGAAGGGGGATTGTGAGGGAACTATCGCATAAATTGGTACATTGTTTAAGTATATTATAAAACTTAGTTTTGCCAAAAACTGCTTTATATTTAGAATTTTTATAAACTTATTACCTCATATCGTGAGGACATTTGTACAGGAGATATTTTGAACCAAACTTGGCCAATTAGATTAATTAAATCATTTATTTTATTTGTCTTAAAATTGAAGAAAGCTTGTGAGCATGTCAATGCCTCAAACTCATCAGAATTTCCGTTTACATTTCTTTATAAACAACAAAAACTTATAAATCATGGAACAATAAAATATTTTAAAATTAAATAATGTTGGCACCTTTTTGTATAAAATCCCCAAAAGGATATAATAATATTTTTTAAAGTTCCAAATTAGATTAATTAATTTTTAACGGATTCATATATTTATATTGTTATTGCGCCACTATTTTTAGAATTATATAGGAACATTGGTGTATATTTGAGAAAAGTTTGGGACTTTCAGTAAGTCCGCTACCTTTAAGAAAACTAAATTAATGAGGACAAAAATTGGCTAATTTATTACGATGAATATCTTTGAAACTATAAAATACAACCCAAGCATGTAGCACATTTTCATAGGCATTTAGCAGCACTACCTCTGAACAATTTGTTTCTCCCAGTTCTCAAAATACCCAAGGTGGTCAAATTTGTCTCTGACTAAGCCCCTGATAATATAAGGACTTGAATTTCTCCAAATCAACACAAAAAATAGTTCAGCTGTGATAGTGTGAAATTTGATTCAGTTAACTTTAATGGAATTATTTGCAAAAGAATCGATTTGAACACACTAAGTATTGGCATTTATTTTGTATAAATCACAAAAAAATTGAATCTAAGACATATGTACGAATGAGTTTTATGTACATATCAAGTATACGCTCAAAGCTTAGGAAAATGAAAAACGTAATAAAGCGACTGTATAACACTATACACCAAATATAAGCTACATGTAGCAGCTATGAAAAATTATAGAAAGACCCACGTGTTATTTTTGTTGATTTATTTTGATTTATTTATTTGTTGATTTATTTTGATACCTACGTTAATATGAGATTAATGCGCTTTAAAATGAATTATGCAGAGGAAGTTATGCGAATGGGACCCTAGTTGAATCTTGAACATGGATTTCTGCCTGTATTTATCTTAAATGAAACATATTGCAATACTAATTTGTAAGTAAGATTTATGCATCCAAAATGATATTTGATGTGGTTTAATGGGACCTATGATCCTTGTAAATTGAATATATAATTGAAGAGTATCACAAAACTTATTTTTAGTTAGTATTAAGGTAATTCAGTGGATATCTCCCTTGGGTCAAAAACCGACTAAATTTTATTACTATAAATTGTGACCAAACTTTACTAAAAATCAAAGTTTTTAAGAATAAGCATCCCTGATCATAATTCCACTCGATGAGATCTAAAGATATTTTTGAATCGCTATTAAATATTAAACGTGATGAATATGTAGTCTTGCAACTAAAAAAATATTTTTGGTAAATTGGTTTCCAGATGAGTTGAAGCCGAAAAATGTTGCACAGTGCTTCAAATGAAAAAGAAATAAAAATAAATCTGTTTAATGTGAACTAAATATCTCTTGAACTATAAGACCACCTTTTACTGAAGGTTTTCATTAATATATAATTTTTTTAAAATCTGTTGTAAATTGTTAGAAATCTAGTTAGTTTAAAAAACCTTTAGACTCCTGGTCAAAATTTTAAACACAGTGGAACGCCATCCGTTAGCTTAAACTCTATCTTTAATGTCATTGCATTTTACTGAAATTGTACTAATTGTTCGCAATTTACAGATTCATTTTCATTTTTTAAATTTTATATTTTATTTTCATATTTAAAATATTTGCAGTTCTAACTGTGGAAAAGATGGAAAAAGTAATATGCGATATCTTCCTTTTCTACAATATTGTTTTATTACTTAAATTTAAATTGCAAAATTTATTTTTGTAAAAAGTTTTGAAACCTTTTAGCATTTCTACCACAAATTTAAAATTATTTAGTTTAGTGTCATTAATTTCTATTTTATAAAAAGTATGTGTTGTCTATTTCTTAGTTTGTTTTTATTGTTTGTTTTGGCATTTTCTATATAGATGACATACCGAACAATCCTTTTAAAAGTTTTTCTTAGTTTTTTTATACCCTACTTCATTTTTGTATATTGGAGAATAATGTACGTTTGCAACGTACTAAAACACCTTAATTTAAGACGGCAAAAATTATCGTTAAATCTGAAAAGAAATGAAAAATAGGGATAATGATTAGATAACTATAAACAAATTTCGAAAGAAGAATAAGGAGTGAGACCAAATTAAACAAAACTTGAAGTTTAAATTTATTTATATTTTAATTTACAAAAGCAAAAAAAAAAAAAACAAGTAAAATTTAAAGTGGGCGATCCCGACTACCTAATACCCTACATCAAATTATTAGTTATTAATAGTAGCTACGAACATTAATGAATGACCTTCATATAAATATATTTTCTAATTTGTGCTTAAAATTACAGCAAATTATGGCACTAATATTCATGTGGTATTTTTGTGGGGATGATAATATGGGAACAAGAGTAATTTATGGACCTACAATTATATTTTGTACGTCAATTTTTGCTTATATTTATCTTAATTTGAGCAAATGTAAGATTTTTTATTCATTTGTATAATATTGCACATCATTACAGAATACTAATGCGTCAAGATTCGTAAAAATCGCTTTATATTTAGGAATGTACATTAACTTTAAACTTTCTTACCAAACAGTTCGAGCACTGAGCTTTCCTACCGCCTGTATTGGGAGCTCTCTTGAAATTTCTTTCCCATTTCTTTTATTTTAGAAAATAATCCTTTAACCTGAACCAGTTTTTCTATCAACGGAAATGTTCTCTACATACAGTTTAATAACATTTTCTACTTTGACGACAGTCTAACTTGGCCAACTTTTTATAGGTTCAAATTTCATTTTGTTTTAAGTATTTAATAATTTTTCTGATCACTCATTTTAATTAGATCAACAATATATATTCATTTGTTTGATATAAGACCAAACAACTGAAATGCTTTACAAAGGTAACTAGATAAAAAATACGAAGTAATACTTGGGCCAAGATTCTAATAAAAACCATATGTTAAAAATTTTTCGATCTCACTCCTTGATACAAGAAGTATATTTAATATCAAGAGGATCAGTGAATGAAAATCACTGAAACAAATTCTAAAAATCTCGGTGGTTGATTTTTCATGACAACCAATAAGACCTAAGAATGCTGTAGGTTATCAAATATCTCTACTCTACTCTTCTTATTCTAACTTCCTTATTTATTTTAAATTTAGTTTTATAACATTAAAAAAGTAAAACTAAAACAATTTGTGTTTTTGTATGAAAACATGTGAATATGTTTCTTTCAGCTCTTGGGGAAAATGTTGACCATATATTTTTTCTATCATCATTTTGTTTTGATTAATTTTTTTTGGCAAAGTCATTTTCTTGTTGCAAGTAACATCCTCTTAAAGATTTGTTATAAATGTTAGTGTGTGTTTGTAAAAGTTTCTTACTTCATATAAATGGTGTAATTTTGTTCAAAGCTGTTGCACAGTGTGAAGATAGTTTGATTTGTACAATGTAATAAATTTATTAAAAGTATTGAAAAATATATAACCTGTGCAATTATATATCTTGCAAATAAGTCGCAGATAATTATGTATTTATGGTAAAACCTCAACAACTTAAAATTTTAAATCTGTATTTCGCAAATTTTTTACAGTTATGAAATATCACCAAATTTCCGATTTTAACAATTTTCTGACTCTTCCAACAAATATTTGGTATTCCAACATTTAAATATTTCAAGCCAATGAAAAATTCCGGAGTAATAATATTAAAACATTGATTCTGCTCCACTGTTCCATTGTGGAGAGTGTTCAACAGTGTATTTGTATATTAATGGGTCATGCAGTTTGTTCCAGTTTTTAGTCTACCATTAATCTATAGCAGATTCTTTTATAGAACAAAATCTATTTTGTGGTCCAAATTCATTTTCATAGTTTTTATGTCTTCCATTATTTCACTACGAAACTTCTCTCATCCAGAAATTTAAATATAATTGAAAATATTGCCTGTTTTCTTGTATAAAGTGAATTAGTATTCAGAAGTTTTATAGGGAATTGGACATTGAATTTTCCGAAAATTGCCCTCTAAAACAAAATTAAATAATTCTCAAAAATTGAGAACCTATTCATTATGAAAAACTTACCAAATTTTTTAAGGAAATAAAGCCTCAGTCAAAAGAAGAACCCTTAAATTTTTGAGACTTGTTTCATATAGATACAGATCCCCAATAACAAATAAAATAAAACCCTACAGCTTCCATAAAGCATTATTCAATTTTCTTGGAGTATCAAACCAGCTTGTTCCTTGCCCGGCCATGCCTTCTTGAATCTTGAGGATTTCACTCATTCTCCATTATGGTTTTACTTTCCGCGTGATTTTAATAGTAGTTCCTCGTTACTTATATTCCAGAGATCTATATTGGTAATTTTATTAGATCAAAGTAATCTGTATATAGAACTGATGCACTTATTGATGAAGACCTGCAGTACTTTGGGTGATGGTGTGCGATATTAACTAAATTTCACGATCTGAATATCTTTGATTATAGACGTCCAAATGTCACTCCCGTTAAATTGAAGATGTTGTTTACATCTCCGTCAGCATCTTTATTTGTACTCATCATTCTACCTGGATTGCAGAAGCTTTCTACATACTCGACTGGTTGGCTCTTGAGCATCATGTTATCTATGCTTGCATTGGTAATATCCCATTACTTTTGTTTTATGATATATATCTCAATCTTAACATTGCCAGTTTTTCCAAATCTTCTATTTTTGTAACTTGTACGGGAGTAGAAACATATCATCCGCACAATCAAAGTCCTCCAGTTAACATGAAATATTCCATGAGATTCATTTTCTCATTATATCACTTAGCACGATGGGGACTAGCTGAAGGGCATCCTTGTTTAACTCGAGCATTTGTTTGAAATAGTTGGCTGAATTTGTGAAGAACTGAGAAAACGAATCATAAAAGTTATGTACGAAGACGCTGTATATAGCAAAAAGTTTTTTGTGTGCCTCTCAATGAAAATGGATGTTCTTCTCGCGTTTGACAGGTCTTTAAATATGTCAAAGATGTGTTATCCATTTGGGTTGTGCCTTATCATGAAGCTCTGTATGTTGGATTCAACGAGTGAGACTATCACTAACGTTCAATCCTTGTGGAACTCAGTGTCCCTATTATTGGTAGACCGATAATGTTCTCAATTCCTTATATTTTATTATCATATATTTCGCCAGTCTTATCAAAAACCTCACCTTGATCTTTAAAAGAATTATAAATATTACACGACTTTAAATATTTGTTAAGAGAACAGGCGCTAAAATTATATGTAAAATTCAACCGCGTTCATAACTCAAACTGATGTTCTCTATTCAATAAGATCAGAATGATGCTTTTGAAATCGAATGATACAACCTCAAGCTTCTGTACGAAAATAGTAATAAATGGAAAACGATTAGAATATTCGATCAGACACGAGGCCATAGTATTCCGCCATTTAACGATCGAACATACGTGCCAAGATCGGTTAAAAACTACTCGAAAACAATGGGTGAAAGTTTTGTTTTATGAGCTGTTGAAGTTATCACTTTATCATAGATGACCCGTAACAGTTGAAATTGGTTCTTTTAAAGGCAGTCAGTCAACAAAAACCATAATATGCAATCAAATGATTTCGATGGTATGTTTAAAATTCTATAAATTTACCAATAACTGGAAATTCATGAAGGTCTGTATCCAGGTGTTTTTACGAAACAAATAATCATATTTACATTTTCACCACTGTCGGTCATTTGATGACTTTGATGATGTCTCTTCACTTGTGGTGCGATTGGCGCAAAACATTATAAATTTTTTAGAATTTTATTTTGTCAAACATTAGATTATTTAAAGTTTTTCTTTCCTTGTTTCTATTCTGTATCTTTATTTATTATTTTTGTTTTTCCTCTATTTCTTCACCATAGATTCATTATTGTTTGGTTTTTGTAGTGCCAACTGACAAACAATTGTTATTTTGTTATTTAAGTGTATTTTCTCTTTTCTCAGTCTTCTGTTTAGTTCAGTTTTCTTTTGAGGGAAAAACATAAAACAATTTTTATTTCAACATTATTTTCCTTGTTCATTTTTTGTCCCTTAAATATCATTCTTCTATTATTCTTTATTTTTAGGTTAAGTGGTTATTTTTGTGTGATATTATTTTGTTCTACTCGCTCTCAAAAAACAATGCAAAAAAACGTGTTTAAATTATTTTAAGCTGTACTGAATCCCTTACACCCTACACTAAAAACTTACGAATTGAAGGAAAGTAGGTTAAATATCAGCCAACGAACGCTTTATTCAAATCTACGAAAAATTGTGAATATAACATTTGAGTTCGTTAATATGAATTAGGTTAAATTATTGTAATAAATAAATACATAAAGCATTAAGGACCAAGGGAAGGAGTACTCCCCTTACAAAACAGATATTGATTATTGAATATCTTAAGAACTGTCCCAATGACTTCCTAAAGAAACCGTTTTATTGGACAAAATGTAAGACGGATAGGATAAAGGGAAAAGTGGCCCCCATGCAAAGCAAATCTTGACTATCGAATATCCATAGATCTATTGCAGTGAGAATTTGGTCCCAATTACTTCTTTCAATACACGTCGATGTGTGAACTTTCTTTCGAGATTTGGGATTGAGGAAATTTATTATTTTTTTTTTTTTTTGCAGCAAAGCGCAAAAAAAAATCCTGATGAAAAGTTACTTACATGTCTGTTGATCAGCTGATCTTCCATTTGCATTTTCATGAATTTATAAAAAATATTCCATTAATTTCAATCATTATCATTAGAATGTTCTATTAAATAATTTTCTTTTTGTAACACTTCAATCAATATAACAAAGAATATATAAAAAATATTCGACGAAAAATGTAGTTAAATAAACAAAAATTTTACACAAATTAACTTCATTTTTATAAGTAGAATTGAATAAATTTGTGTCCTATTTTACTTACAATGCAATACTGCCGCTTTTATTAAATATTAGTTGATATAACATATTTAACGAAATTTTATTCAATTTAACATTTTTTAGTAAAACATTTTTTGATTAAACTTTTCAATATATTTGAAGAAAATTCTTCAATTTGAAGAAAAAAAATGTTAATTTGAATAAAAATGTATATATTCAACATCTTTTTTTCGTTAAAGTTTCACGAGCATTTTTCGTAGATATAGATAGATGTTTGGTTCAGGGTATGCATAACTTTTTATATATCTATTCGATTTACTCAAAAATTTAATTTTAGGGTTCTCTTGGATAACTGAGATACCAGAATGATTCCAGCTATATCGATTTAAATATAGAATGACTCATACTTTTGAGGGTTAATTTTTCTTGATGTTTCTTTCCAAATAACGAACTAAGTTTTCCCCATTAACCTTGATTTTTAATATTAGTGGTTAGAAAAATTTTATATACAATAAATTGTAAAAAATTGCATTTATTCTTTAGTCTTTTTTACTTTTTGCCATTAATGTGTTCGAAAGAAAAAGTAACAGTTATAATAAAATTTAGTTTTTCCTCATTCTCATTTCCTCTAAATTGTATTATTTAAATTTATTGCACTAATTAATAAAATTATAATTAGGTTTCATTCAGCTGTTTATATCATCATTATGATAAACTATCTGTGGATACATTTTGGTCGTTATCTTGTTAATGTTTCATGATGTCATTGATCTATAATTTTCCGCTTATAGAAGTTTAGTGATTTTAGTTTAATATTGCTTTATCACGTTATCTACATATTTAAGCATCAACATATTTAACATAGTCATTCATTGCAATTTTTGAGATATCTTGATGATTTTTGGTGCATATTATTATTTTGGATGAAACCCATTAAAATCACAAAGGTTTAGTTTAGTACTTGCAATACAAATGTCCACTCGGAATTAGGGAAATTAATAAGTCATATCACATTCCAAATCGATGTGCCAAATTTTGCGAGTAAACAAATTAAAAACAGATGAGAATGCTAAAGTCGACTGTGACGAATCTTAAATACCCTCCACCATGAATATTATGCAAAAATAGCATGAAAAACACCAAAAACTTATTCGCTCATTAGCTTAAACTCCGATTGCGGAAAAAAACCTATAAAACTACAGTGAAATATTGCAACATATTCTTGAAAATACGTACAAATATTGTCATCGAGCTATAGATTTTAATGTCCCATTTCATTAACAAAGTATTGTAAGGAAAAGAAATTAGAGATCTATAGCAAAATATGGACCGATATTGGTAAGATTAATAACATATATTGTTATATTGTTGACAGTTAGAAAAACAATTCTTGCGAATTTCAATACACCTGACGAACGTTGTATGGAAGCAATAGCAAAATATTGGCCGACATTGATCAAATTATTAATCTTATTAAAGGTGGTTAAAAAATAACTGTTGTATGGGGTCTTATATTTACGCTTTAGCACAATATGGACTGAGACTGTTCAAATCAACAATATATATATAATATATGTTTAAGATAACTAGAAAAACATTCTGCCGAATTTCAATGGAATTGGTGTAACGTATATTCAGGAAAGCTAGAACATTAGTTTATTACAATTTGTTCTTTTTTAACAGTTTTATAAGCTCAAACCGGTTTTTTCATTAAGGGGAAGCTATAGGAAAATATGGACCGATATTGGCCAAATTAACAACATTAATTTAAGGTGATTAGAAATTCATATTTAAGAGCTTTATAAGCTAAAAACAATATTCCGGGAAGGGCCTTGAATGGGAGCTACATTAAATAATGGTTCCAGTACAATCTAGTTTCTTTGGATTTATAATTATATCAAAACAAATATATGTGGAAAAAATCAAAAAATTATCCTAAAACTTGCAACCCACAAACGGGTTCATTGTTTTTTTATAGGTCCCATACAAACACATTTACAATATTATTGTAATAACTTGAATGTTAGGACCATTGACTGCACTCTTAAGTATAAAAAGACAAATCCTAACAAAACTTTTTAATAACCAACTCCATAATAACATCCGCATTAAACCATCGAAATATATTCTATCTCATATAACAGCACAACAAAATCCAATTTTATTTCGGTCGGATTTAAAAAATGACCAACAAATTGAAAATTTAATTATCAAATTCATTGATTTTAAACATTTTTTGCGTCTTAATTTAATGAAAATTAAAATGATTCCAATTTGTATGTTCTAAAATGTCCAAATTTTGCATAAATCTTAAACTGTGTGATGTGTAAGTGCATGAAAATGCTTCCATAATTTTCAATTCTTTTATATGAAATAATTATTTGTTAAAATGCCCAAATATCTACGACTATATGTTTGTGAGTATGTGTGTCTATATATGCAGTGTATTTCTTAATACTCTTATTTATGTTTGTAATTATACATGTGAACATAGTTTCATCACATTCAATACCGTCATTATTATCTGTATATTCATATTTTTCATCTCTTTATGAATTATTGTATGTGCCTGTGTGTATGTGTGTATGATATATATGAACATAAATATGTTGAACATATTTCTTTTTAGTTTTACATTTGAATGAATAAACCACTTTATAACGTATTGCATTATTTCAAAATCAATACGTTTTATGTCAGATACACTCACTTCCATAAGTATATATATTCAGACATTTTTCTTTTCCAAAAGTTTATATACCCAATAAATATTTTGTTCGAAACATAATATTATTACGTAAGAAATTTGTAATTCGATATGAGTTATTACGTCTTTGTTGTCAGAATTGTAATAAAGAAATGATACTTGTTTTAGAAACATTTTATGAAATTCTTATCGAATCTCTTTAAGAAGATGGAAAGTTAGTTAAAATTAAAAAAAATGCACATCCGGTTTAAAGTCTTTATATTTAAATTGTTTAAATATTAATTTAGATACATGAAATTCTTGAATCATATGGATATATATTAAAGGATATCAATAAACATACGCATGGTATCATAAAAAAATAAATTTAGTACCATAAACTTTTAACCCTTTAAATTTTACGGACCTTTGCACCAGTAAAAATAAATTTGAATTCCGAAAATGGATGCGAATGCTTTTTAGAATAAAAGAACAAATGTTCACTGGATATTCATATATATAAACATTACAAACATAACTACAAAGAATTTAGCATAAAACATTTTGCATAGATACTGACAACATAATATGAATAAACAAGTGGTTATATGTACCTCTATTATTTCCATACTTTTATATACACACATACAAATGTACATTTGTACAAATATATGTTGTATTTTATTTCATCGATCTGATTATATGCATAGATACGTACATATTCATATATAACACTGTTCATATGTACATACATCATTTGCATAAAAAAAGTGCACAATTTGAAATTTATACTCAGACAAAAACATAACAATCACTTAAATACAAATATTCACTTTAAAGGAAAAGTGTACAGTAAGTGAAATAAACAAATATTGGCACCTAAAGTAGAATTAGCAAGTAAGATCAAAAAATTCTTAACATACATATATGGTGATAAACACGAAACCACTTGTTGGGAGCTTTTTGATAATGTTGACTATTTTTTGGCTTCAGAAAACATTATGTGGACTATTCAATTTACATAAACCAGATTTTCTATCAACGGACAAGTTCTCTTGATATTGTTGGATAAAATTGGAAACCGTTTGACGGCAGTGCTTTGAATGCTTGGCCATTTTTTCTTAGGACCAAGTAGGGTTTTGTTAAAATATTTAATAGTTTTAGGACGCACTTTTTTCCTGGTCACTGGTTTTATACAAATTACTTTGTATAGAAATAAAAGAAATAAAAGGTATATAAGAAATAAAAAACATTTCAACTCATCTATGCGCCACTTATATAGGTTTCCCTTATCTGTGGTAGGATTTTTCATATATTTACTATAGTTATGAACCTAAGTATATAGTGCAGTTATTGATGACTGTGCTAGAAAGTAATTTTGTGCAATGAAATGCTCTGGAAAATTGAAAATTTTCTCTTTACCAAAACCAAATGATTGTCGTTCGTGTGGAAAATTGCATTTACTATATATAACGAGTTTGCAACTATAAAAATATTTTTATTTAAATTATGAAATAAAAAAATACTTTCCGAAAAAATAAAAAAAAAAAAAAATAAAAATAACACACCTAAATTTTGAATTTAAAAAAATTATGTACGTTCAACAACAAAAATATTGAATATATGGCAATGACAAATCTTAATTAATTGTAAATTAATAAAATAATGAACATTTCGTACCAACTGTTATATAAAATAGTTCAAGAGGAACGATTCATCTCTTTAAGATGATTTGTATGAATTTATAACTCTATTCAGGGAAGATGCGTGGACTACCAAAAGGTTTCATTCTTCCCATAATAATATATGTTGAATTGAAATATGGACAACAGCTCAATGGCCGGTAATCTCTATAAATATAATACTCTTTTTATTAATTAAGGTGATGTTGATGTAGCAGAATATAGAGGTTTCGAAAAGATCATGACTCATGTATATACGATTTAATTATTTTGTATATTAAGTTTGCCATTCCATGTGTAACGCCAAGAAATAATCATCAAAGACAAGAAAAAGTAGGTATATTTTGCATCTCAATGAAATTTAGATATATTTTATATAAAACGGTTAAAATTGGTTTAGTAAAAAACATGTTATAGATTAATATGACCAACCGAAGTTGATCATTATCACTAAAGTGGTAAACTACTAATATCGCATGTCTCTAAATCTAATACAGGAAATCTTTCGATATCTAGCAAGGGATAGTGTTAACACTTTATTATAGACTATAAAATTTACGGACAGGACATATGGTGGTATTCTTCAAAGTAATAAAACTTTAATTATCGCATATCTCATTTGTTTTTAAAGCAACTTTCTTGAAATTTGGATCATATAATAATACTTAATAGCATAAATAAAGCCATTAATAAAAATAATTTATGTGAAATATTTCAGATATGGTATGAGGGATTGCTATCCACCCTATAAACGACATTTTTAATATCACATATCTCTAAAACTTTTAATTAGTTGGCCGATTTTATAAGATCCAATTTTGGTTTGGTGAAGTTTGGTCTTCGAAGACAGGTACTAACATTAAATGCTTCGTTGTTGAATATACTTATCAAAAACCAAGCCAATTGAAATTGTTTATGTTCGGTTCATCATTTTAGCTCTCAAGCAAATATTCTCACGGTAAAGTTCTACAAAACAAATTCACTTGTTAAATTTCCAAAAGGCATGTTAGATTTCACTGTACACCCACTTCAGTAAATCATTTTGAAATGCAAAAATATTAACAAAAAGTTTCTATTATAATAATGTTTAAATTAATTTCTCCGTAATTTCCTATAGCACTCATACAATCCTAGTTATAGTTTAATTCATGAAGTATAATTTATATAACTACAACTTTTTAAACCTAATTCTACAAGGGTCTGTCAAATATTGCTCATATCAGTGTTTTTAAAAAGTAATCTTTCGATTAAAAGATTACTCGATGCAACTTATTCGGTTTATTCATTACGGTTTTGAGTTAATCGAACAATTAATTGTCCAAAATTAATATTATAATCTATTAATGGTCAAGCACAGAGACATAATTCGAGTGAGTTTAAACTTTGACCTGGCCGAATTATAACGTGATGCTAAATAATGTCCTCGAGTTTTGTGAATATTTTGATATTTATTGTGATATTTTACTGTCTAAACTTCTCAAAATATAATAAAAACTATTATGAAAAGATTCAATCGAAATTCGCAATTTTAACTCAACAAGTGATTTCTCAATTGATTGGTATGATTAGAGGTTGGTGTTAGACTACTATTTGTAATGCGTTCCAAACATCACTACAAACACATTGTACCCCAACCACCAACTGTGTTGTAGGGTATAATAATAGAAATGAGAAAAAAATCTCTTATATTTTTATTGTCCACAAAATATGGGAAAATATACAAATTGAAAATGTACAGCTGACGCTTTCGAAGTTTATGAATTTCATGAATTTTTTACATAAAACAAATATCTGTTTCAATACAAAATACTCATGTTCATTCAAACAAAGAGTAAAAATCGTATTTTTGTTGGTTTTGAATAATTCTGTATCAGTGACTGTCAATATTGTCCTTTAGTCAATTTAATGCTTAATGTCACGCTTTAACACTTACAGACGAAATAAAAGCAAAACAAAAAATAAAAACCAACAAATGAAAAAAGAGAGAAAAAAAGAAAGTGAAGAAGCAAATAAAGAGCTGCAAATAAAATACATAAAATAAGAGTCATAATAATGTCATAATCTGATTTCATGACCACCAATAATTGAGGTCAAGTTTATGGCAAATAATAATAAAAATAATAATAATTTTGCTGACTGACATAAAGTAAATGCTGTTGGTGACATATGTTACCAAAATACTTTATTCATTCATTCATTCATCTGCTCATTCGTTGCTTCTTTTCAACACGCACTGTCACTCTTTATCAAAATTTTTCTGTTCATTCGTTATAAACATTATAAACCATTTGTTGTTGTTCTTGTATGTGTTTTCCGATTATTCAATAAATTATAGCTTTAGTTGATTGTAAACCCAAAATAATGTGGTTATGTAAAAAGGATATTGATACGAATATACGAATATCTGTTATCTTAATAAGTTGGTATATTTGTATTTGTATTTGTATTGCATGAATATTAATTTATATGTCCATCAATTCTAATCCCTTTGAAATATTTGGTTCTTTACATGATATTGAAATCATACTTCAACAAGTGGGTTCAAATTAGTGTCAATTTACATTAACATATGAGTTCCATATAAACGCTGAGTAGAGCTAGAATAACTACTTAAAGAGATGATATTTCCAAAATGTAATGCTCCAAGAAGTTGGCCTTTAGAATATTAAAATAGCGGTTTATGTCGATTATGATGTATTTATTTTGTTCGCTCAGAATTTTAGCAATCGAGCATTTCGCTGTTTATTAAGTTTCTGGTACTAAAAATTAAAACTACTTAGATATTATTCTGTACTCCAAACCAACATTATTCTAAATTTTTGCAAAAGAAACTGACATCAATTATTGAAAGTAAAAAATGATAAACATGGGCTCAATTCTTTACACTTCAAAATGCTCTTTGATTCCTCGACAAGTTCATATTAACTGTTTGCGCTTTGAACTTTTGCTTGAAACGTTTTTTTGGAAATAATTCTGTAAAGATTTGCACATGTTTAGAAATCATCTAAAATTATAATTACTTGAAACTTTAGTAATACTTGCAGAACCGGCAAACTTCGTTTTGCCAAAAAAATTGCGATAACCATCCCCTTGGTCTTATCTCTTCTACGTTTTATCCAATTAAATAATTCCTTGAGAAAGTTGTCGCGACTAAATTTGAGAACTCTCACTGCTATAGTTCTTAAGATATTCGATAATCAATATTTTCTTTGTATTGGGGGTACTTCTCCCCCTGGTCCCATTGGAGTTTTACTTTCGGGTCTTTTACAATGATTCTGTGAAAATTTCATCAAATTTGGTCCAACCGTCTTAATGTCTATACTTTACATATATACATACATTCTAACATATAAAGATACATTCATACATACATATATACAAACATACATACACTATTCTTCTAATATTGAATTCTTTTTCTCTAACTAAATATTTTGGCTGCTTAATGGATAACGAAGCGTTTGAACTGTCAGATTTTTCGCAACTTTCTGGTCTAAAATTTTATGTTGCTGATGCTCGAGGTAATGTTGGAGAACAGGAACCACAATTTGTTAGAATGTCCAAAAAGTTCTTGGTATGACAAGCAATAAGCAGTTGCCAATCATTTATTACAATGGTCATTATAAATATCGGAATTTACATCAAAGAGCTGATTCGTTCGTCCTTCTGACTATTCATGTAAAATTCAAAATCACTTCAAAATGCAGGTCGCAATTTTTAAGATACCTCCATGAATATTGGCATGCATCATTACTTTTTCCCAATAATGATGCCTATTGAAACTGGTGATGATGAGTCCATTATCTCAGCTAGCCCCGATACAAATGTTGCTCCTGAAATGGGGTTTTACTGCACCCTTAAGCACAAATTAGAAAATAAATTTATATGAGGTTCGATCATTAACTTTTGATAGCTATCAATAATAACCAATAGTGTGGTGTAGGATATTAGATAGTCAGGCTTCACCGACTATAACTTTTATATTTTTATAAGTTGAAATCCTAAGCTGACTTAGATTTCTTATGAAAATTAGAAATATTAAGTTTTTTTGTAATTTTTCTCATTTTTTCACTGTCAACTTCAATTTATTCTTATTTACATGTATGTATAATAATCTAAGCAAAAAGTCTTAAGTAAACAACGTGTGTCCTTTACCCTGATATGTCAATTTGCATAGACACATTCACATACACTTGCATTTGATACTTAGGATTTTTTCATAGTTCTACTTTTATTCATGAAGAGTCTCTTTTATGAAGTATCCTTAAGGGAAAAGATGCTAAAATAAACACAGGCTTAAAAAAACAAAAACAAAAAAGTAACAACAATTGTACACAAATGACAAAATTCTGATGCATGTGTAATGTGTAAAAATGACATTGGTATAAGATGTATCCTGACAAATATTTTTGATAAATGATACGAAAACATTTAATCTGCATATTTAAATAATTAAAGTTAGTAAATAATTAAAAAAAAAATATTTTAAATAGAAGTACTTGATCCCAGATTTGTTGATACTTTCTATTCATAAGTTAAAGAATTATGGTCATTAGCCAACCTTCCTTGTATTTTACGCATAATTTTTCATACATACTTACATATACATATTCTGTACATATAAGTTTATTTAAAAAAACCAATAGGATCAATTCAAGTTATCTTCAAATGTATACCGATATATAAATAATATTTACTTATTTATTTGTTTTTCATACTATTCAAGGAAATAATAACGGCCGTATTAAAACTCAATTAAATTAGTTGATGAATTCGATTATAAAATTTTATTTTGAATATAAATTTTAGGAATTTTGCTTTAATAAACTTTGGTAAGCTTTTTTTGAATACGGCCGTAAATATTTAATAATTTAAACAAAGGTGTTCAATATTTTTGGTACAAAATGTTAAGAAAACATCAAGCCACAATATTTTCAATATATGAATGAACTGACATACATTCGTCATAAGTCCATTATTGTCAATATAATAGAATTAAATTTAAAAAATTAAAGTCGATTTCATAACATATCGTATAAGTATTAAATAGAGGGGCTTGACATCACTATTTAATACTTATACGATATGTTATGAAATCGACCCTCGCATATTTAGCACGCCATTTTAGAATATTATATGTCATACTTTTGACAAAATTTGTTTAAATCGCTTTGTATTTAGGTCTTTGATGACCTTAAAACCCCATTCTGGAAATAAATTTGAATGGGAGGTACCTGAAATACTAGACAGTACATAGCCAATTTCAATAGGCTTCGTTCTTAAGCCAAAATAATAATACATACCAAATTCCACAACGTTTACAGACAGATAGACGAACATCATTAAATCGACTTAGACAGTTATTCACCATTTTTTCTGCATGTTACAAACATTAGCACAAACGCATAATACCCCAACCACTTTCGGTGGTGTATCTACAACATCTGTGGCCACCTTTTTGTTCACTTTAATTCTCTTTAACAAAAGCCCAATATCTCTTCACAATTTTAGCTCCCAGCAGGGTTGAGGATTTACATCTTTTGTACCACTAAATGGCTTCTTTACCATGTTTACGGCATTCATTTTTTTAAGTCAGGCCAAAAATAAGCGGACATTTATTGAAGTAAATTTCGGTAGTTATATAGCCCGTTGTAACAATTGATGGCTTCCTTTGCCGCAACGGTATATTACTTGCTAAACCAGAAACTTTTTGGAAATTTTGACGGCTTTCCGGTACTAAACTTTTCTTCAACATTCGCACGATCATACAATTTTTGACCAGGAAGTAGCGAAAAATCTACCATTATCTACGCTTCTTCATTCATTATTCAGCAAATATAGAAAACTTGACTTCAATTTACATTTTATGTTTTGGCCTTAACGTTTTAGCAGCATCCGTTTTTGAGCCTTATTTTTAAACTTGCATTAGCTTTAACTTTTTGTAATAAATAGATCGAACACTAAACTAAACGGACTGTTTTCCAGCCAGATGTGCCGGGGACTCTTTTGGAACTTTTTTCATACCTTTTTCTTAAACCAGAATCAGCGTATAAGTTCACCTGTTACTATTTAACGAAAGTGGAAGCATTTTGACGGCAGTTCCTTTGAACTTTTTATAGGACCAAGATAGGCTTTGTTGAAAATATTTCATAATTTTAGTACGGACTTTTACATAGTCAAATGAATATATGAATACATTGCTAATCAGATTTACAATATATTCATTTGTTTGTTTGTTTGTATGACAAAGATAACTTGATAAAAAAATATACCAAATAATACTTGAGTTAAAAGTGTTAATGAAAAACGTGTGTAAAAAAATCGCAATCTCAGTCCTTAAAACTTAAATTTATCTGCACCTTCACTATAACCGTATTTGATTTAAATCGGTGTAGCGGTCCAGGAACTTAAAATTTATTTGCATTTAGTTTTTCCTGTGAAATATTGTGTTTATTATTAAATCCGTCTTTTGTTAAATTTGTATATAACTAAATACGATGGTTAGACAAAATATAATTTATTAGAATTAATTATATATTTTTTAGGTCGTCAGCTCACAAAGTTTTAAAACATCCTTTTTATCTAATTTCTCTTTATTTTTTTTCTATTTTTGGTTAAATAACTTTCACAGAAATCTCAAATGAAAAGTGTTTATTAATGTATTTACAAAATAATTCCCTGCCAAATAAATTCAAGTTAATTAAAAATGTAGAAAAAGTTAAAAAGGCATAACTAAACAAACATCATGCATCATTAATTTTTTTACTTCTCATTTTATGCAAAAAAAGAAAAAATACAAAAACACGAAGAAAAAAGTGAAAATAATAAGATTCCAATTTAAAACCATTTATCATTTCGGGGTATGAATGAAAACGTATACAAAAAAGGGTAAAAATCAAAGAAAAACTTGCTTCGTATTTAAATGTTTTTCTAGGATTCTTTGTAAATAATATTAAAAATTCAAAAATATTTACAATTCTGTTTATACCCTCCACCAACACAAGTGGTGATGAGGGTATACTTACTTTGTCTTTCCGTGTGCAACAGTAAAAAGTAATCAAATAAAAACACTATAAAGTATATATATTCTTGCATTTTATAAAAATCTGAGTGTATCTGTTGGAAATATTCTCACGTTATAACGGTTTATTACCTAAATAAGTTATAGACCGATATTTGTGACAATTATAAAATTATTATTTTAATTTTTCAAAATCAAAATTATAATTAAAAAAATAATAATAATAATAATAATAATAATAATAATAATAATAATAATAATAATAATAATAATAAAATAACTGAATTTAAATAGGAGTTTAACTGCAGATAACATATACACGTGCTTCATTATCGTACAAAAAGTCATAAACATCGGATCAATAGAACACATTTTTATACATCCCACAATATTAATTTAATACAATAATAAATATTATTATTTTGATACAATAATAAATTGGAACAAACAGGACCATTCTGCGGTCATTATTTTACCTAGCTTCCATTTAAGGTCCTTTTTTGCTTTATAGCTTCTAAAACTCTTAAATATGAACCAATTTAAATGAAATGTGGCAGAATTTATTTTTGACTATCTTAAATATATGTTAATAATTTGACCCATATTTTGCTAATGCTCCCATATAAGGCCCCATCCCTGAAAACGAGTTTGAGATTAAAAAACTTTAAAATAAACCCCAATTTTATTGAGTTTCGGCACAATTAATTTTCTAACTATCTTTTATATATATTGATAACTTGGCCAATCTCTGCCCTTATTTTTGCTATAGCTTCCATGTAAGGCCCCTTCTCATAAAACTGGTTTGAGCTTATAAAACTAGTAAATAATGATATCATATGTATATCAACCAATGCTTTTTATTTAAACCCGTGACAATTAATTTTTCTAACTCTCTTGAATTTATTTTAATTTTATGGTGAATATCGGTCTATACTTTGCCATAGTCTCGTTCCTGGAATATCTCTAAACATATAAAACTTTTAAACATGATACAATTCTATTTGCTTTTGCTGTAGTTTCCTTCCAATAGAAATTTGGTACAATTGTATTTTTGAACTGACTTTAATACATAAATCCTGTTTGACAAATATCGGCATCCGCAATATAGTTTTAGGTTTAAATATGGTCCAATTCTATCGAAATTCCTACATTTATCTGAATGTTTTCAATATATTTAACTAATTTTATGGATTTTGCAATACCTACAGCTCATTTCATTTTTTACATAATAGTAATGGTGGAGGGTACTTAAGACTTGGTGCAGCCCTATACAATATTCTTACTTTTTAAATATTTTACACTGCTATATAAAAGGTTTCGTTGTTGTTATTTTAGCGTTTTCTTTTCAAAGGAAACGGAAAGACAAATGGGAAAGATTCAACATTTTTTTAACGAATGGGTTTAGCAAATTGAAAGATAATTAATGGGGGGCAACTGAAGGAAAGTTTTTTCTTTTTGTTTTTTTTTATTTTAAATTATATGAATTTTAAATGTTTCTCACGGCTATTTAACATATATTCTCCCGTTGTCTCATGATAAACATTTTTAACCCTTTTCGGGAGTATGCTTCCAAAAATCAACATAAACTAAGTCCTAAAAGAGTTAAATTTTAAGTGAATATTTAATATTTTTAAGCTTTTCAAAAATGTTTAGTTTAATTTTAAGTCCAAAACGACTTTATGTCGAAAATATTAATTATTATTAATGTCATACTCACATACTGGTGGGGCCCTTCAATTGGGTACACCAGATTTGAGTAATCAATCAGTTTTGATAAGAAAATGTTGGATTTTGTTTCCATATTCCCATAAATTTATCACAGTAAGTCACTAAAATCTGGTGTACATTTTTATACTTTACACCTATGAACTATATAACCATTACGTTTAAGTATATCGTTTGACTTAGAATCACTTTCTGCGTCGATGTAACTATATCCGTCCCTCCGTCTGGAAGCCTGGCTATCCATATAGCCAGGTTTACAAGGTTGGCAAATGACGTTATTTTGGCCGAATGACAATTCATATTGAAGTTTGCGATGACGGATCCATTATTTCACTTAGCTCTAATAAAAACGGA
This sequence comes from Cochliomyia hominivorax, assembly GCA_004302925.2. Taxonomy (NCBI): domain Eukaryota; kingdom Metazoa; phylum Arthropoda; class Insecta; order Diptera; family Calliphoridae; genus Cochliomyia; species Cochliomyia hominivorax. Next base: position 57,491,750 of record PYHX02000467.1, read on the forward strand.
TTGTATTTTTAGGTCCAAAATTTAAAACGAATTTATCGAAATTTAGCAAAACTAGGTTTCGTAATATTCTTGAACGATGTGACAAATTATGTGAGGATCGGTTCATTATTCCATATAGGTCGCATACAATCCCTTCTTTGAAAGGCATAGGACCCACACATACATACATTCGAGGATCGTTCATTAATTTTTCGTAGCTATTATTTACAACTGACAAGTATGTTGTTGGGTGTAATATAGTCGGCTTGGTCGACTATAACATCTTTACTTGTTATATTATCGATCTTGCCTTGTTAAAAATTTGACCTTTTTCATTGCAGTTTTCATTTAAATGTTATAAAAGAGCACTGAACTGAAGTTAACTCAAAGGAATTAACCTTAATTTCCAAAGCTTCGATAGAGTTTCGATGGGCAAAGTTGTAAGTAGTTATAATACAATGAACGAAGCAATGAATAATTATTGTTATCTTGATATCCATCCCTCTCTCGATTATTAAATTTGTGATTAATATTCAGGTATCGGTTTTTGAAATATCTTAATGAATTTTGGTACCTAAGAGTACTTTAACCTAAGGGCAACACCTATAATAGGTCTAAAATTGCAAACTGATCCCATGCAAATGTTTTTAATATTCTTAAACGATGTGTTAAATTTTTAACTATCAGGTCACTTAAAAGCGTATAAATCTCGCATATATTTTATGCGATTTTAACTTAAACTAAACTAAACACCATTTTCGTAGAAAATTAAAATATTTGACTACAAAAAAAAAACACTTATTTATTCAAATCAAGAACATGAATGCGTATGAGTAATATTTGTCAATAATAAGTAAACGTCTAGAGAAACCACATATTAAGAATCAAGAAAGAAAGTTATAGTCGGTAAAACCCGGCTAGGTAATACCCAACAATACGATGTTGGCTATGAAGCTACTTACTAATGAACGACCCTCTTATAATTTACTTTTTTTATTTATTCTTACGTGTGCAGTACATTATTTTGTCATTAACATTTTTGTGAAATTTATGCGTTTTAAAATGAATTTTTGTGAGAGTTAAAGGAAAGCTACATGATATTATGGATAGACTCTCGTATTATTTTGCACATCGATTTTTGCATATATTTATCTTAGTATGAACAATTATTTTTATAATACCAACGTATGTGTGAGATTTAAGCACTACAAAGTGATATTTAGAATGTGGTTGTATGGGAACTATAAGAAGCAACGGACCAACCCTCGCATAATTTGACACATCGACTTAGAATATCATAAAGATTATTTTTTGTCAAACTTAGTTTAAATCGCTTTATATTTCCAGCTAAACTCTATTCCGGAAGGCAATTTGTATGGGAGGTGCATGACCAATTTTAATATGCCTTGTCGTTGTGCCAAAATGATAATATGCACCAAATTTCAGCAGGATGTCTTATAAATTACGACCAGTTCGCAATGTATCCAAGAACGGTCAGCCCGACGGACATCGTTAAATTTACTCAGAAAGACATGTTTTTGTATGTTAGAAATATCATCATAAACACTGATGAATTCAACAAAATTTGAACAGATTATTCGCAGGAAAGTTAAGAAGCGACATCTGAGTCAACCTTAAAATTCAGAAAAATTTTGTCTGTTCTTCAAAACCACTTTATCATATAAAAATAAAGTTTAAATTTAAATTAAAGCTAAAATAATCTTATTATTTCCAAAACCATGAAAATCGGATTAGTAGAATAAAAGTTATGAGCAATAAGTTAGAATGCTATATTCGGATGTGCCGAATTTCAGTTGTATTATGCAAACATTTGCTTTAGTTGAAAAAATGTTTCTGTAACAAATAAGTATGATAATCCATGTTTTAGAAATTTTTAAGACTGAAAACATATTCCAGAAGAGTCATAAAATATGGCTCGATAATTGTCAAAATAGGTAAATATATTAAAGACAACTTAAAAAACCTTAAATGGAAGATAAAGCAAAATATGGAAAATTAGAAATATTAGAAGCAATGATTTTCATCAAAATTGTTTATTGTATAACAGTTTTATAAGCACAATATTATTTTCAAGGAAACTAAATGAAAACATGGACCGATATTGACGAAATTATTATGTTATTGTTTGTGTTGCTTTGAACAACAACAAACAATGTGGCCAAATTTTATTGAATTTGGATAATTATTATAGGCGTGAAAATATTTTCAGTAGACAGACAAAAATACAGACAGACAGACAGACATAGCTCAAACGACTCCGATTCTGATCTGATGCAAGAATTTATAGACTTTGTGAAGTTTTAGATGATTCCTTCTTTGTTTATTCGTTGAATTTAGTTAAATTCCAAGTTCTATTAAAGTATGCGTGGTCTAAAATGGGTTAAACTGCTATTTAAATTCAAAAAAGCGCTACAAATGTCCTGTTTTATTTGCTGCTTATTTACAGAGAGTGTTTTCCTAAAAAAAGTTAATGTAACTTTTTATTAAAGTTCTTTTAAAAAGACAACAAAACCAAAGATTGAATATTATGAGAAATATATTGAACAAGTCTACTTTACAATAACGAACTAGAAACACCTTATGTCATCAGATATTTAAAATCAAGATTTGAAATATATATCAATCCTCAGGAAGGAAAGAGTTCAAACATATTATTAGACATTCCGTCACTCTTTATCTTTACTTAATCTGTACTTACAGGATAATATTTTGCTCAATTTAAGAACATTTTCGAGGATGTCATGTTTTCATATATAAATATCAAATGTTTGAATTAATTTCTTAAAATGTTACAACTGCTGCCACAAATTTAAATACCAAATTTTTATTAATGATGGAGGTTATAAATTAAAAATGGAGTGGAGAACAATAAAAGGATGGACTCCCATTGAAAAAAAGAAAAAAAAAAAAAAACATCAAAAAGGCCAACTAAATGGCAATTTATTTATTTTTCTTTTCATTAATCAATTCACTTAAGAATTGAGGATGTTATGTTTTCCTCTGCTTGCTTTTTTATTGGTTTATTTTTCTTCCTTTATGGCGCATTTCTGAAACAAAAAGAACAGAAAAGACAAGAAAGCTCTTGTGAAAGTGTTGTGTCTTTGCTTACATAACCACTATGCCGCATTGTGTGGCATGTTAAATAAGTGTTAACACTTGAAACATCCCTCAAGCATATTTTGCATACAACTCGTCATATATTATTTATGGACACAACAAATTCAAAAGAACAATATTTAGCTGTCAGATAAATAAGCAGAATTGAAAAAGACACTTTTTTATGAAATTACAAGTAAGAGTGGTACATACGCCTATGCCGAATCTTAAATACCCTCCACCAATTGAAGATATTGCACCGGAAAACTTATTCGTTCAGCAGCTTAAATGCCTTTTATGGAAAAAGTTTTTTTTTAATTACCTATAAATATTGGAACTGAGCTATAGATTTTAATAGTCCACTTAATTAAAAAAAAATTTAATGTTAAAGGAAGAAATTTCCCTTAGAGAAACGATATTCAAGAACTTAGAAACGTATGAAATTGGTTTATATTTCTTAGCAAGTCTAAAACAATATTCCGGGAAGTAATGGAGTAATAACCAATAATTGTCAATGCATCAAATTTAAATCCATTTTATTGAATGAGAAAAAAATAAAATATGGACCGATATTGGTCTGATTTATGACATATGACATATATTCAAAACAGAAGAATAATTGAACCAAATTTCAATAGAATTCGTTTACTAGTTTATAACATCAACACCGTTTTCCGGGAAGGGGCCTTGTATGTAAGATATAGTAAAATATGAACTGAGATTGGTCAAAAATATATATTAAAAGTAATTAGAAAACAAATTTTTGTCGAATTTTATGGCATTTTCATGTACTAAATGTTTTACAATTTCAAAAATTTTTGTCCGGGAAAGGACGTTATATGGGAGGTATACCAAAATATGGACTGATATTGTTCAAATTTAATTAAGAAGAGTAAGAAAATTAATTTGCTGAATTTGTATATATTTATATTTATCGTTATTTAATAGTTTTATAAGCTCAAATCAGTTTTCCGGGAAGGGGCGGTATGTGGGATATATAAAAATATGGAATGATACTTATGAAATTCATTACATGTGTTCAAGATAGTCAGAAAATTTATTGTACCAAAGTTCTATAGAATCGGTTCCTATTAAAGAGTTTTATTAGCTATAAACCACATTCTGGAAAGGGGCCTTATACGACCCCATCTCAATTTAGTTTTTTTGGGTTTATTATTTTATCAAAATAAATATATATGGCAAAATTCAGAAAATTATCTTAAAAATTCGACTCATACAAATTTTTGGTATACCAAAGACTTGCATATATCACCTTATAACTTTTATTCTATTCCTCCGATTGCCTTGTCTTTAAATTTTTGTTTAAATCCAGATACTCTTTGTTAAAAAATTAGATTAGTTTTTTTTCGGAACTTAGCGGTTGTTTAAAATATTGTTCTATAACATTTTTGACAATCAACAGATACAGCTGGATTTAAAAAGAAACTGCTAAGGACAATTGTAAACCTTATTGAACTCGTATATATATTTTAGGCATGAGAATATTTCCAACAGACAGACTGACGGACGAACATAGCCTAATCGACACAGATTTTGTTTTATTGCAAGAATATATGTACTTATGGGATCTAAAATATTTCTTTCTTGGCATTACTCATGGAATGACAAAGTTATTATACCCTCATCACCACTTGTGGTAGTGGATGGTGTATAAAAATGTTTTGATTCTCATTTAGTCAATTACAAGCCTAAAAAAATTAGCTTCACAGTCGACCAAGATCACTGTTTCTCATTTGGGTGGATTTAGAATTTTCTTTCTTATTCTTTACTTCATTATATTTATTAGCATTATTTTAGTGCCTTTTTTCATTCGTTGGTTTATTAAGAAAATGGAAACAACGAACCATGCGAATATGGAAATAATACAGTTTAACTTTTGATAGCTTATAAAACATAAAGAGGGTCTAAAATAAATTTAAACAATCAATTGCGAAACAAAAAGGTTCAAGTTGTAATTATTCTTAAGAATTTCTTTTTAAACTTTTTCAATCTCTTTTTTTTCGTTCAGAATATTTCTGCATTTAAAATTATCACTGTAAGTAAATATTTGTTTAAGTTCTAAATACACAGAGACAATTCATCATGTTGTAATAAATTAAAAGCATTTGTCATTTTTTTATTTACTGGTCAAGGAATTATTTAAAAATAAATGAGGCATATAATTATGTGGACATTGCGATTTAGATAAGATGATTAATTAAAGTTTGTGATTAAAAGGGTTTCTTAATTCTATTACACTGGGAGATTCTGTAATCAGCATAATTACAGATGATCTGTACATTCACTCCTAGAAAAATCCCTGAATCTTAACATTGGATGTAGAGAAACATCGCTTACACATATATATTCACAGCAAACATGTTAATTTTTGAATTAGTTTTTTTTTAAAACAATTTTGTTGCTGTAATAAAGTTTTTTTTATTAAATCAAAAAAAAAAAAAAATATTATGGTCGCAATATGTTTAAAAATATGTTTCACTGATCACAATTAAGCAGCTCGTTATAATAAAACTATTATTATTAAGACAAAATATTATTTTCAGTTCACTGACAACTGAATATAAACAAATATTTTTTTAATATTTACGTATATTCCAAAGGTATACATAATAAAATTGGAAGTATATTCAAATATTTTATACGAAAATAATTTTTTTCCAGTAGCATTTTATAAGAATAACAGTATTTTTAGTGGCAATAATATCTTTTTAGTACTAGCAATAACAATTGTTATCAATGCAAAATAACAATGCGAATAACAAAAACTTTTATTACAGTAACAATATTTTTGTGGTGATAACAATAACAACTGTTAATAATGCAAAATCTCAAAGCGAATAAACCAATACAAAACAAAAGTATGATGCTTCTTGTTTATGGTTACTGCAAATTATGTTTTCTCTGCGTGTAGATATATGATCCTTATAAAGAAAACCAAATAAAATTTTTCTAGAAATCTGCGCCTTAAAGCTGACTAATTTTCTATAGAAAATCTGTGCTTAAAAACTGAAAAACTTTCTATAGAAAATATGTCCTTAATGTACATTAATTTTTTAGTAATTTGTCCATAAATCATAAAAAAATATTCTGAATTAAAAAATCGTGCTCCTTGTATTATTTTCCTTTGAATTTTTGTAAAGCATTTCCTATATAAACATCATCCAGAACTTCATTTAGACATAAAATATTTTTCAACGAAACTGCTACAATTTGAAAACGGAAAAAATTCTCTAGAAAAACCTTTTATTTTAGTAAATCCGGTGTATTCAAACTAGATAAAATAAAAAAAATGTTATTTCTGTATTGGCTAAATTTGAGTGAAGGACAATACATATTTCATACGGAGACACTAATACATATACCCATAAACGAACTGTTCCTGCATAAAAATATTTACTAAAATGTGTGAACAACAGCAGGAAGGGTAGCGCGATAATCAAGTATGCAACATGTTACTTTCAAAATTTTATGCATTTGTTATTCCACTAATAGTGTTGTTCAGAAAAATCAACAACAAAAATGTGCAAAAATTCTTTCACTCCTACAACAAACGCATGAAGTTTTTTTTTATTTTATGTCAAGACAACGTTGCAACTAAACTAACATACACACATATGCATGCAAGTATGTATATTCATTCACAGCTGACAAACTAAAAACAAAATATTTTCGAAAAAAAATTCCAGTCATGCATCCATAAAAAAAAATAAACTAAAAAGTTTTTGAAGTTGTTCATTATTCATGAATGAGATAAGATGACTTTGTTTTTGTGTATGGGTGGATTGTGGGGCAGAATGTATATATGTGTGTGTTTATGAATGGGTGTATATGAATATTTTCTAACGGTTGTAACTGTTGTTCATTTTGTTATTGTTGTTGTTGTTTACTGTAGTCATAGTAAATATAATAAAGTATGCACGAGTAGATGTACTTGTACATATTTTATTAATGTGTGTATGTGTGTGTTTTAAAATGCAAATACAAAATTTTCTGTATTTTTATTGAACTCTTTTATTATTCGTCCAATACTTATATACAAATATTATGTGGATTAAACAAGAAAAATTTACTTTATTTCTAAAACAGGATATAAAGAGATACTTTTCTCGAAAGATCAAAAGATTTGTTCTATATATGCCCATGCTATTAATAGATGTGGTCGATCCAGAACTATTTATGTTTACTTACGATTACACCTTTCTTTTTCAGAGACATAAGTTTTGTCAGAAAATAGCCTGTCATTTTAAGCGAAAGAATCATATGAGACCCCTCAAAGTATATAAATTCTTTTATCAAACCAAAATCTGAGTCCATTTAGCCATGTCCGTCTGTCAATAGGAAACACACTCATGGTATTTTTTCGATTTCATTTCCTATATTAAACTAGTATTATCTATTAGCAAAAACGTTTTAGAACGATATTTGAAGCAACCTTAAAATCCCAAAGTGAAAATTCGAAAATTTTCTAAAAAAAATTTAAATTATATAATAAAATCGATTTTATTATATAATTTTAAAGTTATAAATTTAAAACTGTAGAAACGAGCAGAATCGTTATATAGTCTCTATCGGTAATATTAATATAAATTATGGCAAGAGTAGCATATGATCTGATATTACGAGAGCCGTTTCCTATTTTTAACTGACCAAAGCTATCACTTCCAGATTTTTATGCTCTTCACCACCACAAGTGTCATATCAATGAAAAATACAATTTAAGTAGTAAGTCACTTTCAGTTATCAATATCACAAACATATTATCTATATATATAAAAATGAATCTGTGTTTGTTTGTATGTTTGGGACTTATAGAAGCTAATCTGAATATATTTTACTGAAATTTTCACGGAATAATCCCAATATCTCCGAATAGGCTATACCAAATTCCGATAGACCCTGATCATCTAAAGGGCTTTAACAACAAATGTTCTCAAATTTACTCTCAATCACTCAAATCACAGCAACGGTTTTACTAAAAAAATAGCAGGTAGAAAGGTGCTGCCGTACAAAGGAAATATCGATTAGCGAATATACAAAGAATAGTTTTCTCCGGACCAATTGCAGGACGGATAGGATCAAGATTAAAAGTAGCTCTCATACAAAGCAAATGTTGACTATCGGATATAAATAACTATTAAAGTGAGAGTATTATTATACCTTGGAGCTATTATAATGGACAAAATGTGGAGCTATTAGGATAAGGGAGAGTGATAGTCTCCATACAAATCAAAAATTGATTAAAGAATATCTAAGGAACTATTGACTATTGAATTACTTTCCCAAGGAATAGTTTTATTGGACAAAATATAGGACGGTAAAGATCAGATTTAACGATGTCCTTCATAGTTCATATAATTCTTGCACAAGTACCAAGATATTGAAATTGCCCATGTTCGGTCCAATATTACAGGTATTTCTCATATAAATTTCCATCGCGAATGAGGTTTTAGGCTCCTAAACGTCCTAAATTTAAAGCTACTTTAACTTGGCATACATAGTCGGTCTTGACTTGTTTCCCTATGAAACGTTTTTATTCAAAAATTTAAGAACGGCCAGGATCAAGAAGATTTGGTAAAATATACGTTGGCAAGATTTTTATACGTGATTTGTGAATTTTTTTCGAGATCTAGGACTGAGGAGAAGTTTAAGCAGCAAAGCATACCGTATAAAAGATTGTTCTTAATAAAATACCCTTAAATAATTAAAGTTAAATAATTTAGACTTTTAAATCATGTTACATATTTCTTATTAATAATAAATAGCCTAAAGTAGAGTATTTGTGAAAATCGCTTTATCAACATTTATTGTTATTATTGTATATTAATGCTAAGTATGTATATGTGTGATAAAATGATTTATTATCTAAAGTGTGTATAATTGTAACTGACAGTTTAAAAAATATTTCTGACATATTAACATTATAAAATAGTTTATTATAAATGTCATCTCATATTAAACTTTAGTTATAATCGTATAGATTTTTTATTTATGTAGAAAATTTAATTTAATTTTATACAATTTGTATGTGTATGTGTGTTAGTTTATGAAAACAATAATGTGATTTAAATATTAAATTCAGAAGAAAGCAATTTTAATTTGACACATTTGTTGATACAAAGAAATTCTTAGATTTAAAGACTTAAATAAAAATACAAATTTAAATCTCAATTGATGAAATATTTAAATTGGTTGACGAGAATTAAAACTATAGAATTATGAAATCTTAAAAATATATAAATTTTTTCTTTTATGAAATATATACAGCTATGGGTATAAATATAGGCACAAAATTCAACAATTTATTATTATATTGAAAAACAAATAAGAATGTAAAGTCGGTCAAGACTGACTATCTAATACCCTGTAGTTGGTTGTGAAAAACAAATGAACAACCCTCGTATAAAGTGTTTTATTTTCAAGTGGGAAGTACATTATTATGACACTAAGATTAATGTTAAATTTAAGCGTTTTAAAATGAATTTTTCTGGGGAGATCATACGGGAGCTGCAAGAAATTATGAACCGACCATCGCATAATTTTGTACATAGATTTTTGCTTATATTTATCTTAACTTGACACATTATTATTGCAATACCGACTTATATGTGAGCTCTTTGCCCTTAAAAGTAATATTGGAAAAGAAGTTTGTATGGGAACTATGAGAAATTATGAACCGGAACTTGCATATTTCAGTACATCGTGTAAAAAATTATAAGAATTACTTGTGGAAAATTTCGTTTAAATAACTTTGTGTTTAAGACTTTTATAACCTTAAAATCCCATTGGGGGGAAACAATTGTCTGTAAGGTACCTGAAATATTGGTCCGAACATTATTTCATTTCATTTCATTTCATTACGCTTCATCCTTAGGTCAAGATAGTAATATATACCAAATTTCATAGAGATATTTAAGAAATGGCGAACTTTAGACTGTTTACAACGTTTAAATGGACAGCCAGCCGGAAAGACCGACAAGCAAACAGACTGATGAACGGACGGACATAGTTAACTCGACTCAGAAAGTGATTTCGTGTCGAACGGTATACTTAATTGTGGACAATCATCAGCAGAAATGCATAATACTCCAACTACCTTCAGTGGTGTAGGGTACAATAATAAAATTTTAATGTAGAATTTACAACATAACACCAAAATATAATAAATTTATTATTAAAAAAACAATTAAAAAATTAATAAAAGTACTAAGAGTACGAAGCGTAACTGAGGCACAGCGATTCGTTCCAATACAAAAATAGGCAAAAATAGTTTATTTATACTAAATAATGTTATAATAAGGGAAAAACAAATTTTGAAGCAAATCGATTCAAGGATTCAGACAACTCTTTTATATCCTGAAATTATCCACAATTACGATCAAAAAATCTTAAATTTTGTAATTATGACTTCTGTAAAGTTCTAGAATTACTATAAGATTCTCTAATATCAGAAGAAGAATAATGTAACCTGTCATACATGTTTTTGTTATAAAAAACATACATTTAATGACCCAAAATTAACACTTTTGTAATATAATGTATTTTTTTCAATTTCTTTTTTAAATTTGGTTAAGCATATGAAAAATTATTTAAAATATGTATAAATTTATAACTCATACGCCTAAGTATTCTTTGTTTATGATTTTTATGAGTAATAAAAACAACGAAATTATTTTCAGTCATCGAAACTTGATGAAATTATTTTAAATAAAAAAATTAAAAAATTCTATATTTTGTAAAATAGAAACATTTACATAAAACTTTTTTTCTCAAAATAAGGACAAAAAACTGGCAGCTGTTCTTCTCCGTTCTTAAAATTCTATTTAGTTTATTATTTAAGTGTAATTTGCTTTTCTTTTCCGCTCTTTTTTAAAGTGAATATTTGACTTTTTCAGAAAATTTCATTAAATTTAAAAAGTATCACCTGTTTAAAAACAAATATTTTAATGTTTTTTTATTTTTGTATTTTTTCTTTTTTAATGTAAATTTATGGGTGCAATTAAAAATAAATTTAAGAAAAAGCAAACAAAAAGTTATTAAATTTTTGAACTAATGAATACGAAAATCATAACTTGTTTTACTCATTTGGACTATTTTTTTTAACTGATGTTATTAACTTTAATTAAGTCAAATTTCTGTTCATTCTGACTACTTTAATATTTTTGTACATGAAATGAATCATTGTAAAGTCCACATAAATTATCTGATGGATTACTTCCCGAAGTAGCACGAAATAATAAATTTATCCAAAATGAAATATTAAGAACAAATGCCTATGAAGTAAATACTTACATATACACAGCTATATATACACTCAAAAACAGAAACAATAAAAACGTTTTTCTGTACGTATAGGAAAATATTATGTCGAATTTTTCTAATTTACAGTAAACATTTTTACGAAAGTACTTCGCTTAAACTTGAAGACCGCCTCAGATATTGCTCTATATCTTTTAATATACTGAACCGATTTTGCTCGATCTCAAGACAATAACAAACACACAGGACACATTTCATTAAGTTCCGTCAGTTATTAGAGATATAAAGGTGACAACAGAAGACGTACGGACAGACATGTGGACATTATCGACAGAGGTTTTCATTTAGCGAAAGAATATATACATTATGGGATCCTGGATGATTCCTTCTTAGTTAACCAGTTGTGGTGGAAGAGAGAATAATATTCCCACAGTCAGCATTACCGTTAAGATTTTGAAAAGTCGCATAAAAAGGGGATTTTGGAAAAAGTCGCACCTAAAAGGTAATTTGCGGAACAAAAATCACAACGGGTTTTATTTACCAAAATATAACATTTTAGAACAGTTTAAAATTATTAATTTGCTCTGTTTCCCTTTAATGTTGAGATAATATTGAATATTGACCAAAGTTAACACTATTTCGATTTCCACTATAATTGCGTAGAAATACCTTTAATGATTCTATCGTTCAAAATTTTAATTTTTCTACCCATAATTGATATAAATTTTATTGATATGTCCCAAGTTAAGCCAAATTTCTGAAATTTCATGAAGTACATTTCAAAAGTACACAAAGTGTCGCACGTAGTTCAAAATATCGCACCAACGGTAACACTGCCCACAGTTTGCACAACTAAAAAGGAAGAGGACGCATAAACTATTTAGGGACAGCTACACAATATTGGTTTCAGTTCAGATATAACTAAATATTTGCTATTTATTTGCTAAGAAAAGAATTTCAAAATGAATCATGTAACTTCTAGAATCAGGTTCTCTTCTCGGATGAGAGTAAATTTAATATTTTCAGACCTGTTGGATATTATAGAGCGTGGAAAAGCTTAAGACTGCTTAGTCATAGGAAGTATTGGATAAATAGATTTTAAAACATGTTTCTAAGCTTATAAAGTCATTAAACATCCTACTGCCTTTAATATTATAAATAACTTGACAAATATAAGTTTTTACGTGGTTGTAACTCTTACATAAGATCCCTTTCAGCCTTTAAAACTGTCAAATATGGCCAATTTTTTCCAAATTCCGATGAGCAAACAAAACAGTGATATTACCTCTTTTAAATGCACCATTCGACCTACATTCAATTTTTAGTTTACTTAAAGATATCCGTCATTAAGCAGCCATACAATTCCACCGAAAAAATCCTTAAAAACACTAATGCCATAATAATGTACTGTACGATCAGAAAAGCAAATTATATGGGGGTAATTTATACATTTTTCGTAGCTTATGGTGAATTTAGATTATCGCTTCTTTATCCTACGATCGCTATCATTTTTCCGAAGAGGGATAAAAGCTGATAAGGTACTGAAATATTAAAGTATTTCAAATTTATTTGACAAAGAAATTCTGGATTGCTACAAATTCAAGTTTGAGCAAGTTGTGATTTGACACATCCAAATATAGCTAAACTGATTTTAACAATAATTCCATTGTGTTTTGTCCATTAATTGGCTGCGCCAAAAAAATGGATGTTCTGAGATGAAACAGATTTTAATTCAATGCATAAATACATATTGATTGGGTGCTATATGTTTTCGTCTACACGCAGAATCTTAGATCAAAAAACTGAGCAGATATTCAGTGATCTGAAATCAACATATAGTGCATGGCTAGAAATATTGCTTAGATTCTAGAGAACAATGTATGATGTATTTTCAACTACAGAACAGACTGCAATAAAGGGCGATCATTTTTAGGTTATGGAAGATTCTTTCTTGATGTTATTCAGAGAATGAAACATTAATATGCCTTCATTCACGATTTGTAATGATTGTATATACAACATTTTAAATATTCCAAAACCAACCTTTGAATTTTTAAAAATATACAAAAATATTATACAAATGCAAACATTTAAATAAAAATGCATACGTTTCTAACTATGTAAATATGTATTTTACTTGTACATAACGTGTGTATATGATTATAATTTACATGTGGTTTTTGGTTATCAAAATCATATAAAATATTAATTTTACTAAAATACACATATACGCACACACACATGCATAGAAAATTCAATACACGCTTATAACAAATTATGAATATAATTATTGTAAAACAACAATAATAGTGAAATTGTGCGTTTAAATAGAATTATTATTGCAATATTCTAATTATGTACATTCTCATTTCATTTGTAGTTTACATTAGGAGAGTTCGATAAAAGTTGCAATTAGAAATAATATTAAATACTTTATTCGGAAAAATTTCATTATTTACATTACACCCTAATGACAGCATCTGTATACAGATACAACACATATATAAACTTGATAACACATATGTGCTGAAAAGCGAACCCAGATAATTTAAATGATTTTTATTTACTGAAAAAAAAATAAAAAAATCATTTCACTGATTTAATATTACAAAAGGTAAAATTTGGCATTTAGCGTGAAATACACATTTTTCCAGAATTTATGCTTTTTAAAAACGTCTAATGAAATGTGAATTGATTTTATTGTTTTGAAAGTAAAAAAAATGAACGGATGTTTTTCAGGGCCGTGCAAAATATTTGTAGCGTAGCATCATTGTATTGGCCAGTTCTGTTTGTCCTTCCTTCCTGGATAGTATTGAATTTTATTCATCAAATTCAAAAGATATAGTTTAATTTGTTTCAGTCGGTATCGTAAGGAAAATGCAAATTTCTTTTGGTCATACAAAGTGTTAAAAATCACATGTAATACTAACTAGAGTAAACGTATTAAAAACACGAGTTGAGAATGAGGATATATCAACTCTGACAGCTTCCCAGCAGAGTACCTGAAAACTTGGGGGACTCAAGATCTGGTCAGTGTAATAAGAGTAGATGTCATTATAAATATACTAACAAAGGGCGACACCACCAATTCTGAGACATTCCAAAAATTTGGGAGACTCAAGATTTGGTCAGTATTATAAGAGTAGATGTCATAATAAACATACCATTACACAGCTTAGGTAATAGCGCAGACATTTACGCCAATGATAATTTACAAAAAAACATGGATTAAAACCTGAAAAATTTGCTATCGATCATTTTACCAGTTTACGAGTTACTCTTAGACAATCTGTAGAATCGAAGTCAGCATTTTATCTAAACTTCCTAGAAATCGAAAGGAACTAGAAGATGTATTTATGAGTGTAGTGGGATATAAGAAAATCTATATTCGACTTGTACATATTTTAGGACAAACCATAACAGGGAAATTAGTAGGTTTTGTGTTTTAAAACCACGAGCTGAGAATCGAGTGAGAATATTGATTATCAAGTGTGTAAAATTTATCATTTTATATGAATGCGAATCTTGAAAAGTGACCAATCGTAATATGGAACAGACGCAAGTATTTGTAAATCACTATCTTTGCAAGTCCCTCTTAACTTCTAGGCAATTCAAAACAAATCGGCATAATATATTCATCTGTGCCGAATCTTAAATATATTCCACCACTTATAGTATGGAAATGTTTGCATGGATTCATAATATTGCATCATAACTTCGATCCAGAACTTCAAGCCCACAACGAGAAGTAAAATGCGAGTCGAATTAAATGAATTTAACAATAATTATAAAAGACAAAAGCGCCGAATTTCAATGAAACAAATCAATTCTAAATCAGTACTTTTTTATGGGAGTTTTAGAAAAATGTTGACAAGTGTTCTTAAAATTCGCTACTAAAATTTCGAAAAAAAATATTAAAGACAAAGTAAAACCTTTAATTTCTAATAAACTGATTCTATATGTTTATGGGAGCAACAACCAAAAATTGGAACATATACGTGAAATATATTTAACGGTATTAAATATATGTATTAAATACCGTTAAATATTTTCGTTGAATATATGGTTCATAATTAAGACTTCAAAAATCCTAAAATCGTAATCCAGAAAGCACAATAATAATGGAGCTATAACGAAATGTGGGCTCAAATTAATTAAAAACGTCTAGAAAAGTAATGCGCAGAATTTCAACTAAATTCTATATTTTGATAATCTTATAATCTAAAAACATCTTTTTGGGAAGAACCTTACATGGGAGTAATAAACAAGTATGGACGCAAATTTGTTATGTATATTAAAAATAATTAGAAAAATATTGCGAATTTCAAAAGAATTAGTTAATATAAGGGGTTTACAAACTTACTACCATATTTAGGAAAGGGGTCTGATATGGCTATAACAAAATATTGACCGATGTTCATGAAATAGTTTAATATGCTAATAACAGTTTTAGATATAACTGAGTCAAATTTTAATATAAAAGGTACCTATTTCTGGGTATTATAAGCTTAAAACCCTATTACGTGTAGGAGTTTTATATGGGATCTAAGTGAAATAATGGTCCCAGCAAAGTTTAAAATTTTTTAACTTTTTCTGTTAGTTAATCCAATTTTGGAGATTCTTGGTAGGATGATGAAATGAGTTTTGCTATATACCACGGTAAAATGATATCTACTTTCTATTACTTTTTATTGAAAGAATTAGAAAAGTTTTTCATCAGATTTTTGAAATTCTATCAGATATCTGTCTATAACTTCCTTGTTATTCGACTGATAATGCTGAGTATAAGCATAAAACTGTTTATGGCATAAATGATCAAATTGCATTAAATACAGACAATTAGTCTGACAATAAGAATGTTAAAAATAGACAGACGAACTGAAGGACATGTCACTTGTAATGGTGGACGGCCACACACTCAGTCTAATGCCAGAATTGCTATATGAAACTAAATTTGAGAAAAACAGAATGAGGGAGACGACAACTTGGTAAAGGAAGTGCACTGTATTTTATTTTAAATGAAAAGTATTGTTGATATTTTTCGATAGAGAGAGAAAATATTCGATATTCGGCTAAAGATCTTCGGGAATACAACATTTTAATAACTGATACAATATTTCGCGAAATTGAGAAAGTTGAAAATATAACTTACACGAGAGATATATAGTAAATAAACATGTTTTTTAAGGTGTCACAGGGGCCTATAAAAGTTTTTGGAATTGAATAATTTTTGAATTAACTAAGTCCTAGGGGACTTTTAAAAATACAATCCTTTGCTTAGAAAAAATCATATACATTTAACTTGCAAAACCATTCATAGATATATTTCCAAAAAAATCGCATCTGGCATGCCAGGAAATCGATTTATAGGAAGAAGAATCTTTGTAGAATTATTTGTGGGCACAAAAATTATAGCAAAGAATCATTTTGGGACCTGCGTAAGTTTTTTTAATATTTCGCTTTAAACAAATACGACTTGAAAATATTGCTCGGTATTTATAAAATTCATATAATTTTCTTTAAAAATTCGTAATGGATATATTATTCTGATCAGTGAAGTTATGAAGTTATAAGTTATTTGCTTCTTAAATAAGTATTATTCACCATTAGAATTAAATATTGATTTTTTTTTTTACAAAAATAAATCTTATTCTAATAAAATTTTTAAAAGTATTCCCCAAGAAGGTTACTTTTAATTCGTTACTGCTGGCAATAGTATTCTCATTTATCTCTTTTATTATGCCTTCCGACACCTCAGGGTATATTAACTTTGTCATTCTGTACGTAACACTAAGAAGGAATCATTTCAGACTCAATAATACATATTCTTACATCAAATCATAATACGAATCGATTTAGCTATGTCCCTCTGTCTGTCTGTTGTTGGCACACTCACAGAATTTGACAGTGCTCAATAAAATCTGGCCATCTAAAAATGTAAAACCAACAATATAGGTTCAGTATATATAGATAGGTTCAGTAGATATAGAAGTCGATTAATAAGTATGCATTTTCCCATAATATTAACTTATATGAACTTCTTTACAATTCCAAAAATGATCAAAATCGGTTTGGTTGGAAAAAAGTTAAAGCTAAAAATATAACTAATTTTATGACTCATTAAGAGTTTTTTTATAAAAAAATACATTTGAGAGTGTATGTGTGAGTATATATGTACGAAACATAGCGTATTAACTTCACACGAATTTGTGGTGGAGGGTATTGAAAATTCTGCATAGCCGAATATTGCAATCATACTTGTTATCTTTAACATATTTACAAACAAATTTTTAAAATTAATGATCGTATATAAAAATTCGGCGTAACCGGATATGTTGCACAATATTTTATTTTTATTCTGTTTGATATGGAGATTTTGGAAAAATTGTAATTTTTTTATTTCGCTACTATTTGTTTAAAATAATTTATAATCATAATATTCTCATATAACTGTAAATGTGCATAAAAACAATTTATAACTATAAACAATAAATATGTACACAAGAATCTATATATATATATTTATATATGTATGGATATATTTATAAATATATGTTATCATTTATCGTTCATGTATACGACTATAAATTTCAGATTCTGTTTTATGTTTATTTTTAATGTTTGAATTTGAGCTTGTTTAAGTACATACATATGTATGCATACAGATGTGTGTGTGTATCGGGATATGTGAACATGAGAATGTGAATTGTGTGAACATATATTTTGTTAAAAGTTATGCTCTAAATACGTTTACTAAGTAACGGATATTCTTTAAAATGCTTTTAAAATTGAACATTCAACGGAAGTTAACCATAATATAAAACTTACTTAAAACCCATGTCTATATCTCTACAACTAAAGCAAAAAAGAGCAAGAAATGCAACAAGACAAACATATATTCCAACTGAGCACAGTGTTACATATCTTGTTTTCCTACGAATCGGAGAAGCCGAAAGAATTGCATAAAACGTATATTTAGCTTTAAGTCTCTTAACTTTTGATCCCGTAAGCTTCGAAATATATGTGAATTGTATTTGATTCAATTCGAAGAATATTTTACATTTTTTAGTTCTAAAAGCAAATTAATAAAGATCACAGGATGTCCCAAAAGTGTGACTAAAAGGTTTATTATAAACGTGATTTGAATGAAATAATTATATTTTCCCTAGATCTAAAATATACGGAGGGGTAAATTTAACATGGAATCACAACACTTGAATATCTTAATAGTGATAGTGATAAAAAGCATCATTAGATATCATTACCTGGAGGCAAAACTGCATGTGTTGTGTGCTTAAAAAAAAAAAGAAAATTTGAATTACGTGTATAATATTTATAAACACTTTCAGGCATTGTTCGACCTGACATTAATATCAGGGGTACCAAGCCATCACAGTAAGCAACGACAGCGGGATCAACAAGCATGTAATTAGGATCGGCAATGTAGGAGGTGTATAAAGCATTCCATTCGTTTTCTAAATCTATCCACTGTGCATTGCTCTACATAAACATCAGTTTACAATATCTGCATTATGAAAGACTTAAAACTACAAAAGACTAAAAATATGTAAGAATAATAACAATAACAACAACAATAATAATATAACTGCAGCGGCAACATCAACAGCAACAACAAAAACAACGCACAACATGTCTTGCTGCAAATTGAAAAAAATACATGAATATAAAAAGCAAAAAAAAAAACTCAGAACTACCAAAAAAAGAGTGAAATGGATAGAAAAATCCAAATAGTGTTTTGTTAAAATTTACTATAAATTCACATAACTGAAATTTTTGTTAGAAACCGTTTAAATAACCCAAAACAACACTTACCACATCCGTTTTTATAATACGAATTTGAGCATTTTTGCTTTTAGCAGCAGCACAGCTGCAACAACAACAACATTTCTATTTTTGCATCTTGTTCATTTTCATTTTCACCACTACGGAAAGCAATAACAACAAAAACACTAACACACTTGTATTTGTGTTATCAACATATACATGAAAAAGAACAAGAAGACATGAACATATGAGTATGTATGTATGCTTTTCTATGTATGCGTGTGTGTATTAGTAAAACACGCGAAAGGAAGGAAACTTAATAAAAAAAGAAACTATCTTCAAGTTTTTTTTTGCTTTGTAATTCAAAATCCTTTTTTATTTTTCTATTTCAAACCAAAAACAGAAATAACTAAAATCATGCTGCAATTGAATATAATCGTATAATTGTAGACATACGAGGGCTGTCAGATTTTCAAGGCACCAGTTATCTTTGCGAACACAATTCGGTGAAGTGAAATATTTTCTTCTTGGAAATTTTTAAGTGAATTTATTAAAACAAATGTAATGCCCTAGATTTGTTTACCAAAGGAAAATGGAACATTAAGGCGCGTCATGACTTGATTTGAATACATGTTAAATAACTCAAAAATGGCCTATCAACAGAGTCCAGAAAGGTGAGCAAAAGAATAACCCAAAAATGTAGTTTGCGCTTTATTCGAAAAAGAAATGCACGAAATACGAAAGGCTCAACATTTATGCATATTTTAATGTCATGTTAGTTCAGCTACAAGAAAATTCATCCAATTGACTAGCAGTCATTGTTTAGCCTAAGCTAGATCCAAAATATGAAAGATATCTTAATACGTCAATTGGCTGCTGCAGCCTTTTGCTGCAGTAGCAGTTGTTGTACGCATGGGTGATCTCCGATTAAATGGTCTTAGATTTTTTCTTGCAAACTGTCCATTTATTATAAATTGGTTTCCTCCTAGGACAATGTGATGGTAACCTTCCATTAGTTGATCTTCTCTTAGCTTTATTTAGCTGATTTCTTTATTCTAATTTTAGCATCTCATTGCTTTACATGTTCGTCATCCACAATGTTTGATTTTCTTGAAGATAAACACAACAGCACAGCAGCTAAAATTAGAGAGCAAAAAGGCTCTTGGATCATTTAGACTTGTTTTTGTCCTGATATTGAGAGATAGAGATAAATTGAAACAATGTCAAGGCAGTTTGGTGTCATATGGAGATATAAGCGTGTCATTTCAAACTTTAAAAATGCTCTAGTGGTCAAGCTGTTGGAAAAGAAATTGGGTAAACTATTATCCTTTCTGTGTCAAAATTGATTCCCAATTACTGTAATATTTTTATTGTTGTGGATCACAACATGGTAAGTACATCTGCTGGGAGAAGGCATTATATTTGACCTGGAAATGTCGCAAATAATATGAATAAAAGATACTTTGATTTTATATCCAGACATTTAAAATTCCATATTACTATGCTTGAAAGGGATTCCGTAATTTAAGATAAATCAAACTTAAAAATTATAAGATTAAATTGCAAAATTAAATTAAATATATAATAAATTTACACAACCTTCGTTCAAGCCTTTTTAATGTGCAATATTTACAGCCCAAAATATGTACATAACTGAAATAAAATAAAAAATAACACTCTGGGACACGCACAAATCATGTTTTTAGAATGCAATGAAAATATTTTTCACACACAAATTTATTACCGACTCTTGAAAGCCATAAAAAGGAAATTGTATACAATATCCTTTACTTATTTCTTATTATACCCTCCACCACTACAAGTGGTGATGAGGGTATATTAACTTTGTCATTCCATGTGTAACACCAAAAAGACCCCACAATTCTTGCATCAAATCGAAATCTGAGGCGACTAAGCTATGTCCGTCTGTCTGTATGTCTGTCTATTGGAAACATTCTCACATCTATAATAATTATCCAAACTCAATGAATTTTGAAATTTTTGTTCTCAGTTTTTCCAATTATATATCGATTCATAACCAAAAAAGTTATAGATCGATCTCAAGACTCCTAAATATAACTTTCCAAATTATTCAACAAAACGTAAGTAGACTTAAACAAATATATAACTATAACATACAGTTATGTTTTCCTCATCATCTGGCAAAAAATCATTAAAATCAAATCAAACAAAAAGTTATAATCTGAAATGTACAAAATTTTGATACATCTCAAAATCTCTGTGTCGGTTAGTCGCAATTTTTAAGATAATTCCCTCTCATATAACGCCTCTTTCCGTAATATGGTTTATATATGGTTTATAATTAATAAAACTCTTAAATTTGAACCAATTCTAAATTTGGTACAATTAATTTTCAAACTGTCTTAAAAATGTGTTATTAATTTTATTAACATCAATCTTTATTTTGATATACTCCCACACTCGACCTTTTCCGAAAAATGGGTATGAGCTTATAAATAAATTAATTTGCTTTCAGCACTATGCTTTACTTCTTTAATATTTAATATGAACAATCTCAGTCCACATATTGTTTTAGCTCCCGTATCAGGTTCTTCCCGAAAAACATTTTCGTCTGCTGAAATTTGGTTCAATTACATTTCAAACTATCTTGAATTTATGTTACTAATCTGACCAATATCGGTCCATACTTTGCTTTAATTCCTATATAACGCTCCTTTCCGAAAAGGGGTACGAGCCTTTAAAACTATTATATGAATATGAACTAATTAAATTTAAAATCGTAAAATAGAACTTTCTTGGCGAATATCGATCCATGTTTTCCTACAGTTGCCATTTAAGTCTCGTTCTCGGGAAAATCTTTATAGTTATAAGACTTTTATACTTGTAACAACTCTATTGAAATTTGACACAATTATTCGTGGAGGGAATTAAGATTCGGTACAGCCGAATGTAGAATTCTAACTTGTTTTTTACTCACTGTTTTATATATATTTATTATGTATACATGTATGTAAATATGTATATGTTTAAAAAAAATGTTCATTCGTTTTGTGTTTTTTCCATTTAAGCGATAAAATACTTTTTAAAGCAGTTTGTGTGTAAGTGTAATAGTGTTAACATACATTTTTTGGTTTAAATATACTTGAATATATAATTTTTCTTATATTTTGTTGTTTTTTAGATTTCATGGAGGAATTAATATTAACGATATTTTGATACAAAGAATTTTAAGAATTTTTTTAATTTGTTTATACATTTGTCATTTTATGTGTGTTTATATTTTGTATTAACTCGTACACATATTTTTCACATAACTAATTAATTTCTAAATAAAAATATTCAACTTTTTGTGATCCGGATTAATTTCAAAAAAAAAAAAAAAAATTGCTATATAATTGTAGACATACAACAATTTGCATGTGAACTGAGCACAATTGGGTGAAATTAAATATTTTGTTCTTGGAAAACTCTAAGAGGATTTCAAAACAAAAGCGCTGTCTAATGTTTAGCCATAGATTAGAAGAAGGATTTGTATACGTACTTAAGGACTTGAAAAGTCGATCAATGCAGTGAATATTGTATCATGAACATGAGTAAAAGAACAATCCAATATAACTAATTAATTCCTATTAATTTTTCATGTGAAGCATTAAGGAGTGCCATACTATATTCCTTATAAAATTTTTGGTTTTTAAGTTCTTTGAAGAAATGTTCAACCTTTGCGATCCAGTTAAATTTCGAAAAAATCTGGTATACAAGTTAATACAGTTGTTTTCATTTTTAATTATTATTTTCAATATAAAATTAGTCAAAATGTTCTTCATTGTTATCCATTACTTTTCCAACTGTCTGATGTGAATCGCCGCCAGTATAACCACAGCAGCATTAGAGTGCGTCATATTTCCAATATGTCTGTGATTATTTAAAGGCAAAAAATAGATAGAATTTAAAAGAGCTCTCAACAAAAAAAACTTCCAACAGGAAATGGTAACCATATTATTCCTCTGCATGTATTTGCCACGCTCCAACTGCATCCCTTTTAAATATTTATGTGTTACCCTGGACCTTTAATTCCTATGGGACTAAATAGTTTTTTTTTTCTGAAAGTTTATCTATGAAAGGCAGCAATATGATTTTAGGGTGCGTACTTCAATTTATCCTTTCAGGGAGAGACGGCACCAATTTTTACTTTTAGGGTCACCGATAGAGGAGCAGCTATCCTAATAAGCAAAATTAAATATTTCAAAGATGATTTTCGTTGTATAATGACTGAAATGCTCTTTAAATCACTAAATAATTCATTTAAAGTCGAAAAAAAAAACAAATATTTTTAAAACTTATCGTAACCTGTCTTAAAAAGCGATTCTTTCTGTGCAGAGATATTAAGATATAAGTCTACTCATAACAGTCAAAAGTGTTATATTTTGGGTCATGGAAAAAATTATTTCTAGTTTCTCCAGAGCTCACAGTCTTTTCGATACCCCTTTTACCACTCTACATCCCATGGATAGTTGAGGTGTCATGCGTTTGTGCTGGTGTTTATAACATACAGAAAAATGACGGTAAACCCTTGAGGTATAACAAATATCTTCTCGAATGAGGATTTTACCTCAAAAGGTTCTAAATATAAAGCAAGTTTGACACAAATAAATCTTATAATATTCTAAAACGATATGCCAAATTACACGAGAGTCGGTTTGTTGCTTCTCATAGGTTCCATACAAACAAGCTCTCTTCCAAAGATCACCTTAAAGGGCATGAATTCCAAATATATTTTTATATTGTAAAAACAATTGGTTCAAGATAAAGATAAAGATAAGATAAAAGTACGCAATAATTGATCTGCAAATTTAAACGAGGATTGGTCGATTATTTCCTGTAGATAACATTTAACCCCACACAAAAACTCGTTTTAAATGCATAAATTTCAAAATAATGTTATGTACACTGTTCACTTAACAATAAAGTAGAAAATGGAATTATACTTAAAGTATTTAATTGTCGGGTTTAACCGACAGTAATATTTACATATTTTGTTTGTTTTTCTTAAAAAATCAACATCTTTCAAGACAAGTCTCATGTGATCCTTTGATTAAAATTTAATAGCCAAAAATAAAAAAACAATTTTCTGATCCCACCAAAAATAGAGTAGTGCCATGACGTCTATCGATTTAGCGATGGCTTAGGATTAAAACAAAGGCAATACCTGATTAAATTGGAGACGAAGCTCCACAAAATACAAATGATCGCCCGAAAAAACGAAAAGGTTTCAACTTTTATTTCCTTAAATGATCATCAATTTTTATCCGAATCACTTCATTACTTTTTATAACTTCACTATTTGACTAATGTCACAGTGATATTTTATATTCGAAATTTTACGAAATTCGGTTCACAATTCTATTAGATCGCATATAATTCTCTCCAAAAATATAACATCAACTTATACTGAGGCTGTTCCTTAATTTTATGTAGCTAACATTTACAACCATTAGTATGGTGTATAGTTGGACTTAAACGACAAAACATTTACTTTCACTTGCTCCAATATCACATCATTTTATTGTGGCTTTTATAGATGGTTGCTTGCAGACACAATGTTTTACTGTCTCTTTAAGATGCACTTGGTGGCGAGAATTTGTACCGTAAAGACATACATAAATTTTTTACTCCCTATCTGTGATATTTTTGGTGGCGACAAAGCGATTTTATTCAGTACAGTATCCAGAGATGGAGGACATTGAATTTTAAACAGAATCACAGATATAGATTTTGCAACCAAAATTTATTATTTAGTAGATTTAATGAATCATAAAATATAAAACAATTCTTAACAAATTCACAATTTATAAGCACGTCTCATAACTAAATCAAAATAAGCATCATTATCAATGGAAGCACTTATAGTTGCATAATAATTGATGAATTCCTCTTTTGTAACTTTGGCCTCTTTTTTATTTGTAACCTCTAGACCTTCAGTGAAATTAGATAGAAATTGTTCCAGAATTTCGGTTTCAGTTAAATCTCCACTTAAGTATTTTGGATGATCACGAACACAGTAGATGTTCTTTAAATCTTTCACAGTAATCACGCCATCGCCATTACTGTCAATTTTCTCAAAAGCCTTGTTTATAATGTCTAAACGTGAACGAGTCATGGTGGGCTAAAGTTAAAGTTATCACTATAAATCTGTCAATAAATAAATAATAAAAATTTACCCTTAGCTTTGTTAGAAATTCTGCTATATTAATGGAACCGTCACTGTTGGCATCGAAACTTTTAAACAAACTTTTTATTTCGTCTTCACTGCAACCCAAGCCCGTTTTATTTATGGCCGTAGAGAATTCTTCCAAACTTAAAGAATTGTTACCATTTTTATCGAGATGACGAAAGGATCTGTAGAGGAAATATATATTTTCTTTGATTTTCATTATTTTTATTATTGACATCGTTCAATCATACTTAGCTAAGCCTAATATTCCGGTAGCTCCTTTAGCAAAACATAACAGTCTTAATTTATATATTGGTTCCTTTTCCGTTCCATTGGCCAATTCACGTTTGGAGTTATTAATAAGCGTAGCTTCTTTGGAATAAAAATCGTCTCGAAAACTCATCTGTAATTATAATATATTTATTAGGATTCATTACAAATAAATTTAGCTAAATTACAATTTTGATATTTAAATTATAATGAAAATTTTTTAATTCTTTGTAAATCTAAAAAATAAAATGAAAGAATTTTCAAATTTGTCGAAGCTGATAATTTTTTGATTTAATTTACAAAAATAAAAATCAATTTCAATTATTGGGGAAGTATGCACGCTGTTTGAATTTGTTTCTAAAATCAGTCTTAAAAATCTTACACATTACCATTTGTTTATTCCATTATAAATATCCATCGGAATGAGAGACCAGATGCGAAGTACAGTTTTAAACTTGAAAAATATAATTGAGACCATTAAAAAAGGGTCCAAAATGGTTTGTTGGGAATAACCCTCTCTCTATCTTTGGAACTATTAATTTTTTTTAACGAAATTTCACTTAAACATTCTTGAGGTGCTTTTCAATTGATTTGGAGAAGGACATATTTTTAAGGGTCCTGGGGTCATCTTTTTTACTAACTTTGTACTCCGTGCGTATACTTAATATTGATTGAGATTACACATACAATTCATATAAAGTCCAAACAAATTATTTTCGAAAACTTGAAATATTTAATAATTTGGGCAAAATTATAGTCGAATATTCCATTAACTTTTATTTACATTTAAAACTAATCTAAAACAAGTAAGAATGTTATAGATCAAGCGTTGTGAACACTCTACAGGTCACAATTTTTGATATATCTCGATGAAATTTGTTACATAAAGTTATTATACCTAAATACGAAGCCTATTGAAGTTGGCTATGTTCAGACCAATATTTCGGGTGCCTTAAAATTAAAGCGATTTTAATGAAATTGTCAAAAATTTTAAAACTTCTAAATTCGAGATAAATTTTAGTTTCACAGTAATATACTGTATTTAATCTTTCGTGGGTCGTCCATTATTTTTCCTTACATTCTATTCATTACCAACATTGTGGTGTAAGGATAATGTATGTTTTAGCAAATCTGACAAATTTTTTTGGTGTTCAATTTTGATTTCTTATCAAAAAGTGGCTTTTTCACATTTATAGCTTTATAGCATCCTTAAAAATATATTTATTTTATTTATTATTTAAAAGATTTTTTCAACTCAAAAAATATTCAATCAATATTTTAAGTAAAATATTAAATTTCATATAATATTCCTTCAATTTATATCCATCATTCTTTCAATTAATGTCTGCTGCAATATTGATTATAAGTTGCTTTCTTTTCTTTATCAATATTAAGTGATAAACAAGCGGTTGCAGGACACGACACATTTTTAATTAAAAATCTCTTTACTAAATCCACTCAACAATTTAATCAATATTTTTCTTATTTATTAACAGATGACAGTACCTTTTTTGCTGTTTTATCCTTGTTGAAAGATTTTTATTTAAAATTAAATTCAAATTAAACGACTTGTTACACGTGGCAATTGTGTTTGCATACTGTGGCAAAAATTTTTATTGTTAGTGAAAATATTAAATAAAACTTGCAACAAAATAGCGAATGAAAATGTGAAATAAAATATCATCAGTTTATGGTGTGTGAATTTTCATTGGAACTCAGCATGTAGTCTTAAATGCCAAAAAAGGCATTAAATAATAATAAAATACAAGTAAGAATTTATAGTGGGTCAAGTCCGACTCGTTGATGCCCTACACCACCGCATTATAAGTTTTATTTACCAAAAATTAATGAACCACCCTCGATAAAAGTATTTATACCCTACACAGTTTTGAAGATATCTATAAAATTTGGCACGTACTGTTATTTTGGCCCAAGAACGATGCCAAGTATATGTGCGATTAATGAGTTTCAAAGTGATATTTAGAAGGTTGATTGTATTAAACCTATGAAAAATAATAGACCAATCCTCCTATAATTTAGAACATCATTTAAGAACATTATAAGACTTATCGTTTTATATTTAGGCATATTTTTTTACTGAAATCCCATTCCAGTTGAATATTTGATTGAGGCCTATATATAGTAATGGACTGATCATAACCAATTTCAATAGGCATCATCATTGGGCAAAAAAATGTACGTGCCAAATCTCCTTAAGATATCTCTAAAACTGCGACCTGTACTTTTTTAACCGAACGGTGTACGTAAGAGTGCTGGTAGAACTAGTTTTTCCCCGTTAAAAATATCTGCACAAACGCATATTTAAACCCATGGTTGTGTAGGGTATAAATAGATTGTAATAGTCAAGAAAATCTAAGGCGGAAACTACTTTATAAACATATACATATACAAATACATATATCAACCATCCTATTGAGAATATTATTTTTTAAGTTATATATACTTGGTTGTCGTTATAAATGTTTATTTTAACAAATGTTCGATATTGCGGATTTACAATGAAACTAAAATTCATAAAAAATTACATAAAAATTATTTTTTCTAATAAAACACATGTAAGATTGGGTACAATAAAAAGTATATATTGTTGAATGTATTTTTTGTGCAGATGTTGGTTATATACAGAAAAAATTATGTAGTCCCCAATATAACGTAAACCGATTAATTCAGATTCATTTCATGAATCAATTTAATGATGTTGTCCATCTGGCTGGATGTCTCCTGTCTGTCAACAAAAATTTTGATGTAAAAGATATCTCAATATATTTTTTTACTTTTTGAGCCAGAGAAAAAGTCTTTAAAAATTTTTGATTTTCGGTTCAATATTTAAGGTAACTACCAAATGATCCTTACCTCCATGCTTTGGTTCTATTTTAAGTAAATAATACGTTTTTGAGAAAAATTTTCTGATCTCATTATCATTTTTCAGATCTCATAGTAATGGCATCGTGCTGAGATATGCATTGTGGTCTGATAATGTGAAGAAAGGATAATGTAAAACCACATAAAATACATATCAAATCAATATCTAAGACTACGTAACTATACTCACACTTAGAAAAATTGTCCAGTTTCAATTTTAATAGTTTTTTCCTTATCTTCCTGAGCAGTTGTATTTCGATCCAATTGTAGTAGACTGATATCAGAGATATTCCAAAAAGACGACAATCTTAATTTAACCTTTGGACAAGGTTTAATAATACACCCAATTTTGAGAAAAATGTCAGAAATTTCCAACATATATATTTATTTTTGTATAAAAATAAAAATGAAGAATTAAAATTATTAGATAACTATACTCAGGCCATTATTTCCCGGAGTACCGTTTTAAGCTTATATGTACCGATTATATTGAGATTGTTTTCCTAACTGTCTTTAATTTATTTATTTTTCGGCAAAATTTCTAATAAGAGATTATTCACAAAATTAAATAACGACAATTGCTAATACTTTTTATATGACCCAATATTAATGAAAAATTTTTGTTTGAATGGGTGAGGTTTTTTAATAGTTTTGCTGTAAGTAAAACCCAAAAGGGGTGCGAGACAAATATCCAAGATAACCTCTAAATTGTAAATTGTTTAATTATAGATTGAGAGATGTAAAAAACGTTTGTCTATATAAAAAGTATTATCTATCCAAACTACGACTAATTTTATGACTTATTGCGTTTTCTTGTTATATTTATTTTACAGTGTGTGTATATTAGTGTGTAAAAGATTTGATTCTGTCTCAAACTAGTAATCTGATTTATCCTTAATTTATCCTTAATAACTTTTTTTCTTTCCAAGATACTTAAGCTGCTGTGCATTCTGTGTCAATGTAATTTTGTTGAGGTACATTTTTCTATGCACATAATATGGGTCTGTGTTGATAATAAACTGAATAGAAAAAGATATAAAAGTTTTCACTGTCTCTCTACAGAACTCCTAGTAACGTTCAAGCGGTTGAAGGTTACGGTGTATTATATGACAGTATCCGAAATCAGTTTTTCTGGATCTATTCCTACCTGAAAAACTTTAAGTAAGTGTTACATTGTGTATGTGTAAGAAAGAAGAATAATCCTAGATTTTTTAGACTGAAATATATACCCAAATGAATAACAAATTCCCTCCGAATTAAACACCGACGTTTAACGACTTCGTCACCAGCAAGTATATAAAATTTGTTACAGGTGGAACCTATTTAAATGGATAATGACCGGGCAAACTTTTTAAATTACTCTTACGCAAATATCTACCTGGAATTAGGGTTAAAGCTCACAGAACACAAAGATATTTTGATTTCTTATCGAGAATCAAGGCTCTTCAACATTCAATAGCTTTATTGCCGCCTTGAAAATATTTTCTTTTTATGTTATGTTTCTGACCAGCGTTATTCCAAGTTTTTTTACACATGTTCGTATAGCAATAGCTATTCCATGTATTGTACAATGGAAATGTTGGACTTTGCTTTGCCGATTTCTTAATTGGAAATATTATTACCTGAGTTTTCCCTTCATAGATTTTAATTTTCTATTAAGTTAAATACTTGTGGACATGAAGAAGGGAAATTTTTATATTTTTAATAATTGAGATAGGAGCCTCGTCACTTGATATGATAGCAATATCGTCTTTAAAGATGATATTGCTATCATATCAGACGTATATGTTGAATATAAAAGCAGCAATAAGACAGTAGAATGAGGTAATCAACCAAATTATTTTCTGAGTAGCAATATCTACTTCTATCCATGTGAAAGCTTTTCCCAATGTTTGAAGTTTCTAGATGAGACATTCGTGTCATATTGGATTAAATGCTTCTTATATATCAAATAATTTAATACTTGTGCTTTTTCGTTGTTTTTCTTTAGTACTTATAATGTTAACAATTTGTTTTACTTAGTGACTTGTTACTTGTTTTAGAGTCCTCTCTGGAAACCACATTGTTCATCCTATAAGATTAGATTATGTTCTGTGAATTTAATTTACCTTTTTAAAATAAATTTTTCAAAAACCTAATACAGACAGTTAAGTATTGTGACTGAGCTGTTTGATGATTCTTGATCCCTATCCAGTTTTAATATAGGAATTGCCTTGTCGTGTTTAAAAAACTTTGGTAAAAATCCAAAATCTAATAGAACAGATAAATATTTTAGCCATTAAACTAGATAATGTACCCTGCATTTGCCTCAGTATAATCGATTTGATCCCATTAATACCAGGTCCTGTGTCATTTGTTAATTTTTTTTATTTTCTTCTTATTCAATAATCTATTCTCATTAACATCCCTATAAACGTTGATTAAAATATTTTGTATACAATAAAAGTTGTTCAAAGTTATTAGCAAGATACGGGAGTAATGAAATTAGTCAATTATTTGTGTTAGAATCAGTGATCAGACTAGAACACAGATTATAAGCTCACAAAATACTATATTGATATTTTTATTAAACTTTACACAAAGAATTTCGAAAAATATGAAATAAACTTCTACTTGAATCGGTCTTTAATTTTTCGCTCCTGCATTATGATTTAGGTTATTATATATTTGGTCTTAATCGAGCATAAAACTACTTAAATAAAATATATTTTATAATATACATTTTAAACTACTTTCTTATGATTATATCTACCATTCCATTCAATTTGTTTTTATTAAATTGAAATTCTGCGTTATAGTTATACATATAATGTTAAATTGTGTAAAAGAATTTGATGAAGTATAACATTTACATGCTTGAGGTTAATTTATAACAATTTCATTAATGTTATTTATCCAATCAAGCGAAAACATAAAACTTTAATTTTATACACTCAATTATCTGTGTTCACCTTTTTTAATTAAAGCAAAATAGAAGCAGACCAGCATTAAGAAAATATAAAACATACACACATACACAAAACAAATAATCATAAATATGTGTGTAGTTCTGCTAGTACCCAGCAAACGTGTTGTATTATATAATTAAAATAAAAACATATAGTTGTAGAATTGACAAGCCCGTTTATATAATGGTCGTCAGCATATTAACGGCTCATTGTGTGTAGTCAGAATTTCATTCTAAAATAAATGTT
The DNA here is from genome assembly GCA_004302925.2 of Cochliomyia hominivorax. Taxonomy (NCBI): domain Eukaryota; kingdom Metazoa; phylum Arthropoda; class Insecta; order Diptera; family Calliphoridae; genus Cochliomyia; species Cochliomyia hominivorax. Next base: position 57,523,448 of record PYHX02000467.1, read on the forward strand.
ACATAACCACTTTCAAAACGTTTTTTATCTAAACTTAAATTTTGAATGTTTACTGGGTAAATGTTAGTGTTGACATAAACACTGATTTATATCTGATCATGATTATTAATTGTATTTTTAAAACATTTCGTAATTATAGATTGTTAGCACAATAACTTTATTTCTTAGATTTTCTAATTACGGGCAAATCATTTTTAAACCCTCCACCGCCACAAGAGGTGATGAGGGTATATAAACTTTGTTGTTTCATGTGTGACGCCAAAAGGGAGTCATTTCAGACCCTACAATATATATCTTGAATAAAATCATAATATGATTCAATTTAGTTATGTTTGTCTGTCTGTATGTTTGAAGGGAAAATTTTGTAGCCTAGAATAATTTAAATAATTTAACGAAATTTGGCATCATTTTTTGCTATTGTTCAGAGCAATTTCCTATTTTAAACCAGATTTATTGGTTTAGAGGCAAAAATATTAAAGACAGATATACATATTTCCAACTGTCTGTGATATCTTCTTGTTCATATTTTGCTATAGATGCTGTTTAAATCTTGATCTCAGAAAAAGCTTTAAATGTATAAAAAATTTAAACTTGCAACAAATCAGTTGAAATTCACCGCAAATACTGTACTGATTGTCTATAGCCATGTTTTGCTATAGTTCCTATTTAAGATCCATTTTAAGAAAAGTGTTTAAAATTTTATCCATTTTTTAACTGTTTTTAATATATGAATCTATTTTGACAATTATCAAGCCATATTTGGTCGATACACCTTTACACTCCCAATTCACAGAATAACGTTTTAGACTTAAAAGGTTCTTAAATATAAACCAATTACTGCAAAATTCTGACAACTAGATAATCGTTCTCAAATAACATATCTAATTTCTTAAGTTGGATAAGTTTTCTTTTAAAAATATTATGTTATAAAATCGGCCTAATGTTGGTGGTCGGCACAACCTATTCGGTTGTGCTTACTTACTTGTTATAATAATATTTTCATATTAATTATATATCGATTTCTATTACCAAAGTTATTGTTCAATAAATGATACTCAGTACCATAATTTTGATCAAATCAAAATGTATAATCCATTTTAAGGTATTTCATTTCTTTACTTTTTATAGATTTCCAATGCAGTGTTTCTTAAAATTTTACGATGTGATAAAAAATGATAAACGATTTTTATGAGTGATATCTAATACACCTATAAAGATTATGAATACTTAAATATTATGTAATAAAATAATATTGTTGTTATAACTTGATTAAAAGAAAGCATGAGTATGGTTGTGTTTGCGTATATGAATATATGTATACATATACATATACATATACATATACATATACATATACATATACATATACATATACATATACATATACATATACAGTGCGAAAAACATAAGATATATTATATATAAAAATAATTTTTTTATTCACAAAAGGAACAATATAAGAATATTATAGTCGGTCAAGCCTGACTATGTTATACCCTATTTCACAATGTTGTTTAGAAATGATAGTTACGAACAATTAATGGATGACCATCGATCGATCATTTATTTTTTAATTTATGCTTAAGAATGCAGTATATTATTAGTACCATTATTTATTTGAAATTTGAGCATTTTAAGAGGATTTTTTGTGGAGGTTTATTTGGGAGTTAGAGTTTGCACATTGTTTTAGAATATTTTAAAACTTAAATTTGGCACAATTTAATTGTATTGGACTAGGTGAAAAAATGTACACAATACCGTAAATGAGACTAAATAGTAACACTCACCAAGTTTCATCAAGATATCTTTAAAATCGAAACCTGCATTTTGTTCACAAGGTTTACTTAGACAGTCAGGTAGACTTTCTTGATGTCTTCTTATTTCCGCGAGTTTTATGAGCTTAGATCCACATTCCGAGATCACATTTGTATAGAAGCTATTTCCATGGGCACCCAGCCAGACAGAAGGACGGTCATTATGTTTTCCTAAAATTTGGTCATACATTTTTACAGATTTCCAATATTTAAAATTTTATTTGTAAGGGGCATAACACTCCCAGTTTTGTCTGTAAGCGGAATAACATTCACCCGTGCCCCATCTGCATGAGGGTAATCTTTCACCCAGATATTATGCGTAAAAAGTTCCTTGAAATTTTTCCCAGTTATAGTAATTTAGACATTCGATAATCAATATTTTCTTTGTATGAAGGGGTACGCATCTCTTGGTCCTCTCCGTCCAACATTTTTTCCAGTATAAATAGGTCTTTTAGAAATTGATTAAATCTCGCTCGTATACCTTTTTTATATATTCGATAATCAACATTTGCTTTGTATGAGGGGAGGGTGGAAGATTCTCACTATAGTTACTTAGATATTCCATAAATTGTTTTTAAATTTCAAATGTGATGAGTGAAATTGATAACCGCGGTATAACAACGATTAGTTATATGGAATTGAGGTTCTTTGCACGGCATTGTATAGACTCTATTAAATTTGACCTATTTATATTAAAAAATGTGATGTTTGCCCAACGTGTTTAAAATCCCAAGGCTTCTTAGCAAAATTTAGTTTAGATAACCCAAAATATTTATATTTACCTGGCAATCCATTTTTGGGTCCTTTAATGAAATAGACAAAAACACATAGCAGAAAATAAAAGAAAATAGTTTGATCAAATTAAAAATTTTTCAACTCAGTAGCATTCAAGTCAGCACCTTTCAAATCTGCCTACAGTTATAATGTCATACTACTCTCATATCACTAATTTTCCATCAGATAAAAAGTTACAAATACCGATTCTGCCTCACTGTGTAATATAACATTATTTTTCGCTGAAATGTTTTTTTTAGAATAATTTTTGGAGTCGATTAAACGATGTCCGTCCGTCAATCTGTCTGTCTGTGCGGCTGGTTGTCTCTCCATGTAAACGTTGTGAACAACCTACAGGTCGCAATTTTGAAATATATTATTATTATTTTGGCCTAAGGACGAAGCCCATTGTAAATGGTTATGTTCGGATCAATATTTCTTGTACCTCCTATATAAATATTCTTTCAGTATTGGGGTTTTAAGATCTAAAAATGCCTAAATACAAAGTAATTTAAAGGAAATTTGGTACAGCTAAGTCTAATAATGTTCTAAAACGATGTTCCAAAATATGCGAGGGTCCCATACAAACTCTCTTCCAAATATCACTTTTCAGGTCAGAAATTCCACATATACGTTGGTATTGTAATCCCTCAAGAAAAATACCAGTGTCACAATACTGTACTACACACTTTATAATAATTTAGAAAATCAAATTATACAAGGTTCAACGATGTGATGTAGGGTATTAAACAGTCGGGCATGACGGACTATAAATTTCACTTGTTTTTTATGAATTTAAAGTGTTTTGTGATGCATTAAACCTAAAATAATTAAGAGAAAACAGAAAAACAAATTTTATTTTATTCTTTTGCAGTAAATTAATAAATTAAATTTATTAAACCGCAAATATAACATTAATTGTGTCAACCTGTGTAATTGATTTTATTGTTTGGCACAAACCAACAAATCAACCATAGAGCCAATGAAATATTTAATAAAACCAAATATTTCCATTAAAAAGTTAGTAAAATACAAAAATCCCACAAAATGGTTTGCTTGATTATAAAAGCACTTGTTACAGATAAAAAATGGACTAAAGGAGAAAAAATGGAATCATTTAAATGCCCGCATTATTATGGTTAGAAAACATTCATTTTGACATTTTTTTCTGTTCGTCCACAAAACTAAAATGAACAAGTTAACAAATACTAACGCACACATATACAAGTATAAACATGCAAACACTATTACACTATTACGACGGCAAACATACACACAGTACACAATTGTAGATAAACATATACATATGACCATAGGATATATAAATGTCTGTGTGTTTAAAATACAGATCTATATGTTTGTTAAGTTAGTCCAGCTTTTTGACTTTTCTAACCAAATTCAACCTTTAACCATAAACTAAAAGGGATAAACCAGACATTTACATCTGCCAGCAGTTAACACGTAAACATCATTATATCATTAGATTACAAATGAGCATACAAACACACTCACACACACACAAACCGTACCAGATAGATAGAAACATATAAAGATGATAACTTACTAAAAGTGTCTAGAGTCAGAAAGTCATCGGAGTTTTGATGAAGTAAAATAGTTAAATAATTATCAACATTAAACTGAATACAATTGCCACACTGTTGTTGGACCTTATTAAATAAATATTATTACATTCACATCCCTTCTCTATGATTATGAAAATGACATTATGATGATGTTTATTGGATTGTGTGTTTGTCTTTGCAGTGACATTTAAGTGTGTAAGTTAATCATAAAATGATTTTCTCAAACCATCGCTTATATGTATTAATTTAATTTCTTGGATCGGTTTAAGGATTAAGTTCACCAGATATGTTGCATTCGCTTATAAATGACAGAGAGAATTTGACAAGCATTTTGTTTTTATACCCTCCACCACCACAAGTGGTATGTAAAGCCATTCTGTATATAAAGCCAAGAAGGAATCATCTAAGATCCAACAATGCATCAAATCAAAAATTGAGTCGATTTAGCTATGTCCGTCTGTCCGTCTTTCTGTCTGTTGGAAACATTCTCACGCCTAGAATAATTGACCGAATTCAATAAAACTTGGCCACATTGTTTGTTATTGTCCTAAGCAGTTTGCTATTTAAAACCAACTATATCAGTTTATAAGCAAGGAAGTTATAGACCGATATCTAAAACAACCTCAAAATTTCGAAAATGAACTCCTATAATTTCTTCTAAAAATGTAACTGGACTTAAACAAAAAATTATTTTTGCATATTAACAAAATCTGATTAACCGGAAAAAAGTTATAGGCTATAATATGCAAAATTTTGATACACCGCAAACTCTTTGTGTCATATGGGCCGCAATTTTTAAGATAATTTACTAAAATTTGTCACAACTAATTTTTTAACCATTCTTAATATATGTTACAAATTTTATTAACATTGGTCCATATTTTGATATAGCTCCCATATAACGCCCCTTCCCGGAATATGATTGACAGCTTATAACAATTTTAGATTTGAACCAATTCTATTGAAATTTGACACAGTTAATTTTCTAGCTATTTTAAATATATGTTATAAATTTTATTAACATATAAATATGTGTTAAAAATTTTGTTAACATGGGTCCATATTTTGATATAGCTCCATTATAACGCCCCTTCCCGAGTAAATAAAGACCAATTCTATTGAAAGTCGACATAATTATTTTGCTAACTGTTCTGAAGATATTATATTAATTTGCCCTATATCGGTCCAAATTTTCCTATAGATCGCTTATAATGGGATTTCCCGGAAAACGGATTAGAGTTTATAAAACATTTAAATAAATATCAATTCTATTAAAATTTAGCACAATGATTTTTCTAACTATAATCAAAGTATATTATAAATATGAACAATCTTGGTCCAAATTTTGCTGTAGCTTCCATATAAGACCCCTTCCCGGAAAATAGTTTTGAGCTTATAACAAGCATATTTTTTGTTTTTATACGCTCCACAGTGCAAGTGGTAGAGAGAGAATATTAACTTTGTTATTCTGTGTGTAACGCTAAGAATGAATTATTTCAGACCCCATAATGTATATATTCTTGCATCGAGTCAAAATCTCAGTAGATTTTCGTCAATCTCTTTGTCTGCTCACATCCACAAAAATTAACAGAGCTCAATGAAATTTGGTAGAAAAAAGGCAGTTCAGTAGGAAAATTTTATAGCCTAAAGTGTAACTAATTTTATGACTAATTAAGTATTTCTGTGTTATATACGTACGTATTAACTTTACACGAATTTGTGGTGGAGGGTATTTAAGATTCGGCATAGCCGAATATAGCATTCTTATTTGTTGTAATTAAGAAATGACAGGTTACTAATTAGCATGATTTGGAAGTTTTTATATTTTCTTCCTAAATTTCCATTTGAGGAAAATAAGAAAAAAATCGTTTAAGAAAGTTTTATTTTAAGTTCCTCTAAGGAACTTAGGAATTAAATGAGTTCCATGTTTGAAATGTATCCTTTAAAAATTTCTAAAAATTTAATACTAAAACTATAAAAATATCGCAGAAAAATTGTTCACTATTACAGCTCTTTTATGGCAAATTATTTTTTAACCATAATTAAATATTTTCCCTAAATTAATAATTATACCCTACACCACAATAAATGGTAGGGGTACTATGCATTTGAGTACTACTTTTAAGTATACCGTTCGATTCAGAAACACTTTTTGAATCGATTTAACCATGTCCGTCCGGCATGCTATCCATGTTAAACTGGCATCGCAAAGTACAGGTCGCTGTTTCCATATATCTTAATGAAATTTAGTATGTAGTATTATTTTGACCCAAGGACAATAGCTGTTGAATTGAGTCATGATTGGTTCATTTTTTTATAGGCCCTATGCAAATGTCCTTCAATAATGGGGTTTTTGACCCAAAAAATTCTTAAATATAAAAAAAGATTTTAACCAACTTTTGTAAAAGTTGGCCAAATTGTATGACACGTAGGTCCATATTTTTTTCTAATTTCAATATAACAAACCAAAAAACACAAATACAGTTCGCAATTTTCTCATACAGGACACTATTCCGGAAATTACTTTAAAGTACATAAATCTCTAAAAAAAAGTATTATTGTACGTTAAAGATGTGTACTGTTAATCCTAACTTTACTTAAAATATATTTAAGTTAATTAAACTCACTTTCGATTTAACGATGTCCGTCCGTCTGGTCATATCTGACTGTCCGTGTGAAGCTTGTCAACCAAATGCAGATCGCAGTTTTAAAGATGTATTGATGAAATAAGGCATGTGTCATTATTTTGAATCAAGAACGATCTGTATTTAAGCAAGTGATGGTGGGCTTGTTATTACGCTTACCCCCCATAAAATGTTCCTCTCGAAATACAAAGGTCGGTCCATAATATCTTCTAGCTCCCATTTAACACCCACAGAAAACATGTTTCTTATAATATCCTCCACTCTTAAGCATAAATTGAAAAATACTTTTATACGAGGGTGGTTATTTAATTATTGGTAGTTACCAATAATTTAATTGAGTTTATTAAAAGCGAGCAGATATTGATTATATAAAAACCTTGGATAACAAACATAAAATTCAAAATTGTATGTCTGTGGAAAATCGTCAGATTTGGGGCATAAATTGTGAAATCGTTAAAATGCCATTTTAGGCTAATAAAATCGTCAAAATGACGATAAATGAAACACTTGTCACAATATTCGATATAATGATAGTTTCTGCATCGTTGGAAAAATGCATAACGATCAATAAAAGTCTTAAATATAGTCATCAACAACTGACATGGACCTGGATATATCACTAATTTACAGCTCCATCAAATATATCATTCTGTGAAGTGTATTCATATAAAAATCTAATTACTTCAAATATTTTTCAATTCAATTTTTATTGTTTGTTTATGCAGCAGTAAAATTAAACATTCAAAAGTTAAAACGAATTGTTAAACACATAAATATTATTATGGCCCCTTATTCTCCCTATATCTCTCACTTTCGGTCTCCTTTCAATAAAAATAATTTTATAAATGAAACAGAAACTGAAAATGAACATCACAAATATTTAATTGAATTGCTTTCATGGCCACATAAATAGAAATTTTATTAAAATTTCTTGGACAATCATTTACAAAATTCGATTATATTCTCAAGTAACATCTTCAAACATTGAAATAACCCTTTTGATTTGAGTACAATGAAACAAGTAAAAGTTTATTTAAATGTTTGAGTGGTATGAAGAAATAAATGTCTTACACAGTGTTGCCAGATTGATTCGATTAAAAATCTTCAATATTAGTGGAAAGTTTCGCTCAATACCTATGTGATGTTATACCTTTCCATTTACGATTTTGGATGATATGTGTCAAATGCGTTCCAACAATGGCGGATATAGTTAGAAAATAACTACAGATAGAATTCAAAAAATGTCTATAAATTCAATTGAAACAAAAAATATATTTTCTTCAAAATTTTAATATAATAAAAATCCAAACCCTCATATTAAGATTATTATAACTTCCACCACCGCAAGTGGTGATGAGGGTATATTAACTTTGTTATTGCATGTGCAAAGCTAAGAAAAAATCACTTAAGACTCCATAAAGTATACATATTCTTGCAATAAATCAAAAACTGAGTCGATTTAGCAATGTCCGTCTGCCCCTCAGTTGAAAATATTCTCAAGTTTAGAATAAGTGTCCGAATTGAATAAAATTTCTGGCTCATTATCTTTTGTTGTCCTAAATAGTTTTCTTATCAATCGGTCCATTACTAACAAATTCCAAGGAATATCTTTTCTAAAATCTTCAACAAAATGTGATTGGATTGAGGCAGAATTTGACTATAATATACATCTGTACATATTTCCTCTTCGTATGAAAAATTCAAAAAAGGATCATTATTTATAGCACCATATAAGACCCCATGTTTTTAAATTGTACTCATATAAGGCTCCATCCCGGAATTTTATTGAAACTTCGCACAATTATTTTTTTCGAAAAGGCTTATAAAATTCTTTAATATAGACCAATTCATGCATAATAATATATAACTGCCTAACATTATATATTATTAATTTCACCAATAGGTATCCATGTATTAATGTAGCACATATATATGCCTTTTTCCCGGAAAACAGTTTAGAGCTTATAAACATCGCACAATTATTCTTCTAACTGCTTTCTATGAACCTAAGTAAGTTGATGAATATAGAGCAATATTTTGCTATAGATTCCATAAAAGTCCGTTTTTCGAAAACGGTTTTGAGCTTACGAAATTCTTAAATACAGACCAATTCTGATGAAATTCGACACAATAATTTCTATAACTGCCTGAATATTTATATATGTTATATAGAAAATAGTTTATAGCTTGTAAAAGTCTAGAATATAGGCCAATTTTATTGAATTTCAGCCCAATTATTTGTCTAGCTGTCTTTAATGCGGGTAACTGAGTTGATAAATAGGCCCCTTCCTGTAAAATGAGGTTAAAATTATAAAACTCTTTGATATGAATCAATTTTATTGAAAATTAACTAATAACTAATACAATATTAAGTTTTTTCAACCCACACAAGTGGAGGAGCGTATTTAAAATTCAGCACAGCTGATATAGCATTCTTACTTCTTTCAACTTTAATCTTGTCAAAATTAATTTTGCTTGAATTTTACTTAAATCTGGCAACAATTGTTATACACTCGTGTTGTTTGTTACACAATTTCAAGAAGCCATCAACAACAAACCCAACAACTATAGTAGCAACAACCAACTAACCCCAACATCTTACAGTTAGTCGTAACAACAAATAATGTTTTCAATAAAATGAGAAGAAAATGAAAATAAAAACAGAATCTTCAATTATTGAGCACTGAATTCCGGAGGAAGTTGTAAAATCAAATGTCTTCCTTAATGTGTGAAATTGAACTCGGAAATAATTTTGCACATTGTTATGGGTCCACAGACATGCATACATTTGGTTCCCCAATTTTACTCTCTTCCCACAATTGTAGCATTTTCATGAATGTTCTATAACCGAAAAGTAAGACTAAAAAAAACAGCAAAAAATATAAATTTTAACGTGTTTTTACATACATATCAATACATATTTCTACAGAGTTAGTAAGTACGTGGGTATGATGTTAAATTTTACGATCGGATTCAATAATGAATGAAGTATTAAAAGTACAAAATATACAAGGAGTTGAAATGTATTGAAGTTGAATTCAGTTTTATTTTAGTGATTTCTTTTTATTGTTGTATGTAGTTGGTTAAATGCAAAGCACGAATCGGTAACGAATCATTAAACACACAGATACTTGCATTTACATACAAACCTACAATCGTTCTGAGATGGTAGATATGTTTAAGTATTTGCTAACAGGTGTACAAAAGTATTCGATTGAGTTATAAAATATATTTAATATTAAATTATTAGAAATTTTGATATTGGAAAATGTATGAACCATCATAAAGGCGCTTTTTTATTTTTTAATAAAGACATTTAAAAAATTAAAAAAAAAAAACAAAATACATTAAATTGTATTTTTAAATCGACGAAGAAGAAAAGAAATATTTGGATTCATATTTTAATTGAATTTACTTTTTCAGAAGTTGGTACAATACAAGCAAAGCACTTTTGCTGCAAAATGGAAAATAACTAAATTTGGCAAGAGGAAGAGGTTTAAACTTCTTACAAATGTATTTAATATTTGTAAAAACGCTAGAACTTGAACAACTACAATTTTTGCAGAAAAAGTAAGCGGAATGTCATTTGTTGTAAAAAATTTATAAAAAGTGAATTTAAGTCGAACGGTGTACTTAGGGGTGGTTATAGAACCATTTATGCATGTTGTACACATTATCAAAAAACACATAATATACCAACCACTTTCAGTGGTGTTAAATAAACCTTAACGTGAGTTTCTTTTTATTAAAATGTATCATTCAGTGGAATGTGTGAAAAATCATACCCAACTTCATTACGAATCTTTTGAAAAAAACAATACAATTTTAATATTTGCCAGATATTTTCAACATCTTCATCTGTCATTTATCTATAAAAAGTCTAAAAATTGTATAACCCTTCTATACGTTATAGTTCGGGCTAGTAATTTTGATATCTATTATGTTCAGTTCTATTATATAACAACTTTTAATATCATAAATTTAAAGATATTTTGTTAAAAATTATCTCAAACATAACAAATATTTTGACACCAAATTTTACTCTACAAAACAGGATACTTATAATTAATTTAAGTCTAATTTAATGTAATAGATCTGTAGTATATATATTATATACACATGTATGTATGTGGGTGGTAAACCACAATATTACGCACTCATAGTAATAATACCATACTTGTAAAGAAATATCTCTCAGATTTATTATAATTTCCAGTACTTAATCACTGTTTATAGTAAAAAGTACTTCTCTTGTATTCCAAGTAGTTCCTGTTATAAGAAAATAATAAATTTATGCTTGAAATATGTTCTTTAGAAAAAAAAAACAATAACAAAATGAGTCATAAAATAGATTAAATAATATTTTTTATTGTTTTCTTTAGAACCAAAGGAAATTTATATTTGTCTACCTTGAAATATGATTTTCAAGTTAGGGGTTTCGATTATATTTACTTTTGTTTTTAGTACAAAATGTATGAATGGGAATAAAGTATGAACTAAATGGAGAATATGAAGGCAAAACGATAAGTCTGTATACAAATGTAGAAAACAGATCGCAGTAAATAAAGTTTGGCATTCATATTATGATTTGTCTCGAATAATGATGTCATAGTAGTTTATAACATCCAAAACAGGTCCTGAAAAATACTTATAAGAAACATAAAAAATTAGACCCAAAATGATCAATAGCATTGGGGTCTGTAAACATAAGACTGGTACCATAATAACAGCGGAGTTTTTGTAAAACGAAAGGCTTGTGTAATATCGAAAGTTATTACCACTGTTCCCAAATTTTAATAATTTCTAGTGTATTTCTTTCACATATTTTGGTCATCACTTTTATTCCAAGTATTATTTGATTATTTTTATTAAATTATCTTCATACAATATGTCAGTTAATATTTTCAATAAATCCCAATTTGGCCCTACAAAAAGTTAATCGAACATTCAAAGTTAATAATCAGTTCTGGGAGAACTTGTTCGTTGATAGAAAACCTAGAAAACATTTTCAAAAGAGCTGAGAGGTTAGCTCAGTCCTTGGTCACTTTCAGAAAGTTTCTGACAAGAATTCTACTAAAAATTTTAAAAATAAAAAATATTCTTGCTGCATAATGGATGACGGATCGTATGTTCTGACAGATTTTTCAGAGCTTCCTGGTCAAAAATTTTGTATTGCTGATACTCGAGTGAATGTTGAAAGAACGTTTAGAATCCAAAGGTGTCCAAATTTAACAAAGAGTTCATGGTATGGCAAGCAATATGTAGTTGCAGCAAAAGAAGCCAATCACAACATAAGACTGCTTACATTTCTAAGACTTTATAATGTGTCAACTTATTTTGTTCAGACTTGGCATCCTGTCACTATGGTAAACAGGCCCTTGAGTGGTACTGTACCAAAAAAGTACAAAGTACACACAAGTGATTTAAACTACAATGGTAATTTTTTCATAAATTGTAACAATTTCAATCAAATAAAAAAATTAAAGCTGTAAATTTAATTGTTTCGTTTTCATTAACATATATCTATGTTAAGAATTTTTCGATCTCAGTCTTCTTATATGTGTGAATTAATTCACTTACATTTACTGTACCGAATACCCTGGCAGGAAGTACAGGTATGTTTTTAATACAAAAGAATATCCTTCCTTATTTTAGTATTCATATATACATAAATATATAAAGTTTATTGATGTACATAATTATCAAAAGCCTTTTGCTTCTTCGTGAATAACTTTTAAAAAAGTCTTTTTTCATTCCTTTGGAGCAACAAAATGTAGAAATGAAAATATATAACATTCCATAAAAATGTTTTGCTAAAATATATAATTTGTCATTTGGCAACACATATAAACACATGTACACATTTCTATACAAATAAAATGTATGTATGAGTGTATTTGTTTGTGTGCGTTTAATGAACACAGTTACAGATAGTAAAATTCATTATGTTTTATTAGCTTTTGGATTTTTATTTTCCCCTTTGGTAAAACAGACCAACAATAATAACAACAAAACAAATCCCAAATAAAAATAAAATACCAAAAATACAAAACAAAAAAATGAAGGGTATATTTTTTGTTATAAAGAGTAAGGGTTGCCAACTTAGAATTTATGAATATCTGGGAATTGTTTTGTAAGAGAGCTTTCTTAGAAGCGAAAGAAGCATATGAAGAATCACCGTCGGGCAGAAAAATCATTATCCACTTTAAGGGTTGACAACTCAGGACTTATAAAAATGAGGGAATTATTTAAAGAGAGGTTACTTAGAAACGATAGAAACATACGAAGAAAAAACTTTTTCAACTTGAGTTTGGTAAGATATTGCAACCTCTCTAGGACTAAACTTCAGGATATTGCCATAAAAGAAAAATAACTTGCCGCTTTCTCATAAATTTTCAAGAAAAAATTGAATCTGCATATATCGTACTACCGTCAGAATCTTAGTGAAAGAGATAAGGCTGGTGGAGGTACGGATAAAATGAATATCTTATCTAAATTGCCCGTTAGATAAAGAACAGATTACATTGACTTGAGAGAGGAAACCTAAGAACAAAAAGCCAAAATTCAATAATTTATTCGAATATATTTGGAAAGGAAAACTGAGCGTTCAATAAGTCTTCATTAATGAAGGTCCTTCCTTTAACAGTATTATTTGTATAACTCACTGCTTTAATCGTATGTGCTATGTAGATAACAGGTATTTCAATTCCGATCACTTTCATTATCCAAATGAAAAACTAGTTTTGTTGACGTCTTGATTTATGATAATTTCTTTGCAGAAGTTTTAGTTTTCATTGAGATAAAGGACTAGCATTTTTTATTAATACTAGTATCTTTTTACCTAAGGCTATACACAGGCCATAATTACGTTATATGTATAAATTCAAGTGAACAATTTAATATAATAGTTTAGCCTGCATTACAAAGTGTTTAATCCAATAGAATCTTTACGCTGCAAATTCAAACTATCATCACAACCGCAATGAAACATTTTCATGGAACTCATTTCAATGTTAACAAGCGTCGAGCTCAAATATATGGTGTTCACAATTTGTTTTGATTACTGAATGACAATGAATGATAGAAATATTCAAGAGAATGTTGAAATATATTTCTTGATCAGCACAGCAAAATATGAATAACATTATAATCTTATCAATTGTTTTCACCTTCCGTGATAATGCGTAGCTCTGGTGATCTAAAGGAAAGTTCCTTACTTACTTTAGCTTTTGTCGTTTGCGTTTACCAGATATTTCAATCTAATGTTATGAAAATGAATTTGCTAGAGAACTTGTGGAACATTTCAATATTATAAATGTCTGCCGAGTGTTAACAGTATATTACAAAGACAAAAATGTAGCAATAATTTGGATTTGATTGACGCATAACTTGAAGATAATTGATATCAATACCACCCTTTCAAAATTTTTTCTCTATAATTTACGTATATATAAATTTATGTAAATCATAAATATCTTCGTTTACTTAGTTTAAAACTTATTTCAAAAAAGTAAGTCTTTGCCAGTTCAGTCGTGGAACTATTTCATTCTTAAAAAAAATAAAAATTGCTCAAAGCTCATAATGGCGGCGTGGGGATACATAACGTAATATAAATTAGAGGTCAAACAGATATTCAGGCCAAATGTATTATAATAATTAAAACGCTATTTAATTCTTTTAGATGGATTAGTGGCCAATTGACCCATACATAACCAACGTAAGAACCACAGTTATCGCATTTAAAGATTGATGTTCTGAGAAAAAAACTATTCGATGGCACGTTTAGTTTTTCAGAAACTTCTAATTTGAGAGAAAGCCAAGATGAAGGGCAGAATGTTTTTTTTAATTATTTTTTTTGAAATTTTGTAAATTTTGATCGGATTTATATCAACCCACATCGAGCTTACGTATGATGCAATTTCAAAAATCGCAAAATTGTGATTTTTTGGTTTTAGTCTTTGGGGTCAACATTTTACTACCAAACGATTAAAGATACATTATTACTTTAGAACATATAGGTTAATTAGAAAGGCCACGTTCGAGAAAGTGCAGCCTTTGCCCAATATGAGTTTTGGATACAAGGTTTGTAATAGATCTTTCTACGTAGAGGAATCTTTCTGAAAAAATGCAGAAAAACAGTGTTACCCCTACTTATAAGTTACCGTTCGACTGAGGATAATTTTCGAAATTGATTTAGCGATGTCTGTCCGTCTTTCTGTCCAGCTGGTTGCGCATGTAAACGTTTTGAACAGTCTACTAATCGGAATTTTTACAAGTTATTATTTTGACCAATATTTCACTTACCTTCCATACAAAAGTTTCTACCGAAATGCGGTTTAAAGATTTAGGACTTGTATGCTAAATATAATGTGATTTAAACGAAATTTAACACAAATAAGTTTAATAATATTCTAAAACGATATGCCAAAATATGCGACGTTTACATAGGTACAATACAAACAACCTACCAAATATCACTTTTATGGGCCTAAATCTCACATATACGTTGGTATTTATATTTATTACGATAAATATAAATAGAAATCAATGTGAAAAATTATACGAGGGTTGGTCCGTAATTTTTTCCAGCTGTCATACAACCCTCCAGCAAAATTGTTTCAAAACACATAAATTTCATATAAATGTTAAAGTCAAGAGTAAAGTAAGAGGGTTGTTCAATAATTTTTCGTAACTACTATTTAATACAAACATTGCGGTGTAGGGGATTACATAACAGGGCTTCACTGACTATAATATCCATACATGTTTTTTTAATGCTTCTGATCATAGAGATGATACCTTTAGTGGAGATCTACAAATTATGAATAACGCAAGGGGATTAATACCTACCAGAATCACAGTACATGACTAATATATTGAGAGTTATTGATCGATCACAATGGAATTAAATTAATTGTCTCGCCACATTTATACCTTTTTTTGCCATCGTGTGAGTTATTGGTTTAATTATTTTAAAAGTAATTAAAAGTTTTTTAAATTAAATTTAAAACAAATTATTGTGATAGTGACTATAATATTTTTCGAATACAAACATTTGTAACAGACATACTTGGCAACCATTACATTAGTAAAATTGTATGTTTGTATTTGTATTTCAATTTTTAGTAATGTTTGTTCTGAATATCTAACAAAGAAACAAACCAAAAAACAAAAAAACAAAAAAAAAAAACAACTAACTACAAAAGTAGTGGTAGTGGAATTATGTATGTGTATGTATGTTTATAGTAACATAAATGAATGTTCATTTCTTATTGTGTCCATGTTAAAAAGTTACACATTTACATTCTTGATTTCATGTTTTTTCTTCTTGTAAATAAACCTTTTTTTCTATAAAATTTCACAGAAGATGAAGAGAAAAACTGAAACTTACACACATGCACAAATGTATGCATGTTTTTCAAAATGTTTGTTTATATTATGGACAATTTTTGTTGTTACTTTACATATATATATTTTGTTTATATGTTTTAACCAAAATGTAATTTAAGATTTGAAAAAGTGAGTGCAAAAAATAGAAGAATAACTTTTTCTTTGATTATATGTTTATTTATGGTTGTTATGTTTTATTTTCATTTTGTTACGCTTTTTTTTAACAATTTTATTATATAAATAAATAGTAAAAATAAATAAGAAATATTAAATTGATTTTTGTCCGAATGAAAAATACAGTACATCGTTACGTAAATTTTGGTTTTAAATCACGGCCTAAATGTTACCCTCGAAGAATTTATACTATAGAAGCAATTTGACATACATACGTATATTATTTTACATGAGTCAATTTTGTGAACTTTACTTTGTGAGGACTCTACTCATGTTTAGAGCTTTCTATGGGCAATAAACTCTCACTATACTCACTAGAAGATGATTTCAGTGCAGGGACGTATTTAAAACTGAATGATATGTAAGCGTGAAAATCAATAGCTATTTTATCACCCTTAAATTCGATTTCCTCTTGGCTTAAATTGCAGGCAGTCTTGCCAATTTTTCTCTAACGATTAACGACAAATTAGCTGATTTTAACATACAAAAAACGCTAAAATCCTCAAAATCGTTTTTTTTTTTAGATTGAAGCTTTTTAACTTGTAAACTCTGAGCACTATAGTTGGTGTCAAAATTCAAAATTTGTTGTTTCTTATCCAATCCAAAAGAGTGCATCACCTTTTTATAGATTTTAATACACTTTCATAAAGCCACACTCCTCTGCTATCGGTATATCAAATTTCGAATCCAACCAGGCAATTCAACGGTACAGAGTTATTTTTGGAACATGTTGCGAACACAATTTATTTGTCAGCTAAAGAGCCTCACAAATTGCTATATTTTCCGCTTATCTCTACAACTTAATCTTTCCGCACTTTAAAGTTGCCAAATTTAGCGAAAAAATCACCAACTTGGCAGGTCCGAGTTGAGAAACCTATCTTAACTATTACTTCATCTTGTGTGATTTCTATGCGTAAGAAATAAGTTGATGGAAGAATTAAACATATTCAATGTGGAATCTCAATCGCACAAAATTTCTTGGAAATATCACTGTCAGCATTATTAGGCTCTTTTTGTTTTCCTTATGGGAACATAGGACTTTCACAAGTCACAAGTTAATAGCGTTGTAAGAAAAATTATACCATATGGTTAGTTTAAATATCATTGAGCGATTCATGTATATTTTGATTTTTGAAGGGTTTTGAAAACGATTTTTTGCTGATGAAGTTATATGGGAGCTATGAAAAATTACTTCGAAGTGTTATATTGAATTTGGGGAATTCTTTGGAGCTATTTACATTATTTCAAGTGAAAAATTTACAAAAAGGTAGTGGAGGTGCAGGTGAGTTTATGTTTCGAGTTTGGACTTTATAAATCTAAAAGGTACCGGTTCACAGGTTTCGAATTTGGAAACATTGGGTCATAAAAATATTAAAAGCGTCTTTTATACTTTATATCTGAACTGATTTTCATATGATGAAATTCTGCTAATTTAGACTTACGTAAAAATCGTCATTTGGTTAATTATCATTTATAGTCAAAGAGATATTTAGATTAAAAAATTTAATTTAAAAAATAATGACACATTTTTTGAAGAAACCTTTTTAAAATATTAATATAGAATCAAAAGTTATAACCTTTTAAATATGAATTTTCAAAAAAAATTGGATTTTTCCTCAGATTTTTTGCTAAAAAAAGTTGTTATACTTCTTTCTGTGTTATAATATTTTTATCTTAATGCTATGGGATCATTTATACTTATCTAAAACTTTACTTTATAGGCAACTTTCAAAAAATTAAAAAGAATTTTACGAATTCGACCTATTTTTCATAACCTACCATTTTTTAAATTAATTTCTCAAATCATAAAGCTGGAAGTTGAAAAAGCATATATGTTTGAATGCAAAAAACGTTAAACCCTATTTTTGTTAATTTTTTATATTTTTTAAGAATCGCGAAAACCTTTCAGTAAATTTTATTATTATAAAATTTGTATACATTTTTGAAAAGAAGATATAATATGAAGATCTGCACAATGTATACATCCTAAATGAGAATTAAAATATTACTTTTCCGTGGGTCGTAGATGAATAAGGTGCCCAACTTTGGGATCCTGTGGAACGGCCTCTCTTAGATTTACAATCTCAAAACTTAAACTCACATAAACATCTGCTATCATTATGTGAAATGTTTTTGCTGAATTGCGGCAATCTTTTTTTAAACTGCGATAATAAAAATTGACCTTGTATACAATCCGATAATATAAACGATTACGTTCAATCACTTTATCGCTCCCATCTGTTTTGCAGTGCATTTTAAGAAGGCCGAAAATACTTTGTGTTTTCAATCAATTGTCCCTACTTGTCCTCTTTATCGCCAGAGGTATATCATAGCAGGCATTTATTTCATGAAAACGACTACAAACAAAACAATGGATTACTTACTATGACAAGCCTATGGTTTTTGATTATAAAATAATTTGCTCGGAATAGTAACCAACAACTGGAACGGAGCAGTCAAAAATAATCAAATAAATCAGATCTTTATGTATTCTACATGAGTTAAAAAATAAGAAAATCTGTACTGCGAAGCGTCTTACGCAAAAAGAAATAGTTACACACAAACAGTGTAAACGAACACTAACATAACCAATTGTAACGGTGTAGGGTGTTAAAAAAGAAAAACACAAATAAATGACTCTAAATATACAAAAACATATATAGTTTATTTACAACATATTTATATATTTATATGTTTACGTATGATGAAAAAAGGACTGTAAATGAAAAGGTCAGTAAGTAAATATCTTTTCAAGAATATTTGCTCGTATTCTCCGTTTATTCATTTAACAATTTTATTATTTATTTTCCTTATGTATGAAAAACACGAAAGCAGACTTGAAATTACTTTCAGGAAAAGTTTTCGCACTAAAAATTTTCAAATACGGAGAATGGAATAACCATTTCAACAGTGGCTTTTGAAGAAGAGAGTTACTTCTTATATGAATTACTTCTTATACCCAACTTAATCTAATTTCTTTTAATATTTAGTTTAATCTTCAGATTGCTATCGTATGTCTGTTTATATTTTCCCCCATCTTAATGTATATAAAGCTGAGTGATTGAGACTGAAAGTAAGTAAGAATGAGTGAATGAATGAATGATATAATGTAGTTTATGACAAAGATAATATTATGTATGAAAACCCGTTAATAAAGAGATGGTTAATAAAATAAAAGGACAAGGAATACAACTTTTTCTCCTTATTATTTTATATATTCTCATGGTCAAAATGATTTGTATTCATGGTTGCGATACCTTTAATTTTTAAATGAAAAATTGGGTTTCAATATTACAAGACTGAAACTATATATGTTTTTTCATCATTTTATTTTATATATATTATATACCCCCCCAAACACATACAGACAAACAAAACATGAAATAAAAGAAAATAATAAAGAAACTTATTGTCGAAATAGAAAAAAGGTTTTATTTCCATTTTTGGTTTGTTTGACAGAGGATCTTCAGAATAAGAAAAGTTTTATAAACATAAAACATATATTTTTGCATGACTTGTTTTAGTTTAGAACTTATGAATTAATTTATTTTCAACAAATTCGATTTATTATGCTTTCTGTCTTGTCTCTGTTATAACTTTCGATGAATTAAGAGAAATTATGGTTGATCAATCTGCAAAGTGCTCTATATTATTTTTAAAAATTAATAAGTCAGATTGATCCAGAGTATAAGACCATAACTTGGATCATCGAGATTCCGTTGTCAATTACCTGGTAAGAAAATATGAAACGAAGAAATAGCAACAAACTAATGGGAGAAAAATGGAAAGTAATTATTTCTTTTCAATTTCCTTGCTCTGTTTTTGGCGTTTCCATTAGGGACTTTCTCGTCTTTGCATGTTTTAAATATGCATTAACTTTAGCTTTTCGTACAAATAGTCACTAGAAACGGATGTTTATTTTTGGCACACACACATCCACAATAATTAGCACAGCTCAATGAAATTTTGGCTAAGTATTTTCCATGGTCTTGAAACGTTTAATTTTTAAAACCAGTAAAATCGGTTTAGTATATTAAAAGATATAGACCGATATCTGATGTAACCTCTTAATTCAAGAGAAAATCCCATTACACAATTTTTTAATTAGGTAAAGCTATAAATATTTCGTTGTTATTCTAAAAATGCTGAAAATCCGTCAGTATGAAAAATGTAAGTAATTTTTTGGCCCATTAATGTTTCTTAATTATATTTTAGAAAATCCTCCATATATTTTATGTATCTGTGAGTGTATAACGTGTTAACTTCATACGCAATTGAAGTGGAGGCTTAGCCGAATATAACATTCTTATCTTTTTTATACCCTCCACTACCACAAGTGGTGAGGTATATAAAGTTTGTCATTCCGTGTGTAACGTCAAGAAGGAATCATCTCAGACCCAACAATGTATATATATTATTGCATCAAATCAAAAACTGAGTCGATTTAGCTATGTCCGTCTGTCTGTCTATTGGAAACATTCTCACGCCTAGAATAATTGACCGAATTCAATAAAACTTGGCCGCATTGTTTGTTATTGTCCTAAGCAGTTTGCTATTTAAAACCAGCTATATCGGTTTATAAGCAAGGAAGTTATAGACCGATATCTAAAACAACCTCAAAATTTCGAAAATGAACTCTTACAATTTCTTCTAAAAAGTATACAATTTCACGTGCTTCATCATTGTGCAAAAAATTATCAAAATCTGATTAACCGGAAAAAAGTTATAGGCTATAATATGCAAGATTTTGATACACCCCAAACTCTCTGTGTCATATGGGCCGCAATTTTTAGGATAATTTACTAAAATTTGTCACAAGTAATTTCTTAACCATTTTTAATATATGTTACAAATTTTATTAACATTGGTCCATATTTTGATATAGCTCTCATATAAGGCCGCTTCCCGGAATGTGATTTATAGCTTATAAAACTTTTAAATTTGAACCAATTCTATTGAAATTTGGCACAACTAATATTTTAACTATTTTAAATATATGTTAAAATTTTTATTTACATGGGTCCGTATTTTGATTTGCTCCCATATAAGGCCCCTTCCCAGAATATGATTTATAGCTCATAAAACTTTTAAATTGTAACCAATTCTATTGAAATTTGGCACAACTAATGTTTTAACTAAATTTGGTAGAAAAAAGGCAGTTCAGTGGCAAATTTTTATAGCCTAAATTGTAACTAATTTTATGACTAATTAAGTATTTCTGTGTTATATACATTTGTGAGTGTATGTATATCTATGGAACCTAACGCATAACTTTACACGAATTTGTGGTGGAGGGTATTGAAGATTCGGCATAGCCGAATATAGCATTTTTACTTGTTTAATTATGATCTTTATTCGAATTGAAAAAATTA
This sequence comes from Cochliomyia hominivorax, assembly GCA_004302925.2. NCBI lineage: Eukaryota > Metazoa > Arthropoda > Insecta > Diptera > Calliphoridae > Cochliomyia > Cochliomyia hominivorax. Next base: position 57,545,200 of record PYHX02000467.1, read on the forward strand.
CAGTACAAATTTTAGTTTTACATCGTTTTTTAGGAAATAAAATGATGATTTAAAAATCAAAATTTATTTTTGTCCTTAATCATTTTTACTGACGATATATAAAATAATATATAAAATGAAAAGAAATCAGTTTATTTTTTTAAATAAAATGCTAATCAGAAAATATGTTTATTGCAACTAAAAAGATTTTCATAAATTTTATTTAAAATTATATAACGACACAAATTGTTGATTTTGCATTTATACAATTTCTCTAAATTCAATGTTAAGAAAATAGTTGATTGGCATTTTCACATTTCGCAAAAGTGAATAAAAAGGATTTATTGAGTAAAATTTGTATTCTTATATTTATAAAGTTTTTGAAGAAAAATCTTATTTATTCTTCATCTTATTTTTATTCTTCTTCTTATTTTTAGAAATATAGCATGAGAACTATTTATTATTAGCTCTGTTAACTAAAACTATAAAAACCGCAAGTTTGGTTGAAAATTTATTCCAGTCTTTCTAAAAAGATAGTGTAATCAATGGCGGGCCATATTTTTAAGGAAATTCATAACCATTGATTACCATCAATTATTTATAATGTATTATGTATTTAATATGAATATTTTCAGTGAAGTCCTTTATATAGTTCCTTCTTGGCGTTTACGCTTCTTTAAATCATACAAACAAAATTAAAGTTTTTTTTTTTTAATCTAAACTTTTTATCTAATATCAATTAGTCGAATTTCTCTTAAAAGAAGTAACAAAGCATCTTGTTTTGATATAATAAATATATAATAAAGTGTTATAATACAATCCAACGGTATTCAACAATCACCAATATTGAATGTTCTTAATTATAACACATTTAAAACATTATTACTACGGAAATATTAGTGAACTGTTATACTTAATCAATGTAAAACATTTGCTTAACATTAAGTATAACAATTTTATTAACATTTTTACAAATACCCTTTGAAGTTACACTGCGTGTGTATGTCTTTTCTGTAAATTGGGGTGTAAACTGTTTGGCAATAACAGTCTGCAAAAGAGAGTAAATGTTATTTATTTAAGAGAAATATAAAGCAAACTTCTAAGGATGCTGTGTTATCCTTTTGTGGTATTGACATACTCCAGAGACCAAAATAAGATATTTTAGTGTATGCAGAGTTGGGGAGAAATATTTAAGTTAAAAAAACGAATGAAAATAGCACAAAATCAGGACATGAAACAGCAACTAGATTTATTTGAGAATTTAGTCAGTGCGTTAACTTACGGTCGAACACAACACTTAAATGGAATTTAAAGCAGGAAAAATATATATTTTTCCTTTTCTAAAATAACAAAAACAGAAGTTAAAAATAAAAAAAAATTAAATTAAATTAATTTTGCAATAAAAAATAGAAAGAGAGAGAAGTGTATTAAAATAATTAAAGAAGAGATAAAAAATGTGAACAGATTAAACGAAATGATATGAAATTAATGAAAGGTCAATTATATTAAGACTATAATAAGAGATATAAATTGACAAGATTTTATTAAAGTTATGTGGGTGTGTAACATGATTACAAACTATTTAAAATATTTCAATAATTTTCATTTATAAAATAACAATAAAAGAATTTTTTCAGCAAACAAAATATTGTAAAGAACTTCAAGTGAAAAGTGTCCCTTTTTCTTTTATAACAAAATCAAGAAAACACTTTAACATCCTTAATGTAACCTGCTACTACTACTACTACCATCTTCCCCATTCAAAAAGTTCGTGACTAAAAGGATATAACAAATTTATAATAATGTAATAAAGGTGCCATTTGTGCTGCTGCACTACATATACAAAAACACATTGTATTACTATAAATAGAGAAGATATGAATAGAAACAAATATAAACGTTGAATTGGTGTAAAAAGTATATAAAAAAATATAATAAAAATATAATGATAACGACAAGTTTAGAAAAAAAAGAGTTACTATAACCAACATTTACTATTAACATTACTAAATGAATACAAACATACATACATATATATAAAAATATATGATATATATTTACTAAATACTAAGAGTGACAGTTATACAACTCCTGCATTGCCAGGCTGACTGTTTGTCATTAAGGCTTGAACTGATGTTGAGCAACAAGCCACTTAAGCCACCAACAACAACAACAACAACAACTTTAGCAGCAACTGCAGCACCATTACCAACACTTATTTAAGCCAAGATAATCATCATCATATAAAAATAAAAAAATACACAAAAGTTTTTCCTTTCATTTAAATGCAAAACAAAAAAACAAGGATCTCATTGCTTTTTTCCCCCTTCTTCAATGTTTTTGTATGAAGTTGAATTTTTTTGTCATAATAAAGTACTTTTTGTCGCTTAATAAAATTAAATAAAAGGCATAATTATGTTGAAAGGGTTTCTCATATTCATGAAAGTCAAAAACAATTATAGCTAAAGGATTTGTGCATATAACTGAATGTGTATGTGTGTATATGTTAGCACATACATACACAGAAAAGTGAAAACATAATTTTTTCTCCTCTACCTTTGCAAACTGAAATCTAGAACATTGTTTATACTCAAACAATCATGTATTTACCTTTTAATATGACATAAAAAAATATATTTCATAAAAATTAAACAAATAAAATTTATGACAAAAAAAACAAGTCCTTAAAAAGTAAACAAAAACAACAGCAAAAAAAGAGTGTTTAAAAATAATTTCAAGTATTTTTAAATAAATATTTATATACTCATTAAATCATATATGCTTAATTTAAAAATATAAAAATAAAATATATAAAAACAAATATAAATAATAAAATTTAATTTAAATTAAACAAAAAATCAAATAAATAATTGAAATCATTGCTAAATAACGAAAATTTTTCTGTTGGTTACGAACTGCCAATTTTTTACCAAAATAAAATTTTAAATAATTTATTTAATTTTTTTCAAAATCATTTAAAAAATACCCCGTGTTATAGTGATAAATAAAAGTTATTATTAAAATAAAATATTAAAAAAAATATTTAACTACCTCTAATAAAATTATAAAAAATAACCTTTAATATTTAACTAACACATAAAAATTAAATTAAGTTCTAACAAAATGGATTATTGGCTGTTTTTAATATTTTCAATATTTTTTATTGGTAAGTAAAACACACAATTAAAATAATTAAAAAATAATATAATTTTTCTTAGAGTTACGTATCCCTAAATATAGTTTTAGCGATACGTATGAATGATATCATAATTAAGTGATTTCATGATTATAATATTAAGTATACGTCCTGGGAATGAATTAAGTAAGCAAACTGGAATAATTGAAATGCCAATAGCAAATTTATAATTTAATTGAACTTTTCATGTAATTTTTCAAAATAACTATTTAGCAGACACTAGATTTCATGGTGCAGTTTGGAAAAAATATAGATTCACTACTATTATTTCTTAACATATAAAGGGTTACTAAAGTGATGAAAGTACACCGACTTCGTCATTTACTTTGTTATATGGGTTTAATAGGAAAGGAGTCACAAATTGATATCTGAGACAACTGCAAAATTCCAGCCATGTCTATTTACCAACCACTTTACTAAGATTTTTTATTGAAATTATTATCGCTAGTTATGAAATTTTAAACCTTTTTGGAACCTTTTTATTAATATTTATATAGTGCTTTCTGGTAATCTTCTCGGACAGGTAACAAGAGCCCTGTATTCTCACTGGTCTTAGCTCAGAGCAGTTTGGAGAATTTGCCTTTTTTGTTACAAAATACTACCTTATTGTATTTGTACCACTTAAGGACTTGTTTACCATAGTCACAGGTGTCAAGTCAGGCCAAAAATAAATGGACACATTATAAAGAATGGAAACAGATTTGTTTGTTCACAGTCCTTGATGGAGATTTCGATGCTTATAGATTCCGTTGTAAGAAACGATTACCCTTTCTTGTCACAAGTACATATTGCTTGCCATACCAAGAACTTTTTGGGAAATTTTGACTGCCTTGTAAATTTTTCTTCAACATTTCCTCGAGCATTAGCAACATAAAATTTTTGACCAAGAAGTTTGGCATCTAAGTTTTTTCCAGGAACTGTTTGAGGCTTGTAGATACCTTTTAGATTGGAACTTCTTTGGGAAATGCATTCTAGCTTTTGGCTTTAGTAACATCATGTGGACCATCTGCTTATCTTGCCTTAGCTAGTGGATCGAATTCAATTAAATTTGTCAAATTTTGTTGCTATTGCACAAAGAAGTTTTTATTTCGATTCAATAGCAAAAGATTTATTGAGTGATATCTGTGACAACTTTAAAATTCGAATTTAAAATCTTTTTCATTTTTTTCAAAGAAATATAATTGAATATGAACCAAATTTAACTCTTCCATGAAACCTAATTCAGAAGTTCGTGAAGTCTTTAGAAAAAGGTTATATAAAAAAGTGTTATGATTATGCTATTATCGTTTATAAGGCTTCCTTCAGAAATATTGGTCCATATTTTTATATGGAAGACCCTACTTCGGAAAAGCTTTTTATGTTTAAAATTCACTTATATTCAGACCACCTCTGCCGGTGATCTGTAGTATAACTTTTCAAATATTAATGAATATATTTTATTAAGTAATATGAAAGATAACGGTGTGTGTCATATATTTCGAATTCCTAAAATTGGAATGTGAGTTGGAGCAACTATTTAATACAGATCAACTCTAATGTAAAATAATTTCCCAAATGTTATATCATTAACAATTAAAATTTTTATGAAATATAAGTGAGAGTTTTTGAGATTTGGAAGAGCCTTATTTCGCTTCTTACTTATGTTAAAAGGATTTTTATTTCTTTATACCCTAACCACAAGTGGTAAAGAGGATATAATAATTTCTTGCCTAAAATCAAAATCTTAGTCGAGTTATGTTCATTTGTCCGTCTGTCTGCCTGTCTGTCTCTCTGTCTACAATTTCATCAAAGAAAAGTTTGTATAAAGAAAAACGTTTATATATTGAATAATGTTGTAAGTGTGAATGCATGTGTTTACTTCACATGCATAAGTGGTAGAGGGTATTGAAGATTTGGCAAAGCCGAATATATCTTTATCATTTATTGGCAATTACTATTTCTTAAGCTGTAACTTCTATATGGATACATATATGGATTTATAAAAACATGTTTACCCACTAAATGCAAGAATTTTGTACACGAAAAGACCTAAGTTTTGAAGAAGAAATATTAATATATAAATAGCTTATAGTACAAAAATGTGATTTCAAGTAGCAACAAATATCGCAAATCACACAAACAGACGTTTTCTTTTATAATAATAGAGAGAAAAATATACATATCCATCTCCTAAAGTATGCTGATCTACACTGAATCACATTCTGAGTCTATTTCAAATAGATGTTGATGAAATTTGTGAAATTGGAAATGATCCGTCTGTTGTTTCACTCAGCATATATTAGTTCTTGTGAGATTTATATATAAGGAAAAATCAATTACCCCATTTTAACTAAAGTAAATTACCCCCTATTTGAATAAAAGTATATACCAAATATGAAGGAACAGCTGTTTGTTTGACTTAGAACTTTCATTTCAATAGAAAATCAACGTATTCGAAAACCTTTTTACTCAGGATATTTAAAGTGTTGCACAGAGTAAAAATAATTTCCTGTTTTCCAAGAATTTTATATTTTTTTAATCTTAATTTCAATAAAAATCAAAAAACTTCTTTTGTGATTTTTTTCATAATAGTTTTGAATTTCTATTATGAAGACCAGTTATCTACGAGCATATGATATAGATTTTTCCATTATTACGATGCCTATTGATATTGGTCATGATAGGTCCATTATTTCATATAGATCACAAACAAAAAATGATTTAAACAAAATTATGAAGAAAAAAATCTTATTATATATGTGCCAAATTATACGAGTTTATTGGTCCTCATAGACCCCATACAACAACCCTTCCAAATGTCAACTTCAGACTCATAAATCCCAAATAAACATTGGACTTGTAGAAAAATTTAGTCAAATTAAGAAGAAAATATAAACCAAAACCCTGTCCGAAATTATTCGTGGGTCGATCAATAATTCTGTTTAAAGAAAATCCTTTTAAAATGCAACATTTCACATAAATCTTTGGATCATAACAACCTATTGCACACATAAGCATAAATAAGAAAAACAAATTAAACGAGGGCCGTTCATAATTATTTTCGTAGCAGTCATTTATTACCAAAAATATGGTGTAGGGTATTGCACAGTCGGCCCTGACCGACATTTACATTTTTGTTTTTTTGTTTGGGTATTGTTTTTACTCTACAAATTTCAGTAATTTTGTATAACTGCGGAAATAATTGTTATAACATTCAGGTCCTCGAACGTGTTTACTGTAGTGTTCGTAAAATAGATTAAGTTTTTCATCTTACGAGTCGCATTTTTATAACTTTAAACGAATTAAGTGCACACTAGTATCTAAGACTTATTATGCGGACATTTTGTTAAATTACGTGGTCCAAGATATATTTCACTTAATTCTGATTGTTAATCGCTCACGAAACGAATCACTATAAACAAGGATGAAATATTGATAAAATCAGATTTACAATCTTATTTCCTATTTTAATGTTGTAAAATATAAAATTGAGAAAATGACTTTATTAATGAATTTCACATAAGTGTTAACAATATATAATTGTGATATCAATATTTGTGTGAAATTTATAAGTTTTAAACCTTTTTTTATGAAAATATTGGAAAATTACGGTAGCTTTTTGTGGCTACTAGAATTGGTTCTACCAGTCATAATTAAAAATACATATCTGTCTTTAATATATGGTTCAGATTTAGATAAAAATATTGAAGAAGTTTTTTATATCTTTCTATTTATTTTTGATTTCGGAAATAGTTATAAAAATAAAACAGGAATTTAATTAGACATAGTAAAATAACAAAAGCAAAAGATATAACAATTTACACATTTTAAACTATATTTTGCGAATTTAAAGATGACTTTCTTACTCTTGTGTTCTTCTTCATTTTCAGCAAGAGAACCTTTCAAAACTTCAGTTAAGGTGCAATATTAATATTATGCAATATTAATGTTATAGATTTTTTTAGATTTCAATAGAGAAGCTGTTCCAGATGAGGAATTTGATATTGGTTCTTCATTATTTGACTCGTTCAACAAAAAATCTATCTACAGTATCGGTTTGCAATGACCATTTTTGTTGTTTCATTTACGTCTTTCCCTATAGCAGAAAATTCTTTTTTTTACTAGTCCCACTCGGCCAGAAAAAGACTATTCTATTTATCACAGTTGTAATTTTATCCATCTTCTTAAATTGTTCCAAACTGTTATTTAAATGGAAATAAAATATTTAAAATATACATATTTTCTATGAGTAATATTCCCTACCTTCTTTCACTTTACAGTTTTTCTTATTAGAGGGACAATACCATAAAGTTTTTACGCTTTTTTTTTCCAACTTCTTGACTGATTTTGAATTTGGTGTTACCAAATGCCGGAACACCTTTAGCAAATTTTAAAAATTTTTGTTATTACATTATTGTTTTTTTTTTTTGAATTTAATTTTGTTTTAAATTTTTTGTTTTTAATTTTCATTTGAAAATTTTCAATGTACAATTTGACAGCAAATGTGATACAAATTACAAAAAGTGATGTGTAACGATTTATAAAATAAGGGCAAAAATATTACAGAGATCTGACAAAAAAATTCAAAATACATAATTATTTCTTTTCAATTGATTGACTCTTTAATAAATTGCAGAAAATATCTCTGAAGTTTTATCGTAAGAAAATAATTTGTAAAGTTAAGTTCAAAATTTCAAAACCCGTAAAGTATGCAATGCAAAATTAGGAATAATAAACTATGCTTATTATAAATATAAAAAATTACTCATACGCCACACTGTTTTAATACAAATCCTATATAATTCATAACCCAAAAGTATGCAATACAAAATTAGGAATACTTATACGCTACACTATACGGAATTATCAATTACTTATACGCTACAGTACATCAATAAAAATAGAGTTTCACTAAAAATAAAAAATTTTACTTCAAATTCATGTATTTACAAATTTATAAATTTATAAACGCTGAAATATTTTGATATCTGTATATGCAGATATCAATTAATGCAACAATGAAATTTGATTAAATAATGGAACATGCCTGAAGGTTATGGACCGGTCCTTGTTAAATTTGGTACACCATTTTCTAGTTGTACAAACCTAAAAGAGATGAATAATTAACAAAAACATTTTTGAAATTAATGCAGTCTAAAAGAATGTTCGTAAGTAGATCTTTATGGGACCAATATAATAAATTTTTAAGTCATTAAATCGAATAATAATTCTGAGTCTGCAGTATTCTTAAAATGTATCTGTATGTTATGAACACCAGTACAAATGCATAAGTAAGTCTCATGGTGGTGTAGGGTACAAAAAGAAAATGTACCACCGATTTATTATTTTATTTTATTATTTTTTTTTATTATTTTTTTGTTTTTTGTTTTATCATTATTGTTTTCATCCAAACGTAAATTCGACGTTTTTTGATGAGATGCAACTTAGTGGTACTTTTTAAAACAAAACATTTAAATTTTTCTCCTTTGAAATAAAGGTATGTTTTAATGACAATATCTCAATTTTACTGCAGAACTTATCTGTGCGATAAAAAATCTCCATAGTTAAATTTTCCTTGAGCCAGGAAGTTACAATAGATAAATTGGTCTTAAAATTAAACGTTTCAAAAATGTGCTGCATAATTCCATCAAGAAAGTACAAACTTATGGTGTTCGAAAATCTACCAAGGAAAATACAAAATTATCATATACACAGATAATTCCTATAAAACAAAAACAAATAAAGAACAAACCAAATCTTCCTGGGACTTCCAAACAAGTTACAAGAGCCAAAATTCTAAAGTTCGCACGAAATTACATAAAATGGGAAAATGAGTGGAAAAGAGTAATTTCTCTAACTTATTCATGCTCATGTTATTGAGACGCTTATGTTATTGAGATCAAATGAAGTGCAGTAGTGGTAGTTTATTGTTTTCCAATTGATGAAAAATTGTTCATGATTACATATTTCAACATGATAATGCTGCTGTATAAGTTTTAAAGTATATTAAACAATAACGTTCCTTCAAAGAGAATATTGCCCCAATTTTGCCAATAATCATTTTAAAAAATTTATATTTAATATAACTCTAGTGGAGAAATCAAACAGAGAAAGAGTGGAAAAACAGCTCACCTTTAAACATATTTTTTATTTCACGGAATTTTACTTTAAGCGTATAAAATTCTTAAATATGTTTTTTTTTTTTTTAAATTCGAAATAATTTTTATTTTCATCAGCACAGTAACTAATATCAGTCCATATTATACTTATAAATTCCCTTCCCGGAAAGGGGTTTTAAGCACCAAGACTATAAAATTTAAACTGATTTTATATAAAATTTTTAAATTATTTTTTAAATTATCTTTATTATATAATTAATTTTACAATAATATATCTAAATTTTGTTACAACTCTCCTAATTAGGGGTTAAGTGTATGTTAATGCATATAATTGTGACACATTACTATATGCTTTGTTGGAACCTTGAGGTTGTCTTCAAATTTAGTACGTTACTTCTACTGAATTAAATATATTTTGCTGAGTTTTAATAGGAATCTATATAGGACAATAACAAATATCTGTGTCTAATATCATTAAACTAGGAACATTAAGAGAGAAGTGGGCGTTTCAACAACAGACAGATAAGTTCTTATTTTGATGAGATGGAAGAATATATACTAATGGGGTCTTGAATTTCTTCGTTCTTGACATTTCACACGGAATGACAGATTTAATTTACCCGTTTCACCATTTATGGTTGTGTAACCAGCAAGTGCATAATAGTCAGTTAAGGCTGAGTATATAATAACCTACACCATAAGGGTGGTAAAAAATCATACCTTACATCGTACTTATATAAAGTATTATCATGATACTCACGATGATTTAATGATAACTTATGAGAGATTTATGCAGATTGAGTTGATTTTTGGATGCGAAGGCAATGAACCGGTTCTTTTAAAACTTTACACACTATTTTTCAACGAATGAAATATTATCACAATTACACTCTAATTAATGTTCATACTCTATTTATAGTAGGCAATCTTACTGCTACTATAAATTGAATAAAATTACATGTAAATTTTTATTTGAAATATATACGCATATTACGTGTAGATACATAAACACTTAATGTTTAATGTTTAGAAACATACAAATTTCATGTAAATTTAAACATTTTCTGTTTAAAAATACAAACATAATGGGTAAACCAATTGTAAAATCATTTAAAACTGTACTTATGATTAATATTAGACATCTTTAAATTTTAATATCTTTGTATACATATCAAGTGCATATACCAATACATATATAAAGCATTCTTATGACAATTTAATGGCTGGTTCATGAACGTTGGCATGGAATGGTTTCTTGCACCCTGAACATTATTCTTTTATAGGTAGTAATCGTTTTCTTTTCCAGCAGCAATATACATATAATAAAATATTTCTTAAAGAACGTGATTCATATTTTAATGAATCAGAAACATTCTTATCTTGATTGTAATAAATTCCCGGTAGTGAAAATAATCGTTTGTTTTATTTCTTTAAAAATTTGAATTTGAGCTTCACGAACTTGTTCATCGAAAACATTTTTATTGAAAATTATTATAATTATATCATTTTCTTTTGAAACATTTTTGTTCTAAACAAAGTTTATACACACGTTATAGGTAATTTTACACAAAAATGTTTGTACTTTTATAAAATATGTTCAACAACATTCATATTATTATATTTTGTGTGTATTATTGTTTATAAAAAATATGTTTATTTAACTCACTTTTATTGATTTTACATGAAAATTTAGTCATTTTATTAGAGTAATTTTACACGTATGTTTTAGAGTGTACAATTTATGTTTAAAGAATAATGCACTTTAAAGTGAATTTTGAAACATCTCTTATACATTTGTATGGAATCTATTTAAAAATTGAAACGATCTTTGGCTTTGAGTCCCTGGTTAAAAAACTTCCTATGAGTTAATTGCGCTACTATACTATAAAGTTAATTGTGCTAAAGATAATTTTGTATTAAAAATCATACTAAGAAATTAAAACGGAATTAATATTCGTCATTTCGACTATCAAACACATTCAATCAAATTTAATTGGTTCTTAAACATAATAGTTAAACGAGTGTATTACATTTTTGAGTAGTATTTTTTTCGGATGTTTTTGCAGAAAATTTTAACTTTTCATATACATTTATTCGAATCATAATCATAATCAGCGTTACCACTGTAACACATACATTCTCAAGCTCCGTCAAATATTTGAAGTCACTATCGTTAATAATATTATAGATATTCGACTAAAACCTGTATAATATTGAGAGCTGGAACTAGCTAAAAAGGTATAGAGTGAAAAATTTAATGGACCCTTTTTCATCTTCTGTTATGGTGAAGGGTACATAGAAAATCATCGATATTTATTTTTTCTTTTGTTTTAAGAGGTCCATACACACATACGGCAAGTGCTCATGCAATAAGTATGTGTTAGTAGATTTGACAAAGCTTGAGAATGTATATGCTACACAGAGGATGCAGGATGAAAAATCATAAGAATTTTGATTTCAAAATGAATCTATACGGCAATCAAATTGTTTGAATGAATTTTTATTTTTTTCATTGACAGTTATGAAAAGTATAAATAGTTGAAGGTAATAATTTTATAGGTATTTGAGAATTATCTGTATAAAATTGAGAGCTGGAACTAACTAGAAGGATATTACTAGCAAAAAAAGTGGAAATAGCTAAAACGTTCTAGAATGAAAAATTTTATAAACTTTCATTCATATCTTGTTATGGCGAAGGATAAATAGAATATCATCGAAGTCTTTTCTCCTTTTTTGAAATATTTATTTGGATTTGGATATCACCATATGTGGCATCCAAATTTAACATTCTCTTGCAACATTTGACATATGGTCCACCCCACAACCGCTTATAATGGAATTGATATTTTTATTTGGAATTGAAAATTGTTCTTTAAGTTATAGAAATTTCTGAACTATGAAAAACAGATTTTATAAAATTATCATTTTAGACATGATATGCTATTTCATTGATCACAGCTGTTTACATAATAACATATGTATGTCATAGTTTTTCGCATTAATATTTTACAGATATTAAATATTTACGAATAAACATATATCATTAAATATGTAATATATATATCATTATTACTTTTTTTAGTTTTGCAAATAAAGTCAAATATATATACAGGATATTAAAAGAGAATAAATGTTTTAATGTAAATAAATTTTATTAAAAAGTCTGCTGCTTTAATTATTATTCGTATATTTTGTATCATTTTTTTATTTTTGTTTTTATCTCAATATATAAATCTTTTTATAACTGATATTTTTCTATAAACACAACATATGTACATGAATGAATATATAAGTATATTTAATTTATTTTTATTTTTTATTGTCATTATAGATTTTCAAAATGTATGCTGTTTATTTGTGACTGATTTAAATGTTCCGGAAATTGTTGATTTTCGTGATAATGTCACATTATCATGTAGTTATGCCATGAGTGGACACACATTAAATTCTGTTAAATGGTATAAAGATAAAATGGAGTTTTTCAGGTAATTTTATACATTTATAAAAATTTTTATTTAATTTTATCTATTGTAGAAGATTATAAATAAGATACTTCTATATTCATCTATTTCTTAATTAAAAATATAATTTTATCCAATGAAACTTTCAGAACTCAATAGCGTTGTTACGAGTTTCAGAGAAATTGATTAATGAATGAATAATTCCTTCTGAATTATTGAATTCGGTAAATTGGAATTATTTATTTAGAGAAATGATATTTGTAACTACAAAATTTTATAAACTCTTATTTTAGAAAATTAATGCCACATATTGGTCAAAACTCCTCGATTTCATTCTACTCAAAAACACCGTTATAATATAATATTTAATACATATTATTTAGTATAAAAAACACATTTTATCAGTTTTACTATATTTAGGATAAAGTTCCGAAAAAATAATTTTTCTAACAAAACATAAAACTTCCTGCACTTTTTCTCGTTATAATATTTACAGTAATAATTCTCTTGGGTATGGAAAATCCTGTCCTTCAATCAAAGATATTTCTGTGATAACGCTTTAAATTATTGAAGGTTTTTATAAATGGGAGCCCAAATTAATGTATATTTATTGTTTTTCATGAACTTGTTGAGACAATCATCGGAAGAATTTATGCATATCAGGCCTTGTCACGACATTGTTATAATAATTTCAGCAACCCCGACACATTTACCCCATTACGAACATTACCTACTACAAACTTGAACTCAAGAAGTAAAGAATATTAATTGCTTTAAATCCGAAAAAAACTAGCTTATCGTAAATAGCTTAGGAAAAATCACCTAAGACTCCATAAATAATGTATATTTTTGTATCAATTCCACTTAGCTATTTTCATTTGTCAGTCTATATATCTGTCCATTGGGCTGTATATTGAAAAATTTCTCACGGATAGAAAAATTGTCGGAATTGAATGAAAATTATTTATTTTATCCAATATTGGTATTATAATAAAAATTTTGAACGAAAATTATTTCCAATTTAAAGCTGTTTAATATATGGACATATAACGCAGTATATAGTACATACACAGTTTATAAGTACCAGTAGTAGTATCGAATGTCTCCATATGTTCTTTGGCCGGCCTCGGGTTTTTGAACCCAAACCTGTAATAGTCCAAATACCGTTCTCGCTTTATTGAGCCTGTTGTTCACTTCTGCATCTGTATCACCATTAGTAATCATTATACTACAAAGATGGCAGAAGATATCCAAGATACCAGTTTTTCCAAGTCTTTTAAGTTTGCTTGCATGTTGGATATCTTGCGTGAGAGTAGAAAAATATCAACCGCAGAAACCAAATCCTCTGTAATTTTTCTTCTCTCAGAACAGACTAATTTCATTATATCATCCCGGATTATAGTGAATAGATGATGTTTCACACTAGGTTATGATTTACTCCAACATTTATTTGAAATGGAGAATGATATTGCCATTGTGAAGAACTGAGACTTCAGCGTCCTTGTATATAGTTCTGATTTTTTGTTTTCTTTACTGGGCTACTCCTTTTCTTCCAAAGTACAGGGGAGTAGGTTTCACTTTCAAATTAAGTAAAAAAATATAAAATATATTAATATTTTGTCTTTATTTAATATTACCAAACAATCCGGTTTGGTATCGATTCCACCAAAATTTGAATGTTCTTTTATATTCTGCTAACATTCCTTTATAGTGTACACTTCGGAAGCAAGAATGTCCAAAGATTTTCCATTGGATTGCAGTTTGGGGCTGCAAGCTGGGTAATCAAAAACTTGAATATTTTTATACGATAACTAAACTTTGCTGCGCCCAGATGCATAAATTGATGCATTTTCCTGTTGAAGTACATAATTTTTATCTTGATATTTATCTAATTAATTTTATTAAACATCTTCTAGGAGCTCTGAGTTTATTTATGAATTTATTTTGGAAGATATAACGCAAATTGTTAGTTTAAAATGACTCCTTAAACCAAGAGCTTTCGTAACATATTTTCTGATGGGTTAACGTTATAAGTTTCCTTTTCTTCAATTGTTACATCTTTGTAGACGTTACTGATTCCCTCGAAATATTCTCTCCAATGTTATATCTGTACATCATCAGCTTGGTTCCTTCTATACTTACTATTGGTAAGACAGTTTATCTTTTGGTAATTCCGTCTATTTACATATGTCCACCTGCCCGTCTGTATGTCTATTGTTGGAATGCATACATTTTTATTAATAGATGTAGGTCAATGAAATTTAGCAAAAGTGTTTACTATTGTCCTACACAGATCTCTATGTAAAACAAGCAAATTCGGTTCATGACAAATAAATATAGACCAATATCTGAGACATTCTCAAAGATTTAAATTTTTTATTTTAATCAATTAAAAGCAAACAGATTCAAAAAAAATTATTACTACATTCAAATATATACGATGGAAAATGTTATTAAAATCGGAACAGTAGAAAAAATATATAGTCATAAATATAACATATATACATATAATATTATATTTGCTATTAGTTAAAAATTGTATTTATAAGTGTGTGTGTATTAGTGTATTAGAGTATGAATGTGTATTTGTTACAACGCACAAGTGGTAAAAGGTATTGAATATTCAGTTCAACAAAGCTGTTAGAATCGCTTGTGAGATTCTTTATTCATTATTCGGACCAAGGGTCTTGGAGCACAAGTTTTTGTATTAAGGAATTATGGTGCTAAATAAAATACTAGACCACCAACTTAAATAGGCTTTATTCTTGAAAATTACCACATTCACTCTGCTCAAAAGAAGTACATGGAATAACTGACATTCAGAAGCACAGATTTATAGACTCCTATTGTAATGTAGAGTATAAAAATCTGTTCATTCGCAGTTTTAAAAGTTAAAGTTTGAATAAATTCAAAATTAACAATTTAAATTAAAAAAATGTTGTATATAAAAATTTATATTCAAATGGGAGAGATAATTATAAAAACTAAAATTAAATAATAAAATATTTATGCATTTAAAAATAATATGAAACCATAAAAAACGCAATATGTTTTTGTTTCTGTTAATAGATATTCACCTATGATGCATCCGGTTTATATAAAATTTCCGGTGGTTGGTGTACATTTACCAGATGGCAAATATTATTGTAATGAATCATCGTGTAGAGTTGAGTTGAGTATGTTAAGTGCTAAATCGTCGGGTGTTTACAAATGTGAAGTGTCGGGAGATGCACCACATTTCCAGTTGGCAGCCAAAGAGGACAACATGACTGTGGCTGGTTAGTAAAAAAATTCATAAATTTAAACAAAACGCGAAAACAAAAACTTAATTATTTTCTCTGTTGTATTTTTAATTTTTAGCTTTACCTCAAAGCGATCCATTAATTGAAAGCTTTAATCCCATGTACCGTATGGAAGATTACTTAAGTGCCATTTGTACCTCGGACTATTCCAGTTTACCCACAAGATTAACGTGGTTTATTAATGGGGAACAGGTAATTAATCTAAAACTTATATCAAATAATTATTACTTAACAAATTATTAATAATTTAAATTAAAGTTTAAATTAAATTTATTTAATTGAAATATTTTGTTTATTTTTCTTATTTATTTTCAGGCTTCTTTAACTGAATTACAACCAAATGTTGATACCAGCATTTCCGCTCATGGCTACGTTTTAAGGCGACAAAAACTTCAAGTCCATTTTTATTTAAGTGGGCCACGTTTCTATCAAGCGAGTAAAATTTTACAATTGAAATGCATAGCAGAAATTGAAAATTTCCCCGAATTAACACGTGAAACATCACTAAATGCAGCTTTAATTCCTTATGACAATTTAAACAATCAAATGTTAATACATGCCGGTACAAATGGTGAGTTAAAAAGTGATTATATTTTTTTAATAATAGAACAGTAATTAAAAATTAAGAAAAAAATAGAAAAGATTATCGCGCAGTATCACAAAAAGTACGAAAAAATATTTTTCTAGAAAACATTATAAACATGATAAAAATAAAACTAAAAGTTTAAAAGTTATATGAAGATAAACTCAAAAGATTTCTACGGTTATCATACTATTATTGTTGCCGCACCACAATAATATGTTGAAATTAACCAACATAATCTAATTGTGTGCCACAAACTATGGTTACAGGACGACTAAATAAAATTGTCCCATAACTGTACGTTATTAACCATGATCCTCATATGTATCAACCATAAAATGGGTTGTAACGCAGATTCAAGCATTTTTTAAATTCTTAAAAATCGGTGTATGCAATTTTCTTATCTTTAGTATCAAACTTCTATTCTTTATAGAGCTAATTCTAGTAAAGAACATTTTTGGTCATGTTAATTTTTAAAATGCGGTTCGATATTTTCTTTGGAAGTTACGTACAAAAATTCTGAAAACATAACTTTAGGATTTTATTAAACAGTTACTACAGTTTTATATGAATTCTTTATATGCTCTCCTTACTCCTTCAAATAAGGACTCAATTGAGGAAATTAGAGGAACCATTCAAATGATTTTGGACTCAAATGTATAGTAATCAAAATAGAAAAGTGTTTATATGAACATAACATTATTTTTTCCTCGGAAATCATAATAAAAAAAAATAACTTTAACTTAAAAATTCGCTGTTTGAAACCTAAGCAACTTTTAACATTTCGTGTACATAAATTTTTAACATTCGTTAGAATAAATATTTCCATCGCATTGTTTCCATGTTAAAGCGTCGTATTACAGCTCTTAAAATGCCAGATATGTTCTCTATGAAATCCAAATCCGGGACTGTGGTTTCCAGTCCAGGGATTTAATCCAATTAAGTGATAACACTTTCTTAAGTAACCTTGATGAATGATTGGGGCAACTGTCGTGATATTTCCTTGAATATAAAATATTTAATTTTATTTGGATCTTTTCAAAACCACCCACCAGGAAAACCAGGCCTAAACCAAAATAACGTTATTTCCCTTTCTTCGGAAGATTTCGAATGTAGTTGGTTAAATTTATATTCACCACTAAAAAAATATTATAAATAGAACCTGTGAAAAATTGTTGAACGATCTACGTATAATTTTGTTTTCTAATTTCTGCTAAACAGTTCAACACTATGATTTTATTATATAACCAATATATATATGGAATTTATTCACTTTAAAGTGATATCCGAAATATGTTTTGTATTGAAGCTATGAGAAATAACGAACCGATCTACATGGGCAGATTATTTTGGAATATTTTAACAGTAAAACGTATTTTTGAAAAATTTCTGTAAAAATGCTTTATACTTATGAGTCCTATAGGACTGAAGAAAGTCATCATTAATAAACGGTGTTGATATCGATTTTATATTAAAAGTTTTGAAACCTTGGACAAGCATCTTAAGTTTTGAGGACTGCTTTAAATTTTAAGTTTACATGTTATATTTTTTGGTGAAATGTAGTGATTTTTTGACTAACTGTTGTCAGCTATTCGGTAACGAATTTGCGTTATAGTCCAACTTTTAATAATTTTTGTAAGTGATAATTTTTATTAAATCTATCTCGTTTGGGCCATAAGTATAAAAATCTTAAAAATTAAATTTTACATCATCATAACATCAAGTAATGTTTACAAAAAAAGCTTCTTCCATTTATAAGACTTCAGAATGTGTTCAATAATTTTTGGCCCAACTGGATATCCTATCACTAAGATAAACAAGTCCTTCGGTCATAAAAAAAATGATTTGGTATTTGTTCCAAGAGAGGTAAATCCTTACAACTGCCCGGACCTAAGGTCAATGGAGAGATATTGTCCACTTATTAAAAGAGATTTTAAGAGCACAAAATAGTGTCAAAAGTATAATAGATTTTAAACAGATATGGACCACCTGTAAGAACAAAGTGACAGAATGCATTATAAAATCGTCTATTAAATTGTAATAAATTCTTCAGTTAAAAGCTCATTAAATTTTACAGTGAAATTCCAATTATCCAAATTGGATTCTATTTTGTACGTACATGGTGGTAGAAAAGCTCTTATTTTGTAAACGAAGCCCTTATGCCATAATTCATCAAAAACTTGAACTTGATAATTCATCAAAAACTTTAAACCTGAAATCCAGGAAATTAAAGAAATATTAAAATAGTCCAATTCTCTCCAGGTTTCAGTATCGTTAGTATCATAGAAATTTTCAATATTTTGGGAAACATTCCCATTGGCATCAACGCTTTGGAAATTGTTGGCAGAACTTTTATTGTCCAATTAGGTATCACTTTAATTATGCTTCTATTACTAAAATATATACAGTCGATTTTTATAATTTGTAATATAAAACCGTTAATAAAAATAAAACCACTAAATATAAAGTTTTATAATTTTTTTTGCTTTTAAATACTCTTTTAACAAGAGTTCAGCATTTTTCAATGGCCTTAGCTTCGGGCAGTTTGAAAGGATTTTCCTTTTTTGTTAAAAATACCACATTATTGTTCTTGGACCAATCAGGGGCTAATTAATCATAGTGGTAGAATGACAAGTCAGGCTAAAAATTTATGGCCTTATTGTCAAGTCTAAATGAATGTTTGTAAATGTTCCTTTATGTTAATTTCGGTATTTATAAAGTCCGTTTAAACGAATGATTTCCCAAGGAATTTTTTGGAAATTTTTATTGCTTTTCTTTTCTAAACTTTTCTTCAAAATTCTCTAGATCATCAGCAACATAGAAATTTTGATCAGGGAGTTGCGTTAATATTCCGTCATCTATTAGGGGTAAGCCTTTTTCGTGAACTTTCTTTGATGTTAATTTCGGAATTTATAAAGTTGCAGCAACACTATATTGTTTGTCATACCAAGAGATTTTTGGGAAAAATCTGCCAGACGTGACTTAAATTTCCGTGTTCTGTTTTTAGCTTTTAAATGAGCTCTTTAGTGCTTATTTTTTCCACTTGATTCAGGTTTTCTATCAACGGACAAGCTCTTTTGGTTTTCTATAATATCAAATATAAATAAATACAAAAATGTTCAATTTGCTAAGGTTTCGAACAGCAACTATTAGAGTTAAAATTTCAAATATAATGTATGACATTTTTTTGATAATTAGTTGGGAAAGATTGCTTAGATTTTGAACAGTTATTTTGCATATCGAAATAGATTTTTTATTAAAATTTACATTTAGGCTCAGGTACACTTGTGTTATGTCCTAATAAAAATTTAACATTTTATTTCAAGGAATAATTAACATCTTGAAATAAAATTGTTATTTTAGCAGTTATAAATATAAAAACAATTTAATATCCAAACAATAAAATCTTTTTCATTTATACTTTAATTGCTTATTAATTAAACTTATAATTTTAATTAGATTTAAAAATTAATAATAGAAATTTTATAAATTCTTGGAATAAAATATGTCTATATCATTTTTCATTTTCTTTTATCTTTTTTCTCGTTTAAATATTGTAGGAGGAAGTTCAACAAGAAAACTTGCTACAGCTATTAAAAACACAATCATCTTCTTAAACGTTGTCCTGGTGATATTTTCAACAATTTTAAGTTCTAACACTTTATGATCTACTCAAAATATTATGTCATTTATTAAAATAACAAATTATAACTAAGAAAAAAACAAAAAACAAAGAGATAAAATAAAACAAATACAAATGTGTTGTAGTATTAAATAGAAGAAGGAAGTAAAATGGCGAAATCGGATTCCAGCAGAAAACTGAAGTCGTTTTTGTATGAAGCGGAAACGGATGTTAAAATAAAGGCTGCGAATAAGATGTTATTAAGAGAAATGCTAAAAATGAAAATTAATAATAAAATGACAAAAAACAAAACAAAATATTAAGGAAGAAGTTACTATATCATATTAGTTAGTCTATAAATAATGAAAAAGCAAAGTAAAGTAAAGTGAAATAAAGAAAAAACATGGAAATAATTAAAAAAGGAAAAAACTCAAATATGAAAAGCAAATTTAAAGTTATGTACTTAAATACCTACATACATATAAAGTATTAAGTATTAAGTATAATTACAACAACAAAAATATATGAACAAATTCCAAAAAATATTTATTTTTCATTAACATTTTGTTTGATTTTGTTATTTCCTTTATACCCTACATCATCATAGGTGATCGGTGTATTATACGGTTGTGCTGATGTGTGTAACATACAGAGAGAATGCTGCTATACCCACCTTTAAGTATACCGTTTGACTCAGAAACATTTTCTGAGTCGATTTAACGATGTCCGTTCGTCTTTCTGTCTGTCTGTCCAGCCGGATTTTCATTTAAATGTTGTTAAATTTGGTACATATTATTATTTTGGACTAAAGACGAAACCTATTGAAATTGACCATATTCAGTCCATTATTTCAGAAACCTTTCATACAAATGTTCTCCCCAAAATGTGGTTTTTTGATCATAGAAATCCTAAATATAAAGTTATTTTATCAAAATTCACCAAAAATAAATGATATGATGAGTCTAAAACTGTGTGCCAAATTGCTTTAGGGTCTTAACAACAAATCAAAATATACGAGGATCGTTCATAAATCTTTTGTTACTACAATTTTTAATAAATATTTTGATGTAGGTAATTACATAGTCGGGTTTGACCGACTTACTTGTTTATATTATTATTTTAAACAAACTTTTTTATGTAAATATCAACATCTTGCTAACAGGTAATTAAAATAAAAATAATGAAAAATAAATATTTAATAAAAAATAGACATAAATACATACAAACATACCTAATAATATGTGTAGTTGTAATTTAACAAGAATTTAAGAAAATTTCAAAGAAAAAAAATACTAATAATTTATAATAAATAAGATTTTAAATATTTAAGTTATAAACGAAAAACAAAAAACAAACAAATTAAAAGAAAAGAAAAGCAGAAATTCAAACAAGAATTTAATTCTTATTTTGCCAGTAATTTTTAGGAAAAAGGAAAAAATAGTAAATAGAATGAAAGAGAGAAAAAAACAGAACAAAAAAAATAAAATATTTTTAATATTAGTTAAAAATAACGAATATTGTGTTTTAAACACTTAACTAGATATTATTTTATAAAAGAAAAGAAAAACAACAACAAATACATAAAACATATACAGTAAACACATACATTTATACACATAGATACATGAATACAAAAATCGAAAAGAAAATTATATTTGGCATAGCCGAATCATAAATATCCTTCACCGCAAACTGAAAATATTTTTTTATTAAGCAAGAGTCACAACATGGAAATTTATGTGGAACTTCCGAATAAATGGCGGTATAAGAAGAGGTATTCACAGGTTCTATTATTAATATCGATTTCAAAGCAATCCAAAAAATATATCATATACAATGTGTCAGTCTATCAAATGTGTAGCAGCTGCGTAAAACCATCCATACCTTTAAGGAGAGAAAAGAGTGATAGAAAGTTCAAAAAACAAAGTTCTTCCCGCGGCAGGGTACTAGCTTTAAGACCATTTTCTCAAAGATCTCCCTGTGCTTGACAATCACGCAAATCGCCATGGTCATAAGCTATGTAGCTGCAGAAAAACAATACAACATCAGCTGCTGTCTTTATGGTCACCGTTACTGTATCTATATCAATGAAATCAAAAGAATAGTAAATATTCAGAAAAATAATCGATAAGAAGAAAGTTAAAAATTTGTGTATTACCTGTGCTTTTAGCATTTAGAATCTTATAGTCCATCTACCCGAGTTAACAGACCCGATTCAGATTGATCAAGTATTCTTGGATCATTACTATATCCTCCTTTCCTTCATTAAAAAGAATGCCGCTTTAGAATAGTGAAGGTTGATTTGGGTTATCCTATTCAAGTTATCGATTATAGTGACATTTACTTACCCCTGGGACGAGTGAATGAGGGTGCATTCGTGAATACAAGGTGACCATCCACAAGCTCTATAAGCGAGCGAATGACCTCTGTGAACGAGTCAAAATAGAGCTGACTTAAGGGAGGTCTATTGGTTTTTTGGAATATTTTTTGCGAATATTTCACACTAAAAACAAAAAATATATTTAAGCAACGAAAAACTCACTTGGAGAGGTTTCCAGTTATTGAGCAAACATATATGGTGGCTTCAATTATATCGCTGAGCTTTTGACTGAACTTTTGATTATCCTCTTGGAACCTGGAAACTGTTAATTACGTCACTGAACGAAACCTCTTCATGTATAGTATAGTTGCAGTATCTAATGCGATTGTTGGATAAGAACTAGAAGAAAGGACTTGACTTCGACTCACATAACATAATTCACCATCATAATAAATAACCGTTTTGATAGGAATTATGAATGTTTAACTACATTCCACGAAAATCTGTATTCTCATATATTTATCCAAGGACTCTGCAAAGTAAAAGTTGGCCTGTAGAATATATATCATCCACCTAAGCTAAATCCTCGATTTGAAACTGAAAGACAACATGTATTTCCTGTTTCTTCTGAACAAATGTCTAACATGTAATCAAATACAAAGTAAAGTAAATCACACAAATTGATCTTATAAAATAAGTGGATTGTTATTTTGGTCTAAGTAGCTGCTGTTTCATAAGGATTTTCTCTATATTGTTTAAAGTCTTTCCTCCATATAATTATTTACTTATAATTTAAATTTCTTGGACCAAAGGAGTTCTACTGTGGATCTTGTTTCTATTGGTGTTTCTGCTGCCCTCATAGTTCCTTAACTACCTTTGTTCCATTTTTGTCTCACTTATCCTGAATATTGGTAAATTTTTTCACTTTAATCGAAGGGAATGACCCATCAACTAAGCCCTTAGACGGTATTTGACATTGATTTAATTTTGGATTATTATGGTTGTATGAAAAACAGATGCGCAGAAATCGGAATAACTTAATGGAGGGATAGTGGTGAAGGATATGTAAACAATCAAACAAGCAAAACAATTAAGTTAATAAACTGCCATTTTTAAATTAAGTTTTAGTTTAAATTAAATTTTCCATTGTTTAAAATTATTTTAATTTAAGGATTTGATATCACAACTGCCACAAATTTTGGTTAAAAATTTAAATTAATTTTATATTAAAATATAATTTTTACCTTTAATTTTTCATTAAAAAAAAACAAAAAACTTAAAAAGATCTTAAAAATTTACGAAAAAAATATAATTAAAATTTGTTAAATAAATTAAGAACTTTAAAAAATATACAACAAATGCAAATTAAAATAAAAAAAACACACAAAAATAACAAAAACAAAAAACACTTTTATTGTAAATGATCTAAATAATGAATTTTCAGTACACAAGAAATTTGATGAAATTTAATATTTAAGTGTTAAAACAAAGTTTACATTCCTGACTCCGGAAATGTGCTGGAAGATATTTTTATGCAAAATATTATGAACTTTCATTTTGTTTCCAATTTCAGCCTGAAGTATAAAATCAATAATTTAAGTAAAAAAATAAACAAAAGGTAATTAAATCATAGTAAAAACCTTTTTCGTTGTTGTTGTTATATTTGTTTGTTTAAAAACTTTAAAACTATTTTCTATATTCAGTTAACAAATATCAAATGAAGAGGGTCAAGTTTTATTTAACTTTTAAGCGAATAAACTATTTATGCAAATATTTGATTTCATTGAAAAGTTTACAAGTAGAAATGTTGAATTTAATAAAACTACACCCCCTCCCCACCACCACTCGAAGCACTTGACTAAAATAAAATCCAAAGAGTTAACGACCGTGAAAGTTGTGGAGAAATCATAACAATAATATTTTTTATTCGACACACTAATATTTTAAAAATCTACAGATCGTTGTGAAAATTGGCACATCTAACTTTACTGAGATGAAAACTATCGGAAGAGATTGTTTGTAACCTACACCACCATAGATGGTAGGGGTATATACAATCTTTAGAGTCGATTTAAGCATGTCCGTCCAGCTGGCTGTCCATGTAAAGCTTGTGTTCGCAAATTACAGATAATAAAATTTGGAATGTGGTATTATTTTGGTCCAAGACGATGCCTATAGAAATTGATTATTATCGGTAA
This sequence comes from Cochliomyia hominivorax, assembly GCA_004302925.2. NCBI lineage: Eukaryota > Metazoa > Arthropoda > Insecta > Diptera > Calliphoridae > Cochliomyia > Cochliomyia hominivorax. The sequence continues at coordinate 57,569,959 of PYHX02000467.1, forward strand.
TTTTATCATATATTCTCCATATAAATATTACCCGGAATGTGGTTTTTAGTCCATAAAATTCCTAATAAAGAATCGGTCCATTATCTCTTATTGGTCCCATACAACCACCCTTCCAAATATCATTTTCAAACGCACAATCCTCACATATAAGTCGGAATTGTAAAAACATTAAGATAAATAAACATAAAGATAAATAAAGCCAAAATCGCTGTGCGAAATTAAACGACGGTATTTTTAATGCACAAAATAATTATTCAAATTATTCAGGTCAAAAACCATCCGAACATATTGATCTTGAACTCTTACTGGTGTAAGGTCGTTTAAGTAACAGTTTATGTATTCGTCCTGTATTCCATGTACATAACTCTAACAAAACAGTGTCCTTTCATTACACTTAAGAAACCTAATCGAATATTCAAGTTATATCTTTATTTACTTAAGAACATACATGGACATATAAAAGTTCTCATGTCTTCATTTATCTTTGAACATAAAATTGGACAGTTTCATTAAAACAACAGTAATTAGATAAATCAAATCAATAAGCAACCATTTCGACGAGACTACTTAAATCAGAGAAACTCTTATAGTTGGACAATTATAAAACAGATGTTTTACGTTAAAATTTCAGTCAAGTAGTGTTCCTTCAGTACATGTAGAAACCTGTTAATTAGTTTCATTTTGGATAGTGAAAATATAGGACAATAATTGAATTTCATTACAAAATGATCCCTTGCTTTTGTTCTTTTGTAACCTCCATTTAATGTGATGAGAATCCATACCATACGAGTGTGGTGGTTCTATTTTCAATGTGACAATAGTTTTGTAACTTGAAATTACGAAAAGTATTTCAATAGTTGATTTTGAAGTATAGAGGTTTTGATTTGATTTGTAGGAAGTGGGATATACTTCCCAAGCTGGTCACTTCGGGTATGAAAATTTTAATCAATCTCCAAAACTTCATTTCTACTTTTATTGAAGAAAAAATGCTCTTAAATAGACTTCAATATTTTCTAAAAAAACATGATTTAGTAAAATATCTCAAATTATAGTTTAGAAAACTACCAAAATATATTTTTATTTTTCGATCTTTTACACAAATCTGTTAAATTTTCCTTAGGTTTCTAGAGAATTGTAAGGGTATCGTTGAAAAATATATAACTACTTTTCTTCGATTCTCCTTTTTTGATGTATTTACTTTTTTTGGATCAATCTTACTATTATTGAGATATTTTAGAATTTTACCATCTTTCAACGGTGACTGTCCTCAAAATGTTAGCTACAGGATAACAATCACTTTGCTAAGATTTCAAGTCATTGAGGTATGTTTTACACGCTCAAATGTCGTTATTGCCTTTTTACGATTACAGTAGGACGATTTATTGTAAGAGGCAAAACATGCGTTTTTTATTGCCTTTCATAAGTTTACCTGGCGATGAATTAGGCGGTATTATTTTCATTTAATCCAAGGGAATTTTATTTTGATTTTTTATGACGCGACTTTTTGTTAATTTTTTTTTAAAAACTTCTAGTATTCAAAATCTAGAAGATCCAATATTCAATAACGATAATGTTTTAATAAATTTTTTCATAAAGAATTTAATTTATATTTTTGATAATGATTTTAATGAATATGATTGACAACTAGTCACTTTGTATATTAGGTCGTTTGAATAATTTTGGATGATCAAAGTTTTAGTTTTACTAGTGTGCGGTAAATTGATAGAGAAAATATTGCGCTTTTTATTGCCTTTACATTTCCAATTACTATTATTTCATGAATATTTTTATTCTGCCCCATGTACACAGGCGTGCGGATCTTAAAACCGAACATTTATAAATATTTGAAACTTTAATCTTCCTTAACCTCACTTGGGTTCTGTATGTGTAACACTTTGTAGCTCTAATAATAAATAATTTGCACCTCATTTTGTTAATTGCACAAATGTAAAATAAATTTAAATAAAATTCGTGTTTTTGTAAAATATTTTTTATTTGTTAATAAATTATAAAAAATAAAATTATTTATTTTATTCCGAATATATGTATACTTTATGCGTACATTTTTTTGTAAAATATTTTCTCAACATTTATAAATTTATTATAAAATAAAAAATAAAATAAATGATAAAAATAATAAAAAAAAAACGAAAACTATTAAAACACTTTAAGCACACATTTTGATAAAGTTGTTTCATATTTTAAATAAAATAAAATAAAAAAACTGAATAAAAAAGCACTTAAAATGGGAATAAAATAAATTTAATAAAATAAAAATTGTAAAAAAAGAGAACTAAATTATAAACTGCTTAAATAAGAATACGAGTATAAATAAAATAAGAAAAATATTAAATAATAAATAAAAAACGAGTAGAAACAACTTTAAAATTATAAATAGAATTAAGCTCTTTAATAGTTGGTAAAAAAAAAAACAAAATGAAGCAAATAAAATAAAAATTTAAAATGAAAATAATTTAAAACGGTTGTTGGTTTTAATTTTACTAAATTTCGGATAAGTAAGGAGTGAGAAAAAAATTCTCAACAAACCTCTGAACTTACAGGTTTATTGTACCCTCCACCAACACAAATGTTGATGAGGATGTATTAATTTTATCATTCCATGCGTAATGCTACGAAGGAATCATTATTATATATTCTTGCATCAAAACACAATCTAAGTCGATGTAGCTATGCCCGTCCGTCTGTCTATTGGAAACATTCTCGCGCCACAACAATTTAATAAAATTTAGCCACATTGTTTGCTATTGTCCTCAGCAGTTTCCCATTTAAAAACAAAAAACGTAAATGGATTTAAACAAAAATTTAGCTATAACATACAGTTATATGTCTTTCATCACCGCAAAAAAGAAATCATCAAATCGGATTTTAAGAAAACAAGTTGTGGGCTGAAAAATGAAAAATATGAATTTTACCACATATAATGATTTTAATACAATATTTTTTGTTTTGTTGGGGTCTATATAAGGCCTCTGCCCTTTTAATATTAACCAATACTATTAAAATTTGGCATAATTAATTTTCTAACTATCTTAAATATATATTATATTTTATAAATATCGGTCAATATTTTGATGTAGTTTCCATATAACAACCCTTCCCGAAAAACGGGTTTGGTCTTATAAAACACATAAATCTGACAAGTTCCGTCAGAAATAGGCACAATAATTTTTCTAACTACTTTAGTATATATTTTTGATATGAACAATGTCGGACAATATTCTGCTGTTAGCTCCCATATAAGGTCTCTCCCAAAAAAGAAAAAAAACAGTTTTGAGCTTATTAAAACACTAAAATAAAGAAAAATTCTATTGATAAATTCTTATTATAACTATAATTTATATTATTAATATTAAAAATCTCGGTCAATATTTTAATTTAGCTCCCATATAAGGCCCCTTCCCTATTCTAATGAAATTCGGACAATTACATTATTTTCTTCAATTTACGTATCTTATTCATTATAATTGTCGATCATATAGGAAAATTCTGCCTTTAGCATTAATTTTTGTATAAAATCGGCCATTAAATCTATAGCTCGGTACAATATTTATATATTTATATTTATATATGTTTATTGAAAAATATTTCACTGTAGATAATGAACGAATAATAAATTTTGTGCGCAGTATTTAATGTCAATTTTTGTATATACGATTCGTTATTTTTTGATGATGCTCCATTTATGGGTTTTTGAAGTATCATGCGGAAATTTTTTTTTACTTCAACCAGATTTCCTATCAACGGACAAGTTGTTACTGTACAGCTTAATAACATTGAAAACGATTTGGTAGCAGACCTTTGAATGGATGACTAACTTTTTGTAGACCCAATATTTGAAGTATTTAAAAAATGTATATTTGAAATTGATCAAATAATGCTCTATGCTTTAATATATTGTTGATGTAAGTATACGTTTGTGCTGAAGTTTTCACCACCACTTTTAAAATAAAAATCCACGCAGAAATATTTTGGGTTCCATGTAGTAATTTTGACCTGTGTAATTCCAATTGATTACAAAACTTATTCAAATTGCACGCGTAGTTTCAACATTACAAAAATATTTACATAAATTAACAAGTAAGATTATTATAGTCGGTCAAGCTATATAATACCCTACACCACAATTTTGGCTATAAATGCTAGTTACAATAATATCATGACAAAACGTCGTATAATTTAATTTTCTGATTTATTTTTAACTGAGCGGTACATTATTGCGGAACAAACATTTATGAGAAATTTATACATTTTAGAATTAATTTTTGTGGAGAGATACATGGAAGCTGGAAAAAAATAATTACACACCTTAATTTGACCAGTAATTATTATAATACCAACGCATATGTGAAACTTATGTCCTTTAAAGTGACATTTATACTCTTGTATAATTTGGCACCGAACCGAACATAACAACGAACAAAACGTATTCCTAAGGCGAATAATAATAATAATAATAATAATAATAATAATAATAATAATAATATGTACCAAATTTCAATATACAGAAAGAATGCTGTTGCACCCACTCTTAAGTATACCGTTCAACTCATAATCCCTTTGTGAGTCCCTCTAGCTGGATGACTAGCAGTCCATGTCTCTATTTAGAGACATCTTGAAAAAAATTGTGTGTATCATTATTTTGGCTCAAGGATGATTATTATTGTTGCCTTTTCAGTGCTAATGGGTCCATAATTTAACATAACCCCAAAAACGGAATCGACTTCAAATCATCCTTATTATTAGCGACATATATAAAGTAAAAACCCAAAAAGTATTTCTTGCAGGGCTGTCCTTATTATGCTTTTATAATGACACATGATTTGTACAGATTAGGATTTTTTGGTTTTCCCACATGTAAAAGAGAAAATCTGTTTAATTTTCTGTTTTCTGCACTATTTTAAATATATCGTGTTAAAATTTCAAATAAATCAAAAATTTCTAATTATTTGCAAAAAAATATTTGGACACACTGTTCGTAATTCTAACTATAATTAGGCGTAGGTTCCATGCAAACAAACATTTTTAAAGAATTATGTACAGAATTTTAAAATGTTTTTGTTTTCCACCCTCGTGGTGTTAAACAAACAATAAAATAATAACAAGGAATCGTTATTGTCGTTTATAAATGTTTTTATTGTTTTATACATAATTTTCAAGAAATATAAATTTGAAGAAAAATTTCTCATTTTAAGTTAACGAACTTTCATATAAATAAAAAACAAGTAAAAATGTAACCACATTGTTGGTTATAAATAGTAGTTACGAAAAATTTATGAACGACCCTCGTATAATATGATTTTCAAATTTATTCTTAAGTGTGCATTACATTATTGTGACAATAACATAAACGTGAAAAAATTTTTTTTCTGAGCGGTTATATGGGAGCTACAAAATATTATGGACCGACCCTCGTATATTTTTTCATATAGATTTTTGCTTATATTTATTTTGATTTAACTATTTATTATTAAAATACTAGCGTTTATGTCATATTTGAGAACTTCAAACTAATATTTCGAAGGGTCTTGTAATGCACCTTTGAGAAGGAGTGAACCGACCTTCGCTAAATTGTCCACATCGTTTTTGAATTATAAGACTTATTTTTGCCAAATTTTATTAAAATCGTTTTATACTGAAGACTTTTTTAAGCTTAAAACTTCTTTCCTAGGGAAAATTTGTGTAGGATGTACCCGAAATATTAAACAAAACGTGGCTGATTTCAATAGGCTTTGCCCTTTTTGTCAACGTTGTGAATATCTCAGTTACCTGCCATAGATATGTCCTCCTAAAATGAAGTTTAAAGCCCATAAAAGTCCTAAATTTTAAACGATTTTAACGAAAATTGACAGAAGTAAGTCTGTCCAAATGTACCAATTTATGTGAGGATCGGTTCATTAATTCCACACGTCCCATTAAAGTCTCATTCCAAATATCAATTTGGGGCATAAATCTTACATATAATAATATTTGTCAAAATTAAGAAATATGAAAGAAAAAATTGATGTGTAAAATTATACGAGAATCGAACCATAATTTCATGTAGCTCCCATTTATCCCCTCACAAAATGAATTTTAAAACGCATAAGTTTCACATTAATGTTATTTTCGCAATATTGTATTACAAACTTAAGAATAAATCAGAAAATTGAATTGTAAAAGGGTCGTATATTAATTTTTCGTAGCTTCTATTTATAACCAACATTGTGGTGTAGGGTATTACATTGTCAGGCCTCGCCGACTATAACATTTTTACTTGTTTTTCTTTCTGCTAAACTGTTCTAATAAAATTGGGTTTCAATAAAATAAAAACAGTTAAAATTTTTTAACTGTAATACGTGGATACTTTTTTATATATCAATATTAAAATAAATATACCTTTCCTTTACAAATAAGTCTCATGAGTTCTCATCATTTGTAAATTATTTACTTTTTTGGGTTTAAATAAAATTAATGAGATGCGATTAATCTTTAAATGGAAATGATCAATATTTTATGAAACTATTTATAGTTAGTTAAACACACACATTCGCATATATATACTTATTTAAATATAAGATACAATTTAAATTTAAGCGACATTTTTTAATTATTCATATATTTTTTTTTCGTATCGTATAAAAGTTTTATGGTTTATATTTGCAATTATTTATGGATAAGTGTATTTGTATAAGTAAAATTGTATCAATATTTATTTTAAATATATTTAGATTATTTTTTAACCGCAAAACGTTTTTTTTATACTTTTTTCGATTTTTTACCATGAATCATTTGTCGTTGGCACTATAATGGCTGTAAATACGTGTGCATTTATGAGAAAAAAATATAAATACATCAGAATAAATATTAATTTATCGCTTGATTTGATAAATATACCATGCATGACTTATTTAAATAATCATAAAATATATACGAATGTGCATACAGGGCGAAGTAAGAAGAAGAAGAAAAAAATAGTAATTGCAATTTCAGTCAAATTGATGAGAATCTATAAATTATTTTTGCAATCTGCAGCTTATATAGCCTCCCTATATATGCAATGTTATGTATGTGTGTAAGTATGATATATAATTTGTATACCCTTCATCACCGTAGGTATTTGTGCAGAAATTTGCAACGGGGAGAAAAATATATTGATACCACCACTTTTAGGAATAAAGTTGATTCAGAATTACTTTCTAAGTCGATTTAACGATGTCCGTCCATCCGTATATCTGGATGTCCATGCAAACCATGTGAATATAATTTAGGTCGCAATTTTATAATGCGATTTTTTTAATTTTCCACAAATAAATCTAATAATATAATAAATCGGTCCATTAGTTCTCAAAGATCCCATACAACCACCCATAAAAACATTACTTTGAAGATCTTTTATCACACATATAAGAATTGGTATAATTTAGATAAATATAAGCAAAAATCGATGTACGAAATTTTACGAGGGTGTGTCCATAAGCTTCTGTATTTCCCCTAAAAGAAGTTCTTTTAGACACACACAAATCCTACATACACATTATTAAAAAAACATACTGCACTTTAAGCATAAGTTGTCAATTTATTTATACGAGGGCCGCTAATAAAATTTTTGTAGCTATTATTCATAACTAACAATGTGTTTTAGAGTATTAAATAGTCGGGCTTGACCGACTATAATTTTTACTTGTTTAATATGATTTCTTCTCAAACACTTCAATTGCTCATTTTAGATGCAAAAAAAAAAAAATAGTTTTCGCCTTCCGTAATGAAAAAATATTTTTCTTCGTATCTAAAAGTTAAGATTTTGTTTTTATAATAGAAAATAACTAAAATTAGTGACAGTATAGGGTAACTAAATTAAATGACAGTTAGAAATTTATACTCTTTAATTGAATCAATTTAAATTTGAGTTGAGGTCAAGTTTTTTCTGAAAACATTTTTCATATTTACGAACATTGAATTTATTTTAAATACTAATTTAATTGCGTCAATAAAAAATCACAGTTTAAACGTACAACCACAGACAAGGTAAATAGGGCTGTATTAGTATTGTCAGTCTCCATGTGTCACCAAGAAAGACATGAAAAACATAGGGTTATACACGAATATTAGCTCTAATTCTGTCTATTTGTCTGTGTTAATGGGAGTGAATTTTCAAGGTTAGGAAATAAAAAAAGTCTTAAACTTCATTTGTGACTGGATAGAATTAAGTTAACGTATAATTTACAAAAGTACTATAATGGAGATAGACAAAAGTATAATCAATATAGTTTTATACACTCCAATACCTCTCAAGTGTAAGGACTTTGTAGGATTTGGACTCAGATATTAACAATTCACTAAATCTTCTACTCAAGGTAGAAGGAATAATCCATATAGTGTTTCTAAAGCCAAAAAAAAAAAAACGCATACAAAATAACATATCTCGTCTCAATCTAAATCTAACAACATATCTTGTAGGAAAGAAGACCAGTTAGCTCAGTCCTCGGACTATTTGGTAGGAAAAGTAACAGTTAATTTAAGTTAGGAACAGTATAGAAACAAAGCATGGAAATTTGTGTCAAGTTTCTGAAAAAACTATTATTGCAGCATAGTTGATGACGATGTTCGGGCAAATTTTTCGCAACTTCCAGGTTTAGGTTGCTGATGCTTGAGGGAATGTTAAGCAAATGTTAAGTATCCAAAAAAGTTGAAATTTTCCAAAAATTTCTTGGTGTGCTAATCAATATAAAGTTTCTTCAAAGGAATTATACAAATTATAACTGTAAATTTAGTGGTTTCGTTTCTATTATCATATATGTTTGTTAAGAATTTTTCGATCTCACTTCTTATATGTAAAATTTCTGTAAAACATATTCTATAGTTAAAAAATATTCAAGAGTGATGCAACATTTCCCCAGTAAATACTCATCTAATTATGTAATGAATTGAAAATAATAATAAAATTTACCCTGATAGTCTCTGTTGGAAACCTAAGCAACTTTAATGCTGTTCTATTTGCAGCAACAAATCAACCACAATAAAATTTTCTTAAGAGTTTTTTCATTATAATTTATTCGGCTGCATCCTTTACCATATTCCCTTAATCACTTACATACATTAAATGGAAACAAATGCGTGAATTGAAGATATTGAACTAATTTTATGTTTTTTCAGCTTGAATTCCGATTCCGAAAAAAATCATTTAAAAGCTACAGTGAATATTGCCACCTTGAAAATGCTCTTTACAAGGTATGTAAAGAATATCATGATCATATATGAGGATATGATACATATATTGAAAACAAATGGAATATATTCTTGAAAATTCCTTAAAATATTGGTGCGGAGCCAAAGCTTTAATGGTCAGTTTTATTGAAAAAAATATCCTATACGAGGATTCAATATTCATAAAAATAATATATACTGAAAACAATAATATAAATGTCTGAATTTCGAAAGATTTTATCTATATTAAAACAGATATAAAGCATTAAAGTCTGTTCTGAAAAGTTGGAACCTTAAATCTAACTCCAACAAAATAATAATATATTTAAGAATTTTAAAATATGGACCCTTTTTTGTATGTGCAAATTTCAGGTAGTTATCTTCAAAAATGCGACCAAATACACTGATTATGGGATGTATACCCTTCACCACCGTAGGCAGTTGGAGTATTATGCATTTGTGTTGATATTTGTACATACAGAACGGTATACCTTTAAGTGGACCGATCAACTCAGAATCGCTTTCGGTACAAAAATGGGGCTTTAAGCTTATAAAAGTTCTAAATATAAAGCGATTTTAACAAAATTTGTCAAAGGTAAGTCTTATGATTCAGTTCATTGCTTCTCATAGATCGCCTTTATACGTTGGTGTAGTAATAATAGTTGATCAAATTAAGATATATATAATGTGCAAAATTATACAAGGGTCTGTCAATAATTTCTTGCAGCTGCCATATAATTCCGCAGTACAATTCATTTTAAAACGAATAACTTTTACATCAATGTTACAATAATGTACTGCATACTTAAGAATAAATCAGAAACCTAAATTTTGAACGACCCATGTGTTCATTAATTTTTCGTAACTACTACTTTTAACCAAAAATCTGGTGTAGCATAGTAGATAGTCGAAATTGACCGACTATAACGTTCATATTAATTACTTTTCAATTCAATTATTTATAAAACGTATTTGATGGAGGGTATTAAAGTTTCGTCACAATCGAAGCAATATTGCTAATTTTTTACTTTATTGTATACCAAATTAGAATATTTGTTTGTTTTAAGATTTAAAATTAAATGTTATCGGAAAAAAAACCAAGTGGATTGTCAAACTTGGATATACTGTGTCTTAAATATCCTTCACCATACATATTCTAGATATATTATAGAACATAAACCAACATGTAATAAATGAAAAATAATTTTAGAATAAGTATTTGATTTTAAATAAAATACTATATTAGTAATGATCATTATGTCTCAACATCTATAATCACGACATGTATAAATGTAACAAGTATTTATAGTTTGAATAACCATTAATCATAGATAATAAAAATTATTTTGTTTAGAGACAAATCGGTACTGATTTGTAAAAACATATATGTAACTGATAGATATCAAGAAAAATCATGTTAACATTTTATATTAATTTGTAAATATTTATATGGAAATAATTAATAATAAATGTCTTAATTTAACTGCGATCAGTTAAATGATCATATATTCATATTGATAACATGTTAATTAAAATACTAAACAATATTTCTAACAAATTAAAACAGAATTCATGTTTTAATTAAAGTTATCGTTAACAAAATCTACATTTGGCGGCAAGAGATCAAACTTGATTTTATTACATACCTTAATTATAAAATCTGAGGTAAAGGGAATTTTGGAATAAAAAAATACATTTTGAATTAAATTTTTGTAACCTCCCTCAAAATAAGTAGTGATTTTAACGAAATTTGACTATTTGTTAGAATCGCAGATGAAGAAAAATTTATTTGCAAAACATTCAAATAGAACTTGACATATATCATTATTTTGTAATACGATAATTTTTTGATATATTTATTATGTGGTCCAATTTATTTTTCTAGTCATCATAAGTATATGTTGATAACTTTACGAACATCGCTTCATATATGACTGCATAAGGTTCCTTCAAGAAATAAAATATTTTAAAAATCCCTAGGTTTTCCTTGTCTGAAATCCTGATTATGATTCCAAAGCATTTGTTAATGAAACCAGCCAATTTGCGTACATGGTAATATTAGTAATAATTTTTTTAAATTAAGATATTTTGATTAAATCAAATGTGAATATGTAGAACTATAATTTTACAAAATATCATCAGAATCAAAGAGTATAATTGGAAATTTCACATGTTACCATAAAATCCCTTTGGTTAGTTTTAAATTTTTTCGAACAATATATCTTTAATTCAATATGTATAAATAAATTATTATCTTGGAAGATCCAAAAGGCACCAAAAAATTCCATAATTTTCATTCATCAACATAAAAAAAGACTTTTAAAGACTTTAATTCCCCCTTGAGGACCCTTTTTCTATTGAAATGGTATTCTAATTTGTCGATTTATAATTGACAATACTAAGAAGATTCTTCACATGAACTTAGAGATTGCCAGGTTTTAAGAACTTCTCAGTATTATAACAAATACTTAAGCAAAATTGAGCTTTGTCAATTATTGTGGATGTGAGCAGACAAACGCAGGTACAGACAGACGGACATTACTAAATCGACTCAGATTTTGATTTGATATAGGAATATATGTATAAACTATGGGGTCTGATATGATTTCTTCTATGCGTTACATATGACAAAGTTAATATACACTCTTCACCATATGTGGGGTATAATAACTGCCAAATGTATATTTTTAATATTTTGATTAGTTCCGAATGTGATCAGAATTTTATTTCTATGTTTACTGTTTTAAAAGGTACATTTGATACAAAATAGAACTAAAATTAAGTTTCTACCTTTATTCTTCCTAAAAGTGCCGAATTAAAATAAAAATACTGTACTGTATTATTTTCTAAAAAATTATTACAATAAGTACAGGACTTTTTTCATATCTATTTATACCATACACCACCATAGGTGTTCCGGGTATCATACATTTGTGCTGATGCTTGTTACAAATAGGAAATATTGTATTAAACTTTTAAGTATACCGTTCGACTCACAATCACTTTCTTAGATTGGTCCTAATATAGCTCCCGTGGAACTACGGCCATTTTTCTAAAATGTTCAATATTGTGATGATAATTCATATCTTTTAAAATTTGTACAACCAGAAACCACTAAACCAAAATTTTCGAATACATAATTTTCAATTTCCCTCATTACTTCCTTTACTTACGAAAATCACCTTAATTGCATAAATCTCTTATAAATGTTAGTATAATGGACATATTTTTAAAATAAATACATTTTATACTAGCACAATTCATTAAATATACTAGGGTCGGTCCAAAATTTTTATTGCCACACAGGAGCGTAATGTGTTCTATTTCACTCTAGCTTATTTAGTTTTGGCATAGTTGCCAGATAAATATTGATGAAAAAAATCAAATCGTCAAATTTTCTTTTCAAAGTCGCCAAAAAATCGTCAACATTAAAAATGACTTGTTTTTTCAAAAAGGACTCAATTTTACTAATTGGAACAAAAATTTAAGAAGTTATGAATAGATTCAAGCATGATCTGGAAATTTTATATACGGAATGTCACAGAACATGTTTTACTTCAGTCTTTAAGATTAAATAACATTGACATTTTCTGAAAATATATTACTTTAATGTGTTGAAACTCCTTGGAAAAGTATGCTGCAACATTTTCTTTGCGTCTTGAATTATCCGTAAAAAAATTAAGTTGAATGTTACTGAAACGAATTTATTGATTTTATATTACAGTCATTATTATATGGACTTTGGGTAATTGTTATTGAATTGACTTTATTAACGGTGGGTAGAAAATTTTAATTAAGCCCAGGTTTTGGTAATGGATTATATAAAAATCTTGGATAACAAATTTAAAATTTAAAATATAGTCAAATATGGGTTATAATGTCATTTTGAGCTCATAAAATTGTCAAAATGGCGATAAATCTGGCAACAGTGTGTTTAGGAAAAGTTTTTAGCTTCTGTCGCTTACATTGTGATCTCTTTTGTGATTAAACTGACAAAACTTATGCAAATCAAATATTTAAAAATATTCCTTTTAATTTTTTTGGGTCGATAATAATATGTGTGTTTCATTATGTAAGTAATATTTCCCGGATTAGGATTTTATACTGACAAAATCTAAATAAAGATTAATTTATCAATTAACTCTTAAAATCAAATTTAAAATTTCTTTAACAAAATTTATTAAGTTCACCTGATTTAAAAATCTTACAAAACATTTAACTTACAAATATTAAGTTTATGTTTTAAATAAAACCACAATGAGCTTTTGCTTTCAAAATACAAATATATATTTAATAAAATACTTTAAATATTGGATCTTAATTAAATTACAAAATTATATTTATTTTTTCCAACAATAGAAAAGGAAAGTAAAATAAATGGTGAAAATAGGAAATTGTGCAAAAATAATAATGAAACCAAAATACTCTTATGAAAAATATTATTCCATAGCATAAGCTCTTGTCATCATTAATTGGAAATATTCATCATTATCTATGGAGGCACTAATTGTGGCATAATAATTAACGAACTCTTCTTTGGTTACCTTTAAATAAAAAAGAGAGGAAAATTAATAGTTAATATTAAATAGATATAATCAGGAAAATTATCTCTCAATTAAAAGAACTAAAAGCTTAAAAACCATGGAAAATATATCAAAATCATTGTTGTTATAGCGTCCACCGCAACAAATGGTGAAGGGCGTATGTAAACTTTGTCATTCCGCGTGTAACGTTAAGAAGGAATCATCTCAGACCGCTTAATGTGTATGTAAATTCTTACATTAAACATAAATCCGAATCGATTCAGTTATGTCCGTCTATCTGTCTCTTTGTCTGCCTCTCCCTCTGTCTGCTGTTAGTACGCTCACGTCCACAATAATGGACAGAGCTCAATGAAATTTGTCCTAAATATTTGTTATAATTCTGAGACATTTAAAACCAGCAAAATCGGTTTAATACATTAAAAGATGTATTCCGATATCTGAGTCAACGTCACAGATCCAGGGGAGAACTTTCGTAAAATTGTCAATAATAAATCTATAAATTAGAATGATTTTTACTACAAATGTACTGCATTGCACTTTCAAAAATCGGTTCAGTAGAAAAAAGTTATAGCCAAAAATATAATGCACTCAATGGCGCGTTAAGTATTCATGTGTTTAATTTAAGAAAAACTGTGTTATATTGTACATGTTTGTGTGTCTACAAGTGAGTGTACGAAAAATAACGTATTAATTTCACACGCATTTGTTGTGGAGGGTATTGAGGATACGCCATAGCCGAATAAAGTATTCTTATTTGTTTTTGTTTCACTTACTTTGCCATCCAAATTGCCACGACCACCTTCGAAATTATGCAAAAAGTCAGTTAAAATTTCATCTTCAGTCTTTTCGCCACTCTTGAATTTTGGATGTTCACGAGCCGTATAAACATTTTTCAAATCTTCCAGGGTTATGACACCATCACCAGTCTTATCCATTTTTGCAAAGGCCTTATCAATTATGTCTAAACGAGCTTTTGACATGGGAGGCTGTTAACGTAATAAACATAAAAATAATAATAAAAAAATTAATTTATTAAAATATTACAAATAAAGAATATAAAAGAAAGAAGGAATAGATAGAAGAAGAAAAAAAGCGAAAATAAAGGAAATAAACAAAAACAGCAACCAACACAACCACCAAGATAATATACATAATGAAATTTTATACATTTCTTGAGAATTACAAAATAAAATAAACTACAAGATAAATAATAAACATAAAAAATGAAAGAAGAAGAAGAAGAACCAGAAAAAAATATTCAACATACTCTCAATTTAAGTAGAAATTCTGTCATGTTTACGGAACCACTGCCGTCTTCATCGAAACTGTAAGATAAAAATATATATTTTTTAATGAATTAAGAAAAAAAGATGGAAATATTTTAACAGATTAAATGTTTAATTAATATTTATGTATATTTTGTTCCTTTAAATCTTTAGTTACCTGCGAAACATTTCTTTAATCTCATCATTACTCAACTCCAAGCCCATTTCTTTAATACTTTTTGTGAATTCATATTCATTTAAGGCTTTACTGCCGTCATCATCCATATTACGGAAAATTCTATTTTTGAATTTTGAAAAAGAAAAAAATAGAAAAAACTGATCATATGAAAAAAAGTATAGTGGTATTAATGAGATTTTTCTTCATTATAATGCACAATGGGACACAACAAAACTATTGGAAATAAATCGCTTACTTAAGGATACAGAAATTCAATCCGACTAGCTGTCAATATTAAACCAGTTATCTTAATACAGATGACAGTTTCGAAAGTATCTTCATAACATTTGATACGTATTTGCTTTATTTTTATTAGTAAAGATAAAAACTATTTGATTTGATTATAAACATAAAACATAGATTAAATAAAAAAATTCGATGGAACCATGGAGAGAGGTGATTTGTGAAATTTCTTTCGAGATATTGGATTGAAGAGAATGTTTGTACAGCAAAGCTTAATGGGTAAAAACTAAAGTTATTAAATATAAAATGATTTTATTAAATTTGATACAACTTAGACTTAATATTCTGAAGCCACGTGCCAGATTTTATTTTGTTTATTATTTTATTATTTCTAAAGGCCAACTCCCGCGCACCACTTTAAAGCGCAAAAATGTGACACGATGCCAAGTTTATGAAGGAAAGAATTTTTTTTAATATTTTTTTTTAATTTCTGGAAAATTTGTACTCTCCTGATGTATATATCCAGAGACTATTTGGGGATTATAACAAGAGATCTATCAGAATAGAGTCCGCGTTGTTGAATTAACACTGACTTCCTTCCATCAATGTACATTACAAGGAAAAATATCATCGGTTAAGAAAGTCACAGCGACAAAAAAGTATATAATAGTTTCCTCTTTCTCCTCATTTCCGTCACTTCTAAAGAAGTTGTTAATAGGAAGATTTAATATCTTAACATGCATACCAATTAAAGTCGGGTTTATTGCTGAGATGAATCTACGAAGATTCTGTCTTGAAAGGTCCAGAAATTAATTTGATCTTGCTTTAGTTAAAGGAACACATAATTTCTTCGAAAATCTTTTTTTATAATGTTCCTGCGCCATATTTAAGAAATATCGTACACCAGAAGATATGCTAAATGAACTGCTTTTATCTTGATGATTAGATGATCCACTTCTTCACAGCTCTTCTTTTATAAAGAACTGTGCCTATCAATTTCATTTACTTTACTATAAACCAACTACATTGTTAAGAAAACTCAGTATATTGTAACAGTGATCGTAAGTCTACTTAGGAAGCTTAAATCTATCAACTTATCTGGAAAATTGTAAATTTTTTATGACCCGAGCTGTACAACTGTGAGACTTTGTGAACTAGCCTCCGTTAAGTCACAACGTTGAAATGGGGCAAACCGTTAGGAATTTACAGATTTATTTCCATTTCATAGAAAACATTGTGAGATTCAAAGCTATTTATAGTCAATATACAACTTCAAATTTCATGAAAATTAGATTTTCAAAGGGTTTTTTACCTCCAGGCAGATTCTGAGGTTTGTAAAGATGAATTACTTTGATGTTCACTTAAGAATCAACATTATGAAAAATAATTCACTATGATTTTTTTGAAATATTGATTTTTGAAATATTGATATGTGCTGTAAAAATCCTTGTTTCGAGAGATACATCATTTTTCCGAGAGTATAAAATTCTTTATCGCTTTTAAATTTTTGTCTGCTGAGATAAAGTGCTGTAACACATTAAATATGAAATTACTTTAAAACCAAAATCGTTAGAAACCACGTTTTAAAATCCACATCATGACATTTTGAAATAAATGAAATTCTACCATTTTGAATATAACTCTTCATAGTTCCCATTATAAGTCTGTAATTGGCTTAATTGAAAAAAACTCTTTTAGTATAAATTATTTGTTGCATTGAAGACACCTTTACAAAAGTTATAATAAAACCAAATAACCCTGTGGGACAAGGCAGAAATATTTTCAAATTATACTTAACTTGATCAAAATTTCATTAAAATTATATTACAAAAATCAAATACATATTAATTCCATTAATTGTTTATATCCCACTTTGCATAAGAGAATACATCGACATATATTTTACATTCACTCATTACCTGCCCAAACCAATAATTCCATTGGCACCACGAGAAATGCAAAGTGCACGTAATTTCGAAATAGGATCCATACCACCAGCTGAGAGTTCCGCAATTGATTTATTCACAATATTGGCTTCAAGTTGTTGAAAATCCTACAGATGTATCGAAAAAATACCAACATTAATTATTTCAGATAATTTGTAAAATACAAAAAAAAAAAAACAATCATGTTAAACAATCACATTAATTTGATATTAATAACAATTTAAAACAATTAATGTTTAATTTAACTTATATTAAATTTATATTAAAATATTAACACACGACACTCACTTAAACAGAGAAGAAGTATTAAACTGAATACAATTAAGTAGACAGATTTATAACGAAGGAAGTAATAAAAATTATAATTAATAAGCGGAGCTTCTTTTTTATGAACTTTAATTAAGCGTAAGAATATATTGTTCCATGAATATTTTATTTACGATTAAGAATAATAATAAAAATTCTTTTTTCAGAATGTATAATATTTTTTCATAATAAAACAAAAATAAAAAGTGGTGAATAATTCTCATTTTTTACATTTTAACAAACAGCGAAAACCAGAGTCAGATGGTTGAACTCAATGGGTTTTAAATATAGATTTTAATTGTATTAACTTTCTGGACTGAAAATAATTAATTATTTACAAATGTTTATATGTTTGTTTGCATATAAACTTAATGATTATTTCATTCATTAACGTATAATTTTGTTCATTATACCCTACACCATTGTAGGCATTATGCGACCATGCTGACGTTTGTAACGTAAAAAAAAACACAATCTGAGTCGAATTAGCGACGTCTGTTCATCTGTCTGTCTGTTTGGCTGTTCGACTTGCTGTCCATGTACACGTTGTGAGCACACTACATGATCTCGATTTTAATCCAATGTCGTAGTCTATTGAAGTTGACCATGTTCGGTCCAATAATCGGGTACCTCCCATACAAATGCCCTCCCGGAAGGAGGTTTTAACCTTCTTGATTTTATTGAAATTGATGTGCTAAACATTGCTTCTCATAGGTCTCATAAAAGCTCCCTTCCAAATAGCACTTTGAAGGGATAAAAATCTTACATATACATTGGTATTGACAAATTAAAATATATATAAACAAAAATTGACATGCTTAGTTATTCGAAGGTCGGTCTATAACTTCTTCTAGCAGAAATAATTTTGAAACTCCTAAATTTCAGATAAATGTTATTGTCCCAATAATATACTCCTCACTAAAGAATAAATCAGAAAACTTAATTATACGGAGGACGTTCATTAATTTTTCATAACTACTAATTATAACATATATTGTGATGTAGGGTATTATTTAGTTGGATTTGACCGACTATAATATTCTTACTTGTTTTCTTTTTTTTTTTGTTTTAGTTCCTGTTAATCATCATATTTACAAAAATGTATATTAAATTATTATTTATATAAGTTTACCTTTTTTTCATATAAAATAAATTTATATGTATTTTGTATAAATAAATAAATAAATAGTAAATAATATATAAATTCATATTTAAGCATTTTTACATGATTTGGCTTTGTATGGATGTATATGTATATACTTACATTTATTGATTTCGCTTGCAAGGTTTGACGGCATGACATTAGTAAAAACATTATAATCAATAAAAGTTTTCCAACCCATCCCTTTTTAGTCTATCAAAGAAATTATACAAAATTAGTCCTTATTCGTTAATTGTATTTGTGGGGATTTTTTTTATTGTTTTTATTAAGTCAATACATTCACCAACCAACTAACGGGCCAACCAACTAATTCATATATCATGCTTGGTATTTTAGTAGTCTAGAGTTCAAGAGGTGTATGTGTAAATTATTGTCTTGCTAAGTGGATTATAGTAATATTAGGGGTAAATAAATTTCTTACGTTTAATCATAAAAATCATACATTTGCATAATATAACTCTGGGAGTGGACCCAATAAGGTCTACATGGATGGAGCAAATTAAGGTATTACGAATAAAAAAATTCCTTGAGTGAAGATTGTTATTTGTCATCCAGTTTCCAACTTTATTTAGCTTCTAAAACCATCTTAACCTCAAGTTATTTGGATTTAAAATTACAACTTAAAAAATTTTACAGGATTTGGAATCAGTTTTTGTACCTTTTATCGTGACAAATAGTGAAAGGGGTATATTAACTTTGTCATTCCGTTTGTTATACCATTCATAAATTATATAAACCCCTATAAATTATTAAGTCAATTCAGCTATGACTGCCACTTTGTTATTAAAAATCTATAACTTCTTATTGGTTATTCGGGACGGATATAAACTGCCAAGATGTGTAACCTCGTGTATTGAAATTGTTAAAATCGTAATTATTTTGAACACTAGTTTTTCTAGTTGATGGACAAAGATATTAAAATACTGAATACCGTATAAAAAATAAAAATATAAAAGAATTTTATATCTATTTGAATCCGATAAAAAGTTATATCTATAAACGAAATCTTAAAGCAAACTCGTGAAAAATAAATCCGACAGCATTTAGGGAAATCATTTTCCCCGCTTGCTTATATGATTTTTATAAATTTTAAAAGATATATACGAATCAAAAAGTAGAATCCGTTCAAAGTCCTTATTAAGGATTTACTAGGTGTTCTTCCAATTAAAATCAAGAACAAGCGTTATGGATCAGTCACATTCAGTATTCACAGTAAAATATAACTTTTTAACAAGCGAATTTGGAAGTGTTTTCGCAGCCACTTGTCTTGGTTTAAGAATTTTCACATTTTGAAGTTAGTCTGAATGAGAGCTACAGTATGTTCTTGAATGTTGTGCCAAATTCAATCAAAATATATTTACATCTGTATGTTTTATAACCTTAAAACACTATTCCGAAATGCTGAACCAAAGAAGTCCAAAGTCAAATTTGGAAGAACCATGAATCAAAACAAAAATTAATACCAGATTTCATCAATATATCTCCAAAATGGCGACCTGTAGATGGTTTACAATGCCCATGTTGACAGGTTGCTGAACAGATGTCGTTTTATCGACTCAGAAAGTGATTCTGAGTCCATTGTTGAACTTAGAGTATAATTTAGTTATGAAAAGCCAAAGACAAAAATTTATTTTTACCCCAAATATTATTTGATATATAATAAAATTTATATGTGCTTTCATTTCCTACCCACATGCAGGTATTTTCATTTCTATTTGCAAAAGTCTGTAGTAAATAAATATAATTCTCTATAATCTTTCACCGTGTTATAAATAATATAATAACAATTTTTATTGTAATTGTAAGAGTTTGTTATATAAGTAAGTGTGTCAAGCAATAATATCTACATATATGTATCTAAGAAATACATATATATGTGTAGATACAATTAAATTGATTTTATTTTTATTGCTACGTAATATTTATTTATTTTAGTTTTTATCCATTTACATAAGTATTTTAATTTATTACTTTTATTGTTGTTGTTGCTATTGTGTACAATTAATTAATATATTTGTCATAAAATAAATATTGATTTAATGGACCTAATTAATTTAAATGATTTGATAAATTAAGAATGAAAATGATTATATAGAAAATATATGAAAGAAAAATACAAAAATAAGAAATGATTAAGGACAATTTTAATTTAGGACTAATAAATTGTTATATTAAAGTTGTTACTTGTACTTGTTTAACTAAATAAATATTAAATTTATAGAAAATTAAAAAAGAAATTTATGATTCTAATTAAGATAACTGAAATAAATAAAATAATATACAAAAGTTTATGGTTGTAACATCAAAATTGTATTTAATAGAATATAATATATAGAATATATAATAGAAATATAAATATATATAAAATAACTATATGTTTTATATATCTACAACGCACTTTGGGGCAAACTTACGATGTATTGAAGTGACATAAGGGAAATCTAATAATTACTACTTAAAAGTGTAGAATCGCGAGAAATCAGAATACCATTTACATGAAATTGAAGAGTTCATACCACTTGTGGTGGTGTGAGTATAATCAGCCGGTTTTGAGAATAGCTCTATAGAAATTTTGATTATATCGCATTACTTCTATTGTCCTTTCTTGCTTTCAGTTAGAAAATTGTTTTTAAGATAATAGCAAACGATCTAACTGAACTGAATTAGGACATTCGTCTAACAGTGAGAATGTTTCCAACAGACTGACGAACTATATAGATTTTTTATTAAGAGCAAGAATGCACACTTTATAGGATCTTAGATAGTTTATTTCTGACTAGAAAAAAGTGCGTTCTAAAATTATTAAATATTTTCATCGAAACCGAACTTGATCCTACAAAAAGTTGGCCAAAGTCATTCAAAGGTCTACCGTTGAACCGAGAGAACTTGTCCGATGATAGAAAACCACCACATCTGGTGGTGAAGGGTACAAAAATTATGGAGCAAACATTACTACATAAGGTCACATGAATAAAGATTGATCCTTATTATTTGTTCCTACCACCATCTTTAAATATACCGTTTGACTCAAAATGGCTTTCTGAGTTGATGTAAGCAAGTCCCTCAATCCGGCTTTCTGTTCATGTAAAGCTTGTACGCCAATTACAGATTACAATTTTTATGATATCCTGATGAAATTTCCTAGCATGTGAATTATTATTTTAAGGCAAAATGTCCGCTAGGAATGGGGTTTTTAGTACATAAAATTTCTAAATATCAAAATATTATATCCAAGTAAGCAAAAATAAGTCTAATTATATACTTTAACGATGCCTTAAATTCGGACCATTATTTTCATAGGTCCCATACAAATACCCCTTTACTTTGAAACTTATAAATCGCACTGTAATAACACTTTGTTCATATAAAACAACTATAAGCCAAAACTGCAGTGCAAAAAGTCTATTTACTCCCATTAATTCTTCAGAAAAAAATTCTTAAAACGTACACATTTCACATAATTATTATTATCATAATACTCTTTTGTACACATAAGCATAAATCAGAAAAGATAATTATACGAGGGCCGTTCTTTTACAACAAACAATGTGGTGTAGGGTATTTCATAGTCGTGATTGACCAACTATAACATTTTCTACTTGAATAATAGAATTATTCTTATAACGCCTGGGTATAAATATATAAAACGCCAACTTAAAATTTCTAAAAGAACATTATTTTAAACACATTTTCTGATAAAATTAGAAGAAAAATAATATTCTTTTTAATGGTTTTCATAATAATTATAAAATTCTTTTCTTTAAAATACATAGAAATGAAAAATTAGTATAATTCGTGTTGATTCTAAGGCAAATAGGTTGAATGACTTTAAAAAGTTATAAACAAACAAAAAAGAACTCAAATGGAATTAATGATTTTTTAAATTTTGTTATTGTTTTGTTAAACATGAAAAAACCATCAGTTTTAGTAACAATAAGCAAAAAAATACAATTTAAATAAAAAGAACTGAAAATAAAATACTTAAAAGCCGGCAAAATAAAATAAAAATACAGTCAACGAAACAAAATCACACCAAATACACACACATATATATACAAGCAAGACAAACAGGTAACAAATACACAAAACTACAGATGTGAACAAAATTATATTGAAAGAGACTTTCACCAGATATTTCACAGTGAATCACAAAATACCAATGAATGAATAAGAGTAACAAGTAAGAATACTAAATTCGGCAATGCCGAAACTTTAGTACCCTCCACCACATATTAATAAGAAGTAAATACGTTATGATCCGTGCATATACATTCACGCATATCCTCACAGGGACATTTAGGGAGTCATTATTATTTATATTGTTGTTATAAATATATTTTTACTGAACCGATTTTGATAATTTTTGGAATGGTTGTGAATATATATCTTAATGTAATGGCAACACTTTTTTCAAATTTGTCGATTTATAATGTTTGCCTTATATATCGGTCTATACATTTTTATATTCTGAACCAATTTTGCTGATTTCAATCAGTTCTATCACTAATTGTGGATGTGAGCGCGCCAACAATAGACAGATAGACTATATATTTTAACATTTTAGATCGATGTTGCTGGTTTTAGTCTGAAATAACTTTTCTTTAGCGTTACACACGGAATGACAAAGTTAATATACCATCTAAATTACCTGTGATGGTAAAGGGTACAACAACTATGGTACTTCTAATAAAAACTAAGTAAATAGTTAGTCAAACAAATACATGACTCATACTCATACTTAAATTAATAATGTTTTAATTTAATAAATTATTGTTACAGACAAAATTTAATTAATTGAAATAAACGGAAATAAATAATTATTTTTAGCTAACATGACATTGAAGGTTATTTGCGAATTAAAACTACAAAATATATAATTCGTGCGACAAAAATTTAATTAATTAAGTAGAAAATCACTTACAAATATTTCATCACCCATTTTTTGTAGTCTTAAATTCTTGTATTTGTTCTTTTAAAGAAACGAATACTTTTTATTAACAAGAGAAACAAAAGAAAATCATAAAAATATATTTTTACTAAATTAAAGAATTTTTTTTTAAATTTAAACTCACTTTAATAACAAATTCACTGTTTGTTATAAATTTTATTTAATATTTCACTTTTTTGTTATTATTTGTATTTTAAATCCAAATATCTGTTGTTGCTTCACCGGCTTTGAAAAACAAACTAAAAATTCAATGCCAAACAAATAATTCCCCAACTACGTTTAGATCTCACTAAATGATGATTTTTGTATTGTGTGTGTATGAATAAAATAAAAAAATACTTGCACATACAGTCACACGCAAACACAATAAAAAAATCCAAAAGATACAAATGTGAACACAAAGCAACAATATTAAACAATAACAACAAGTGGCTAAATGTAGTGCACACCTATAATTTTATTAGTCAGCCAGTAGGTCGGTCATAAGAGCCGCTTATGTTCTCTTCTTCTCTCCCTCATTACCTTTACTCTCCGTATAAGCGTTAAATAATAGAGGTATCTATGTTTAAGTATCTATATATTAAATTTAAATTGAATTTGTTTGTTTGTTTGGGACTTATTGAACGACTAAACTACTAGAAACACAAGTCGTGAAGAGGGTATATTAAGTTTGTCTTAACTTTGTAAGACCTCATAATACATCAAATCAAAATCTGAGTCGATTTAACTTTGCCAGTCTGTCTATTCTGTCTATCAGTGTGTCTGCTTGTCAGTTGTTGTCACGCTCACGGCCACAATTATTGACACAGCTCAATGAAATTCGGCCTGAGTATCCTGAAATATTTCTTTAGATATAATTCGTTTACGTTTCATATTCTATTTTTACTAAAGCTTCAAAGCGTACCGAGTTTATGCTAATTCTTCATACAATAACAAACCAGTTTATTATTTATAGTTGGCAGCGTTTTCTCAAATTATACCACAAAGTATATTTGAACAGAGATAACAAAGAATTAAAACTTCAAAAATTATTATAAATGATAATTTGTCTCCATTACAGATTGGGGCAGAATAGAAAAATTTTGGAAGAAATGTGTAATATCCGAGCATTTCGTTTAAAGTTCTTGCATGTTTAATTAACACATTTTGGAATACTACCTGATCCCGTTTAATGATTTACGAAATTGAATGTTATCAATAGATATTAAGTCGGAAAAAAATTGAGTTTTTTGTTTTTCATAAAGTTTTTTTTTTTTGTCAATCCATATGTAACGCCAAAAGGAATCATTTTGCATTACATTGAAATCTGAGTCGATTTAAATATATTCGTTTGTCAGTTGGAAACATTCTCACGGTCAGAATAAAAATCCGAATTCAATTAAATTTGTCTAGATTATTTTTTCTATTGTCCTAAGCAGCTAGCGAATTAAAATTAGTGGAATCATTCCAGCAACAACAAAGCAGTTATAGACCTTAATCCGAGACAATCTCGATATTCAGACAGAAATCTTCTGTCACTTTCTTAAAAAATATTTATCAGATTAAAGTAAAATGTAACTATAATTTATTGCAAAATGCAGCTCATTAATATTCAAAAAATCGAATAATTAGAAAAAGCGATAGTCAAAAATATAACAAATTTGACTCTCAATATACGTAGATATATAATTTGTATTTGTATTTTTAAAAAAGTTTGTTGTTATTAATGTGTATAAACGTATGGTGTATTAATGTTTACATATATATTAATGTTGATGAAACTTCGTAAACATTTGCATATTTATGTAGGAAAATATAGATTTAGGATAAGCGAATTCTAACTTTTTAGTGTAGTGGGTGAATCCCCAGCTTTGCAAATCTCGAGTGTTTTTTTCTTATGTTATTGTAAATAATATTATTGAAGATTCGAAAACTTTAACTTCCTTCCTGCATCCAAGTCATAAGTCAGAGGTTCGTACGATCCGAAAATTACTAAAATACTCTCGCGAACAAGGAAAGAACACGAAAGCCTGGTCAACCCGACTATCTAATAAAAAAATGTGGTTACGAAAAATTAATTAACAGCCCTCGTATAATTTGATTTTCTGATTTATTCTTAAGTGTGTAGTAGGTTATTTTTGCACCAAGACTTATGCTAAAATTATGCGTTTTAAAATATGATTTTTTTGTTTGGTGGGGGGGTATTTGTTTTGTGTTTAAATGAGAGCTACAAGAAATGCACCGACTCTCATATAATTTTTAATATAGCATTTTGCTTATATGTGTTTAACAATACCGACGTATACGCCAGAATTTGCATTAAACGTGTTATTTGGAAAAGGGTTTTATGGGACCTATGAGAAATAATGAACCGATCCTCGTATATTTTGGCACATCATTTTAGAACATTATAAGACTTACTCGTGTACTTTCCTTTTAATCGTTTTGTTTTGAGGATTTTTATATCCATAAAACTCTATTCCGGGGAGAACACTTGAATGGGAGGTACCTGAAATATTGGAACGATCATGGCCAATTTCATGGCTTCGTTCTTGGGCTAAAATAATAATAATATGTCCCAAATTTTATCCCGATTTTTAAAAAATTGCTACCTATATACTGTTTACAATTTTTACATGACAGGATAGACAAACGGTCGGACAAGGTTAAATTGACACAGAAAGTGATCCTGAATCGAACGTTATACTGAAAGGTAAGTGTAACACTATTCATTCTGCATATTATAAAACATCAACACCGGGAAAAACAGTAGTTAGTTTGTGGTGATCCAAATGAAGCATAAACAAAAAGATGAATGACGGGCGCTTTTACTTGAAACTCTACTCTACGATCACACTGCGTTCGCGCTGAAGAAACTGATGAAAACTTATGCAAGGCATTAAGGGAGTACATCGAAGCGATGGAATAATTCCTATGTCACTGCTTGGATTTTGCACTTTCACACATACCTTATTTGTGAGGTGTAAATTGGAAGAAATGAAAGAGATGTGTTAACTATAGGTTTGTATGATTAAGTCGAAAAATAGATCAGCAAAGATTTTGTAAGGAATTGCGATTCTAAAAGAGCCACCATCATTAATTCATCGTTATGCCTCATAATTGAATGTCATTTTTGAAGGTTTAATTAGCTTGAGAACTGCCGACTTCTGACAGGAGATTTATTGCAATTCCCGGAGTATTATTGAGTTAATGCTCATTAATTCTAATGGCATATACAAGGCAAATAATATATCTTATCTTATAAGAATATACTAAAAATGGTATATTCTTATAAGAACATACCATTTTTAGTCTCTGTGTCTGTGATAATACAATTTATATACAATTTATTTCTTATTACAATGTCATAACTACTTAATAAATAAATTGTAGCAAACAGAATAAAAGTTGTTTTTATTTTTCTAATTTTTATGTTCATTGACAAATTAATTACTTTTTTCCAATTTTGAAATTTCTAAATCTAGTCTGTAATTGTAATTAAGTATGTGTGCAAGAGGACTTTAAAAAATAACCTACACTGAAAAGTAAAATAGAGTCGTAAATAAATTCAATAATGATAAACTGAGATCTAAAATTTTTAGAAATAATGTTTCAAAATTTCCTATCTAAACTCACACTTTTCTGAACACTTGATTATGAAAGATAAATACTTTGACTGGTGTGTATTAATGAAATTAAAAGTCCTTAAAATATGTCGGCCTCTTATGTGTGAAAAAGTAATCATTACTGACAGTGACAGGCAATGTTTATTTGTTGCGACTTGGTTTAAAATTGTTATGACACTAACATTCATGTGAAATTAATACTTTTTAACGGTATTTTTTGTAGGGTTGTGGGAATTAGAAAATGGACCAACCGCTTTCTTCCCTGTTCAATTTAATTTTTGAAATAAAATAAATATTTTGATATTTCACCTGAACAGCTTACATAGTATTTTTTTGAAGAAATCCCATATTTTTCCGTTTTTTTATTAATCTATCCAAGCGATATCAGGTACAAAAGTTCCAAATATGCAATTTGAGAAATTAAACCGAAAGTAGTATTTTGAAAAGCAGGTCGCAATTGGGAAATTTTGATGACTCAAAACCGGTGTAACTACACTAATATAACATTTGACTCAATTAAAATATTGTTTGTAATTTTTATTTTCTTTATTTGAAAAAAGAAGGATAATAATGATCCCATAAACAGTTTTGAATTCGTGCATAAAATTCTCATTTTGTTCGCTACAGCAATGTATCGCTACGCTGAACTCAAATTCAAATGTAATGGGCAACTGAAAATATTGAAATGTCAATAGGACGGTGGTAAGCCAACCGATCGGTATTTCTGATGAATAGTTTCTTATATGTTTGTTGATCTGCTGATCTTCCATTTTCATAAATTTATGTAAAATATTCCTTTAGTTTCAATAACATTAATTCAAATGTTCTATAAAGTATTTTTCTCTTTAGATTTCTGTATTCAATTTACATTTTCTTTGTCAAATTTCACTGCGTTGCTGTCATTTTAACTAAATATCAGTTGAAATAACAAATTTATCGTTAATTTTTTAACGAATTTTTATTCAATTTTACATCTTTTACTAAAAAATATTTTTGATTAATTTTTTTAGTATATTTGAAGAAAATTCTTCAATTTGAAGAAATTAGAAAAAAGAAAGAAATAGAAAAAGTGTTTATTTAACACCTTTTTATCAAAGTTCCACGACCATTTTTTTAATAATACCTACGACATTTGGTTCAGTGTATTATAACGCATATATATTTTCTCTTTTTTCGAATTTGTTCTCAAAAATTTTTAGTCCGTTTTAAATGTTTTACTCCTGACTACTTAAAAATTTCTAGATATTTGCTTTTGACGCTTCGAAATTTTGCGTTAGGCGAACTGTGAGAGAGCAGAATGATGGTGATTTTCTTAAACATTCCTATGAACGGATAGACGAAAATGCGAAATGCATTTTGAATTCAACGGCAATATTCGTTCAGTTCAATGAAAAACTCAATGGTTTTTCGAATTGAATCGTAAACGATCGACTTAGTTGCACATGGAATCAAATTAAGTTGGAAAAAATCTTGTTAGATTAGTTTTGTATGGGAATTTTGGAAGATAATTTGATTAAATTTGAGAAATAATTTTATTTCAGCTGAAAGATGAAGGTCATTTTATTTCCAACCCATACATTAGACGTAAAACAACATGACTAGTTAAGTCATTCGTCTGATTACAAACTACTATTCTATTACTGTCCAAGGAGGTAATCTTTTATCTCTTAACGACTCACAAAGGAGACATTTGCGTGCTCTTCCTACAATACAGCTTGTGGTGATGAAACAGTAAAACGTAATATCACATATAAGTTTTTCACCAATTTTACGGTCGTGGGGAACAATTGCTTGAGAACACAAAATCTTAATTTTCTAGCGATATGAACTGATTTAATTCACTAGCGGAACTTTAGAATTAAATATTGTTATCGGTTCTTGTTTAAAAAAAGCTTAAACGTGAATTTTATCTTTAAGTTTTAAAGCTGTAACATGTAAAAAGTTTCTGCCTTGGCTTATATCCCATCCTAAATCAAACTTCTTCTAGTCATATTTTATATTTCCATATAAATATCTCTGATGGTTCAAAAATGATATTAATAAACCAAAATATTTTTAAAACCCCTGTGGATCTCTAGAGTCAGAGAGAAAGTGGCAATAAATCAGCAATTGAAGTAATATCCAGGTTAAATATTTCAAACATCAGTCAAAACGCTGAATTTGGTAAAAATAACAATAAAGGAAACATTGTTTACTGATTTGTATTCAAAAATGATTTGTAGACTTTGCAGCTTAAATTAAAAATAATTAGAATTAATTTAAATTGATTAAACTGCAAAAAAAAAAAGAAGGAAACCTCAGCTGGAAAATCACATTCATTGAATACGACCTTCCATGGGAATGAACATAAATATAAAGTGATACAATATTTGTTATCGCATGCACGTAATAGGTGGAGTATTTATTTATTCAAGTACTAAAAACTGAACTTGAAAAATAGCATTACTCTGTACAACTCTTTGCTACATTTATACGGAAAACTAAACAAATCGACATGTTCAATACAACTCGAATACAATTTAAAGTTCAAAAGTTGCATGTTGCTACATAAATATTGTATATAGAGATGATATTCCACAGATGCATTTGTGTATGTGCAATTGTTGAAATGTGTGTATCAATAGTTAATGTGTGTCAATAGCATACAATTCTAAATTAGTGTTTACTCATGTCAACGATGAGAAATATTTAGAAATACAGACAAAACTAACATTCATACCTTCTACACACACACACACATATTGCAAATAAACATAGAGAGAATTGTAGGCAGGCAGACTGGTAGATAGACAGACAGACAGACAGACAGACAGACAGACATATAAACATTTCATTTTAAAGCGTAATCACAGTGCTTGAATGTAAGTATGTGAGTGTGTTTGTATGTATGTTTAGGAATTAGAAATTACTTTTATTAGAGTTCTACTACTAGTTGCTAGTTGCTCACGATGGTGTTAGATACAATTGTTGTTATTTTGTTATTTTCGTTAGGTAAATAGATATAAAAATACAAAAACAATATATATAACTATTTATGTATATATGTATATCTACAAGTATAAACATTTGTATGCACTGACTTCTAATCTGGGATTGTCAATCACTGTGTGTAACGCATTAGTACTCAGCAAATACATATAAATTATAAAATTCAATGTAAATTTTTAATGTAAACTGCACGATACAAATTCTATCTAAAGATAAGTAGGTGTTTTCAGAAATACCTTAAGTATTAATGAGTAATGAAAGAAATACCTTTTTAAGGTATTAAAAAACATAAGTAGGCGTTATAATAATTATTCTTAGGAAAAAGAGAAACTAAATTGATATGTCAGAGTGAAATCTTTTGATTTTTTAAGTGTACAAAATACACTTAAAGTAGAAAAAATATTACTAGAGGTGACATTAAGTATATCAATACTAAACTTACTAAACATATTTTCGTAACACCTTTCTTCTATAGGGCTACTTTTCCCCTAAACGCAACCGACCAAGTTTGTAAGGTTAAGTTATTGGGACAAAAATTTTATTTTGCTTTGTCCAAAGCTTCTTTCCTTACACCCAGAACAAAATTTAAGCAAACTCATCGTTGAAATCATAGTTGATTTGACATTACCTAAAATTTGTTCTTTCAGTTGAAATGGAACGTTTTTTATTTTTAGGATGAAATTATGTTGTGTAGGAATCTGTAGATATTAATTAATAAATGTCAAACCAACGTTGAATATATTCGATTTTAACTATGTTAATATTTTTTTTCAATTAGAAATAATTTTAGGGTTTGAAAAAATTGTACATATGAGAATCTTTTTTGAGATTAATTTATAAAACTGTACAATAGCAATTTCTTAAAATTACTTTTTAATAGTAAAATTCCAAAGAAAAAATGCATTTACTGTAAAAAAAATTTGAATTATTTTTTTTCTATCTATGAAGCAAAATCATAAAGGCGTAAGTATAAATTTAAGTTTCAGAGATATGCAATGTTAATACAAAATTTTTTTATAATAAATGCACTTTTTACTTTTTAAGACTTTACTTCTAAAACGTAATTTTAAGAAATTGTTGTACAGTTTTATAAATTATTCTCAAAAAAGATTCTCAAATTTGCAATTTTTTCAACTCCAAAATTAAAAACATTTAATTCTAACTGAAAAAAATAACATTGTTAGAATCAACTATATTCGACGTTGGTTTTACTTTTTTCTATGTGTAGTTTTTTATTTACCTTATGTACACAATCTTTAATATCCCAGTAAATCATTCATATAAGGAAATTAATTTATTTATTCGATCTTATCCGCTCTTCATATTAACCATTTAATTCTATAAGATATTTGAACTAAAGAATAAAAGACACTCTGCAATAATGCGATAGGATGTATCTATACCCTGACCATATTTTTCGTTTCCCAGTCATTTAATCCTGCTATATTTTAAAACTCTTGCATCAATAGTTTAATTCGCCAACTAATATTTCCAATTCCGCAACAATGAGCGATGAGGGTATATTAACTTTGTCATTCTAAGTGTAACATCAGGTTAACAAAACAAAGGTGCTATAAAGAATATATATTATTATATAAAATTAAAATCAAATTTAGCTATGACCGTCAGTCCGTCTGTCTGCCTGTTGGAAATATTCTCTAGCCAAGAAAAATTGAGCGATTTCAATAAAACTTGTGATAAGCAGTTTCCTATTTAAAATTAGTCATATCGATCTCTATTTAAAAAAGTAATAATTTTCCGGTAAAGGGGCATAAAAAATTATTATTTATGTGGTCTGACATTAGTCAAGTTAATAACATATTTTTAAAATAGTTAGAAATATAGTCACGATGATTTCCAATTAAACACCTTCATTTATAAAAGTTTATAATCGTTTTTCGGAAGGGGATTTATATGGGAGCTATAGCAAAATATGGAGAGCAATTTGTCAAATTAGTAACATATTGTGGAGAAAAGTTGTCATAACTTTCTTCAACTACATTGAAAGAGAAGTGGTCTTTTCTTAAGAGCTTTGTGTGAAGGGGTCTTATATGGGAGCTATGGCAAAATATTGAACGATATTCGTTAAATTATTAGCATTTATTTCAGTTAGTTAGAAAAATGATTGCGACGAATTTTATATAGAAATTTCGAATATTTTAGTCTATAACTTTTCCATTTTTTATCCGATTTCTGATTTCTGGTTTGTGTGAGTGTTACTTTCTTGGTTCCCCAGTTTAATAATCTGGCGTTATATTTTTTTAGACAGTCCTGGTTTTGAAATATGGAATATTTAAGTGGTTTGTCACAGTTTTCAAGAAAAGTTTATTTGTTTGATTTTTTTTTTTTTAATAACCTGATAAACCGTTTTGAAGTCATAAATTTCATTTAACCCTCGGATATACAAAAGGGTTCGTTACATTTTTTTCTAAACGATAAAGGGTTTTCAAAAGTAGAAATATCGGTGCAAGTTTTTGCAGTGAGTCACTATAAAACGTGAATATGTATATACTTTTTTCCAATTTTTTTAACAAAATTTTTTAGACGTTTTTAAAATTAATAATCACGATTATTTATTAAAATATTTTATATAATATTTTCTTGATAGTTGTATTTGATATTTTGCGTTAGACGAACTGTGAGCAGGATAATGATGATCTTCTTAAACATTTCTAGATTTTGTCGGGTTTTGGATATTTTTCGGGATTTCGGTATTTTCTTTTTTATAACAAAACTCAGTAATTTTAATAAAAAAAATTAATAAATTTTGTGTTTTTCATAAAAATAATTATGAAAACATTAATTTTTACTGTTTATTAGAAAATCTAACACCGAAAAGAAATGAATTAATAACAATCCACAGAATATGGATTTTTTGTTAAATTGAGTTAAGTTTTGTATAATTATGACATTAAAATAAACTTAAAATTATTATATTCGGGTTTAATAGGTTCCGAAAAATCCCGGGTTGATTTTTTCTAAATTCCAGTTTTCGGGATTTATTGATCCCGAAAACTGGATCAATAAATCCCGCTCAATGGCTTACGATCAATGGCTTACGAGATTGACATCACTTATTCTAACACATATATGAGATGTAGAAAGAATATTATCCCAACTAGTCATTCTTCTGCTATTTTCTTTTATTCTGAATAAAAATGTAAACATTGACCTTTTGTCTCTTTACGTCTCACAAAAAAGACATTTGAATGTTCTACTGTATCCCCACTATACATGGTGATGAAACGTAAAACACAATATATGATATCACTTTTCCACATATTTTGTTGTCTTGGAGACGATTAATTGCAAACACAAAAATTTTACTGTCAATTTAGGGGAGATGAACCGATTTCATTGAGGTCAGAAAATTAGCCTGTATAAGAGAGTGTCATAATCTGGGAGAAATATGGACGGAAAAATTATTTGGATCAATAATGAATAATGACTTATTTTTATAAGTTTATTATTTTTTTAAATTTTAAGTTAATTAAATTTAAAATTAACTGATTTAACTTTGTTCTTCATATTCCTCTTTAATATATGACTTTAAATTTTAATTCATTATTCTTTTTTCAGGAAATAGATGACGTGAAATTGTATGAATTTTAACATAAATCTAATTAAAGTATTTTAAATACACTTAGAATATTTACGCTTTAAATTAATATGAATTAAGCAATTTTTATGTTAATTAATTTAATTGAAGGGAAGTTACATGTAAACAAATTAATAATAATATTATTGTACAAAAAATGTTTATACATTGACACAATTACAAATATTTGTATTCAAAAATTTTATGAAATTATTTGCAAATAAAAATATTTACAAATTAAATTATATAAAATACATATGTACATTAGGGTGCTTAATATTGAAACAAAAATTTTTAATTATAATAATGAATGGTCTTAAATTATTTTATATAAATTTCGTATTACAGTTCATATCTTAATACTTAGTAAAACAAAATATTTTAGGAAAATGAAAGATATATACCAAAATTTAGGTACAGCTGCCCTTGAATATTATTTTCAAAATGCACTTCTGAGAACACAAATTGAAGATTGACAATTTTGGAAAAAGAATCAATATTTTTGTTAAGATCTTAAATCGCAAATCAGGAATATATTAAAATGAACTTAATTAAAAACCTTAATGTGCAAATGGAAGGGAAAGGGTTCTTATATAAGAGCTACAATAAAGCATGAACCTACATTCGTTAAACTTGTTAAATATAATTAAAAATTTAAGCTGAATTTCAATAGGATTGTTCGATATTTTTAAATCCATATTCTATAAAGGAGTCTTACATAAAAACTACAGTCAAATATGGGCCACAATAGTCAAAGAGTTATATATATAAAAAGTGGATGGAAAACAAGTAAGAATGTTATATTCGCCTATGCCGAAACTTCAACCCAATTGCGAGTAAAGAAAACACATTATGTTTCATACATACATACATACATACATACATACATACATACATACATACATACATACATACATACAGTACGTACATATACATTTACAAACTAATACAATATTTGACAATTTTTTCTTAAATACAATACCGAAACAATTAATGATTCAAAAAATATAAAACGCTTTGGCTAAAATTTCTTTCTATTACACCGATTTGGATAATTTTTAGGATGGTATTGGGATATATATAATTTTATATTATGTCAAAATTTGATTTTTCTTTGAACATTTTACGTAAGTAATTTCCTTGAACATAGAGATTGCCTCAGATATCGGTCTATATTTATTTACTGATTTTAAACTTCTCAGGACATTTAAATACACTCAGGTCAAATTTTATTGAACTCTGTCAATTAATGCGGATTTGAAATTTTTCAATATATAAGAGGCTCACAAGCTTAAAATGCTATTCCGGGAAGAGAGCTATAACCAAGTATGGAAATATAATCGGTCAATTAGTTGAAGAGAATAAAGTAAAGTTAGTATATTTGTACCGAAAGCAACAGTGCTGTTACGTATTTAAGATCTAGTTACAATTTAAGCGGGTTAACTATTAAAGCGACATCTTAAAACCAACATGACACAATTATTTTACGAATTTCAAAATTTTGCATAGTTTTGCCATAACTACTTTTTTATCATTCCGATTTCAACTATGTAGTACTTCATAATGACGCAGGTAACAAAGTGTTGAATTGAACTTTGTAGAAAATAATTCTGAGTCGATTGATGTATCATACTTTTTAATTATTATGTTTTTTTTAATTATCTACTGTTTAATTATGTTTTAATATCTACTACGTATCACTAATAGTGAATACCTGGTTATATTACGTTTGTTCGATGTCGATCGGAACGTCTCTATTTCTATTATGATCAATTTTATTCATTTAACATCAAACCCTTTCCAAAAGATCTTCTAAAATTATGTTACAAATTAAAGTTATTTTTAAATAATTTGTTATAACATGAGTGAGTTTATATATTTTTGTTAAAAGAACATGACGTTATTAAATAATTCGCATGTCAGCAAATATAATGCGTGTCTATATTATTATTGTTTTTTTTTTTGTTATAAAATTTAGGCACAAGAAAGAAAAAATAAAGAAAATATAATGTGTAAATGTTTTTATGATTAAATCATGGGAATGTTAAGTAGGGTCATTCTAAGGCACAGATGTTGCTAACATTTAAATTAATCCCTTCGACATTTACCACGTTTGTATCTTAAAGACACCAATTGATTTTGAAAATATGTTTGCCCCAATAAATAGAACAAGTAGGAATTATATATTCGGCTAATCCGAATCTTCAATACCCTCCACCATAATTTCATGTGAAGTAAATACGTAATGTTTCGTACATAAGTATACACAGACACACACAGATATTTACTATATATATATATATATATATATATATATATATATATATATATATATATATATATATATATATATATATATATATATATATATATATATATATATATATATATATATATATATATTTATTTATTTATATATATATATATATATATATATATATATATATATATATATATATATATATATATATATATATATATATATATATATATATATATATATATATATATATATATATATATATATGAAGATTTTCGCTTAAACTTAGAAGTTGTCTCAGATACCGCACGTAGAGAAATAATATGTTTGCGGTAACCATAAACTATTGTTATTAGATATTGTTATCTTAACTAAAAATTCTTTTTATTCACATTGTGATTTTGTATTAAAACGAAGTTATTGTTGTTACCACTAAAAATATTGTTGTTTCAATAAAAAAATATTGTTAATGTAATAAAAAATAATGCAAATATATTATTTTGAATAACAGTAATTGTTATAGCCACTTAATTTATTGTTATCGAAACTAAAGCATTGTTGTACCAATAAAAAAATATTGTTAGTTCAATAAAAATTATTTATTAATATTAATTCATGAATAAGAATATAAATTCCAATATTTATTAATTAAAATAAAATATATATTTTTTATAATTAGTTGTCAGTAAATTGACAATAATATTTTGTCCTAATAACAATAATATTTTTATAACGGGCTGTTCATTAACAATAAAATTGTGATCAGTCAAAAAAATTTCTAAACATATAGTGACAACAATAGTTTTTTATTTAATAAAAATTATTTTATTACAACAACGTAATTATTGTCAAAACAAAATGAATTCAACAATTAACATGTTTGTAATAACAAATAATGTTTGTCGCGAATATATTAGTGTTTGAGACGAACATATTGTAAAATGACATTTCTCTGCATGCATTCTATATCTTTTAATATACTAAACCGAATTTGCTGGTTTTAAATAAAAAACTTCTTGAAACTATAGCAAATATTCAGGACGAATTTCAGTGACAGACATACAGGCGGACATACCTTTGGGGTCTGAGATGATTCCTTCTTAGCATTACACACGGAATGACAAAGTAAATATACCCTCTTCACCTCTGTGATGGTGAAAGGTATAAAAATATGTATGTATGTGTACACATGTGTATACACACATATATATTTTACCCATCTACTTTATTCTACTGGATAAAATACACATCTATTTATCATGAATCATTCAACCAAATATAGAAAAAGTAGCAAATAGGTCACGACCATGAATAGCAAAAAAAAAAAAAACGGAAAAAATCAATGACGCATAAATTGCATGTTAAGCAAAAAATAATTTTCTTTTGAAAATTAGAAAGGAAGAGAAAAAACGTAGACATATTAAAGTGAATATTGACATTTTTGGAGTAAAAAGTGAAAAAGAAAAACATATTGTTTAGCAAAATAATAAAATAAATGATGCGTAGCTTTTATGCCGTTTCAATTTTCTTATGCCTTAAAGGACAATGTCCCAATAAGAAAAGCAATTCTTAATCGGTACACTAATATATATATATGGATACTACATATAAGCTTTGAAATATTATTATTGCTGGTCTCATGTTCTAAAGATTCTTAGATTTTGAGGAAAGTATGAAGAAATCCAAAAAAGGAGCATTTTTGTATTTGTCGTGTAATGTGAACGGCGCCTGCAAACAAAATTTAATATGAAAAATTAAGTTAAATTCGGCTTTGCTGAATCTTTCGACCAGGAATCTCTTTCTGAGTCGATTTAACGACGTCCGTCCATTCGTCTGGTTGGCTGTTCATGTAAACTTTGTGAATAATATGCAAATCACAATTTTAGAGATTTGTTAAGGAAACTTGACACGTGTTATTATTTGAAATTTGTGATGATGGGTCCACTATTTTACCTAGCAAACTTACAAATGTTATTCCTGGAATGGGGTTTAAAGGTAACAAAAGTCCTGAATATTAAGCAATTTTAAAGAAAATTTGCAAAAATAAGTCATATTTTTCGCCAAAGCTTCCTAAAATTCCCTTAAATATATCATTTTGAAGGGCTTAAATTTCATATATATGTTGGTATTGTGATGAGAATTTGTCAGATATAGATTAAATATAAGCAAAAATCGAAATGTTGCAAGGATTGGTCCACAATTTTCTCCAACTCCCGTATTATCCCACACCTAAGCTGATTAGGACCATAATGAAGAATCTGGCCAAAATTTTTTGATTTCGGGTTATTATTGTGACAGCAGAAGTATATCAAAAAACTGACAGATGTGGCTATATTGACTCAGATTTTAATAGGATACAAGACTATATGTAATTTATGGAGTCCTAGATGGTTTCTTCTTTGCGCTACGTTCGAAATGTCAAACTTGTTAGATATAATGAAGATATTAAGATCAATAAGTACTTTTTAAAAGAGTCAAATTTTATTCGAAGCTGAAGAAAGTCAAGTGGAATCGATGCATCCGCCTCGAACTAGACATCCAAAATTTCCATTAATAAGACGTCAGAATGTGTTCACTTATTTCCGGATTGAGTTGACCATAGCGACTCGATGCTATGGTTAACATGCTCTTGAGTAATTAAAGAACAATAATGGAGCATTTGTACCAAAAGACGCAAATCCTAAAAACTGCCCGGAAAGCCAGTAGAGATATATTTAAAAGAGATTTGAAGAGCACCACAAAATTTGGACACCTTTTTGAGGTAGATTTTAAATGGTGATAACCTTGTTCGAGCAAAGTGACAAGAAGCTATAAAAACGTTAGAGAAAAGGTTTTTGAAAAAGGTTCACAATTTTATCATTGTGATTAAAACTATAAAAATATTTTTTCTTTAAATGGTAATAATAATTTTATTTACAAATATCTATTTAAAGAATTTTTCGATATCACTCTTTTTATACGGCATCAACATCCGTCTCTGTTGGAAACATTTTCACAACTTCAATAATTATCCGAATTCAATGAAATTCATCCACATTGCTTGCTATTGTCCAACACAGCTATATCAGTGCACTTCCAATAAAGTTATAGACAGATATCTGAGACAAATTCAAAAACACCTTCCCGGAACATAGTTTTAAGTATATAAAACTCTTAAAAATTTTTGTTACTGTTTTGAACATAAGTTATTAATTTGACCAATATCGGTGCATGTTTTGCTATAACTCCCATTTAAGGGTTCTCCTCAGAGAACGGTTTTGAACTACTAAAACTCTTATACCTGAAACAATTTTAATTAAAATGATCTGTATTTAATAACTAATAAAATTTAATATGTAACAAATTTGATGAAAATCAGTCTATATATTGTTGTAGCTTCCATTTAAGGTCAGTTTCCGAAAAGTCTGTTATGATTATAAGAACGTAAAATTTGATAAAAAATATTGAAATCTTGTTTTGTTGTTTTTTGAACTGTATTTAATATATGTACCTAATTTGACTCTGTCGGAATAGGGTTTTTTTACTTCATCATGCATTTTTCAAATCACATAAATGTTTGTGTGAGTTGAAAATGCAGCGTTCTTACTTGCTTTCAATAACTGTTCCTTGAATATGTGTGTATACATACATGTCATTATGTTGTGTTAGTCACCCTTACAAAATGAAAGAATAGTTGATGCTATTTTTAGAAATGCAAAAATTATTTTTTTGACCCAAAATACAGCCTTTTTTGTTTTTTGTATATAGCGCCGCCATTCAAAGTCCTATCGGAATAGAATATATACAGTTCTTCATAGTTTTAAACTAATCAATCGATATCATATTCTAGTACTTTTTCAGGCACTTCGGATCCTTCCTCCCTAAGGTCTTACTATTTATAAATTTTATTTTATGACAAATAAATAATTTTTTCATTTCTGAAAATTCTTAGGGGTGACTGATACAAATTTTTTT
Source organism: Cochliomyia hominivorax (assembly GCA_004302925.2). Classification (NCBI taxonomy): domain Eukaryota; kingdom Metazoa; phylum Arthropoda; class Insecta; order Diptera; family Calliphoridae; genus Cochliomyia; species Cochliomyia hominivorax. Next base: position 57,610,160 of record PYHX02000467.1, read on the forward strand.
TGACCCACCCTAATGTATATATACACATACAAATAAGCTTATAATACAAAGAAAAACTTATAACTCAATTACAATACAATTTCTTGTCAATTTATTAAAGACTTTATTTTATAATATTTTTTTATTAGTAAAATTGTTAGTGCATAAATATTTTTCTTAGTAAGAAGATGCAATATTTTTTGGCAATTAAAATTATGTTTTTATTTAAAAAAAAAGAACAACAAAGAAAAAAATTAAATTATAAAATATATTTTGTAAATAAAAAACTTATTGAAGCGTAACTGAAAGTGTCACAAAATTTTATTGAGAAATTTATAGTTTAATTTATTTTATATTTCAAATGCAAATAACGAATATTAAATTCACTTAAAAATTTTAAATGATATACAAATATCGAAGCTGTCAATTATGGGTAGTAAAAAATATATGTCCATCATTTCGGAGACCGTCATTACCTTATAAAAGAAATTGTACAACGAGGGAACTATAAAGTGTACTGAAAATGGCAGGTGCATATTTCCTATAGTTTGAAAATATAGAGAACCGTAAACGCTAATGATCCTATATTTTATTTTTTCAACTAAATAATAAAGCATTTTCTCAGATATTAAAATAAAAATTATCTTATTTTAATATCTGTAGCCAAGATGATAACGAATCGAAATTTACTCAAAACTTACTATAGGGTATGATCATACTATGTAAATGAAAATGTAAATGTATTTTATTTAATTCTCTTTTTAAATTAAAACATATTTTGTGTCTTAGATTATAAAAAATAACAAAAAATACAAGTTATGTAGCTCTGATATATACAGTGGATCGAAAATTATAGTTTTTGAAAAAACTATTTTAACATTTTTTAAAACATTATAGAAGATTGTGAAAGAAAAATATGATATTTTTATTTTTGGAACAAAATGATATATATATAATTTCATTAAGATATCTTCGAAACGATGAACTTTACTTTGATCATAAGCTTTACATGGATAACCAACCGGATGAACATCATTATTTTAACTTACCCAGAATCACTTTCTGAGTCGATTTAACGATTTCTGTCCGAATGTCTGCCCGGCTGGCTGTCAATGTAATCGTTGTGAACAGTTTACAGGTTGCAATATATTTTAACATCTCGATGAAATTTGCTACATTTTATTATTTTGGCCTATTGAAATTGATCATGTTTGATCCAATATTACAGTTACCTCCCATACAAATGTTCTTCCCAGAATAGGGTTTCAGGGCCATAAAAGTCCTATGTTAAAGTGAAATTTGGCACAAGTAAGTCTTGTGATATTCTAAAATGATGTGCCAAAAAATGCAAGGGTCGGGTCATTAATTTTCATAGGTCCAATAAAAAACCCCTTCCAAATATCACTTTTAAGGGCAAAAAAATTTACATATACGTTTGAGTTGTTATAATAATTTGTCAAATTAAGATAAATATATAAGATATATGAAGTCGTTCATTAGTTTTTTCATAATCACCGTTTTTAACCGACGATGTGGTATGGGGTATTAGATAGTCGGGCTTGACCGACATTCTTAATTGCCATTGTAATATATTTTCATAATTACGTGAACGTTGTACTATTAAAAATTGCGACCTGTTGAATATGTACTAAAAACCATCAAGATGGTCGCTACACTTTTAAACCTATTTCTTATGGTCCGATCAAGGAGATTTATTTCAGAAAAAATCTATTCTACTCCACTGTGCAATACAGAATATAATAAAAGAATTATGAAATAAAACTTTAAGTTATTAAGTGTTCGCTACACAAAATTTTTTGTTTAAATAATTTATTTAATTAAATTTAAATAATTTTGTGCAAAAAATGTTAATATGTAAAGAAAAAAACTTTGATTTCTATTTGTATAAATTTATAATGTAACATTTTTCAGGGAGGTTTTCTTAATTTATGAAATATTGAAATTTGTATATAAAAATAAAAATATGATTTGCACTTTATTTTATGAATAACAGGATCCACATTATAGGGTATTATACATATATAAATATATGTATGTATATATTCCTGTATAAAAAAATGTGCACTTTCATTTTGCGTTTCTGAAGCTGTTAGCTCTTTTACGCTAAGTTAAGTACTATGGGATTTGTATTATTGTATGAATGTTTAAATATGTTCTTTATGAATAAATACTAACACACATGCAGACGTCTGTGAAATTTGAATGTATTTGTACAAAAAAGCTAAAACTTGTTTCCTGTTCTCTGAGCATACAGACTTAAATAATTTTACATCGCTTTACATATACGCACACACATACATATACATTATTATATAATTTGTTACAAAAGTCATTGTAGCAGCCAGTTGCATTTCATTTCATTTCATTTTCATTTTTAAGAACATGACTTGTATTATATTTTGTACTAAGAATTATACAATTTGATATCCTTTCACTGTTCTCCCTTCTATTCCCTCTCAAATTCACTTACGCTCTTTTTGATTCTTTCTTAATGTCACTTTGCTGGAAAACCATGTTGTATATGTCGGCTAATTCTATATTTATATATTAGTATGTGTTAGTGTGTATATATCCGTATGTGTGTTAGTGTGTATTTAAATGTAGAGTAAGAAATAAAAAATAGACAAGAAATCCTTGGTAAATGCTAGAATTTAAATGAAATACAGATTTAAAAAAATTAATACGGCTCAATGCGTTGGGGATTTAGTGATTCAAAAAAAGGAATTAATTTAGTTTATTATGGCACCAGAGAAAAAAAGATGTACTAAAACACACACACACAATGGTAGAGTATATATTTTTATATTTTTAAGAATATATTCCATAAAAACAAACAACCAGCTTAACTGAAAATTGAAATAAAAAACCGTTATAAAACACCAAAAATGATTATGTATATATTTTTTGATATGATTTTATTATTTAAATCTAACATTTGTTTTTATGACAATGAATTTAATACGTTTAATTAAATTTAGAATATATTGTAATTTTACTGAATATTTTTATATTTATTAGAATTTTATTAAAAAAATAATTTAAAATTAACTAAAATATATATGGAAAGAATCTTTCATAGATCTTTGTATAAAACTAGCTTTTTCCCAATGCGCCTTGCCGCATAAAAAATTTACCTCAGTCAGAGATCTCGAAAGAAATTTGTTGAAAAAGTGATTGGAACCAAATTTGGAAATTTCCACTATTAAAGTTCTTTAAGTACTCATGTCCCTAGATCTTCGCGTACTACATTTTGTCCTTGAGAAAGTAGTTCTGTGTTTCGCTGTTATAGTTCTAAATTTATTTTTAATCAATATTTGCTTTTTTGGGGTATATCCGCCCTTTTTTTGTACAGTAAAATAAAATTTATGTAAATTTCTGGGAAAAAAATTGAGAACTCTTTTTAAATATTCATATACAGTCCAATCAAAATTTTACTTGTTACTTTTGTTAGTTTCAAATATATTTGGATCATATTGTGAAAATCTCAGTGAAATCGTTTTAAAAGTTTAGCTGTTTATAAATCTTAAAAAGCTTAAAACACAGATTTATTTTTATATGTATTACAAATACAATATACATTCAATCTTAAATATGACACAATCAATTGCAATTGTTCACAAATTTTTCATTATGATTTAATGTGAAACAAAGTTATTAGATCGACATATATAAATCGCTAATTTTCGGAATGTATTAGTATTTATTTCAACAATACTTTATTACTGTTACGATTTTTTTGTTGATTTGATTGAAGTGAATTTAAAAATTAATGACATAATGACAATTTTCACATTAATTTCAATTCCAATAAATATCCCTTAATAGCATAGGATTTCACAGATCGGAAAAATTTGTCAATAAAAAATAAGTTATCTCATAGAACGGAAGGCTTAGTTACAGTTTTCGTAATATAATAATCAAATGAGATGTCTTGGTTGATATTCTGCTTTGAAATTATGGACTGAATTTGCATTTAAACACAAGTGGTGTATCATGTAAATCTTGGACATATGCTTGACAAAGCTCAAATACCTAACTCCCCGATAGAAAAGCTTCTTCAATATCATCATGATCATGCTGCCATTAAGTGATTCGCCCTGGCAGTATATTCATGATGATATTCAAGAAGCTTTTCTATCGGGTAAAACAGCGTTGATTGCTTTTGCAACTTTCTTTGGAATAAATAATTGTGATGTCATGTATTCCCACGACAGACTTATTTTGTACCAGATTAACCCGAAATTTACAAGCTAAGGGCTGCCACTTCAGCAACAAAAAGATCGGGAATAGTTTCTATATCGGAGCAACATTTTCGGAATTGCAGCTCCATATCTCAACATACAGTATATATTCGTATGAAAATCAATTTGGACATTTGGAATTCAATTATGGAAAATGTCAAGTGAAATGTTAAGATTTGAGTTTAAAATATTATTGTACGTTCTATTAAATGACACTGGATGCAAAAAACCGATAGATAAATTTAAATTTGCTGCAAAAATAAATATTAAACTTTTCAAAATTAATTTAAGGTTTTTGTCAATATTTTTATTTTATTCCATTTTTTGTTATTTAAATATAACAATAACAGATCGCAATTCTTATGCAATTTTCCATATATTGTACGTCCATATATTTCTATTTATGTAGAAGACTTCTTCACTCAGCTGCTGTTTATATTAAAATAAATATATTTTTTCCTTCAACTCTAATGCGGCCAATAAACTGTAACTGTCTTTACCAGCTGACATTCTATCAATCTTTCGCCGTTTTTCTATGTTGCCAACAAATCAAGCTGTCAACTTGTATTTAACACAAACGTTTCACAGCGCAACAAACTCACTCTTTCACTATGGCCCCAGCAACAACGTCAGCTTCTTCATCGTCATCATCTGGTGAGCTGGTGAGTGTTGTCATCTATTCTACCATTCGTTATTTTATAGGAATTTATTCAGTTTCTTTGTACTTCTGAATATGTATTTGTGTTTGAATGTGTGTATTTGTATTTTCACTCTTAGAAATTCTTTTCCGTTTTGAAATTTTTTCCGTTTTTTTTTTTGTTTCTTTATGTTGTTGTTGTTTGTTTTTGTTGTTTAAAGTATCATTGTCTGCTCTCAATATCAATTCAACATTTTTAGTTCGTTTGTTCGCTTGTTGGTTGATGTTCTAACATGTTGCAGTTTGTTTCATGATTCAAATGATTCAAAATGTACAAATACCGAATTCTATTGCACTGATTTAATGTGTCTCTTCGGTTGTTGTCCACTTATTTTCTCATCATTCAGAAATAAAGAAAAAATTATGGAAAAAAAGAAAAATGATTTTATTGAAATTTATTGTTATGAGCTGAAGTTTTATGTTGTGTTAAATATCTAGAAAAATTCTTAAAATAAGAAATGATGATAAGATGAAAATATGACAAAGACAAAATTAAACGTATGTATACATCTTTAACCATGAAATGAAGAATTATTTTCATTAGAATATTTATTTTCAGCAATATCAATTCGAATTTTCGAATAAACCTAATGATTATTTTACATCAGTAAGTTATCTACCGATATCGTTAAGCAACGAAAAATATCGGTTGTTTTAACGATTTTGCTATTCTCTGATAGCAAAATTGACACCACCAGAATCACTTTCTGAGTCGATTTAAGCATGTCCGTCCGTCCGAATACTATGGCCATGTAAAGCTTGTTGGTAAAGCGCAGATCGCAGTTTTGAAGACATCTGAATGAAATTTGGCACAGATCGTACTTTTAAAGACATCTAAATAAAAATTGGCACGTACATTAGGAGATAAATAGTTTTTTCTTTAATATCATCAGAGCAATGTCCTGTAATTGACATATTTCTGAAGTAACGAAGTAAATATATATAAGTTTGGGAAAAACCTTTCGATTGTGCTTCGTATACGGCAGCTTTGAACAATTTTCACAGAGATTCGGTTATCGTATAATTGCCGTACGAAATCCGGGTGCTGATAAAATCTCTTATTTCTTATTTATTTTTGTACTTAAAGTCACTACCTATTTTTGATGTGAGATAATTATATTTTTCTCAAATTTTATGAAGTTAACAGATATTTTCAAAATGGGATATCTCTATACCATCGCAAGTGGTAGCATTAAGAGGGTATTTAAGATTTATATCTTGTATTAGATTTAATTATCAGAAGATGTAGATCGGTTCTTTATTATGTATTACACATTCTTATATTCATGTAAAAATTATTAAAGAGATCATAAATGAGTGTGCTTCAGTCTCTTTGTCAACATATAGTGTAATTCGAGTCTAGATGATTGGATAAAAGAGTTAAGGTTAAGTACTCGAAAGTAAGGTTTTGTTTTTTTCAATGTTACAAATATACAAAGAGGTACCCCACATGGGGGAATTCTATTACCACTGATGTGGGTTACAAATATGCCCAGTCTCTTGAGAATACTTAACGATAAGGGATTTGAATCAGTCTGCTATGTGGACAACGTTAAAATACTTCTGAAAGAAAAGAATCCAAATCAACTGTGCAGAATAAGGGAACATGTTCTTAATATAGCACTTTACTGGACAAGCCCGAGAGGGTTTAACGTAAAGCGGTATAAAACATTTTTTTTGTTTTCAAACAATCAAATTATCGAATATGATAACTCTCGTTTTCAGAACACGGAAATTAATACATCAAACCAATTCAAATACCTGTGGATCAGCCAGGATAGGAAACTGAATTGGAGACCACAACTCCAAGTAACGGAAGGGTGGATAAGATCATATCAGCAGAATATAATACAGACTTTGGGTGAATAATTTCAGACAGTGACACGTGTGCCCCTCATGATATGTTTCTACACGGATGCCTCAAAAGCCTTACTTATTGCAATCTACATTAAGAGCAAATATAAATGCTAATAATGAAAGGAATTTAAGATTCAATGTAGCATTCTGAGTTTTAATTAATTCTCATAATAAATATTTTTTTAATATTTTTTCCCGTAACTCCGTATCTATTTTAAAAACATATTATTTGCCAATTCTCTGTAGTTCAATTACAATTAAGCTTAATTGTTCAATAATAAAAATTTTCAGCAATTCCTTTCAAAATACAATATATTATAGTTTATTTTAAATAATAAATGCAATATTTATTTTTAACTGAATAGAAGAATTCTATATAAGCCATCATTAGTTAAAAAATCCCGATGAAAGAAGGAAAAAATATATATTTATTTTTTTATTGTTTACAGAGAAATTCGATGGAACACCTGGTCTTATGCTTTTCACTTTATTCCTTATTATATTTCTGTTTTATTTTTTCCAATAATGCTTTTTGTTGTTATTGTTGTTGTTGATATTTTATTTAGTTTTCATTGTTTACTTACTATTATTACAACAGCAACAACAAAAATATTGTTGTTCTATAGATATTTTACTCGTAGAAACGTTTTACACCTTCAAACATTTGGAAGTTAGAGTTGTTGCGGACGCCATTTTTTTTTGGTCACTTCTGGAAGATTGTGGGAAGACTTTTTTCCCGATTTACAACAAAGTAAATGAAATATTGCTATTATGCTACTTGATCTTCACTGAGTATATAAAGAAGCGTCTTCCAGAAGATGTGTGGATGATATAACAGGGATTACAAAAATATAATACATTGCTATTGCCACTAGATGTTCTCTGAGTATATAAGGTAGTGGCTGACAGAAGTTGTTTAGAAGATATTAATAAAATTACTATAACAAATTACATTGTTATTATTTGTATTATTTTTCCCATTGCACAGTGGTCCCAAAACGATTTTTTTGGAAATAATTTTGTTACTTTTAAACTGTTAAATATTTTTTTATAAAATTTCACATGGATATTCTTGAGTAGTTTTTCAATTGACATGGAGAAGAACATGCTTCTAGTGGGTCCCGGTGTCAGTAAGAGTATTTCCAAATTTGGTCTTCTCGGGGTTAACGATAACGAAAGAAAACGCCAAAATTTTATTCATGATTTGATTGAAAAAAACCATTTTACATAAATATTTACATAGTTTAAGAGATATTTAGATCAAATGAAATTTTTTACCATTTTTAGACAGGTTTTTCTAGTTTTTTTTTTTTAAATTAGTGGGCTTTACTCGAGACTGATACCTTAGATATAATCTCGGAAGCGACCATTTTCGGGGGCACTCCCCCGGCCCTGAGAGGAGCTATAAACTTTCGTTAAAAATATTCAAAACTTCTAAAGTAACTGAATTATTAAAAGAAAACGTCATCTTAGGACCACTTCGGCATTGTTATTATACAAATAGGAAAACCGTTACCTGCTTTTAATTTTCAATTTTGAACTTGCATGTTGTATGTAGTATTTTACCTTTTCAATTAATAGTGTTATAATTATTCTTCTAATATAATTGTGACAATAATTAAGTTTGTAATTTAAAAACGTTCACAATTACTAACCGAATATAAAATTATTCTGAGGCTCTTCTTAAAGTCTCGTCTAGGAGCCACTTCGAAGAGGACCAATGTATTCCGAGGGAATATTATTTTTATGACACTTTGAAAATATCTTCGGCCATGAATTTCAATTTCAGCAAAAATGTTTGCTGGGATATAACATTTTGTATTTGTATTGTTGTATGTATTTGCAATAGTTTTTACCTTTATGGCCATTATAATAGTTGTAAAAAAATATACAAAAACGGGGAAAATATGTATATAGAAATGAAACTATGTACATTTAGCAATGACAGTAGCAGTTGGCAATAACATTTATTTAATTGTTTTTCCGCTTTTCCACTATTCATAACAATAATCTCAATGTTTTCGTTACATTTCACTGTTTACTTTTAAACGTTTATTTCATTTTTTCTATACCCTACAGCAATATAAATGGTTTGGAGTATTATGTTCGTAATTTGAATTTAAAAAAATAATTTTACTACAACAACCCTACAAGAAAGATGAGAAATATTTAAAAGTTTTAATATGAAATTCATCCAAATGGTTTCGAAATTGCCTATATAAAGTTCTTTTTCGAAAATTACAATAAATCATTAAAATACTAATTCCTTAAAAAGCTTGGCTTTTTTAAGCTTATGAAGTGTTAATTAGATCTATATTTATAAAAATTGATTTAATATCCAACAAGTTAGTCTGCAAAAGAGCACTCTTACAAGGGCAATATTCATGAAATTAGCTACATTTATTGCAGACCACTTAGGAAATCATTAGGCCTAAAAACCTATTCCTTTTGGATTTAGGCCGTACATTACTGTTAAAAATGATTTTTTCATTAATCTTGGTTTATATTAAAATCTGTTTTTTTTGCGCCATCATAAATACTGCCATGTAACTTCAATAGGTTCCAAACTGCCAAAGTTATAATGTCACATTCTTCTGCTATCAGTACATTAATTTCCGGATTAAATTCCAAAGAAATAGATTCTGCCCCACTGCGTTGTATCAAGCCTAAAACTTATCAGTACCCAATTCCATTGAAACATTTTTGTATTAGAAATATTATTAACATAAATCCAAATTCCGCTTGAGCTTATATTAAAGCTATAGTCAAATAAAGACAGATGATTATGAAATAGATGCCATACATAAATGTGCTAAAAAGCTATAAAACACTAAAGTTACTACAAGCCTCCATAATATTTCAATAGAATCTTTATAGATAATTATACACTGGTACATCGGAAAATGTACCAGTGTATAATTATTTAGTGGGAAAATAAAGTCTTTATTAACACTTATTTTACTTAATTTGAAACATTGTTAACTAAAAACTTTATTTATTTGCATTTAATTATTTTATATCAGTTATACAATATAAAGTCATTATGCTTTCGTCCTGGGCATTATTTGATTTAACTTCACCGGACATATATTCCCACAATAACTCCATTGGGTTTAGGTCAGTAATGTGAGCCGGTCAGTCCAATAGAGGTATTCTATGTTTAATAAATCATGATTTAAACTGCCTTGACGCAAGTACCGCAATAGATTTTTAGATTTGCCAATTGCAGATAATACGTGATATTTGGAAGGGGGCTCTCATTATCATAAGACTCACTTTTGCGAATTTCGTTAAAATCGCTTTATTTTAATGAGCTTAAACCTCATTCCGAGAGGAAATTTATATGGGAAGTACATGAAATATAAGACCGAATATGACCAGTTTCAATAGGTCTCGTTCTTGGGCCAAAGTTATAAGATATACCGGATTTCTCAAAACTTTGACTTGAATTGAGTAAATTAGAGCTAAAAGGTACATAAAGGTGAGTCAAACACCATTTTTATTTATCTTACAAACATCAGCTAAAACATAATACCCCGACCCCGACGGTGGTGTCGAAATTTTATTTTAATTTTTACATTTATTTTTGACAATTTTACGAAGGTTCGTCTCTTGAGTTTAAAGGTTGTATCAGATATCGGTCTATATTGCTTAAAAGACTAAGCCCATTTCTCTGGATTTATATAGGATACTTTTTAGGACTATAACAAATCCTCAAATTTGAGCGTGCCAACAACAGACAGACATACCGACACACCGAAATTGGCTCAGAATTTGATTCGATGCTAGAATGTATATGTAATAATAATGTACCCTCTTCACCATTTGGAGGGTATAATAAATGCATTTATAACAATATGCATCACTACAGTTTAATAACCTTGAATACTATTTTTTGTAATGAAGTGTGTTTAAGAATCGTTATTAATATACAAAATATTTTCATTTGTTATTGTTGGTTTGGCGTTTTTAATTTTATTGCTCGTTTTATTTGTTGGTGTTTAAAAATACATATATATTTATATTGAGTAAAATAGTTGCATTCACCGAAAATAATAAAATAAAAATACATTTAGCAAAGTGGTTAACTACTTACCTAAGTACGCTTAAGGTATTTCGTAATAATTGTAAGAAAATGTTTTTATATATTAAGATCGTGGTCAAAATTGCGGAAGAAAACAATAATGTTGAAAATTGTCTGTAATAATAATTTTTATTGGGGTTAAATATAGTTTTTTTTACAAGCAACAAATTTATAAAAAATGTTGGTATGAAGCTGGTTGAAGTTTGTGATTGCTGGTCCTTCATTAGTTTGTATAACTTCTTTAATTGCTTTCTTAATTTCTAACTTATTTTAAAAATGGAAACTGAAAAATCAACATTCCACTTATACAAAATAGAAAAATAATATGAATAAATTAAGTTTATTTTTAATTACTTTAGACAAACAAAAAAGTACTTATTTATTTATTAAGTACTACTTTTAGGTCAAGTACGGTGAATGACCATGCAAATGATTCAAATTAAATAATAAAATTAATTTATTGATTTATTATACCCTACACCGCCACAAGTGTTGAAGAGGTTATATTAAATTTGTCATTCCGTATGTAATGCGGACCCCATAATGTATATATTCTTGCTATGTCCGTCTATCTATTGGCATTCCCATCCACAATAATTGACAGAGGTCAGTAAGCTCATCTTAATATTTGTTATAGTCATAAGAAGTTTTCTCTTAAATATTAAAAATCAGCAAAATCGATTTAAATATTTTGCAATAATTTAGAGTTATATGAACTTCATTATCATTCCAAGAAATATCAAAATCGGTTCAGTATAAAATAAAAGTTAATTCCAAAAATATAAGTAATTTAATGACTCATTAAGTTCTTCTGTGTTGTATTTAAGAAAGACTTTTATATATTAGATACATTTGTAAGTGTATGTGTGAGTGCTTTTGTACGAAACATAATGTATTTATTTGTGGTGGAGGGTACTGAAGATTCAGCATAGTCGTGTATAGTATTAAAATTGTTTTTCTTTTATTTCTTTTGAATACAATAGTTCATTTAAAGTTCTTATTCTCTTATAAGTAATTTATATAATTCATTATAATTAATATTTAATAATTTTATCAGTATATGTTCTTTTATATATATAAATACTTGTTTTTATAAGGAGCGTTTTGTTGCATAGTTCTAGATCTGGAAAAATAAATTCGCAAATCATGACGTGTATTAAAAAAAATCATTTTCATGTGAAACTGTTTTACAGGAAAATTATTGAGCTACAGGACAGTACCATGATCCTATCTGTCCTATATTTTTCCACCAGAAAGTGATGGGAACTTAATTTTTTGAATTCTAGCTGTAATAATTCCATATTCAATTAATGTTTACATTACGTGGGGGTTCTCTTTCCTTTGATCCTAACCGTCCAGCAAAACTGTTTTCTTCGATAACTAATATTTGCTTTTATCGGGGCTACTTCTCATCCTGATTCTATTCGTTATATATTTTATCTAGTGAAACAGTTTCTTGAGAAAGTAAATTGAAGCAAATTGAATTTTCGATATTCAATAATCAATATTTGTTTTGTGTGAGGAGTACCCCTACCCTTGGTTCTATCTGTCCTATAAATTGTCCAGTAATATAATTTTTTGAAGAAATTTTTTGGATCAAATTTTAAAAATTCTTTAAATATCTAAATACTTGCTTTGTAGGGAAGGTACCCCTCCCCCTGGTCCTATCGCCTATGATTCTTTGGGTTATATTGGAATTAATCTTTTAAAATTTCAGTAAAATAGATCCAATAGTTAACCTGTCTATGAGTTTCAAACAGACAAACAAACACAGATTCATTTTTACATATATCTTTTGTTCATATTATATTCCTGTCTCACGTTCTTCTTTTAATGTCAATAAAATTAATTAAAAGTTAATATTTACAACATTTCTTAATTTGGTCAATGGTTGGGCAGTCAGTCAACCAAACAACATTTGTTGTAGCATGAAATTTTCCATTTAACATTTAAATTAAAAATGTTAAAATAAAAAATAAAATTGTTAAGAAATATTCTCTGGCCGATATGCAGCAGTACATCGTTGATATTTTCAATATAGTTGAATTTTTATATTGAATTTTTACTTTTTTTTTCAACGAAACTGTCAGATATTGATTTTAATGACATTTTAATATACTCAAAACCTATGAGTACATGTATGTGAAATAACTGCATATTTTTCATAGGTGGTGGACAGACAAAATTGTATGGTACCCCATGACAACAGTTTGTATATATAAACGTACATGTGTATGTAAGTATTTTCATATGCCTTTTGAGGTTGATATTTTTGGTGGGAATAAAAATTAATAAATAATTTCGAATATAATATTTAAAAATGGTCGAGAGTTTTTATTAAAAATTTATAGAAATTTTATGTATGATAGAGTAAACAAGATCATAATGACGATTTTTGGTTGATATGCCTTTATTAAAATAACAAAATTATTTGATACACAATATATTTATCTTTCTAGTGCTTATGGATTTCTTGAAGAGGTGTGTTTTTTTGCGCTGGTTTTCTGCATCGACTAAAAGGAATTAGAGGATGATAGTGCAATATCTGGGCTGTAAGGAATATGAGCCAAAAATTCATATGCACTGTTATCAAAAATTTCTTGGTCATTAATCTTCAGGATAGATCCTTTATTAGGATTCGATCCTAATTCAACTACTTATTATAAAACAAGAAATAGTGTCAAACCCGTTTATACAAAAACTAAACTAAACTACTTTTAAGATACCATTTAAGGGGATTTTTCGATGTAGTTGATATGAGGAAATAATAGATAGAGAGCCATGCACTTTTAAGACAAGTGGTTCTTTATGGAAGCTACATTTATCTGTGCATTGATCTACTTGAAATTTAACATGTGTGTTTGGACTGATAAACATTTTTATGAACTTAAGCTTCAATTCCGGGACGATATTTATATAAGAGCACCAGTTCCATATAATATATATTTTATATTATATAATATATACTCAGTTTTATCAATATCTTCAAAACTGCAACCTGTAATGCGTTCACAACGTTTACATGGACAGCCAGCCAGACAGACAGACGGGTGGATACCGCATAAAAACTCCTTTAACTCAACTAAATGCAGAGCATTACCTTGGTGACACAAATATGTGACTTTGACATTGACTTGGCATATCGGACAGCATTTGAATATGACTTGAATATACATATGATTTTACACCAAATATGATGGCTTAATGTTCTTTTATAGCATAACTTCCGAAAATGAAAGAAAGTTATCAGACTTTTCTACAAAAGAGCAATTTGATATTAAAATAGCGATAAAAATTTAATACCATATTTAAATATCAGTTGATTAACTAACATAAATTTCTGGAGTTCTGTTGAATATATATACCTTCAATATAATTTTCTGAGTGGATTTAACTATCGTACAGACAGTTGTGAAAACTGTAGATAGCGTCTTTTTAGCACAAACAATAATTTTGGTGTATTTTGTATAGTGGGACGGAATCTATTTTTTGGAAAGAAGAACTTAAGAATTTTTGAGTTTTAAATAAATTTTATAAAAAAGTTATAATTTAGTTATAATTTGCATGCAAATAATTAAAGTACTTAATTTTCCAACGTAAATTTGACTCAGAAATTGAAGATATAAGAAGCAACTAAGAAAGTTATAGTCTGGCTTGACCGCTTTTATCAAATACTATTATAAACAGTGGTTTCAAAATACATTTTTTTAGAAAATTCTTGAGAAAGAAGAACTTCAACAAATAGTAATTGGATTTAAATAGAATTAAATCATAAAATAAAGCTATACGTATTTTGCCTTCGTATCAAATAGGACCAGTAGAAAAAGAGTTATAGACTAAATATGCAAATTATTTTTCTAGCTGTCATCAAAACACATAACTGAGACAAATATGTGTCCATGTATTGCTATAGCGCCCGTATCTGGAAAACGGTTTTGAGCTTATTAAAATTTTAAATACATACAATTTTATTGAAATTCGGGACAATAATTTTTATTGTATTTAATGCACGTTACTAAGTTGAGCTACATTTATATACCTTTCCGGGTTAAGTTTACAAATCTCTTAAAAATAGATCAATGTTATTGAAAATCTTCATTATTATTATTATTATTATTATTATTATTATTATTTTTTTTTTTTTTTTGCAGTCTCTAAAATATATTACTTATTTGGAGAATATCGACTAATATTTGGCTATAAATTAACTGATAACTAATTTTGTGCAATTTTTATTTTTAACTCTCTTATATAAAAGGTTTTTTGGATTTTAGGCTTAAATGTTTCTTAGTATAAACCAATAGCATTGAAAATATTGCCAATACCATACTCCAGCTTCTGTTTATGAATCAAGACTTTTTAACTGACGAAAATGTTTGGATAATGTAAGCGGCGGAGGTTATTAAAAATTCCATAAAGCCGAATATAACATTATTTTTTGTTTCACTTTGAGTTCAACTATTTTCTTTTGGACAATACATATTTTCAATTCCTTGACGTTAATACAAATGAAGTTCCTTAATTATAAAGTAAGCGATCGGTGCACAATGATTTGCTTCATGAACAAAAACACTAAAGAATTTAGAATGAACTTAAAATTGGTTTAATAATAGTAAATAACATCAATATTAAACAATATTAGATCAAAGAATTTTAAGTTATGATAGACTTCTCCAGAGGGTGCTAAAATTACATTATATTTGAAAAATTTAGCTTAAAAATAAATTTTCATTCGGTCAAAAATTTATTTTATTAAATGGTTCTTTGTATGCTTTTTCTTAAATTTATATATAATTGTACTCATAGTTTTACAAAAGAAAAGATCTAAAAAATTAACAAAACACAAAAATACCTACATATTACACAGGTGATATCTTTTACGTTCAATGAAATTTTTCAAATTAAGCAAATATTCACTTTTAAAAAGAACGAGAAACGAGTACTTTTATTTTTTAACTTTTTGGTTTAATTGAGTTATTCATTTTTAGAGATTAATAATCATAGAGAACAGCTGCTAGTTTTTTTTTAATTTTGAAAAAAACAGTTTATATATACGTTATATTTTCTTACATTTTCTACACAAATCTCACACTTTCCCGAATTTTTTACACAAAAGAGGCAAAACGTATGTTTTTTTTTACTTAATTATACATACAAATAAATTAATAATCAGAAGGGAATATTTGCTGTTTTTTCGTTTTGCTAAATTTCAGAAAACCGATTTTTATAAATGAAAAATCTTTCTACAATTTTTACACGAATTTTACCGATCGTTTGATGTGGAAAAATGGGAAAATGTGCATTTTGAATCAAAAGAGAACAGCTGCCAGTTTTTTTAAAAGCGTAATATTTTTCTAGAAAGTCGCAGTCTCATACACAAATTTCACAAAATATTTAATTTCTAACATGGAAAAAAAGCAAAACGTGTATTTGTTAATTAATACATGAAATTATTTCATATATAGCGTCAATGAAATCATTTTAGCATATTTCGATGACTATGAACTATATATGTATATATATACGATATAAAAATCATAATTGTGGACGATATTTTAGATTTCAGTTTCAGGATATATGGGAGTATATGGGAATTCTTGAACCGATTTGTTTCAAATTCGTTTTTTTCTTAATTATTCCAATATATAGATGTGTGCAAATTTTCAATAATTTAAACACAACTTTTACATGGTGTGCCAGCTGTAGAGATGGTTATGTTTAAACCGATTCAAAAAGTGATAATGAGACGAATAATATACTTTAAATGTGGTGATAGCAATATTTTTTCTATCTGATTAATCAACAATGGTGCTGTAGGAAATAAAAATTTCAGGGGTGTTAAAAAATGATAACAATCTCATCCCATATTAAAGAAATTAAGCACAGAAGTGTTAGATTATTTAGAAATATAAATGAATTTAGTAACTTTTCAAACACTTTAAATATTGTTCAATTTTATTTACATATTTATTATTCAACACTAAACCAATATAAATGGATATATCGTCATATAAAAATGAAAATGTATCTTTATGAATAATTTCTCGAATATTTGTCTGCAGAACAAAATTGGTATAAGAATTTTAGTTATTTTCCATATGCATTTGTGATTATTTTTGGTTTTACCTTTTATATTTCTATTAGCGTTATGGATCAATCTATAGTTTTGCTAAATGTCCAATATTTTTTCTTTCAGTTTCTTTTCTCTTTTGTATGTAAAACACTTAACCTTAAGTTCAGTTGACTTTTTTTCTTTTTTGCTTACAGTTTCCCCTTAGAAAAAGGACGAAGTAAAATATAAAACCCAAAGCAAAGAAAAAAGGAAAATGAAGAACAAGTGTGACAATGATTGACGACTTTTGAATTCCCGTGTGCGTGATTGTGTAAAAGTGGAAAATTACTTTTGTGACTGTGACTATAACATCAATCTATTACTTCAGTTACCAGCCCACAACATGGTACATTGAAGAAACATATGATTGTTTTACAAACTACCTTTGTTACCAGTAAATTTACCTTCTTTTTTCATTCTCTCTCTCTTTTTATTTCCTTTAAAATGAAAATGCATTTGGTTTTGATTGATTGAGAAACAATACACTTAAAATTTTTGTGATCAAGAATATGTAGAGTGATATAAAGTCATTTTTGGGATTACATACAAACAAAAAATAAGGAACAAAATAAAACGAATAATGGTTACTTTATTTGAATTTACAACTAGTTAGTAGAATAATGAGGAAAACACAATTTAATACATTAAAATCATTGACCGGAAATTGAAAATGAGTAAATCAAATATTATGACGTATGTGTTACTTATAAAAAAATAATATATTATTTGGAAATAAAGATCCCTACTGCAGAGAAAAATGCTGAAATTATTACGCTATACAGTGCAGTGGCTATATAGTTGGAGTCATCAGAGGTATAGTGAGTGGCATTCTAAGGAAAAATATTTCGGGTAATGAGACTGAGTGATATAAAATAAATAAATAGATAAATACATACATAAATAAACATATTTAAACTTTGTTTATTACTTACAAATTAATTAAATCTGGAACATAGAAGCGAATGAGTAATATCAATATATTGCACATATATTAAGTATACGACCGTTTTATAAAATTATTAATCATTATTATAAACAATCTTGGCGAAAATTTGTGACGCTTAAACAAGTTAACACTTAACTCCACATTCTTAGTTATAATTTATGAACGACCCTCGTATAAAATGCCTTTTTGATTTATTCACTGCCTATTATGTGTGAAATTTTGTGTGAAATTTATGCGTTTTAGTATGGATGGGGGATATATGGAAACTATAAGAAATCGATTTCGAAGGGTCTTATGTTCCTCATATAATTTTGACAATTCTTTAAAATATGAAGGGACTTATTTGTACCCTTAGTCAAAATTAGTAATTCATATCAAATTTCATTTAGATATCTTTTAAATTGCATTATCCTTGGTGGTAGTGCATTTTTCTCTCCATTACGAACATATAAACAAATGCATAATACTCCTACCCCATATATTGGTGTAGGGTATAATTAAATCCCAATTTGTAAGAATAGTCTTCAGCAATGAATCACTTTCACTTTATGCTGTGCTGTATTCATCTGAAAGTATGAGATATTTAAGTAAATTAATCAACATTGTTCCTGATAAGAAAACTGATCGTACATTATGGCGTATCCCAGGAATTCCTCCTCCCCTTTTCTATAACCCTGCAGCTACAAGCATGCGTTGTGCTTCCCCTATGACTTGTGATAACTGTAAGTAATGCTGGCATATCTCTGGCGATATGTCAATAATTATATTGTTCTGTTTATTATAAAAAAGCCACGGTTTCTTGGCTACTCTATGACTCTCTGTTCGATAATTTATTGTCGCCTATCTTGAGAAAGTGACTAAAAATACTATGCTTAAAATCCTAATAACATTGCTGTCAAAATTTTAATCGCTATAATACGAATGAGAATCTGTCCCAAAATATGGAAAATTTATCAGATTATAATGACACCGAAAATTGGAAAGAATTTAACGAAATCAACACTTTTTAGACACAAATTGTTAAAATCCTTTTTGTAATATCGGCATTTTAAAGTAAAATGAAACATCTTTTGAACTGAGTAATTCTGAAATTTCCAGTGAAATTTTCTACTTAATATCGACTTTTTACTAAATATACACATCTGACATAACCTTATGTGATATTCTGACCATTTCAGCATTTACTGATGATAAGGTAATTTTCAGTACATATGAAGACACTAACTTAGCTCCTCGTACTTTGGGTATTTATTTGTGACTTTTGAAAATTTAGAAACCAATATGAATACGTGGTACCTACTTATAAAGAATAGCTTGCATATATTTAGGACTCATATGAGCTTAAAACCTTATTTCGGGAGGATACAAGAAATACTGCACCGAACATTGCCAATTTCAAAAGGCTTCTTTCATTCATCCGTCATATCTCAAAAATGTCGACCTTTAGTTTACATGAACAGCCAGTCAGACAGACAGGTAGATAGACAGATGTATATTAGATCGACTCAGCAAAAATTCTGAGTTGAACCGTATACTGTAACGCCATTCTTTCTGTATGTTATAAACAGCAGCAGAAAAGCATAATACCCTAACATCCTAAGGTGGTGTAAGGCATAAAAAGGAAAAGACACTATTTCCTATAAACTTTCGATGACAGCAGTGCCACCTTGATTCAAACAGGTTAATGACAAATTTCTTTAATATATCTTTCAAATTATTACCTGTATTTATTTCACAAGTTTTCATAGAACAACTAGCCACCTACTCTAGTCTAGGTGAACGGACAACTCAGTAAATGATTCGATCGGTATACTTAAAAGTTGTTGATTTAGAATATATTGAGTTATTTTTTACAAATTAGTCTGATACTTCCGAAATAATTGAATACAAAAATTAAAAATTTTAAAAATGATTTTCTAGCGTTATTATATAAATTATTAATTTTACATGCGTTGAATAACAAATATACGACCATCATCTTCATTTCACTATGTGAAAAATCATTTGCTCATTTTCTATAAATTTCTCTTAAAATTTTAAATTATTCACTCAATTAAATATATTTGCCCAAATTTTAATAAAAATTTAATATCTACTTATCTCGTATACAATTCTATTGCATTTATTGAACTTCCAATTTATTGTAAAACGACTTAAACGTTTTTTTCTTTCTGTGAAGAATAATTTGAAAAAACTTACTACAAAGAAAATTACTTCCATTATCCTCAAAAATAAACTGGTACTTTTTCTATAAACTCTTACTTGCACAATTCCTCACATAAGTATGTATGTATGTATGTTAATAAATGAATAAGTATTTATCTGTATGTGTGTTACTATGAGTTACAAACCAAGTCAATACGAGTATTATTGAGGAAACAGAAATGAAAAAAATAAATAAAACTGAATTCATACATGTATGACTGGAAGCCATTGAAAGATTTAAAAGTCTATCGTGCCTTTGGGTAAGATTTACAGACACACGCACATTTGTGTGTCTACGAAAATAAGCTACAATATCATCCACTTTAAAGGAATTATCAATATCTAACTTTCAATTCCGGATAACTAGTTATTGGGTGTGAGTGTGTGCTCATACATCGTGCTTTTGCATATTTATTGAAAAATTTTAAACTTTTTTCTTTTTAGTTGAAAATAAAAACGAAAAAAAAGATCCTGGAATAAGAAAAGAAAACTCACACATACTAATAATCAACATATGAATAATAAGGATGTTCTCTTAATACAGTTATTTTTTCTTATAAAAATTAAAAAAAAACTGTAAAATGTATTCACTGTGCTAAAGATTTGGTTTGCGAAAACCCATATTTTTTGCATGCTTTTCCAGTCTCTAAACAATTTTTAAATTAAAATACTGGGACTTTTATCATAATGTCTTAATTTAAGGTGTTACTGCATTTATTTCCATACTTTCACTACAGTTGAAAACGCTGTATTATTTTTAAGTTAATAAGTGACATCCGCAATTTGCCATATGAAATCGTGTTCAAAGTGCAGGGCGTAATTTTAATTTTGGTTTTCCTTGAAGTCATGGAAGAAGTCTACTGAAATTAAAGAGTGGTTTACTATTATTTTCTCTTTACAGTTTCCAAGGAATAAGGTTTTAAACTGAACAAGAACAGAACTAGAATTGAACTAGAACTGATCTAGAATCTGTGTGAAATTTATCCGTTTTGAAAGGATTTTTTGTGGAGGGTTACATTGGAGTTAGAAAAGATTATGAACCGAACCCCGATTTCGAATTTCAAGAAAATATTTGGAAGGGTGATTGTATGGAACCTATGAAAAATAATTGACCTCGTAAAATTTTGCACATCGTTGCATTGGTTTTCATCCAAATTTCATAAAAATATCTTCAAAACTGTGAACTGTACTTTGCAAGCAAGCAACCTGTGCTTTGATGGAACTATACAAGATCTTTGACTGTCAAGTTTTTTCTATTCAAATCCGCTTATTTGTTAGCTGCTTTAAACGTAAAAGCTTTTATTTCATAAAAATCTCTTAAGGCATTTAAGCCTGATTTATTTCACAGAAGTCTAGATTTAAATCTCGAAGGAAATTTCGGATGCAATATAA
Organism: Cochliomyia hominivorax; assembly: GCA_004302925.2. Lineage (NCBI taxonomy): Eukaryota > Metazoa > Arthropoda > Insecta > Diptera > Calliphoridae > Cochliomyia > Cochliomyia hominivorax. The sequence goes on from PYHX02000467.1 coordinate 57,631,694, forward strand.
AGCAGCAATAAAATCTCACATATATAGGGAATTAAACCCAATAAGGGTGAGTTTTGGAAGTGGGATCTGTACAGGAACTATCCGATAATTTTGAATTTCCGGAAGCGTGTTTGGACTAATGCAAAATTTATATGTGCCAAACTTAATCTTAATATCTGTGAGTTTAATGATTTTATTGCGTATCCAGTAGCCTTCGCCCTTGAAGCAAACTAACAATATATTTCAAATTTAAAAAATGTATCTGTAGAGTATCCGCTACGTTTTTTGTAGGTTATCCTATATGTTTATATGGACAGCCAGCTAGATAGACGGACCGACATCATTAAATCTACTGAGAAAGATATTCTTAGTCGATCGGTATACTCAAAAGTGGATGCTTTGTAATAAATCTTAAATCGCATAGTTATTACATAATCTTTCCCGATTAGAGGAATTATTAATTTATTTAGAAATTCTCTATACTTGTAACTCCTCTAATATTACAGACTAATTTGTATATAATAGAAACAAATACACTCATACAAACATTGCGTATGTGATACAAAGAAAAAAAAAGAGAAATGTAAATTGTCGTAGTCAAAGGATATTGACGTGTATATGTACATATATTGTGTAAATATACGTTTGTACATATTTATGGAATTTATATTTTCTGTTTCTTGTTTCTTAACGTTATCGATTTTCATTTCCTGCGGATAAATTTATTTTTCTTCTGTTTCTTTTTTTTTTTTGTTTTATATATATTTTTTGTTTCCTTTAAGTTCTTATTTTATCGTTTCTATTGATGTGTGAATTTTTGTGTCAAGTATAAGGTTCTTTTCTTTTTGTTTTGTTTTTTGTTTGTCGTCGTTTTGAGTAAAATACTTGAATGTAGATGTTCGTACTTGTAGATACGTTGAAAAAGTGTAGAAAAAAATATATATATATAATTTTTGTTTAGTTGTATGTATTTTATTGTAAACATTTAAAAAATATATTTTCAAGTTTATTATTTTTTTGGTGGCATGTCTTTAAGTGGTTACACATGTACTTATCCAGCCACCCATATTTATATTTATTTGCGCAAATTTTACTGTAGATTATGGTACAAATTCACGTACATATATATAAATATATTTTATATTAGACAAAACAAATAATATATTAAATTTTCAAATAAATTTGTTACACAATTATGGCATGCTTTCCTGGTCCGATTGTGAGAAATCCACTCAGTCGGTCACTTTCGACAATAACATCGATATCAAAACGATCCGAATGAAGCCAGTTAACTTATATAAAAGTCTTTAATTTAGCTTTATGCCGTTTCGTAAATATCAAATATTATTTTGTTTACAACAGTGTTGTTGACCTTATAGTCAAAATTTCATTAAGATATTTTAAAAGGCTCAAAACTTATAGAATTATTTAAAAAATCGATGTGGACAAATTGTGTTCCTTTAATACTTTAACGCTTTTAGATATGTAAAGTAACTTTGGAACTATCTCCCTGTGTTTTTCTAATAAATCGTTAATAAAGTGCTTACAATGAACCAAAAAAAAAAACGTAATAAATGTAACGAAAAATAACGTATTTACCGTGACGAAAATGTTCGTAAATTATTAGTAAATATTTTAAATTGACGAAAAAATGTCAATATGACTATTTGAATTCGTTAATAAAAATGCGATTAATTTTGGTAAATATTAAATATTATTTTATTTAAGATAAATTTACGAAATTTTAGTTAAATCGAGGAAAGAATTACGTTAAATTGTTGTAAAAAATTAATACATAAAATATCAAATATAAAATATTTCTTGAAAAATTCTGATAGTACCCGAGGAAGGATTTTTAAATTTCGACCCAATCACTTCCTCAAGGAAATGTTACTCCCATATAAAACATTATTATCGAACATCAAAAGATCTACCACATCGAGAATTTAATACATGTCATGATTTGTGAAATTTCTTTCGAGATTTGGGATTTTGGAGAAGTTTTGTGCAGCAAAGAGCACTGGGTAAAAGCTAGACAATAATTTAATAATGTAAAAAACGTAATAGAGAAGGAAAAATAATGCAATATCATTAGAAATGTAGTGAGCCGACCGGTTCATTCAAATAATCATCATTTAAGTACGTATAATAATTTTGTTTGTCTGTTTTTACTGACGTTTTTACTAAATATTTGATGATATAAAGCTTAGTTCTCATTATAACTTATATTCTGGCGATCCTTTTCTAACTGAAGAGGCTTCTTCACTTTTTATTATGTTAAAGCAAGTCTCAACTAAGCAGTTGCTGAACTGGTCAGTTGTCTTCTGAAATTTACTGTTTAAGATTTTGTTTTTAAATTTCTGAATTTGATATTTACATATTACAATATTACAGAGTTGAAATATTCAATAATGTGAAGTCATGGTTATATTTTTTAATATCTTTAGCAGAACAGTTAATTGGTGGATGTGAAATCCTTGCTATTTTGTGATTAACTTAAATCTTTTATAGCTGTCTGAATCTGGAAAATTATGAAACCCTATAATAAGTCCTTGTCATTTAATTACTTCAAGCAACGATATTCTAAAGAGTGAAGCAACAATACGTTCTTGGTTTCTGTCACTCTCTTTACCATATAAAGCCCTCCGGAAAAAATCTCACATAAACGTAAAATAATGATGTCTTGCACAATAGAGAATAAATCAAAAACAAAATTATAAAAGTGTCGTTTTATAAATGTGACCCATTATCAAGTCCGTTATTTCTTGAGCTCTTAAGCTCATTGAGGTTCTAAATATAAAATGATTTTAACGAAAAATGACAGACAAAACTAACTTTGTTATTTCGTGTATAAAAAAGGGATCATCTCAGGCCAAATAATGTATATATTCTATATCTGTCCGTCTGCCTGTCGGTCTTTCTGTCTGTCTGTCTGTCTGTCTGTCTGTCTGTCTGTTTGCGTTAGGCACGCTAACATCCACAATAATTGACGGAGCTCAATGAAATTTGCCCAGAGTATTTGTTACAGACCTGAGGAATTTTCTGTTCAAATTAAAATTTGTATATTAGACCGACATCTGAGACAACCTCTAATCAAGCGAAGAACTTTCGTAAAATTGTCAATTATAAATGGAAAAATTAGAATGTAATTTTGTTGTAATATTAATTTATATATGTATATTTTAGTACTTTTCCAAAATAATATTAAATCGGTTTAGTATATGTATATGAGTGTATGTGTGAGTGTGTATGTTTAAAATATAACTTTATTACTTCACATGCATTTGTGGTGGCGAGTATTGACGATTCAGTTTAGCCGAATATTTTTACTTGTTTTTTTATTTACATCAATTCATAATTTTTTGATTTAGCATAAGTCTCTATTAGTAGGAAAGCTTTGGAATGGTAGAAAAATACTCCCCCACCCACATTCCCAATGTTAAGATTAATGGATATTTATTTTTTTCCATTGTTTTGAATTTAATCATTGGCCAAAAATGGGTTAAGCAATTGATTATTTAAAAATTTAACAAAAACATTTCATATATTTTATCGTGTCTACGTAACACACTTATATACATAGAAAATGTTATAACTGTTTATATATGTGTATATATATGTGCATTGAAAAAAGTACACTTACATATACTTTTTGTTGTATTGTATTGAATTTTTTATGTAGATTCTTTCTTTTCTATTTTCCTCTCTTTATGTCTTTTTGTTAAAGTTGAAATTGTTTATAAGTACATGTATGTGTATGTGTATATTGTTTGTTTAGATGAGTGTGTTGTTTTATGTGCGTGTGTCTTTATATCAGATATTTTTTATGTGTCCTTGGATTTTACAAGCAATTTCCCAGGGTCGTTGTGTTTATTCAAAGGACATTATTATTATCATTGTTATTGTTATTATTTACAGAAATTGAATACACCTATTAGATATACTTATGGATGTTAGATGCCCACTCTCTGTGGTAAAATTCTATATAAAATAAAATTCCCTTCAAATAAGTGAATTTCTTTCAAGAGTTAAACAACTTAATTGATAATTTTCACAATTTAAAAAAAAAAAATTTCAAAGCCAATTACTTTTTGCAATTGATTAAAGCTTTTATTTGCCACATTTTATCAATATCTTTAGTGATTGCGCTGGTTTAACCTTAAATATGTTTTGGGTTTATTTAAAAGCATCTGAGTATTTTGTTGCTGCCACGACAACAATTTAAAACAGCGTAAAATTGTTTGTAAAAACTTTTCATTACGAGTTTAAGTATTTTACTGGTTTGTTTTATTTCCTCCTTTTTTTTCTTCTTTTGGCCATAGATGAAGAAAGAATAAAAACGTAAAGCCTGCACCCAAAAATTAAAGTATGTGAATAAATGAATGAATGAGTGAGTTTATTTAATTTACTGTATTTTGGGAGCCAAAAAGTTTATTTTTCTTAATACACAACCACATACTATAGTTTATTATTCATTGTATCTACCAGTACGTATGTACATTTATAAGTATTTTTTGTATACTTCTGTAAGTGTGTTTGTAGACGAGTAAGTGCTTGTAAAAGTAATTCCCAAAGTTTGGTAAAACCTTTTGAACATTGTAAAAATACTTTATTATTATTTACGAATATATATATATGAATTCACATAAATGAGTAAGTAGATATTGTAACCCAGTGAATTTTATTTATTGAAATATTCTCAGCCCTTGGAATTGACACTTTAATCACTTCAGTCAGGCAACGAACACCAAAAGTTTCGAATAAATCCTAAAACGTAGATTTGTTAAAAGATGTTGTGAAAAATAAAATATTCAACTACTGATATATTTTCAATTTTTATTAATTTAAAAACCTGGATTCAAATTATTTGTTATAATGAATTTAATTGATTGAAATATATTTTCAATCTTTCGATTTTTTTAATAATAATATTGTTCAATTAATTTATTTAAGAGAACACAGAATACAAAACAAAGGCCAGATCTCTCCTTGAATGACTATGGAAAGAAATTTTTTACATATATCGAAGACAACTAGATAATGGTCTTAATTTCGGTAGAATTGATCTATATTAAAAAGTGATAACGAGTTAATCTCTAAATTCAGAAATTATGTATATTCCTCTGAATTGATATTGACGGTCTTAAACATCAATCTCAAGAGGGCAATAATTAATATCCAGGCCCAATATCGTAGAATCGGTTTATTATTTTGGAGGAGGAAATATTTCCACAAGACGGACAGGCAGAATAAAATGGTTTTACAAATTGAATAACAAAATTAAAATGCCATCTTCAACACTTCTGGTGGTGGATATATTGCCATACTAGAACACCTATCTAAAAGCAAAATGGTATGTATATGCTTTGATTTCTATAAATAAACTTCCTACACTGTCGTAAATATTTTTAAACCAAAAAATTGTCACCATTCCTTTGCCTTTAGTACGGTTCGGTTATTGCCCCCTTTAATTTATCTTTTTGGCCTTGACTCAATATATAATCATGATTACTATTCAACTAAGGCACTATAGTGAAGTTTTGATTTAACTACTGCACTAGGTCCTTTAAAGACCCCATCATTAATTAACAACATTCCTCTATTTGAATTCAACTATGATGGTCTTATTCGGCCTCAGCTTGTTTTAGTTTGCTCTTGAGGATTCTGTTTTAATATTTTATTTACATTAATGGAATTTTAATTTATTTGGTGAAGTGAATTTCTTAGCCTTGTATATCCTTATTAAAAGAACTTATTTTCGTTGAAATTGCAATTAATCCAAAGTTGACGCCAAGGTCCCTGAAGATTCGCCAAGTGAAAAACTTATCCAAATGGTTACTAGAATTTCAACTGATGGAATGCCAGTCTGTGTATTATAAATAAAGCTTTTAACTAGCCCACTATTAAGATAAGCTTCCATATATTTATTGCTTCAAAAATTCGTTTTAAATGAATAATATAAACGATTTAATATATATAAGTTCATAATACTGATATCAAATCATCGATTCATTATTTATGAATAACACACATTTCCAAAAAATGGCTCATATGGTATAAATTCGAGTAGTTGAATCATGAAAAAATAATGTAAATGTATACAATAGACGTTTAAAGAGTCAGGTGACGAATCTTAGAAATTCAGATTTTTTATATAGTTCAAAAATATCTGTAGGAGCGATTATTTTTCAGTGTTACACACATAATAATATTTAATCTCTAATATTTTAGTAAATTCTGAAAACTTTTAATTACGTCTCTTTCATTTTTATTTTTACCTCAAACTCTTCACTGGGTTAAAATAATTAAGTTCAACTCTCCTGAAGTTTGTTAAAGATTTCTTTTTTACTTTTTTTCCTCATTTGGAAGAAAGTTACTGCCAACATTAATAAAGTCTAAAGTTTATCATTTCATTGTTGTATTTAATGAATTTCATACATTCATGATTGCAAATAAAACGAAATACGAACATAAAAATGTCATCTTAAGGATATTTACAAGTAACATATTTTACCTAAGAATTCCACAGAGTGAGGATATTTCGAAGTTTAATAAGAATTTAAGGAGGGTATTCAGGGATATGGCTAGAAATTGCTATTCTAGTCAGACAAGAGAATGTTTGGGAGAACTTTTTCTTGTAAACTTGTTAATAATATGTGTTTTGATTTTAATTTTGTTTAATGTCTACGTAAAACAACAAAATGTTTTGTTTACTTCTAATATTTATTCTTATCACTAAAATTCTTGAAGATTAACGTTTTGAAGGTAAAAATAAGTTTATTACTTCATTTTTACCGAAAATTCAGTAGGATCCAAGTTAAGTGAAAAATTCTTATCTTTAAAAATGCACCAGTTTATATTATTTTTCGAAATTCGGAAGTCTAGTGACAACTTTAAATCATAGCGCCTTGCACAGTGGGGCAGTTTAATTTTTTTGGGGAAATAAATCTGTAACTTGCATGAAATTTAACACACAAGACTCAATTTTATTTAATATAGTTTTCAAGTTATTTGTATTTAAATTTGTAGCTTTTAAAATTTTACAAGATCTTGGGTCAGTAATTTGATATATGTTCGAAATCTGATTTTTGCTAATTTAAAAAACAGTATTTAGCAAATAAAGAAGTGAGAATGCTATTCTTTATCTCAAATACCCTTCACGATAAAGATATATAATATATAACTGTTATTCCAAAGTACAATACAGGAACACTTAATATGTCACCAAATTAGTTATATTTTTAGCTATAACTATTTTTATTCTAAACCGAATTTGACAATTTTTGGAAAGATAATGAAGAACATATAACTTTATATTTTGCAAAAATCTTAATCTTAATTTGTCGACCTATAATCGAAAATTTTAGAATTTCGGTTCATATTTTTGATACTAACTAAACGGATTTTGCTGATTTTAAATAGAAAACTTCTGAGAATTATAAGATATGCTCAGGCAACATAAAACCAAAATAAGGATGTCTCATTTACGAGAGTACAAGGATAATATTTTATGAAAACAATTTTTTCAACAATTTAAATTAAAATCACGAGAACAACATTTTTGAAAGTTTCAGAAAGTCAACTTTATTGGGTAAATTTTATGAGAATTAAAAATTTTAAGTTTGTCCAAAATACATGAATTTATTATTTTGCAAATTGATGCAAACAATTTTAAATGTTTTAATTTTAAATAAAATTTGCTTAATATCATATATATTTTTCTAATATTTGCAAATAGATTCAAGTCAATCACTTAAAAATTTACGTAATTATATAAACTCTCCTTTAATTATAAAAACCCATCCATCCAATCAAATGTTGCATATATTTTTCAAAAAAAAAATCGATTCTTCCCCATTGTGCATTTTATTCTAAGATATACTTAAAATTGGAAAAATCATTTTTCCAAGCTTCGAACAGCAAGAATTACGAAAACAGATTTAAAGAAAAAATGTCTATAAGATTAAAAAATTATACTTGATAAAAAATAATATTCATTTAACTTTTTCAATTTCAATATTGTTAAAAATGAAACTTAAATAAGGGAATATGCCAGTATGAGAAATATTATTAATTATATTACGTATACGTGCCCATTCCCACGCTTAACTTAGCAACAATATAATATTTTGCCTATTAAGGTACTTTTTGACGAAATCTTATTTGTGGTCATACATTTCCCTTACATTTAATCAATACTGTTAATTAATTTATTAAATAATTAACAATTACCTGGTGAGCTTCGCTCACCTATTTATCCGTACATATTTCTCCTACATTTTCTTAATAAAACATTTCTATAATGAAATAATTGGAAAATCTCATTTTGCATTTCAGAAAGCCGACCAGTTTTTAATAATTTCTACTTTCGAATTATTCAATATGCCGGATTTTTTTCAGCCGGTTAACCGGTTTTTAATGGAAGGCACTTTAAAGCAATTCGGCTATGACTGAGAATATATAAAACTTTTAATTTCATGTGTTGTATGAGCAAAATTCTGTATGTATTTTAATACATCATATTCTTAATTGATTGAGGTTTGTTTTTCTGTTTTAAAAATAATCGCATCAATAAATATAATTTAATGAGATTCTGCAAAATTTATTATTCAGCAATATGCATTTTTTAGGTATAGAAAATATATATATTTTAAACATATTCAGAAACTAAAGATAGAGTTTCTGAAAAAGGAAAAATTATGACAATAAAGAAAACCATGGAACCAAATGTGCTAGATTAAAGACGCTACAGCAAGAAAAACAGAAAAAAACTTTTATATCCTCATTAAAGGTACGATAATTCCATGAAATTTGATACATGAAATTCTTATCTATTTGATATAAGAACAAATGCATTATGATGAAATCATTATTTCAATTTCATTGCATAAAAGGTCATTAAACGTTTTATGTTTTTTATTGTTTCAACTCTAAATTTCTATTAAATTAATAATTTTTCTATAAATTTGTAATAGTCTAACATAAACCGGTAAACCGTTTTTTAGACATAAAACCATATTCGAAAATGTTTTTTTTTTTTTCGAAAAAACCATTTCTCGAATAACTCGAAAACAGGTTTTCTGAAAAAGTCGGTTTTTGAATACACTTATTCCAGTTAAAGTGGTCAATGGAAATGTGATTGGAACTTGTACTGGAACAGCTCTGTAAATATATGATAATTAAATTCGAATTGTAGTAAGTAATTTTCGCTTGCAGTTCAACTAAGAGGCGACAGTTCCTCAGATAAATTATCAAATTTTGTTTGCATAAGTCAATCATATGTTATTTCTGGAGATTTTTCTGTAAAATGAACGGAGCATTTGATATAATGTGATGGGACTTTGAGAAATTTTCAGAATTATATTTATAGATACTATAATATTAATAGCTGAGGATTATGAAATTTACGTAACAAAGTTTGGAGCTTTTGGTGTTATTATTAATTAGTTGGTCTATAAGTCAGTTGCTAATCGCCTCGTTATGGCATGCAATGTTTTTAAAGACATTTAAAAACTTTCGACATCAATTGTTCACCCTGATCTTCCTACTTGTTAAAGGAATTATAGTGAGCAATATAAGAAACTTGATGCATTTTTCAAAAAAAAAAGTATAATTTTTGGTACTTTATATAAAAGTTTTATTTTCAGTTAACTGCTCACTTTCATGGAAGATCTTTTCTTGCATTCAAATAATGTGCACGCAGAAAATAAACAATGTAAAATTAATTAAAAAAAATAATTTAAGTTTTCTTAGTTTTTAATTGTTTACGTTAATTGTCATTATCATAGAACTGATTTTGTTTTTGTCAAAACTGTCGTCAAGTTTAAATTTCTTCAAGTTTTCTTAGTTTTTAATTGTTTACGTTAATTGTCGTAATCATAGACCTGATTTTGTTTTTGCTAAAACTGTCGGAAAGTTTAAATTTCTTCACAAATGATAAAAAGATTAAATCCAGCGAATCGACCGACTAAGTGGCGACAATAACGATGGAGGCCGTCCATTGCAGAGAACAAGCAGAATTTGCTCTATTAGCAAGAGTAGTTCTGACACAACTGAGATCAGGATGGAGCGGCTGGCTTAATGCTTAATTGTATTGAATTGATCGTGCCGTCTCAAATCTATGTGGCCATGGGCCACATGATATTCAACTGCCAGTTCTAAGTACTCATACCATTGAGGTTGCTGGATTTCTTGACATTTAGCTGAGCTATAATGTGAACCAAAATTTACAAATATACTGATTCCTTCTAGCTGTTACAATCCTACCTATTCGTATTTTAGACCCGCATTTACATATTTAACGTATTGTCTTTAAAAATATGAAAAATAATGAAATCTTATTAAATCATAAGACTTTATAGTTACCAAAACATTCACATAATATTGAATTCGTTAAATGTTAAACTTTCAATTTAATATTTGCAACCTAAATATTGTATCTCTTTTAAAATATTTATAATAAATATAATTATTCAATATTAAATCAACTATATTTAACGTTGATTTTGCTTCACATTTTTTCTGTGTGTTGCACCTTTTTTGCTTGTTTCTATTTCCCGCGTTATTCCTTCTTATATAGACCTAACAATTTAATGACGACAAATTAAACTGCATTTTATCATTCACTTCTGATATTTCGGGTTCTTCTTCTCATTAGGTACTGTTTTACGTAAAGACTAAGCTAATTCAAAATTTAAACTTTCATCTTCTTTAAAATTTAGTTCTTATTTAATCATTAACAACGATATATAATTTGTATCGATTAGACTTTAATTGGCAACGCTATATAAAAAACAAAAGGGGCTGTATTTTGTGGTATTTAAAAGAGTGACTGATACGAGTAACTGTCATAAAAGCAAAATAAAATATTTTTAAATAGCTTTACTTTGTATAATGAATGACACTTTTACTAATTCGTCATAAAATTTATTTATACTCCAAAACACGAATCTTTAAGATACTTTTCCTATTCTCCTTATATATAAACAGAGGAACTTTAAAGGGGAAGGAACAGAAGTCCCAGAAGTAAGTACTAGAAGATTATGTTGGACAAATTGTAGCCGTTTTCAAATCATGTACCACAATAAATAACTTGTTCCGAACAGAATTATATGTTTACATTTTTAAAAACAGCTTCAATTTTCTTCCATTATGGGAGCTGACGGACACAACAATTTTTTTCGACTCGTCCTATTGTCTAATTATAATTTTTGCTTTGTTAAACAGCAAAATTTTAATTTTATAAAAATTTAAGAATATGACGAACTCAGTTCACCATTAAAAGTAAATAAATCACTTTCTGTTAGGCGTTAGAATAAATCGCAATAATTTCTAATAAGCGCATTATTTTCCATTTATATTGAATATCTTTACTGCCTCAATATTCTCAATATCAATTTATCACTAAATTTGTGACACAAAAGAATGATCGTTATATAACAAGTAAGAATACTTTATTCGGCTGTGCCGAATCTTAAATACCATTCACCATATACTTTAAATAAAAATGTTTGTAATAATAAATTATTTCTTCATCAGCTTAAACACCGATTACGGAAAATGGCCTTTATAAGAAATTAAAGGTAAATATGGTTACATTTTCTTGAATATTCTTGAAAGGAAAAGATTTTCGTACATGAGAGGCAATAGTTCAAATTAGTCAAATTAGTATTATATTAAAAATATCTACAGAAAAATCGTGCAATAGAATTGATTCATATTAAAGTATTTTAAAAATTTAAAACTATATTCCGGAAAGGGGCTTTATATGGGAGCTATGTTAAATAACCAAAACAAATTTCAAAAAAGTACCTTCTAATTGTGATCTATATGACACACTGATTTGTTTATTTTTTGTTGAAAAATCATATTTTTTTTTCAAAATTTTAAGTTTGTCTCGGATATTGGCATATAACATATTTGCTAGTAAGACGGACATAGCTAAATCGACTCAAATTTTGATTTGATGCAAGACTGTATGTCGTTTGTTTTAGACGATTCCTCCTTCTACACAAGAAATGACAAAATTTAATATACCCTCATAACGAAATATGGTGGAGGAGGGTATAAAAATAATTTGTAGAATTATAATGGAAATTGTCCGTATTTAAGCGAAATGCGTTTGAATGTGAGCTAGACCCAAAAATTTCGCAGTCTGTTTAAGTTTCTGAAATTTTGACATAGCTAAATCGAATCAGGTTTTGATTAAATGTGTGTATATATATTTTGGAAGGACAAACATACAGCAATCTCTTTCCAATATATATTGATAGAGTGGGTCAAAATGTCTGTGGGGGGTGTAAAAATTGCCATCAAACTATAAGCAGCAAATTGCCATATCAAAACTCCATCTAAATAACAGATTTTTACTAAATGACATTTGCGAAGGGTATTGAACAGTCGTTGCCACTGTTTGGTATATTCTCATTTGTTTTTAATTACAAAACTTTAAGAAAACTTGTAAAGGATTTTCCTTATTTGAGGAACGAAGGAAATGATTTTATGTGTTCAATGCGTAAACATAGCACATACCTACACGTACAGGGTTACCATCATCTTTGGTATTAATTATTCATAAATCTGCATGTTATGAAGTAGTGACTGGAAATTAATCCCATTAGCCAAGTCTATTGTGAAAGAACATTTGAATTGTGTGTTTGAGTGTTTTTGACTTGAAAGCTCTTTACAGAAACGAAACAAGAAAAGCAAAATTCAAGAAAACGAGATCAATTTCAAAAATTAAATTTTGCTCATTACTCTGGACAAGCAGAAAGGAATTCAGGGTAGTTGTGTGGTTTTTTTCAGCAGAACCATTGGCCGCATTTAGCTTGTAATTATGGTGAACGAATTTTTCTTTCAACCCGTATAAAAGGAAATTTTTCATGTTTATGCATAAAACATACAAATTGCTAATGTCGATGATGATGATGATGATGATGACGACGACAGAGATTTGAATGGGAATGACGATAAGATTGTTTGTTGTTATTATTGGCTATAGAGGCTCCTGGTGCTGCTGCTGCTGTTGATGATGATGGGAATAATGTCGACATTGCTATTATTGCTGTTGTTATTGTTTATGTTATATTGCGACGGTTAATACTGCAGAGTTTTGATATTAATGCTGTTGTAGTTGTAGTTATTTTTTGCTGTTATTGAAATTGTGGCCAGTATTTTTTAAAAACCACTGTTATTAACTAGCTTTTGCTTCTCTTGCTGCTGCTCCTACTGTTGTTGTAGTTGTTGCTGTTGTTTATTTTTGTTCATTTGCTAATTTCATGAAAAATTGAAAGGTTTTTCTTTATTTTTACTCTATTTATTTATGACGGTATTTTTTTCTATTTTTTCTCTTCATTTATTTAACATTTTCTTTTCTAGGTTCTTTGATTCTACACAAATTGGTCTGTGAGTGTATTTTATGGTTTGGGCTTCATCTAAGTATCTGCAGTCTATAGACTTCATGGATCAACATTAATGTTGATGGTGTTGATGATGACGGTGATGACGATAAGACTATAAAATTCAATTCCCAAGAGAAAAACGTTGTAATAATAAAAAAACAAAACCATATAAATTTCAAAGTATAAAAAAAATATTAATAATAGAAAGAGAATTTTCAAAAAGGATGCGAACTCTGCGGACAAAATAAATAACTAAAATAAAAAATTACAAACAACCGAAAATGAAGAAAAAAAAAAAAGAAAAATAAAATTTACAAAATATGAACAAATGACTTTTAACCCTTTTTTAACAATAACTTGGACAAGAACATAAAAAGGAAACAAAAAGAAGTAAAATAAATCTCAACACCCATGTAATCCTTCTTCATTACTATACGCCTGTTTACCATGTTTCATTCAGTGCAGGAGGAGTCGCAAAAATGAATCTTGTTATGTTTTAGTTGACTACTATTCATAGAAATAAATTTATATGTAAATGATATTACATCATTTAACTTGTGTCCTTGTCGCTGTTCAGTCATGAGTTGCGTATAGGTGGAAGTTTATGATTTTTTCATCTTGTTCTTCATCTTCTGTTTTAGCGTATTTACCCTTGCTGCCGCAAAAAATCCATTTGAAGTGTTAATATAATTGCATATCCTATACTGTGTATATGAATATGCAATTAAGTGACGAGAACCTAAGTGTAAGGCTGGTAGCAGTAACGAGAACCTGAGTGACTTAGTAGTGATAAAAGAAGATTTCACAACAGTTCACCTACGGTAGTTGGTATAGTGGTTTAATGTTTATGCATTATTTACTTGCATGCCGCATCTTCTGTTTTAGCTTATTTATTTGCCGCAAAAATCCATTTGAAAAATTGACTTTAAAACATAAAATAAGTAGTGACGGTTGTTTGCAAATCCATAAAACATTTAATAATTTTTATTCGCCATAACAGTCTGCTACTTGTTAGTTTAAGGCTGCACAGTGACCTTTTTAATTGTTATTTCCTTAATCGGAAATGATTTGCGAAAGTTTAAGTATAAAACATGTAAATTATGGTTCAAAAAATATATAAATTTCTCACAAGCCGCAACTCTGATAATAATCTTCTCGATATGTGTGTTTAAGCTGTGTTATATAATTGCATATCCTTATACTGTGTATATGAATATGCAATTAAGTGACGAGAACCTAAGTGTAAGGCTGGTAGCAGTAACGAGAACCTGAGTGACTTAGTAGTGATAAAAGAAGATTAGTCACCAACAGTTCACCTACGGTACCGATGACAAAACCTTTATTTTAAGGAAATCTACCCCATATATGACTCTGCTTGGATGGCCATATCTATAAGAGACAAATTTAAATTGGATCCTTATCCTAAGGAGATATTCTTGTCTCTAGTTAAAAGGCATTGATCGAATTATCACGCAGTGTGGATAGAAGAATACCACACTGTCCTCAAATTCCCAGCCAAAGATTTTTATTGAACATAAAAGCAGATAACTAAAAGAAAAAGAATTGCAAACAGAGGTAGAGCCAAAAAAACCTAAACTCCAAACTTGTCAAGGCATAGTTTTTTTCAGAATAAAAAAGCCAAAACTACAAACAATGCGCACCTGATGAACGCGATGAGAAAGATTGTGGTAAACACAGGGCTAATGTATAAGAAAGCCAAGAGCTTCTTGGCACTGTACCAAACACATAAACCAACCACAAAATAAGTCCTTTGATTTTTCAAATAATGCCAGAGTCGATCTATTCCTTCTCATAGGTCCCATATAAAACCCCTTCCTCCTTCAAAATAAAATCGCGTATATACGTTGGTATTGTAAAAAAAAATTGGTCAAGTTAAGATAAATATGAACAAAATTTTTTTTACTAAATTATGCGATGATTGATCCATAATTTCTGCTATTATTTTAAGACTTACACAATATACATAAATGATAGTGCCACCAAAATTTACAGATCAGAAAATCAAATTATACGAGGAGCTTTAATTAATTTTCATAACTACCATTTACAACGAATATTGTGGGGCAGGGTCGGGCTAGACCGATTATTTTTACAACGATACTGATGAAATCGATCTTTGGACAAAATCTGAATCAAACGATTATCTAACTAATTTAAACACCAAGCATTTTTACGCAAAAATACCATGTACAGTACGGTTTCGAATTGCGAAACTACCTACTATAGCAACTATCATATCCCAACCGCTTAATTTATACATTATAGTTTTTATAAGTAATTTTTTAATGTCTCGATAAAAGCATCCTCATTAAAATATTTGCTAAATGACTGCTAATGTTTTTGTTCCGAAATTGTTTTTATTTTTATCTTATTTTAAAAGTTTTATTTAAATAAAACATATATATTGAAAAATCTTCAATATATAACGGTCGACTTTTGCAACTATATCGGTAATTGCAAAAGTTCTTGTTTGTTATCGACTGCGCAAATCAAGCCCGTACTATACTTTAAAAAATCTGTCTATAATTGGTCTTATTACCTATTGAAATTACATGAATATAATTTAGTATATTTCACAATCGAACATGATTCCCTATAACTTACTGACATTTTTAGTGTTTATTTCGGGTTTTAATTCAGTTCTAAATATCACAATTTAAAATAGATTATTTTTCCTTGACTTTGTACAACATTTCTAAAGTATACTTAATGAGCACTAATTGTAGTTGTTATAACACATACTCACCGTACTACGTTTTTACATATCCAAATAAGTATGCTATACATTTTTTAATAATTAATTAGATAATTATGCGTATATTATAAATGTTTAACGGATTTTCATAAAACTTTGTACTTTGTTAAAGGAATTGTTTTGCTGTCATATATATCATGCTGAATCACTTTTGGGTATATCAAGCAAACCTATTGTGGTTCAAACTTGTCAGATACCGATGCAAAAATACATTCACAATTTCAAAATTATTGTATATTTCTTAACGGACATAACTTTCTTTAAAGAGTTAGAAAAAATAAACAAGTAAACATTGAGTTTTTTTAAATCAACTAAGAATTCCTTAAAAATGTTGTTAACTTAAAACGTAATATGTATTTAATTTATTTATTTAAGAGTTTACCTTCAATTCTTGATGATATTTTCTTATAAACGTACTTGAGTGCCTCAGTCTCTATGGTATTGTTAATTATGGGTGGATGATTCTTTGTGGATTACCTCAAAACTGGTAATGATTTCATAAATTTTTAAGAAGATCGGCAACGATTTCCTCTCAAACTTGCTTTATTTTAGGTTTAAGCTCTGTTTAAGTTGTTATGCTTTGGTCTTGGGTATTATTTGAATAATTTTGATTGACTTTAAGTCCGAACTGCAAGACGGCCTCTTCAAGACGGCTTTTTCTTTAAATCATGATTTAGACGGCTTTGAAATATAGATCGCAACATTATATTGCTGAAATATGCAACTTCATTAATTTTTTTCATGCATAAAAGAGAGAAGAGTATATTACAGCAATCAAATATAAATGGTGTTATTAATTTTTGCTGAATTAAAACAAATTTTTAGGTTTTCCACCCAAATCATTAAACTACCATCGCTGTAATTGTGTTTTGACATCTGAACATCCTTTTATTTCAAATCGTGCCAATAACATAAGTATCATATTTATTATAGAAAAGTGCCACTCCTCTACCTATTTTATGTATTTTCGCTTTTCTATTGAAACATCTTTGGTCAAGAAAACTTTAGATTTTTTCTTAATCTGGCAGAAAAGTTTTCTTAATTAGGTTTAAACCTTCTTTTATAAAAAACAGAAATTTGTAATGATTATTATTTTAGTTGTTAATTTTTGTTTTTTTACATTTGAAAGATTAAGATAGGATCAGAAGTTTCCATTATCTTTTCTGCAGAAAAAAATTTATTGTACATACTTGGTCAACATTTGCGTCTTACATTTTGGCCATTAGATTAATTTAAATATATTGGTATACATCCTATGAATTCAGTATATATTTTTGTTCATTCTAATTAGAAATATTATCTTTGCACTCTTATTTTCTTTGTTATTTTCCTACATCATCCCATGGCATGTAATGACAATCAAGTCAGATAAAAATATTGGACAACCCCGTCAAGTTACATCAAATTTATCATTATTTCCTCTTCATTGGCTTGATATAGTTCAGTACTCGCCCAAAAAGAAAAAAAAAAGATATTCAGACGGACACATTGTAATATCACGTTATATATATTTTTCAACTGTTTGCCCCTAATGGGTTTGGCATAGTAACATATATGGCATCTTTTAGTTCAGATTTAAATTTTTACATTTTATAGTATTCTTAATTAATTAATTAATTAATTAATTAATTAATTAATTAATTAATTAAAATTTTTTGATTATTTAGTTTTAAGTAAAACTATAAATTTACCTTTTATGTTTAATCCAGAACAAACTCTTCAAATGAAAAAAGTTAAATCATCTTTCATCACAAGCGGAAACGGATATTTAACAACAAACTCTTTTGTATAAGTGGAAATGTGTGAGCATTTTATATAGAATATATAAATAAATATCAGGTTTATTGTACTGAAAACAACGGATTATCAAAACTTTAGTTATTTGTTTCTTTTTTACTTTTTAGTCAAAATCGTTGTTGTATTTTGCTGGTTTTATTTTGTCTGTCGTTTTGTTATTCCATTTTTTTTATTTTTCTGCGCTTTACTTTTATAATAAAGAAGTTTTACTTCGATTTTCACAATTTTTTCTTTGTTTTTATTTTATTTTCGTTGCCTATATCAATTTTTCCTTTCTTTTTTTTCTTTGTTTTTGTTATTGTTCTTGAAATAGCTCTTGCAACAAATTGCACCAAAAATAAAAAATAATGTCAAATACAATAGAAGAAAGAGAGACAGCCAAAAACTACAGTCAAAGAAAGAATCAGTGATAAAGCCAGGAAGACATGATCAACCATTGATGTTTAAGTGGCCTTTTCGCAGATACATCAGTTTCTCTTAGACACGGTAACATTGATATAGTTACTGTCTAAATGGATTTCAGTAGTATTAATATTCGTGTTTATAATATATATATATTTATATATGGTTCATAATTTATATAATTTGCATATAAAAATTTAAGGGACTACAGTAGTTAATTATCACAATCGTCAGTAGATTAGATTAAAGAACCATCTTAGAAAATTATTTATGATCGTAAAGTATACTTTAAGAAGAATGCAGAAAACTATTTTGCTGTCAGTTGAAAATATCAGCACAAATGCATAAATCTGCATTAAAAAAGGGACCTGGTGCTTCTAAGCTTTTAATACGTTATTTCTTCAGTTTAAGGGTTTACGTTTTTACTTGACTATAAATCAGTTACTTTTAAACGGAAACGGTGAAAATGTCTGTGGCTCCTTAATGATAGATATCAAAACTTAATAATCGACATTCGTATAAATATATTTTCTAATTTTGCTTAAGAATGCAGTATGTTATGACACTAATATATATGTATGATATTTGTGCTTTAAAAGGACTTCTTCAAGGTGGATAATAAGGTTGCTAAATGAAATTATGTACTGACCCTAGTAAAATTTAGAACATCGATTTTTCTTATATTTATCTGAATTTGACCAATTCTTATCACAAGAATTGCATATATATTGTATTTAAGCCTTTCAAAGTGCTATTTTTAAGGGGAATTATATGGGACCTATGAGAAATAATGGACTGGTATAATTTTGCACATCATATAAGCAAATTTTGTTAAAATCACTTTATAATGACATTAAAACCACATTGTGGGAGAAACATTTGTATGGCGGCTAGGTCAAATAATGGACCCATCATCACCAATTTCATTAGGCACCGTCCTTGGGCTAAATATATGTCGCATGCCAAAAATTTACCATTTGCATTTAATTCATAAGGGTTACCTAGCCAGTCAGCCAGACCCACGGCCAAACGGACGAACATCGTTAAATCGACTCAAAAAATGATTCTGAGTCGAACGGTATTCTTAAAGTGGTGGTAGCAATATTTTTCTCTTCATTACAAACTTAAGCACAAACGCAATATACCCCAACTAGTTATGGAGATGTAGGGGAAAAATTGGATCAAAATGCTGGAAGTCTAAACAGTTATATCGCATATATGATATTAAAAATTGTCACTATCAGAAATCTTATTTAAGTTTAGTAGAAAAAATTATTAACCGCCATCTGAGACAAACTTCAAAAGCTGGAAGATTTGACGTAAATCAAACCGATCGTGGTAGAGGGTTTTAGATATTCCTAATGGTATTAGAAATCAAGCCGAATCAAGTATTCCTATATATTTTGTTTGTTCTTTATTTCTAATGAATCGTTTTTGGGGAAGATCGTGAAAGAATAGAGTTTAGCAAATGAATATATATATATATATATATATATATATATATATATATATATATATATATATATATATATATATATATATATATATATATATATATATATATATATATATATATATATATATATATATATATATATTTATATATATATATATATATATATATATATATATATATATATATATATATATATATATATATATATATACTTCATGGAGTCTCTGTTGATGTCTTCCTGGTGCTACACTCAGTAATTAATATAAGCAGCTAGTAAGTGGAAGATATAAAAATGGCCCTTTTTTAAACTTTTTGTATTAACCATATATTGCATATTTGTATTGCCCATTATATGTCCCCAATAGTTTTTGTAATAAATAACAAAAATCCTCTGCATCAACAGTCAATATAATTTTTTTTTTTTTTTGGAATAAGTTTATAACTTAATTTTATATAAAAATTTATTTATTTTTGAAACTAATCTGATGTCATATTACCAACTAAAGAATATGTTAAAATAAACTTTATAAAATCCTTTATATTTCTAACTTTTGAGTGTATTTATCCGAAAAAATATTCCATATATATATTAATAAAAAAACTACTAAAACAAGTAGAAAAAGTAAAAAATATATATCTAAATTGGGGAATGAAGAATAAAATTTGTATACCCTTCACCACCAGAAGTGGTCAGGAGGGTGTATTAATTTTGTCATTCCATGTGTAACGCGAAGAAAGAACCATATCACACCTCAGATATACAACAAAATCTGAGTCGATTTAGCTATGTCCGTCTGTCTGCCTATCTGTCTGTCCGTCTGTCTCTCTGCCTGTTGTTGGTACGCTCACATACATAATAATCGACAAAGCTCAATGAAATTTAACCTAATTATTTACCATAGTTCCGAGAAGTTTTCTTTTCAACAGCAATATAATTGGATCAGTATATAAAAAAATATAGATTGATATCTGAGGCAACCTCTAAGTTCAAGCGAACAACATTTTTAAAACTGTTTATCGACAAATTAGAATGAAAATTTGCCATCACATATTCATGGTTCAGTATGACTCTCATTAAGTATACTGTGTTATATAAGGAAAACTTTTATATATTGTTTACGTCTGTGAGTATATGTGAGTATATATTGTATGTATATGTATATATTGTGGAGGAGGGTATTCCAGATTCGGCATAGCCGAATATATCATTTTTAGTTGTTTAAACTCATTTTCTCTGTCGTTCGTGCTTTGTCTCTTCTTTCTGTTAGACTTCTGTTCTTGTTGTTGTTGCTGTAGCTGTTCATTCTGTCGCTTGTCATTTGTCAACTTGTCATTTTGTCAAGTATTTGACAAGACTTTTGTAGTTGGTTTATACTTTATTGAAAATTTACTTAAGACTTTTTCCATTTTTTTGTTGTTGCTTGTAATGGGTTCTTTTTATAGAGAAAAAAACTAAACAAAATAATAAATAAAACAAAAAAAAACTTATTATTCTTATTAAAAATAAACGAAGCATGTTAAAACGAATACTATACTGAATTTAAAATATTTAAGTGTTTTGAAATTGTTTTAAATTATAATAATAATTTTGTTTTTAATATTATTACGAAAGGATTTGAAAGCACTTTTATAAAAAAATCAAGTAGTACACAATTTGTGGAAAAGATTTTAGATATTTTTAAGATGATGTTAATGGTACAAGGATGTATTTTTATCAAAATGACATTTGGCCTCTTTATTTCACACAGTGGGCAAAATACATTTTCCTCAAACACTACAGGTGGTAATGAGAGTTTATTAACGTTATTATTCCATTTATAACCCCATGAGTTGACTTATCCGTCTGTCTATTCGTAATATTCTCGCTCCAAATTCAATTAAATATGTCTACAATGTTAGCAGTTGTATCAAGCCATATCGTTCTATTCTTAAAACTGTTATAATTTGATATCTCCAACAATTAAAAATTCGGAAAAATATATTTTCTTAAATTCTTAAAAAAAATATTCATAACATACCTTTAAATGCACTTTAATGTACAAATAATCATCAAAATCGAATCAATAAGAAAAAGTTAAACACTGAAATATGTAAAATTCAGACTCAACCCTAAACCGGTGTATTATGCTTATAAATCATTTTTACATAAACCAATTTCATTGATAATAACGATATTTTATCATTTGGAAATTTCATTAATGTCCTAGAATCTTCTAGATGGCAGTTGGATATAAATAGCTGCATCTATTTGTTGATCATATGTAAACATTATTATGTTACTCTCTTGACAATTTTTAAATGATATTTTGATGTAGCTCGCATATTAGACTCCTTAGGTTTTGTGCTTTAGAATAACAATTTGCATCAAAATTATCTTACACACACATATAATTGTAATTCCGTGCAGTTTGTTTTTCATTATTTGTATGCAATTTGAGAACTATCAGGTCGTAATGCCACTTTATTTACCTTATTGTCTCAAATATATGTAATTAATCACAACAATAGAACCTCTCACATAGAAAAGACATCTCTTTGACACTACATTTATAATAAAAACGGTTATTAAAATTTATGGATCGATACTAATAGTTAGAAGTAATATTAATAATGAGTAAGATCGAAAAACTTTTAACATGCATATACACAGGGAGTATACTTAATGACTCATTTGAATCATATAACCTTTAGGTCGATGTGTTCTTTGTTTTGTATTTTGTATTTTTGAATAAGGCTGTTCTTAATAAAAACATTAAATCTTTAATTAATAGCCCTCCGGATTAGTTGAAATCATTTCCTCATCTCTGGTAAAAAAGTAGCCCAGTTAGCTTAGATCGGACTATTTGAAGTCAAATTTTCTACAAAAAATATTTTTGCTGTATAATGGATGACGAAACGTATATTCCTGCAAATTTTTTAAAACCTCCTGGTCAAAAAATTTTATGTTACTGATGCCCAAAGGAATGTTGAACAAAAGCTTATAACATAAAAGCAGGCAAAATTTTCCAAAAAGTTCTTGGTCTAGCAATCAATATGTAGTTGTGGCGAAACAAGTCAATTATTTATTATAATGGACTCAATAAATACCGAAATTTACATCGTCGAATATGTACAAATAAGGCTGTTTCCATTCATAAAACTTCACAACGTGCCACTAATTTGCGACCTGACTTGGCTTCCTGACACTATGGTAATTAAGCCCTTGTTTAAGTTTTGAACAGCGAATTTTAAAGAAAATTTTGATTTTATTTTATTAAAACTTCCAAAGAAATAAATTTTGAAATTATTAATTAGAAGTGTAATTTCTATTAGTATTTTAAACTGAAGCAAATGAGTACGTATGCAGAAAAACCTCTTAGGTTTCGAATGAAATATATCCGCATAAGTTTTTTTTCTTATTTTTAATTATTTAATTATTTATTATTTATTAAATTCATATTACATAAATATTATTTATACACCCGCTAAGCCATATGGCTTGACAGCAGGAAGAAAGTTTTAGTTACATAATATACTTAAAACAAATAACAATCATTGCGAACTTATAAAAAATTTTTTAATTAATTTTTTTCTCTTAAAGTTATTTTTAACATTAAAATCTCGGTTGGTAAATGTGTGTGGATCTTCCGAATTCATTTAGAAACCGATCCGTTTGGTATCTGTTCTGTACTCGTCTTCTAGTTTGGTATGAGTGGTTAATAACACGAAGAAATCTGTTGTCTCCAAAGAATTCATTTGCTATTGTTGTAGAGTATATACTTTTAACGTTAAAAATGTTCAACTCATTAAATATTGCTCGATAGTTGCTATTATTGTTCGTAGATATTTTTTCCATAATATTTTCACGATTGCGTTTTGTGATTTTTGCAGTGATTTGCTGTATTTAGCACTACCCCATGCAGTCACTCCATGTCGTAGATATGATTCAGCAAGTGAAAAGTATGCTTGTCTTAAAACATTGTAGTTTGCACAGTAACTTAAATGGAACAATGTGTATGCAGTTTTTCGAAGTTTCTTTTTAAGATCATCAATTTGAAATTTCCATTTAAAACTACTGTCCACATACACTCCTAGATATTTATATATATTCACTATCTCAATATTTGTATTACAGTTGCCATCACATAAATTAGAGTTTTTTATTTGATAATGTAGACAATTTGTATTATGATATACTACAGTAACTTGTGAGTTTGAGAGGTGTGGATGTTTAATATGCATTACTTTTGTCTTATTAGCGTTAATGATAAGGCCGTTATCATGGCACCATTTTGTGGCAATATTCAATTGATTTTGCATCTGATCAATGGCGGTTTTTAGGTTTGTTTCAGCTACTACTATTGCTGTATCGTCAGCATATGCAAAATTTTTACTATTTTCTAAAGTTTTGAGTAAATCATTGGCATATATTATATATAAGATTGGGCCTAATTTGGAACCTTGTGGCACTCCATATTTTGTTGGCATTATATTGCTGAAACTATTTTGAATTTTAACGATAAAGTTTCTGCATTCGAGGTGATCAGTAAACCATTTTAATGTATTGCCTCTGATTCCATTCCTATATAAAGTATTAATCAGCTTTTCGTGTGATAACGTGTCAAAGGCTTTACTGAAATCTATATATAAAACTAAGCAGTGTTGGTGTTTACTTAGACAGTTATTTATGAAATTGGAGAACTCACCCAGTAATTTGTTTATGCTTTTACCTCTTTGAAAGCCGAATTGATTATAATTTATCATTTTGTATTTCTCTAAATACTGAGTAAGCCTTCTTACAACAACTTCTTCCAATACTTTTTCGATTGCTGATAAGATAGATATAGGTCGATAGTTATTAAAATCTGATTTAGTTCCATTTTTATGTATCGGTCTTATTATCGATGTTTTTAAAAGTTTTGGCACTGTCGCGTTGATGAGGCTACTATTAATTAGTTTTGTGATTATTGGTGTTAGTAGATTGGCATTGTTTCTTAGATCTCTTGGTCTTATCTGATCTACGCCAGCTCCTTTCTTTACGTTAAGGCATTTTAAAATATTATATACTTCATCTTCATTTGTTTGTGATAAATACAAAGAATTTTGTTGGGTAAATCTTATATTATACAATGTTTGAATACTACAATCATGAATTATTTGCTTAATATTTTCACTAAAACTTGTAGCGAAACCATTTAATATATTATTTAAATTATTATTTTTAAAGTTTTTGTTGATATTATCATCTATATTGGTATATTTTTTTCCAATAATTTCATTAATAATTTGCCATGTTGCTCGAATATCATTTCTATTGTCTATAAACTTTTGACGGTAATAATTGTTTTTAGCAGTTATTATTTTTTTATTTATTTTCTTTATTTTTATTTGTTTCGTTATTTTTGAATTTTTTGAATAATTTGTCTCTAATTAGGCAACATTTCACCAGTTCGTTTTTTATGTAATTTTTTAGTTTGGTAAGAACTACTATAGATGTCAGCAAATTGTTCATGTATTTTATTATATATATCATTAGTATTGTTTATATTATTTATAATATCATTCCATTTAATTTCCTTTATTTTTAAATCAATTAAATAGTTATTTAGTTTTTGCTGAAAGGTGTTGTTTTCCGAACCCTTATTATTAGCATTTACTTGTTGGTTGAGAGAACAAAAGAGAGTGTAATGATCAGAAATTGTTGTTGCAATTATCGATGCGTGTGCTTGTGTATTAGACTCATTGATTTTAACAAATAAGTGATCAGTACAAGAACTTGTTTTTTTAGTTACATCTTCTCTTGTACTCTCATTTATTAAACACTGCATTCCATTTGACGATAGCATGTCCAGATATGTTGTTGTTGTTTTATTTTCTTTTTTATATCTATATTCATATCTCCCACGATAATATTCTCTTGCTTTTTGTTTATTTGGTTTATTATTGTATCAATTTCACTAATAAATTCGGGGATTTTTTGATCAGGGGGGTGGTAAATACAAATAAGAGATATATTTTTGTTGTTACAATTAATTTCTGTTTGTATTATTTCACATGCATTTGTAATTATATGAGTTTGTGTAAAATTTAAACAGTCTTTGATGTATAAAACAATTCCCCCTCCTTTTCCTTCCCTATTCATAAATATTGAGTTAAAGCCACGAATATTATAAAAATTGTTTTCATTATTATTTATGTTTGTTTCAACGAGTATTATTATTTTTATTTTATCAATTATTTGATTTATTGTTACAAGAAAAGATGAAAAATTTAGACGAAGTGATCTAATATTCATATAAATTAAAGACACATTATTATTTAAGTGTTCTTTATCTAATTGGTGAAAATGTGTTATACTTTGTTTATGAATTGTATTCATTTTTTATTTTTATAAACAAAAGTATAATTATAAAAAATTTTTTTTATTTTTTAGTTGAATAAAAATTGTTTTATGAAAAGAAAATTTTAATTTGTAGCATTTATTTTTTCAATATCAGTGGCGTTTTTAATAAATATAGATGGTGTGTTTTCAGTTCTACGAGCGAAAATGTTACCATTTCGAACCCAAACATATTTCCAATTAGCTTCATGTGCTTTGGTTTTGGCAATCCACAATAGCCGACGATTGTTTAAAGTTAATTGGTCATTAATGTAAAGGTATTTGCTGCTAATTTTGTCACCATCAGTGTTAATAATATGTGAATCCACTCTGTGTCGTTTTATTTTACTCATGAGTTCTATTTTTTTGTTAAGTAGCGTTAATTACTATCGAAAATAATATAACTAAAATTATCTACTGAGACATATACATATTACGAATATTCCGAAAAAAAATAAATTTCTTTAAATGAATCAACCATAAAAAAATTTTCTATTAAAAAATGTAGACAAAATTTAAAATATGTCTCTTCAAATCTTTACATAGTTATACATACATATACATATGCAGACATGCAAACACTCACATATGTAAAGAGATTATTCACATTCCAGTTACGAACTCTGTCTTCATCATCATCAATGTCATTCCACTTCACTCCAATGATACTAAAGTTTGACACAAAACAGATCAAAGTATCTATAAAAGAAAATCTACATTAAAAAAATAAGAAATAAAATTAAAAATTTACTAACGTACGTAGATACGAAGAGAGAGAGAAAGAGAATGACTAAAAAAAAGAAAAAAAATACAAAAAATAATAAAAAAGTGAAATTGAAATTTAAAGAAAAAATAAAAGGAAAATGTTAATTGAATTTCAATATTTTTTCTACATAAACTACATGATATGTTATATACAGTCCCGAACAAAACTATTGACACAGCAAGAGTATTTTCCTTTTTTCATAATTTTAATCCTTTAAAAACGTTTTAAACTAAATCGATTTTGGCGAACAAAATTATTGGCACATCTAATAAAAAATATGTCGCACTATATTCATGTAATTTTTCAGTACTTAGTTGGGAGGCCTTTTTGCTTTGTAACTTCCTCCAAATGTTTGACATTGAATGGACTAAATTTCTTGTAACTTCTCTCTCGATTTTTTATTAATTCTTTCGAAGATCAGATTTATTTTAAAAAGGTCGCCTCATGACCCGTATGTCCAGTTCTTCCTGCAAATGTTGGATTGAGGTCTGTTGACTGTGGGGTGGGTGCAGTAAAACAAGAGCAATATTTTAAATTAGCCACATACGCACATCATGGGCTATATGTTTTGAATCGTTTTCGTGTTGTTATGTGAAATTTATTTGTAAATATTTTCTTTTAAAATATGTGAAGAAAAAATTATTTTATCCATAATGCAGTCTATAATATATAGCCCCATTCTATTACACCACCTTCCCCGTATTTAACAGTAGAAAAAAGATTTTGTTTTTCATACTCTGTATTGGGCTTTCTAAACACAGTAATTTGACTATCATTACGCTTTTACACTCTTGCGCATAATCTAAACGCTTAATA
Source organism: Cochliomyia hominivorax (assembly GCA_004302925.2). Classification (NCBI taxonomy): domain Eukaryota; kingdom Metazoa; phylum Arthropoda; class Insecta; order Diptera; family Calliphoridae; genus Cochliomyia; species Cochliomyia hominivorax. The sequence goes on from PYHX02000467.1 coordinate 57,659,444, forward strand.
TAAAGTGGGATAAGTGGTTAAAGTCTGGCAACTCGAGTATTATAACAAAAATTTTTGTTATTATACCCTACACTACCGTAGGTTTCTGTAGATGTTTGTAACGTGTAAAAAAATAGCCCCTTGAAATTCAAAAATCACACATATACGTTAGTATTGTAATAATATTTAGTGAAATTAAAATAAGTTATGCAAGAATCGGTCCATAAAATGCTCCCAAAAGCTTTTTAAAAAGCGAGGAAAATTCATACATTTTTCGTACAACCAACAATGTGGTAAAGGGTATTACATAATGGTATTCCTATTGAACTTCAATAGCAATTACCGTGGATATTTTGTTTTGATGTATTGTATTCTCTTTTTTGGAAAAATTTAGTTATTTTCGCTGGGAGTTTAAACTTTGAAAACTTTACTATCCTTTAGATTCACTGCGCTCTAAAAGTGAAATAATTTCGTACCATTATTTCAATATGACTTGCCTCAGATTCGCAAGTTTTTCTTATATTTTAAGTTCATTGTATGCAAAAAATATTTTATTTTTATTCATGGATGCAAGATTTATGAAATTTCAAAGATAATAAACATGCCCGACTTATTCATACAAATTATTCTCTTTAAATTATATTTTATGTATTTAGCAAAATAAGTGTTTGTATTAGTCAAACCATTTGTGGTTGTAATCAGTATTCATGATTTTTTATTCTAAAATTTGTTTAAAATGGTCGAAAAATTAAGACAAAACATAAAATGTTTGCTGTGCTAATAATACAGTCTCGAACAAAAGTCTGTACACTCATTCAAACACATACATATGTCAATGTATCTGAGATATATAATGCCCAGATATATATATAACAATAACAAAACATTTGCATTTTCAAAATAAATATAAAAAATAAATTATTGGTATATGAAAGTATGTAAAATATATGTGATCTTGTTTTTGTATAAGTTGTTCCGGAAATCTGTTTGCGAATCTTAAAAGGAAATAGAAAATATAAAAATTGTCAATAATGTTAAAATATGCATTCAATTTGATTTAAAATATACCTATAAATGTTAAAAGCGTTGTGTGTAGGCCATATAGACAGGCATATTCTTATTTGTGTTAACATATAAAAAAAATAAAAAAAAAACAAACACAAAAGGAAAACAATAAATATAAAGAGAATAAGAAAAGACACATGAACATGATTTCATTGTTAAAATTTACATTTACACGCATTTACGAAAAAATAAATACAAGTAAAAATCTTATAATCGGTAAAGACGAATCTTTAATACCCTCCACTACAAATGCATATGACCTAAATTCCTGATATTTCATACATACACAGTGTAATAATTACATATACACTCGCGAAAACATACAATATGTAGAAACACAAGAACACTTTATGATGGACAGTGTTTCAAATAAAAAATGAAATGGAATAAATCTGCTTGTCCGATTTTAATGAAAATTCACACAGTGATAGTAGAAGCATAGGGGAGTTTAAGTTCTAAGTCTGGAATTTATGGGATTAACAGAGCTCGTTCCATAGGGTTCCAAGATTGTTCACCTCAGGTATTTAAAATATTTCAAACCATCCTAAATCTAAACCGATTTCAAAGATTTTTATATAAGTAGATTCTGCTACTAAAAACCTATTAAAAAATTCGTCATATGAGTAGGCAGGATATCTCTTATGGTTTAAAAGATATTTATATTCAAAAGTTTAACATTTTACTTTATGACCGATCCTGGCGAAGTTTTTATGCTATAGCGAGTCTAAGTTTTGTCCGAATTTTGTCAAATATTTTTTTTTCATTAAAAGCTAACGACAAAACTTTTAAAGACAAAATTTTTTAAAATGTTAAAAGCATTTAAATGTTAATTTTGAAAAAATTTAAATTATTTTGCCAAAAAATTAGTTACACTCTTTTTAAGTTATAAAAAAATTCTTGAATAATCTATGCCGAATTTATACTTTTCTGCGAAGCCACTTTATTGGCTTTTGTAAAAAGGGAAAAAAATTAAAATACTTAAATTTTAAAGAGACCCAGAGTTTCTCAAATTTAACATATTTTTTTAAATCTCAAAGCTGGAACTTTCAAGAGCTTATAGTTTCTTCAAAGTCTGATATATTCTAAAATTTTTTGTAATAGACATTTTTGCTCTCCGATAATGGTTAGAACAATGTAGCAAAAAATGTAAAAAAACGAGATTTTCTTTATTATATAATTTGTCTAACTTCATCTTTCCATGTGTCAAAAATATTGATTGAATCATTATTTCTGATATTTTTGGATCTTTTTTTAAATGCTTTCTATTATTTTTCGATTTAATCATCATTGGAAACAGTTCGATGACAGATAACTTCGGTTTTGTTGAAAATAATTATTAATTTTAGTACTCACTTTTTACTGGTCACTTATTTTAATCACAGTAACAATATATGTTTTACAAAGGTAACATGATATAAGACCATAAAATACTTGTTAAACATTTTAATGGAAAACGTAAATTATTATGGCAGAATTTTATTCTTACTTGTCGATTTATAACTGAAAGTTTTACGAAAGATCTTCTCTGGAACTGAGAAATTGCCTCAGATACCGGTCTAAGACATTACCAATTTCTTCTTACTTATGCCAAATTTCATTGACCACTGTCAAGCGCTGTGAGCGTTCCAACAACAGACAGACGTACATAGCTAAATCGACTCAGAATTTGAATTCATGAAGGAATATATTTATATACATTATAGGATCTTTGATTATTTCTCTATGGCATTACATAGGGAATAACTAATTTAAAATACTTTCATCACCACTTGCTGTGGTGGAGGGTATTAAAACGAATATAAAGAAAAGGTACTAAAGAAATAAAATTAAATATATTCATAGAATTTCAGACACATTTACATATGTTTGAGCCTGACTGTCTATCCTTATACATATGTACTTGTGTCAATATCAATTCAATCAGTAAAATTTCAACGCTTGATTTATCAAAAGTAAGATTATAAAATGAAATGAACAAAATATCATGTTGTCTTATTTAAAGAGACAAAACTAATATTACTAAAGAAAAGGCGTTACAATTCTTTTCTACGTACATGAGGAAGAATGTAATCTTTAAATATCCATCTACTTTTCACGTACTTAATTTAATATATTTACACTTACTTTTATTATGGAACTATGATCGGTAAATTTCATTTAATTAAAATAAATCTGGTCATCGTCATCAGCAGAGAGAAAAAACAAGCTGTTTTTGATCCTCATAAATTTACAATACAAATAGTTCACGTGCTATTGAGAAAACTTTCGATAAATTGAGTCTTGGTGCTATTTTTATAAGCTCTTATACTAGAATATCCTTTGCATTACGTTACGGAAATAATAATTAATACAACATAATGAAATGCTCAGTAAACAGTTCCTTCTGGATGTCATCGGAGGCATCAATCTAACTTCAATAAAACGAAATTGGAGTTCCCCCAGAGGCATGTATGAATAGATATTGGAATATGTGAACAGAACATACAAAGATATGTGCAAGATAATTTTTATCGGGATTCATATATAGCAGCTTTGAACGTTATTCACAGAGGTTCCACAAATTCCGAGGTTTCAACTTATTGTATGAATGTCATACTGGGAGGTCGCCCACTTCCTATCGCATACATTGAACATAATCTGCGGAGGTTTACCAGATTATTTCTAGTAGAACTACGATCAGGATGAAGCAACAAGCTTTATGTCTACTGATTTCGTATTGATCGTGCCGTCCCCAGCATTTATCTAGCATCCTACTTAGAATGGTAGAAAGTCGTGAAGATCTATGGATTCCCATTATATATTTTGTAGAAGAACGGTGGCACAATTTTCTGGCCTAGAATTATACCGGATCATGAGTCATTGCAATTAACTAACTTGTTTTTACAGCTTTTACAACAAAAATATAAAAGAAACATAATTAATGTGATTTACCAGGAACGTTATTTAATAGGTCATTAAATTCTGCAATCTTGTGGACAATATCAAGGGAAGATTTTTTCACACACCTTGGAACGTTGCCATGCAGTAGATACAAGCGTTCATAAACCGTTACTTATACAAGTTTTTGTAAAATAAAGAAGAGCAAACAAGATAAAAATAATTTTTTAGAATGAAATCCACAAAGTATCAGAAGAAGGAAACAGCTCACCAAAATCGAAGTAAACAGCAACGGAAACATTTGGGGCGAAGTTTGTACTCTTTTGTTCTTTCACTCGTATATGCCAGTATATTAACATTCATTTGTTTGGAGGAGACATGTAGATTAACATATTTATTTGAAACATTAAGAAATATAAGAAGTATAAATTGAACCAAAAGTAGGTCTCAGTCAAATAACACATGTTCATTTGTTATGTATTCACTGTGTTTTACCTATAAGAAAAATATTTTTTAATAAATTTATTAATCACTGTTCGGACTTATTCACTTCACATTTATTAATCAACTGGTCTATGATGGTGAAATGGAAATTCATTTCTTTACTTCAGATTTTGTAATATTATGGGACAAAATTTTTTTTCGCATGGGAAGATAAACCGGGAAACAATACTTAAAAATGAGCAAACAGATAGCTAAGTCGTTTACACTTCCTAAACGACTCATCTCATAGATGATGCCATCATCTATGAGATATCGTTCTAGAAACGTATACATTTTGAAATACTGGTTATAAAATTAAAAAGACATAAGCGACCAAATCTTAGTAAGGTTTTTGATCATTTATCTTCAAAATTTTATCAATCAAATGATCAGTCAAATCTCAATCTTCTGTACATCAATCTTCTTCAATCTTCTGTACATTACAAAATTGATGATTATCTTATCGAACCATCAGCATTGATTGAACCCATGGAAAAGTGTCAAGATGTCTTTGAGCTGGATGCACACGAGGTAAAAGGGATTATTATGCAATGGTTACTTCTGCTTCACATACACGTTGTTGGCTTATGTATATATATTTAAACGATAAAATATGTTTTAATACGTTACACACACATACATTTAGTTTATGGAAATACATTTATGTATGTGAAGATTTAACAAGAAATATTTGATAGTTGAAGTATGAATGAGTATAAATGTTTGGTGAAATAATTGTTTTCATGTATATCGCAGATTAAGTTGTTGTTGTTGTTTTTGATTTGCTCATATGTATACATGTTTTACAAGTACAAAGGTTTTAAGCATTTCAAAATACTAACTGGAACGGCCTTTTTGGGAATTATTGGCTACGGAATTACTATTTAATATTTGAAATGTTCGCAAAATACTGATTTGGTTCAAATTATCGAAAATATTAAAAAATCATTTATGTTAAACTTCATTAAAATATTGGCACTTTTAAGAAATTTATCATATGTAAAAAAATCGCCTCAGAAATCGAGTTTAAGAATTAATGTAAAGTCCTAAAAAGAGTTTAACTTTAAGAATCAATACAAACGCAAACATCAATTTCAAATACATACATATGTATTTATTTCAGTTTTTCCCTCTTGTCAATAACAATCATATACTTAAAATACTTAAATAATAAAAAACATATTCTCTCTCTTATTATTTGATTTCGGGAAATAAAATAGTTTCTGGAAAATAACATTTTAAAGTAGAGTTAAAGCGGATTATTTGAAAATGAATTGCTTCAACTTAATAATCAAGTTATATAAAATTATTTTTGGAATTCAACTTAACTTTCTTTTAGCCATTAACTGTGTCAGTATTAATGAAATTAATGTTAACAATGATGAAATTGATTTTGATATCAAATAACAAACCATTTATAACAAACTTTAAGTACCCTACATCAGAGATTAAATTTAGCGACCACGCAATTATAAGTTGTTGTATTTCCAACAAAATACTATCAACTTCTGCAATCGAAGCTGTTAAAAGTCATCTACACTTTGATGAAGCTTACAGCTAATAACTCAATAAACTGGCAATCGATAATTTAAGGAATGCCTAACTGCTATATTGCATACATTTATGTAACACACATAAACTTTAAAATACCCATACACACTTACTTTCATAAACAAATGAATAAGTAAAAAATTTCAATTGATAATGATGAAATTCATATGTTTTGGGTCGATATCGATCAGTCTGAAAGAGGCACATAAAGCTGGACATTATCGCTGAAATTAGCTTAAACCTGTTGACATTTAATATACAATTTATTGTGGTGTCTGAGGTTTTCTCAGATATCGGTCTATAGCAATATTTTCAAATAGGAATTAACAATGAATTTTAGCAACCTTAATGATTTCATACAAAAATATTTTTGGAATTACAAAATATATGTATGTATCTATATATATATATATATATATATATATATATATATATATATATATATATATATATATATATATATATATATATATATATATATATATATATATATATATATATATATATATATATATAGATAGATACATACATATATTTTGTAATTCAAAAAAAAAAAAAAAAAAAAAAAATATATATATATATATATATATATATATATATATATATATATATATATATATATATATATATATATATATATATATATATATATATATATTTTTTTTTTTATGAATTTTTTGAGATCATTTCAGTCATAAAGAACTTTAATCGCTTATAATATTTTTTGATTCGCTTAAGAAAATTAGAAGATTTTTTCATGTACCAAATAAAAAACTGAGTCGATGCAGCTATGTCCGTCCATCTGTCTGTCTGCTTCTTTGTCTATTTCATCACACATATCCACAATAATTTACAGAGCAAATCGGTTCAGTATGTTAAAATATATAGTCTGATATCTTAGGCATCTTCTAAGTTCATGAATATCTATATTTACTTCATGACTACTCCAAATATAATATAACATTTTTACTTTTTTTGCCTTTACAACCATCTGCTCAAACGCGTATAACCCCCAATCACTCTCGGTTTTTATTAATCTTTATTTAATTAATATTTTTTATCACTCTTTGTAAACTGTTTTTCTAAGAAAAAGCTTATGACTTCACCGTCCTTCCTACGTCAATTTAAAATTTGTTTCATAAGTAAATGCAAGTAGAAGATTAGAATTTATAGGAGAAATACAAGAAGCATAAAATACTTTATGCTTTTTGGTATCTTTTGTTTCTGGAAAATAATAAATTTAAGCATTTTCGAACAAATACTTACGACATTAGGGTTATGCTCCAACAACTATTTGCTTATACCAATTAATACCTTCGATGTTTAATATTTTGCCAATAATTGAATTAGTGGCTTATTCGACACAATGAAAGTACAAAGTGCTTGTAACTATAAATTTGATGGTAAATGTTGAAGATTTCACATTGTTGGTTTCTATGAAATTCGAAATCACAAACTATAATGCCTGCATTTAATTAGATACGAAATTCAATTGAAATTGTTTTCAATACAAAATTTTAATAAGATACTCAAAACTAAATTGGATAAACTGATAAATGTTGTTAGATTAATAATATTTAGATATAAAAGATCTTCTTTGTATGTATAACTTAAAGCATTTGCTAAAATCATATTTTGCTTCAATGGAATAATAGTTAAAACATGAATATAAATTAAATAAAATGAATTTGTGTACCCTCTACCAAGGTAGTAAATACAACGAAAATGGATGTAGAATTGAAGAAAAGTAGGTTATGTATCAGCCAACGAAGCCTTTATTTTTGATAACAAAAATTTTCGTTAATTTTTATCAATTTTCTTCAAATTGATAAAAAATTGTCAATATGACTATTTTAATTCGTTAATAAAAAAGCGATTAATTTGAATAAATATTTTCCAATTTGAATAATACTTTACTCAAATTGAAAAAAATACTTCTTTATATTGATGAATGTAATTCATGTAATGTAATTCAAATACAATATTTTAGTTAGTTGAATAAAGAAAATAATTATGTTAAATTGTTGTTATAAATCAATGCATCTTTATGAAAAATTCCGATAGGACCAGGGGAAGGAGTACTTCCAATACAAAGCAAATATATAATCCGATATCTAAAGAACTGTAACAGCGATAATTTTAAGATTTGGTCCAACTGACTTCATTAATTATCTGTTTTACTGGGTAAAATGTAAGGCGAATAGGATCAGGGGAATATATACTTTCTTAATTCACGTCGTGATTTATGAAAATTCTTTCGAGATCTAGAACTTACTTACGATGCGTTACTGGCGTTTTTAATAAATATCTATTGATTTTTTCTCTATTTTTTACGAAATTTTATTTAATTTAACATCTAAAAAATTTTACTTGAAAATGTTTGAAAAAAATTCTTAAATTTGAAGAAAAATTCTGTTAATGAGAATAAAAATCTTTTTATTTAACACCTTTTTCCGTTACATTTATAAAATAATTTTTCATTAATATTACCTACGACATTTGGTTCAGTGCATGTGTAACACCGAGAGAGAAGTGACATTTAATACATTTACATTGGAAATCATACAATTTTTTATATTTTTCAATATAACTTTTTCTACCCATACGATGTTTATTGTTTTTGGTGTATTAATCACCCATATTTTCGTAATATGTTCGTTGCAAACACTTATTTCGCGGCAAACATTGTTTGTTTTCACAAATTCGTTAATTGTTGAATTTATTTTATTTTGATAACAATTTCATTGCTGTAATAAAATAATTTTTATTGTTATTAATGCAAAATCACAAAGGGAATAAAGAAATATTTTAGTTACGGTAACAATATCCAATAACAAAAATAAATCGTTTATGGTTGCCGCAAACATGTTATTTCTCTGCCCACCTAAGTGTTTATTAAATTATAATTTAAATTATTTTGAATAATTGACACAAGATTTTGTCAGATTTTCGAAGTTACTTAAGGTATCGGTGTATAACTTCTGTCACTGAAGATTTAATTGCATCAAAGTATCAAACTAATTACCAGAATAACAAAAAATGATAATATTTTTTCTGTATAACCAAAAACATTATATAAGATTTTGCAAGGATCGGTATATATATAACCCCCAAAATGGTTGCGCCATGATTTATGGTATTATATATGGAGTGAGATCGAAAAATTCTTATCATAAATATATGTAAATACAAACAAAACCACTAAACTTGCAGTTTTAATTTTTTATTTGGTAGAATTACTATTTACAAAAAAAAAATTCTTTTAATTACTAGCGATGAAGTTTCGAACCTTTTTCGGAAACCCTTCTATAAATGTTTCTAAATTGCTTTCTGTCACTTTGCTCGAACAGGTGGTCCATCTCCGTTTATAATAGACCACACTTTTGAACACCTCTTGTATTTTTAAACTCTCTTTTAATAAGAGCCCAATATCTCCCTACTCGCCTCCACAATTTCGAGGATTTGCCTCTGTTGTTACAAATACCACATTCTTGTACCACCCAAGGGCTTATTAACCATGGTGACTGGATGCCAAGTCAGGAAAAATTTCAGAAAAAATTTCGTATGTAACCCTAAGAAAGAATCACCCCTGCCATCATAATGTATATATATTCTTACATCAAATCAAAATCTGACTTGATTTAACAACGTCCATCTAACTGGCCATCTATTTTTTATTTATTTATTTATTTATTTATTTATTTATTTTTGTCACTCTCACAACCTCAATAATTGACAGAGTTCAAAGAAATTTGGACTGAGAAGTTTTCTATACAAAACCAGCATTATCGGTTAAGAAATTTTTTGCAGAAAATTTGAGTTCAATTTTAATGCTGTGTTATTGACGTCTTAACTTTTAGCAGCGTTTCAGTCATGAATTTTCTGAGCCGAGTATGTTTCAAAACCTGCATTAGCTTTAATTTTTCCTATCAAATATATTGACCACTGAGCTAACCAAAGCTCTTTCATCTGAGCTAGGTTTTGTATTAGCGGACAAGTTCTCCCGATACTATTTAATAACAATGGAAACATTTTACTGCAGACCTTTGAATGCTTACCCAACTTTTTGTAGGTCCAACTTTGGTCATTAAATATTATTTTGAGTTGAAAATTTTAATGAAAAACCTATGTTAAGAATTTTTCGATCTCACTTTTCTCAGTTTAAGTCGGTTATTACAGTTACTGGTTTTACATAAGATAACTATTCATATTAAAATATATTGACAAATATATTATAATATATATAAAAAGCTTGATTTGTATTATGTTTGAACCATAATAAATTAGTTGGCGTAGTTAATATGGTGGGTATCCGCAAAATGTGTTTTATTCCTTTAAAACCTAATACAACTAAACCGTATTATAATTATTACTTTTCTGACATAAACTATTGTACTTTTATTGCTAATAGAAATATTTTAATTATTCATGTATTTATTATTGTTATTATTATTATTTTAACTGTATTTCAGTTTTTATTCTCAATGAATACGAATGTAAAATTCATCATAATTGAAGTCAATATTTAACCATCAATATATGTACATATGTATAAATGAAATTAGCACTGTGGTGTAATTTATAATTCAACATTAATACGCAAAATTATTGTATAAATTATAAATAATAAAATAATTTAGAAAATACACGCTTTGCTATCAACATCCTTTTTTTTTTTTGTCCTGTACAGAAAAAGGATGTGAATTGTATTTTAAATGAATGTAAATGAATTATTTACCTCTACTTATTTTTTGTTTTTGGTTGGCACAATTGTTGTTTGTAAATTTGTATATTATGTATTTATATAGTGAGTGAGATGAAAAAATGCTTAACATGCATACGCTTTTAGAATACTTTCTGTTATTTTGCTTGAACAGCTTCGTTTAAAATCTACCACGCTTTTAGATACCTGTTTTGTGCTCTTCAATTCTCTAATATTCTAATATTCCTCCACAGGTGGTAGTTCTGCGCAGTTTTGATAGTTTGTCTCTCTGAGCTTAAATACTACATTATTGTTCTTTTATCACTCGAGGGCCTGTTTACTACAGCGACCGGATGCCAAATTAGACCGAAAATAAGTGGACATAATTATGAGATTATGAGGTATTGTGAATGGAAGCAGACTTTTTTGTATACATTTCTTTGTAAAATTTTCGGAATTTATTGCTCCTTTGTAACAAATGATTTCCTTCGTTTCCTGCAACTTCATATTGCTTAACGTACAAAGATTTTTTAGGAATTATGACTGCTTTCGCCGTCAACATTCCCTCGAGCATCAGCGAAAAATCTGCCAGAATAAAGTTTATTACGAAAATACTTTTTTAGAAAACTTTACTACAATTTCTATGCTCTGTTTTTAGCCTCTAAATTTTTAGCAACTTTCCTGTCAGAAACATTTTGAACCTTTTGTACCAATTATTCCGAGCACTGAGCAAAGCAAACTGCTTTAGGAACATCATATAAACCTTCTTCTAAGTTCTCCCGGTACTACTTGATGGCAGGCTTTGAATACTTGCTGGTTCAATAATAATTTTAGTACGCACATTTGCTGGTCATTCATTCTAATCGAATTAATAATATATTCATTTGTATGATATAAATCATAATAATTGAGATGTTTTACAAAGGTAACTTGATCAAAAGCAAGTGTTATGTTCAACCATGCCGAATCTTCAATACCCTCCACCACGAATGTGAGTGTAACAAATGTATAATATATTTCGCGCATACATAGTGTACTTACATACACACTCACGAATACATACAATATATTTTTTCTTAAATATAACATATAAACACTTAATGAGTCATAACATTCGCCATATTTTTGACTATAACTTTCATTCTACTGAACCGACTTTTATAACTTTTATAACAACATAAAATTCTGATAATGCTTTATTCTAGTTTAATTTATCGGTATATATTTATTAACATACTGAATCGATTTGGTTGGTTTTAAATAGGAAACTTCTCTTGAGCATAACAATTTAATATTTGTTATGCTCAATTGTGGATGTGAGCGTGCCATCAACAGGTAGACAGACGGACAAACATAGGTAAATCAACTCAGATTTTGAATATGGGAATAGTTCTGTTTAAAGTTTTAATGAAAAATTTATGTTAAGAACTTTTCGATCTTAGTTCTTAATTACGTATTTTATGTCCACTTTATATCTCAATAATTCTATTGACGGCGATAATTTTTAAATTTTTCGAAAAAAATATTAATTTTTATTTTAAGGTTATAAATATTTAAATTTTTATTCTTATTTTCATAAAACCAATTAAATATTTTATTGTTTGTTTTATACTAAATTTTGGTTTTAAATCGTAAAATTGGGTCAAGTTTATTGCAAATATTTTTTTCGGTTTAGTTGAACCATATATTTTTTGGCAAATGAGCATCATTGTGATTTTATTTCATTGGACTTTAATTGCATTTAGTTTAATTTTATTCGCTTTTTTTTGTAATTTCCAAAAATAATATAATGAACGTAATTAAAAATTTTGTAAATATTTGTAATGAAGGCTTTTTGAAAAATATTTTTCATGCAATTAAAAAAGTCAATAATTTAATGCAGAATTTTGATTCTGGTAAAATTTGTCGGTAAATTTTTCAGAAAAAAAACTTGTGGAATTAAAATTTATGTCTGTAGTTGTTAACTGGTATATAGTTTTTTGGCAGGATAAGAGGTGAAATATAAAAATGACAGAATTAATACAAACAAGAATAAACGGTTTTTAGTTTATTACAATACTTCTTGGTAGGCAACGCAATAGATATTTCGGATTATATATACGTTTGATTGACTATAAATTAAGTAAATACAATACAAAAAATAAGGTGATTTTTAGTTCTGTAAAACTTCGAACTAAGTACATGAAAAAAGATATAAATAATTCGGACTGAAAAAATTCGGAAAACTATGAGGAGTTATTATTCTTGTCGAAAAAAAAACCCGGCTATATAACTAACAAATAATGTGAACTCATTGAGAATTATAATGTTTTTTTATTTATACAACAAATAATATAAACTTAATGAGCATCATAACATGAACTAGTGATTGGGTAGGCAGACGGACATTGTTAAATGGACTCAGAAGAGATATAAATATATCTTATATATTTGTAAGTGGAAAATCTGCCAGAACATATATTTTTTATTGATAAAGCAGCAAGAATATTTTTTAAGAAAACAGACTTCATTTCCGTGTTCTGCTTTTGGCCTATACATTTTTACCATATTTATTCAGCAGTGTATCGTTTTAAACCTACAGACATAATGGAAGCAGGTTTCAAATAAACGAACCGATTCTGCTTAATAATATTGGAAACATTTTGAAGCAGATTTTAGAATAATTGTAGAAGCAGGTTGAGTTTTGTTGAAAAATGTTATTAGTGCGCGCCGTTTTTCACTTAATCAGATTCATTTGTTAGATATTAAACAAAGGTTACTTAATAAAAACGGATTAAACTCATAATTCAAAAATATTCGAAATGTGTCAACTTTTTGCAAACTAAACCCGATACGATCTTTTTTCTGAAAACCTCGTTTTAGCGCGACTTTATTTCCTAGAACCACCTTTTGTGCGACTTTTCGAAAATTTTCAACGGTAATGCTGCGTATACCTTATATAATTTTCTAACATAACTCATACGCTTTTATGCCCCTTTTTTGATGGCAAAAAAATACACAACAAGAAAATACTTTTTTGTTTTTAACTAATTTTTACGCACAAAAATTCTCTTCAGTCCTACATTCAGAAGAAAGCTTTAAAAATGGTGATTTGTATTAAAAATATAACGCAAAAAAGACTTAGACAACTTGGAAGATTTTCGCCCCAACAGTTCCACCGACATTCGATTACCTTTACTTGTATTAAATAGACACTGCCAAATTCCGATGGAAACTCTAGATGAATTAGTACTTAAGATATGCGATATTTGATCTAAGGAAAGGCAGCTTCTTTTTTAATTATATGGCGGGTACTTTTTTATGACCATCTCTATAATTAATATTCTCTTGTAAAACTTTTTATTTGAATTATGAAATTTGATTGCAACAAAATTTTAGAATCCTTCCTGCAATACATTAATAAATTTTATTAAATTCCTTTTACTCTCGATGTAATGGTTTATAGATAATCGATAAAAATCTTAAAAGAAATCTTTATAATTTTCATCCTGCTTACGTTTTGTCCAAATTTTAAAATTCTCGCTTTAAATGTTCCTTTTATTCTCAAAAATTAATAATTGCTTTATATTGGTGCTACCTCCTGATCTTATCCATGTGTCATTTTTTTTTTCAATAAAACTGTGTTTTGATAAAGTAATTGGGATTAAATCTTAAAACTTTTACTTCAAAAGTTCTTTATATATGTGAATATTAATATTTGTATTTTGTAAGGGGTTTAATCTTCCTGGTCCTATCCGTGCTCGATTTTGTCAGGAAAGATAATATTTGTTCCTTTATAAAGTAATTGCAATAAAATTTTATTATTTACCACCAAAGGGTAAGGTTAAATCTCGCTCAGATCGTATCAGTCCAATATTTGGTCCAATAAAACTTTGAAGCCAACACCTCTTTTCGAATAGGACGTTTAAGAGCGTAAGTCTCCCAATCAAGTTTAGTTCAGTTTACACAAATTTTAGCAGATATACTCATAGCGCCATATAATTCAAATAAGGGACTGTATTTAAGAAAAAAATGTTTATACTTTGATTTTTTGTACTTAGAAAAAAATAGGCAAAATAATCGATTTCAAAAAAAAAAACTCGAATTCTTCTTCTAAATTTTAAAATGTTAAAGAGTTTTTAAAGTCTCTATTCTTCATCTTCAAACATTGTGATTTGACATTTATTATCTATTATCTTCCATCAAATGTTTTATTAATACAATTAAGTGATTTAAACTTACAAATTAATTTCTAATAATTTCCTTCTTGTATTATGGGTAATAAGAAGTGTTCATAAATGTGTCATTAAATACTGAAATTTAAATTTTTTACGAGATGAATCCTCAAAATTTATCTCATCAGTCAAGATGAATAAAAACAATGTTTGTAATTTAAAGACAAATGCTGATTATATGAAGAAGTTGTAAAGTGTATTTTTTTAATTTACATTCTTCTACAAATTTATTAATGAAATTACCCAGCAGTTCTTGGTAAAATCAAAAAATATAGATTTCACTTACAATCGAACAGAACTGCTGGGTTGCGTTTTTTATTAACACATAATTTTCTTTCCCATTGTATATTTTTTGATTCCTTTTAATGAATTTAATAATGATATTAATTCACATACTTATACATAAGTATTTATATATGTATGTACAAACACAATGAAAAAATCTATGTGAAACATTTTTCAAAATATTCTATGTATGTACATTAGAATGATCCAATTTTTCGAGATTCATTTAAAATTGCTTAAAATTAAAAAAGATTGTTATATTTGCTTATGTCGAATCTTTAATATCCTCTTCGATAGACAGCCCTAAAGCTTTTTTTGCTGACAACACATGCTAATTCATTTAACCACTTCATCGGCACCAGGACCCCTTACCGGAAGGCATATTTGAGCTTATAAAAAACTTAAATAAAAACCAAAGAAATTTGGCACAAACATTTCCTCTAAAAAAGTGTTCATAATTATTTTGAATCACTCTAATGTAGATATACAAATATTTTTTCATTAGTATTGTTTGCTAAATCTGTAAGAAAACATGTTTATGTACTCGAATCTGCCAATTTACAATTTCTATTGTTTGTGTTTATATGTTGTGATGTTTGTAAATAATACAAAAAGAAACATTTTTAATTACAACTTTGCGTGTGTGTGGGTGCCTCATTTTATGTAAGTATTTAAGTAACATATTTAGGAATAAGATATCTGAATGTGATGAGTTATTTATTCAGCGAAAATTTGATTTCTTCAATTGTTTTAGGCTTAGAAGGGTGGATTGTCAATTTCGATCGTATGTATGATATTTTCACTGGTACAATATTTAAAAGAATATGCATCTTCTACAAAAACATCACGTATACAATAACTAAAATTATCTCGCAGGAACGTCTATATAATAACAGACAACATAACGTATAATAATTTCATATATATGAAGGATCACTACTGTCTACTGACTTCTGTTTCCTAATCGCAAAGGATTTGGTCAAATAGAAGCTTCAGGGTTTTTCCAGGAAGATCCTTGACGGTAGTCTTATACCACCTTCTCTTGTGATAATATTCGTTGGCACCAAGGTTACATAAAACTTATGGCTTGTGCAAATTAATTTTGAGAGTAAATGTTGAAGCTTGGTATAGCGGCTATAGAGAAGGTATGTAAATGGAACCAATTACTTCTGAATAAATCTAAAGGATCATTCAAAAAGCTTGAGGTTGTTCTCTTTTCCTTCAAGGGTGCCACAAATGACGAAAACGGCTTCTTGGACTCATACTATGAAAATGTAACTATCACTTTCAACATAACGTGGATGGGGAGGATGACGCAAATCGGGCTTGGACTTACGAAAGAATATTACCGTTGTGTTACCATGGCGTAATATCTTGAACTATATCACTCTTCAATGGACAATGTAAAGGTTTTTTTCATTCCTAAAGGAGGTAAATTATCCTACATACAACCAAGGGCCATTAGGTGAGGATGTTGTTTAATGATCAGGAATTATGAGATGGATTGAAATAGAATTAGAAACAAAACATAGCACATGGTTAATGAAATTAAATGTCAAATGTAACCCATTTAACTCCGCCTTTGGAGATCCTATTGAATCGAAATGTTGCACTTCTGTGATTCCCTATAGACTTTATCCATGGAAATAAGGACATATATATTATGCAGCTTACAATTTCAGAGAGCTCTAGACAAAATATACGCAGATAGGATCTGGAGCAGAAGTAAAACCATGCTATGCGAATTTTAATTATTAAAAATCTAAAGAAAAATTACAGCAACAGTTTTCAAATTTCACCACAAAAACTTTCACAAAGAACTGTTCCACTGTACAACATGTAGAACGTATAGGATCGTGGGGAAATATAGTCCCATTCAAAAAGAAATATATATTGAATATAAAAAATACTATTACAGCAATAGTTTTCAATTTGGTCCCAAATACCTTTTTACTAAAAAAAAATAAAACGAGCAGAGTAAAGTTAAGTGGAAGCTTTAGCAAAATATGGACCGATATCGGTCAGATAACATATATTCAGGAAAGTTAGAAAAATAATGGTGTTGAATTTCAATATAGTTGATCATTATTTACTAGTTTCATATGCTCAGTACTATTTTCCGTGAAATAGTACTGAGCTTCTGCAAAATATGTTCAGAGAACGTTCATATTAATAATATACATTTAAGACATGAAGAGAAATCATTGCACTGAGTTTCTAAACTCAAGACTTTTCTCCGGGAAGGGGTTTGATATTAAAACTACAGAAAAATGTGGACCGAAATTGTTCATATTTATTACATACATTTAAGACAGTTAGAATAACAGTTTTCGATTTGGTCCCAAATACCTTTTTTTTAGAAAAA
This sequence comes from Cochliomyia hominivorax, assembly GCA_004302925.2. NCBI lineage: Eukaryota > Metazoa > Arthropoda > Insecta > Diptera > Calliphoridae > Cochliomyia > Cochliomyia hominivorax. The sequence goes on from PYHX02000467.1 coordinate 57,676,965, forward strand.
ATAAAACGGGCAGGGTCATGGGTTGTATTATATTTGTAATACTAGTAATCCAAAATCTGCAGAACTGTAACGCCGAAGATCTGCGAATATTGCAAAATCTCCATTATTTAAATGTTTTAATAAACGTCGTGAAATTTCTTTCATAGTCAGGGACTGAGAAGAATTTTTGTGCAGCAAAGCACCCGACCCTTGTATAATTTGACACATCATTTTAAAATATTGTGAGAATTCCGGGGTGATCATTTGTATGAGGTCTAGAGAAAATAATAGACCCATCATCAACAATTTATAAAGGCAACATCCTTGGGCCATAATAATGACACCACCTGCGGTGGTGTAGGGTATACAAAGAACATTTTCAATGTTTCAATTTTTTAATCTGTAGTTTTCACCAACGAAATTGGATATAATTTTCTTTTAAAAAAATAACAAAATTATAAAATTTACATAAAATAAGAAAAAAAGCAAACTATTTGTTTAGATTTCTAAAAATTTATTTGTCACATGTTCAATTCATAAAAATTGTCTGATTTGAAAAAGGATATAAAGGAAGAAAAACATATGCATAAGTATTGAAAATGAAAATCATTTCTTAATAAAAAAAGGAAAATCTTTTCACCGAACAAAAAGAAATGTCATATTTGTTAGAGATGAAAAAAAACATATTAAACACGTCGTTAGTAAAATTAGAAAAAGGTTAAAATTGTACGAGTCATTTAAATAGGGAATTACTTAAGTAAAAGAAGCTTTTGAAAATCATATTTTTTAGCAAAATAGAAACTATATAAATTTGTGCTTCATGTTAGTTTAATAACTATAAAAAATATTTAATATTAATTTAAGATACTTGTCAACTTTAATATTCAAATATTAACATTTTCATATTCGATATTAAATTTTGTGCATCCTACTCACGTGGCTTCTGGTGTAGATTCAACACTGTCTTTAATAAATGTGCAAATATATGTTTTTTTTGCTTTTAAGGAGAACTACTAAAAGGTAACTTAAATTATGCAAACTGATTTTTCTGTTGAAAAGATTTTTATGAATATAAAATCAACATAATGTTGAAGTTTATAGAAATGAAAGCTAAAAATCTCATCGTTGACACCCACTTTCACAGTTATGTGAAAGTTACAGTGAAGTGCGATATTGAAATAACTTATATAATAAAATGTATCCATTTGCGATCTGTGCGATCACAGGCATATAAAACAAATGTGTTAAAAAAGTACCATAATATTAGTCGCACATGTTTGAAAATATTTAGATTAATGTCTGAATTTCGTTAGAATTGGCCCACATTAAAAAACCTTTTAAGTCTAAAACAATATTCCAGGAAGTAAGAAACAATATAGGGAAGTAATAATTAAATATGATCCGATAATTTTCAAACCCTGGATCAAATTTAATACCCTTTTCTTGGAAGTGACCTTAAATGGGAATTATAGAAAAATATGGCCCAATATTAAAAGGAATAATTAACATATGTTTAAGAGAGTTAAATCCGATTTTCAAGTCTTGTAAGTTTTAAGTTTTTTTCGGAAACGAGAATATAGCAAAATATGGACCGACATTCGTAAGAAAGTAAGACATATTCAAGACAGTTAGAAAAATACCCGTGACGTTTTTAAATAAAAAAAATTTTTGTTATACATTTAACGGTATAATAGGTCTTTATGTACGAATTTTATAAGCTCAAACCCGTTTTTCCGGATGGTACGTTAAGTGGGAGCTTTAGCAAAATATGTGCCGATATTGCAGAGATAACACACAGTTAGAAAAATCAATTTGTCGAATTTCAATAAAATTGAACTTTATTTACTAGTTTCACGAGCTCAATACTGTTTTCCGGGAAGGGGCCCTATATGAGAGTTACAGTCAAATATAAACCGAGATTGTTTATATTAATAACATACATTGAAAATAGTTAGAAATATTATTGAATTTCAAAGGATTTGGTCTTAATTTTAAAGTTTTATAAGCACAAAACTCCTTTCTGGTAAGGGGTCTGATATGAGAGATTGACCAATTTATTACTATATATTAAAGGTGGTTAGAAAAATAATACAAAAATAATACAAAATATGGACTGATATTGATCAAATTGATTTCAATAGAATTCGAATTTACTTACTAGTTTTATAAGCTGAAAATTCCATTATATGGGAGCTATAGCAAAATATGCATTGGGATTAGCTAAATTTATTAATATATATTACAAATATTAGAAAACTTCTGAGCCGAAATCCAACAGAATTGGGGTTTATGTAAGAGTTTTATAAGCTGAAATCCGTTCTTCGGGAGGGAGCATTGAAAATTGAGATTGGTCAAATTGAAAACAGATTTCCATATATATATATATATATATATATATATATATATATATATATATATATATATATATATATATATATATATATATATATATATATATATATATATATATATATATATATATATATATATATATATATATATATATATATATATATATATATATATATATATATATATATATATATATATATATATATATATATGTATATATATATTATTTCTTTATTTAAGATTTTTTACAATTTAAACTCATATTGATGATAGGTCAAATAATGACCTAATCTTGTTTGTTCGATCTAAATTGTCTTAAAATAAAGATATATACCGAATTTCAGATGATTATCACCAAAATTGTGATCTATAAGATACACAAATTTTATAGTGTGTCAAAATTTTCATATTATAGTCTATAACTTTTTTAATGCTTTTAAATAGAAAACTACTCAGGACAATAACAAATAACAAACAAATAACAAATATTTAGGCCAAATTCTATTAAAGAATGTTTCCAACAAAGAGACGGACATAGCTAAATCGACTTAGAATTTAATATGAAGCAAGAAAAAATACACTTTAACAAAGTTTAAATACCCTTATCGCCACGTGCGGAGATTGAGTTATAAAACGGAGCATTAAAACTAAGCGTGATCTTAATCAAACTCGTACTGATACATTTTTTAAACACGTAATCTAATATTTTCTTACGCTGACATATCATTGGAAGGGTAATGTGATGAAAGTGCGGTTGACATTTATACGTCCAAATGTCCAATAACAGTTTTATGAGCGACACTAATATTTACATTGAATATGAATTTGAATATAGGCCCTTAAGAGATTTAATTGACTCACGAGCTGAAGCTAAGTGCTAATATTATTATATGTATTCTGCTTTAGTTTTTTCTTTAAATTATCTCAATTTCTACTTCCATTATACATTTTGTAGAGATTTGTGAGCTTAGAACCTCATTTTGGAAGGACATTTGTATGAGACCTATCTGAAATATTTGACCGAACATGGCAAATTTTAATGGATTCGTCTTTGGGCCAAAATAATATATCCCAGAATTCATTGTGGGTGTAGCACCATTTTTCTTTGTGTTACAAACATCAGCCCATACGCATAATAACCCAACTACCTATTATGGTGTAGGGTATAACCATATGGGGATTTTTTTGCTCTCTGTTGTTGTATAACAGCTGTAAAAAAAGTTTGTTAATTGCTATGATTCCTGTTCTGGTTTTACTCCAGGCCAAGAAATAAGTTGTGACATAACTACTCTTGTAGGTCTTGAAGATACTATTCAATATCCGCGATGGGATTTGGGAGTATCCATGTAGGATGATCTGATGATGTTACTATGGTTATAAAATTCTAGAAGCGATATCATAATATTTATACCAACATAAGTAAATTCCTGAATTGTTCAGCGATAAAGTAAGTAAAGAGATGTTGGATAAAATTATCTTTTGAATTTAAATTTTTCTACGTAAGTTGTTTTGGCATTTTGACTCAAAAACATTTCCAATAACCACCATAATATCATTTACGATAAGGACAAAATTCCTTTCAATATATATAAAATACTGTGACTCAAACTCGGATTAAGGTCAGAGAATTATGAAGCACACTTGAATTAACACACTCAAAAAAACTCCTTTAATAATAAAGATCATTAAATTTTATCTATTACGACATTTAATCCTTTAATAATCCTGTACGAGATCGAACATCTTATAATAAAAATATCTTCGCTTAATAATCATTAAGATATCTTCAGCACTACGATCTGTAATATGTTACACATATATACAATCAGACAGCCAACCGAACAGGTAGAATGACATCCTTAACTCGACTTATTAAAAAACTATGAGCCAATCGGTATACTTGGGAAACTGAATTAACATTAAATATGTATCAACGGAGTTCAACCAGGTTATGCCAAACGGAATTCTCGAAAACAGAATTCCTTGAAAGATGGAAAGGAGAAACCAATGCAGAGAAAATTTCGTATGTACATCTCCTCATTACCACAATTTACACAGAAATTTTTATAAGGGAGATTTATTATTTTAACTTACAGACCTATAACGCAATAACCAGTGATTGCTGACATTAAAGAACAAAAATTCATTCTCGAGATACCCGGAATAAATTATCGTTTGAGAACATACATCAGCTCGATATCAGGTTCATTTCACCATCTGTCCTGCGTCAATAATAAAAAGTGTGACATGATACTATAACGGTTCGCCGACTCCATTTTCCATATTCTCGTTAAAATTAGTTGATCCCATTCTAGTCAGCTTAACTGCGATTAAACCAGCTCCCAATGACCGATATCTCCGCTGAAAATACTATCATGATCCGCAATTTGAAGCCTCCCATGAGCAGGTATATTGAAGCCTCAAGCTGTAAGCATTATCCAGAAAATAATCAAAGTTATTGTGAGACTTCTCCATATTTCATAGAATGGGTTGACTGAATTCTCTTCTCGTTCCAAACCACTACTTCTTTATCTTCCTATAGAAATCATATGTATTCCACCACAAAAAAATTAAAGTCTTTCATAATTCCCACACATGATTGGGGTAATTTGTATAGGTCGGGATTATCGTCTAATAAGAAAAGTTTGAATTTTTTCCATCACTGTCGTTTTCCTTTTTTCCCCATCTTGACAACTTTACACCCACAATACCTATAAAAGAAAAATGAAAAAAAAACTTTGTACTACTTAACAATTTTGACCTGACTTGAGGCCATATAAAAGATACTATAACTAACAATCCGCAAAAAATAGAATATTGTTTTCTTTTCCTCTTATTTTTCTGTCTCCTTATTTTCTTTTTTCCTGTTAAGAAGTACGATGAGTTTTACATTTAAAATTGTGTGTCTTTTTCCAATTTCATCTCATTTCTTTCTCTTTTACCGGTGGCATTATGTTTTTTATATACTCCACCATATTTGGTAATGAGGGTTATTAATTTTGTCATTCCGTGTGTAACGACAAGAAGGAATCACTTTATCCCCATAAAGTATATATATTTTTGAATCAAATCAAAAGCTGAATAATTATTCGAATTTAATGAGTTTCGCCACATTATTCCTTTTTGTCCTAAGCGGTTTCCTCTTCAAAACCAGGTATGTCGATTCATTGGTAAAATATGTAGTGACAGATATCTCAGATAACCTCAAAATTTAAAGACCCGATCCTGAAATATGGATTATAGCTTATATAATTCTTAAACATTAATTTCGTTTTATATTTTGATGTGGCTCTCATATAACGCCCTTCTCGGAATAAGGAACAATTATATGGAAATTCGACACAATTAATTTTCTAGCTCTTCTAAATAAAAGATATTAATTTGAGCAACAGTGGTCCATATTTTGCTATAGCTTCCATAAAATGCTCCTTCCCGGAAAACCTATTGGGTACAATGACTTTTCTGACATATTAATACATATTGTTAATCTCTTCTCGGAATGGACCATTTCGGCCCATATATTCCTGGAAAACCGTTTTAGGTTTACAAAACTTGTAAATAATGACTAATTCGTTTGCAATTCGGTTCAATTATTTTTCTAACTTTCTTCAATATATGTTATAAATCTGACCAATATCGGTCCATATTTCGCTTTGGCTCTTATATACGTATTTAATATATTTTCCTCAACATTATTTTTTTAATAAAATGAGTCATAAAAATCCATAGCTTAGTATATCGCTACAGTTTTTCTAGGGGCATTTTTCCGTAAGCGACGTTAAAGCAGATTCTGGAATAAGTTCTGTAGTGTAATACCTTCAACTAATGTTAATTTTTGTATAATGTAAGTGGAGGGTATTTAAGATTCGGCATAGCCAAATATAGTATTCTCACTTTTTTTGTTTCCTTTTCATATATTTTATCTAAATGTATATATATATAAAATATATATTTAAATATCTTTGTGTGTGTTATATGATAAAATCATAAGTATAAAAATATTTGTTATGCATATGGTTTCGTAAAAACCTAAATGGTATTCAAAAGTTAAGAACATTCATATTAGGGCAATTTCGGATTACACAAAAGTACAAGTGTGGGGTGATTATAAAGAAGACTAACACACTTACACACATGTAGACATATCTGTAAACCTTCGTCATAGTGATGATAATGAAGATGTTAGAAAAAAGAACGAAAAGATTTTGTGAAAAGAAGGACAAAAGAAAAAATGATGGTTATGGTAATTTGAGTAATTTAAATTTTTGTTAATCTTTTAAAAGGATTTTTTAATGAAATTTAAACTTTTTTCTCACTTTTTGCATAAAACTTTTTCTTCGTTTATTGTTCATTTTGTAAAACTTTACCTTTTTTTCCATATGAAATACAACAACCTACTCAGGTTCTTCTTTAGGTTTCGAGGGGTGAAAAAAAAGATTTAATAATTTTTAATATTATATTTTATATACTTAGTTTTAGTTAAATCATAATAACAATATTAACTTTCTTATAGTAAAGATTTTTTTCTCTACTTGTTTCACCTTTTAATATTATTAAAAAGAAAATTCTTTATAGAAAATATACTTCTGCATCAGTTTGGTTGTCAGTTTTTAGACCTTTTTCTGGGAATATTTATTTCAAAACTGTTGAACATTAATGGAATTTTGATTGAAATTTATCTTTTGTATTTTTTTGTTGTCGATAATGTAAACATATGTATTATTTTTCCATTCATGAACAAAAAGTATGAATGCTATATACAACCACACCGAATCTTCAGTACCCTCCACCACAATGAGTGTGAAAATATACGTTAGTTTTCGTACATACACAACCAAAGTTTTTCTTAAATACAACACGGAATACTTAACGAGTCATAAAATCAGTTGTGTTTTTCAACTGAACTGATTTTGATAATTTGATGAAGTGATAATGAAGAACATATAGTTTAATATTATGACAAAATGTTATTCTAATTTTTCGATATATAATTGACAATTTAAAGAACTTTAAATGATAACTTAGCCTATAACTTTTAATATACTCAACTGATTTTGTTGATTATAAACAGTCCACTAGACTATAATATATATTCAGTCCAAATTTCATTGAGTTCTGACTATTATTGTGGATGTGAGCGTGCCAGACAGACAGGGAGGCGAAAAGATAGACACAGCTAAATCGACTCAAAATTTGATTTGATGCTTGAATATATATATTATTAGGTCTGAGATGGTTACTTCTTATTGTTACATATGAAATGACAAAGTTTATATACCCTCTTCAGTATTGGGGTGTTGGAGGATTTACAAAAAATGTTGTAAAGTATTTATGTTACAAATTACGCAGTGGATAAGATAAGAAATTAAGGAGTTTTCGGAGATGAAACTAAAATTAATATCTAATTAAAAAATACTTTTTATATTGAGTTACTATGCAACTAAATTTATTTCCATATTTATTGTGGATCCAAAAGGGTGCTTTTAACATAATTAATTTTAAACTTATTTCTAAACGTTTCAAGTTGCTTTAGAAATATTTTCATTTATAATAATTACTTTTTCATACTTTTATCGATAATCCAAATAATTTCTTAGTGAAATAGATCTCAAGATATTTTCAGAAATATGTCCTATTATTTATAGAAATTTTTAACTTTAATTGAAAAATTTCATTTTATTATTTGGTCAACAAAAAGTTGACCAAACATTTAAAGGTATGTCGACAAACTGTTTCCAGTGTTATTAAACAGTACCGAGTGAACTTTTCATTGAAAGGTCTTCCATAAAAAATATTCTTGCTGCATTACGGATAACGAAACATATTTTATGCAGATATTTTGCAACTTCTTATGGTAAAAAAATCTTGAGTAGTACACTACAACAATGTGGTAATGTGGTACCAAGAGAGGCTGATTCTCCAAACTGTCAGAGAATTGGAGAGGACAAAAGGTGTATTGGAGTTTCAAGAGATTGACTACTTGCTGGAGTAAACTTTATTCCAACAAGTACAGTTTTATTTGTTTCTTTATTTTATTGAAATCATTTTTACAATTTAGAATAGAAATGTTTTTATAGTTATAATCTCTACTGGTAAAATTTTGAACCTTTTTCAGAAACCCTTTCATTACCTTTACAGGTAGTCCATCTACTACTAGGCTCTCTACTTTCTTTAAATAAGAGCCCAATATCTCTCTACTACCTTTAGCTCCGGACAGTTCGGATGATTTTATTCTCTTGGTACAAATACCACTTTACTGTCCTTGTAGCAGTCAAGAGCTTAATTGCCACAGTGACAGGATACCAAATCAGGCTAAAAATCAACGGACTCATTACGAAGGCCATTTCTTTGATGTAAACTTTGGTAAATAAAGAGCCCCTTATAGCAACAGCTATTGGAACATTGCCAACCTTCTTGGAAAGTTTGGATGATTTGGTTCCTAAATTTTTCTTCATCATTTCTCGACCATCAGCTATATAAAATTTTTGATCGGAAAATATACTAGACGTATACTTAATAACGGAAGCTCATACATTTCTGCGTAAAATTATACCAACAACAAGCTTAAAACCCCTTTTGTGTTTCTACCTCATATGAGAGCTAAATTCAAATACGGATCGATATTCGACAAAATTATGATTTGCATTAAGGTAGTTTAGAAGACTTTATATGGGAGCTATATCAGTCTGCCTCTTTTTAGCACTCTCACTTGCAAAAATATTGTCAGAACTTAATGATTTTTTTGCCTAATTATTTTTTATTTTCCTGAAAAGTTTCATGTATAAAGTTTCTATTTGTTATCATTAATAATATTTCCTTAAATTCTCTAAATTAACGCATTCTGGTGGCACCATAACGCCTCTAAATTTTTCAATTTTTTCTCAATCATTCTAATATTATATGGATTCTGCGTCAATAGAATTTCTTTGGCTTTGAGATTAGGAATAATTAAGCCAATAGCTAAAGCCTTGTTTTAAAGTAAAGCGCATGTCAATAAAGATATTGTCAAAAGGGTCAAAGATTAGGCTAACGCGACTGAGATACGACTTCTAGTTCTCTGTTTATAATATACTCCACTGCAGGTGGTTGGAATGTTTTGCTTTAGCAAGATGTTAGTAAGATATATTATCATAAAAAATTGGTATTATTGATAGATTCAAATTTAATTTCTGAGTCGATTTAACGATGTCCATCTGTCCGTTCGTCAATGTGAACCTTGTGAACAAAATATGGTTCACAAGTGTCATTTGGCTCAAGAACGATGACTGTTGAAATTGGTCATGATATGTTAATTATTTCATGAAAACCCCAAACAAGTGCGCATTTGAAAACAAAAAAATTTTGGTATGTTATCGGGCTTGATCGAAAATGATTTTCTTACTTACTATTTCAATTGCAACATGTTACCGAACTTTATCTTGGTGGAAGATAATGGACACATATTTGACTGCTTTAATAAATTTTCTTACGCGGTTTGAAAACTTACATGCACATTTGGGAATCAAAATATGTTTAAAATTTTAGTTTTTTTAACAAACTATAAATTTATTGCTTATTTACACATAAAAAAGTGTATGAGTGCACTCATACATTTAACTTTCCATTCAGCATAGATATTTACAGACATCCACATTTATATATACGCAAACATTCATAAATATGTATATATGTATGTCTATTGTATGTAAATGAATACATCTGCATTAAATTTTCCAAAGAGTAAATGCTAAGGTGTGATAACAACAAAACCTTTGTCAGTTGTGACATAAGATATGACAAATTATTTGTCAGCATTTAGTTGACACATGATTCTGTTACGTATGCATGAGTGTTCATAGTTACATATATATACATACATATGGTTTAGAATATTTTTGTAAGTGTGCGTCTGAGTGTTAGTGTAGCTATCTTAAGGAAGTTTTATTTTTTTAAATAAACATGATGATAATCAGCATCATCATTATGGTGACTTTGACAATGTAAAGGTATTAAGGTTGTGGTGAAATATATACATATTTTTGTATACTGATATTTTTTGGCACTTCCTCCCTTTTTTCATATTTTATTTCTGTTATATCACAGTAATGGTAATAAACATATTCTAACTAAGTTAAATAAGGACTGAGATCGAAAAATTCTTAACGAATGTTTTTCTTTAAAATTTTTAATCTAAGTATTATTAAATATTTTTTTCCGAAAGCAGTACCAAAAGAGATCCTTCCCAGCATATTAGGTAGGAACTCAGATCGGTGAGTTCAATACTCGGGCTATTTGGTACTAAAAGTTAAAGCTTATGTAGGTAAAAAACATACAAAGCTCAAAAAGATCCTAACAGGAGACCAAAATCAAAGCACGGAAACTAAAGTCAATTTTCTAAAAATATTCCTGCTGCATAAAAGATTTTTCACAATTTCCTGGTAAAAATCTTTGTGTTTGCTGATGCCCAAGAAATCATGAAAAAGTTTGGGACCTAAAATCTGTCAAAATTTCCCAAAAAGTTCTTGGTTTGGCAATTAACATGCAGCTGTGACAGAAGAAGCAGATCATTTGTTTAAATACCGAAATTTACAGAAAAGAGTACTTTCATTTAAAAGACTTAATAATGCATCCACAATTGGCATCTTCTCACTATCATAGGCTGGAACTGAAGCCAGTGGAGAGGTGTTGGACCTTTGTTAAAAGATAATGAAAGACCAGAAAAAAGATTTTCGAAAGTACAGTCGATTTTAAACCGAGATGAACTATCTGTTCTTACAAAGTGAAAGAAAGCGCTCTAAAGTTATTAATGGAATGATTTTCGAAAAAGGTTCAAAATTTTATCATGGTGATTAAAACTACAATATTTTATTTTTAACTTCAAATAAATAAAAAAGTTAAAAGCTTTAAGTTTAGTGGTTCCATTTTTACTAACATATATGTATGTTAAGAATTTTTTAATGTCACTCCTAATATGTGTATATGTGTAAGTATTTTATTTAATATTATTAAAAATGACACTCAACTAGAAGAGTAAAGGATTTAAGAAAAAGGAATGAAATTCGTATAAAAAGTTGTTGTCATAAGTTAATTTATATGTAAATAAATAAAAAATGAAATAAATTTAACTATTGTCTTTGTTACATAATAGAAATATAGAACTCACTTTCATATGGGTATGTAGATTAGTATGTATTAATGTATGTTGATATGTTAACATAAATATTAATTTGCATTTATTATATCTGTTCTGCAGTTGTTGGTTTTATTTAAAGTACACAAAAAAGAAGAGACAAAACTCCATTTACATACATATTTAACCTTTTGTTTTATTTACTGTCAGAGTGTTAGAAAAAATGTGTTTGATGTTTAAATATAATTTGCATTTTAAAGAAGTATTTTTTGTCTATAAATTCAAAACATATTGGTTTGGGGTAAATATATTCACTCAATTCAAAATTCCAGGTGTGCTTTGCTGCACAAAAATTCTTCTCAGTCCCATATCTCGTAAGAAATATCACAAATCATGAAAAATTTCATGGAGAAGGGATTTTCCGAAATCCAATTAATCTATCGATTTTAGAATTTACAAAAAGAATTTACAAAATGTTCACAGGAAAGTCACAAAATTTGTAAACTCTAGCTAAAATAGTTCTTTAGATATTCTTAACCAATATTAATTTAATATGGAAAGAACTCTTCCCTTTGATCCTATCCGTTCTACATTTTGTCAAGTAAAACAAATTTCTGAGAAAGTAATTGGGATTTAGTATGAAATTTCTCGCTGTTATTGTTCTATTATCAATATTTTAATTGTGTGAGGTACCAATTCCCTGTCCTTAATTTTGTCCAGTAAAACGGATCCTTGGAAAAGCGTTTGAAATTTCTCGCTTTTATAGTTCTTTCATAATAAATATTATTCCATAAAAATATTTTCTTGATATGGAGGGAACTCTTCTGCCTACTTCTATCCGTGCTTCAATTTATCAACTAAAACAGATACTTAAAAAAGTGATTGGGACTAAATTTGAGACCTATATATATCACAGTTTTTTAGGTACTCGATAACCAATATCGGCTTTGTATAGGGGGTACTGCTCCCCTTGGACCTATCGGAGTTTTTTAGTCTGTGTTACTTTTGAGTACATTGTGATCAATATGTGAAATTTTTTACAAATTTGGTCAAGTAGTTTAGCTGCCTATAAGTACTAAAGAAACACAGATTCATATTTCTGGATATAAATAACAGATTTTTATTACCCAATGTTAACAAATAAATTTGAAGAAAAATACTAGGAAACAATGAAAAGAACTTCAAATTACTTTTGAAAATTTATTCATATTGATAAATTTCAAAGAATATTTAAGAAAGGTTAATTTAAGACAATAAAAAATTAGTAAATGGTGTATGAATGAATGTTATAGCCTGTTAAACCAAACTATGTTAAACCCTACACTACGTTGTTGCTAACAACGTAAACGAACATATCAGTCAAACAAATATACAGTTAATCTGATTAAAATAAGTGATCAAAAAATGTTTAATAAATCATTCAAAATATCCATCAAAATCCAAGTAGGTTCTATCAAACTCTACAATCAAACTATCTCCAATATTTTTAATCGTACCAGGAAAACTTTTACGCTGATGGAATACCTGGCTCAGGTAGAAAGAATGGCCCGCAAAATTTTCTAAAGCCAACAAAACTAGAAAGCATTTCAGAAGAGCACCCAATATCTCCTGTAGGAAAAAGCCCGGTTAGCTTAGTGCTAGGACTATTTGGAACGAAAAGTTAAAGATAAAGCCGGTTTAGAAACATACAATACTCAAAAACTTTCTGACACAAACGCTGCTAAAAATTGAACACGGAAACTGAAGTAAAGTTTTCTTTAAACTAGTCCAAGGGAATGTTGAAGTATACTTTAGGACCCAAAAAGCAGTCAAAGAGTTTTTGGTTTGGCAATAAATATGCAGTTGCGGCAAAAGAAGCCAAACGTGCACTATAAACACCAAAATTTACTTCAAGAAATGTTTACAAGAAAGCTGCTTCCATTCATAAGACTTCATATTGTGTCCACTTATTTCTGGCCTGACTGTGGTAACCAAGCTATTGGGTGGAACAAAAACAAAAGTGTGGTATTTGTACCAAGAAAGGCAAAGTGCAAGAGACTTAGGCCAGCGGAGATTTATTCGGTTCTTATTAAAAGAGAATTGTAGAGCACCGAAAGTAGTGCCTAAAAGTGTGGTCGATTTTACAAAGAGATGAAATGACAGAATTCACTATAAAAACATTATTGGAAGGTTCTTCCAAAAAAGTTTCAAAATTAAATTACTTTTAATTAAAACTAATAAAAGGCAAACAAGATAAAAGAAAAAATTTGTTTACTTGGAGAAGAGAAACGTTGCTTAACTTTTGGATGAGAAAAACGAAGATAAAACAAAAAATAGAGAAAAAATTGGATGCGTTTAAGGGAATATCCATCGGAGTACCATTAGTTGAACAACTAAGAATTCGGCAATATCGATACTTTAATATCCTTTACAGTTATGCTTGTGGTGTAAATACATTATGTGTTTTGCATTGCTGGTTTGAAATGCGAAACTTCTCAGGACTATAACAAATACTCAGACCCAAATTTCATTAAGCTCTGTCAATAATTGTGAATGTAAGAGTGCCAAAAACAGACATACGGACATATGTAAATGGCTTTAGATTTTGATTTGATGCTGGAATGAACATACGTAGAGGGAACTTCCTTCTAAGTGTTACATACGTAATGACTGATCAAATATAACCTCTTTACTCTTTGTGGTGGTGGTGGACATACAAATATTTTATTTACTTTTAATATAACTACACCATCGTAGGTGGATTGAGTATTTTACGTTTGAGCAGATATTTGTAACATTCGAAAAAATAATTTAGCACCCAATTTTAATTATACCGATCGACTCAGAAACACTTTTGAGTCGATTTAACGATGTCCTTCCGTCTGTCTGTTTGTCCGGCTGACTGTCAATTTTAAGGTCGTAAACACTCTACAGATCGCAATTTTTGAGTTATCATTATGAAATTTGGTACATAATATTTTTTTGACCCAAGGAAAAAACCATATTCATATTCAGTCCAATATTTTAGGTAGCTTTCATACAAATGTTCTCCCGACATGCAGTTTTAAAGTCATGAAAGTCTTAATATAAAGAAATTTCAATGAAATTCAACTAAAATAGTATTCTAAATTGATGTGCCTAATTATGCGAAGGTCGATCCATAACTTCTCACAGATCCAATACAAGCCACCATCAAATATCACTTTGAATGATATTGCAATATCAACTGGCCAAATTAAAATTAATATGAGCAAAAATTTAACGTACAAAATAATACGAGGCTCGGTCCACAATTTCTTCTAGCTCCTATATAACACCTCCCGCAAAAAAACACATTTTAAAACTCCTTAATTTCATAAAGTTTTTTGTTTCACAATAATGTACTCTGCACTTAATAATAAATCAGAAAATTATACGATGGTTGTTCATTCATTTTCCGTAACTGCTTTCTAAAACCAATATTGTGGTGTAGGGTATTACAATTATAACATTTTTACTTGTTTTTTGTTTTATTTTCCAACTCAAAAAAGAAAAACAAAATTCATTATGAGAATTTACAAAATGTTGTAGTTCCCGCATGCATTGTTCCAACAAATTGTTAACATATTTAATTTGTCAATAAACATCATGATGTACAGTTATTTAAAAACAATATTAATCATACGCACAGTGGGTATGCAACTTTTTTCGATATATTTTACATTACAAACAGTGAATTAAAAAAAGAGCTGCTGGCAAATTTGTTTTTTGAATAATTATGAGTTTCATATTTTCAATTAAAAAAATACAAAAACTTTTTATTTCCCCAGTTAATATGAATAGTTGTTTATGTTAACTTAAATTCCATAGAGATTTAAGCGCAACAACAAGAAAAACCTTTAATACCAGAAAATTTTAACATGAAAAAATGTAAATAAAATAAAAAAAGCCGAAATACTGTAAAATACTAAAACAAAATAGAGTTTGTTTTATATACTTATACATGTATAACTTTATATACATATATAACTTTGTACACAGATACATACATATATAGTATTACGAAAAAGTTTTATTTATTTATTGTTTTTACTTTTATTTTGTTTTATTTATTTCTTTATTTTATTTTGTTATATTTTGAATTTCTCCCTTTTTTTGCTTTTCATCTACAAAACTGGAAAAAATACACCTAAATATAAACTATTGTATGAATTTAATTAAAAATAATAATAATAAAACAAAAAAGTTAAATAATCAACTTAAATATTCTGATGTTATTTAGTGGTTTATTACAATAAAAAAAAACAAGCTAAAGTTATAGTCAGTCAAACTCGACTATTTAATAACCTATTGTTGGTTAGTAATGGTAGCTATAAATAATAAATGAACGACCCTCGCATAAATACATTTTATGAAATGCAGTATATTATGGTCGTAATTTTTATGTAGAATATGTGCGTTTATAAAGGACATTTTCTGAGGAGGATTATACGGCAGCTAAAGGAAATAATGGATTGATCCTCGTAATCTATTTTTGCTTATATTTATATTAATTTGATCAACTGTTATCATGACACCAACATAAATGTGAGATGAAAACCTTTCAAAGTGATACTTTTAAAGGGGTTGTTTTGGAGCTATGAAAAAAAAAATTGACCGATCCTCGTTTATTTAATTTGTTAAATCATGTGAGAATATTATTCGATTTATTTATGCTAAATTTCGTTTCAGTCTCTATATGTTCAGGATTTGTAGCCTTAAAGCTACATTCCGGGAGGAAGATTTTTATGGGGGCTAGATGGGGGGATATATGGGAGGTACAAGAAGTTATTAACTGACCCTCGTAAAATTTTCATTCGATTTTTCTTATGTTTATTTTACCAATTGTTATTACAATTCTAACGTACATGTGAGATTTATGTCCTTAAAAGTGACATTTGGAAGGGGGTTTGCATGGAACCTATGAGAAATAATGGATCGAACCTCGCATATTTTGGCACATCGTTTTAGAATATTATAAGACTTACTTGTGCGAATTTCGTTTAAACCGCTTTGTATTAAGGACATTTATGACCTTAAAACACCATTTCAATCTGGGAGGAACATTTGTACGTGATGTACCTGAAATATTGAACCGAACATAGCCAATTTCAATAGGGTTTGTTTTTAGGCTCAAATAAAAAATTTCATCGAAATATCTCAAAAAATGTGAACTGCAGAGAGTTTACATGACAGCCAGCAGAACGGACATCATTAAATCGACGCATAAAGTGATTCTGAGTCGAAAGGTATACTTAAAGGTGGGTGTTAAAAAATTGTTTCTGCATGTTAAAAACATTAGTACAATCACATAAGATTCCAACTACACACAGTGGTGTATTATCAATTATGTAAATTTAATAAAGTTCTTTCAAAAATTTCAAGAATATTAATTTATTATAATCAAGAATTCTGTCCAGAATAGCTACTTTAAAATTATTTCTGTGCCAAAAAAGAAAAGCAATATAATTATTTTTTTTTTTTTAATTTTCATGGTGCATCTGTGAACTTCAAAACAAAAAAACCTGCTGTAGCTAAGTATTGTTACATAGACATCACACTCTATGTATGATGTAATGATGGAGAACTTTGCTTATATTTACTCCCTTCATTTTTCTAGAAATTAAAATGGAGACATCGAACGTTTTCTGTATTCTTCTAAAGTTTGTTTGGCAAGGAATATGATCGATATTTTAGTTTCTGAAGTTAAGATTAAACAAAGCCCAATTTTCTCAATCCACACACAAATATGGAAGAGCTTATATAAACATGGTCATTCCATTCGTAAAATTTAGAATGCATTCTCTAAGATCCCATAAAGAATATGTATATATGTACAATTTTATCAAGAAAAACCTGTGTCGATTTATACATGTCCGTCTGTTGGAAACAATTTTAAGTCTAAAATAATGATCAGGAATATGAAAAACAGTATTGTTCGAAACCTAAGCAACTTTTAGCCAATAAGTACTCATTGTTTTATATGTTCTTTATTAATAATTTAATGAACATTTTTTCAAAAGGATACATAATTCTCCTGATCCATTCTGTTATTATTTTTTTTTTTTTTTTTTGAAAAATACGCTTCATGGGAAAGTAACAAAATTTGAAAAATCTGTAAGAAGTAGTTCTTTAGAAATTCTATAATTACGGTTATGGTATTTAGATAAATCAAATCTTAATAATCTCATTTCAGTTCTTTAGATAATTATAATGTCTGAAAAACCTGTTAAAACCGAACTACTCTCACTCCTTAAACTTTAGAAAGACACGACCATAATAATGTTCACAAAGTTTATATGGACAGATATCCAACGGAAGGAAAAACATTGCTAAATCGGTTCAGAAAGTGATTCTAAATAGAATGGATTTCATTGGTATAAAATTATTTAGATTTATTTAGATAAAATATAATTTGCATGCGAATTATTGTCGAATACGAAAAGTAAAAATTATTATGGAAATATCTACACAACCAATCAAGGGATAAAAAGGAATTTAAAAATAAATTTACTATATACAGCTGTGGTCAAAATAATAGCACCACTCACATGTCACATCTTCGTTGCTGATTTGTGTTTTTGTTCATGAATATTTTTATTCACAATTTTGTAGTCCCATTATTTAAATTATAACGACGTTTTCAAGCATGGTTCCGATATTATTATAGGATAATTAAGTAATTAAATAAAATTATTAGAAATACCATAACCTATAAATTGTAACGAAACTTTGAATGGTTCATAATATATTCTCTATATATATATAACAAAGGAAGTGTGTATATGTATGTAACGTATAGATTCTAAAACAGCTGGGTCAAATTTGATGAAATTTTCACAGAATGATAACAAAATATCCGAAAGTTACAAAGGCTTTTAAAAATTTGCGTTAGGACCAGGGGGAAAAGTACTCTTTAAGAACTATAACAGCGAGCGTTCTCAAATTTGGTACCAACAACTTTCTCAAGGAATTGTTTTATTGGATGAAACGTTGGACAGATAAGACCAGGAGGACAGATTTTTTTGGCAAAACGACATTTAAAGGGTCTGCTAGTGTTAAAAAAAGAAGGCGACTTTTATCTCAGAATAATTAAATTTGTCAATAAGTAATGAAATATAGGCTTATAACATATAATTTGAGAGTCCAAGCAAATGCAAAGTTTGCTAAAACTCACTTCGTTTGTCATACTGAAAAAGTAGAATAGTATTTTGTGGACCGATAATTATAAAATATGTTTTATTTGCAAGGAGTGTTCTTAGCAAGGATTATAATTAAAAATTTATGGCAAAAACTTTCATACACGGTGGTTCTTGGGCCATGCAACAAGACAACGACTCGAAAAATACTTAAAAGTAGTTTCAAAATAATGGAGTCACTATAATGAAGTGACCTGCCCAGTCTGCTGATGTAAATTCTATCTATAATTTCTATACATACGTATAAAATAACTGGTTTCTAAAAACTGACCAATAATAGCGTTTTTTGGACCACTATAGAGCAGGCATGGAACTATTAGAATATAAATTATAAGATCAGTTCGATAAATATCAATAAAAAATTAAACAACATTTATTTATTTTTGTCCTTTTTGTTATAGTTTTAACAGGGTGTGGTGCTATTATTTTGACCCCAAATTTTATCAACACTTCTGAAAAAAAGGATTTAAAGAAAAATATTGATTTTATTATTTTTTGTCTCTTCTTCTCTATGTTTTCAATTTATCCTTGATTTTATTAAACCATAAAATCAGAACGACTTTTTATACAAATGGGTTTTATGGCTTATAAAGGAAGACGTATATAAGTTGTGTTATTATTTTGACCGCAGCTGTATGTAGCATATGTTGTTGTTGGATATGCATATTTTTTATTACAGCGGATATTTTGGTTATTAATAAAAATTGATTAGAGAGTTTGGATATCAAAAAATATGAAAAATTTAAATTTAAATAGAACATAAAATAGAATTTATTTAAAGAAATAATTCAAAGTTTGATATTCAGTCGAAATTTTATACGTTTGATTATTTGACTATTTTTTTTCTTTTATTTCACCAAAAATTCATTGCATTTTTTGATAAGAATGTTAACTTATTATTGTTAAAGATTACAACTCTTAAAATAAATATTGTTCGAAACAAGATGCTTGTTGCGTGCAAGAACCTTTAAACATTTTCATATATAATTTTAATAAGATAAACAAAAATTGCTCTCATGTTTTCAAATAATACCACTTCACCGTGTCCTACCTCAAAATTACAATGTTTATAATTTATGAAAATTTTTATGAAAATTCATAGACGTTGTTAAAATTGGTCAGCTTAAGGAGATTGTCTCAGATATCGGTTTATAATAATTGATTCTACTGAATCAGTTTTGCCAGTTTTAAATAAGAATCTTCACAGGACTACAAGGTTATAAAAATAAAAGTAATGTACAGAAAAAGTTCCTCCTTTTGGTGAAAAATAAAATACATCCCTTTTTAATCTAAATTAAATTATTCTTAAGATTTCTCTGCAAAAAGGAAAATTTAATTTAATCTGAGTGTTAGAAATTTAATCGTGACATTTTTCAATAAAAAATGGGAGTTTTATAACTCAAAACCATTTTTCAGGAGGAGGCATTATATGGTACCTGTATAATAATAAAAACCGATCTTCAAAATAAAGTAAAAGTAAAAATATGTATTTACGGCAGTGAAAAGAAAAAATAACAAAATTCAATAGAATTGTCTATATTTATGAATTTTATAAGCTTAAAATCTTATTTCGGGAAAGGATTAAAATTGGAGCCATATGAAAATATGAACCCATATTTCTGAAATCAGTTACGTTGTTTAAAGTGTAGAAAAGTTTTTCTTCCGAATTTTAAAATTGTGTTAGATACCCTGAGAAAAAGAAATACAAAACTTAAAATTATAACGAAAGATATTTCTCTCTAACGAGAAAAAAGGTGGTTATTAATACTTCCGTATATTTCCGGAACCCTTTTTTTATTATTGGATCTCCAAATCTTATTGAGTATTATCATTCGTTATTTACCACCCTGCTTCCATTGAGGTAATAAGAATTTTCGACTTTGGGACATCTATCCTAGTTGATAAAAGTATTAGGGGAGTATTACGTTATTCCTATTTAGTTCTCTGACATATTTTCACCAGTCGCTTATACGTCTTCCAAACTTTGAAGATATATATTTAATTTATTTTCTGCCTTGCGTGGGAGCCTGGGAGAGCTGTATCGTGCGCAAATGTTGATATAACTAGTTTTTTGCGTGTGAGTCAGTCAAAAGTCAGGTAGAGAATTGGTGCTAAAAATAAACGCTCAATGAGATTGGATTCAATTAATGTTTTCAACATTTCATGATTTGTGCTGAATCCAAATTGGTGTACAGAAATAATATTTTTATTGCTTTAAAAATGTTTAATGGCCCGATGCATTAATTAAAGTTGGCAAAACATGGTAAAATATAAATATAATTTCAATCTATTAATGACAATAATAGAATTGATGAGTTAGATTTAATTCATATATGTATCTACATACATACTTTCAAAATATTCAAATATATTATTTATAATCATTTTATTTTAATTTTTATTTCAAAAATTATTTAAAATACCAGACGTTTTAAAACATAAAATTTTAAAATATTTAAACAATTTAATTTCTACAATCAATCGAAATTCACATAAATACGACAAAATGCAATAATATTTAATAATTTATGTGATAAATTTCAAAAAAGACAGTCCCGAACAAAAGTATTGGCACAGTAACTGTATTTTTCATTATTCCCAATTTAAATTCATTTAAAAAATGTTCACATGAATGAAACATATGTTCCTTTACGCTTTTTGAAGCTCAAATTTATTCGAAGTAGATCGCTTCTTGACCCAACTATCCAGGTTTTCCTACAAATGTTGAATTGCATTGAGATCTGGAGAATGTGGTGGGTGAGGTAGGTCATAAGCCACATTGTAAATTAACCACAAATGCAAATCAAGAATGTTTTGGGTCGCTGTCTTGCAGGAATGTGAAAATTGTTTGTTAATTTAACTTTTCCTCACATATTATTTTAAAATATTTATCTATAATGCCGTCTCTGAAAACGAGCTCACCGACACGTACAGATAACATACACCGTTACAATGCCTTCGCCGTATTTAACGGTAGGAAAACGATTTTATTCTAAAAAATCTATATGGGTTTTCTAAACACAAATATATTAAATTCGTTTTCATCAGAAAAAATACCAGATTCAAAAATCTAACAGGTTTAGCTTAAACTCTTACGGATACTCCAAGCGCCTTAATTTTTTTATTGAAAAGATTTTCGGTTTACGTCAAGCAATTTGAAAGTTCTAACCAACTCCATTCAGCACTTTTCGAACAGTAATGAGGTCATATTCCTCTTGAACTTAAGCAGCAATTGCGGTAGATGTTTTTTACCCTCTACCAAGAAAGTATATAAACTATGAAGAAGAAATTATCTGAGACCCCATAATGTATATTCTTTCATCAAATCGAAATCTGAGTCGATGTGGCTTTTGATAGAGCTAAATGAAATTTGGCCTGAGTATTTGTTGTCTCTTTCCTTTCAAAAGTCAGCAAAATCGGTTCAGTTTAGTGTTAAAAGATATAGACCGATATCTGAGACAACCCCTAAATTAAGGCGAAGATCGTAATTCATAATTCGACAAATTAGAATAAAATTTTTCCATGTTATCAGGAAATGTATACACCTCATTACCATTTCAAAAATTATCAAAAACGGTTCAGAAAAAAAGAAAAACTTATTTTACGACTCATAAAGATTCCTTATTTGTATATAAGAAACACTATCATATAACGTATGCGTTTGTGAGTGTATATGTGAGTGTGTATGTGTGTATAATGTACATGTATGAAACATATTGTGTTTACTTCTTAGGCAGAAAAATTAAGATAAAACACGAAATGCTTGCTGTGCCAATAGTTTTGTTCGGAACTGTTTGTACATTAGAGTGACTCAAATGTTATTTCGTTTGAAAATATATGTTTATATGATGCTTTGAACAAGCGCTTTCATTTTATTCTACACATGGAAGTACTCTAATGTACAAATATGTATGTTCAATGTGTTTGATTATGAATAAATATTATAATTAAAAGAATCAATAATTGTTATAATAGACAATTATTGCATCAACCATTGAAGTGTAGAAATTTATTATTCTGATTTTATAGGAATAAAGTAATAAACACATTCCAGCATCTCACCTACCAAATCAGAACTGCAATGTGCATTGGACATTTTACACAAGATGTATAACAATGTTCAAGGGCATATAAGACGTCGTAGATTACAAAGTAAAGGTTGGTGAAGGATTTAGATATATTTGGAAACATAAACTTGTTGTTTTCAAGGTTCTAATGAAAGGTCAATAAATGTTTCTGCAATTGAAAATAAAAAGCGCATACGAAATTTAGTTTCTTCTCTTTTCCCTTTAAGGCTCAATTTTAGTTCTTGATTGGTACAAAAAGGAAGTGATTACACATTTTTATCCTTTACGCTCTAGCTCTGCTAGTTTTGTTTTAAATTGCAGTTTAATTTAATTGTTCATATAACATACCGATATTTATTAAACAATAAAGTGATTGCAAATTGTCATTTATTTTGCCCTAGATCTTGTGGTTTCGTCTCAAATTGTAATTTTAATTTGTTCATATAAAATATCAATTTATGGAACAAATTATTTTTCCTCTGACTCTTCCAGTTTTGGTTTAAATCGCAATTTTAGTTTCTCATATAAAATATTTTTAGAATTTTGTATCATTGATAGAAGTTATTGGTATCTCTACCGTAATTACCTTTAGAATTGGCAATACACTGAACCAAATTCCGTAGATAATACTAATTTTCTGTAGAAGTGTAACAAAAAAGTTGTTAAATATTCCTTTATTCTAATTAACGTAATTTTTCTTCAAATTGACGAACTTCCTTCATATATACTAAAAAAAGTTAATAAAGATTATTTTTTAGTAAAATATATTAAATTGAATACAACTTTGTTAAAAAATTAAGGAAAAATGTATTATATCAACAGATATATAATAAAACGTCAGCAATAAATCGTAAGTAAAATAACAAAATAACAAAAAAATTTATTCATACTAAAATAAATAAAATAAAGTTAATTCGAATATACATTTTTTTGTTTGTTAATTTAACTATATTCTTCGTCAAGTTATTTTTAATATTTTTTTGTCGTATTAAATGAAATATATCAAAGAAAATGTAAATTAAATATAGATACACATACAGTAGCAAAATATTTTACAACAAATTATAATTATTATGATTGAAATTAATAAAATATTTTGTAAAAGAATCATGAAAATGCAAATGGATTATAATAATTCAAATAGAATAATAATTATTTAAATTATCTTCATTTTTGTTACCAAATTCAAATACTTTTATATTGTCAATTTGAAGTATTTACGAAAAATTAACGAAAATTTTCGTTAAGATGAATAAAAGCTTTGTTGATTGATAAATAACCTGCTTTTCTTCAATTTTACATTCTTTTTCGTTGAATTTACTGTCATTATTGATTCAGTGTACGCTCCCTAGAAGAAGCCATTGTTGGGAGTGTGAGTGAAACTTTTTAGACTGACAATTGTGTATTGCGAGAGAATCACCAAAAACTGCTAGGACTGTCACTCATACATGTTTGTATTCGTCTTTGTCTTTTATGGTGTTTCATGTATTTTGCTAAAACTATTTTTAAAGTAAATGTAATGCACTTTAGATTAATTTGGTAATACTTATGCAAAATAGATTATTTATCATAACATTAATAATAACGTTTAAAAATAAAAACAGTAGTTAATTCTAGAATAAGAAAACCAATAGAAGAAACTATAATTAAACAAGTAACAATGTATAGGCGGTGAAGCCCGACTGCATAAATGTGTGTAGCACATTATTGTGACATTGCATTTTAAAATGAATTCTTCTGGGAGGTTATAAGAAGGTTGGAAAATATTATTAACTGACCCTCGTATAATTGTGCGCATTAATATTTGCTTACCTTCATCTTAATTTGACCAATAATTATTACAATACAAACGTATAAATGAGATTTTTGTCCTTAAAAGTTATATTTGTATAGGAACTATTTCATTAGGCTGAAATAATAATATGTACCAAATTTCATTGAAATATTTCTAAAATAGAAATCTCTAGACTATTCACAACGTATACCTGGACATCCAGCCTGACAGACGGATGGACGTACATTATTAAATCGACTCAGAGAATTATTCTGAGCCGAATTTTATACTTTAAAGTGGGTGTAACACCATTTTTTCTGCATGTTACAAACATCAGCACAAACACATAAGACCCCAACCACCTTTCGGTGGTGTATAAAAGCTATAATTGGTCATGTTAATTTTAAGTACTCTACCAAAATCTCTAATAGCAACAAATTGTTAAGAGATGTATATATTTCACGAATATCAATCAAATGATCAATCTATTCCACTATCTTGGATATAAGGAAAAAGATTATTGCAGGATATTTTTTGGTCGATGTTGACGAACTATAATTTTCTAACTTGATTTTTTCTTCGATTTTACACACGAAATGTCTAACTTAAATATACATCCTCATTCTCCACTTGTTTGTGGCGAACATTATAAAAATTATATGGATTTTTATTGTACCCAACATTTATTTCTTTGACACGACATTCAACAAAAATGGTAACAAAAATTTTATTTAATTCACTTAATGGCCCTTTAGAGTGACACTTTGTGAAGAAATATAGCAATTGAAAGCAAAATATAAGAGACCACATTAATTTGTAACTAAACTTAACTAAGTTAAACTTTCCAAGACACCATCATGGATGACACTTTTTATTATAAATGTTGTTTTTTGCTTTAATTACACTTGTCTGTACAAACTGTAAAATGTAAATGTAAATTTATAAAATATTTATGTAAATCTAAATCCACATAATTTTATGTGGATTTAGATTTACATAAATATTTAAAATATAAATTCTTCTTTCTCCTCAAAAATATCGTAAATCAAATCTTTTAATTAATCAAATGTATTAAATTATTTGTCTTGTTTATCTTTCAAATTTACATTCAGCACATTTTTTCTGTTGACGTATTTTTTGTTTTTGTCTCACTTTTTCATTTATTTGTTTTTTTTTTTTTTTTGAAAATATATTTTGTTGCTCGAACATAAAAATGGTATGAATTTATGTCAACATGAACATAAATAATGCAAATCTTCCAAAGTGTAATGTAAAATAAGCAAAAATTCTTTGTCACGTTCGTGAGTATAAAACAAAAACAAATGTTAATGTAAATTATTGGTAAGGGGTACAAGTAATTTCTTTGAACAAAAGATTTATCATTATTGAGATATTTTTGAAATTGCGAATTTGAGGGTATTGATTTTGTATAGCCAGACGACAGCCATTCAATCAGAAAGACATTATAATATCGACTTCATGCCCGACAACCCAAATTATATAGCGGTTCAAACACCCGTCATATTGGTACGTAATTCTTTTAGCTCTCAACTGGTTTCTGTGATAATGATTGCACAAAATTCTGTCTCCTGCTCTGTATTGTCATGCAACTCCAAAAAAAGGTACAACAAGTGAAGACCCGTTCTCCTTGCTATGAGTACCGGTTATTATTTATATTAAATTTCAGACCTGAATTTAACAGAAAAAAGGACTGATTAGTGTAATTAAATGAAAGCCTTATAAAGCGATCAGTTTGACATGCTTTTTCATTCAGTTATATCGTTTGCGATATCCTTCAGATCATGATACCATATTTTTTTCCAAAGCATGATCGCAATAAGGTCCCTAACTAGTGCTTAGACGACTCCAAATGTTGTCAGAAGATACCGCACATCATTAAATAAGTTAGTAGAGCATTCGAACATAAACTGCTCTGGATCTATGATCATAGAACTAATCAGGGTTAATGTCATGACGAAAAGAGGGAGAACCTCAGAGATAAGGAAACAGATCATCGGCATCTCGATATTATCGCTTTGGTATGCATGTAGCGAGAATGGGACTTCATTCAATTAATCTTGGCAAGAGTTGTCCTAATGAGATAAATAAACGCAAAGACAACTTTGCGTTATGGCTACACCTTTTTATTTTGGCATCCTAATGATACAATCTTAGCAACATAACTCTGTTTATAACATTCCAATGAATTGTTATAGACAGTTCGACTAGAAGGTAAATTAATTCAGCACTGAACTGAGATTTTCTGAGTTCTGTACCTTATTAAAATAATACGTCAGCAATTGAATATCGCGTTATACCGAAACCAACTTAGCCAAAATAACTGGTTATTAAAAACCGGACCATTCTCCCTATTCAGTACTACCAAATGCCAATAAATAATTTATTTTTTCTCTAATCTAATAAAAAATAATAACAACAAATGAGATAAAATATCAAAAGAACCATTCACTGTAGTCGTTGTCTCACTTTATACAAACATTTAAAAATGCAAAAAAAGATTGTTGAGAAAACAACAACATTTACCATAAATACTTATGTACAAGAGTGTATATTGATGTTATAAGAATACAAAAGGACTTAACTAATATTCGCACTCTACAAGTGAAAAGATAAAATTATGGAAATTCAAGTGAATTTCTTAGTAAATATCTCCAACTGTGTGTAAATATTTGTTTGTTTTTTTGTTTGTGTATGATGTTGACCCATATACACCAGCATCTATTATTTTGGCCACTATTCAAATAAATTCAAGTTCATTAAATATCTATATGGTAGATGAAGGAATAAAAAAGAGAATAAAAGTCATAAGAAAGACAGTATAAAGTTTTCAAATCTTTAAAACTAAGTTTTCCCAATGTGTAAGTATGTGTTTGAATGTTTGAGCGTAAAATACACAAATCTTTGAGCCATATTTATGGACGACAAATTTATCACTGCCAAGGGAATTTTTATAACATCAACATTTACCTGCGAAATATTAAAACGATTTGTCTTCTTATAACACAAGCGACAAAATACAATAAAAACATGGATTCAACATTATAAAAAACGACTACAACAACAAAGACACCTAAATGAAATTGTACTTGTATCTGCAGCAAAAAAACACAAACATTTAAATACATTTTCTGTGTGTTTGTGCACTCATACACATTTATACTTATTCATACTATATTTATATCTACATATCTTGAAGACAACACCTTTCTTTATAAAAATTGAAATTTTAATACTCACTACATTTACATTTACATTTACAAATACAAATACACCCATTCTATAAATAGCTAAATGTTAAGGTGGTTTCATTTTTCTACAGAAAAATATTGATTTTAAAAAATGAGGATATACTGACATTGATAATTTCTTTCAGGCCTCATTGTCATATAGAATATATATGAAAAATCACAAATTTTATCTGGTAAATTTCAGAAACACCCGTAACAAGATATTCGTGTTCGTGAAATAAAATTATCCATTCGTGATTGTGTAACTCTATTTAAGAGCAAAAGTATGCAACGTAAAGAATAATTACTCTTAGAGTTTCATATGGTCATACACTCTGTGAAAAAAAGTTCTCTCTGAGTGATATGTCCTAATTCAGCCACTTTATCGACACCAGGTATACCGTAAGAATGTGAGCAATTATTCGTCTCCAAGGTGCAAGGAATAGTTAGTAAAGATAAAAATAAGATACAATGACTTCCATTTTGTGATTTTAGATTATAAGTTTTATTATCAGTCACCACTACATTAAAATCTACCGAACAATTCCGAATAATTTCCTGAGATAATTGAGCTGCTAATGAAAACTAGCGTTTCGAAAAATTCAAATTTCCCTAGTTGAAATGAAAAGAAAAACAAATAATAACGTTATAGTTGGTCAAGCCCGATTTATTCTTAAGTGTCCAGTACATTATTGTTTTAAAATGATTTTTTGGGGTTAAACGGAAACAGCAGAAAATTATCGACGGAGTCTGGTATCATTTTACACATCGATTTTTGCTTAATTTGATCGATTATTATTAAAACAACAACTTATATGTCATATTTATATCCTTCAAAGTGATACCTGTGAGGGACCTGTTAGAAGCAATGAAGCGACCCTCGCATAATTAAGTATTTCGTTTTAAAATATCAAAAGACTTATTTTGCCAATTTTTTTAAGAACGCTTCATATTTAGGACTTTTATGAGGTTTAAACTGCATTCCGGTAGAACATTTGTATAGAAGGTACCTGAAATATTTCTATTTTCTTGGGCCAAAATAAAAATATGCACCAAATTCCATCAAGAATATTAACAACGGTTGCATGGACAGCCGAACATCTTTAAATCAATCCAGAAATTGTTGTGAGCCGAAGAGTGATTAAATTTTGTTTGGTGGTTAGACGACCTTTACCTAATTTATATTTTTAAGTGAAAGATTGTAAAGCCGGAATGTCTGGTGGTTAGAATGATTCGTTGTTTCTGTCTAGTAATACTTACTAGCTCTAAACACAGAGGCTTCAAATAGCAGATACATCTGGTGGTTAGAGCGCTTAGTTGAATTTGCTTACAAAGGTACTGCGCCAATAAGGAAGATTTTAATAATCCTTTTTAGCCCTCCACGTAGGGTAAATGAGTAGCTAGAAAATCTGCCATTCCCGGAAATTTCTGTTAATAAATTAGAATATCATATATGCTCTAATATATGGAATAACATTTTAAAAGTTTTGTAATGAATAAATGGTTAAATTATAGTAAAAACAAGTTAGCATCCTATATATATATCTGAATCATATGACTCTATATCACGAATTCCAATGGGAGGTAAATTTGAATGTGAATTAATATTATTAAAGTTATTTTAACCGAATTCCATGGAAATACTGATATTTAACAGTTTCATCAGTTATAATCCCTTTTCTGCAAATGGGGTATTATATATAAGCTATAGTCTAATTAGAGCCGATATTCATGGAATTATTAAAATGTATGCTGAATTTCGGTTGGAATTTTTCCACACTAAAGAGTATTTTAAAGCTTTTCCAGTATGGGGCCTAATTTGGAACCTACAACCAATTATGCATCAATATTCGTCAAATTAGTAACGTGTCAGTGCCGAATTTATATATAAGATATGTAAGACTTAAGACTTAGATAAGCTTAAAAGCTTATTCCTTTTGTTAGAGTTTGATCAAATAATCACAAATTGTATGATTATATTCTTTTACCAAAATAAATGTATATGAGAAAATTTAGAAAATGATCCTTTAAATCACTATCAATTTTACACACTGATATTTTATTAATCAGATTTGGGTATGATGATATAGTTCGGCTGAATTCAGTCTCAGATATCAGTCTATAAGTATTTCCTATCAGAGCAATACAGCAGGTTTTATATAGGAAACTTCTTAGTACGATAACAAAAGGCAATTACTTCTGGATTTACATACAGACGAAATATACCTTCTTTACATAAATTACTTCTCGATTAAAATTTCTCGGAATTTACAAAAATGAATTTCCTAGGAAAATCCCGGAAACTTTTTGGCGTGGTGAAACCTCCCCTCAGTGCCCTTGCCTATTGATGATTCGGCTGCGAGTCATTGAAATGAAATGTTCGGTGGTTAGACCGCTTGCAAAATATTTGCGATGAAAAAGAATTATCTGTTGGAGTCTTTTGAGAATTAAAAATAAAAAATATTATAATATTATAAATATTTAAACGAAAAAATGGCACCGAATGGGGTGTCCCCACATCCAAGAGCGGAAACAATTTTCATGGACAGCCAGCCGGACATACAATATACGGACAGAATACTATTACATCGACTAAGAAGGTGATTCGGTCGGTATATTTAAAAGAAAAAGTGTAGCAATATTTTGATGTATAAACATTTTTAAAACTCATTTCGGTTTCGCTTTATGTTAGTTTTTCTTACAGAAAATGTAGCATTATAAATTTTAATAAAGTATAACGGGGGCGGAACGATTTTAAAACGATTTTAAAAGGTATTACAGAATCATCTCTGCAGAATCTGTAATACTCTTCACCATATGCATAATGCAGTTTTATTTACATTAAGAAATACATATAGACACGTTATACATTTAAGCGAAAATGCATATGTGCGTAGATTGAGGGTCTTAAAATTTGACATATTTTCGGCTTTAACTATTTCTTTTTATCCAATTTATTATAAAGTAAATTTAACTATATATTATATATTATTGAAAGGAATAAAAAAATATTTTGGGGGTATTGAAATAATCTTAGATATCGTTCTATAACTTCTTTGTTTATAAACAATTTTGCCGGCTTAGGACAATATTAAACAACTTTTTTTAAATTTGGGTTATTATAATCATGAGAATGTGTCTAGTAGGCGGACTGAACAAGCGAGTTTTATAAGCTTAAAATAATAATTCGGAGGTAGGATAATGGTCTCAGCATGAAAGAATAAACAAGCACATTAAAATTAAATACGATTCAAAATAAATATAAGAATTTTTATATAATTAAAGCATATTAAACAAAACCAATATGACAACAAAATATATGGAACATTTTTTCCCTGTAAAAAGAAAAAATTGCAGCACTTTCTTTTGCAGAGACATGTGAAGAAGGAAATTACAAAATTGCGAACAAAAAAATTCAAAAAACACAAATAATATTTTTTGTTTGCAATTGTAAATAGAAACATATGAGAGAGAGCAGCCACAGTCTCACACATACTAACAACGCATTTTTGACTTTTTGCAACTATTTATGACAATTTCAAAAGAGAAATTGTTTATGTACGTATGTGTGAGTGCAATTGACAGACAACAATAAACAAACAAAGCATAATACAACTACATTCAATATATAGCGGAAATAAGACGATGCACATGACACACTTGTAAAAATTTATCTAAAAACTCACAATATATACACATACATATATACATACAAATAGATAAAGTAAAAGCTACAGTTGACACACGTATTTGAGGAAAGAAATGCACTTATATACATATGTATATACATATTTTTGTTTATGGAAGTATAGAATGCAGAACAAGGGTTAAAAAATATATTTAACAAGATTAAACAAGATGAAGGAAACTAATCGACATCAAAATATATTAAATTGTTTAATAGTAAAATAATTACTCATTCGTAATTGAATGGAAAAAAGGCAAGATTATATTGTAATTAAAGAACACAAGTTTTGCCGGAAGTGTCAAAGGTTGGAGAGGAGTAAATGCAAAAAAACAAAATACATTTGTTTTTTTCTGCAAACCCTATCCAAAACTAATAATACCTTGATAAACTAAAATACAACAACAGAAATACTATAAAAGGAAAAACGAAATATTGCACAACTGATTGCTGATAATAAAAACGGATGTTATACAACAACGCCATTTTGAAAATTGTTATCTGGAAATAAGAACAAAAAATGCCATGAACAGCATAAGCAATGACAGCAGCTACAAAAATAACAATAACAACAACGATTATAATATGTTTCCTTTAAATCAGATAGAAAATAAGGGAGAACGTATAAAACAACAAATATCACAAAATTTATTGTTTTGCTTCATGTAATTTTTATTTCCGTTTCTAAAGAGGAAAATAACCAACGCAGTGGAAATTTTTATAAGGCTTAAATATCTTAAGGATTTAAATAAAAAAAATATATTTTCTTGTGGAATTTCATTTACTGTTATTTTTATATTTGGGATTTATATAATTGTGTTTCGTAAGTAGTTGAAACCTTTTATTGGGCACATGGAATTGAATTATATTAGACACGTAATTTAGAAACCAAAGACACGATTTGAATTATGAAATGTAAGAAAATGTAAAAATGCACCACATCTAACAACAATACACTTTCAGTTGTAGAGTTATTCATGTTATTTTTGAAGCAATGTTAAAGTAAGAAGATCGTCAAATTCCAGAATATTTAAATAGCACGGAAAAAACGTGGATTAAAAACATCATTACTGGTGGTAGGGGTATTATTTGTTTGTAAAGATATTTTCAATCGATAGAAAACAAAGTGCTACCATCACTTTTAATTATACCGTTCGACTGAGAATCACTTGCTCAGTCGATTTAAGCATATCTATTCGTTCGTCCGACTGTCTGATCATGTAAAGCTTGTTCGCAAAGTACAGGACGCAGTTTTGAAGACAATGATAATAAAATTAGGCAGGTTATATTATTTTATCCCAAGGACGATGCCCATTGAAATTGGTTATGATCGGTATAGGCACCATACAAATGTCCCTAAAATTGGGTTTTTAGTTTATTAAACTCCAAAGTATGCCACGAAGATAAGTCGTATGATATTCTTAAATGGTGAGCCAAATTAAACGAGGATTGGACCATTATTTCTCATACAACCACTTTAAAATTATATCACTTTGAAACTCATAAATTCCATATTGCGAAACAATACAGTTCATATTTTCATATAAGCATAAATAGGAAAAACAAATTATACGAGGGTCGTTCATAAATTTTTCGTACAACCAACAATATTGTATAAGGTATAACATAGTCGAGCTTGACCAACTATAACATTTTTTACATTTAAAATCAACCTCTTTTTTGTTCTCCTCACAAGAGCTTTGCTCCTAGCACTTTGGAGGATTAGCCTCTCTTGGTACAAATACCACATTATTGTTCTTGAACTACTCAAGGGTTTGTTTACCGTAGTAACAGGATGCCAAGTCAGGCCAAAAATAAGTGGACACATTATGTAGTCTTCAAATGGAAGCAGCTTTTCTTGTAAACTGTTTAAAGTTCTTAACTTTTCCTCAACATCGGCAACATAAAATTGTTGAGTAAGAAATTCCGTAAAATCTTTCAGAACTAGTGTATTCAAAAATAGTAACCGGAACCAAACCACACCAAAATGGTCAAACTCTAAATTTCTATTTAATAAGTATTTTTCTGCAAAATGAAAAAGACAGCGATTAACCGGTTTTTTTGACAAAACCGGTATTTGCAAACAGTTTTTCTTATGCAGCAAGAACATTTTTTTAAGAAAACTTAACTTCAATTTTCGTGCCCTGTTTCTGGCCTCTATTTTTAGTAGCACTCCTGTCACGAACTTCTTGAGCCTTGTGTGTTTTAAAATCTTTTTAACTTTTCGTATCAACTAGTCCAAGCACTGAGATAACCTGATTGCTTCTAATAACCTTTTAAAAATTCATTTTGTGAGGGATTACCACTTTACCGCGTTCTATTCCTAAATTAATGAAGTTATAATGTTTGCGTGTATGCGTAAATTAAATAATTGCTTAATAGCTTCAGTAATACGATGTTTAAAATTTCGTTTATGAGGGGGATACAACTCCCCCGTGCCCTATCCACAGATTTAATGGTCTACAATAATGTTCGACAAATCACTATTTACGCCAACTTTTATATTGTGAATGAACTGATACCTCAAATAAAAAATTAAATGGAAATAAATCTGTAACTTCCGGAGGACTAGTTCGATATTAATGAAATTTCACATATTGATAGCAGAAATGTAAGCGCATTTAAAATTTGAGCTTTTAATTTCGTTCGTTAAAATATTTAAAACGATCCAGATTTCTTATATATGAAACGACTTAGATATTATTTATTATATAAGTGGATTATGCTAGTGAAGACTTATGGGTGGGCTATCTTTTATAGTTTAATAGATGTTAAGCTTTAAAAATTTTGTTAAAATGAAAAGATATAAGAAAATATCTTCACGGAATTAACAGTTATAAACCTTTAAATGTAAGTTTTCAAAAAATTTCGATTTTCCGCCGATTTTTTGTAAGAAATTAGTAACAGACTTTAAAGCTATAAAAAGATTTTCTTAAGTAACCTCGTATCGTATCGTATTTATAATTTTTTCAATGGTTACTTTATAGAACTTTGCGCAATGCAAAAATAAACAAAAACTATAAGTTTGGGAGAACCAGAAATTCTCAATTTCAAATTATTTCTTTCACATTTCCCTAAATCCCGAAAGGCTTTATTTCTAAAATCGCAAAGCCGGTATTTTTAAAAACTTATATTTTCTTTAAAGCTTAAAATGTTCCAAAGTTTTTAGTAATAGAAATGTTTGCTCCCTGATATCGGTTAGAAAGATTTTTCAAAAAATAGAAAACCCCATTTTTAGGAATTTCCAAACTTTTTTAGAAATAAACGGATTTCAATAATGTTAATGGTATCAAAAAATTTATTTTAATGCGAAATAGATTGACTAACAGAAATTTTATTTGAAGATCAGAACTTTAATGGAACTTTTCTGCAAAAATGTCAAATAAATTTTAATCTCGTCAATAATGTTATACAGATTTGAAAAGTAGACAAAATTTCAGATGCATCGGTATATAATTTATCTGCCTTCGCTTTTCATGTGTCATAAATAATGATCGAAACTGTTATAGTTCTACACTTCCACAATTACTGTCATTATCCTTTGTAATACTGTGCATTCGCTGCAAGCGAGCCATTCTTCAAAAGAGAATAATGCTGATTTATAAACTGATTCTAAATCATGCCAAGTTTTAGTTTTAAGACATGAAATAAAATACAACTTATTCCATATTTATCAAAAAAGCTAACAAGATATATTTTATGGAGAAATTCCAACTTAAACATAAATTTGATAAGTACCTCCCTGGGAGCTACCGAAAAATTTTATAGGGACCCTATAGATCGATGTTAAATGTTACCGTGTTAAATTAAAAAACATGATTGGAAAGGTATAA
This sequence comes from Cochliomyia hominivorax, assembly GCA_004302925.2. Classification (NCBI taxonomy): domain Eukaryota; kingdom Metazoa; phylum Arthropoda; class Insecta; order Diptera; family Calliphoridae; genus Cochliomyia; species Cochliomyia hominivorax. The sequence continues at coordinate 57,712,208 of PYHX02000467.1, forward strand.
ATAGAAATACACTTAAGGAAAATGGCCACTATAAATTTAAAGTTTTTAAAGATCTATTATTTATATGTAACGTTTTTTAAAAATATATTAAATCTTTTTGTTTCTGGATGTTTAATAATTTTTTTAATTTTTATTTTCCTACTTTCCTTTTATCTAGTCCCTTTTATTTACTTCGTGTTTGAGGTTTCTGTCTGTGTCTACTAAAATGGAATACATGCACGGACAGTCATAATTTCAATTTGGCTGCAGACTTAACTGAAGGAATTCATGTGCCAAATATGAAGCAAACATTTTTGGAAAAACAAAATTGTCCATCGTAAAATAGGAATAGAAAAATGTCTATTCAAATCATTTTATCAGAGTTGTCCAATTGTTATGATATTGACGTTTAGAAAAAATATTTTCTGTATTACCGCTTCAAAAGCTTACAATATCTATGATTGATTTTAAGAAATCTTCCATGGCAACGAAAAGAGTCATCTAGATGGCAAAGCACATTGTGGTATATTGATATATTTTCCTAAAAACTTTATCATTAATTCCTTTTCTTTCTGCCTCGTTTATTGGTTTATAAGGAAATATTTGAAGAATATTTAAGAACTTTGGATCTTTATTTCTTAGCATGTGGCAACTATAACGTCAAACACAGATTAACAAATCTAAAAGGCATATAATTTTATAATGTTCTTTTTGGTCGCAAAAACGTCATAAATGTCGATTGTTCCCAATGTCGTAAATATTGCGTCGATGACTTTACTTCCTTAATTAACTCAACTCTTGAATAATCAAATGAAACAGTTAAAAATATAAAATTAAATGTATGTTAAATTCGGATATTGAATAACTTCTTAATGAAAAACACAGAAGAGAATGGCAGCAACCAAAATACCACCTGCAAAGCAGAGAATGTGTACTGCAGGTAAATAGGTTTTATATTAAAAGTTTGACAAATAACAAATGTACAAACTTTCACTTTTGAAGGGCAATGGAAAATGATAAACCATCGATAGAGGTGCAAGTTCGTTTACAGAATGCTGATAGTACAAATACTCAGTTTTAAGTCCATACAGATGAGATCAAAATAGATTATGTGAACTTGAAAAAAATCACCTGTATTTATACAATTATCATTCAATTTGCGTAGTGAAAATAATTTGATATCTTTATGTAACTTAATGAGATTTACAGAAATTGTTTACTGCTGCTCTAAGCAATTTTCTATGTAAAAGCAGCAATATTGATTCAATACAAGTTATAGATCGATATCTGAGATAACCTCAGAATTTAAGCATATCCATCATCCAACCACTTTCAAGCAAAGTTGATTTAACGTTGTCCATCCGTTCTTCTGTACGGCGGGCCGGCTGCCCACATGAAAAATATTTTTAAGATATCTTGATTAAATTTGGCATACTATAACTATTTTGTTTATTTGGGACTTATAGACAGATAAATTACTGGATCTATTTTGCTGAAATTTCCACAGAATGATCCCAATATATGTTTTACCAGACAAAATGTAGGACGGATAGGAGCTGGAGGAAGGGTACAGCTCATGCAAAGTGAATATTTATTATTGAATATCTAAAGAAGTATTGCATAGAGAGTATTAAGTTTTGGTCTTATTTTTTTTATATGACAAAATGTAGGGTGGATAGGTTTAAGGGGAGAAGTAGAAGCTATACAATGCATATATTATTTATCGAATATGTAAAAACTGAATTGAGAGTATAAAGATTAGACTTGAATTACTTTCCCATTTAACTAGTTTACTTGACATAATGATGGACGGATAGAACAAAAGAGAGATATAGTAGTAACAGTTTTTTATTGAGAAAATGGATGAAATAAAACGTAACATACAAAGGTCTTCATATATGTTAAATTGTTTTTGTCGAATGTCTTAAGAATTATTTCATCTAGAGTTGTCAAATTTATCACTTTCTATGTTACGTATTTGCTGAAAAAAATAAGATCGAACAGGGTCAGGAGGAAGTGAGTATTAATAATCAAACAATTGAAGAATTATTAAGGCAAAAGACTTCAAAATTTGCAAAATCTCTATTGTACGTAATATTTCTTAATACACTTCGATATTGTTAAAATTTGTCCTGAATCTAAAACTGTTGAGCAGCTTTTGTGCAGCAAAGGCGCACCTGGTAAAAGCTAGTAAGTCTTATTACTCCAGTAGGAAAGCAGCTTGGTTAGGACACTGCTCGATTGAATTAGATATTTCCATTGAAATTAGATATTTTTCCCAATATTTATATAATATTTTTCACAAGTAATAATGTGATCGGCTCGACCGACTATAGCAATCCTCGTATAATTTAATTTCCCAATTTATTCTTAAGTGAGTAGTATGTTCTTGTGAAAATAACATTAATGTGAAAATTATGTGATTTTTAGAAGCTACAAGAAATTATACATCGACAATCGTGTAGTTTTGCACATATTTGCTTACATTTTGCATATTTAGGACTTTCATGAGCTTTAAACCTCATTCCAGGACACTTTTGTATTAGAAATACAGCACCGAACATGGCCAATTTCAATAAGCTTCATTTTTGGGCCAAACAAAAATATATATCACAATTCATAACGATATGTTCAATTGCAACTTAAATGTTTTCACAACGTTTATATGGACGGACAGACACCGTTAAATCGACTCAGAAAGTGATTCTAAGTCAGGCGGTATACTTTATATATATTATAAAACACCTACACTACCGTAAAGTATAAAAAGTGAATACAATAACAAATACTCCTTATATCTTCGCATTCTTAAGACCCTCAACAAATTACAGTAAATTAACCTTCTCTGAGAATTTAAAAAACAATTATTTTACCACAAAATTGTTTAAGATTCTATTACTTTTGGGTTGCTAATGTTTTATTTGCAACATTTTCAACTAGACTAGACACAAATGTCGTGTAATTTAAAGTAGAAAATTAATGTCAGCATAATCTCGGTTTAGTTTTCTTAGAGTTTAAGTTTGAAATTGTTCCTTGGAGAGACCAACATCAAGAAATTGCAAGACATTGTAATGGCCAAGTGGACATTTCCATTGTGGTTGTGTCTTTACAAACAAACTACTTAAATGCATGTGAATGTTTGTGTATGATAATCTTAACATAGATTTCCATTATATTCTATGGAGCATGCGGTCTATAGGCGAGAGTGTGTTCATATTGTATTAGAAAACTTTTGTATTTGTATGGGTAATGTCTTATTTTTGCATGTGTATGAGTTTTGCATATTAAATAGTGGTTTGTAGTCTTAGAATCTTGTAGTACTGCTATCTTCTGCTTTTAAAGTCATCAAAAATAATGTCTTTATTAAATTTTTCTTGGTTTTCTGCCAAATTATTATGAAGTCAATATTTTTATTTTCATTTTTAGGTGACTGTATGCATTTCTAAGGATTTCGTTTTAGAATTTTATGCTCCATTTTTATAGTTTGGTTTAAAGGAAAATGGTAATTTGAAAGTTAGAAATAAATATTATTCTGTGTAGTAAAAAGGCTTAGGACCTACGGTAATGGGACAATTAAGAAAATTATTCTTAAGATGCATAAAAGTTATAAAGTTAAAGAAGACTAAAATTTGTCTGAAATTTTTTAAATGAGTTTCCAATATCTCTAATTATCTTATCCAAAAATCTTGTAACTTTTAAATAATTTACCTCGTGTGAATGTCATAAAATACTTACTGTTAATGGATAAGATAGCTTCTTCTTTTGGATGATGCATAGAATATGTAATCCATAATATTTTCCTTTAATCGTTTTATTTATATTCCAAATTTTATGATTTTTTACAATAATTGCAGAAGGAACATAAAGAGAAAATTTTGTTTGTTTAAGGGCACCGTAGTTCCTATCCTGTTTTTTGCACGTTCCTTATGTTGTACTGAATCAGCCTATCTTTTCCCTCTCAATATGTAGTTTCATTCATAAAACTTATAAATAATTTCTCTAAAAGTGGCCATCACTCTTGTATTTGTCCTATTAAAATCGTGGTGGAAGGTTCGATCTACGAAGCCTTGAGTTCATTTCTGCACTTCAACAAGATGTCTTGCAAGAGGGTTCGGATGATCGAGTACTTTTGACAAGTACTTTTGAAGCACTTACCCAAATTCCTCTTTCACCATTTGTATTTACGAATTTCTATTGATGTTCTTGTTGCTGATATACTAAGGTGCACTTGTCACAATTCTCAGTATTCTTGACTGGGCCCACTTCTGTTAAAACCTCTGTATAAGTGTTACTAACAGTGCCCCATAGTTGTATGCCATACATCCATGATGGTTTCAATTCTGTATCTTACCGTATGATTTTGTTGTTAAGGCAAAGTCTTGATCTCTAATTTATCAACCATTGAGTACAAAATGCTTCAAAGGAAGTATGTTGTATTCAATATGACGACACCAAATGAATCCCAAGCTACATTACAGAGTCTGTGTGTTGTATTTTCCATTTTAAGAGTGAAAAAGTTATTTTCTTCATTTGATTTAATCGCAGACCACAGTCTTTTAGCTATCTCTCCAGACTTTGAAGATACGTGTTCAGTTGTGCTGAAGCAATTTTGTGGTCTCACATTAGAGCTTTAGATTGCTGTGTCACCGGAAGCAGTTCTATAGAGGAAAATCAGAAGAATAATACAAAAATAATAATGGTCCCGGCGCGCTTCCCTCTGAAAGTGTGGTCAATTAAATAGTATTGAAGTAGTGGTGGGAGTAAAAATTTTATTTTGTGTATTAAATATTACGCCTAAAATTATCCTAAAATTTTATCACCGAAAATATTTTATTTATTTGAAAAAGGCTTTATATAAAAACTGAAAAAAAAATATTTTATTGGTCCATATCTTAATTTGAATTTGTCAATATTTAAGAACCTTTTAAGCCAAAAAGCTTTTTGCGGGATAATTAGAACCTTCTAAGGTCTAATAATTGTTAAATTATATTGAAGTTTTCAGATAAGGGACTTTATCTTGAAGCTATAGTTAAATATAGATTGATATTGATCATATCTAGCAAGTATCTAGGGCAGTTACAAAATTATTGTGTCGAATATAATTAAATTGGTCTATATATAAGCTTAAAACTATATACCGGGAAGCGGAATTTCGTAGTGTATCAAATGTCTTCATATTTTATCGATGATGAAGTATATATAGCTGTTTGTTACGGTTAAATTCGGTTTAAATCCAATTACATTTTATTTTATATAAAAATTAGGAAAGTTTAGTTTTTATGTGGATCTATAACTTGCTTTTGTCATTTTACCGTTATAGCTGTCTAAAAAAGGAAAAAGTCTTAAGATAATCAAATCTGACTCGATTAACAAGAATAGTTAATCGAGTCAGATTTTGATTTCATACATTATACATAATCTTATATGATTAATTCTTAAAAAACTGAAATTCACTTTTCATATTTTAAAATGAACTCGTTGATAGCCGGTGTGCTTTACCGCCTTGTAATAATGACATTTGATGATCACAATATGATTTGAATGCGGGAACCTCTGCTCTTATCCTGGCTAACCTACATTTTGTTTATTAAATCCCAGGGAACAGTTTTACTGAATAAAATGCAGAGCGGACAGGATCAGGGGGAGAGGTAGCCCCCGTATAAAGAAAAAATAATTATACAATTAATAATTTTTTAGACATTCGATAATTCATATTTGCTTTTTTGCTTGCTTGGGTATAACCTCTGTTCTGATCCTATCCATCCTACATTTTGTCTTGAGAATGTGATTGTGATAAAATTTGTAAATAATCGCTGAAACAGGTTGTTAGATATTCGGTTATTAATGCTTATTTTTCTTATCAAAATGATTTTAACATTAAATCAGATTAATGTAAAGTTGTAGTCAATCGGAAAATTAAATGGACACAACATCTTGAAGAAAGGGTTATTAAGGCTCACATGTGCTGGTAAATAAGTTAAACCACTATTGGTATCTGGTATCTTGAAATATCTTAATATTTATATTTTTTAAGCATTAAATTATTTAAATTGAATAAATGTTTTATTAGCTTCGTTTTGCATTCACTAGCGGATATAGGAAATTGCTATATTTACTCAGATTTTGATCAGAGATGTTTAGTAAATAAAATCTAATTATATTAACGATTTAATAAAGTTATAAACTGGCACATCAAACTTTTAAATTCCTCGAGAAGTTGTGTAAAAGTGAGTGTTACATCAAATATGTTCTAATATATAAAAAGCCTTTAAACTTTACAATAATTTATAAGAATGAATTTCAATGTGAATTATTCCACCTTACGATATGTTAACAAATCATTCAATTAACATGAAATTTAATGCTTCTTTGTAATTTTTTTCTTAAAAAATGTATAAAGAACTTTATCTTTTTTAAAATCTGCAATGAAAATATCGGAATGCAATGTGGGACAAAAAAAATGTCTATATATTAACTGGGATACAATAAAATCACGAATTACTAAGAGATCTTTATACTTGATACTTGATTGTCATTTAATTGTTGTATTTCTCCAAAACTGTGCCACTCCCATTTACATTTGGTCATTAATAGAACACGTTCAAATAAATAAATTTTCTGCCATAATTTTGGATTACTTTTGTAGGTCTCATCAAATCTTGTGTTCTAGCTAATTTTGTATTTCTTAAAAAGATACCACTTAAGCATTATTTTCGAGAAAGTCGGTCAAACCATTGTAAATTTATTAGTGATAAAAATTTGAACCTATTTCGGAAACCCTTCCATTAATATTTTAATAGTGCTTTATGTCACTTCTACTCGAACAGTAGTCCATCTTAGGACACCTCTTTTGTAGAATTCAATTCTCTTTTAACAACAACCCAATATTCCTCCACTGGCCTTAGCTCCACGTATTTTTGAAGGATTTGCTTCTCTTGATACAACTTACGCATTATTGTTCTTGTAACTCCCAGCGTATTTACTGTAGTAGCAGGATGCCAAATACATGTAAATTTCGGTGTTTATAGAGCTCGTAACAAACGATTGTCTTCTTTTGCCGCAACTGTATATTGCTTGCTAAACTAAGAACTTTTTTGGAATATTTTGACTGCTTTTGAATCCCAAACTTTTCTTAAACATTCCCTCGAACATCACCATCATAACGTTTTTGACAACAAAGTTGCAAAACATCTGCAAGAATAAATATTTTGTTAAGAATTTTTCGACCTCACTCCTTACTGGGCTGAGATGTAATAAAGATTTCGTCGTTAACTTTAAATTGAATGTATCGCCAGTGTGCAATGATTCAGTTGGCTCTCAATGCATTGAGAGTTACAATTATCGTCTCTTTCACAACCACTTTATGTTGACAAGGGACCGGGTACTATATAATTTTCACACCAAGTTTTAGCTTATACGACTGTAATAGAAGTTGAATAAAATTTAGCTAAATTTCATAAAAATATTACTCATATTTATACATTTCTGATGGAGCTCCACCACCATAAGTTGTTAAGAGGGTATACTAACCGCCAAAATCAAAATCTGATTCGATTAAGCTTTGTCTCTTTGTCTGACCATCCCTTTAAAACATTATCACGTCACAATAATAATCTGTCATAGCTCTCTTCAGTATGAATTTTAAATTTTAAACTCGGATCAGTAGAAAAAAATTAAAAAAAAAAAATTCAAAACTTTGATACATTAAAAAATGACTGTATGACTCAGAAACGTTTGACGATATAGAAAGAACTACAAAAGAGAAAAAGTATAAAGTCTCTTCCTCACCTAAATATTTCCATAATAAGATGAAGGGTCTTGAAGATCCGGCATAGCGGAATAACATTAATTATTTAAAATATAGAACTATATTGTGGAAGATTGGAATTTTTCCAGATATAATTGGTTGTATTGGTTTTGTACAATATCCTGTAAAATATTTCAGTGTTTTATGGAATGAATAAGTTATGTGCTGATAATTCGATTACATTTAGCCATATATGGGATTCGATACGGCATTCATTTACTTAGCCCCACTGTGAAATGTATGGAAATAAATGACACTCTGCTATAAGTATTTGTATGTTTAATATTTAAGTATGTGTGTATATGCGTGTAGATTTATATGTGCGCTTATGCATGTAATTTGTTTGTTGATGAGTAATTTTTATATGCTAAACAATTGATTTATGTTGACTTTAAATGTTTATGTGTGTGTTTGTCTAAAAGTTTTACTTTTTCGTTAGAATTTTGTTTTCAGTTCAATCTATCTTTTACTTCTTTTCGCTTATTTGTATTTTCTAGATGCGTTATTTGTTTTAATACAGATAACGAGGCCTATAAAAGAAGTTTATATTAAGAGCTTAAAGCTGAAAACCAAAAATTTGTGTTCCTAAAAAATCAAATAATTAACAGCTTTAAAACTTTTTAATATTTAGTTGTTAATAATTACTCATCTGTTAAATTTTGCATACTCACAAAATTTTTTTAACCTCCCTCGTTATAAGTTTTGACTATATGTCCTTGTATTCATTATATCATTCGCTTCCTTTCCGACATTGTGCGTGTGTGCGTATTATTATTGTTGCATAATATCTGTTGTTGATTTTTTTTGTTGTTCTTTGTATTAGAAACTTTCTTCACAGTTTTATTTTTAAGGAAACAGAAAAAAAGAAAGAAACGAAGGACAAACAAGAACTTTTTGAATGTAACTAATGAAAAAAGTTTACAATATTTTCTTTGAATTTACAATTAGTTTGCAAGTAGATACGTGTTGAGTTTTCTTTTATTTAGTTTTTCCATCTTTAACACAACATAAATATAAATATTAAATGTGTTTTTATGTTTTTCACGTTTATTTAGATTCAATGCCAAAGTTTTTTTGTGTTTTGTTTTTCTTTCGATATTAACGACTCTAATAAGATGAGGTCAGTGATCCGTTTTTTTACAAACAGAATACGTTTTGTACTTATTGATAAAAGCGGACTTTGTTAAGTAATGAGATGGGAAAGTTCTTAAATTAATACAAAATTTACTTGGTATATGTAAGATATATTTTTCGAAAATAATATAATAAAGACCGACATTTCTAGTATTTAGACAGTTTATATACGTTTCTATAGCACAACAATTATTAATTACCATCTCATATCTGCCATTAAATTGTATCCAATATTATTAAACAGTACAGGGAAGTAAAAGAAAGATCTGCCAACACATCCGGTAGGAAAACAGATTTGTTACCTCAGTACTCGAACTATTTGGTACGAAAATTAAGGCTTAAAAACATACAAGGCTCAAAGAGTTCCTGACAAGACTGCTGCAAAAATGTGGTATTCAAAAACAGAGCACAGTAATTGAAGTCAAGTCTAATATTATTTCTGCCTAATGGATGATGAAGCGCATGTTCTGGCATATTTCAAATAACTTCCTGGTCAAAAATGATCTGTTACTAATATTCAAGGGAATGTTGAAATAATGCTAAGGACCCAAAACAAAAACACTCAAAATATCAAAAAAAGTTCTTGGTATGGCAAGCAATATGCAGTTGCTGCAAAAGAGCCAATCACTTGTTAGAACGTGCTCTATATATACCCAAATTTATATCAATGAATGTTTACAAAAAGCGCTTCTTTCATGTATAATACTTCATATTATGACCACTTAATTTTTGGCCTGACATGCCCATATTTAGGTGTTTTAACATCTTAATCTAAATTTCCGACAAAAGTCATATATTGGGCTATAGTTGAATCAGGATTAATATCCATGGAATGAGTTATATGTGTTAATGTCAATTACAAAAGTAATTTAACGAATATCAATATTTAAGTGACATATATAAGAGTATGTGCTGATATTCATTGTATTATCATAACATATTTTAAAACCAATATCCTGATTTAACATATAAAAATACCTCTTGCAAGCCAATCAATATTATACTAAAATGCAATTTTGTATGAATTCTTGCTCTGAATTCAGAAAAGCGTTATAATAAATAACTGGTCTTTAAATAATATATTTTTATAATCTCATGAAATCACTTCAGTTACTGAGGTTTAAATTAAATAGTCTATAATATTTTTCTATTACTGCTTCATCAATGGTTCAAAGAAAACGTATACGTATGTAACTGATTTTTTCTTGGTGTTATTACTTGTTGTGGAGGGAAAATAAATATTATTTCGGAATGGGAATAGATTTAAAAATTATACTAAATATTGACTGTTATTTGAATTTGTAACATGTATTCAGCATAGTTGTTGTGCCGAATTTCCGTGGAATTGTTTTAATTTAAGAGTTTAATGAGTTTAAAGACTTTCTCTGGAAAAGGTTTTAATAGAACTATAGCAAAATATAGACCAATATTTTACAACTTAATAACATGTTTTCAAGATAGAGAGAAAAATAATAGTGACGATTATCGATAAAATTGGTTTATATATAAGAGCTTTATAAACTCAAAACTATTTTCCGGATATAGTTGTGCGAAGGAATTTGTTAATAAGAGATTTATAGTTTTTACAATCCGGAAAGGAGCTTTATATGGGTCCTGGTTGAAATAATGAACCGAGGAATATCCAATTTTTTTAGGTCTATATTTGTACAAAAAATGTATGCCGCAAATTTCAGATAATAATCTCCAAATTGCTTCTGATTTTGGGGTATATCCAGATTTGTTAGTCTATTAAGTTTTTCTACTGACTCGATTTTAATGATTTTTATTAAGGTAGTGAAGAAATTCTGTTCAAATTTAATTTTTCATTGTTAATTTAAAAAAGTTTTACTCCTGAATTTTGACGTTGCATCAGATATCGGTCTATTATTTTTTTTTACATAATTTTGCTTATAAGAAGAGTCCAGTATCAGGTAACGGGTGGTTTGGATAATTTGCCACTTCGTACAAATACCTCATTATTGTTCTTGTACTACTCAAGGAATGGTTTACTATAGTAACAGATTGCCATATTATGAAGTCTTATGCATGAAAAGATCCTTTTTTATCAACATTCCTTTATGTAAATTTCAGTATTTAATGCCTTTTGTAACAAATGAAATCGAGCAATACCAAAGCAAAAACGTTTTGGGAAATTTTGACTGCTTTTAAGGCTTAAACTTTTCTTCAACATTTTTTCGAGAATCACAAAATTTTTGACCAGGAAGTTGCGAAAAATCTACCAGAACATACGTTTCGTCCTCCATTATGCAGCACGAATATATTTTTAAACTTGACTTCAATTTCTGTGCTTTGTTTTTGGATTGAAGTAATGTTGATATTTAAAGTTTAAATAAAAAACGTGTATTAATTAATTTTTGATCGCACTCCATAGATCAGAACTCAGTGGTAAGGGAGCAGTAAATATCAATTTTAAAATATATTTGTAGAATACATTGGATATTTATAAATTAATTTAAACTACCACTAAATATTAACATATAGGCCGATCCATCGTCAGTTATTGAAAAAATGTCATTAAAAACATTAAAAAACGTTAATAAAATAATCTTTAATATAGCGAAAAATAGTTAATCTCTAAATTCCTATGTAGGATATTAAGTCAGACGTTATATTTAAACAGAAAATTTCTATTATTATTAATTTAATACGGTATTAATTTTTATGGCTCAGAATTATTTTTCCAACTAACTCTAGTTACAATTTTAGTTGTTATTTTATGTTAGAAAAATACACAAATAAACATATATTCATGCTTATGTATAACATGATATGTGTTTGTGTATGCTACATATATGTGTTATTGCTTCCAGTTATACACATACATATAGATTTTTAAGTTACATTTACATCTATTCATATCTGATGAACATGGTAAACATACTTTGGGTTGTCAGAAACATTACAAGATACAATATCACAAAATACAAACATACAATATAATATATATGTATGTGTATGAGTACATATTTTTAGTAAAATATAACCAGAAACATGGATACACTTATGTGTATGTACTTCTACATATGTGGTTGTAGAAATCTGTTTAACGTTTGTGTTTTATTATTTGTGGAAATGTAACCCGATTGGAATAAATCTTTGAATTTTGGCATACATATACGGATCCAATCAGAAATTATATTATTTCGGAAAGGCAATAACATTTAATTTATGAGTCCACTATTTTCTATTGGATTTCATATTTTTTCAATACTAATAAAAAAGATCTCAGTAGCTTTTTTATCATTTTCTTTATTTTGCAATGATAAGAAGTAATAAATACATATACAAATTAAGGAGCTTATAGATCAGGGAGAGAAGTGGCCCTCGTACAAAGCAAATTTTGATTATCGAATATCTAAAGAACTATAGCAGCGAAAATTAACAAACTCGGTTCCAATATTTTTTCAAGAAACTTTTTTATGAGGCAAATTCTAAGTGGTCTGGATAGTCAGAGGTAGTACTCATACAAGCTAAATGTTAATTATCGAATATCTAAAGAACTGTATTTTTCCTCTTTTGACGGAAACATATTTCTTAGAATTCATGAATGTAAACTCTATATTCGGTTAATTATTCAAACGCTTGCAAAAGATTTCGCTTTATTTCTGTCAATAATCAATAAACTATGTAAGTGGCATGATATTTATTAAAATCCTGCCTAATGTATGATATATTATTTAATAATAAAGATATTTAAATTTTTTGTATTAAAACTTTAGTTAAAATTTTGTATCTAATGCTCTAATAGGTTTAAATCCACTGCCTCTAAAATTTAAAAATTTCAATTTAATCCATATTTACTAAATTCTTTAGGAAAAAATTCACATTTTAGTTATTCTTCTTCACATTTTTAGGAATTTAAGAGAATCCCTTTTTCCGTAACTTATTTTTTTAAATGACAAGGTCAACAAAGATTTCAGATCGATAACTTTATAAGTATATATGTGGACAAAATGTCGTTTTTTCTAATAATTTAATCTTCTTCTGTCATTGTGTTAAATTTCATTCAAATCTATCGAGCCTATTAAAAGTTACGATTTGCCCTACTGTGTAAAGCACAAAATTTAAACATAAGCGTATAAGTTATATCAATAATTACATTAAGTATACGAAACGACCGATTCTCATACAAATTAGCACATCATTTATTTAGGAAATTTATGGATCACAAACCCATTCCAGGCAGATATTTGTTTCCAGTCATAACCTTTTTCAATACGCATCGTGGTGCAAAAACTACAAACTATACTTTGCGAAGAAGCGTTTCATGGGCAACCACCCGGACAGAAATGGTGAAATCTGACTGGATTGAGGAAGTGATAATGAGTCGCAGGTTATATTCAAAAGTGTTGGTAGGACTTTTTTCTGCCGTTACAAAATCAGACTCCTATGGTATTGTAAGTTATAAAAAAGGAGTCGCCCCCCCTTATACCAAATAAAAACAAGTAAAACTGTAATCGGTCGAGCCCGGCAATGTAATACCCTTCACCATATTTTTTTTGTAAATAACACCAACAACAATCTTCCAAGAGGGTGTTTTTATAGAAAAACTTTAACACACACACACACAAATAAATTTATTATATAAGATTATACATTTACTATATAAAACATAGACATACTTAAGTATATGTATACATTACATATATGTATGTATGCATTTGTATGTCTTGATATATTTCAGTGTACGTATGTATGTGTAATTTTAACTAACTGAGTAGGAGGTGTTTATATAGAGAAATTTAAGATATTTCCGAATTATGTTAACAACGAAAAGGTAGAACCATATTTCAAACAAAGTACAAAATTACAAAAATAAAATCAAGAAAAAAAATGGAAAAGTTTGGTAAAATAAAACTAAACATATTTTTTTCTTAAATTATATTCATATCTTTCTAAATGGGAAACTGTAGATTTTTTTTGAAAAATAACATAAATTACAGAGATTCTTTTCCCATATTCTTTTGTGTTGTTTTTTTTTCAGGAGAAAATAAAAGTACATACTTAAAATACAATTACATTCTTTTTTCTGTATTCTTTTCGAATTAATACCATTTTAAATTGTTTTAGAAAGATATTTTTCTAACTCAACTCTTTATACCCTACACCATCATAGGTGGCGGGGTACAATGCGTTTGTGCAGATGTTTGCAATATACAGGAAAAAAGTCTTACCACCACTTTTAAATATACCGTTCGAATCAGAATCACTTCCGTCCGTCTGGCTGGTTGTCCATGTAAAGTTTGTTTGCAAAATACAGTTCGCAGTTTTGAAGTTATCTTAATGAAATTAGTCTTAGTCCAAGGACTTTTGAAATTGGTTATGATTTTTTCATAAAGACCTCCTACAAGTGTCTCCCCGTAATGGGGTTTTAGTTCATAAAATTCTCAAATATTAAACAGTTGTAACCAAATTTAACTTAAATATTTTTAAACGAAGTTTCAAATTATACGAGGAATGATTTATTAACTCTTATAGGTTTAATTCACCCTATCAAAAATCACGTTTACGTTGGTATTGTAAAAATATTAAGTCAATTATAGATAAATATTTGTAGCAGAAATTTACAAAAACAATGTGGTTTAGGGTATTAAATGGTCGGGTGTGAACGAATATAACATTTTTACTTGTTTTAGAGATACGAATGTAATAACAACAATAAATGAAATATTTATTCTATTGTATTGTTTCTCCCCCTTTTAATGGTTACATTTGTATGAAAATGAGTTTTACTGCAAATGTTGGTAATTGAGATGTAATGTGAGATCTAGATAAAAATCTACTTTAATTAGAATTGTTTTTGAAATATAAAATCTCTACTTTTCTTTGCCAATTTACACACAAAATACAAAATAAAAAATAAAAGAAAAACCTTAAATAAATCTTCCTAATAAAACTTAAGATATATATTTTTAATACACATATCCGAGTTATCCATTCCAGAAATGTTGCATATGAATGACTACATGAAAACTTGTATCTGATAATGAATTATATTTGTGACACAATATGCCACATATTGTTAACCACTTTATGGGTGGCATTTCAATTCTATTCTTATAATATTCCTCTATTGTATTTAATAAAATTTGAGTAGCTTTAATACACTTGAAGAAATTATGTTAAAAATATATTTAAATTGATTTTTGAAGATTTTTCCTATTTGGAGATAAAATATAAAAATAAAAATCAAATTCTCTGAGTGTAGTTTTATCCATTGCTTGCAACAAACTTGTAATAACGTTAATTACATATATTATTATTACTGCCCATTTATTTAAATGGGTGTTATTGTGGTGTTCTAACGAAAAGCCGTTAACTCTTAACTACAAGCCAAAAAAATAAACAAACTTTGGTTAGATGAGTTCATAGATCTTCTGGACTGAAAGAGCTAAAGTTATATCAGCAGTGAAACAAATGTCATTTAACATGTGTTGCTTGGACATATGCAGAACTTAGGACTTAGGTGTGGGCCTATACAGTCAATAAGAAAACAGTAGGTATCAAGGATATTAAGGATATCCGAAAAGTAAATTATGGCGAAATTAAACAAAAGGCTCCAGCACATAATTGATATATGCTTCCATTTTATATTATAAAATCCTACCTAACAAAAAGTTCCGTTGAAAACTCCAATTGCATTATATTAAATTTAGGATGGCATGGAAGAGGGAACCGTTTGCTTAGCATTTCATTCTGTTTCTTAACAAGTAAAATGTCGTGTAGATGGTGTATTGAGAACATATAGCTATTACGGTTCTTCGGCTAGTGCTTTGTAGATATTATCTTTATTTTGCAAATTTATGCATCTATGCAGTCACATGAGCTGAGGAGGTAAATAGGTTATCAATTTAACCTCTAAATAGTTTTGTGCCATCAGCAATAATGGCACAAACTCTTAACTCTTCGAAATGTGACGGGAAAGACGCTGAAAATCCCGCCATATGAGAATATTTAACTTTTTTTTTCATAAGACTTTTTCAATTCAATTTTATTATTTCATAATTATAAATTACTGGAGGAGAAATTTGTGGCTAAAAATATAGAAGGCTTCTAATATAAAAATTCCTACAGAGATCCCAGAAAATGATCTCAGCTTTTTAAGCCAACTACGGTTTGAGTAGCTGTTAAAGCTGTTATTGC
Organism: Cochliomyia hominivorax; assembly: GCA_004302925.2. Classification (NCBI taxonomy): domain Eukaryota; kingdom Metazoa; phylum Arthropoda; class Insecta; order Diptera; family Calliphoridae; genus Cochliomyia; species Cochliomyia hominivorax. The sequence continues at coordinate 57,728,292 of PYHX02000467.1, forward strand.
ACTTTGTATATTGTGGAATCTATGTTGATACGAGCTACTCCATGATGACGATTCAGCATACATATTTGGCGATTGATAATCGACTTAGATGATTTGACTGCTTTGATGGCCTCAGCAACTCTTCATAAAGCTATAATCATATCTTCCGTATAGAACTAGTAATTTCCATCTCTCTTTGGTATATCTCTGTTCACGAATTAGGTGATTAGTGTTACAGTGAATTATGATTAGCGTTACGACTAATTTTGGGAAGAGGGCCCGTTTTGGAGGTTCAATGATAACAGATCATATGAACTTGAAGAACATTACCAATTTCATGCTTAACTATGTCACCGAGATATTGTAACATGAGAAATTTTATTACGTAATGGAAAATAGCTTTCTAAGAAGAGGGCGTTTTATCGAACTCTAATCTAATGTAAACTCATATTCATTGAATTAGTTTTGTATGTTAAAATAATTCTTATTTGGCCCTCTGCGGGACGAAAATTTATTTGAAAGCTTGGTAAAGTATTAGTCCCAGTAAATAAAATATTTGGTTCTAATTGTTAGTTCAAGAAAATATAATTTTAGAAAATGATCTTTTAAATTATGATTTATATAACTGAAATCAAAGTTTGTAGATGAAGTAACTGTAAACGTATGTTATGGCCAACAATAACTTTTAGTAATTATTTGTTATTAAAAATTATTTGATTTTTGTCTTGGATAACGGTCTGTAACTTTTGTTGTTATACGAGCGTATTTAGGACCCCTTTGGATATCGGTCAATTTGAAAGCGATTTAAGTCCATTAATTTGTTTCTGAAATTAAAAAAAACGACCTAATTAATGAAGCTGATGTATGAGATGATCATTTATTGAAGTTAAAAAATAATAATAATAATGAATGATTATTAATTTTTTTCAGTGTACTAATATAGATACGTTTATTGTGTATACTCATGAGTATATACTCATGGTTATATATCTTAACATACAAATGAGTATATCAAAATATTTAAATGTTTGAACCACAAAAGACAGCTAAACATTAATTAAGTCACAAGTGCTGAATGAGTAGCAGCTAATGTCAGATTAACACGTTTATTATGTATATACATACACAAATATATTTACATATATAACAGTATTTTCATATGTATCGTAGGGTTTTGTTAATACAATAAGAAATTGAGATTTTGCTTATAATCTTTATTTATGATAAATCTCCTTTTTATATATTCATATATATAAATGATTATTGTTAAATAAAATTTATTTTGTCAAGCGTCATATAAATACAGCCTAAGAGAAAAATTAACGAAAACAATTAGAAATACTATATTCGGCTGTCTGGGATCTTAAATACCCTTCAGCAGTATTATTATGCAAAAAATAACATGAATTGAGGATATTGCAATATCCATAAAATTAGTTAGATATACTTAAAATATTTAGATAAATGTCTGAATTTCGATAGAATTGGCACATTATTAAAAACCTTTCAAAAGCCTTAAAAAATATTCCAGGAAGTGGAATTGCAAGAAAATAATAACCAAATATGGTCCGATAACTTACAAGTTAAAATCATAGATTAAAGACAGTTTGAATATACAATTGTACCAAATATGTATTGAAATTGTATCAAATTTAAAACCCTTTTCTAGAAAGGGCTTCAAATAGGAACTATAGCAAACTTAGGTCCGATAATTGTCAAATTTATGCCGACTTCCATTACAATTGTTTCATGTTCATTCCTCTTATAAGTTTAAAGTTTTTTTCAGGAACATATTCAAGACAGTTATAAAATAATCGTGACGATTTAAATAAAATGGGTATATACATTTTAATGTATAATAGGTCATTATTAACTAGTTTTATAATCCAAAACCGTTTTTCGGGAAGGGTCCTTATATGATAGATCAATAGAATTGTTCTTTATTTACTTCTTGTGTAAGCTTAAAACTGTTTTCCAGAAAAGCTATAACAAAATATGGACCCAAAATGGCCAAACTATTATTATATGTAAAATATTAGAATTATAGTTGTCCCAAATTTCAATAGAATGTGGGTTAATTTAAGAGTTTCATAAGGTCAAACCAATTTGTCTGGAAGGGGCCTTATATGAGAGCTATAGCCAAATATGGACCAATATTGACTAAATTTATAACATATATCCAAGACAGTTAGAAAGTGAATTGTACCGAAATTCTCTAGAATAGACTTTATATTTAAAAGCTATATTTGAAAAGGGTCTTATATAAAAGCTAAGTCAAATAACGAATACACAATCTAGATTCATATCAAAATAAATTTCAGAAGATTTTCTTCAAAATTGCGGCCCTTAAGACACGCAGATTTAGAGATGTAACAAAATTTTGTATATTTTGGACCATAATTTTTTTATATTGATCTGATTTTTGTAAGTTTATTATATATAAAAGACATTTAATGTCCTTAATAACAAATAATTTCTTATTTAAATCCAGTTACTTTTTGTTAAAAAAATTAAAAGTTCCTTTTGCGAAATGTTGAGGTTGTCTTAGATATTGGTCTATAACTTAACTTTGTTAATAAATTGATATAATGGTTTCTAAGATCGATTCCGATTTTGATACGATGCAAGAATAAATATACTTTATGTGGTCTTATGTGATTACTTTTTGGTATTACACGCGGAATGACAAAGTTAATGTACCCTCATCACTACTTTTGGTGGTGGAGGTTATAAAAACCGAACTTATTAAAGTGAATATAATGGCAGTATAAATAATATTTTATATTTATGGTAGAATTTATGTTTAATTGATGGACACTTTAATATCAAATGCACAAAAAAAATATTCGCTAAATGAAACAAGTTTATTCAATTTAATACTGTTCAACTCGAGTTGTTTAGGAGGAGTGGAGGCAGTAAAAATGTCAGTTAGAAAGCCTAAAAGGTTGGATTTCCAACCAAGCTATTAATTTAAGAGTTAATAAGTGAAATGCCATTTGATATCAAAACTTAATGAAGAACTGAAAACTTTGTTCTTTTGCGATCTTAGCACGGATTTCGGGCTTAATTCCCTTTCAATGTTAATACCAAGCCAAATGTTAAAAAAAGTACTATCCTAAATGGAACTTAATATTCATTGAACATGTTACAATTAGAATTGTGTACGTATTTTGATACAATTGGTCCATATTCAAATACATTTTAAATCTGAAATTCGAATGCAGAAAGAGCATTAAATAGGAGTTATAGACAGATAATTGTCTGTTATAACCAAATATGAGTTGCTTCAAAATCATCCCTATTCGGAGAAGGGAGAAGTCAGATTTATTTTTATAACAAATTTCTGAAAGTTATATTCAAAATTTCAAACCGATTTTGGGTGTACTAAAATTTTGAATATTTTAGCTTATATCTTTTTCAGTTGATCCAAAGTTGATGTTTTTTCTGTTTAAGTTCTGTGAAATTCTATACAGTTAAGTTTTGTTAACATAATTAGTAAAAAGGGCAAATTTTAATTCAACAATTAGTATAGACGTGATAATATCTCCAACAGCCAGACAGACGGACATAGGTAAATTGACTCAGATTTTGATTTGATGCAAGAATGTATTTTGAAGAAGTCTTAGGTGATTTCTTGTTGGCATTACACTTGGAATAACAATGTTTATATACCTATATCAGCACTTGTGGTGGAGGAGAATAAAAAACTAGTTAGGGGTATGACTGAAATGAACAGCGTAAGGACATTTTCCTTATAAAGCTATATAATGAGAATAATTTGGAATCATCACAATGTCTGTCAACTGTTTCGAAAAAATACTGAAGTAAAACAAGGTATTCACTATTGTGTGGATCATATTATGAGGGAAGTCTGTTGAGAAGGAGGAGAAATCTACCATCTATGTCTACTTGGAAATTTCGATTTTGTGAATGATGATTGTCAAAAAGACTGCTGAATAAATATTACGAAAACAAAAACAATGAGAATAAGAAACGTAAGTGCCTCATTGTTATACGCAAACAGATCTTGTTATAGTGAAGACAAATGTCGATGCAGATACAGACGTAAACAACACCCTCAATTAAACGAAAGCGGCATTTGGATGACTACAATCATATAAAATTTACAACATAGAATTCTTGTACATTACCACAAGTATAAGATGGAAATGCTTTGTGGAAGCCATATGCTCTCAGGATGGTACGGTTTGCAATTAACAACTTAATATAACAAGTAAAACATATTTTTATAATTGACTAACTTGGGATAGGGCTAAAGGGCAGGTTTTTGCCCAAGCTCAACTGATTCAAGCATTCCTTTTAAGAGTCTTTATGAAGTTATAAAAATCATAATTTTCAGAAAAAATATTTTAGCAGGGAATAAATGTTTGCACCTACATAGAAAAAAAATCGATATACCCGAGGTAGCCAACTTTGAAGGGCCATTGACGAGATAGTACCCTGTTAACCTGAAAATACCTCAGAACGAATGTTGCAGAGTTGCAGAAATATTTCCACAACAAAACCGATTTGGAAACACTGTTATACGTAATATTTGTGTTAACAAATACATACATAATATGTCCACTATATCTACATATAGATACATATTAAAGTTAAAATGTCCTTTTAGCTTTTTTGTTAATATGTTTATACTTTACTTATATTATGAAATATATGAAAAATTTAGTTCATAATAATTTAGTTCATAATATTCATAACACCCTACACTCAGAAAAAATAAGAAGCAAAATAAAGGTTCTACGTAGTTAATTTAAGACTGAATAACTTTTTTCATTTAGTTTAAATTTAACTATTTTTTGTTTATAATAATGTTTTATGGCTTCTGATTGTACAGATCAGAATATTTAAAATTATAATATTTTTAGTTAATTTAATTATTTTATCTTTGAAGCAAAATCGTAACTGAAAAAATTTAAATTATTTTTATTTTATTAATTTTACATTGAATTTTTTCTGTGTGTACTGATTAAATATTTCGGTTAATATAAACAACAGTTGCTATATGTGACCAATATTTATGTCAACAACAATTCCTCTCTATTGATTTCATAGGAAATTCAGTATCAAAATAATAGATATTTCAAATCTTGATAAAATATTCCAAATTACTCTTGACCTCCTTTATATTTAGGGCATTAAAATTTTCGTCATATTCCCATTACACAATTTTCTCATAATATTTATTAAAATCTCTGTATATGGTAAATATACCCTTTTTCTACATTTTGGTCTACATTGAAAATGTGCATGTATTTGTCACTTAACATTTAATGTTATTTCAGCATTTTCTATAAATTGTGGCTTTTTTTTTAAAAATGTGGGATTTTCAAAATGCCACAAATTAACTTTCAATCATTTATGACTAAATTTTATGGATGCGTGCGTATGTTTGTAACAGCTTGTTACATATAAAATATGGTTTAAATTTATATTTGACAATTGGTCAATTTATGGAATAACGTTTTAATATTTAAACGAAAAAAAAAAACAAATAAAATTAGAAGGAAAATTCTAAAAATGAGTTATTAATAAGTATGGCAGGGCTTAAAAGGCTTCGTTTTTGGGGGTGGAGGGTATTTAAAATTATACTTAATGCAAAGTATGCTTTAATTGTTCTTTAGCTAAAAATAAAATTTTAATGTCATTGGTATTTGATGTTAGCTAAAATTTTAAGACAATCCATAAAAACTAAATATACAATGATACATATTGCTATAAACGCATTTATCTTTTCTCTATTTTTTATCCTTGATCTTTCCATCCAAAAGTAAAGTTGAAGTTTTTTAATGAAAGGCAACTTAAAGGTGTTTTTCTAAGGTAAACACAATTTTTATACCCTACACCTCCATAGGTGGTTGAGGTATTATGCGCTGATATTCGCAACATTTAGAAAATAAGGATTTACACCGACCTCTGCCATCTGCTTAAACGTTTCGAACACTCTAGAGGTCCCAATTTTTTAGATATCTCGATGAAATTTTTTACATATTATTATTATTATTATTATTATTGGTGCAATATTTTGGGTGTCTCATAGATAAATATCCTCCTCCAAATAATAAAGCTTATTTAAAATCATTTGGCGGAAAAAAATCTAATTATGCGAAGGATAGTCTCATAGGTCTAATACAACCCCTCTCCCAAATATCAGTTTTAAGGGCATAAATCTGACGTATAAGTTGGTATTATAAAAATTTTTAGTTAAATTAATGTAAATAAAAACAAAAATTTTTATGAAAAATAATACGATACGATAAGACGATGCTTATTGAAATTGTTTTTCATCAGTCCATTATTTTTTGCCATAATTTATACGAGGAGCGGTCCATTGTTTGTCATATGACCCACACAACTATCTCTCCAAACATCATTCTCAAACTCGTATATCGTTTATATACGTGGATATTCTAAAAATATTTCATTTGATCAAATCAAGATAAATGTAAGCCAAAATCGCCCAGTGATGGTCGATTCCATATTTTTTTAAATTTGTTTTTATAACTCTACAAAACAGATTCCCTTTAAAAAATACATAAATTTCGCATAAATATTAATATCTACTAATCTGTTGCTCACATAAGCATTAATAATAAAAGCAAATTAAACAAAGAATGAAGTGGTGTAGGGTATAACATAGTCGGGATTGACCGATTATAACATTAGATTTAAATTCTCATGCCAAACTCTGGCACGCGAATTGAGCGAACCGATCTGTTTTCCTATCGGATGTGCTCTTTTTTGGCTTTAGAAACATCATGTGGACCAATCTTTCTACCTTACCGGGTTTGCTTGGCCTTTCTGTAAGGGAAGTTGGATTTTAAAGAAATCATTTAACAATTTAATACTCAATTTTTTCTGATCACTCATTTTAATCAGATCAAGGATATTTTCAATTGTGTGACATTAAACGTAAAAACTGATATGTGTGTTACGCAGGTAACTTGAAAATAATGGTTGGGTAAAAAGTCTAATTAAAATAGTTCTGACTCATACATATATGTTTATGGTAAGACTAAAGATCAAACGTTGTTCGGATGTAAAATCGAAATTTCAGTGATGGTGGTGTTATGGTTTCGGCAGCATTTTTGCATTGCGAAAAACTTAAATTTGTTTTATTCCAACAGAAATGAATAACACAATTAATAATGAATTGCTGGAAGATGTTCTTCTCCTTTCATGTCTAAAAAAGGATGAATATTTCATATTCCAGCAAGATAATGCAATGGTGCATGTTTCAAAACTTAAATCAAATTATTAAAAAAGTACTCAATTCAAAGTGTCTAAAACAATAAAAGACATACAAATTTAAATCCAAAACCTTTTTCTTCAATTTAGAATAAAAGACTCTATTTTCAATTTAATGTTTAAAGTGTCCTGTAGTTATTAAATTACTTTTACTGGTAACTTAATTCATTTCAACTATTGTTTGGCTTAATTTAATTTCGAAAAAAAACTACATCTTACCACTCGAAGTTGCAACGAAAGTAAATGAAAGAAGAAAATAGCAAGACAAAACAAACAACAACAAAAATGTTGTGCAAAACATTGAAACAAATAAATTAATTGCAAAAAGCAAAAACAAAAAAAATTAAAAAAGAAAAAAAAAAAACGAAAAAACATTGTAAATAAATTCTAAACATTAACAGCAACAACGATGAAGAGCAAGTTTCCTCGTACTCTACAACATGTATGAAGGTATGAAGTAAGTACTACCAACTACTTCAACAAAAACATGTTGTACACTTTTACTATAAACAAAAGAATAAAGAATGGTACTTAGTTCCTTTTATTTAATTTTTTTATTTAAACTTTGTTCACAAATCCTTTGAAGGATTTTTAATCTAAATTTGTATTTATTGAAAGTTATTTCAGATCTGTTATAAGGTTTGTAATGTATATGTTTTTATTAAAAGTAGTGATATTATACATTTTATCCACTACAGAATTTCCCAAAATGCTGTTTATAATTCTTATCAAGCACTGACTAGCGATTAAACTGACAGGCTGAATAATTCCGCTAATCACATGGTATTGAAATTTCATAAATCTGAAATCCACAGCAGTAAAAGAAACCTTATTGAAAAGTTACTTTCAATGGGAACTAATTTATTTCATAGAAATTTTAGTTAATTGTTAATAAGGGAGAAATTCTATTCGACCACAATGACTCCGAAATCATTAACTGTTTTATTAGGAAAAAATAAGGAAAACCCTGCAGGACAAAACTTAAACCTGAAACAAAACCACATAATATTTTGACTCTTCACAAATACAATTTATACATATATATATATTTATTGGGTCATATAAAAAGGTATGTGTTGTTTACATCAACACAATTGACGAAAAGGGTATATTAAACTTGCTACTTCGTGTGTAATATAAAAAACCTTTTAGATCCTTCTGATGTACAATATAGCATCAGTCCATCTGCAGAAAACTTTCTCAAAACAAATAGTTTAAGTGCAATGAATTTATGCGAATTTTTGGACTGTAGTTCATAGTCTGAATTACATAATAATTTAAAATCTGTACTATGAACAAGTTTATAGTTAGGATTATGTGCTAATTTACAGTCTAAATATAGAGTAGTTTATTGTTTGGGTTATGATGCCGTTCTATATTCAAAACTTATTCTTAGAAAACACTTTATAGCTCTCACCCAAATAAGTTTGTGTTCTGTATAGTACAATTGATATAACCATGACAATTGAAATGGCAAATGATGCCCAAGGGCGGTCTCGGTTCCGGAATACATACTGTCTCTTCGAGGTTCAATTAGCCCTTTCTAATGCTGGTAATAATCTATTTTATATTACCTTTTGCAAAGTCTTTTCTAAAATATCCAACAAACATATTGATCTGTAAGAAGTTCTTATGCCCAAGCATTAGGGAATTCCCCTGTCCAAAGACAATGGTTTAAAACATTTGCTTACCTGATATTCCTTAGAGTCAACAGAACTGATTCATTTCATCTAAACTAGCTGACTTTTTACCCTATGTTTTCACACATTTTAAATATTTTATCCGACGTTACTTTCTCAATGGTACCACCATTAAACTTATAATTATCTTCGGATATTTCTTAAACTTCTCTAAGAAGCAAAATTTTCTATTATAGACTACTTTAATGTCTGAACTATAAGCTAGACCAGTTTATAATTTGGACTTCAGACTAATTTATAGTCTGGACTATAAATTAGTTTGGTCTATGGATTAAATTTGAGTCGGAACTATAGACTAGTTTGCAGTCTGGACTGTAGACTAATTTAGGGTCAACACCTGTAGTATAGACTTGTAGAAATTCTAAGTGTAACTCCGTGAACGAATCATTTAAGATTTGATAGAGAGTAAGCACATATATCCATCCATCTGTTTATTGGATACATACTTGTGGCTAATTAATTAAATTTGAATAGATTTTTATATATTTGACATTCGTTATAATACAATCATTTCCATTTTTTGCCTGCAAGACGACGCACCATCTGCTTGATTTAATTTTTTTAGAAATCAACAGTATTAAATGCAAAGAACCCACAAATACTTTCTGTGTAATCCAATACATTCATACATACGATATTTGTATTTTGTTACAAAAACAGCAACAATATACGACCATACGTACTTGTAATAATTCAAGTATTTATGTCATTTGTTTATATGTGTAAGTTAGTGCTGGTACTGAGAATCAACAAAATCACATAAACAAAATACACACTCAAATTCACGTAAAAGAATGATCTTACAACTAACTAACTCAAGGTGAAACAAAAGAACACATGTGTTAAGGGAAACACAATTACAAACACTTTGACTCTCAACACTTACATACGTCTATAAAGTTTTCATATACTCAAACATACTTACACACATACATGTTCAGCCATTACTTTATAACAATTTTGTAAATTTTATTTTATACAAAAAAAAGAGAGTTAAAATACAAAACACCTGAAAAATAAAATTCTAACAAACAAGCAACAATTACAAAAACAACAACAAAAATAACAGTAAAAAATTCAATTGGTTGTATTTTGTTACAATTTTGTAAATATTTTTTCTCTCTCTTATTTTTTTCTTCATTGTAATTTTTATAACCTCCACCATCACGAGAGGATATATTAACTTTGTCATACCATGTGTAACGTTAAGAGGGAATCATCTTAGTTTTAATGCAAGATCAAGTTAAAATCTAAGTCAATTCTGTCTGTCCATCTGTCTCAAATCCACAACTAACAAAGCTCAATGAAATTTGGCCTGAGTATTTTTTATGGTACTGAGAAGTTTCCTATTTAAAACCAGTATAGGCCAATATCTGAGACAACCTCTTAATTTATTATAACTCGACAAACTAAAATGAAATTATGTCATATTATAAAGTTATATTTACTTAACCTTCAAAAAGTTATCAAAAACGGTTCAGTAGAAAAAAGTTATATCCAAAAATATAACTGATTTTATGGGTTCTTAAGTGTTCCTGTGCTATATTTAACAAAAAGTTTTATCTATTTTATACGTTTGTGAGTGTATGTGTATACACACACACATTTACTCTGTAAATTTTACGTACAAATAAATAAATAACGAATTTACTACACAAACATTTGTGGTGGAGGGTATTGAGGATTCGGCATAACCAAATGTAGCATTCGTACTTGTTTTAATTTGCTTGTGTACTTTAGGCAGTAAATTGTTGCTGCCATTGTTAGCACTATTGCAACATTTATTGTTGTTAGATTTTTTATTGTTTTTGGTATTTCGATATTTGTAATACGTGAAAGAAAATTAATGTTAAAATCCTTGAACGGGTTCTTGTTTTTGTTCTTTGTTTGTAAATCAAAGATTGTTTTAGAGTTTTAATTACAGGGATTGTTGCGAAATAATTATTAAGGAAAATAGTTAAATTGATCGTGATTGTAATAGAGAAAATAACACTTAAATTTAAAATTAGTTTAAATTAAATAATGGAAGAAGTATTGCAGAGTAAAGTTTAGATACAAAAAATATATAAAATAAAATTCTGTTCATTATGGATTATATAATCAATTTGTTGGTTATAAATATTAATTATTTTCTAGTTTATGTTTAAGAGCATTATAATGGTACTAACTACAAAGCCTTAAACTATAAGCCATCTGGTAAGAGGGAAAGCATGTGTCCTTAGACTTTTTGTATATCTTTCTTATACTTCCTTTAATAATGAATATCCTAGTCTCTATGGGTGTTATCTTTATTTAAATACAACTCTCTATCATATGTACATATTTTTTTTAGTTTTTACAGGATGACTTTATTATCAAGGATAAATATTTCGGCTGATATTCAATTAACAAAGTATGTTGCATAATCACCCTAAATATTGTAAACACCGTTAAGAGAAAGGTGTGGTCAGTGTCTCTTTCTAAGATCGAAGGTAAAGTGCTCACTTTTCATTTAATTTCCTATTCGTCTGCAATTCTTCTGACATGTTTGCAAATATCTCAAATGTGTGTGTGTGTGAAATCAGCTGTGATACAAATTGTTTAATAATTAAGTAGTTATACTTTAGTCTAAAGTAAATCTATTAACTTAATAATATTATTTGAGTCAAAGTAACTCGTATTTATAATCAAATTAATTAAATCAAACAAATAATAAAGTTTATCAAATGTGAAACAAATGAATGTATTGTTATTTATCATTCAAATATTTTCAATAAAACCAAACTTGGTTCTACGAAAAGTTAGCCAAGCCTGTTTCCAATGTTATAAAACAGTACCAATGTTATTAAACAGTACCGCGAGAACTTGTTTGCTAATAGAAAACTTGATTCATTTAGAGGAAATAGTCCACATGATGTTTTTAAAACAAAAAATAGAAAGCATTTCAAAAAACTAATGTGTGCTTAAATACGTCCAAATCGCAAAAAGTTACTGGCAGGAACACTGCTAAAAATTAAGAGGCCTAAAAAACAGAGAAGAAAAATTGAAGTCAAGTTTTTTAAAAGAAATATTCCTGCTGCATGGATATGAAATCATATGTACTGACAGATTTTTCTCAAGTTCTAATTCAAAAATTTTATTTTTCTAATGCTCGAGAGAATGCCGAAGAAAATTCTGGGACCCAAAAAGAGTAAAAATTAACCAAAAAGTTCATTGTATGGCAAGCAGTATGCAGTTGCGACTAAAGAAGTCAATCATTTGTTTCAATGGGTTCTATACATATGAAAATTTACATCAAGGTATATTTCCAAAAAAAGTTTGCTTCCATTCACAAACTGCTTCCAGACACAATACAAATGAGTTCACTTATTTTTAGTCTGACTTGATATCTTAACACTACAATAAATAAGCCCTTAAGTGGTGCAAGAACAACAATGTGGTGTTTATACCAAGAAATAGAGAGGATTTCAAATTTTAAAGGCTCAAAATTTCATTACAAGTGCTAAAAAATTTTTTTGTTAATTGTAATCATATTTTAATAAAAATAAAGCAATAAGATTTATCGTTTCGTTTTTGTTAACTTGTATGTATGTAAAGAATTTTTAGTTCTTACTCCTTACATATTAGCAACTCTTCAATAAATTTCCGTAATTAAAGTTTAAGTTTTAATCTTAAACATGAGAGTATTAAAAAAATTTATTGCTAAATCTTTACTTAGTCATATGGACTTAGTAGAGAAATATTCTTAAGGGCCTTCCGAGAATTGCTTCCCCATACCCAAATACCTACATACAAGGATCAACCCATATGACATAAAATCCACATTAGTATAAGTATCATTATAATATTCCGTAATCATGAATCATGTAAACAAAATTTTACGAGGGTCTATTAATATATACTGCTGACTTCAATTTAGTGTAAAGTCAGAACAAAACTTATATGCAATTTCCCAAAATTTCAATTCAAAAACTGTATACATCAGAATTTCTTTTCTTATTTCGTTGTATCAATTTCTTTTTTTTTAATTCGTAAATAATTTTAATCCTTGAAACCATTTTTATAATTAACAAAAGGGCAAAAATATGTCTTTTCTGAAACATTTGAACAATTAGAATTGCTTTTACTGCAATTGCAATTAATCTGAAAGTGGTGCTTTACACAAAATTCATATTAATAACAAAAAAAAAAAAGAAAAGAAAAAAAGTTGTCCTAAAAAACATCTAAAACTACAATAAGAAGCCTTTGAAGAGAAGAGATTTAATACACATTAACTTAAATTCATTTTGGTTGTGCTTTTTTCTCATTTTTGTGTTTTTAGCCTTTTTTTGTAAAAATGTTCTTTCTTCTTCGGATTCTTTTACCTTTAATATCTCTTAAGATTTGTCTTTATTTTTTGAATTTTTAATTATCTTGAAAGGTGCAACCTGAGACCAAAGTAATCACTCAACGTTGATAACTAACACGAACATCAGCACCAGCAACAGCAACAACAGCAGTTGCACTTCGACAGAAATTAAAAAATATAAAAATATGTATATAAAAATCTTGTATAGAAAATTTTAAAAGAAATCGTTGATTTTTTTGCAGTTTTTGTAATAAAAAACAAAGATTTGTAAATTTAGGTCATCGCAATGCTTGTGGCTTCTATCTCTCTGATAAACCACCAGTATTTCATCTTCAGTTTTTTTAATTTTTTTTGGTTTTAGAAAAATAATTTTCCAACAACAAATTTAAACATTTAATTTTTTTTTCAAAACTCACTTACACTTTTGAACACTTCGAGAGATTAAAAAAACCATTGATAGAGAGCTTCATTTAATGAAAGTGTTTTGGAGAAGTTAAATAGCATGATAAATGTGAAATGCTGTTGAGAGCAAAAAACGATTAAGCGATAAGTTTAATAAAGTTTATGTTATCACTTGAATTTTTTGCAAACTGAAATTAATTTCATAAATGAAGCCAACAGGACAAGTTGTATTTTTATAAACTTGGATTTTCTTGACTCTAGAGAGACTGAGTGTTTTAGTGTTAATGAAAGCTAGAACTACATTAAATTCAGATCATTTAGACCCATTTGGTCAATGTGGAAAAAACTGAAATATGTATTATCACTATTTGTTAAAAGTACTGTTGTCGGCAAACTTAAGCCTAAACCAACCAGTACCAACATTTATTTACTATAGTGTAATACGACGTATACTTAATATTAATATTTTACTGATATAACTCATACGTAAATATTTTTATACCCTCTACCATATATTACGTTGTAATTCCATTTGTAACGCAGAGCATCAAATCAAAATCTGCCGTGCATCAAAATCTATTATAGTGCGTAACGTTTTTCACTAAAGGGAAGAGAAGCGTGACAAATTTCACGAAAGTTGAATTTGGTCTATAACTTTTATCTACTGAAATACTTTTGCCCGTTTTAGGTTTTCGATTTGAATTTCAGTACATTGTTATTACACCAGCATTTGTGTGATATTTGTGAGTTTTAAAATAATATTTCTGTAGAGCTCGTGGAAGCTGTTGGAAATTATTTTTAAATTAATTAAACTAAATAATATGAAACGATTTTAAATAAATTTTTCAAAAATAAGTTTTATGTTATTCCAAAATGATATGTCATATTATATGAGTATCGGTCCAATATTTCTTTTATGTCGCATAAAATTTTACTTATGAGTTTCAAAGAATCACTTTGAAACTCATAAGTAAAAATACAAGGACTGTTCATAACTTCTTCGTAGTTGTTATTTAGAAGCAAAAATGTAGTTCTAAAGTGTAAGACACAGGTATGACAGACTACAACATTTGTAATTATTAAAACTAAGACCTGTACTTTTATCAGGCTTTGTATTGGCAGACAGCCGGACTGAAGAACAAGTTAGTTTTAGGATATGAATATATCAGTTTAATTTCAAGAACAGTGGTCCATTTTGAACGCTAAATCTCTTAAAGATTCATTCGCCAATAATATTTTTGTTTAGCTGTGCATTAACATACACATACATAATTTCGTGAATATTGGTCGGGAGTTGATTACAATTTTAAAGTGAGTCCCTCACCAAGAGTAATGTTTTCAGCTAATAAACTCCTAAAATCACCACAGAAATTTGGCACTAATAACCTTTGCTTTGTATTATAAAGTATGCCAAAATTCAAGATCATCAGTCCTTATTTAGCTGTAGCTCTATCTTAATGCTTGTTTCCAGTCAAAATCGAGAAAATTGATGGTTGATGTGGTCATACAAAGGAAAAAGAAGAGACGACAATATATATACCAAATTTTTATTATCTAAGAAACTAGTTCACCTAGTGTTTCCATTTTTTTGCTTTGTAACGGTTTTATAATTGAATTTTATAACGGAAGGATTAGCATGATTTTCTTTTAAATGCCAATATTTGCGAAATTTCTTTCAAAATCAAGGACTGAGGAGAATTTTTGCGTAGATAAACCCCTAGTAAATGCTAATAAATACATAAATATCCAATAGTAAAAGCATTCTCTCTTCTTTGAGGAGACCTCAACGACGGAAGGACCATAAGTTCTTTGGAATTACATAAAGGTGTGCTAAGTAAGATGATGGGTATCTTAACAGGATACTCTACATTTCTGGCATATTTACGGAGTATTGGAGCGGCCGATGATAATCAATTTAGGGCATGGGGAGAGGATATTAAGTTGTTGTCACATTTTCTCTGTCATTGTCCATTTTTGACGTTATGTTATCCCTGAGATTTATGGATGACACCTTAACAGACATAATTTAATTAAGGGAGTGAATTGGAAAAAACTGAGGAGGTTCGAACAATATACGAAATTTTATGGAACATATGGTGTTGAATACCTTAGAGTGTTGCCTTCCTCCCTTCAAACTAACTTAACAGTAAAAGCATACAAATTTAATATACATTTCCCACAACAACAAATCATAGAAATGAATTCTACGACCATCATTCATTTCATTTGCAAAATAGAGTACTAAATAGTCTAACTTGACCAACTACCACTTTTTACCTTTTTATATATAATATTTATCTGATTATATCCTGTTGACATAGAGTGTATGTTGTTACTATTTGCCATTATGTTTATTGGTTAATATAATTTGTGTTGTTGTTCTTGACACATATTATACACTTTTTTACAATACATGATGCATAAACGTACATGAAATAAAACACACACATTAAACAATTTTACATATTAACCTTTAGCCTTTAACACAACAATAAATTAAAACTATTAACATTGAAACGTAAAAGCATTAAAAAAAATGTATAATAACAATATTAAAAATAAAAATGTTCTGCTAAATTAAATTAAATATTATGAACAAATATTATAGTGCTATCACAACAACAATAATAAAAAAGAAAATACCACAAATGACGGATAAACAATTAATAAAAATTCCATGTTAAAGGTAAAAATGTCGTGCGAATTTGTATACAAACCAGATACAAGGGATTTACGGATGTAAATGTTACATCCTTTTTATACCCTCCACCACTACAACTGGTGAAAAGGGTATATATATCATTTCATGTCCAGCGCCAATAAGTAATCATATTAGATCCCACAAAGTATATATATTCTTTAATTATTTCAAAATCTGAGACAATTAAGCCATGTGCGTCTTTCCGGCTATCTGGTGGAAACATTCTCACAACTTAAATAATTGTCCGAATTTAACGAAAAATTACCAGATTCCTATCTAAAACTAGCTATGTATATCGGTTTATTAACAAAAAAGTTGTAGACTGATATCTGAGACAACCTCAAAATTAAAAAAAAATAAATATTTAATTAACAAAAAGGAATTGGATTGAAAAATAAATTTAGTGTAACACAGTTATAAGTTCTTTATTATCTTACAAAAGAGTTATAAAAATCGGATTAATAAAAAAATATATAGGCTAAAATATGCAAAGTTTTGTTACTCCCCAAAATCTGTGAGTGTCGCCTAAGACATTTATTTTAATACAATGATAAACCTGAAGAAACTAGATTGTACCTGGGTCATTATTTGTTCTCGCTCCCATATAAAGCACTTTACGGGAATAGAGTTTATAGCTTCTCAAATATGTATATCCTATTAATTTGATAAATATTGATTCATATTTTTCTATAGCTCCCATGTAGGGCCCTTTCCCGGAAAACGGGGTTGAGTTTATGATAATTTACATATTAATAATTTAGCCGATCTTGGTTCATATTTTGCCCATATAAGGTCCTTTCCCAGAAAAGAGTTTTAAGCTTATACAACTAGTAAATAAAAACCAATTCTATTGAAATGTGGTAGAATTATTTTTCTAACAAACTTTAACATATATTATTAATTTCACCAATCTCGGTTCATATAAACCCCTTGCTATAGATCTCATATGAGGCACTTCCTGGAGAATAATTTTGAGATTATAAAACTAGTCAATAATGATCTTTTACACTATTAAATGTATATGAAACAATTTTATTTAAATCGTCACGATT
The DNA here is from genome assembly GCA_004302925.2 of Cochliomyia hominivorax. Classification (NCBI taxonomy): domain Eukaryota; kingdom Metazoa; phylum Arthropoda; class Insecta; order Diptera; family Calliphoridae; genus Cochliomyia; species Cochliomyia hominivorax. Next base: position 57,745,722 of record PYHX02000467.1, read on the forward strand.
ATTTTTCAACTGTCTTGAAAATGTCTCACTTTCTTAGCTAATATTGTTCCATATTTTGGTATAACCTGGTTCCCAAAATCTTTTAACTTATAAGGAACAATTATTACACTTCCCAATCTACACAATTATTGCTTTAACTAACAATTATCTGGCCATTATTTGCTGTAGTTCCCATTGAGGGATCCTTCCCAAGAAAGGGTTTTCAATGCATGTTTTTAGTTTGTAAATATTCGGTCATATTAAGTTATTACTTCCTAATAATCGCATTTTTCAATAACGGGTCAATTTTATCAAAATTCAGACATTTGACTAAATGTTTTCAACTCATTCCATTTTTTGCATAATATTACTTGTGGAAGGTACCTAAAATTCGGCATAGACGAATATATTTTTTTGCTTTTGAATATAATTAAAAAATTGAATAGAGAGAAATTCCTCATATAAGAGAAAAATTTAATAAATGAATTTTAATTAATAATTTTTAAAAAGAATAACTTTAAAAAGAATAATTTTTTGAAGAGCTCAGAAACTGAGACTAAAGTAGAAGAATAGAATAGTTGAACAAAGGATTATTTGAATAAATATATAAGAAATTTTAAATTGCATCCGAGTTTTGGTGAATAAATATAAAGCAGGTTTAAGTACAAGAGATTCAATATTTATACGTTTGCGTATAAACAAGTTGTACTGTTTTTTGCGATGAAGATCGATTGCATGCATTCTAGTATTTTCTTAGCTGAAGCTTATTCCTGGCAAAAGTCAAACAGGCCCTATATATACTTAGTATCCATTGTAATACAATGGTAATATTTCTCTGTTAAACTGCTGAAATAATTCATCAATACCTTGTGATTTGAAAACAACTAGTCGTCCAGCTTAGTTTATGTTTTTAAGGTATAACTACCTCTTCATAGATACACTGGGGCAGTGTATAGGCCCTCTGAGCATCTGGCCTAATTAAATAGTAGTCGACTTACCCTTTTGCAGTTTGAAAAAATCCTAATTCCACCACAACCCTTTCGCCCTACCTTCCCTGGCAATTGTAGAACAAGTCACATTGAGCACAAATGAAGGAATCCATCAGAAGTTCAAAGAACTTAAAAATGCGCAGAGTTCCGAATTCAGTATCTTGATAGTATAACAAGAATGACGCTTGAGGGTAAACCTCAATGTATAAGTAGCCGTGGCAAAATATGAAGCATGTGATGTATTCCAAAATCTAGGACAGTGTAAATTTACATGGGAGAAACTTCATGGAATCCATATACTGGGAGGTCATGGAGAAAAATGTTACATATAACATTTTCATATTAAATAAATTTGCATGTTGCCTTTTATAAATGGTATCCACCTACAAATTGTTATAAATGAATAATAAGTATACGTCATGTTGTTTAATTTGCAAATTTTTATTTCAAATATTAATTTGATAAAGACAGATTGCTTTGTCCTGCCTTAGGGAACAATTATGCGTCAAGGTTGGCTTTATTTAATTAAAAAACACAATTTGCAATTCAAAAGGTAAAAAATACAATAAGAAAATATTTATCAAAATTCAATTTTAGTGTTTAAGTTTTCTTTAAATCTAAAATTTTATGAAAGAAATACAGTTTAAGGGAAATAAATTTAATTTAAAGTACATTTATTAAAGATTTTAATTTGTAGTTTTATTTAGAAAAGAACGATAAATTTATATATACTTATTTCAATTAGCGTTTATAAACAACAGAAACAAAAAATAAAAATTTTCAAAGATTTCCAAGTGATAATCCTTCTTTAGCGAACAAACTGATAAGAACTATTTAAATGCGTTTGTCAACAATTAAACAGAAAAATAATTAAAAATATTTGTAAAAGTTATTCTTTGCATAAATAAAACTTTTAAATTAATTATTGTACAAAAACTTTCGTCCACCGAATCCCTTATCCTATTAGAGAGCATTGTCAATTGCAGAGATGATAAACGCCTTCAATAACTGCAAAATAGTTCGAAGAACTTGTATGAATGATGCATTTAGTTTATTCACAATGTTTGTCATTCATATTAAAATTTTTCATGAAATTCAGAAAAAATATGTTCGTAAAGAAACTTCAGTTTTAATAAAAGTTTAGGAATTAAATTTTTAAAGAATAAAGAGAGGTCTTTCCATAAATGACCATAGAGGTCCCAAACGGTGCAAGGTCTGGACTATAAGAAAGTTGAGCAAAAACTTTACATTTATAGTTTTTAAATATTTCTTGAAGTGTCTTGCGACATGTCAGCAAACTATTACAATTTTAAATTTGAGAACAACATCATCACGCCAGGAACATCCTACTCGGCTGACCAAAATGACATATGTCATTTTGGTCAGTTTTACAATATTTTGCATTTGAGTATAATTTTCATTTAGTTATGCATCAAATTTCTCATTCATTCTATTATAACTTTTTTCGAATAATAATAACTTTTCTGAAAAGCTCAAATCAGAAATCGAATCTTTCAAAAATCATTTTCTTAAAAAGAGAAAATTTAAAATAGAGATTGAAAAAGCTATGAGTTTTTTCTATTAGACAGGGCGGGAGATTGAAAAAATAAAACTATTTTCAAACTTCCACACCATCATCATGTAATAATAAAGAAACTAAATCTAACCACATGCTTACCAAGGGCATTGTGATCCATAAATATTGTCTATATGATCCTGAGTGGATTCGTTTTTATTCTGTTATCGAGAGGAGTATAAACATACTTAAAATTTTTTTATATGCTTCGTTTGTAGATAACCACCTGATTCGAACCATCTATTAAGACGCTCAATTAGTACTGACGGATAACAGAGGAAAGATATCCGTTTTCGCCAAGTACGGATTGCAATTTTTTCGCCAGTTCGTCTGCATATTCTTTACTCAAAAAGTTCTTATAACCAGTCACCTAGCAAATATAAATACTTTGCTGTTCCCGAAACGCTGATTATCAACAAAGATATTAATACTTCTATTTTATATTAACAAAGTTGGAATCTGTCTTGCCAATATCAAGTTTCTATTCCAAGCTCATCACGGAAAAACTCCACTACCAGTTACATGTAGGCATCAGTTCTGGAGTTTTTATTACTGATTTTTATCTATTCGGCTCTATTAAGATTATTGAGAGCTTCGACCTTCATATAGGAGAACGTAAGACTTAACTGGCCTTAGCGCTGTCATTAAAGAAAGAAAATGATTTTGTTTTTAAACAGGATTCATAACAGTGTTCATAAATTTTGCTATCCAAACGGATGCAATGAAATATTTTAATTTGATTTGTAGTTCCCCGAAACTTAATGCATTTATTGTATAAATAACTTATAACTTATAGCATGATTTATACCGAAACCACTTCTTGCGGCCCATATAACTTCATGAAGTTGTCTAAGGGTTCCAGCTAACTCACTAACTAACCAGTTGTCAATTCTCCAGATCATTCTTAAACGCCAGTGCCCTAATGCTGTTAGCATCCAAAGAGCTTAAAATCCACAATAAGTAACCAAATTAGTGCCGAATCACCACCAATCTTATTTCCTTATGTATTTGACTGTAGTATTGATCATCCCAATTTAAGTTTATTTTATATGTCTTTGCATAATAATTAATACTTTTCGTTCGGTAATCTTATAATATATACCAAATCTATTTAGCACACGCTGAATTGCTGCAGTTTCAACTTTGATGAAAACACGTTCTTTTTCCAAGAAGGTAGCTGGTGTAACGTTCTTCACTTAAAAGTAGTTTCCTTTATAATGTACTAACTAATAAAAAATCAATAGACTTTCCGTTGAAGCTTTCCGAAGTATTAATATAGCTAAGTCTATTTATAATAGTTGTATCTAAAATACTTTCTAAAGTCTTCAACATAAAAAGTGAATGTTCTATGGGCATGTGCAAATTCCGAATCTTTCCATCCTTCAATATAAAGACTTAATTGTCTCTACGTCAAGCTTAGCTATATAAATCCATTCAATACTTAAAGAAAGTAAATATCATCATTAAATAATTTCCTTTATTGAATTTGTATGTCCTTTAACGATATATGTTGATTTACTAGTATTCGCAGCCCATTTTGGGTTATGATCTATAATTAAGCCTTCTGTACAAGGACTTTTAGTGATCGTTGTTCCGATAAAAATAATCAGTGTGTTCACTAAAAATGAAGAATGGATTTCAAGAAAAGTTCTCATTACATAATTCTGCAGAATTAAATTTCTTAAACTCTCAATAATTGAATTAAAAATTAAAAAATTGGAATTTTTGGCGTATTATCTATAGAGTCCACATTATTTGAAAGTCTGGGAATAACCATTATTACAAAATTACTTTGAGGTTTCCAAAACTACATTCCGTTTTAAAATTTAGGATATTGGTTTTTAGAACTTTAGTTTAAATTCAAAATTTTAATTAAGAAAGTGTGAATTTCGAGAAGTTGTAATACAAAAATTGCCTCAAGATCTCCCAAAAAATTGAAAGTAAAAAATTTACATGAAAATAATTCGAAAACTATAAAAAATAAATATTACAACTAAACATGTAAAGTTCTCATTACACCACAGCTTGCACGCTTATAACTCAGTCTATGAGCCCCAAATTGCAATGCTATGTTACCCTGCCTTCATTATTTAAATTTCACGTAAATCCATCTAACCGATTAAAAGTTACAGATTTATTTCGATTCTCTCACAATGTGCAGTAAATCGAAAATAATAGGGTTCTTTCCAAACGAAATTGATACTGCCGCACTGTGCAGTCGAATAAGAGAATCAGATATTTATAAAAAATCGATTTCGCCCTACTGTGCTTCGGTTCTTTAGAGGTTGCTGTCGATTTTTCTTGTCCAAACCCGAAGTATCAATTTATGTTTTGAGTTTCACTGTAATATGTTCATTGTATAACTTTCTTTGGATTTTATTATCTCTCTTTTTAAACTCCTTAAACTATTCCTATATGTATTCCATGGGTCATGTCCACTATTGATATAAAATATTAACTTGTATTTTCAATAAAATATTAAAAGAAAAAAAACACATTCCAAGTTAAATCCGCCTTTTCGGTCATTTAAGTCATTAATAATTCGCCTTCAACCTTATTAAACTCTTTAAAACATTATCAACATTTTCTATTACAGTTATTGTTGTTGCTTTTTTTTGTGATGGCAGCGCTTAATTAGTTGCAATTACAAATGTAAACAAGATTTATTAAGTTTTTGTTGTCGTTGTTGTTGTTGTGTTTTTGATGTATTAAAAATATAAATTTCTTTTTTGTTAATAAAAACTTTTTAAATCCATTTTAACTGCAAATAAAGTTTATTTATAATTTTTTTATGGTTTTAAACTTAATATATGCAGTTATAGTTATAGTTTAAGTTTAAATATATTTTTTATTCGTTTTCTTAATTTTCAGCTCTAAACTAAAACTTGTAATTTATGTCAGTTTTGTGGCATTTTACTTCTATTTATTTGGCACAAAAAATATATATGAAGAAATTGTAACAACTACTTTTATATTCATTGTGAAACATTTTTATACATATAACATTCCATTCCATTCTATTTCATTCCATTTTATAAAATAAGTTTGTTTTTTTGAGAGTTTTTTTGGATCTTTTCATTTTTCGTTTTATTTTTTTGGTGTCATAAGTATTTACTTGGTTCACAAAACTTTTACCAGTTTATTATCATTTCTTAACACTTTTTGTAGTAAAAAAGTTTGTCCTGTTTTTCTTTGCTTTCATCTGGTTGCTTCTTCAAAATTTTCCATGTATATTTTTGTTCCATTGTGCTCCTTTTGAGGGTTTTTCGTTGCACTATTTTAGCCATAAAATTATTTGCTAAAGTAGCTGAAATATGTTTTATAAAGAAACTTTTTATTTTATAAGAAAAATAAAACGAAGAATATGTAATTTTATAAACAATTTATTTATGCAAAAAGAAATTTTTGTTATTTTTTCTGCTACAGAATGTAAAGAAAGATATTATGATATTAGACGTCATAAAATGTCATTATGGAAATAAAACTAAAGTTTTTCATTTGATACATTGATTTTTATATGCTCCATTACAACAAATGTGTACAACAAATGGGTGTACTCAGACTGTCATTTTATGTAGCACCAAGAAAATTTTCTCCAGTAGATACTTACCGCCGTATATGTTTTCATTAAGTAGTGACATTTAGCGATTTATCGTCATTTTATGACCCAAAAATGACTTCTTGACGATTTGGGGATTTATACCCCACATTTGATGACCTTTCACAAGCATAAAACTTAACTTTGTATATAATCTTTCACCAAAACTTAGATTATATTAAATTATCTTTTCGTCTGAATTCAAAAAAATTACCCAGATATTTTGAAGTCCTTTAGACTTTGGTACAAAATCAAAAAATCGCTTCATTAACAAACAACTTTTACACCAATATTTGCAGGTGCAGCAAAACACTTAGTTAACGTTGCAACATGCTTCTCAAAGAATGGTATACCAATGGTATGGTAATAACTTTCATACAGGTAGCTGCGGGTACTGCAAAACGCTAACTTAACGTTGCAACATGCTTCTCAAAGAATGGTATAAAATAAATATATTTTGGAAAAAATAACTCCAAAGTTTATTAATCTAACAGATTAAAGTAAAACAAGATCTTTTGAACTATATTGTATCATATCGTTCCTTCAAGAAGTTTTGGGTTGAACTTCAATGTGTTCATAAAGATGCTTCAATAAGACATTTAAAGAAACGAACTATTCTATGGATGCTTTATGAAATGAAGAGAAACCTCTTTAAAATTTTTTAAATTTGACGAAAATTTTCCGGATCATGTTTGAAATTATTCAGAAGTCTTAACTAAAAAAACCCTTATATATAAAAAACCTTATATATAAATATACATGTTTTTTCGAAAAACATGTATATTTATAAGATTTGTATATGTTGATAAATCTTTGATGAATTTAAAAAATAAATTTGACGATTTGACATTTTTTCCCCGAAATTTTTCGATTTTTGTCCAAATTTATCTGGCATGTGTAATGTCAACAAATAATATATCTGTCAAATCTAATTGAAATAAGTGAGCAAAAATTACAAATTATAACCTTTTTCGGAAATCCTTCCATTAACGCTTTTATAATGCTTTCTGTTACTTTACTCCGTCTAAAATCGACGACACTTTTGGCGATCTTTTTTGCGTTCTTCTTTCAACAAGAGCCCAATATCTCTCCACTGGACTTTGCTCCGGACAGTTTGGGGATAATTTCTATCTTGGTAAAAATATCATATTTCAAAGACTTGTTTACCATAGCAACAGGATGTCAAGTTGAAACAGAATTAAGGGGATACATTATGAATTCTTATGAATGAATGCAGACATTTTTCTAAACATTCTGCAACTACATATTACTTGTCATACTTTTTGGAAAATATTTATTGCTTTTGGACCCTAATCTGTTCCTTAACAATACCTCAAGGATCAGCAACATACAACTTTTGAGTAAGAAGTTGCATTGTGCAGCAATTTCCCTATACTGTACTCTTTTTGGCTTCAAAAATTTGTGCTGCCTTCCTGTCAAGAAATCTTTGAGACTTATTTGATTTTAAACTGCATTAGCTTCAACTTTTCATATTAAACGATGCGAGCACGGAGCTAACCGGGCTGCTTTCCTACCGGGAAAATGCTTTCTTTTTTTTAGCTTAAGAAATATAATGTGGACCATTCCTTCTAACACTTTCAGATTTTCTATCAACGGACAAGTTCCCCCAGTACTGTGTAATATTATTGAAAACAGTTTGACTTGGCCAACCTTTGTAGGAGCAAGTTGGATTTTGTCAAAAATATTTAATAACTTTCTGGTCACTCAGTTTAACAATATATTCAATTGTTTGACATTAAAGATTAACAATTTCAAAAAATCTTTAAAAATTAGGGAGCAGATATGAATAAACTTTTTTGATCCTGTAAATAGAGGTTTTAAACATTACTGTAAACTGCTTTCTCTTTGAATCTCTTTGATTGTTTATATATTTCTTCAAATATCTTTAAATTAATTTTTTTTACTAGTTTTTCGGGTTACTTACTGCGTATTGAGTCGGTTAGTAGCCAGTTATTAGGGTCAAATGTATACTCTTTCATGGAGCGATACGCAATAGCTTAATCAAATTCCCAACGCGCATCCCTAAGAACAGGAACAAATTGAATTCAGATATGCTAACTATAATTCCTACAACGTAGGGCTCGAACTGAAATTCCCTCAGAAATATTCTTGAAGGGAACCATTGTAAATTCAACATCAAACAGTTGGATTTATCTTCGAAGTGGGTATAGAAGAGTAGAGATTAATTATATATAAGAAATAATAAATCGGCCCTCGTATAATTTGGCACATAGTTAAAAAAAGAAACATTTTAATAAATTTGATTAAAAAACAAAAATGTGACATTAAATTGAGTAAATTCCACATATCGTTCATTTACAGCAAAGTCGTCATAACTCGAAATTTGCAGGTTTCGACTTAGCATCATTAGTATATTTTTTAGTAAATAAGTTTAACTAATTAACTGATCATTTTTGAGTAATGAACTATACATGTTTTCGAGAGGATAACTACAAAAACATTTCATGATAATTACATAATTTGTTAATTAATGTTGTGTAGTTTAGATAATAATATTGTTTTGACCACATTTTATATACCTTTCTTTAATTTTTTTTAAAGTTATGGCTTTCTTGCAGCGAATGAGAAATATGCATTTTTAGGCAACGAAAGCTAAACGGAAATCGAATTGAATTTATAAACAATTATAATGTGTCATGGATGATTATGAGTAAAAAGAATATAAGTTAAAGTTCATATAACTATCAATTAAAAGGAGATATATTAATAATTAAACAAATACATTTCTTATTCACTGTTGTAAAATAATAGAATTTTTACATTTTTTTTAACTTTTGACTTATTTAATATTAATGAAATCACGTTCAATTAAAATCATCAATTCAAAGTTATTGTTTGATATTTATCTAAATGATTTTTTATTTTGTTTAATATCATGAATAGAATTTTTAATTAATTAACTAATTGTTTTATTTCTATCAACATAATTAACACTTTAATGTTTTTATTAAATTTTTAGAATATTTACAATTAATTAAGTTGATTTTTGCATTCATTTTCTATTATTGTTTTTAATAGAAATGTGCATTATTAATTAATCAAATAATATGAATGTTTGAGAAAAAATCATACATGGAATTTGGAATGTGTGAGGTTGGAAAGGGGAGGTCGAAAAAATTTATATATGTTTTATTTAATTGTGGTAATAATACTGATCGGAGAAAAATACAGTCATATTTGTGGTGTAGATTCTGCAGGTTCGTCAATCACTTTTTTGTAATAGTACATTTTTTAATTTTTAAAGCCATCGATATTACGCTGCACATGTTTTGTGCTCTTGGAGAATTAGGATAATAAAGTTAAATATCTTCATTGAACAGAACAAAGTCCCTTTATGAAGTAATGGAGAATTTCGCTAATTTTTTAATTCCTCTGTTTTAACTGTAACGATCCTTTGGCGATCGTTTTTTACCTTTTCCATATTCATCAAATGTCGGGAATGTAAGAGGTTTCTTCATTTGTATAGCATACACCACCATATGTGGTGGGGTATTATGCCTTAGTTCAGATACCTGCAGCGCGCAAAAAAAAAAAAAAAAAATAGCCGTACCACCACTTTTAAATTCGACTCAGAATAACTTCCTGAATCGACTTAAGCATACCCGCGTCCGTCCGGCTAGCTGACTGTCTGTTTAAAAATTGTTCGTAAAGTACAAATCGCAGTTTGAAAATATCTCAATGAAATTTAGCACGTACTTTCATTTCAGCCCAAGGAAATTACTATTGAAATCGGTTATAATTGGTTCATTATTTCAAATAGGCCCCATACAAATAATCTCCCGGAATTTTGAGAAAATTCTAAAACGACAAGCCAAATTATATAATTGTTTTTTATATCGTTTATATTGCTGAATTTTGGGTATTTTTGGGATTGAGACTTAAGCCACTAAGAGCTCATTTTAAAAGGTTCCAAACCAAAGCTCTTTCAAATAGAGTGCATTGTTTTAAATCTTTGTATAAGATCCATTGAGAACCCCTGTAATCTCCTGCATATATTATCGTATGGTGTCATTGTATGTTAAATGGCTTTAACAAAGTCAAGGACAAGGTATGGGTATCGACACTTTTTTTACAAGCGACTTGCGCACTACTCCTACCAAGGATGTAATGCCTCACCGCAATATCAGCAGTTTAGGGGCTTGAAAGTTTAGAAAATATGGTCATGCATTAATTTCAGAAAAAATGGGGGCCTTAAAATTTATTTTACTATTTTATAGTTTTCTATTTTTCTTGGCTTTAACGACGGGTGATCATAGATTCTCAGATGGTTTCAAATCACAAATTGTAATAGTTTGTGCCTTTGGGAAGTGCAGGCTGCAAGATCACTGTAGTATTTTTGAGATAACAATATCAATAGAAACATTTGAGTATGTAGCGATAGTATGATATCGCTGCAATAAAAAACATTCATTACATACCCCAATTAGTCCAATAACGCTAGACGTTTCTTAACGGATATCCTCGTAGGTGAACTTGTTTTAATAGGTTCAAATCTGGGTTATGAAAATTTGGACAATATAGTTGGGAAACTGATTGTGTCCTGCATATCTAACATCTAATCACAATTCCCAATAAGACAAATGGTGCTGCTTTACTATTATAGAAGATCAATGTTTGTCCTGAACCCCTACAAAGATGTTTGTCCTGAACCCCTACTTAGATCAAAATTTACTTTTGATCTAAGTACAGCTGCTAATGCTATTTTAGTCGGAACTTCTGCACACAAGTACAAGTGAGTTATTGAACACTATGTAGAATATCTGGTGAGACTACTGAATCCAATAAAAATAATGCAAAGTCAATAACAATTTCTCTCCATGTGTTATAATTCTACGAGTCATTTCTTACCAAATCTGATTTAGTGTTTCAGTAGTTGTAATGATATTTATATAAAGCTTGTGGCTAAATTAATTACTGACATCTTCATTACTTTGATAAAAAGAAAAAGTCTATTGAAATTTCAGCAAAAATGAATTATGTTTTACCCGAATCTAATTTTAAATTAAAATCCTTTAAACCTCACACTTTCACTCTTTTCAACTTAGAAAAAATATCAGTTTATTATTTAAAAACTTAACTTTTGTGCAAATTTATATTAAATTTATTTTCTCCCTTTTACCAATAGTTTTCACAGAAAAACCACTAAATTTTGAATATTTTTTTTTGTTTTCATCATACATAAAAACAAAAACAAAAAAGATTTTTTTGTGATGTTCAAAACTTTTTAATCAATTTGAATCTTTCAACTAGTGTACCAACATTCATATACAGATGATAGAATACTGATACATAAACACACAGAAATATATACAAAAAACTTTATATATTTTCTATATGGATTTATATATATATTTTGATTTAGGTTTGTTATTTTTTTATACAAAAAGTTATAAAATATACTAACATAAAGGGCTTTTTTCTGGTATAAATATACGTATCTATGTGTTGATATGAGCACGTTGCTCTAAAAAATAATGTAAAATAAACTTTTAGAGCATAAATCGACACTATGGGTTTTGTTGTTAGTTGTAGAGAGAGAAAAAAAGATATTGCCAAAAGTTATGGTTTAACTAAAGATTTGTTGGATGTTTTTTTTTACATTTTTCTCTCCTTTTTTTTTGTATTTTACATTTTAAATGAATGTAAATTTATGCACATTTTAATTTTTGTTATATTAATTGCAAAAGATATACAAAACAAGTAAAAATGTTATAGTCGGTGAAGCTAGACTATGTAATACCCTACACCATATTGTTGACTGTTAATGTCTGTATGTATGTATGAAAGGCTCTCGTTTAATCTGCCTTTTTTATTTATGCTTATTTGTGCAATAGATATGATACTAATATTTATGTGAAATTTAAGCGTTTTGACGGATTTTTTTTGGAGGGTTATATGGAAGTTAGAAAAATAATGGACCGACCCTCACACAATTTCAAAATAATATTTGGAAGGGTGGTTGTATTAGCCCCTTGTAGTTTTTTTAGAATATAAAAAGACTTATTTTCGTAAAATTTGGTTAAAATCTCTTTATATTTACAAATTTCATGGATCTAAAACCTCATTTGTATGGTGCCTGTATGAAATAATGGACCGATCATAATTGTTTCCAATAAATATTGTCCCTGGTCTAAAAATAGTACTGCGACTTGTACTTTGCGAACAAGCTTAACATGGGCAGCCAACCGGATAAATGGACGGACATATTAAAACCCACTCAGAAAGTGATTCTGAGTCGAAAGGTATACTTAAAAGTGATGGTAGGACTATTTTTCCCCGTTACAAATATCTGCACAAACGCATAATACCCCCATGGTGGTATAGGGTATAAAGAAAAAAATTTCATTATCTAATACATTTAAATGGAACATTTCAATGACACATTCAAACAACATACAAATAAATTTAAAAATTTCATTTATATACAATTTTAAAGATTAATAGATTTAAAAAATATTTATATTAATTAATTAAATATATTTTTTAAAAAATCTTCTAAATGTAACAAAGAATACGTCTATAATCCCCTTTGCTGAATCTTTCGTACGCTTCACTACAAAATTTGCTAGAAAAATTAATGTATTTTGTTTATCCGATTTGTGTCTGCCTTAGTAGATCTTGTTGACTTGTTTATAACCTGCCACAAATTGACCGGACCACTACTATGAAGACGGTGAAGAGCGGTACTCCACATTATCTCCTCTCCCCAGGAATTCGACTGTGAATGGATTGCTGCGTGAACGAAGTGCCATAGTTTTGTTTTCTTTGGAGTATTCAGGTTTCAGGTCAATACTCATTGCATTGTGTCAGTAATTATGATTTTGAGTGACTGAAGACCGAATTGGTTTCATTTACTAAGTGATTCAATACAGATAAATTTACACTTTCAAAATTTAATGTACATTTGCATTTGATTTGAATCCAGGGTGCGTAAGATGAATCTTCACTGGCTTTATCAATACTAATGCGCTGTGAACGACGCCGAAATTATTGCGCTGCTGAACAGGATTCATATGGATCTAATATGTCAACAAGCGCTACTCAAATCTGATTGTACTCATCACGTGATGTAGGTGTGATTGGCTATTGTATTTCGATGCTTTTCATTGATAGGAGTTTCTTTTGTGATAACCTGTTGTATATGACTCTTTTCCGCCGGATGAAACCCCGTAGTTCTGCATGGATGATTCCAAACTTTGTGGAAAACGTGGCCGTTGAAGTCTCCTTTAGGCTAAAGAATTATTATAATATCATTTAGATGGAGATATTGGCCATGAAAAGGGCGGCGATATCTGAATCAAAATAATCTATTGCACATATAGGTACAAATAAGAAAAGCAAGCTATACGATGACCGTTTATAATTTTTTCGTATTAGTCATTTATAAAAACCAATGTGGTGTTGGGTATTTCATAGTCGACCAAATATAAAATTTTACTTATTGACCGAATGTAACATATTTACTTGGTTTTTCTTTTTATTGCAAACTATAACCGAGGGACATTAAAGCGTATGAGTAATATTATCAATTTATATTAATTATGTACAATGAACTAGTGTCTGAGTTAGTAAGAAATCTGCAATACTTTTGACTTCAAAACCTTAGCGAATCATTTAGAATATCATAAGATTTATTTCCGTAAAATTTCGGCAAAACATTTGTAGGGGAGTTCCTGAAATATTGAATCAAATATGATCAATCACAATAAATAACATTTTCTTTGTGTAAAAAGCCAAAAGGTGACATGTGTTTTTGACATTTATTACACGTGTTAATATAATAAATAAAACGGAATATTTCCATATGCAAGAATATTGTCTTCTTAAATGAATTTAAATTTAGTTAAGTGTTTCAATATATGAGAGTTATATTGAAAAGCGTTTTCAGAAAGTTTCCTTATACTAAAGCAAAAGTTATATATGAAACTCTTTTCATGAAACTGAAAACATATTTTTATATCAACTACGAAAACAATTGACCCGAATTTGAATGGAATAGGATCTTATATGACAACTAACTAAATTAATGGATTCAACACAGTAAAATGGTTAAAGTTTATTCATTAAGTTAAATATTTTCTACATCGGATAATATGTTATTGAAGTATTGACAAAATCATATTTTCGATGAACTTTTGTCAGATGTTGGTTTATAACTTTCTTTTCAAATTAAGATTTGTTATAATAATAAATTTAAAATAATTAAGAATTATTGTTAAAGTTACAATTATAACAAGTTCGCTTGTCATTAAAGGCATTTCATTCGTATGGTCCAACAATACATATATTTTAATATGAGTCTTAAAAATGTACTGAAATCATATTTTGGATTATGTGTGGTTTGGTCAGACTTTATTCTTACAGAACCGATATTGACAGTTTTTAATAGCAAATTAAGGCAGAACATAAGAAGCAAACAGATTAAACAAAGCTCAAATTCAAATATGTTTGTTCGGTAGATAAATTCCTAAGTTGTGCATGGCTAAAACGGATTAGATTTTAATATAGTTTAGGAATATATATAGTGGGGTCGATTATTATTTTAACTTAGTGTTATATACTGATAAGCCAAGGTATTATTCCCATATATAAAATGTGCCGACTAAAGGACTAAGCGAAATTTGAGTGTCTGCTAGTTTTTCTCTGATCTTATCTTTGCCTGGTTCCTTAAGAAAGTTGCTGGAACCAAATTTTAGAATTCTAGGCATTATATTACTTTAGATATTCAATAATCAATATCTGTTTTGTATGGAAAGTACCCCTTCCCCTGGTCCTATCCGAATTTTTTATAGCCTACTAGCCAAGACCCGGTAAGCATTGCCACCTTTATAAAGTAGGAGGTACCCGTCCCCATGTTCCTATCCGTCCTACATTTTGAGTAGTAAAGAAGATCATTTGGAAAGTAATTGAATCCAATATAAATACTCCCGTTTTAGAGTTATTTAGATATTCGTCTTAATCTTGTCCGTCCTATATTCTAATTAGTAAAATAAAATCTTGAGGAAGTGATTGAGGTAGAATTTTAGAACTGTTGTTTTTACATTTCTTAAGATATTCGATATAAAAATTTTCTTTGTATAGGGGCTACCATTTCTCCCGATCATATCCGTCCATTAGTTTGTCTAGTAAAACTGTTCCTTGATAAAGTGATTGGGACCAAATTTGAAAAGTCTCACAGATATAGTTCTTTAAATATTCGATGATCAATATTTGCCTTGCATGAGGGCTACTTCTTCCCCTGATGCTATCAGTCTCACATTTTGCTTCGTAAAAAAGTCCCTTAAAAAATTATTGGGACCAAATATGAAAAAAAGCTCAAATTCAAATATGTTTGTTCGGTAGATAAATTCCTAAGTTGTGCATGGCTAAAACGGATTAGATTTTAATATAGTTTAGGAATATATATAGTGGGGTCGATTATTATTTTAACTTAGTGTTATATACTGATAAGCCAAGGTATTATTCCCATATATAAAATGTACCGACTAAAGGACTAAGCGAAATTTGAGTGTCTGCTAGTTTTTCTCTGATCTTATCTTTGCCTGGTTCCTTAAGAAAGTTGCTGGAACCAAATTTTAGAATTCTAGGCATTATATTACTTTAGATATTCAATAATCAATATCTGTTTTGTATGGAAAGTACCCCTTCCCCTGGTCCTATCCGAATTTTTTATAGCCTACTAGCCAAGACCCGGTAAGCATTGCCACCTTTATAAAGTAGGAGGTACCCGTCCCCATGTTCCTATCCGTCCTACATTTTGAGTAGTAAAGAAGATCATTTGGAAAGTAATTGAATCCAATATAAATACTCCCGTTTTAGAGTTATTTAGATATTCGTCTTAATCTTGTCCGTCCTATATTCTAATTAGTAAAATAAAATCTTGAGGAAGTGATTGAGGTAGAATTTTAGAACTGTTGTTTTTACATTTCTTAAGATATTCGATATAAAAATTTTCTTTGTATAGGGGCTACCATTTCTCCCGATCATATCCGTCCATTAGTTTGTCTAGTAAAACTGTTCCTTGATAAAGTGATTGGGACCAAATTTGAAAAGTCTCACAGATATAGTTCTTTAAATATTCGATGATCAATATTTGCCTTGCATGAGGGCTACTTCTTCCCCTGATGCTATCAGTCTCACATTTTGCTTCGTAAAAAAGTCCCTTAAAAAATTATTGGGACCAAATATGAAAATTCTCGCTGTTATATTTTTTTAGATATTCGGTATTTGTATGGGGGTACCTCTCTCCCTGATCCTATCAAAATTTTTTCTCATTCTATGAAAATGTTGTCATGATTGGTCCAGCCATTTTGGAGTCTATACGCTACATACATATATACGCATTATTTTATATAGACTACTTAACTACTAGACTGTTCTTAAAAAGTCGATTTTATGGTTTATAAAATTTGTTTCTTAACTTCTTAAATTTTCTTAAAGTTTTTTTTATATCCTGTTCTATTTGTAATATTCCGTAATACATTTGGTTAATTTGCCATAGCAAATTGTAATTTTTCTATTTTTCAGTTTCCATTTAATTTTATTTCGTTTTATTTTCTATCCTGTTTTACTTATCTTTCCTTCATTAAATAAAAATCAATTATGGAATTGACCATCTTCATAAAAGTAACGAATCGATTCGATGTGGTTCGGTGACGATAATTAACTTTATATGACATTAAATGAATTGTAACGTATTTGCGGTTGCATATTGTGGGAAACAACAAATATTTAATCGAAATACTCGTTTTTAATGAAAAAAGTAAAAGAAAACTAAAAGTATTCGATGGTTTCAATAAAAAGGAAAATTAGTTTAGAAAATATTAAGATAAAGAGGAAATGGAATACTTTAAAAGCAATCCGGAAGTTATGATGGTGTGTCATATATTTTCTTTTAAAAAATTGGATCTAATACGGTGAAATGATGTCCGATTGTACAAACATAGTTAAAGGATTATTTTCTGGCATAAAATTTCTCCCGGATAAATATCTGGATTAGCCCATATTTGAAAACATTTTAAACCTTAAACAATATTCCAAGAAGTGGAATTATAAGGAAGTAATAACCAAATATGACCTGATAATTGCCAAATCAATCATTATTTTAAAATGAAAAAAAGGTCTCCTGATTGATGAAGAAAAACATAAAATTATCTGTATCAGTTAAGTATTTTCTTCCAAATGGCTCATAACGAACTAAACCGTCGAAATTTAACTGCAAAATTTTGCGAAGAAACCAAATGATTTTTCGGCACTTTAAAGGTACACAGAGCGATATTTGTCTACTTAGTAATAAACGGATCTAGTACAAAATCGTATCGTCAATCTAATACGGTGAAATGATGTCCGATTGTACAAACATAGTTAAAGGATTATTTTCTGGCATAAAATAAAAGGATAAATATCTGGATTAGCCCATATTGAAAACATTTTAAACCTTAAACAATATTCCAAGAAGTGGAATTATAAGGAAGTAATAACCAAATATGACCTGATAATTGCCAAATCAATCATTATTTTAAAATGAAAAAAAGGTCTCCTGATTGAAAAAGAAAAACATAAAATTATCTGTATCAGTTAAGTATTTTCTTCCAAATGGCTCATAACGAACTAAACCGTCGAAATTTAACTGCAAAATTTTGCGAAGAAACCCAAATGATTTTTCGGCACTTTAAAGGTACACAGAGCGATATTTGTCTACTTAGTAATAAACGGATCTAGTACAAAATCGTATCGTCAATTGGGGTACAAAAGCAAAACAGAATAGCGCCATTGACCACTGAAGCTTACAAACAAAATATTGTCTGAACCTTCTAGTCATGTTGCTACCGAAAATGTCAAATTTATTCATAGGACAATGTTCCGGGAAAGGCTTTATTGCGGTAAGCCATAAGTGAAAGTGTGAACCGGTTGGATTATTTGTTAAGTCTTAGGAAGGAACTTGTAAAATTGTATATCTCCAAAACTGTTATAGAAAATTGTGTAATATACATTTAACGCAGGAAATTGGTTATTATTTATTACAGAATATAATGATAATACAACTAAAATTCTTCAACATTTGGAAGTGGCTTTTTCCAAGCTTCCAATAAATGTGAACTCTTACAGTAAATTTGAAGTTATTATAATATATTATTTATGATAAACTTTATTGCAACGCTTTAATGTTAAAGACTTTTATGAGCACATAATCCCATCCAGCAGTGTATAGCATCTTCCTGAGGTATTAGATCGATAGTAATGTGAATTTTTAAAAATTTATATTAATGTGCAATAAACAATTTAGAAGTGTGAAGCAATGTTCGACTATGCCGATCATAAACACACCCAATCACTTATATTTAAGGAATATTTGCCAAAGTGCTTTATATGAAAAATACAATAAATTATTATTCCAAATTAATTAAATACTATACATATTTCAATACTGAGGTAAAAGTCTTAAACATAAAGCGATTTCATTAATTTGCTCACGCAGTTATTTTATGATGTTTTAAAATATAGCAAAAAATATATATGGACTACAGAATGATTCATTCCCATAAAGGATTGATGAAAAAGAGAATTATGAAAACCAATCATTTGTTTTAACCGGTTCTATAAATACCGAAATTTACATGACAGAATTTTTACAGAAAAGGCTGCTTTCATTCATAACACTGCATAATTGGTCCACTCGTTTAGCCTTTAATTAGTACAATAACAAAAGTGTATTAATTATTATTATTGTACTAATCAAGTATGAATGGAAGCAGTAATTTCTGTAAAAATTCTTTTATGTAAATTTCAGTATTTATAGAAACCATTGTAACAAATGATTGGTTTCTCTTGTCGCAACTGTAGATTGCTCGCAATACCAAGAACTTTTTTGGATATTTTGACTTCTTTTGTATCCTTAATTTTTCCCTAAAATTCCTTCGATCATCAGCAAAATATTGACCATTTCTTTGCTCTCTCTTTAGCCTCTAAATTTTTAGACGCGTTCCTGTCATAACTTTTTGAGCCTTGCATGTTTGTAAACCTGCATTAATTCTTCTTATCATATAATCCGACCACTGAATTGACAGGGCCTCTTCTCTACCGAGTACATTGGGAGCTCTTTTGAAAATGCTTTTTATTGGCTCCAGTAACATCATGTGGGACAATCCTTCTACCTCAAACTGGTTTTCCATCAACGGATAAGTTCTTCCGATACCGGTTTAATTATATCGGAAAGAGTATGATGGCAGACCTTTGAAAGCTTGGCTAAATTTTTGTGGGTCCAAATTGAGTTTTGTTGAAAAAATTTTATAATTTTATTACGCACTTTTTTCGGGAAACTGTTTTAAATCAGATTAACTATATATATATTTGTTAAATATCAAACTTAATAACTGGCATGTTTTACAGAGGTAACTTTAACAAAATAAAAAATTTGCAGTTATTCGATGGAAGACAACTCGCGTCTGCATAATTTTCTAATTTAATCGATAAATTTCATAAGGTTTAAAAATACCCGAGGAATCTTTTCTGTCCGATCAAGAAAGGATTAAAATTAATCTTTTTATGACTAAGGACATTCCAATAAACAAATTTTTCGTAAACCAGAAACAGCATACAGAAATCATCTA
This sequence comes from Cochliomyia hominivorax, assembly GCA_004302925.2. Classification (NCBI taxonomy): domain Eukaryota; kingdom Metazoa; phylum Arthropoda; class Insecta; order Diptera; family Calliphoridae; genus Cochliomyia; species Cochliomyia hominivorax. The sequence continues at coordinate 57,765,516 of PYHX02000467.1, forward strand.
AAATTCACATGAAAATGCATGAAATGGTCGCGTTATAGCCACGATTTGAGACCAAACTATGTGGGAAGTACTTTTGTAGGGGACAAATCTAAAATTTGTTTTGTTCCAACAAAAGTGAATAGAAACATTTATAGCGAATCTCCTCACTATTATAGATGAAAAAATGTATTATTATTATTTTTTTTGTACTTAAACCCAATGGAGAACAAGACGGAAGCATAATGACTTTAACTGTGCCAAGACTAAACATAAGCAAGTTTAGGAGGAAACTGATTCGATATACTTAAAAAAATTGTGGAATCAATGTCAGACAGTATTTTTGAAATTATCTACAAAAGGGGATCATCCGCCCAATATTAGTTATAATATATAGACCAAAATGGCAACTAAACTTTAAAATAAGTTAAAATAATAAAAAAATATATGTTTCTCTCAGATGTTAAAAATTCAGTATTTTGTACAAATTTTGCAACAATTTTAACTTTGTAGAAAAAGTTTTTCTCAAATTTAACAAAAAAACTGGAAGCTGTTCTCATTTGATTATTATTTTAGAATTTTAATCCATGAAATGGATTACTGTGTACCGATCCTCAAGCTCAACTGCTACTTTCTAACATCGTGATATGGAAAGAATATTTTCAAAGTCCACAAAAGTTTACTTACGTATGATTAATATTTAAATTTTAATTGAAAATATCACTTATACGCCCAAGATTTAATTGTCTTGAATAAAAATAATATAAATTTCCATAAAATATTTATCTTTCTTTATATTGGTCATTTACGTTTTATTTATTTTAATGAAAGAATACGCTAAAGGAGAGAAAGAACATCATAAAACTTAAGTATGAGTATGTGTGTGTGTCTATAAAATATAATAAATTTAGTTGCAACTACCATCAACTATGGAACTACATACTATATTAAAGCGATAAAATAAGACAACAACAACAGAAACAACAATAATAAACAATAAAACATGTTTTATTCTTAAGATAATGATAATAACAATAACAACATAAAAATGTTATACAGGATGAGATAAAATGTCAAAAAAAGATAACGTTTCCATACATATGAACTTTTGTTCACTTTTATACCCTCCACCAACACAATTGTTAAAGAGGGTATACTAACTTTATCACTCCGTGTGTAACGCTAAAGGGGAATTATCTCTGAACGAAATGTCGTAGGTAATATATATCCAAAAAAATTTCATAGAACTTATATTAGTAAAAAAGACAGTAACTCATCGCAAGTAAAATGACACACATATTTATTAAATTCTACATAATAAAAAGAAGTTAATTTCAATAACATTTTTGTTAATTTAACTTTTTTTTCGTCATACAATTTTTTATATTTTCTTTGTCATATTAAATGAAAAATAAAAAAATAATGTAAATATTTGAATTAATATGAATGAAATTAATGGAATACTTTGCATAAATTCATGAAAATACAAATGGAATATCAGCTGATCAACAAGCATGTAAGTAACTTTTTACCAAAATACATGCCAGTTGTCTCACCAACGTCGTTTGCCTATGCAATATTTTTAGGTATCTATTACGTCTTCTTCACCATTTAATTACTATCTAAAACAGACTTCTTCCCGGTATGCTTTGGTGGACAAAAATTCTCCGCAGTCCTAAAAATTTTACAAATCGACGTGTATTAAAATCGTATTTGGGAACAAATTCTCGCTGTAGTAGTTCTATGCGGTAATCAATATATGTTTTGTATGGGGACTTCTTCTATGTATTACATTTTGTCCAGTAAAACAGTACCTTGAGGAAGTGATTGGGACAAAATTCTTGCTATTAAAGTTCTTAGGATATTCTGTAATCAGCATTCTTCCCAATTCGATGTAATTCTTTCCTCAATTCAACAAAAATTGTGTAAATATAACTTAAATGTGGTATTTAAATTGAATAATATTTATCAATAAAAAGAATTATTTTTGTCAATTTGAATATGTATTATTCAAATTGATTAATATAAATTCAAATTAACTACATTTTTATTAACATATTGACAATTTTTCGTCAATTTGAAGAATTTACGAAAAAATAATGAAAATTTTCATTATGATGAAGATTTAGTTGGCTAATATTGAACCTACTTCTCTTCAATTCTATACCTTTTTTGTTATTTTTACTATCTTTTTTGATTCAGTGTGTATATACTTGTATCAAATCAAAGTATGAGTCCATCTGTCTGTTGCTGGCTCACTTTCTTCCACAATTATTGAAAATTATTGGCTCAACAAAATTTGGCCTGAGACAACGTTAAATAATTAAAATCGATAAATTAGAACAGATTATAATAATATATACTTCATTGCCGTTCAAAAAAAATGATCAAAATCGGTTTAGTAGAAAAATAGTTATAGCCAGAAATATAACTAATTTTATGACTCATTAAGTGTGTAATATGTAAGGAAAACTTTTATTTGCTGTATACGTCTGTAAGTATATGTGTGATTACGTATCTACTAAAAATTAGATAATTGCTTTACACATATTTGTGGTGGAGGGTATAGAAGATTCGGCATAACCTATACAGCATTATTACTTGTTGTTTTTCTTATTTTTCTGAAATGTTTCTTCATGTTCTTCATTTCTTATTGTTTCTCGTAGCTCTTTTTTCATTTCATTTTTATTTTTTTTTTCATTATTACTTTATCTCATTCCCTGTGGACAAGTGCTATTATTTTACGGAACGCTTAACATCATAGTAATAACAATAACAATAAAGGTATAATAGGAATTTATTTATATTTTCCTTGATATTATAATAAATTAAACAACTGTAACAACGAGGCACAAACTCCAATAAACAACATTACGAAAAAAAGAAAATTTACTAGAAAAAATCAACGTCGCAGAATAAAACGAATGACATTTTTATCTGTTTTTTTTTTTTTTGTTCTTCTTTTTTTTGTTGTCTGAATGGGTCAAAATAACAATAAATGTTGAAAGATAATTCTGTCGCAAAAAAAGAAAAACGTGAAAGATGTTTAAAAAATAATTGCAAATGTCTAGAAGAAAGATATTTGATTTATAAAATATTTCATTTAACTGTTAAAAATTGTTTTTTTTTTTTTTTTTTTGAAATTTCTTAGAAAATGATCTGATATAATATCAAGTGGGCAATAATATTAAAATATTTCCTTATGATGACATCATCGTAGAACTTAACTCAAATTATATTCACGTTAGACCTACTTTAATGTTACATATATTCTTGATTTGTGGGTAAATATATTTGTGGGTAAAATATAACTGTGACTTTTCAAAAACCTCTCCTCCTAAATTTATCTTTTCGAATTGCAGAATAATAACTTAAAGTAATTTTTATCAAAGTTGAACCGAATATTAAATTACCCCACCCACCACTTTCATTACGAAAACATTCGAACGGGAAAAATAATTTTACATTGTGTCAGCATAAAACTTAAACCTTAGGACTATAACAAATACTCAGTCCAAATCTCATTGAGCTCCGTCCGTTATTGTGTATATGAGCGTGCCAATTACAGATACACAGACAGGCAAACAGACAGTATTTAAGAAATTAGTACTTTTATACTTAAAAACCTAAAACTCTATTCTGTAATGACAAAATTAAAAAGGAGTTGTAAACAAATATGACTGGATATTCAAAATAGAACAACAATTGTTCCAAATTTCAATAGAATTGGTTTATATCTATTTTAAGTTAAAAAATAAGTTAAAACCCCATATGGGAGCTCTAAGCAAATATGAACAGATATTCGTCAAATACGTTAGGAATACTAAAGATTATTTGAAAAATAATTGTGCATATTTTCAAAAAAAAATTAAAAGCCTTAATTAATTTTCAGGAAGGTGCTATAAATAGAAGCTTTTCACATCAATGAAAGATGTTTTTAGAGTTCCATCTATAGCTCCAACAGATGATGTATTAAAATTCTATATTTCTTGTAATTTCATTCTTTAAGGTAAATTGTTTTATGAATAAAATCACCTTTTATTGCGATGTCAGATCACTAGCATTTCACCAAATTGTTCAATTGATGAAATGGATTGATCAGATTCACAACAAGACTTTGAGTCCGAAAAAATTGGCAGAAAATAAAAAAAAAAAAATATTTTGTTTTAAATTTGTGACTCTTTAAAAAAAGAAACGAACAAAAAATTTACTGAAATTTTTAATATTCTTCCAAATCCCGAATACTGTCATAAACTTGACTGCATAATTATAATGTAAATAGAAATTTTCTTAACAAAGTTCATTTGTTAGATAGACAAATAGATTTTGAATTAAAAAATATACATTTTTTTACTTTTGTTTCAAAAATTTCCCTTGTTATTACAGAAAATGATAGAAAATAAAATAAAAGAAACTTTTTCTAACTCCACTTGAGACAATTTAATAAAGTTGGACAATTACTGTTGCCAACATACGCAGTCTAAAGTCTAAATAAGAAAAAAATGTACAAATACAAATGACTTTGTTACATTTTAACTTCCAAATTTGTATCCCTTTTTTATTCTTATATTTTGTAGATTATAGGACTTTCTTTTTAATGGCACTCAACGGTACTAATGAACTTAAAGTAATGCAGCCACTTAAGTAAACTATTGTGGTTGTTATTGTCGTTGCTGTTACTATCTGTATCTTTTTATTTTTCCTCAAAATCATTGTATCACAATTCTAACTACAATGACAATGATTTGGATAATAATGATAACAATAATTGTGATAATGATGTTTCTTTGCCTTAAAACTAACAATGTTACTATTGCTGTCAGAGAGAAGGATGAAGATGATGATGATCAGGTTGATGTTGATGGGAATGAGATGTTTGTGTATGTGATGATTTTTCTTGTTGTTGGTTTTTATTAGAAGGTGATGGTTTTGTTAGAACTGATGTTATTGCTGTCGTTGATGCTGTAACTTTTGCTAACAACAAACAGCAATATGTAACCACTTTTCCACATTTTTTTTGTTGTTGTTACTAATACAATATTAAAATTTTAGCAAATGTGATGATTCTAATTTCTTTGTGAGCACTGTGGGATAAATTTGTTAAAATAAAAGGTTCTTTTTCAATTTATTTACCTTTCAATATTGATCAATTCATTCGTTTGCTCTAAAGAAATACAATCTTCTTACTGGACGTTCAGCAGCGTTCACATATATTTTTTATGTCAATTCTTATGTAGAACCTTGAAGAGAATATGGTTAGGAAACAATTTCTATACCCAACACCAAAATGTTTTTGACTGACAGAAAAAAATTACCTTCACCTTCCTTAAGTACACCATACGATAAAAATCACATTCTGAGAAAATCGGTTTATACGGGGGTTTGGTAACTACCACTCTTAGTCAATAATGTGGTGTAGGGTTTTATATAGTCGGACTTGATCGACAAAAACTTTTTACTTGCTTTTATGCGTTTTCATAATACAAAGTTTTGGATGTACACTGATTTACAAAAGTAGTCATACGATGATTAAAATGATTTGAATGATTTTAGCATATTATCAAGGGCACAATGGTCGTTTCAACGGATATCTTCATCTTTGGTTTCTTTAAATGTTAGGTATCATTAAAAGAGATGGTGAAATATTAAGACTTTTTGTTTGTTGCGATCATAGGTTTTGAACATTATTCTGGGTCTCTCGATGTAAAATCGTTGTATTCTTATCTTAGGAGTTTTAGGAGATTTATCACGAGGGAAAGAAAACGATGACAAAAGATTTAGCCTGTCTTCGTAGATTTAACCTCACGATGCTCTTGGAACTGGGTGAATAAAATGCACCTGACACCTTTCGTAGATGCAACTGAATACTACACCTGAGTACCAATTCGAAGCCATGTATGTGGACATGAGTTCTCCTTTAGTTATGAGCGTAGCCCATCTAACATACTGCCGATATTTTGAAAAAAGTGAAAGGTGTTCACATATTGTAATTGCATTCACTAATCATAATTTTTCTCCTTCTCGCACAAATTTGTCCAAAATCACAAAATTTTGATCGTTTAATTAGGCACATAAGAATTTATGTGTTGAATTACCTTTTTTCTACATTGATCCATGAAAGGCGCTCGTCTATGGGTGTCTATCTTTTATCAACCCTCCAAATTTGCCAAGTCAAATGCAAGGGAAAGGAGACAATTAAATATAACTTTGTAATTGTCTTACTCACACACTCACTCAACGTCTTGAGAATATTTTGTAAGTTTCGATCTGAATAACCAGCCTGTACTTCAGAACACTAATATTATTAAGATCATGCACTTCGCCATCGCATATTGTTGGTTATATTCTAGACTGAAGCAGTATCTATAACTAAGTTTTGGGATAATAATATAAAAGGCAAACTGCGCTGACGTAAGAACAGTTGCAAAAAATCAAAAAATCGTTAAAAACATCATTCTTTAGTATCTTGTATGAAAAGAATAAGAGGTGACTCTAAGTGGACTTTAGACGAATTTTTCCTGTATCTTTTTCTTATTTAAACAGACTTATCTGATATCTTCCATTTCGTTATAACTTAACTAATTATTTCAATTACTAATTAGTCCCAAAAAAATCACAAAAACTTGTCCCATTGTGGTTGGGATGATGATGGCAATGTTGGTGTTGATAATGATGTTGACGTTGATGGTGATAATAGTGATAGTGATAGAGTTGCTAATAATGAAGTTATTTTGTAATGTTATGTAAGTTAAGATATAACAGATGCCATGGGTGTTTTTTGTTACTTTAGTGTGTATGTGAGGATGTGGATGTTAGTTAAATAACATCTAACATCCACATTCTCACATACAAACAAAAGTAACAAAAATAGTAAAGAAAGAAAATGAACAACGTTTTAAATACACAACTAAACTAAACACATTCCAACTAACTTCGATATATTCTAAGCAAACACTTGTGTGTCTCCAAGTTTATATGTAAATATTAAATGTGTGTATAGTTTGAAGTACAAGCAAAATAGTATTAGATGTTACAACTAAAAATGGCAACATCTTGTGTAGCAACATTTCACTTCATTAAGCAAAGTTGTAAGTTTAAGGCAAAACTAAAAAAATGACAAATAATCACTAGTACCAAAAAGTGAGAGACATAAATACACTGACTTATATATGCTATAATACATATATAATGACATATATATGCTATAATCCTTTTATGTAAATGAAGTTTAGTGTGAACACACACAAACATTCACAGATAAACGAAGGCTTGTTAAATAGGCTTAAATATAGTATAGGTTTTTTGCCGAAAATGTAGTTACTTACTTAGTTAAAGCTTGTGATTAGTTTAAATGGTGAATACAGGTTGAATACAAGTTTATTCGAATACTTCAATAATTCTATCTAATGTTAACACTATGGAATGATTTTTAGAAAAATAGTCCGGTTGTGTTCCACAAGTTTGATTGGGTTGCAGCCAAAACTTATTCTATTTAGAATATAAGAATGGTCATGCTTTGAAGCATTTACCACATAAATTATTGCGTATTAATCGAAGGATGAATATATCCATCTCTATTATCTGGTTGCTGTATAAGATTTAATACTTTATATATATACTACCTTTTTCCGGTAATGGTTTTATATTGGATCCATTATCCATATTGAACTTAAACAATATCTCGAAAAGATGGGAACTTTAACCAAAGATGGACCTATATACGTGATATTTCTTACAAAAAATTCTGCGAATTTATAAATAATTGTTCCAGCAAAATGACATTTTTGGATTTATTTTTATATCAAAACAAATGTTTCTGAAAATATGGGAAAGTTATGTTTAAAATTGTGAACTATATGACAAACAGACTTTGGGGTGTCTAAAAACTTTGGACACTTAAGCCTATAAATTATTTTCTATTAATCCGATTTAGACGTTTTTTGAACGATGGTTAAGTGAACGCAGCTGTAAAGTGCGATAAAATTTTTTGCCAAAGTTCAAAGAATTCGGATAATTAGACTTAGAGTAAGAATATATTCAACAGAGAGTCTGACAGATGGATATAGCTTAACTGACTCAAATTTTGATAGATTGATAAAGTTCATATTCTCTCATCATCACCTGTGTGGGTGGAGGTTATTAAACAACTTGAAAGTGATTATTACAAATCACAACTAAGACAAATTTTGATAGGGTTTCCTATGAGTACAACACTTTGTAATATTACACACATAAAGATTCTGCATAAGAGTTTCAAGGAATAGTTTTAGGGGCAACATATTTATAATCGCTATTTGAAATAATAGACCCATTATTTTCAATAAGCATCACCCTTGTCTAAAATAATTATAATATTTATTCAATGAAGTAACTTTAAAACTACATTTTGCAGCTTGTTCTTTTTTTTACCTGTACAGCCGGATGGACCGAAATATTTAAGCTGTGTTAAAAGTGGAGATAATACTATTTTTTCTTCCCATTACCAATATATGCATAAAGTAGATACAAAAAAATGGCAAATAACTGCTGGTAAAATCTTTGAAACAAGTTCAATATTTGTCAATACAGACAATTTAACTTCAAAATTAATGATTTAAATTTCATACGACTTCATTAATGTCCAAACATCTTTATAAATTGTAAGTCGATTTTTACACTGTCCACCACCAAAAGTAGCGATGAAGGTATATTAACTTAGTCCTTCCATATGTGACGCCAAGAATTTATTATCTTAGACCCCACAAAGTATTTATATTGTTGCATCATACCAAAATCTAAGTCGATTTAGCTATACCCTGTCCTAGAATTATTGTCCGAATTAAACGAAATTTCGTCTGAGCATTTGTTGTTGTTCTAAGCAGTTTTTTTATTTAAAACCAGCCATATAGATTCATTAACAAAAAGATAGACCGATATCTAAAACAATCTCAAATTTCCGAAAAATAACTTTTTAATTTTTTAAACAAAAGTTACTTGATTGAAACAAAAAAACAACTCTTTCATACAGTTATATGTGCTTTATTATCATACAAAAAATTTAAAAAATCGGATCTGCAAAATTTTGTTACAACACAAAATCTGTGTGTCTTATTTTAAAGAAAATTTTCTGAAATTTGCCGTACATATTTATTTTGATAAAATAACAAAACCGAGAAAAACTATATTTTGCTGGGGTCACTTTTTGACCTTGTGATCGGGTCATTATCTTCTAAGACTCTTAAATATGAACTGTTAGGCCCCTTCCCGGAAAACAGTTTTTAGATTATAAAACTATATACTATTAAATGTATATGAACTTATATTCTTTACTCACTTAGATATATCTTACCCTCTTAGCAAACACCGGTCAATATTTTGTTTCTGGGAAAAGACTTTAAAATTATAAGACTTTTCAAATGGAACAATTATATTGAAAATCGGAACAATTATTGATCTAACTCTCTAAAATTTGTAATTTTACACTTATCGGGTCATAGTTTGCTGCAGTTCTCATTTAAGGCTTTTTTCTAGAAAAGGGATTTAAATTTAATACAACTTTATTGAAGTTTGATACAATTGTTCCTTTAAACTGTCTTTAGTATATGATATTTGCTTGTATATTATCGGGACATATTTGTTCATTACTTAAGGCTTAAAATGGGCTAATTATATTCAGATATTTATCTAAATGTTGTGCTAATGGAGGGTATATCAAATTCGGCACAGCTGAATATAGCATCGTACTTGTTTTATTTTTATAAAGTTAATCTATTATATATTTATAATTAACTCTTGTTCCATCCCCAATATTAATACAACTAAATTGTGTATATTAAGTCAATAACGTATATATGTATATATAAAATACATATTTACAAAATATTTAGCCAACGAAAACAATCTTCTTAGGGGGATTGTAATTTCATTTATTTTGACACGATATTTTGAATTTTGATTAATGATTTTTACATTTTTTTCTTTCGCTCCTTTAACATTTTGACACATTATTGTTGTTGCTATCATCCACCCACATTCAGACATATAAGAGATATTGAAAAAATAAAGAAAATAAATTACTTACCGATTTTCGAGTAAATTAAATTGTCTTCCCTCATAAGTGTTCATCATAATAAATTATTTTGATTAATATACCATTTCTTTGAATATTTTATCGATAACTTAATATAAACATGTATCAATATATACGAGTATACACATTAAACTTTATTTACAAATGTATATGTTTTAAGGATCATAAATATGTTAAAGAAAGCTAAGTAGTGAACTGTTAATTTTGTAGAGCTTCCGAAAATTAACAAGATTTAAATATTAATTAAATTTATTGCTACAATTTCAATTGGTTGAAATATAACCCGTAAGATCAATTTATAATTAATTTATTTAATTTATTTATATATAATTTTTCAAATGCCATAATATACATTTGATAAGATTGATTATTAATCATAAATTAATCTTATTTCTCTCAAATCACAAATTAATTTTCGGCAAATTTTTAAAAACCCGACATACGCAAGGTGACCAACTTTGGAGAGAAACCAACTACATCAATGACCAGAGAGGGATGTACTCTTCCAAGCACCTGAAGTTTAGCATTGAGATAGTTAAGATGGTTAAAAATTACGAAACAATTTAAAATAAGCAATAATACCTCACTCTACATTATTGATAAAAATGGTAGTTACAAAAAATTAATGAACGACCCTCATATAATTTGATGTTGTGATTTACTCTTTAGTGTGTAGTACATTATTGTGACACTAAGATTTATGTGAAATTTATGAGTTTTAAAATAAAATTTTCTGGTGGGGTATTATATGGGGGTTACAAGAAATTTTGAACCGACCCTCGTATAATTTTGAACATCAACTTTTGCTTATAATTATCTTAATTTGAACAATTATTATTACAATGTCAACGAGTATCTGAAATTTTTGCCCTTTTTAAGTAATATTTGGAAAGGGGTTTGTATGGGAACTATGAGAAATAATTGACCGAACCTCGCATATTATACAACTTTCCTATGCCAAATTTCTTTTAAATTGCTTTGGACTTTTATGACTTTAAAGCCCCATACCGAGAAGAACATAAATATGGGAGGTTCGGTTGTGTAGGGTTTAATTATACGAGGGTCGTTCATTAATTTTTTTTAAATAACCGACGATGTCATGTAGGGTATTAGATAGTTGGAATTGACATTCTTTTTTGTTCATTTAATTTTTTCTTAATTTGGTCAATTTTGCCAACGTATTTGTAAAGCATGTCAGTTATTTTAATTGGTCCTACAAAAAGTTGACCAAGCATTTCCAAAGTTATTAAACCGTACAGAAGAATTTGTCCGTTAATAGAAAACTTAGTTCAGGTAGTAGGAATGTTTCCCATTTTCAAAGAAACTCCCAACACATCCAATAGGAAAGTTTATGCAGTGTTCGGACTATTTAGTAAAACAAGTGAAAGCTAATGGAGGTTTAGAAAAACACACGGCTCAACAAGCCTAGTGGACAAAAACGAAGTGCGAAAAGCGAAGTCAAGTTTTTTAAAAAAGTATTATTGCCGCAAAATGGATGATGCTGATACTCGAAGAAAAGTTAAAGGAAAGTTTACGATCCAAATCAGTCAAAATTTCACAAAAAGTTCTTTATATGATAATAAAAATGCAGTTGCGGTAAAAGAAGGAAATCATTTACAATATTCTTACAAAAAATGCATTTTCCACTCATAAGACTTAATAATGTGTCCACTTTTATTTAGCCCTTGAGTGGAAAAAGAACAATAATGTGGGAGAGGCAAATCCTCCAAACTGTTCGTAGCTAGGGCCAGGGGAGAAACTTGGGCTTTTGTTAAAAGATAATTGAAGATAATAAAACAGAATGAAATTTCAAAAGATATATTTTTAATTCTTTGGCATAATTAACCTAAAATCACAATGATGGTACCTTTTGGATCTACCAATGGTAGTATTTAGATTTTCTGTGACAATAAATGTAAGAATGCGAAATTTTGTGTATAAGATCCAAATAATTAAGAAATGTAATGGTACTTTTTGGATTTTATAAAGTACCTTTAAGTATTTTTTGTAATAACTAATTGAATTCATAGAATTGAATTCATACAAATTAACAGACGAGGACTTAATGGTACCTTATGAAAATTCCAATCGTACCTTTTAATTATTTATTTATTTTTTTAACTTAAAAATATGAAACGAATTATAAATATCGCTAAACGGATAAACGGTTCCTTTTTCTTAAAGTGGTATTTTGTTTTTCTACAAATTTTAAAAAAATCATACTTCGTTACATTTAGGTCTTGCGCTAACGAAGAAGCGGAAAAAATTCCGTAAAATTAGCAAAATAAATATTTTAATACATTTTTTAAATCTCAGTAAAAGTGTATTTAAAGTATTTTAACGTAAAATAAATAAAAATTACATTCTACCAACTAGAAAAGTGTGGGGGAGAGATAGAAAAAAGATCAGTTTTGTTGCTGATGTTCTTTTTTGTTTTTTTTTAATTGTTGGAACATCAATAATGACTATGATGATTGGAGGAATGATGATGGGGGTTAATGTTGACTACAATGCTGCCAATAATGTTACTGTTTGTTGGTATGTATTTATTGTCAATACATAAAAAAATGTAACAGTAATATTGTTGTAGTTGGTGATGATGACGATGGTTAAGATGACTGCATTGTCGCACGTAAAATAGCTTATCACGTGCCACAACATCAAAGCCCTGGCTTTATAAGTCAAAAATAATGACAATGTAGGAACAACACGTATTTGAGTATGTTATTTTATAGTTTACAATTTTAAACTGTAGCATAAGTGGTATCAAAGTATATATAGAATGAATACAAAAATATATACTTACACATACCAACATACCATATGTACATCACATTTTTTTCTGTAAAACATACTTTATAAACCAACAAAACTGTTAACTATAAAACAACAAAATAACACTGTAGTCACCAAGACCAAGACCAACACCCACCCCAACCAGTTTATATGGTTTCAAGTAAATCTTCTTACTACATTTATACGTAAACTACTAAATCTAAAGGATTTTTTTCCATATCAAACTGTAGCATAACAAATTAGGAGAGAATGCTACAGGAGGCAATGACGAATTTAAAATTAACTACAAGAGATTCATTTCTATGAACTAACTTATAATTGCAGCATCGAGATCAAGCCATAATACAATGAATCATTTGGTGCCAGAGCAGCAAATTTTTATATGAAAAAAAACGTTATTTAAATTTTGGATTTTTTTGGAAGTGAAATAAACATTTGGATTTTTTAATTCGATCTGTGTTACTCACGATATGACATACATTAACATATCCTGATTAATCTCATTGGTGGACTATGCTTAAAAAGGAACCAAAGGTTTCATAGTTTTACATCACATGTATTGGTGTTTTGTTGATGTAGAAAATAAAAACAAAACGGTTCTTAAAATAACGCCTTTAAAATTATATAAAAGTAAAAAAAGACAGAATGAAAAAGAACGTAATGCAAACTAACATCAGGATTTTTTACATAAAGTTTTATGCAAAAGGATCCGTTTTCCCAGCAATCATTTGAAACCCCTTTCTATACGCTCCGCAATTACAGGTGTGCTAAGGATAAATTAACTTTGTCATTCCGTATGTAACGCTAAGAAAGAATTATGAAGTCTTATGAATGAAAGCATTTTTTTGGAACATTCCTTGATGCAAACTTTGTAACAAATGATGGGCTTTTCTCGCAACTGCACATTACTTGCCGTACTAAAACCTTTTAGGAAATTTTGACTGATTTTAAGTCCTAGACTTTTCTTCAATATTTCCTCAAGCATCAGCAACATAAAATTATTAACCAGAAGGTTGCGTAAATGTGCCAGAATAAATGTTTCATAATTTATTATGCAGCAAGAATATTAAAAAAACCTGGTTCAATTTCGTGCTCCGTTTTTGGTCCTTAAGTACTGAGCACCGTTCCTATCAGAAACTTTACGTTGTATATTTTTAAATCTACATTCACTTAAAGTTTTCGTACTCAATAGTCTGAGTACTGAGTTAACCGGACTGCTTACCTACCGGATGTGTTGACAGCTCTTTTGAAAATACTTTCTATTTATGGCTGTAGATCCATAATACGGATCATTGTTCCTAACTGAACCAGGTTACTTATTTACGTACAAGTTGTCCCGGAACTGTTTAATAACATGGAAAAGAGATTGACGGCAAACCTTTGAATGTATGTAAATATTTTTTACATAAAAACCATTTTTATGCCACCACCACAAGTGGTGATGAGGATATATTAAATTTATCATTCCGTATGTAACGCTAAAAGGGAATCATCGAAGACCTCATATAAGTATATATACATCAAATCATATATATAAAATTATTACAGCTGGTTTTCTGTGAAAAACAGTTCACAATTTTGGACTTATACATAAACAAGCACTGCATTCCATTACCATCTGATGATCTCTTCCTTTCTAAGAAGTACAAGCAACCATTCAGAAAAGCTAATTCGCTCTCTTTGGTAACACAACTGGGTCAAAAATTATTAAACCCACGTTAGTAACGGGCTTAGACTATAGTTAATATTTCCTCAATCGTAAATGATGTATTGAATGCGCAAGTTTTTGAAAGCTTCCAGTTTTTTTCCTGAGAAAAACTATTCTAAATTTTTTAACAAAAATTAAGTGGATTTAGAATCAGCTGTATTTGCTTCTTCATTGTACAAAAAAATATGAAATCGTGTTCAACAAAAAGATGGCTATAGGCCAAAATATGCAAAATTTCAATACACTCTGTACAGTGTTGCCGTTGGTGCGAAAAAATATCCCTTCTTTGTCCGCTTTTTTATAAGTTTAATTTTTATATAAATTAAGGACGAAGCAAAATAAAATATAGATTTAAGAACTCATTCACGGTACTTTTAAGAAATCAGAATGAAAATCGGAATAATGATAAATGTAAAAAAAGAACTAATTGTTGACTAATATTTCAGAATATTCAAACATAAAACGGAAATAGAGCAAATTTATATTTTAAAGCTATTCGAAAATCGTTAATTTATGTTAAATTAAACCTATTGCGACCTATGTTCTACAAATTACCTTCGGCCCTTTCGATTTAGCTTCCATATAGCATCGCTCTTCTGAATATGGTTTAAAGCTTATACAATTTTTAAGCATAAACATTTTTTTTAAATTCGACACATTTCTATAACTGCCTTGAATATATGTTGTTATTATAACCAATATCGGAATAGAATATAGAATCCTTATTTGTTTCTTTTATGTTGCAAACAATGTTACACGAATAAACCTTATCATATCTTTTACAAATAAAATATTAACCAATATGTTTACTGGGATACAATAAATATGATGTTTGCTTAGATGCGTTTAGTAAGTTTTTGGACTTTTTATAATTTTTGCATATATTTGTATATTGAAGTATTGTAATATTACAACATAGTATGATACCTAAAGATGAATTCACTCGTAGTTATTCATTAGTAAAAAATAAACTTTTAGAAAATACATGAATGCTGAATCTTAAATACTCCCACAATTTATTCTAACCTTTAATGAACACTTTTAACCATCTCTTTTGTGCTCTTCAATTCTCTTTTAACAAGAACCCAATATCTCTCCACTGGTCTTAGTTCCTGGGAATTTGAAAGATTTGCATCTTTTGGAGCAAATACCACAATGTTGTTCTTGTACCATAGTGGCAGAATGCTACTGATGTAAAATTTCGGTATTTATAGAGCCCTTTGTAGCAAATGATGAACTTCTTTTGTCGCAACTGGACATTGCTTGTCGTACCAAAAACATTTTAAAAATTTTTACTGCTTTTAAGTCCTAGACTTCTTTCAAGTATCGGCAACATAAAATTCTTAACCAGAATGTTGTGAAAATCTCTCGGAAAATACATTTCATCATCTATTATGCAGCAAGAATATATAAAAAAAATCTGATTCAATTTTGGTGCTTGGTTTTGGCCATTTGGCAAAATCTTAGAGATCGTGAATATGTTTCTAACAGGCAGATAGACTTTTAAAATCGTCTCAGATTTTAATGTGGTTATAAATGAAATTCTTTACAGATCTTTTGATGATTCCTTTTTGTCGCTACACAGATCCAATCATAAAAGTTAACATGTTTTTCATATCCGGTATTGTTTTGAAGTTATTTATATTTGAGAAGAGCCATTTTCATATGATAAAAAACATTCAAAATTCTGAATGCAAATTAAGGCTTTGGGATTTTAGAACAAAGGGTCTGGACTAGATCTATAAAATTTTTGCCAATAGAATTTTTATTCGAAAAAAATAGTCAGAAGTTACAGTCGATCAACCCAAACTGTTTTACATTGTTGGTTAAAAATGGTAGCTAACAAAAATTAGTAAACGTACCTCGTATTTATTTATTTTCTGATTTTTTATAAGTGAGATTATTGTGACTCAAGATCTTATAAAATTTTGAAAGTTGAAATGCCTAATAATTCTAAAACTTTTCTAAGAAATTTCATGATATTTAACACATATAATAACATTATGTATTTCAAAACTTTTTGATTGGGTAAGGGAGTGTAACAACCCAATGTTTCTAATATTTAAGGTAATTCCATCATATTTAACAATCGTTCGATTTCAACATTTGATTTTCTGAAATTGCCATAATAGCAGGTTGATCATTTTTGAAATATATTACTTACGTTAATGTGTAATTTTAATAAATCTAGCCACTTTCAAATTTTGTAAGAAAATTTTCTGATTGTACAACAGGGGACAGAATTCAGAAATATTACTAAAAATTTACAAAAAAATGGATCCAAAAACAAAAGATTAGAAATTTAATATTGTAAAACAACTGCAGTCAAAAAAAGGTAACCAAAATAGTGTTCTAACATATAATGAACGAGGTATAATTCATAAGTAATATGAATTGCGAAAAAAAGAGACCATAGAGATTTTATTAAACTATTAATTACTTTGTTTGCTATTCCGGAATGGTCTCAGAAAAACCAATAATAAATGGTAACCCAATCGAATCGAAATGAAATTAACGTATGGTTGGTACCTAAAAATTTTAATTATTCACTTAAATAATTTTGAACAGTACTACTACTGCGAAACACATACATTCGCATATATTCACACCTTTCTATTTGTAGCTGGTGCACGTATCTATGTATTAATGTTTGAGTTTGTCAAAAAATAACAACACATACTCATGCATAACTGAAAACTCTTTTAAGCTGAGAATAAAAGAAAACAAAAATTATTAAAGAATTTTTCTCAGTCTTTTATTACAGAGTTTTAGTGTACAAAGGAATCTGAAAAAGTCACTTCAGAAAATTGTGTCGTATTACATTGCTACAAACATATTCCTCGCTGCAATATTAATATTTTTTTAGTCTCTTACAGACAAGACCAGACTTTTGTAACGGTCACCGTTTATTCATCTATCAGATCGTCCTATAAAAATCTCGAAATTTGCTGCAACTCTATATTGCTTGCATTAAAAAGGACTTTTTGTTGGGCTGCTTTTGGTCCTAAAATTTTCTTAAACATTTCCTTGAGTATCAGCAAAATTCAATTTTTGACCAAGAGGTTGCGAATAATCTGTCAAAGTATACGTTTTATCATCCATTTCGCAGCAAAAATATTTTTTAGAATTATAAAGATTTGCAGCGTTCCTGTCAGGGAACACTTTCCTAGACCATTCCTTGCACCGAAACTAGGTTTTTTTAACTTAAAAAATTAGATTAAATTTTAACTCTTTTCCAGGGGAGGGACCTTAGATTGAAAATATAGCAGATATTCGCAAAATTAATAATGTATAGAGCAGTAATTGCTATATACATTATTAACGAAACTTTAACTTTTAATGCTATAAAAAATATGGACAGGTATTCGCCAAGAAATTAAAACACATCCAATACAGTTAGAAAAATTATCGTGCTGATTTTAAATTAAATTGTTTCATGTTCATATAAGTTTCCCAGAAGGGGAGTTATATGGCTGAAATTGGTGAAATAAATCGTAAATATCATGTTAAGAAAAGTAATTGTGCCAAATTTCAAAAGAATTGGATCTATTAAAGGGTTAAAAAAGATAAACCTCATTAGTTAGAGAAATCTTTGGGACAACTTTTGTTTTGGACAATAAATATAGACAAATTTCATAAATTTTGGCCAATTTTTTGAGACGTGAAAGATTTCGTCGCACTTATATATTCGCAGCAAAAATATATTTTTATCACCAACATGTAAGTTGTTGAATTTATTTTATTTTGATTATAATTTCGTTGCTGTAATAAAATTATTTTTATTAAATAAAAACAATATTGTAGTCACATTATGTTTGGAAATATGTTTGACTGATCACAATTTTATTGCTATTGAACAGCAGTTATGAAAAACTATTGTTATTTGGACGAAATATAATTGAATATTAACAAATATTTTTTACAATTTGTGTTAACATGGAAAATTACATACAATTGAATTTATATTCTCATTAAAAAATAGAAAAATAAAATTATATGACGAAGACATTTCAAAGAATGTTTAAATAATTTCCAAATATTTATATAAATAAAAGTAACGATAATATTTCATAAAAAAATATTTTTATTTAATAACAAAATAATGCGAACAAGCAAATTTTTAAAAATGTTTTAACAATATTTTGATAAGAATAACAGTATAGTGGCGATAACAATAACTATTGTTATTAATGCAAAATCACAATGCGAATAAATAAAACTTTTATTACAAAAACAATAATTTTTCCTGGAATTTTATTTTTTATTGTTAATGAAAGTGAATAAACAAATTCTTTAGTTATGGTAACAATATCTAATAACAATAATATGATGCTTTTTGTTTATATTTACAGCAAACATGTTTTTTCTCCGCGTTTAGACGTTACATGCGGAATGAAACTTATCTCCAATTATGATGGCGGAGAGTACAAAAATTAAATAATACTTGATTTAAAAGTTTTAATGAAAATGTGTGTTAAAAAATTTTCGATCTCACTTTTTAATTGATAAAAAATGCTATATTTTTTTTAATTATCATAATGCACCAATTCTGATCAAAATAGTTTTAATTAAGTAAATATTAATTAAAATTTTATTAAATCAACTTAAATTAATTTTATTCAAAATTAAGTATTTTATATGGAGAAAACTAATTCTAAGTAAATGAATCCTTCATATTTTCTTTCCCCTCTTAGATATTTTACAAAAAAAATCTTTTCTATTAAGAAACTTTTATTATAAATTTATCTTCTGTATATGTAGACACACATACATACAGAAACCAAATACAATATTATTGTCATAAAATACTTAAAATATAATGCGATAATTTACATCATTGTTGGTAAATTATCCTTAAATAGCATTAAGAGAAATACAAAAGCACACACGCATACAAAAGTATTTTACCACTTGTGTATTTGGCGTAATAGTGTAATACGATAATATGTATATGTGTTAGTGTGACTACTGGTTATAAATGCAAACCGCATAAAGATATTCTCACTCATCTACAATTATACTTATTCTATAGTTATATTAATACAAACATATAAATATATTTTTAATATAAATATGTACTAATACATATTAACATTAATAAGTGTATGTATGTGGTGTTACTTAATATTAATAATGTAACTTTAGAAGTTGAGTAATGAAACTTCTTAGAAAAGCTAAGTGGACAGAAAAAAGGAAACAGTTGCGCAACATATCTAATTAATAAATGAATCGAATTTAAATAAATTAAAACATATTATTTGATAAATATACCGTTAAATATGAACATGATAATTTATTATCGATGAAGGATTACGCTGAAGGAATAGTCGAATAATTTATCGTTTTTTTAGGTTAAATCCCGATTGCGAGTAAAGCTCTAATATGAAAGTTACAGTCAAATATGGTCTTATCTTCATGAAGTTGTCAACTTATGCTGATAACGAGCCGACATTATTAATGTTGGTTTTTATAAAAAAATTTTAATATTAAAATGTTCTAGTAAGTTGTAAACCGATTAGTTGTACATGCTCTAACTCATATAATGATGTGGTTCAAAAGCGTTTTATTTGCAGAATCAGCTAATGGGGTAATTAGTCAAATATAACTTTATGTGACATCAAGATCAAATCGGTGACCAAAAATTTTTTTCAATATTTCTTCTGGAATAATCAGCTAAAATCTAATTCATAAATATTTTGATTTGAATCGATTTTGTCCTTTTTGTACCTATGCCGACAAAAAGAGTTTGCTATATAGTTCGAAACTTAAAAGATTAGCTTCAGAAATTTGTTGCGTTAGCTTATTTTGAAATAATAATAATAAATGGCAAAACATTATTCATACTAGCACGATTACTCCATCTAGCTTCCATATAAATCTTACATAATTCGTGAATATGGGTCAAACGAAAATTGTATCAAGCTACGACCATTACGTAACCTATCCCGAAAATTACGTATTCCACAATATTTTGTGTTCTTTATATTGCGTTTGAGCTTAAGTTTTTAACGCGTTGAAAAATATTGCTACCACCACTTTGACTTAGAATAACTTAAATAACTCAGAAGAGTCGATTTAACTAAGTCCGTCGAAATTTAAGAGATATTTTGGCACGTATTATTATTTTGCCCAAGGACGATTTTTGGCACAAATAAGTCAAATAGAATTCAAAAATGATGTGCGAAATTATACTAGTATCGGTTCACTATTTCTCATAGGTCCCATATAAGCACCTTTAATAACATTACTTATATTTCACATATACGTTGTTATTGTGATAAGAATTGCTCAAGTTAAAATATGTATAAGCAAAAATCACTAAACGAAATTTTACTAATGTCGGTCCATAATTTTCTCCAGCATCCGTATTGTAACACCCCCCCCCCCAAAAAAAAAAATACTTTTACAAATCCTACATATATGAGTACCCTAATATACTGCACTCTCAAGCACAAATTAGAAAATATATTTATTGGAGGGTCGATCACTAATATTTGATAGATATTATTAATGACAAACAATGTGGTCTAGGGTATTAAATAATCGGGCTTGACTGACTTGTTTTTACCCGGTCATTAGGGTTTAACCATGTTGTAAATTTCATGAATTTTTTTGCAACAGTTTCTGAGAAAAATGATATTAAATGATTTAAATGAATGATTTAACGAACAACAACTCTTCATTAAATTTTATCCAAAATTTTAGAAGCTTATAAATTTTTGATACTTCAATGTTATGGTTTACCAGTTTCAGAGATATGTAAATAAGTTCTTTGATTAAAATCAGATATCAACCTATAACTTTTCTCTTAATAAACCAATTTTGCCGGATTTAAAGAACAAATATCTTGGGACAAAAGCTAAATTTCATTGTATTCGGTCGACGGACAGACGAACATACATAATTTAATCAACTTGATTTTATGTAAAAATTATGGGTTCTTTAATAACTCTTTTTACATTACGTGGAATGACAATATTAATATTGCCCTCATAACCTCTTGTTTTTTTTTAACCGATTTTTTTTAACCGATTTTGTGAACTTTTTTTAATTTTATGTCAAAAGAGTAAATTCTTAAAAATTACTATTTTATTTACCAAAAAGTTGCAAGGGATTAAAAAATTGCATTTTGCGACTACGGTAACATTATCTACAGTTAAAGCTTAAACGAAAAAAAATTAAAATGAAATAGAATATATTAACAATAAAATGTCTGAATTCCCCTTATGTTTTCTATTGTTATTATTGTCATTATTATAGATTTATACCGGAAAAGAAAGGCCATAACATCAAGAGAAGAGTATATAATATAAAGTGTTTGCTATTTCCTTATGCTTAAACTAACTTTTTCAACTAAACAACTAAAACAACAATATTAAGAAAAGTAGAGAGGAGAATGAAATGAGCAAAGAGCCTACAACAACAAAAAAAGAAAAGAAGAACATTAATGTTGATGAAGCTGTTGCTAAATTATGTCTAATGTCACTAAAATAATGTGGGTAAAATTGTTGGCATAGTTTAGGCAGTACAACTAACTTTAAACATTAGCAACTGTATAAAACATATGCCAACTATTCACGCAAGCATACATACATACTTGATTATACATATACATACAAACTCACTTACACACAAAGCTTTGTTGTATTTGTGTCAATGACTAGATGTCTACGTATTGTATGTATCTATAATATTTATATATGGGTCTACGATTGACAAAGGACTTTAATATACACTTACACAGACATACATATGTATATATTTGTATCTCTTGTGCACACATGTTTGGAAAATATGTCTTTATTGTGTGGTAATATAAAGCAATATATATGTCATACCGTAAACTCATACAAATACATTAACAAACTATCAGACATAGACATAATAACAAATGTTTCATAGGCATCTATTATTAGAACACGTGTTGATTGAATAGAAAAGAAATAATTAAACTAAATTACTAAAGTACTGTTTAAATATAATAGGATTTTTGTTTCAATTGACATGACAAGGTCTACATATATGTGAGGAGAGGTCCTCTTTTGTAAAATGAATTTTGAATATTGAACAAAAAAAATGAATTTTGAATATTGAACAAAAAATAAATAAAAAAATAAATCCCTACCGCCTTCTTGAGACCCTGCTTTATTGGATACAAAGAGGTAGCTTCCATGCAAAGAAAATAATTATTGAATATCTAGATTTAGATTATCTGAACAACATTTACAGCGAGACTTCAATCACTGTCTTTAAAAACGATTTTAATTGATAAATTTAGAACGGACGGGTCGGAGGGGAGATGTACTCGATTTTCAAAGCAGAAATTTATAATTGAATATATGAAGAACTTTAATAGCGGAAATCTTACAATTTGGGAAAATATCCGCCGCAGGAAAGTTTATGAATATTTTCGGAAACAAGAAAGGTGGAGGATTTTTGTACAGTAAAGCGCACGAAGTAAAAGCTAAAATTCATTTATTTCTAAAAATTAATTAATTAATAACTAAATTAAATTAAATTAATAATTTAACGAATTTATAAAGGAATCGTACAATGTACTGATTTTATATCAAAAGCTATTTAACAGGAAATGATGTTTAAAGCCAAGAATTTTGAATTTGCAGAAAGCGAGAAATATTCGTCATATGAAAATAATTGGGGCATTATAAAATGTGTCACAGAAGTATTTGTCACCATATAAAGAATTGGAAATGCAATTTTACACTTCTTTTCTGAGTGTTGGTGTTTCGTTGTGATGAGCTCGGATAAGAAATCTGTAATATTTTTAAAGCTGAAGTGCTATTTTTGGCGGGCAGACAGATTTCAATGTTATAAATATGTTATAATAATATGTCGAGAAACTAAACAAAATTCTAGTTAGTCGTAGTGTTCAGTCTAAAGTAGTCAGAAGTCGTCACAAGAAGCTTTCACCTCATCATAGCAGAAATAGCTTAACTTTTTACTGGATGCACTGTTATAAGAATATTTTAGGCAACTAAGAAAGAGACAATGTGGTGAAGAAAGGTGCGCCTCTCCCTCTGGCGAAAGTGGATATCTTTCATCCTTATTTGGAATTATTAAGATGATTCTCTTTTTGGAATGAAGGAATCAACTGAGGATGGTGACAAGCACATTACAAATCACAATTCCCTTGATAAGTTTGAGATAAGATTGCGTACATTAGAAAATACTACTTGTGGATTTCTGTAGATACCGATCATCATCCTTACAAGGGATGACTTAACCTTCAACATATATTTAAGCATATTAAACATGACAGAATGCTATATTTTGCTAAGACAAAACCATAAATTGATCAGCTATATACTTCCTCCAAATATGGAACTATTTCCTTTTTGTACTGAGGCTTACCGACCTTGATATAATATTAAACGCAGTGAGTACTGCAGTGTAATATACAAGGTAAAAATTAATTGACAACGCCAATACCTTTATCCATACGAATAGTTAGAAGTTACCTTACCTGTACTGCGGGAGTGGTAAGGAGCTGCCTGATCGAACTATCCAAGTACTTATATAGTGCAGGATTGACTTTTTATTAAATCATATTTAATGAATTTAAAACACTTTATTTACAAAGGAAACATGATAAAAAAATAAACATATAACATTTGCATTAAAAGTTCTAATAAGCAAGTAAGAATGAATAGTTGGTCAAGCCCGGCCATCTTATAAGCTACACCTTATTTTAGGTAAAAAATGGTGCGTGACATTGAGATTAATATTTAATTTATTTAAAATAATTTTTTGGGGATAATATGTGGTCTGTAAGAGGTTATGAACCGACCCTTGCGTAATTTAGCATATCGATTATTAATTGAACCAATTTTTATTTCCATGCCAACCTATATGTTGCATTTTTGCCCTTTAAAGTGATATTTGAAAGTGGTTTGTATAGAATCTATGAGAAATAATGAAGCGGCCCTCGCATAATATAAGACTTACTTGTGCTTAATTTCACTTAGAATTTAGGACCTTTATGACCCCCAAAACCGGGAAGAACATTTGTATGGAAGATACCTGATGTATTGGAATTGGACGGACATCATTAAATTATCTTAAAAAATGATTCGAATGGAGTACTCGCATTTCTACATTTTACAAACATCAGCAAAATCGCATAATACCTCAACTACCGTCAGTGCTGAACGTTATAAAAACATGTGTTATGAATTATCGAATCTTTATGTTAAATTTTTACAAATTCCTCTGATGTTAAAAATTTAGCCATTCTGCCCCAGTGTGCATAGTAGTGCAAAAACATTTGAATGACATTATCTGTCTTCAACCGCACTTAGGTAGAGGATTCATTGTAAACTGCAAGATAATAATTTTTAGCCACTCCTTAATGTAATGTTGAGCTACATTGTAACCAAAAAAATTTATTGCAATTTGAACATGTATTTATTGGATTTTTTTTAACTATTTCTTGAAATAGTTTTTTATTAGAATTGCAATTTGAATCGATGTACCAAATCTCTAACATCCATTAAATCCGTTGATTCCTTTTGAAGCCATTAAAATTCTTTAACATGAGAAGTCATTAAATTATAATTAATTGAATACAAATAACAAAAGTAAAACTCTTGGAAAAATTTAAGACAGATTTATGATTGTTGCAGTAGTTCAGTATCCTTTATCTTTTTCCGAAAATTTGGCGAAATTAATTAAAATCACATAAAATAATTAATATACCTTTCTAACATTTATAGTATGAGTAAAATACTATTTGTCAAAAATTATATAATACTTTGTATTAAATCGATACAAAAAATATATAAAAATGGAAATGAAATATTTGTTCGAAAGAAAATAAATTATTTTATGTATTTTCTAACGATATCCTGGTAATTAATATTTTCTATTTTCTCTGCAGAGAGACATACATTAATAATATTTGAAATATACATACGTAGATGCATATGTATATGTGCTATTGTTTATTGATTTCTGTTTCACAACCCTGCAGTTTTGGGAGATTATTAAGAATGATTCATGGAAAGCAGGATATAAGGTATAAGGTATATTTGCTTGAAAAAAACCTATTATTAGACAAAAAGATAAACAAGGTCAATATAGAGACTAGTTAAGATCAGATATTTTTTGTAATTTTATATTTTACACACTGTACGTAAAAATTAAGTACAATTTCAAGGCCACACAAGTAAAAATGTTATAGTCGATAAAGCCCGACTATGTTATATGCTAAAACACATTGTTAGTTATAAGTGTTGCAACGAAAAACTTATGAACAGCCTTTGCATAATTTGCTTCCTTTTATTTGTGCTTATGTGCTGTATGGATTTTTATGACACTAACATTTATGAGTATTTAATGCGTTTAAAAATGAATTTTTTTCTGGAAGTTCATATGGGAGTTAGAAGAAATTATGGACCGAGCATTGTAGAAATTATTACGGCCGTTTTGTCTTATATCACCCATATAAAATAAGGACTGATATTAACTAATTTCAATAGGCATCATCCTTAGGCCAAAATAAAATACGTGCAAAATTTTTATTAATATACTTTTGAAAACGTGATGGTTAAATCGACTCGGGAAGTGTTTCTAAATCGAACGGTTTATTTTAAAATGCTGTTGGGACAATTTTTTTGACCAATATAAACATCAGCACACAAACACATAATACCCCAACCACTTACTACGCATATAATAAAGTTGATAACTTGTTGTTTAATTTAAATAAGTTTTGATAAAATAAATATTCATAGAGAGACTTTACGGTTAAAATTTTTGTATCATCTAATGCCAGGATAAAAATAACAGGGTAACATTTATTTCATCGTTGTTTTTGTTTTCCAATTTTCGGTTTGCCACATATTGTATTGTATATCATATAAATCTACTCTTAATGTTGGTCAATGTTTTAACCTTTAAGTGTTTTTACTTGTACTCTCTGGGGGATTTCATAGAATCAATATGAACACACAAAAAATATTTTTATGAAATATTTGGTCCGACCTTGAAATTAGAAAAAAGGAAAAGTAAAAATAATACAAAACATACACATACACAGCTTTATTTGAATGTTATTGTTATAAATCATAACACCCTGTTGCAGCAAATTCGTCATAACTCCATTATTTTTACTTAAACCAATTTAGTCCACTTTTATTAGGCTTATATGTAAGATACTATTTCTAATTAATAAACTCATAAATATTCAATTCCAACAATATGGGGTTTTCGTTATTTTGCCCAAAGTTTAGGTAGTTCTTTTTTACTACAAATGAGCGTAAAATATTGCATGTTATTTGATTATCTCTCTATATAAATGAAAATTAAATTAGAAAGAAAAAACTCCAGAGGATAAATTAGATTTTCTTCTGCGAATTTCTAATGGATTTCTTTTCAATATTAATTTATCATATTCTCATATCGAACATTATATATTATATATTATTCTAATCCTGTAAGGATTTCTAAAGGTAATACTTATATAATCACTAATAGAGAAACTAATAATTTTTAGCTAAATTTAGAAGTAAGTTATTAATCAAATGATTGTTATTCATTGTTAATATAAATGTTTTACTATTTCATTAATTGTACCCTACACCACCACAGGTATTATTTCGAGTCGATTTAAAGATGTTCATCCCTCAGGTCGACTGGCAGGCTGGCTGGTGGGTCATCTGTCCACGCGAACCTTGTGAAGAAAATGCAATTTTATATATTTTGCCTCAAGCACGACACCTATTGAAATTGGTAATGATTATCTCACATAGCCCCATACATATATTCCTTCCGGAATGAGGATTTATGATCACAAAAATCCGAAATATAAAACGATTTTAATGAATCCATACAAAACTCCATTCCATGTATCATCTTAAATCTCACATATACGTTTGTATTGTAATAAAAACTGGTCAAATCAAAGCCATTTTCTGTGTAAACACTTTTTCAAGGGTCGGTCCATAATTTTTTCGATTACCCAAGTAACGCTCACAGAAAAATGTTAGTAACGGTATACTATACTCTTAAACATAAATTAAAAACTACCTTTTTACGAGGGTGGTTCACTATTTTTTCTAGTTACCACTTATATGAAACAACGTGGTGTAGCGTATTAAATAGTCGGGCTTGAACGACTTTTATTTCTCACTTGTATTTATAATATTTAAAAAAAAAATTCTATAATAAAAATATAAATATGATCGAAACGCATAATTGGGAAAGTTAATTTTTTGAAATAAATGTGTAACTTTTGATCTATTAGATGAATTTATATAATTATAAAAATGTAGAATAAGGACATGATGAAAAGATCTGTTAAGGCCCCGTCGTCCATTATTATACTCTACACCACTGTAGGTTTTTCGAGGTGTTGGGGTATTATAAAGACCGATATCTGAAGCAACCTCTAAGTTTAAGCGAGTAAAATTTCAGTCTATACATATATAAATATCGTAACCCTAAAATCATTATGTTTCCAATACATTTACAACTTCCAAAAACGCAAATGTTATTACAAAAATGTTGCGGTCGGTTTCAAAAATTCCCAGAAAAAGAAGATGACAATCCTTCTTTTTCATTTTGTCATATTTAAGTGATAATATTTCGGTTACAATAATTCATGACATGAGCGCAATAATGTTGGATGTCTTTTTATTTATCTTAAACATTATTTTTTTCATCATCAAAATAACTCAACCTTCCCCTCCTTCCCCTATTCATTCACATCTCATCATCTATGTGCAACATTTGTAAATTTCATTTAAGTTCTTATGATTGTACACATTATTATCTAAATCCTTTAGGCTTTTACAGTCTTGTCCATAATGACACTTGGTCAGGGTGATAAATAAACAAATGAAAAAGAAAAAAAGTTAAATAAAAATATTTATAAGAAAAAAAAAAAACATTAAATAGAAATGATAGAAATATAAAAATGAAAGGAATCGTCCTGTTACACTATATCATCATCACCCATAAAACATATACTTTCATTTATATTCTTACATACACACTCACACACATACATAAATACTCTTATTTGTTTTAATGTATATTGTTATGCTGTTTATATAAACAGTAGAGGTTAACGAAATAGCGTCAATCAAAGTTTTTTTACAAATTCTACCAAACACAAGGATTACATTTTATTCACTTTCTTAGATATGGAGGGCAATATTGTCTCGGAAGCTATAATAAGAACTTGGAAGGACTGAATGCAGAACGCCCATTATAGGCTTTGTATACAGACTCCAGACCAAAAGCATAAATTTCTATACTCGCTATTAAGTAGCGAAGGGCACTTCTTCTGCTACATTTTTTAAGGTCGTGATCACAGAATTTAATTCTTTAAAGTTCAGGATAGTCGCATATGCTAACGATGACCTGTATCTGGTAACTTTCTTGGTACGATATCAAAACGGCTGTAATATGTCCTCAAACGCCTTGGTGATTAATGTTGAGTCTATACCTGGGAAAAACTGAACTTATGCCTTTCACTAAGAAATAAAAGATTCCCACTTTTCATATCAAAATAAAATGGAGTTGAGCAAACGTTATCGTAGAGTGCAAAGTATCTTTTTTGTAATGAACTTCAAACTCTGTTCCAATGTTCTGTATCTTTCTCGAAAGCTATTTGTAAAACTTTGGAGGTTAACTCCAGAAACTCTAAAAAACTTTCGACATCGTTGGCAAACACATTCTTATGAATATTGCCATAGATAGTGGAAGGTTTTAGGAAACTCCACACATTGATCTTTGATAGGGTGCTACGGTGACCTACGACTATTGAGCCTTTGCTAAAATGGCGTATGTTTTAGGACTTTTATCCATTCTCTTTTGAAGAGTGCTTCCTTCAAACTGCCGAATATATGTTGTACTCTGCAGGCAGAGATCTCATTCACTGGTAGAGATTTTAGATGGCTTAGCATAGAATATTTTGTGAGCACATTAATAGCATTACGGTGTTTATTACACGTACGAATTGGTTCATGCATGCCAGAAGAAAGAGAGACACCCCAACTGGAGTTAAAATTTGGAATGGGTTTCTCTGGTAACCCAGGCAATGTTGTTACAAATAAACTGTCAGCACACATCCTAATGTTGGTATAGGATAAAAAGTCACATAAACCTTCCTGCTTGATATCCAGATGAATTTAACTTCCTACTTCAAACTCAGTGATAAGCGGTCACTGCATTAGGTACTCAAAAAAGACAATTGAATATACCTTTTAATGACTTCCGTAAATGTTGCGATTAATTAGAAAGAAGACGAGGAGGAAATCATATTTTGGTTAAGAACACAATTTTTAACAGCTTCTATATCGTCACTTAAGTGGTGTGTAAGAAGTTAAAAAAAAAAATAACTAATTACAAAAAAGAACAATTTCTCATCCTACATAAAATGCATAAAGTGGAACTATTTCAATGCCCACAGCTTTCAATACATATGTATGTCCATACGTTTAAAAGTGGGGTATATAAATGAAGTATAATAATGTGTTGTCTTGTAGTCAACATAAAAAAATAAAATCAAATACAAGTCCAAGATGAGAAATAAAGAACTAAATGAAGAAAAAAATATATATGTATATAAAAAATAAACGATATACAGTGTGTAGATTTTATGACCTTTTCCGTTTATTTCCCAAGAGGCCGATAAAAAATGAACGTTTCCTCTTTTTACTTTTCTTATTTCATTCAGTCTTTTTCTTATTTTGTTTTTTATCGTAGTGCACTGTGTCAAAGATTTACTGTTAAATCCCAGTAACAAAAATCACTTCTTTATTTTTTTAACACTTATAATAAAGTAACCAGGATAAATAAATGAGATGATGGGTGTATGTGTTTGTCTTACATAAAGAATGTCCTAAATCTTGGA
This sequence comes from Cochliomyia hominivorax, assembly GCA_004302925.2. NCBI lineage: Eukaryota > Metazoa > Arthropoda > Insecta > Diptera > Calliphoridae > Cochliomyia > Cochliomyia hominivorax. The sequence continues at coordinate 57,795,945 of PYHX02000467.1, forward strand.
ATAACAACTTAAAAGAAAAATAAACTACATTTGGTCACAGATCTAATACGTGGAATATTTTGTCAATAAATTTATTTTAAATTATTTAACATTTTTAATATGTCTCTGCTTAATGGGACAAGATTCTGAAAAATTCAGTTTAAAAGGAGTATACAATTAAGGAAATAGTGATTTTATTAACAAAAGTCTACTTAGAATTATACACTATAAGTTTGCTCTAACAAAATCAGTAAGAATTCGTATAAAATAATAAATGTCTACATGTTGCTACATATTTAATAATGATAAAAATTTTGAATATATTTGCAAAAATTTTATTAAAAAATAAATATGGAAAATAATTGTGGATATTAATTGTGTAAAACAGATACTGAATAATACTCAAATACTTATAAGTTAAATAGGTGTGAAATTGAAAATCCGTTTTTTAAAATCCCAAAATTTCGAAAGCTCCCTTGTGAGATAGAAATCGTAAAGCAACTACTTGTAGTACTTATAACAATAAAAAAAACATAGGTGGCGATTTAATGGCCAAGAACTCTCATATTCGTAATAATTTAGGTTGTTTCCAAAACGGACATGTGCATCAAAAGTTTTCTTGATAATAATGACATGTCAAAGTCAATCATAATATTGTGTATTATGTATGTATACCTTTCACCGTAACTAGCGGTGAATCATTTCTAAAGGAAATTTTTTGAAATAAATTTAGAATAATTCTTTTCTTATAGGTTCAATTCAATAAATGATTATCATTTAAAAAGCGAGATTCTGGATCAATAAGATAAAATTAAGGTTTATTTTTGAAAAGCGTATAGTGACGAAAAAAGCCATAAAGCTAATGTTTTTTAAGGAAACGTTTGAAGACCAATATATTCGATTATAATTGTGAAATCTGATTTTAAAATGATTTAATTTTCATTAAATATGAATTTATTATTTAAAAAAACATAATAGTATTTTTGCTTTTCAACAAATGTGTTTTAAAAGTACTTAAATAATAAATAAATTACTTTTGTTTTTTCTTCAAATTTTGCGTAAATTGTTAAATAACCATCATTGGGTGACAATCTCTGAACAGTTTTAGCATGCACTTTCCTTATTAAATAAGTTCCATATACTCTCATATGTTAAATGTTTAAAGATTAAATAATTTTAATAGTTCTTATAAGTTAAGAAAACATTTTTATTTGAAATACATAAGTAAAGAATTAAGAATAAAAAGACAATAATATAATATAATTAAAGCAATATTTCTGAAGATTTTGCTTTAATTTTGAATATTAAACGTCTAGTGCATTATTGTAAAATTAAAAAATTGTACAAAACTTTGAACCACAATAGCTCTGTTCGAGATATTCCAAATTACTCCAGCACTAAATTATAAAAATGCCAAATACCTTCTCTAGTTCAGTACCAAATTTCATTAAATTCCATTAAGCAGTTCAATAACTACACACACTTATACTTAATTATTATTCAATTGGTTACTGAATACAATTTGAGGCGAATGAATAATATTTTCCATAATAAATAATTTGTAAAAAGTGTTGCATATTTTTTTGCTCTAATAACATACAAATATTGCGTATGAGTGATATTGTAAAAATACTCAAACTTTAGCAATCATACTTAATAATGAGAAATATGCGTAGCATACTTATTTCGATATATGAAAAACGTACCACGGTGCGTATGCGTTATAATAACGATAATTTTTTCGCATTAAGTACACTTTCAAGATGTATTTTTAATCAAGAAAAATGTACGTTAATATGTGATATGTAGGAATTTGAAAAATTTTGAACCATTTAATATGAAAAAATTCGGACTTGTTTTTGTTATTGGGACTTATTTCGTGGTACGAAAGTGTATTCCTTAAAAATATTAAATCATGCCTTATTTGTTTAATTTTGAGGTGAGACTTTTTCATTTTTCTTAGAAATAAGTAGATAAATTAATTTTCATGTTTCCGTGGGGACTAAATTCAAAAATAGACTTGTTTCAGAACATTTCTGATAAAATTCTGTATATGAGAGTGAAAGTAAAATTCTCCATATAATAAATTTCATTATGATACAGAAATAGAACCCAAAGACAAAACTTTTACTTTGGCATTTATTAAAAATTTTTAGTTTTGTACTTTTTTGTAACTTTTCATTCAGAAGATTTTCATATTTCAAACTTTCGTCTGTTCGTCTGCCCGGTTGGCTGCCCGTGTAAAGTAAAAATATCTTAATGAAATCTTGCACGTACTATTATTTTGGCTCAAGAACGATGCCTATTGCAATTGGTTAGGTCGATCCTTTATTTTATATAGGCCCCATACAAATGTCTCCTTAGAAGGGGGTTATCAGCACAAACTTTCTAAAATGTAAACACTTATTATGTTCTAAAAGGATGCGCCAATTTATACGAGGATCTGTTTGTTACTAAAAAACTAAAAACCGGCAAGCTTGACAAATAAAGAAACAAACATAAGTATGTTAGTATATATTTATAACATTTACAATTTTTAATTATTTAAAATTTCAATAAGATGTTTAAAATACCTACGTTTTGACAAACATAAGAAACGTATACCCTAATGTGCTATAGTAATAATTCTAAATCTATCTAATGACGAAATAATTCTAAATCTATCTAATCGTTGCTTTCTATTTCTAAGAAAGACTTGGAATCTTTATGTTTTCATATTTCACAATATCTGCTCGATAATACTTTAAAATGACCTATCTTTTTACTATATATTAGATATTGAACATTTTTCGGATAAATCATCTACCTGTTTATTACCAAAATTATCCAGGGGTAATGTGTTGTGCCAGCCTGGACAATCTTCTTACCAGCTATTATTTTAAGTATTGTTCTCCTTTTATTGTTTTTATCATAAGATTTACTTTAACACATTAGAAATAACACATAATAAGTAATAAACAAGAAGTTCATCTAAAAACTTCACGAAGGTCTAGAGGTTGATGGTCAATTCAATTGTAATCGTCTCCGACGAATACTACGCTAGATGCCACAAGACCTTTTGTGTCACCAGGCTGCATTAAACTGTAATTTTCAGCTTTTTAATGAGAACGACTCTTACGCTAGGATCTATAAGATATACATCTATGGCTCTTAGCTCTTAGGGGGAGATTAGGGGGTCCTTTATTGAAGATCTCGGTGCATAGACTAAGGGACGACAGCCTTAGGTACAATGAGATATCGGGAGACAATAGGATCTTTACCGACAGCAAACTGGTCATGAGATATTCACGACGAAATGCCGAAATTTTTATAGCAAGACATTGGTAAGGCCGATTTAGATTCTTGGTCACAATAATTGTACAAACACTTTAAGATAAAACTTGAATATAAGTAAAATTCAAACAGAATGTCAAGTACTTGAATTTTAATTTTTAGGTGTTTATTGATAAATCATGGCCCAAAATTCTTCTATTTTAAAACACTGATTTATATTTGTTACAGGAAATACATGTAACTGCTGAAATGTAAAATTTGAGTCTGTATATAAAAAATACTTCTGCAATTTACAATATTTCACAGAAGCATTATTCGGCAGACAACTCTATTAATAATAAAATTGCTTTCAGTTACAAGTGTTCAACCGAAACTATGAAATACTTTCCAGCATTTTATCACATTGTTAGACGTAAAATAATACATAAATTTTTGGTCGTTTCTGTGGCCACTTTGGCCACATGATTCTTATTGAGGAAAAAATGTGACCATCATCATATATGTGGTAACAACCACACAAAAGCACTGATAATACTAATGTCTATGCGTACAAAAATCACAATATTTTTATGTATGGTAAGCGTAATATGAAATAATATCACGAGATATTTGCTACCCATATACAGTATCATATTGTGTTTGTGGAGGTGGTGTAATGAAGAAAATTTTAAATATTTATCTGAAGTTAATAGATAGAATAGAATAGATATAAATTAAATACTCATATCTTTTTATCTTTAATAGTGAGCCTCACCACAAGAGATTGTTCTTTTAAGTTTGTCTTTCGGTATGTTGTGTTAAAAGGAAATCAATGAACAACCGATAAAGTATTCACAAAACCAGTCATTATTTGAGTCATTGAATAAAACCAAGCTCAAGTTGAAGGAATGATGACTACAAAGCCAAAAATATAAAAAAAATTCAAATGAGCTCCCAACATATTCGGTAAAATAAACAGCCCCGTGAGCTCAGAGCTCGGGCTAGTTGATATGAAAAGATAAAGCTGATTTAGGTTTAAAAAAATACAAGAATCAAAATGGAATGCTGCTTAAAAATTAGAGGCCAAAAAAAATTGAAGTCAAGTTTTCCAAAAAAAATTCTTGCTGTCTAATGGAGGATGAAACATATGTTTTGATAGATTTTTCGTAATTTCTTGGTCAAAGATTTTATGTTGCTGAAGCTCGAGGAAATGTCAAAGAAAAATTTAGGATCCAAAAGCAGTCAAAATTTTCCGAAGAGTTCTTCGAAAGGTAAGCAATATCTTAAAATAACCAAATTTCGTTAACAGCATTTTATAGTTAAAACCTTGAAATTCATCATAAAATCTTTATATTGTCAAGCAGGAACGTTAAATAGAAGTGAATCCTGAAGTGATTCTGTACCGAACAGTATTCTTTGCATCTTTACAAATGCAAAATACCTCAACCTACTGGTGGTGTGGGTTCCAAAAGTATTTCGTATACCCGATATGCTGCGATGTTTAATTAATTTTGCAGAAATATTAAAAAGTGTGCCCAATTAAGTACTAATATGATTCTTTAAAAGTGCATTAAAAATTAATTTATATTAAAAAAGAAAAGTGATAAAATTTAAGTATTTGCGTTTGAAAAAACTATTGAATATTGTTCTCCTTGACATTCTGACATTTTCAAACTCGATTAAAATCGGTGTAAACAAACACACTCTTTCATAATCTTTCATAAGTATGTTTATATAAATATGTAAGTACAGTGAAGGTCAATTAAGTAGTACAACATATAATAAAAACATATAATAATTAGTTTATTTCTTTTAACAGCAACATGAGGAATATTATAGTATTTAGGTTTCCTAAATATGAACATTTTAGGATTTAAAAATGATGTTCTTGTGATTTTTATATGTATCTTTAGATACTAAAAAGTTTTTTTTTTTGAAGAAATTTACATGGAATTTAGTTTTTGTTCATAGGACATTTTTGGCGCAATTTGGTAAATACTAGAGTCATCGACAATTTTTTGAATCCGGTTTTCATTTTCTTCGACAAATTTTAAATTATTGTAAATCGGTTTCGGTGTTAGGTTTTTTATTTTAACCGGGTTTTTAATAAAATATTAAAACGCCTTGAATATATATATTCAAGCATGATATCTTAATCTGAGCTATGATCGTCTGTTTGTTGAAAACCGATCATCCGAATTAAAAAAAATTGGTATGATTATCTGTTATTATCCTAAGCAGTTGGCTGTTTCCAACCAGCAAAATCGCTTTAATAACAAAAAATTATAGATTGATATCTGAAACAGCCTCAAATTAAAGACAACTTTTTTTAATTTTGCAAAAACTATTTATTAGATTAAAATTGAATTTAACTGTGATGTAAAGAAAAAATAGTTCTAAAATAAATTGGGTTAAATTTTTTCTTTTTTTTTTGGACTTTGAACACAATATTTTATTTATATTCCAAATTATATGCAGAATCGTCAAGGTTTAGATTTTTATATTCTGATCCAATATCTGTTGTATAAATTTTGATGAAATAATTAATGAATGCATCACTTAAAAGAAAGTTTTTAGTCATAAGATTATTATCAGAGTGTTTAAAAATTTTAAAAAAAATATTTTTTAAAGATTTTAATACTCAATTTTAGAAAAAACAGCTATTCGAGGAAAAATACTTCAATAATTGAAGTGTAAGCTTTTCAGAAATACCGAAACCGACTGAAAAGGATACCGGTTATTAAAACCCGGACCGATCACCCTAGTACATACTATTAATTTGGGTCCATTGGACGATGCAATCCAATAATAAAGTACCTTCCTTAAAAATACTCTTAAGAGTTTTAAGCATAAACTTATAATTATTTATTATTTTATTTTTTTTTTGGCACAAATAAGTCTTGTATTAATCAAAATTCACACCGCAAATTTTATCAAAAAATTTAAAACCGATCAAAATCTCCTTATAGATATACAAAACTGCAATAGTTAAAACTTCATAGCAAAATATGAGTGAATTTGGGCATGTTTTGCGCATTAGAAAACGGAAAAGGAAAAAGTATGACAAAAATAAATGATCCACAAGACCGGTAGATGATCGGATTGGATGGTATATATTAGCGGTACTATGCGTTTTGAGCCGAGGACAAAAATTATTGAAATTGGAACCCGTTGGGCGTATTAATGGGAGCGCAAAAGTGGGTAACCAAAATGTGAAGAAAATTATGATTTTTTGTTTTTGTATTTAAAGTTATAAGGTATAATTGGTCTGGAAAAAGCCTTTTAAACTTTTCATGAACCTTGAGATTTTTAAGCAATATTCCGTTATAAAATTCAGGCTTTATTTTAGACGAAAATAAAAAAGACATATTTTATATTAAATTAAATTTCATATAACAATTAATAAAAAAATTTTAAAAACTTTAAATTTCTTGGAGACCCTCCCATTAACGTTTTTATAGTTCAATTTTGGCATTTTGTTCTCCATTTAAAATGTATCAAAATTTTGAACAATCCTCTTTCAATTAAAGCCGAATATTTTTTAACTGGCCAGTTGGAGGATTAACCTTTCTTAGTACAAATATCACATTATTGGTCTTGTACCAAGAAAGGGCTTGTTTAAATTAGTGACAGGGTTCCAAGTCAGGGCAAAAATAAGTGGATACATTATGAAGTCTTATGAATGGGAGCAACATTTTTGGTTAATTTTTCTTGATGTAAATTTCGGTATTTATTGTAACAACATTCTCTTGCGCATAGGCAACATGAAATTTTTGACCAGGAAAATCTTACACACGTTTTGTCATCCGCTAAGCTGCAGAAATATATATTTTTTTTTTTGTAAAACATCGACTTCCGAGCTTTTTTTGACATTAAATTTTTAGCAGCGTTAATGTCAGGAACCCTTTGAGCATTGTATGTTTTTAAATCTACATTAGCTTTAAATTTTTGTCCAAGCATATGCAAACTGCACTATCTACCGAATGTGTTGGGAATTATTTTGCTCATGTGAACCATTCCTTTTGCCAGAATCAGGTAATCTGTCAGTTCTCCTAATACTGTCCAACAACATTGATAATAGTTTGACGACAGACTTTTAAATGGTTGGTAAACTTTTTATAAGACCAAGTTGGGCTTTGTTGAAAAATATTTAAAAATTTTAGTGCTCACTTTTTCTGGTCACTCATTTTAATCAGATTATGCATATATTAATTTAACTTTCGAGAGTTACTTGTAGTGCATAACTTCCAAAAAAAGGTATTGTAATAAATGTAAAAAAGTACCGTTCCATATTTCGCGGGAATCTCTCCATATTCTCATAAATATATTTTTGATATTAATAGATACTTGTTTCCAAAAATGTACTTAAATTTTTAGGAATTTTCATATTGTTCATTAAAAAAAAAAATTAGGAATACAAAACATATATGTTTTTGTAAATTAATAGTTTCAAATTAGGATGTAAAAGTATAGTGCTATTTTATTGATCACAATTGTTGGTGAATGTATTTTACCTATAAACAAACATGAGAATTACTTTGTTGTTATTTTTTGTTCGACAACGTGTTAAGTGTACGTAAACATATACTTACAAATATGTTTGCTTGTGTAATTGTGAGTGTGTATTTACATGAAACATGTAACTCATATATTAAAGTTTCTTTAATCCAGAAAATAACATCAACAAACAACAACTTTTGTTTTACCAACTACAAAAAATATGAAAAGATAGAACAAGCAACAAAAACAAAACATACACAAAAAAACAAGAGAACATATTTTTACAAAGTCAGTGGTTTTGTTAGCGAGGTTAGATCAAACAAGTTTAAACACAAAAAAATAAAAAACAAACAATGTTAAAACAGAAAATTAAAAATTAAAAAAACAAAAAAAAATTAAAGTATGTAAAAGTATATTTACATGTTTGTTTCTTTATATACACACACAAATACATTCGTAAGTATATTACAATATTTGTATACTTATACACGAAAGAATGCGTATGTTAGTTAGATAAAACAAGGATACGGAAAAAAGATAAAATTTATGAATGTATACGTAAATGTATTTGTTTAAAAGTATATACATGTATATACGTAAGCATTTATGTGTGTGTTTTTAATAACATGAGAGTGAGAATGAAAAAAAACTAAATAGTATAAAAGTTTTGCAATTTATGTCATAAACAGCATTAAGAAGACCTCCAATGATGTTCATTTCTTTATTAATATTTTTTGCCTTGATTTTTATCTTGTGATATAAATTTATTCATTTAAAACTGCTCTTGAAAGGATATTTTAAAGGGGGAAAATAGGATATAGCTTAAAACAGTAAGTGTGGGAAAATCATATTGATGCTCTTTTTTTAGATCTATTAATAGAGGTAAACGGATTGTGAATTTCAAAGGGGAGAAAAGAAACAATACATTTTTTTTTTAATTTAAGAATACATTTCAATTTAAGTTTTAACAGATAAATTATATTCAGATATTTCTCAGTTTTCGTAAGTATATACTTTGGTAATTCTTTTCATAATTGCTTAATATTTAAACTCATTATTTGTTTAACGAAGTCGAAGACACTTAGACTTTAAAATTAAAATTTTGATCCAGCTTTTTTATTACTCCGTTAAGCCCATGTAGGCCCTTGTTATACCCTCAACATCTACACCCTCACAAACAGAACTTTAATATCATATATGTAAAGCATTTGCACATAAAATTAATACATTATCATACAAAGTCCATTTTAATATTTATGATTCCATTACATGAATAACGATTTTAATTGTACTGGAATACATGAATTTTGGGATAAGGCAATGGGGTCGATTGTTATCCATAAAAATAAAATTTTCAATATATAAATTTGAGAAAATATATAAGAAAAATTCAAAAAAATTGGCACCTTTATAACGAAATACTATAGACTAAAGATTCAGAAAGGCTTCGATTGAATTTTATCCGCCTAATTTCATAGTATTTAAGGTATATTTAGATCCTTTATTAGGAAATATAATAAATATAAGAATCCACAGAACCGTACACTACATACTTACTTAATTTTATTAGTAAATGTTTTTACCCGATGCCGCTCAAAAATTCTTTTCAGTCTTAAATACAAAAAGCAACTTCATAAAACGCGACGCATATTGAAAAACATGCAAAGAAAATTTGGCGAAATTGAAAGATTTTCGACGAGATAGTTCTTTAGATATTTTATTACTAATTTTCTTTTAAATAGATGACACATTTCCCCCTCTGACCCCATCCATTCCAAATTTTTCCAGTAAACCGTTTCACAGGAAAGTGAAAAATTTGGATAACTAAAGGTTCCCAACAGTTATTGGTAACAGTCTCAACATTGTCATCCGGTAGTCTAAAAGGACATCTCTTTCTTCACTATGACTTTAATATCGACTAGATTTCTTCAGTATGACTATAATATCTGTGAATCATATCAAATGAGACCGAATTTGGCACATGAATAAAGTGTTAATAAAAAATGCTACTGAACTGAACAATCAATCAAAGGTCTGCCATACCTAACTGTTTCAAATGTATAAGCTATACAGGGAAAATTTGCCCATTGATAGAAAATCAGGTTCAGATAAAAGAAATGCTCCGCATGATGTTTCTAAAGCCAAAAAATAGAAAGCATTTTAAAAAGCGCTCTCGACACATAAGGTAGGAAAGCAGCTCGCTTGGGTAGCCAGGTGCTCGGATTATTTGGTACAAAAAGTTAAAACTATTGCAAGTTTAAAAACATACAAGGCTCAAAAATTTCTTAACAGCAATGCTTTTAAGAATTCGAAGATCAAAGGTAAGGAACGGGAATTGAGGTGAAATTTTCTAACTAAATATTTTTGCTCCATAATGGATGGCGAAACGCATGTTTTGACAGATATTTCGCAATTTACTCATCAAACTTTTTGTGTTGCTGATGATTGAGGTCATATCGAAGAAAAGTTTAGGAACCGAAAGCTCTCAAAATTTCCTATAAAGTTCTTGCTATGGCGAGCAATATGTAGTTTTGACAAAGGAAGCCAATCATTCGCTACAACGGGCTCTACAAATACCGAAATTTACATCAAGGAATTTTTACAAAACAACTGCTTCCATTCATAAGACTTCATAATGTGTCAGCTAACTCTAAGCATGACTTGACCTTCTGTCCCCATGGTAAACAAGGTAGAAGAATAATATTTTGGTATTTGTACCAAGTTGGTCATATCCACCGAGCTTCCCGGAGCTTAAGCCAGTGGATAGCTGATAGATTCTTGTCAAAAAGAATTTAAGAGCATAAAAAAGTGTCCAAAAGTGTGGTGTATTTTTTTATGACTAACTGTTCAAGCAAAGTGACGAAAATCGTTTAAAAAGCGATGTTTCCGAAATATTCAAAAATTTGTCACTGATTAAAACTGTGGGATTTTTTCTACTGCATACAACTTTTAAAAGGGTATATAAAATGCGTTGTTACTTATAAAAGAATTCTCTCTTGTCTGCATACAACTTATTTGTGCAAGTATTCTATTGGAATATATATTTCACCATATTACTGATAATCTATAAACTATAAACAGGAACATGTATTGCAATACAACAACAATACGTATTGATGTACATAATCCGCTCATACAGATGAGTACCACAACTTGTTATAATGATGGGTTTTATTACTTATTTTTGTGCCAATAGTCCCAGTGAAATTAAGCTTTTTCAATCATTTTCACTTCATCTTCACCCTTCATGTAGTTGTCTTTATCACTTCATCGTGATTGTTTTTAATGATAAACTAATTTGTCAGTCAGGCATAAACCGAATCTAATGAAGTGAAAAATTACAATTTAAACCAATTTGTAATTAATTTTATAGAATGGAAAATGGAAACAAAAAAATAAATAAAGAAATAAAATGGAATTAAAAACAAGTAAGAAGTTCGGATATTTAATACCCAAAACCACATGTATGTTACAAGTGGTAGCTACCAAAAATAATTGAACCACCCTCATATAAAGATAATTTTCAATTTATTTTATTATAAAGGTACTAACATTCACGTGAGATTAGTGCATTCTAAAGTAAGCTTTTCTGTGATCATTATATAAGACTAGAAAAAATTATGTACCAACCCTCGTAAAATTTCAAACATAGATTTTTACTTATATTTGACTTGATTTAACCAATTTTTAAGCACTTCACAGTGATTTTTGAAAGGGGAGTTGTATAGGACCTATGAAAAATATTGGATCAATCTTCGTTTAATACATCGTTTAAGAATATTATTGAACTTATATGTGCAAATTTTATTAAAATCGTTTCATATTTAAGATTTCTGTGACCTTAAATCCCCATTTAGGGAGGAATATTTGTATGGGATTTAGGTAAAATAATGTATCCATCACACCGATTGTATAAGGTACCATCCTGAGGTCAAATTAATAAAAATATATGTTATTATTTCAAATTCAATTAGATATCTTAAATACTGCGGCCTGCAATTTGTGCATAAGGTGTGCAGGGGCAGCCAGACGGCTAGACGGACGGACATCGTTAAATCTACTCAGAAATTGTTCCTAAGTCATATGGTATTCTTAGAAGTGATAGCAGCACATTATTTTCTATCCGTTAGAATTTTTGTACCCAAACCATCTATGGTTTAGTAGAATATATATTCGGCTATGCCGAATCTTTAGTACCCTCCACCAAAAGTGCGTGAAAGTAAATACGTTAAGTTTCGTACACATACACTCACAAAATTATTACAAAACTTTTTTTCTTAAATACAACATAGAAACACTAAATGATTCATAAAATTGGTTATATTTTTGGCAATAACTTTTTTTCTCTACTGGACCGATTTTGACAATTTTGGAATGCCAGTGAAGTACATATAACTTTATATTATCGCAAAATCTAATTCTTATTTGTTATTTTTTAATTTACAGTTTTACGAAAACACTTCGTTGAAATTTAGAGGTTGCTTTAGATATCGGTCTATATCTTATGATAGTTTATCACCCGATTTTGCTGATTTGAAACAGGAAACTTTTCAGGTCTACAACAAATACTCAGGTAAACTTTCATTCAATTATTGTCAATGTGAGCCTGCCAACAACAGACAGACAGACAGGCGGACAGAAAAACAGACAGACAGAAAGACAGACAGGCAAAAAAAGCTAAATCGACTCAGATTTTAATTTCATGCAAGAATATATACTTTATGGAGTCTGAAATGATTTTTTCTTAGCGTTACACACGAAGCGACAAAGTTAATAACCCTCTTCACCACTTGCGATTGTAGAGGGTATAAAAATCAGAAAAATAAAATCTCTAATGCAAACAAAATTTGAATTTTTTTAAATTAACATTTATTTTATTTCTATTAACAAAATTTTTTTGTATGATTACAAACATACACAACCATCTGCATACTCTGTTCATGAACCTTTAACATTTCATAGTTTACTACAAAACTACAAAAAAAGAACAGCTGCAATAGTAACAACTTTATTGCAGCGAGTCTGTATTTAACATTGAATTTTATTTCTGCTTAAAATCAGTAAAAAATTACACCCAAATTCTACAGACAGAGTTTAAATAAGACATTTTATAAGCAAAGACGAACAAAAATAATAAAAAGATATTCGTATATGTTTCTTTCAGTGTGTGAGTAAAATGTCACCGAGAAAAACTTTTGACATTTTCAGTAAGTGTTTAAACTGCAAAGGACATGCATGTCAAGGAAATAAGTATAAATAGTATGAAGGAAATGAACTTTCCAAATTTAAACATGATTAAATATTAACGAGGAAATAATAAATTTTATATAAATTAGTGATAGGAAAAATTGTCGACAGTTATAAATTTAGAATTAAAATTTTCATTGTAAACAAGGTCAAATGTTATAATTGTTCGTGCCCGACTATTTACTATGTATGTATTCTCTACACCATATTGTGTATTGTAAATGTCAGCTACGAAAAATTTATAAACAATCCTCGTATAATTTTCATTGCAGATATTAATAAGTGTGAAGTCTATGCATATGGAAAGCATTTTTAATCGGGGTTATATCGGAGCTAGAAGATATGATGGACCGACCCTCTTAGAATTTGAACATTGATGTTAGACTATATTAATGTTAATTTGACCAATTGTTATTGGAATACCAACGTATTAATGAGATTGATGCATTGTATAGAACATACGAGAAGTAACGGATCGACCCTCGTTTAATTATGCACATCGACTTAGTTTACTATTAGTCTTATTTTTGTTGAATTTAGTTTAAATCGGCCAGCCGGCAGACAGACAGAAAGACAGACGTATGACGAACAACATTAAATCATGACCGAGATTCTGGGTCGAACAGTATACTTAAAAGTCGGTGTTTGACATTTTTTTTTGTATGTTACAAAAAGTAATATAAACTCATAATACCCCAACACCTACGGTAGTGTAGGTTATAAGAACTTCAAAACTCTAAACGGTTTTTGAAAAATAACATAATTTAATATATTAAATTTTTGTAAAATTTTATCAATTTTTAAATGAGGTCACAATGCACAGTGTAAATTTAAGATAATGAAAGCAAAGGAATGTTACATTAAACTTTCGAAGCCTGGTTATTTTTTCTCTTTAAAAACCGTAAAAAAATTATATGTATTTTTAAGATACGTTCGCGTTCGTGTAAAATTGTCAACATTTTCACAAATAAATCTTAGACATGGTGCATATGAACATATTTGCAGATACCTTGAAATGCATTAACAACGCTGAAAAGCATTGCAAGCGTCAAGTCATCCTCCGCACTGGCTCCAAAGTTATCATCAAGTTCTTGACTCTCATAGTGAAACATGGTTACATTGGCGAATTTGAAATTATCGATGAACATCGTTCAGGCAAGATTGTTGTCAATCTTACCGGTCGCTTGAACAAGTGCGGTGTGATCTCTCCCCATTTTGACGTTTCCATTAACGACATTGAAAACTGGACCAAGAATTTTTTTCCTTCTCGTCATGGATCACATAAAAGCCAGAAGTAAACAATTGGTAGGAGAGATTTTCGGTTTCTATTTCTAAATTAATAAACAAAACCATAAAGTAATGCATCATAGTGAACTGTTTACAAGGCAGCATTAACTTACGCATGTATGTGTGTTTTCTTTAAATTAACACTAAATATTTTATATTAATTATAAAAAAGTAATTTCGCGGAGGGTAAAAAAAATTAAGCAATAAAAATTATTTTTAATATTTTTTTATTAAAAGTTTTTAAAAATATTTTTAATTTTTTTCTCTTCCGTTGGCAGGGTGATAGCCCACACAAAATGAAATGGAAATAAATCTGTAACTTACTAACGGCTAGTCTGACTTAAAGGAAATTTTACATAGTGAGAGTAGAAGTGTTGGCTAGTTCAAGCCGTTCAGAAGTTACAGATTTATTTCTATTTCATTCTTCATTTGAGACACTGTGCAATCCTTGGCCGAGGAATTACGGGTCATTCCGTTACGAAGAACCGGCTATTTCGGTAACGTTCTATGATTCAGGAGTTTTCGGATGGGAGTTTCAATATTATTCAATTGGTGTTACTACAGAGGCGCCTCTAATTCCGCGGTTTCAATTTATCGTATGAATATCTTGCTTGGAGGAAGCCCATTGCTGATAATGAACAGAATTTGCCGCGGTCAACAAGAGTAATTCTGCACAAAATAAATCAGGATGGTGCAATAGGATCAATTTCTACTGTACTCGTATTGACCGTCCCATTGTTAAGGGGGTTGTAAGGGATCTATGTGATATAATGGACTAAATCGCTTAAAATAAGGTCTTTTTGGCCCTTAAATAATTAATTCTTAAATACAAATCAGAGAACTAAATGATCCAGAAATTTGGTAAAACATAATAATTTAATCATTTATGGTAGTGTTGGGTATAATTATTGCTGCAAATTTAATATTGAGTTTTCTTTTTAAATCTAAGACATTTTTAGGTTACCGACAAAACAAAAACACATTAATCCGTAGATACTCGAATCTTACATTTTGGAAAATTTGATGACCTACGGAAAAGCTAATGTCCAGTGTTATGATTACATAAAAACCTTTAATATCTTTCGCTTAAATTAATTTTAAATTTAATCGAAAGTATTTTTATATTTTATATACATAAAGAAAAATGGCATAATTTTTATAATTATTTTTTTTATAAAAATACAACAAAAATAAGTATTTTATGTTGATCTTAAGAAATTAAGAAGATTTTGATAATTAGACTTAAATCTTTTATTTTGTTTCCCATGGGTAACAGATAAAAACGATTTAGGAAACGAAACAAAAAACGTAAAATAAAACAAAAAATAACAATAACAAAATTATAAAAAAGCGCAAACCAACAACAAAATCCAGCAACCCAACAACGGATTTTTATTCCTTTTCATTTGCTTTTCGATTTATTTCTTATGCATTCAGTTTCCAGGCAAAAGCAGAAAAATTTAAGGAAAAAGTGGAAGAAAGAAAAAAGATAAAAAATAATATAAAAATACGTTAAAAATGTTTAAAAGAGAATAATTTATCCATAGCAATAACAGGCAGCCATTACAACCATTAACATGAAACGAATGAATGTCCTTGAATTAAACGCAATACACTAACATTCTCTACACACAGCTACATATAATCATAAGTACACTATACAACAGGAAGCAAATAGAACATAAGCAACAACTAAATAATAGAGAGAAGAATACAAAATCAAAGACAGACATTTAAAAGTGAAAAAAGAGAGAGTGTAACTTTACGTTAGATACAGTGTGTTTAACAAATACAATGAAAAATTCACATTCACACACACCAATTTAAGAGAAACCAGAAAGGGAAGTACGGTTGTTAATGTTAATGTTAAATGTGAAATAAAATAAAAAACACATACAAACATCAACAAACGAATGAATAAAACAAACTGACGAACAAAGGAATAAACAGATAAACAAGCAGGAAATTACACACCTAAACATTGTATTATTACAAACACTAATACATAAATAACACTGTGTTATTATTATTTAATATATATGCAAATAATAAAAATTCAACAAAAAGATCAAAATACAGTTGTGATCATAAAAATATAGAAAAATATAACATTAACTATTTCTCTAGATAATCAATAATTTCTATATATTCCGAATGGGAGTTGCCTCTTCCTGTGATTCTAACCATCTTATTTTTTTTTTTTTTTTTTTTGTCAAAGTTAAGGAGTTACTAGGAAAGTAATTAAGACTCAACTTTTAAACTCTCGCGGTAAATATTTTATCCATTCTAATACATTGTTTTCAGGAAATAAGTTCTAAAAGAAGGTGATAAGGATGAAGTTTAGTTTTAGAGATATTGAAAAATTAATACGTAATTTGCCATATAATTATTGTGATCAATTGTTAGAAATCTGGCTATAAATGTTGTAAAGAATATATTCTTAAGGAGATATTTCAGTAACTCTGTGAAAAAAATAAAATGTATCAGGATACCACAGATATATAGCATTGTGCCTCGATCAAATTTATTATCTTGATGAATATATGTGCAATAGACAGATATAAAATTAAGATGAAATAAAACTTTTGGTCAACTGGAAGCGAATTTTTTTAATTTCTGCAACGGTTAGATATATTGACCTTCAACCAAGAAGGAATCATCTTAGACCATATAAGGTATATATATTATTGAGCAATTTCAAAAATGGTTCGATTAAACTATGTCAGTCTTTCTGACCATATTTTGGAAACTTTCTCATATCCACTATAATGTGTTATATTTTTTACTTCAGCACTCTCGTGACAATCAACAATATCGGATCAGCAGAAAAAAATAACCTCAAAAGTAGGACCTAAAACCTTGCTTAAATTAATAATTAAATATAATCAGTTATATGTATTCCCGGAATAATCTTTTAAATTTAATGGGTTTCTAAATGTGAGCTGATTTTATAAAATTCAAACAATTATCTAATCGTTTTATGAATATCGAACCCATTAGAATCTAGTTCGCATGTAGGGCACCTTTTACGATAAAGCATCTTAGTTATTTATTTTATTTACTTATTTTTATCTTTTTGTAATAAAAAGATGAAATAAGTTTTGAATTAGAAAAAACTTTTTGTAATAAAAAGATGAAATATGTTTTGAATTAGAAAAAAAAAACTACGACGTCCTTTATGCATATCCTTTCGAAGCTACTCTCCTCAGCTATCATTTTGTGGAATTTTTTAAAAATACAACCAGCTTGTCAATAATTACAGATTTATGTTGTATATTGTGGCATTATAAAATAAGAATATTGAACCCCATAGATAGACCATAAATGGAAAAGATAGACTCATCGAATATTAAAATTTCTTAACAAAATACAAATTCCTTTTGTTTATAAAATCATGCTTCCGAAAGTTTTTGAAATAACAATGCACAAAGCGCAAAAGTGTTTTAAAAGATACATGAAAACAAGAAAGATTCCGCTACATCGAATTTTCCCTCCACCACAAATGACTGTGAATTAAATACATTATGTTTCGTTCATATACACACACATACTCACAAACGTATACATTGTATAAATGTTGTTATTAAATATAAAATAGGATCACTTAATGAGTCATAAAACCGGTTTTATTTTTAACTAAATTTTTTTATAACTTTTGGAATCTTAATGAGGTGCATATAACTTAATATTACGGTAAAATATGATTCTAATTTGTCGATTTATAATTGACAATCTTAAAAAATCTGCAATATTGAATTTAGATTTTTAGATTTTAATATTATAAACCGATTTATTTGGTTTTAAATAAAAAACATCTCAGGATAAAAACAAACACTCAGGCCAAATTTCACTGAGATCTGCCGATTATTATGAGAGTGAGCATACCAACAGCAGACATACAAACAGACGTAGCTAAATCGGCTTAGATTTTGATGGAGTGATAGGTGATTCCTGTTTTGCGTTATACACGGAATAAAAAAGTAAAAATACCTTCTTAACCCCTTGTGACGGTGGAGGGTATAATAAAATATTTCTTTTAATACAAATTATTTTGCCTTGAACATTTAAGTTGCTGAGTTTTTTTTAAGATCCTGTCACAGTTTCCAGAATATTGAATATTCAACCGATGTTCTACAAAACTTTTTTGTACAAGATAATTTAAAATTGCGGCAACCAGGAAAATAAGTTAGGATCGTGAACTTACATCTCCTGTTAAAACTCATTCATTCTTTACCGAATTAATTAATTATTATTTGTATTATATCGCTCTATAACTTAATTAAGTTAAATTTCATTCAGCTCGTTAATTAGTTTTGTCGTTGGCATACATAGACTGCCTCATATCCCTAAATAAGGATATTATAAAATAATTTTTAAATATAGCACAACAACTTCTTCAAAAATCATCATACATTTATGATCTTATTTTGCCTTTTTAATGTATATTTCTACAAATATTTGGGAACTATTTGGGAACTATAACAGTGCATTCTGTAAAATTTCATACAGCTTAAAATTCTGTCTTAGAAAACATATTAACTTTTCTTATAATTATTTCTTAAATAATAATGGTGACTGTTTCAAAGGTTTAAAACAATTGACTTTTGAATTCGTATATATTTTCCAGTTTGTTTGATCCTTTTTGTAAATAATTTGATGTATCTTATGCAATATTTTTTAACATAACTGTAATTGGTATATAAACACACACAAACATGGTGTAAATAAAACAGAATAGAAAAATGCCATCAGATTAAGGAGAGAAAAAATACAAGCTTAAACTATCAGGAAAACAAGCAAAAAAAGTCAAGAGAAATCATCAGTTGAATGACTGAAAAAAACTGAAATGAAAATGTTTGCTGTATTTTAGTATTCGAATACAAAAAAAGTTTTAAAAGAATAAAAAACATAGAATAGAAAAACATTAGTATAACTTGTATACAAAATAAATTATTCCAACAAGTATTCTCTTGTACTCACATTTCTCATCATTTTTTTATCACTCGTTCGTTCGTTTATTCGTTCATTCATTCTGTTACTGTGATGCAATGACTTAAGTTGCTTTTGTTCCCAGTGCTGATCCTCTATCGATTCTATGCAAGTTGTAGTTTTACTCGTGTAACATTAGTATCTGAGTAGAATTTGAAAGTATGCACTTGTATTCTATGTGCCATTAGAAATACGAATACAAGTAAGCACTTGCAATTCAGTGCTTTTTTTCTATACTCAGCCACAGTACAAGTTGTAGAGAACAGTGTATTAAGTTGGTCAGTGCGTGTGTAACACCAAGATAAACTTATAACAAAAAATTTGTATATGCATCTTCTTTAAAAGAAATTTAAAGAAAAAAATTTAAGTCTAAGTCAATCTGGAACCATGGAATATGACCAATATTTCGCTGCCTAAAAGTATTCGGATAACAAAAACGAACGTGTTGTTGCTTTTCTTCGATAAGTAACAAAACAAAGAAAAAGAGAGATATAATGCCCTCGAATGCAGTTGATCTTCCAAGTCATGCACCATCAACATATTACGGATTTTTTATACATCATTTCATCAAATCAGAATGACGTCTTCATAGACTCGATATCGCCCAATTTCAATTTCTACACAGATTGAATGCAAATTCAAGCTCGTGCATATGAAGATGGGTTTTCCATGACTAGGTGCAGAACCAATTAAAACCTTTTTCCTCTTGGACCTCAATATTTTATGTATTAATTAACGACAACAATTTAATGTAATTCTTTCCTCAATTCAACTAAAATTTCGTAAATTTCACTTAAACATGGTATTTAAATTGAATAATATTTATCAATATAAAGAATTAATTATTGTCAATCTGAATATTTTATAATTATATTTATACAAATTAACCGCATTTCTTACGAATTCAAATATTTATATTGACAATTTTTCGTCTATTTGAAGAATTTATGAAAAAATAAAGAAAAGTTTCGTTATGATGAATAAAGTTTTCGTTGGCTTATATTTAATAAAATTTTCTTCAATTTTACACGCTTTTTGTTATATTTACTACCTTTTTATGGATGGAACTGATATTGGCCTTATGACAATCCCCATATACCAACTTTCCCTATTATGTATTCATTATTTTATAATTTCTTTAAATAGATAAATGATTTTGACTTTTTTGTATTCTTGTTTCACATCTTTTCTGATACTAATCTGTTTTCAGAGGTCACGGATACTTTTCATTGGAGCTTTTCAGAAGATTCACAGTACTAACTGCTTGTCGTGTCCTCCTCTTTTCTAACCAATACTGTAAATAAAGAATCTTTCAGTTTACACAATTGCTTTCCCAATTTTCATTGTAGTGTATTAAATATTCACTATTACCGATTATTGCTTAATTTTTTTATTCTCTCTTTCTTTTAGCTAAAAAAAGAGAAAAAAACTCATTCAGAAAAATCATTTAAAATCGACATTGTTGTTATTTTTACGTCTGTTTTTGTTTCGTTACTTGACCCTCTTTGGTGTTTGTAACTGTCTCTTGTAGTTGTTGCATTATTTATTTAAATTGTTTAACTTTTTTATATAAAATTTCATTTTATCTATTCTTCTATTCAATTTGACTATTAACATATTCTATTTTTAAATCCGTTATTCTCCCTTAGTTTCTCTTTTTTGCTTTTAAATTGTTTTAACATTTTTTCAAATAACTTTAAATGGCTTAAGGAATCTGGCAACCGTAAAAATAAATAAAAAACAATTTCTAAATACCAATAATTGATTTTTTTAAAAGAACATGTTTTTTATAGAAAACAATTTATGGGTTTTATGATAAATACAATTTAAGACTTTTTTAAAGATTTCTAACCCTTTTTGTAGGAGAAAGAGAAAGTTTTATTTATAAAAAATTTTCAATCTCAACATTTTTAACCCTTTAAAAGCACTCAATTAATTACTTCCCATGAAATTAAACAACTAAGAATGCTATATTCGGCTATGTCGAATCTTCAATACCCTCCACCATAAATGCGTATGAAGTGAACGCATTTAGTTTGATAAAATACTGTACACTTAATGAGTTGTGAATAAGTTACATTTTTGGCTATAACTACTGAACCGATTTTGATTATATTTAAAATGGTGATGATATACATACAACGTAATATTCTGAAAAAAAATATTCTATTTTGTCGATTTATAATTGACAATTTTACAATGTTGTTTGCTAAACTTTGAAGTTTCCTTAGATATCGGTCTATATCTTTTAATATACTGAACCGATTTTGCTGGTTTTAAATAGGAAACTGCTCAGGACTATAACAAATACTCAAGCCTCATCAGCTATTGTGGTAGTGAGCGTGTTATCAATTGACAGACAGACGGACATAGCTAAATCGAATTAGATTTTGATCTGATGCAAGAATATTTATTCAATATGGGATCTGGGATGATGCCCTCTTTGCGTTACTTATAGAATAACAAAGTTAATATACCCTCTTCACCACTTCTTGTAATGGAGGTTATAAGAAAGGAACTTCAAACTTTTTTATGGTCCCCCTTTTCACCACAATGTGGTGTTTATATGCCCGATATAAAAAAATATATAAAAATTAAAACAAAAACAAAAAACATTTAAAGCAACAGATAATTTTTATTTTAAAAGTTATCTAAAGTATTTAATTTTAAGCACTTTCTTGTGTTGTAATCTTTTTTTTTTTTTTTTTTTTTTTTTTTAATTAAGTTCAACTTTCAGTAAGTTTGTTTCATTATAAAAATTATAAAAAAACGAAACTTTAATCATTTTGTGTTTTTATTTTAAAAATGGCGATTGCTGCAATTAACTTAATTGAGAGTGGTCTTAAAATGTGTTTTAAACATCATTTGATAAAAATAAAAAAATTAAGGCAAAATAAAAAAGCTAAAAAGTTTGCATAAAAATACTTTAATTTCAAGTTGAAGAGGAAGTTAGTTTGGCTTTAAATGCCAGTAAAAAAGTCACTAATGTATATTAAATAATTATACGAATTTTTAGAAACATTTACAAAAATTAAATGAAGTTTCATCTTTAATACTTTAATTGAATTAATTAATGTGGTCTGGTAATATTAATTTTATCAAAAGACTTCGAGATAAGATTGTAATTATGTCGATTATTAAATATTAAATAAGTTATGAGGAGTAAGATCGAGAAATTCTTAAAACATGTTATTCATTTAAACTTTTGATCCAAACATTATTTGGTTAACATATCAGGGATCAGAAAAAAATCGTTATGAAATTATTAAATATTTTCAAGAAAATCCAACTTGTTCCTACAAAAAGTTGGTCAGAAGCATTTCAAATATTTTTAATGTTATTTAAAAGTATCGTGAGAACCTATCCGCTGATAAAAATTGGATTCAGGTAGAAAGAATAATCCAAATAGTTCTCCTGCTTAGCTCAGTGTTCGATCTATTTGGTGCGAAAAGTTAAATATAATGCAGGTTTTAAAACTAACTAAGATCAAAAAAGATCCTTGCTGCTAAAAATGTAGAGACCAAAAATAGAGCATAGGAATTTAAATGTTGCTGATGTTCGAGAGAATGTTGAAGAAAAATTAAGGGCCCAAAAGCAGTTGGGACCAAATACCAAAATTTATATCAAGGAATATTATGAATACACTTCTTGCTCGCCCAAAGTGGCAGAAAGCACTATAAAAAGTCAATGGAAGGGTTTCCACAAAGGGTTCAAAATTTCATCACTAGTGACTAAAACTTTAAAAATATATTTTTTGTAATTTCAATCAAATAAAAAATTCAAACAATTGTTTAGTGGTTTCGTTTTTATTAACATATGTGTATGTTAAGAATTTTTTGATCTCACTTCTTATAAAGTCTTTTACCGTGTAAAACGTAAAACAAGTTTTCTACATCTTCGTCTGGATGCATTTGCATGCAATTTATCGTAATGATATGTGCAGCATTATAATTTCGAAATTAGTCTTAAAGGGGCTCCATAGATGCATTTATAGGGATATAAATTTTGATACGTCGGACATCAATTTTTAACCGCCTGCCAAATTTTACCTCATTCAATTTCAAAAAATGTGTCACCGTATTATTGCTCCTTGATAAACCTTAAAAAAACATGTACTCTCGAAAATGTGAAAATAAGTTACAAAATTTGATTGTTTTTTGGATTATGGTGGACTTCTATTCTACATTAATTAGAGGTCCGCAAAATACAGTTACAGATTGTATCAAGAGGCTATTCTTTCCTACTCTGTATCCAAATATAACATTATAACTTGGTACCATTAGAGTAATAACACAAAACAAAATTGAGTTAACGACAAATTAATAATTTATAAAAGAAAACTTTGTAATATTTATAAAAAATCCAACAAGTGTAAATAGGCGATGGATCCTATCAACATTTCGGGGTTGACAAAACCTAAACAACAATACTATATACTATACGATAAATTATTTATCCCTTAACACTTGTTCTTTTCAGTTAATGTAGAATACACTTCAATAATATTGATATTCGTTCCCACGAAAATTAGACCTTCGCTTACGGTCGACCATAGTAAAATGCATGTACACAGATAATCTATTTTTGTTTATATACATTTACTTTACTCCTTTAAAAGTCTGCAATAAGTTTGATGAATTTTCATATGTAGATACCTGCATTCATTTTATGAAAACATTAAACAAACAATATTTGGGAATAATTCTCATTTAGTTTATATCATTTCTTGTATAAGAATGATAAGTTTGTTTGATGTGGGGAGGTTTTTCCGATAGGAAATTGCCACTTGAAGACAGCTGAGTTTACTGTACGAGTTGACTATATTCCGTGGCAACTAATATTGTAAAATGAGTCACTGTTTCTCTGATACTTGGACCTACTCCAAACGTCAGGGGAGTACCTTGCACAGCGACTTCGTGTTGACTGTTTATCACAGCGATCTCGGTTGATTGTCCCGTGACTTTACTTGGACTAACTGTTTACCGCAGTGGCTTCCGCTGACTGTTTATCACAGCGACCTCGTGTTGATTGTTTACCACAGCGGCTTCAGCTGACTGTTTCTTAGAATAAGCTCCAATAATGTTCAAAGCTCCAATACAGTAAGTCGACCCTGGACACGACCTAACTATCCTAGCCGACGACAAAACCACGTTACAGAACCAGATAAAGCTGAATTCATACAACACAACAACATTTGAGGATTAAATCTTGTTGCAAATTTTACCCCGACATTTGTAATATTTTTTTACTAGTGAATATAGAGAAGTGTTTATTTTGGACGGGAGGTGGATGACATTCTTCTAAATGGGGAACAGATTACATCAGTTAAGAAGATTTTTTTCCATTTCGGAATTGGCCGGAGGAACATGGGATTAATGATGAAACAAAAAGTTCTGCAGGTGGAAGGGAAAACCACTCAGATTAAGGCTTACCCAAAGAGCGATTACGAAGAGAAGTATCTAGAATTATATTAACACAGATTTACAATCAATTAGATTCACTTCAAAAAGGTTTACAATCTGATTGAAGGGCTAAGAGTAGAATATTTTCTTGGAAGTAAATTCGGCAAATATAGGGAAAAAGTAAAAACCTCCGATTATATCTAAGAATGACATAAGTTCACAGAAAAATTACCCATCATAGTGCCACAATAAATTGTTAAAAATATTAAAAAGGTAAAAAATAAAGAATATTTTTTAAATCTGAAATTAAGAAAAAATAATCTGGTGCTTTCATTCTTTAATAAATTTTATGTGAGAATCTTGGACGCGTTAACGTCAACTGCAAACCCGGAAAACTGAAAGTTCCTTACAGCGGACGATTTCAAATAAATGCCATGTTCCCTAAAAAGTGATAATGCTGCTACTTCTTCATAATTCATTTTTTAATGTTTATTTCTTGTACCAAATTTCAGCGAAATCTAATAAGATGATATTCATAATTTTATGGTTTTAAGAATTAAGATATTAAATTCTTGAATTGATACCTCAGGCGTATACTTAACATAATTGGTTTACATATATAATTCATATGAATCGTTGTTTTCGATATTTGGATTTCATGTTTTTTGTATTTTTTTTTCAAAGATTTTGATGATTTATAAATATATATAAATAAATATAGCTTTATACTACAGTAAATTGTATTAAGACAAGAGAACTGCTTAGAACAGTGAGAAACTATCCGGCAAATTTCATTGAATTTGTCTAGAAGTAAAACTGTTTCCAACAAATATATAGACAGATTGTTATTATTGTTATTTTTTAACTGACTTATATATTGATTTCGTGTAAGAATATATTTATTTCTACAAGGAATTATCGTTGTATATACTAAAATATCCATTTATAAAATTCATTTTACTTTAATTTAATACTCTTCTTATTTTATAATTTAAGCTTTACCTACTACCACACACTAAAAAGGCACATCTACACATTAACTGCGTTTTTCAAGCAACAGGTTTTAGTTTTGTTCTTTTTATACCCTACACCACCACATTTGGTGGTAGTATTAGGCGTTTGTGCTGATGTTTGTAACATTCAGAAAACATTTGTTACCCCCACCTTTAAGTATACTGTTCCACTCTGATTCATTCTCTGAGTTTTTCGCTCCTCTGTATAAATGCCTGTCTGGCTAAAATTCCATGCGAACGTTATGAGCTGTCTCCAGGTCGTAATTATTGTTACATCTCGACGGACACAAATTATTACTTAGGCCTAGGTATAATACCTATTGAAATTGGCCAAACAACATTTTGCACAAGTAAGTCTTATAATGTTCTAAAACGTGTCAAAGCATGCCAGGGTTGGTTCATTA
Organism: Cochliomyia hominivorax; assembly: GCA_004302925.2. Taxonomy (NCBI): domain Eukaryota; kingdom Metazoa; phylum Arthropoda; class Insecta; order Diptera; family Calliphoridae; genus Cochliomyia; species Cochliomyia hominivorax. Next base: position 57,822,018 of record PYHX02000467.1, read on the forward strand.
TTTTCCATAGGTCACATAAAAACTGCCTTTCAAATATTCTTTTTAAGGGCAAAAATCTCACATATATGTTGGTATTGTAATAAAAACTGAAAAACTATATCAAGGACAAAGACAAAATCGAAGTGCAAAATTATACAATGGTCGGTCCATAATTTCTTGTAGCTCCCATATAAGCCTCTTCAAAAATTCATTGTAAAACGCATCGTTATCACTAAATGTTAGTCTCACAGTACACACTTAAGATTAATTAGAAAATAAAATTATACGAGGATCGTATATTACTCTTTCATAACTATCACTTAAAACCAACAATGTATTGAACACTACATAGTCGCTGATGACCGACTGTAATTTTCTTGTGTTTAAATTCTGGCATAAACATAATTTCTTTATTACTTTAAATACTCTTTTCATCCACTGATGTATCAAACTGTGTTCTGGAAGTGAAATTTTGTAGCGGAAATTGAAAACAGAAATCATGGCAACAAAAATATAATAACGTATCTAAGTAATAGAGATAAGTGTATTTTTAATAGAAATTTACATCCTCTTTTCTAACAGGAATTTATTTACAATGCATCACAATTTACTCAAAGTATATGATACATATGGTATCGTTAAAAAATATCCTGTAGGGATATTAGAATTTTTATACAAGTTGATTTTAAAAGTTCAGAATATTTCAATATTAAAGCAATAAGAACAAACATTAATTATGATCCAAAGTAGATTTTTCAAAATAAAATTAGCAGTACCAACAGTAAGTGGTAATAAAAGAATCATCGTAATCATTCATATAAGACAATTGCTTCCTGCAAATAAATAACTTATATGAACTTAAAGTGAAGTAATGCTTTACTTATAATTAAATTGTTTGAAAACAAGTTTTCAGTTATCCATATGTACCAGAGTTTATAGGCTTTACTATTGAATTATAGAGCAATGAAGGGTTAATTAACTAAAAATAAGTATCTTCAATTATAAAGATATATGTGAATAAACAAGTATTTTTTACCCTACACCACCATAGGTGGTTGGAGTATTATACGTTTGTGAAAAATTGTAACGAACAAAAAACAATGCTGCTACCACTTTTAAGTATAACTCTCTAAGTTGATTAAACGATGTTATAGATGTTCCTTCCGGAATGAGGATTTAAGACCACAAAAGTCCTAAATATAAGACAATTTTAATAAAATTCAAAATGGCATTCAAAATTATATGTGGATCTATTCATTATTTTTCATAGGTCCTATACTACTTCTCTTTCTCATATCACGCTCAATGGCTTTTATCGAACATATACGTTTGCATTGCAATAAGAATTGGTTAAATTAAGAGAAATATAACCGAAAATCGATGTGCAAAACTTTACGGGGGTCGACCATTAATTTCATCTGGCTTCCATGTAACGCTTACAGAAAAAATCATTTTAGAACGCATTAATCCCAAATGGATATTAGTACCAGTAATAATATACTGTACTCTTAAGCATAAATTAAAAACTACGTTTATACGAGGGTGGTTCATTATTTTTGATTGAAAATAACAATTCTGAATACTGGTTCATTTTGCCATCCCCAATCACTGCCAAGTGGAAATACTATTTATTAATTTATTAACTAATATTATTAATTAATTTCAAGGTAATACTATAACTGGTTTAAAAAGAAAACTTCTCAAGAAAAAAGCATATAATGTGCCCAAGTTTCATTTAATTCGGATAATTATTCTAGGCGAGAGGTTGTTTCCAACAAACAGACGGACGAATAAAAATAATTAATTGGGTCTTGGATGATTCCCTTATCACCAGCTGTAGTAGTAGATGGTATAAAAATAAGTATTCTATAATAATAGACATTCTCTACTAATCTCTACTTCAAGAATTCATATCCATAATTTTAATTAGTATATTAATTTTTTTTAAAGTATCTAAGGTAAATCTATGTTCTCTAGTAAACATATAATATCTATTTTCATATGATTTTCTTTTTAATCTTAAATAAATTCCTTGAATATTTCATATGAGTTGAAGAAATTAAAGTTACTTGAAAATATGTCTCTCTTTAAGTTTTATTATATGTACCTTGTCAAACGATTATTTAAAATTTTTTCCAAACAAAAAATCTAGATTGTTTTTTAGTCTTTCGCCAAGAAATTACAGTTAAAAGTTGAGATACTTCGTCTTACATAACACATATTTGGCTGAACTTTAAATATACATCATTCTAAAGATAGAATTCTCTGAATAAACACAGAATGAGGAAATTGTTACCATTTGGATGATTACTATTCCATACATGTACCGGGTTTGTTTTATGCCTTCCATATTAAACACGACATCCACCCAAAAAACTAACGAGAACTTTACATTTTTATAAAATATCTCCACTTTTTCTCTCTTTTTTGCTCATTTTCAAAATAATTCAAAATGTGGTATTTTAAAAGCGAAAAAAGTGACAACAAAACCCAAGAAAAAGTGCTTTAGGATGTGACACCAAGGTAGCATTTTCTTTTTATTTAATGTAACAACAATTTCCTAAAGTTCTTGGGTGCTCTTTTTCTTTTCTTGTAGGAGTAATGGTAACGGTTTTGGTTATTTTTTATACCCTACACTACTTCAAGTGGTAAAGTGAGTAACGCTAAGAAAGGCTCATCAAAGACCGCATAATGTATTATAAATATATTCTTACATCAAATCATAAACATCTGTCTGTCCCTCTGTCTGTCTGTTAGTCTGTTCGTTTGTCTATTGTTGGCTCGCTCACATCCACAATAATTGATAGAGCTCAACAAAATTTGGTCTCAGTATTTCTTATAGTTCCGAAAACTTTCTTAGCAAGCTAACAAACTTCGTTCAGTATATTGAAATTTATAGAACGATATCTGAAATGAATTTCTTCCATAATATCAAGTTATATATTTCTCATTACCATTTCAAAAGTTATCAGAATCGGATTAGTAGAAAAAAAGTTATAACCAAAAAATAACAAATTTTACGACTCGTTAAGTGTTCCTCTATTATATTAAAAAACATTTACATATATTATACGTTTATAATTATATAAATGAGTGTGTATTAGCGAAACATAGCATATTTACTTCACACTCTTTTGTGGTGGAGGGTATTGAAGATTCAGCATTGCCGAATATAATATTCTTACTTGTTCTTCTTTTTTTAACGTAAATGTACTCAGTTGTACTTATTTTATATGTTTATTTGAAAATACACTCGAATGTATTAAAAATTTACAAACTAAGATGAAAACGAACACGCTCTTTATATTATTTTTTGTATTTTCTTCTTTATTTGTTTTTTTTTCTTCTTTTGCATAATAAAATTGTTAATTTTTTACTTGAAATTATTATCAGTTGCGTGTTGAAATGGGCATTATTGCTTGAAAGCTGAACAAAATGCGGAATTATTTTCTTTTGCATACAAATCCGTAGATGGTACTACTTAAGTGTACTATGCAGGTATTTTAGATGAGTGAGAAAATATTTAATTTGAATTAAATCAATGTCAATGAAATAAAATGTTAAAAATATATCTTTTCTTATATTTTTTTAATTTTAATTTTAAGGATAAGTAACTTTTTTTTGAGCACCATGGGAAAAATCTAGAATTGTCAACGTTAAAATTGCGAAAAAGGCACCCTGCTTTATGTATTAGCTATTTCTTCCTGTACCGCCAAAATGAGTAATTTACTGGAAAAAATCATTTTTTAAACAAGTTTTTCTCATAGTGTAATTTTTGATACCTTACAATGAAGGCGTTTTGGATTTATGACAACTCCGTCCATATTAAAATAAAATTTTATAATGACATCTTAAGTATATATATATATATATATATATATATATATATATATATATATATATATATATATATATATATATATATATATATATATATATATATATATATATATATATATATATATATATATATATATATATATATATATATATATATATTTCAAACAAATTATCTTTAATATTTCTAATAAATAAAAATGTTTGATTTTCCATTATTCAAAAACTATATATATATACATATATATATATATATATATATATATATATATATATATATATATATATATATATATATATATATATATATATTTATATTTATATATATATATATATATATATATATATATATATATATATATATATATATATATATATATATATATATATATATATATATATATATATATATATATATATATATTTGTTCCAACACATCTGGTAGGAAAGAAGATCGGTAAGCTCAGGGTTCGGTTTTGTATGAAAGGTTAGAGCTAATAGAATTTTTAAACTGGTCATAGAAATTGAAGTCAAATTTTCTCAAAACAAAAATATTTTTGCATATTTGTATGTTCTGTTAACCTTTTTGCAACTTCCTGATTAGAAATTTTATCTTGCTGATACTCGAGGTAATGTGAAACAAAAACCGAAAAAAATAATAATAAAATAAAAACCGAAATTTACATAAAGAAATGTTTACAAAAAAGACTGACCACTAGTATCTGTCGTGACTTGGCATCTTCTCACTATGGTAAACAAGCTCTTGGGGGGTACACGAACAATAATATGGTATTTGTACCAAGACCGTCAAATCCTTTTATCGGTCAGTGGAGAGAATTGAAGGACACAACAAATGTGTCCAAAATTTTTAGATTGTGAGTAGAGATGTTCGAGCAAAGTGACAGAAAGCACTACTAAAATGTTTATGGAGGTGTTTCCGAACTTTAAGAAAATTAATTTTAAAAGGATCGAAATAACATTTTAGATACAATAAAAAAACTTATTCCAAAAATGGAAAACTTTGAAAGTTGCTTTTAAACACGTTGTCAGGTACCATTTGATGTTAGGATTTTTTAAAATATATTAAGAATATTCGAAGTACCCTACTTGAACCCAAAAAACTCAAACGAGAAGAACCTACTGGGTTAATAATGCTGTTAATATGATGAATATCGTTTAAATATATCTATGAAATCAAAATTACTGATTTATTTAATAATTCACTTTTTCCCACTTTTAAAATCCTTTTAAAAATCCCATGAAAAACATTTTTAAAATCCCATGAGAAACATTTTCGCCAAAACGCGTTCTTAGTGTGATCAAATTATGTTAAAAATTAGAAATCAGTTGAGGTGAGAAATTTATATAAAATGTCTTTCTGCCTCATTGTGCGATTTAAGCAAGTTTTATTTCCTGAAGCTTTATTTTCAATAATTTAATGAGAAACATATTTTTAAAGTTATGTGGGAGACAAGAAATGACAGTTTTAGCAAGAAATTCACGAAAATTTCATTCTTATTTTTGTATTAACGTTGGAAGGAATTCAACTACCAAAAATTATGTCCCAAACAGATTTTTCAATTTCTGTTAAAAATATTATTTCAAACAAAACTCAATGGTATTTATGATAAATATTATTTTGTGGTTTAAATCCTAATTTAAAACTTTTAATTTAATCTGTCTGATATTTTTCCAGAGAATATAAAAATTTTTATGAAAAGTAACTTCTTTTCTTAATTTATGATATGAATTTCTAGGAAAATTCTGGCAAATCGATTAGTAATTAATTTCAATTAATTCCTTTTATACAGTTTAGGGATTATATAAATAATAGATACTGTTACAGGCGGATAAAGCTAAATTGGATCTCTTTTAAATCTGCAATATTAAATATTCTAATAAATTTTTACAGTCCTTAAGAGTGAGACCGAAGAACTCTTAACACATATTTTACACTAAAACATTTAACCCAACTTGTTCCTACACAAAGTTGATCAAGCATTCAAAAGTCTGCCGTGAAACTGTTTTCAATGTCATTAAACAGTACCGAAAGAACTTGTCCGTTGAAAGAAAAAAGAGTTCCCAAGCTAATGCAAGATTTAAAACATTTAAGTTTCGAAAAGATTTTGGCAGAGTCCGAAATGACAAAACAAGAATTGATATTTCTAAAAATATATTCTGCTGCATAATAGATGACTAAAATTTTGTTCTGGCAGATTTTTCGCAATTTCTTGGTAAAAATTTAGTGTTCCTAATGCTTGAGGAAATGTTAAAGAAACTCTTAATGTCTAAAAGCAGTACCAAAATTTACATCAAATAAAGTTCACAAAAAAGGACGATTCCATTCATTAGACTTTATAATGTGTTCACTTATTTTTTGCCTGACTTGCCATACTGTCACTATGGCTTCAAACCTCTTTATCAAAAGAGGCAAATCTTCCAAACTGGATGGAGCTTTGTTCACTGCAGAATTATTAGGCTCTTGTTACAACAAAATTGGAGATCACAAAGAATATAAATTTTAAACGGATGAAAGTGGCAGAAAGCACTTTAAACATGTTAATGAAAAGGTTTTATAAAAAGGTTAGAAATGTTACCACTAATGATTAAAACTATAAACGTTTTTTGTGAATTATAATAAATTTAGTCTTTTCTATTAGCACATATGCATGTTATGAATTTTTCGATTTCACTCCTTAAAAGAAGATTTCATTTTTTAACTTTTAAATTCAATATGTTTCTCCTAAAAAGAAAATCATAAGAATGTTATTACTTAATCTGAATATTTGACTTTTCATTTGAATCTTTTTATTCAAACATGATCTTAAACTTATTTTAAACTTTCTAATATTTAAATTAATGTTAAAATTGTGTTCAAGCGAAAATTTCAGAATATATGTAGTACTTGTCACTAACACATATTTGTAGTTGTCTGAAAGGAATTACAAGGAAATTAACACAAATAGATATATACATATACATATATACATGCATACATACATACATACATACATACATACATACATACATACATACATACATACATACATATGTATGCATAAATAAAAATTCACTTACACCAGTTTACACAACTACATATATACTTATATATATATATATATTTACATAAGTATAAAGGAATTTAAAAAATTTGAATAAACTTGTGCTTAAAGTTTTCTACTTTTTATATTAACATATACAGTGTTGGTGAAAAAAGTAGCCACTTTGTTGCTTTAAATTAATTTTCGGTATAGTGGCGCTATTTAATTTACCGATCTTCTTGAAACATGAAATATAGGTTTGGAGTAATAAATAATGTGTTACAAATCTCAATAATATATTCTCAAAATTGGTGACTTTTAAGAGTCCTACAGTGGTAGAGAATCGAAATTTTGGGAAATAATTTTTTAACTTTAAATCCCTAATTTGATTTTATTAAATTTTGACATAAGAAGACATATCTGAATTTCCATAAATACCTCCTGATTCAGGATGTATTAAATCAACTTAAAAATTAAATTAAATAAACTTAAAAATTAAATTAAAAACATATGTATTGAGAATTTGCCAATATAATATCCTTTAGTTCAAAATGTTAATTTAGTATAATCTTCCTAAACTTGCTAAAAAAATATTTAAGGTGAAAATTAGTAAGATATTCCTTGTTCAAAATTATGTTAATATTATATTATTAGATTTAAACAAGTAAAAATATTAGGCTATGCCGAATCTTCAATACCCTACACCACAAATGTGTCTAAGTAAATACGATATATTTCGTACACCCGCATTCACACATACACTCACAAACGTATATAATAGAAAACTGTTTTTCTTAAATACAATAGCGGAATACTTAATTTCTCATAAAACCAGTTATATTTTTGGCTATAACTGTTTTCTACTTAACCGATTTTGATAAGTTTTAAAATGGCAATGAAGTACATAGAACTTTAATTACTTATTATAAAAAAAACTTATTCAAATATCGGTCTGAATATATTTATATACTGAAGCGATTTTGCTAATTTCAAATAAGAAACTTCTCAGAACTATTAAAAATTTTCTGACCAAATTTCAAGTAGACGGACAGACATAGCTAAATCGACTCAGATTTTCATGATTCCTTCTTAGCGTTACATATAGAAAGCTAAAGTTAATATACCCTCTTCCCTAAATGTGATGATGGAGAGCATAATACACATGATGCTATTTCACTATCACCAACTGTATGTTTGTATTTTTAACTCAACATACAATGTTTGCATACACATACATACATATATACAAACAAACATTTGTTTGATAATGTGCCTATTTAAGAAAACAGAAATAAAAATGTAAAAAATGAAAGCAAAATGATATTTGAATTAATTTTTCGCTTCAACAATTATGAAATTAATTTTCTTTTAAACATTTACATTCAACTACATACAACACATGCTCCCATCCTCCATTTTCATTTTCTTTGCTCTATCTCAGCTTCCTTAGACACTTTACTTTTAACATTTTTAGAATTAGAAAGAAATTCCAAAAAAATGACATTTTGAATTTGAATTGAATTAATTTCCTGTTCCTGTTTGTTAAACTTAAATATTCAATGATTTGATGACTTTTGGAAATGTTCGATTTTATTTATATTTTACTTCCAGGTAAAATATTCATGTGTGTAAATATTTAATTAGAGATAAATCAAACACTAAGTAAATGACATCAAATATTTGGGTTAAAACCAAATTTTCCCAAAATAAATTTAACAAAATAATTTTTGAAATAACATTTCGTCCCTGCGCTGACAGAAGTTCCTATGTGAAAATATTCTAAAAAAATTTTAGTGTCGCATTTGAAAGCTCTATTCATCATATATATTACCAAAAATCTTTTGTAAAAAATTTAATTCGTTTTGGAATTACAAAACTTGTACACAAAATTGAAATATTGCTACCAACTTGTATTCACAAATTGTTAGAATACTATTTGAATAATCGGTATTTCAGGGTAAAATGTAAAAACTAAATAACTGGAAAATTCCGTATAAAGTCTAGTTTTCCTCAGGGAAGTGTTCTAGGACCCACTCCTTACTTAATAAATAAATCTGACTTGACCCTTTGCGATTATCTTACAATCTCAAAATTAGCTGATGATAAAGCAATTCTCAGTTAGAACAAGAACTTTTACTTAGCTTCTCATACCCTGAATATTGACTTGAGACGTTTGGAAGTTAAAAGCCTCTAGCTTACATTGGATAATTAACCATCAGTCTAAATTAACCCGTTTTAAAACCAATATGGATATATGATATCCAATTATGTGGAACGGGCTGCAAAATGAATATTGAGGGCAAATTGCAACTGGTGCTCCATGGTACATTAGAAATGATAACATTCATAGAGACTTGGATATTCCATTAGTCAAGAAAAAGTTTGGAAAAGAATATGAGAGATATAAAACAAGGATAAGTCATAGGCGATGTAAAAGTGGTTATCAATACTTATTGTGAGGCCTCAAAAGTGAAACAGATTCAATGAATAAAAACCACGTTAAAAAATAATGGAGTTCTCCTAAAAAATTCAAAAAAATTACATAGGAACTTTTGCCAGCGCAGTGACGATTTTCTTCTTTAGTAAAGTAAAAGTATAAATATTTAAGTTTCTAGAAAACTTTGTTAAAAAATTAATTTAGTTTTTTTTTTAATATTTTCAAAATATAATTTAATTGGTAACAAACAAAAATACGAACATATTCAATATTATTTTTCAAAAATTCCAATTAAATTTATAAATATTAATAAAAAAACTGAAAAAGACATAACAATCTTTATGAAATTAATTGCGTACGTATGTGTTTTATATTTCTGTGCATGTTGGTTTTTAATACAGATGTAAAATATATTTTAATAAAAATTATTTGATCAAAATAATATAGTATAAAGTATTCAGACAACCTGGTAAATATCCACTGACAATGAGAGTTCATTCAATAGCATTCCAATCAAATATTACAGGGTTTCACTTCATATTACTTTTATTTCATTTTATTTCATTTGATTGTTGCTTTTTTATTTTATTTTTATTTTTATATTTTCGCTTTATTTGTGTTTCATTTATTATATACATATTATTTATAACGTTCATACATCACAACAAACGAATCACTTAATCAGCATCAACGGAAACGGAAATTGTTACACTTTGTTCGTGCACACCCAATACATGTCGCTGTATTGCAATCACATATAAAATTATTTTATACCAGTAAATATTTATTTCACTCATTCGGTTAAGAAAAAATGCAGAATCTCATTTTAAACGATTTGCAAAATCGTGTGGAGTATGATTAATATCTAATATTAATATTAATTATTTTACACCATCATAGATTCTGGGAGAACTATGCGTTTATACAGATATCTGTAACGGGCAAAAACAATATTCCTACCACCAGTTTTTAGTATACCGTTCGACTCAAAATCAGTTTCAGAGTCGATTTAACCACGAAAAGTACAGGTTGCAGTTTTGAGAGTATCTAAACGAATTTTGACACGTTATGGTTATGATCGTTCCACTATCTAATAAAGGCTCTATACAAATGTTATTGATGAAAAGGATTTTAACATAATTTTACGAAAATAAGTCTCATGGTGTTATAAATGATGGGGTAAGTTACACGGGGATCAATACATTACATCATAGGTCGCATACAATCACACTACATCCACAAATTCGTGTGAAGTAGATACTTTATGTTTCTTAAATCTATACCTTTTAATATACTGAACTGATTACTAGTTTTAAACGCGAAACTTCTCAGGATTATAATAACTGGTCAGCTCTGTCAATTATTTTCTGGTCTTTTTATGAACCGATTTGAAAAAAATCTAAATTTGACAAAAGACAATATTCTTCTGTAACAACTACGTCTGTAGCTGCTACAAAGGCGTCAGAATAAGTTTTCATAATTTTGATCAAAGATTAATTTTGATCTCAAAAGGCCTCAAAAAGTTAAAAAAGAAAATCGAAAAATAAATAAAGGTACCTTCATTATAAGTTATTAATATATCCGCCATTTATTAACTCATTTATCTGGATTTGAATAGCAAAACTCTCGAAAAAAATATCTACCGTTTGATATACATGTCATTTGTGTTAGTAATAAGTGGATTACATAAAGTAAAGTTTTCTTCTCACACCGATCCACAGTATATACTTTTTGGGTCTTAGATAAAAAGTGTGACAATTACATACACAATGAAAACCCTTCTTGAAATTGTCAGGTGAAAGGTATAAAAATCCAAAAACTGAATATTTTTTTCAAGTTTATAATTTCGGATCAATATAACTATTTATAAGGTGCAGCAATAATATTTGGAAACATGATTTTTGTGGAAAGATCTATTTAACCGAGAAACAACTCTTTTATGGATTATGTTCAAAATTTCTGCTATGTTGAAATTTACTTTTGTAAAGAGAACAACAGTCACGAAGATTACCATATCCAAAGATGTATGTTACCATATGTTTCAATTCCCCCTCACAAATTTTGTAGCTTATAAAGTATATATCCATAAGCCAATTTTAAAAAGATTAAGTTCCAAAGTGGTACAATATTACATGTTTGATTGTAAAGCGGATACCACTCCCCCATGATTTTCCCAAAATATATTTTAGTGTTAAATAGTTTCTAACTAATAATTTCAAAGATCTCATGAAATTTACCCCATGCCCCATTGTAGTCTCTAGTATTTTCTGATTAACTCTCTTTATACATACTGATTTTCATCAAAAATGTTAAAATAGTTTTAGAAATATACGATATCAATAATTTCGTTTACATGGGGGGTACAGTCCATCTTGCCCTTCTGAAAAATTGTATGGTTCGTAATATTAAAGAAAAATTGTTTAGTGGGATTTTTAAGCATGTGATAGTATGTAACACATTCTTTGTCTTTCATTCATTTAGTCTGTTCATTTATCTATCTGTATGTTTGACAGTTAGTCAGTGAGTCAGTGAATCATTTGCCAATATGGTGCAATATAACTTTGATTGTTACTGTATGATGGCAGCTCTTAAATTACACTTGATTCAATTTTTTTCATTACCATTTCATCTATATTTTCTTTTACAGTTGCACCTGGATTTTTATGCTGTTCTCATCCTTATTTTTTTATTCAAGTCTATGTGAGTGTGTGTGTGTGCATGTTATTTTTTTTACTCTATTATTGGTGGCATTAAAATTGCATAACACGTGCATTTTTACCAGTTTTATTTTTTTACTACAATGTAATTTTATAGAATAAATGAATATGTTCAAAATGTCGATTCTCTTCTATTAACTGGCACTCGTTGTATATGTATGTGTGTGTATGTTTTTGTGCATGGGGAACACTTTGTTCCTGCTTGTTAAAAATAAACCTCCATCCACTTAACAACTACGAGCAGAGTTAGTGAGTGAACCAGTGATTGAATGAATGAATGAGTGAGAGAGTGTATGAGTGAGTGAGTGTTACATGTACGTACATCTGCAATTTATGGATACTAACGGAAATGTTTACTTTACCGCAAAATGTGTGTTTTTTATTTTTGCTCTTTTTCGCCCATTAAAGGTTGAAATTCTTTAATGTAGTTTTTTTCTGTTAACTTTTTACAATAAACTGAATCTGAATTTAAAGGGAAAAGTATTGGAACAAACAAAAAAAAAAAATAAAGTAAAGGGCTTCAATTTGAATATGCTATATAATATGGATTTTTTATAAAATCGGAAAAAATAATATTTTTTAAGAAAAAAACTAATATTATTTAAACGATTGATGACAAAACGAGGAACCAACTGGTGTATTAAAAATACTTCAATATTTGTAATATTCTGTAATTTGGTCTTCCGTTTGATAATTTTCTTTCATCGGTTATCACGAAATATTTATTCATATTTGACCCATTTAATCTCGAATATGGAAACTTGTAATTCGACTTGACCCTACAAAAGATTACGTGCAGATTTGTTTTCCTTTTTTCAATAGATGTGTGCATGTAACAAAATGTTATCATATTTTATTATACCCTCTACAAACACAACTAAAAAAATGGGTACGTTTAATTTGTCACTCCGTTTGTAACAGCAAATATATTGGAGCATTTAAAAACATTTGATAATAAATATACATTATTTAATTCAGCTTTCAATAGATGCCAAAGTGTGAACATAGTAAATAAAACAAGTGAGCCTGTTATATTCGGCTGTGCCGAATCTTAAATATCCTTCACTACTTACATTATGCCAAAATTAGCATGAGTTGAAGATGAACGAAAAAAAACTAGATTATGCACCTGCATAAAATAGTTTCTTTTGGGTTCATTATATATCACAATTGTTTTTTGGGTGTATCAAAATTCACTTGCACAACTTATAAACAGTTCAATGCTTAAGAGGTTCCATCCCTAGGACTGTGGGAAGCGATACTCAGATCGCTATACTCTTTATTGTTCCAGAAGTGTTGGCTTCCTTTAGACAAGGAATTTTAAAAAGCTGCTGATGTCCTGGAATTTGGTGACAAATTGAACTATATCTACTAAACTACGTACCTACAAGAGAATATTCCAAAAGATATCGGCCTGAAAATAAAGACGAATTCTATGATAGACTAAGAAGGATCAGTGGACATAAAAGTAGGTATTCGCATCTTATTGTAAAGACATGTCTGATCTTCACAAGTAGAGAAGAATTGTACTTATAGTTTAAAGAGAAAAATGTGCAAAATATTCAAAGTTCTTAATATTTTATACTAAAAACTTATATAGACAGGTTGAAACAATGAATGGAAAGTTTTCGTTTATAAAACTTATATCTCATTATTATATATTAACGTTTCTTATTAAATTTGTTTCAATCGATGCAGAAAGAGAATGTTTCAAAATCACTTGATATGGTCATTTAATTCTAGGCATAAAGGAGCAGTGTTTATGTAAAACACAAAAACGAATCATTCACGAAAAGTACACTTAATATCACTCAGAAATAATGACATGCGAATGCACAGATACTTTTGTATATCAAGGAATCCAATTAGGTGATTTCACTATTCTGCGTCATAGTCATAGAAATAAATTTATTTATTATTTTTATGTATTTGTGTACTTAAGATTCATTATAACTGTATATTACATTCCTTCTAAATTTTTATTTTTAAAAGAGGCCTTTATGTTGTGTGTGTGTATTTTTTTTTGTGCTCTTTGATATCACGTTAAAGTGATTTTCACATATAAAACGTGATTGTAATTTAAATTTGTATATTATTTATTCGTATAAGTAAAACACATACATTCATTTAACATATACATATACACACACTATCACATTTATATATTTATATATACTATTATATTTCTAATTCTTTCCATATTATTTTTTCTTATGTTTTCTTAAGATGGATATTTGTTTTCCTTTTAAGATTTAAACGGAAATGAAGGTATTTTCTAATCTATCTATGTGTATGTGTTTATACACCAAATGTGATTTACAAATAGAAATGGATCATATTTATATGAACGAAATATTAATAATTCAAGTGATGCCCTTTTCACTTCTGTTTTTAGTTTTGGAGACAATTTGTGGAGATAAATTATTGAACAAAATAAAATTTAAAACTTTATAGACTTATTTCAAAAAATAATATGATTTTCATTATGAAACGTGATTAAAAGGAATGAAAGGAAAACTTCATAAAGAAGGTTTCATTTTAAAATTGTCAATTGGTATTGATTGATCCATTAATATTCAAGTGTGAGTGCTCCGGGAGAATAAATTGGATGTGATTTATGCGCATCAACATAAACACAACATTACGGAATTCCTAAAGGCATGTGAAAAAATAACTTTATCTCCAGTTTACATTTATGATTTCAAGAATTATGTTTCTGTCAAAACTAAATAACTTTTGGGATCGATTAAATGATGGCCAACCATCTGGCAGGTTTGCTGTATGTTTACTCATATAACATTGCGATCATTCCACTGGTCGTAGTAGCAATGATATTTCAATGTCTAAGGTAGTATCGATACAAGTAACCTCCCAGATTTAGGTTTCTACCTCATAAATGTTTATACCTTCCTCCTTCACAAATGGTAATTGGGGTGTAGTAGCGCCAAGAAGGAATCATCTCAAACCCAATAAATATATTCATGCATCAAATCAAAATCTGAATGGGATTTGCTTACTCCATCCATCTGTATGTCTGTTTTTCTGTTTGGAAAGCTCACATCCTCAGTAATTGACAGAGCTCTTTAAAATTTAGCCCAAGTATTTGATATTATCCTAAATAGTCTTATTTTAAACCTACAAAATATATTGATCATGGTTTGTGTTAAAGATTTAGCTTAGCCAAATATATAATTCTTACTTTTTCTTATGTTTTTATACTCTACACGAGTTGATACCCAACACCATTTCTCTTGTTGTAAATGACATCCATGAAGAATTTATGAACCACCCTAATATAATTTGCAGTTGTAATTTACTCTTAATTGTGTAATACATTATTATGGTAACATTTATATCATAACGCGTTTTAATTGATTTTTTTCTGGAGCATTATATCAGAGAAAGAAAACAATATGAACAAATTCTCGTATAATTTCCCACATTGATTGTTGTTTTTATTTATCATAATTTAACCAATTATTTTTACAAACTAACGTATATTGGAGATTTTTGGCTTTTGAATTGATATTTGGAAGGGAGTTGTATAGGACCTGTGAGAAACAATGGACCGACAAGATATATAAGAAACTGTAGTAAATTTTGTTATGATGTCAAGACATGTCAAGGTTTTCACATACAATCGGCCATCCAGACTGAGGGACGGACATCGTTAAATCGAAGCGAATACATAAAAGATGTGGTAGTACAGTTCTTTCTTTCCATTATTAACTTATTTATAAACTCAAAATACTCAAATCACCTATGGTGGTATAAGGTGTAATCAAAATAATTGCGAATTAGGGATTTTAGATAATAATGTCGCACCATAAAAGTAATTTTCGGAACAAAAGTTGCAACAGGTTTAATTTACCAAAAATTAACATTGTTTTGAATAATTATAAATTATGAAAGGGATAATTTTAAAAAGTACACAAAAAGTCACAAGAAGTTGAAAAAGTCGCAATTTGCCACTAAAGTAGCACCAACTGTAACACTAGTGGGGATTTTTTTCGAAAAGGTATCTATAATAATTTCTAATTAATCAAATTTTTTTAGAAATATTCATGCAATTTATATAATTTAAATCTTGTATTAGAAAATCTTACTAAGATTAGTGCAGAACATCTCGAATTTGTCTTAATTTTTATCAAAAATTTAACTTAACAGATCAATAGTAACGATTTCTAGATCTTTTAATAAACTTATATCATTTTAGGAATTATTCTATATACAAAGAAAATGTTGATTATCGTATATTATAATAACTGTAATAGCGAAAGTTCTCAAATTCGACCAAGACACTTTCCCAATTTGTTTTGCTGTTTAAAATATAGGACGGGTGGGATCAAGGGAAGAGGTACTCCCATACAAATATCTAAAGATAAAGCGAGTGAACTCAATTTAGTTCAGCTACTTTACCAAGGATCTTTTTTACCAAAACAAAGAATGGATTGGACAAGGGAGAGGGATACCCCCGTACAAATGAAATAATTATTATCGAATATCTAAACAACTAAAATCTGGTTCCAAACAGTTTTACTGGACAAAATGTAGGACGCAATACATAGACTAAATAAAATTTTAGAATAATAGGGACAAGAACATTTGGAAAAATGTTCATTGAATTACAGTTTTTTAATACACATTGACATCTTGGACTAAGGAGAATGTTTGCGCGTCAAAGCGCAACAATATTTCTGGACTATCTGAAAAAGTATTAAAGACAATACCTTTTTAATCTTAAGATTAGAAGGACTTTACAGATTTGCACCAAACGAATTAACCATTTTTACTTGTTCGCCCATATATTTTCTTATATCAATTAAAATGTTAAAAAATTTCTAAAAACATATTTAACACAATAAAATAAAAAATATTAAATTTTATTGTAATAAAATTTTTATAAATAGAATCCACTTTTAAAAAGCTATGAATATTTCCACTTTTAACAACCAACAAAAATTTATTTCAAGAATTTATATTGAAATTCCAAACTTTTTATTGAATTAATTTTGCTTAAATTTGCATTATTAAAAGTTGAAATCGTTAAGTTTAATAACCTCGTTTATTGCAAAGTTCATTATGAATTTTTAAAATTAGAACAATTCATTTCTTCCACTGAATCAATGCAAAAAGTCTTTAAACGAATGTTAAAAATAAAATTTAATTATTTTCCTTGATAAGACATAAAACCAAAAATTTATTCTTTTTTTATGATGACGACAAAAACCGAAATACAAGTAAGAATACTTTATTCGCCAATGCCGAATATTCACATCACTACACCACAATGTGTGTGAAGAAATACGTTATTCTCATACATTCATGGACATATAGATCATCTAATATACTGAACCGATTTTGCTCAAACCAAATTTTCATTGAGCTCTGTCAATTATTGGATGTAAGCGTGCCAACAACACTCAGACATCTTGACTGACAGACAGGCAAACCTAAATCGACTCAGATTTTGATTTAATGCTAGAATATGTATACATTCTGAGACGATTTCTTCTCAGCGTTACATACGAAATGACAAAGTTAATAAACTCTCTCCGCCACTTGTAGTGGTGGAGGGTATGATAGAAACAAAAGCCATAACTTTAGTAATTTACAGCACGAATGGTGTAATATTTGTCACAAAAATATAATTTAACGCATCATCTGTCAAAAATTGTTAAACACTTTTTATGAGCTCGTGATTTGGTGTATACAATGACAAATAAATTTGTAATTATGAGAGACACTGTAATCATTATTTGCAAAAGAAAAAGTGAAATGAGATAATAATAATAACACAAATACTAACATAAATATTTTGATGATAATGGTCCTGCTTAAAAATCGTAACAGATAAAGAAGAAAAAAAACAAAAATACATAATATGAAAAAGTATCATATTACTGGCACATTTACATCTACAATGTATACACTAAGAAAAATATAAGAATTGAAGAATTGAATAGAATTTTTTTAGCTTAATTTTAAATGGATCAAGTTTAAATAATTGTCAATAAAAACTTTAATTCCAAATCAAAATTTAAAACTAAATTATTTAAACTTAAATAGTTTTTTTTTTCAATAATTTTTTTCAATGTAACAATAAACTCAGTAACCTCAACCCACTCGAACTATTCTTAGGCCCAATAAAGAAGAAGACAATTTTAAAAAGCTTTAAGAAAAATATTGGTTTGTTGGTTTTGTTAAAGCAACATTTTACTTTTTCCATTCTTTTATTTTAAATTTTCTTCATATTGATGTTTTATTTTCCAATGAATTTTGTATTATTTCGATTGTATTCAAGTTTTGTTATACCCTCCACCACCACAGATGATAAGGAGGGTATATTAAGTTTGTCATTTCATGTGTAACTTAAAGAAGGAATCTTCGAAGACCCAAAATGTATATATATTCTTGCATCACTCAAAATCTGCGTCGATTTAGCTATGTTCGTCTGTTTGTTGCTGGCACGCTTACATACGCAATAATTGACAGAACTAAAAAAATGGTCTGAGTATTTATTATAGTAATAAAGTGTTTTCTATTTAAAACCTGCAAAATCGGTTTAACATGTTTAGCGATATAGACCCATATCAAAGAGAACCTCTAAATTAAAGCGAAAAACTTTCGTAAAATTATTAATCAATAATAATTAAATAAATTAAATATTATAATATGAAGAAATGTGCAATTCATTATTATTCCAAAAATCATTAAAACCGGTTCAGAAGAAAACAAGTTATATCCAAAAATATAACGCGGAAAATTAAAGTGAATTTTTACTTTAAAAAAGATATTCTTGTCCCATAATAGATAACCAAATGTGTGAAATGAAAGATTTTTTCCATTTTCTGGTCAAAAATTTTATGTTGCTGATGTTCGAAAGAATGTTGAAGAAAAGTTCAAGTTTGTTACAACGGACTCAAAAAATCAAAGAATGTTTATAAAAAGGGTAGATTACGTATTTTCGAAATGACTTGACATCATGTCGATATGGTAACCAATCCTTGTATGGTACAAAAACAATAATGTGGTATTTAAACCAAGAGGGGCTTCCCATAGCTAAGATCTATGGAGAGATATTGGGCTATTGTTAAAGGAGAAGAAGAAGCATCAAAGAGGTGTTTAAAAGTTTGATAGATTTTAAACGAAAACGTACTACATGTTTCATAAAAGTGGGAAAAGAAATTTCAACATTTTCTTAACTTTAAAAGCTATTAAACTGAGAATATTAGGATTTTATTTTAATTATCAAGCAGTCATTTTAATGCACAAAATGCAGCATGCATTGGGTCATAGGAAAAGGTATCCTTCATTCAATACAAACATTCATCATTGATTATCTTTAGAATAATGACAGCAAGAGTTTAAAAAATTAAGTTGCGGTATAAAAAATATAGGGCAGATAGGACCATGTGAAAAAATGAATGGTAGATATCGTCAGGTAAAAAATTTATTACTATATGAAGAAGAAATAGTGCTGCACCCATTAAGACCACATATTAAATCACGAAAACCTACATATCCATGAAAGGATTTTTCTGAAAATTTAGAACGGACAGAGTCAAAGCAAGTTTAATTAATTGAATTGAATGAAGAACTTATACGTGGAAATCTTCCAAGTTGACAAAATCTTTGTTGTATAAAAATTTTTAATACGCATTTTTTTATTTTGGAATAAAGGACTGAAGAACACTTGTGGTCAGCTTATTGAATTTATAAATTTTTTACTTCGCTCTCCTATCCGTCCGATGCTGCCCGGTAAGCATTCTTAAATGGAACTAACTGGGTCTGTATTATAAAGTTCTTTTTTAATTGTCCGACAGTTAATGTTGTATTGACATGAGGTAACTATTTCTAAGCTATATCCTTCCCAAATCTTTTAAAATTTGCTATTCTGTTCAATAATTTTTTAAAACTCCTGCTGCAACAGTTTATAAGATATGCCCCTCTTCACTGTTCTTTAAAAAATATATGACCCTTAGAAGTAACTAAGATATCGGTATCCTAGTTACTTCTTAGCGTCATGTCCTACAGACATCTAACTTAAGCCCATATGTAGTAGATCCGGTTCAACTGATTTGATTATTTTTCAGCTTCTTCACTCCATCTGATTGGAAAGAAGCTATTTATAGATTAATGTTAAAAAAAATCACCTTGTGTTCCTCTTATTGTAAATGCAGCTTTCCTAACTTCTCTGAGTGCTGGACAGTGAGACAGTAAATAGAATAGTGTTTATGATAAAAATTTTTGAGGGCCAG
The DNA here is from genome assembly GCA_004302925.2 of Cochliomyia hominivorax. Lineage (NCBI taxonomy): Eukaryota > Metazoa > Arthropoda > Insecta > Diptera > Calliphoridae > Cochliomyia > Cochliomyia hominivorax. The sequence continues at coordinate 57,842,290 of PYHX02000467.1, forward strand.
GCACATATTTCTGGCATGGCTCCTTACGAAGTTCAGGAAATCATCAAAGTTTCAAAGTTTCTCGTAAAGAACAGTGGCTATCAAATCACTAAGCATCGCAACTGTCTGTTTAGTTCATCTGCAATATCATTGCCAGCACAGCACTGTAACCAGTGATCCAATTCAACCTGACCATCAAATGTCTCTCTATCTGTGCTAAAAATATCCGAAATTCAGTGATTAATATCTATTGTTTGCGGTTAATAATTAAATTTTAATTAGGACTGTTCCCTCAATAACAGAGGTCTGCACTTGTAGGATTCTAATACGTTTACACAACACATAGATCTATGCGTTCCATTGGCATTTTAAATAGGTTTTTAAACTTCTCATCTCGAAACAGGGTTTCGATCCTGAAGGTTCTAGTATGTCATTCTTCTTTCGGTTGCAATCTCAGAATGGTTCTTATAATAACTGGAGAGGAGTGGCACGACTTTGCTTGTTGGTGTCCATTCTTGTTTATGCGAATGACTGCAAAATTACACATCTGATTTTCTTCAGGGTTACATTTTATGGCCTATTTAAATTTTAAGTAATAAGGCTCACCAAATAGCGCTTGGGTTATGTATTAGTAAATCTTTTTAGGTATATATAGTCAAAAACTGCTACTTAATTGACAATTTGAGTCTTACCAGAGTTATCTCAGAAAGATTTCTAAACATTTTTAAATAAAATACCCAGATATGTGATATAGTTTCACGTATTTTAAATAAGAAAAAAATATCGAATGTTTTTTATCTTTTGTGTGACGGTATGAAGGAAATTTATATAGTTCATAAGGATGAAGGATATTAATTTAAGAATTCGGAATATATTTCAACACCAGATATGATCAGTATAATCTCAAATATTTTAATAATAATTAATAATTATCTGTGTGGGACCAACTAATCGAAATCGATTTCTCTCGTTCCCAAGGCAATTTAAGTACTTTTGTGTTATTCTGGATGGTAAACTAAGATGGATAAAAGGTTTACAATGATTTTCTCTATTTTCAAATTGTAATTAAAATTTTCAACATTTAAACATTGGAATAATTATATTTATATATAGAATAAAAAGAATTTTTCCATATAATGATGAGCTTATAAGATTTTTGTAAACATTCATTGAGATTTTAAGATTCATTAACTAAAAATTTAGAGATAAACAAATTGGCCAATATTCGACATATCTTGTTTATATTTAATTGGGAATCAGTCCATAATATTAATATGCAAATAAAGCCAAAATCATGCTATAGGGTATTAAAAAGTCCAAGCAGTCATTTCTCACTTATTGTTATTGCTATTGTTCACTGTGTCACTGAATTGATGATGATATTATTGTTAAGACTTTTGTCGATAGTCTTTGAAGTTGTAGGCAACAATAAACAGAAACCAAACAAAATAAAATAGAGAGAAAAAAGGTTAAATTTCTGAGCAGACAAACCAACAAACCTCTTATAAGAACATTCAAACGTTTAAAACTTGTTTTTTGCCAAATACGGAAAAGTTTATTGGCACCAGCTACGGTCGACCAAACAATCGACGAGTGTTATGTGAAAATTGTTTAAAAGCAAAAGTACTTTTGTGCCACCCAATCCAAGTTTCTTTCTTACCACAAGCTTTAAGGGTTAATTCCATATAAGTCCTATAGTGCTCATTTATAGGCAGAATACAATACTAGTTTTTTCTCTTCCTTTCTTGTTGTAATGGGATTTTTGTAACTTTTGTGTTTGTTTTCATTTTTTTGTATCCCTTTACCAACATTTGCTTTGAATTGGTTATATATATTTAAATTGTGTTGACAACTTTAAAAAGCTGTAATAACAGACTGAAGCATCAACAAACAACAGCAATGACAGCTATAACTGTAAAAAATAATACAAATACAATTTGGTCTATCAACAAACTATGGACAAAATTACATACGAATTTTTGGTGATGTTTCCCCTTCTACAATATTTCAAATAAATGTACAGTGAGAGACGAAATGGATGACTAAGTAATGAGTAAACGACAAAAGATTAAGTACCTTATAATTAGTCAGATATTCTGGCGTTTATTGATATCGTAGTATTTATTGCTTCCATTTGATATATTGGATTATATGGATTAAACAAACCTTGTTACTTATTTCTAGATTAGCAAAAGATCTAATTGGTCCGGAAATTAAAGTGTCATAGACAAAAAGTTAGAAATATGAATATTTAATTTGCAATTCAAGCAGATGGAGTGGGTTACAACTAACCACCGAATGTCTTACTTCGTATTTCTTAAAGATATGTGGTATTTAGTTAAGTTCTATGATATACAAGCTCTGCTATAATTTTATTGCTTTTTGATGTTAATAAAGACTCCGATATCTCACTTTAAATGATCAAAATGGAAATTTTCGCCGGCAAATTGCTACAGTCATCCCCCAGTCTAATGAAGGACTTCGCATCATAATCCTCAATAAATAATTAAATATTCTCCTATACTTCCCATCATTTGGAGACATCATTGTAAACCTTACGTCTCCTCTCTGAAAAATCGAGTCCAGTAGTCTATAAAGTAACATCGGAAACATCAGAAAATTTCCCATCTTAACGAAATTACAAGCTGCAATAATCAATTAATCTCAATACAAACGAGGAACTGTTGAGGATACAAGTATGATCAAAGTCTTATCTAATTCACCTTTTAGCACTATTTTTGGTCTCAAAAGCAGCAATTCTCGGGATGTTGATATAAAGATCTACAATCATAAAGTAATATGGGGTTTCCAAATTCCATATGTTTAATGTTGCTTCAGGATAACTTTCTCTCGAGAATTAAAAACTTGTATTAAGTATTAGTCGGTTCTTGAGAGGTTTATCCATATATGAAAACAAGTTGTAAATTTATAGTCCGACAATGTCAAATATGAAAAACGTTGAGAATTTTATATTTGGAATACTCCTCATATTATTATGATACTAAAATTTGTGTAAGGTGGGTAAACTATGGGAACCTGTGGACTGACCATAGAACCTTGAAAATTGAGATCGGTAATTTGATCAAAACATTTATATTGACAGCCCCCAGATAATCACACAGACGTGTATAGTTAAATCGTCAAGCGATTCTAAGTCTAATTGTATACTAACCATTCACAGATAAGCCTATTATTTCTGTTCATACTTCTAAACCGCATTATTCCCAACCACCTTTGTAGGTAAAAGTTACAGTGTTTAATCACAATAACAAAGTTCGAATTTTTCTCAGCTTTTGTGTAAACCGTGCTAAAGGAATGGTCCAAAGTGACACATAGAATAATGTACAATGATGCAATGATTATGATCGCAACAAACCAAGAGTATTCTCAAGATGATTAAAGTTGAGCAGAGCGCAATGAATATATGCTTGCCTTTATCACACATCGAAGTGATAAAGGAAAGCATATACAGAATATGTGGGGAGACATCGAGGTGATGGGCCACTGTATTTGAATTTCAAGGATGATACACTACAATACATAACTTACTTGAGAGATGTGGATTCGAATAAAATGAGGAAGTAAGTTAGTGAAATTGATATCCTATGAACTAACCGATTCCTAGATATGATGTGCGCACAACAACAAATTGGCTTAGGTGTTAGGTGCGATAGAATGAGATCAAGTATGGTCTCCTAATCTTCGTCCTAACTACTTTTATGATCTTATTCCTCACGCGCCTAGAATAATTGTTCTAATCAGTTTTCTGTTTAACACCAACTATATCGGGTTATCAGCAAAAAAGTTAAAGGCTGATATCTGAGACAATCTCAAAATTTCTAATCCGGAATCCTTCACGAAAAAGAGTTTTGAGCTTATAAAACTTGTAAATAAATATTAATTTCGTTGAAATTCAGCAAAATGATGTTTCTTACTGACTTTAATGTTTATTATTAATATGAACGATCGGGTCCAATTTTTTATATATTGTTTTCTGTAACTTAATTTAAATGAATGATTAAATTAGTAGTTAAAACTGTCAAGGTAGCACGTAAAAAAATATTAAATTTTATATTAAATTTAAAATTTTCTATATACAAAATGTTCATTATGATTTACTAAGTCTTTTCATTAAAACTCGTTAATTAAATGATTAAATTTAATGCTTGCTCTTCACTGTATATAGTAATCCATCCTTTAATACTTTCATGCCTTTGCAAATAAAAAATGTACCAAAATATTTACAAACTCAACTTTTCCAAATATTAAAGTTTATTGGGTAGAAAAAGAAGAAAAAAAAAATACAAATGGAACGAAAAAAAGGCTTTAAGTCTGAAAATGAAATTGTGGTTTTTATGTTCGAATATTTGGTTGTATTAAACACTATACCACACACATACATACAGGCAGCAGACTTTTATACAATTTAACTACATGTTACTGTGTGTGTGCGTTTGAAAATAAATTTTTGTCTTTAACTTTAATATTTAACTATCGTCATCATTGAATAACCAAAAAACTAAGTGTATGTGTACTTGTTCTTTTTATATGTATTTAGTTTAATATTTAATCTATCTATTTTTTTGCATTTGTATGTGTGACAGCATTTGAAAAACTTAAGAAAAGAGAAAAAGTATCTGACTTTTGTGTATCTTTCATTGCCTTTGAGGTCCAAAAAGAGTCACTTTTATGGTAATGTTTTCTACAACAAAGACAACAATAACAAATTAAATGTAGAAAAGTTTTATAAGCCCGTTTAAATATTAATAAAAGTTTAAGACAAAAGTATAACATTATTTTTGTTAAAATAAATAAATGACTTTAAGTATTGTTTTCATCTAACTAACAAATCTACATACATACAGACATACATATATACATACATACAGACATACATACAGACACACACACACACATACTGACACTTTCATTTGTGTATATATGTATTTGTGCGTACAGTTACAAAGCAAACAAATGGAAATAAGAAAATGTTAATAATTTATGCGACATTTAGCCAAAAAAATAAAATGAAGACAAAAAAAAACACATAAAAGTTTTAATTCAATTTACGGCTGCTGATATTTTTTCAATTTTATTTCTTTTTCCATTATTTTGCAGTAATTTTTATGCGTATTATACGTTTAGGCAGATGTTTGTAACGAACAGAAAAAGTAGTCCTACCACCAGTTTTACTCAAAATCTGAGTCGATTAGAGCATAACCGTCCATCCGTCCGGCTGGTTGTCCGTGTGCTTTTTTACAAATTATATGTCGCAGTTTATGGCTCATGGACGATGCCTTTTGAATTGACTATGATCGATCCATTATTTCATTTAGGCCCTTTACATATGTCCCCCAGGAGTAATGTTTTTAGTCCCTAAAATTCCTAAATATAAAACAAATTTGTTCATATTTTGCAAAAATAAGTCTTACTATATTTGCAAACGATGATCGGTTCATTATTTCTCATAGGTACTATACAATCCTTCCAAATATCACTTTGAAACTCATAAATCGCACATATACACGTGTATTCTAATAATATTTAATCAATTTAAGATAAACATAAGCCAAAACCGATGTGGAAAGCTCTGCGAGGGTCAGTACATAATTTTTTCTAACTCTCATGTAACCCTAAAAAATCCTTTTAAAGCGCATAAATTTCACATAAATGTTGGTGTCATAATAATACATTTCATACACAAGCATAAATAATAAAAGCAAATTATGCGAGGGCAAATTTGTCATTAACAACCAACAAGGTGGTGTAGGGTATTACATATTCTGGCTTGTTCGACTTTAATATTCTCACCTGTTTTCCTATATTTTACCACAACTGGTGAAGAGGGTAAATCCACTTCGTCAATACGTGTGTAAAGCTTAGAACGAATCATCTCACTCTCATAATGTATATTTATTCCTGAATCAAATCAAAATATTTGGCCTGAATTTTTATTATGGTCCTGGGAAGTTTTCTATTTAAAACAAGCAGAATCGGTTTAATATATTAAAAGATATAGACCGATGTCTGAGGCAACTTCTAAGTTCAAGCAAAATCGTCAAATTAGACATTTTGTTATAATATCAAGCTTTATGTATTTCATCGCCATTCCAAAAATAGTTAAAATTGGTTGAGTAGAAATAATTCATTACGTGTTCCTATGATATATTTATAAAAACCTTTTATATATTGTATACTTCTGTGAGTGTACGTGTGAGCATGTATTACGAAACATAACGTTTTTACTTCGCTCGCATTTGTGGTGAAGTGTTTCGGCACAGCCGACTATACCATTCTTAGTTGTTGTAAATTACAAAAATAAATTGAATGTAAAAAAAAAAAAATTAATAAATTTATGACTGTATTTAATTTAAAACTTCATGAGTTATTGGGAAACCGCTACAGCCTAAAGGTTCGCTTTAATTTTTTTAACAGTTTGGAAGAAAAAAAAAGGAAAACTAATTTAAACGAAAATAAATCTTGGAGATATTATTATTTTAATACCCTGCAAAAATACATGTGGAAAATGAGGAAATTATTTTTGCCAATTTATAAACTACTGGAAAAAATACTACTCAATGTATTAATATGTGTAGTCTAAGGAGACCATTTTAAATTTTGGTTTAAAGAAGCCACGATGCTTTCCTCTTACTTAATTAATAGAATTAATTGTGCTTATAACAGTATTTGGTGTGCCACTCCAAAAAGTAATCGTCTAATGTTTCTTAACGTATTTTCAGGTTCATATCGGTGTTGCTATTAGGTATCTCAAACCTCCATTTTTACTCCATTGTACCGATAATCACCAATTTCTACCGGTTTTCTTCCTTGTCTTAATCTCGTCTGTGCCAAAATTCATGCGATATCCCTAAAATAGATATCTGTAGATTGTTTGCAATGTTACATAGATAAAGCGACTCAGAAAATGATTTTCGTTTGAACGGTATACTTAATCATCTGCAAAATCGCATTATTTCATAACATTATAATTTTAAGAACATCAGTCCACATTTAGCTTTGACCTCCATTAGCTTAAAAAGCACTTAAATTTGCTAGTATTCCATTAAATCTCTTAAGAGCATATTTTTATTTCCTCCATGACCACAAGGGTGATTAGAGTATATTAACTTTGTCATTATAAAACTTTTAAATTTGAACTAAATTGTATTGTAATTTGGCACAGTTAATTTTCTAACCGTCTTGAATATACGTTTTTTATTATTAAATTAATATCGGTACATATTTCGAGTTAGAGCTTATAAAACACTTAAATAAAAACCAATTCCATTGATATTCGGCACTATAATCTTTCTAATTCGAACAATGTCGGTTCATAAATTGCTATAGCTTCCATTTAACTCATCTTCCCGGTAGACAGTTTTGAGCCCATAAAACTCCTAAATAAACCCAAATTCTATTGAAATCCGAAACAATTACTTCTCTAACTGTTAAAAACAGTTATATATATGTTAATAATATGCTATATCTCCCATATAACGCCTCTTCCCAGAAAGACCAATTTCAATAAAATTCATCAAATTATTGCTCCAAATTTCCAAAATATATGTTATTAATTTGACGAATATCGGCCATAATTTTTTATAGTTCCCAAAACTGCATTTAATTTGATTATGTTTTAACTGTCTTGATACTGTATCTCACTTTCCGGAATAAAATATGGAATTCAGACAACAAGTTAATGGTCTTTAATATAGTGGTAGAGGGTATTTAAGATTCGACACAGCCGAATATAGCATTCTTACGTCTTAATATTAAGATAATTCAATAAAATATAACACTAATACCTCTGGCTTCATGTAAGCATGGGTGAGAAATTTTAGAATATAAGACCTTTTTTGTTACACCTTTCATATCACACCTTTTTCGAAAACAGAGTTAATACTGGAAAATTTATTTCAAATACGCGATTTTCGACCGTTTGCTTTGGCCATTGAAATAATTAGTTTCAGAGAAATTAAAATTTGCGAAATTGGAAATCCCAAAATACTCCCACACACAATTCTACAACTCTTTTAAAACTTCGATGACAGCCATATAAAAGAAAAGATATTTTTAAAGCCTGATCTAATATTCTTGGAAGCGAGAAATAAACATTTTTTATGTTTGAGATCTCCAGTATTTTTGCAATGTAAATATATGTCTGGATCCCACACAAAGAGATATTTCTGTCCAATTTCATTAATTGTTTTATTGATGTGAAGCCCATTTTGGAAAAGTGTTTTAAAAAAGCCATTTAAGTGGTGATTTTTACACAAAGAAAAGGAAAATTTCGGTTGATTTGAAGATGGGGAATGGAAGCCTTACTCGGCAAAGTTTTTTTCAAGCATATAAAAGAAATTGCATTCAATTTGTTTTAAAGTAACAAAATTAAAAAATAAAAGATCCAATAAGAAAATTGAGACCCAAATAAATTGTAAAAGATAGACGTTGGACGGTAATTTCAAATGACGGAAGTTAAGCGCCACATAAAAAATTTGAAAGTGTCCAAATAAAATTCACAGTTTTTTTTTTTAATAAAATCTGGATAAAAGATACTTTTATCGAATTATATAATTTGTATACCAATATTCTACACATAAATATGTTTCAATAATTCACACATTTGTCATTTGTTCATTATTCTTACTAACACACACACAAATAAACAAATTCAGTTTGACTGAAAACGAATGTTATTGTCAGATTTTTCTGTTGTTTTTATTATTTTACTTCATTAAAATCGTTATAAATTTTATTCATGTATTCAATTAAGAAAATGTAGTTTATCTCTCCGTTTTACATATGTAGTTGTCCTTGTAACTCTCCTTTTTCTTGTTACAAAATGTTTTATCATTTGTAATTTGCCAAGTTAATTTGGTATGAAATCACGTAAATAAGCAATTAACAGAGAAAGAAGAAAGAATACCATTCCATATAAGGAATCATTGTTAAAGATTGATGATACATTTACTCATTCGCTTACTCGCATATACATGTGTGTGCAGGTATGTGTACGCACATTTATTTATATATAAAAATGTATCTTTTTTAACATGTATTTATAGGTTCTTATCGTATGATAAAAAAGGAGAATAAATATGTAACTGTTGACAGCATATATTACACATGAATAAAAATATATGTATATTTAGACAGATATGTGTATATACATATATATATTAGTTAATATCCGGTGCGTGTTGCTGCTATTCTCGAAGTTAATTTATTAAAAAAATAGTTTGAAGTATGACGGAAATAGTATCATATAACCAATAATAAATATTATTGGATGTTGATAACAATTCTTAGTTCGTATAATTATATTGAATGTAATTGAAAGTTATTCTTTCCTACAACCCGTTTTTCTTATATTTAAATAAAAAATGAAAATGAAAATACTGGACATTGAAATTAATGTTGTAAACTGATTTTCAAGGTGCTAAATGCTATCGCATTTTATTATCTTACATTTGGTAAATCTCTAGATATATCTAGATATATCTTTAATACATTTTTTTAAATTTTTTTATTTCCGCAAACAATTTATCACTCGCAAAAGAATTAATCACTTTCATTTAACCCCATAAGCTTCTAATTGGTCTCCCTCCAGTCGAATCGGCATCAATTATTAATTAGCGATATGTATCATATCGTCTTTAATAGCTGGGAACTTTTTTACTATAAAAAACATCCTAAAATCATTTTCTTGTGCAACACCAAAAATTAGACCCATAAAGTCATATATTCCTACATCAATCAATTTTGCTTTGTGGAGAATATTCTTTCGACTTGGTATAAAAATTTACGGAATTCAATTCCATGAAATTTAACCAGGTTGTCAGTGATGAACTTTTCGAAAATTTTCAATTAAAAGCAATTGGATTTAAACAGATTTTCGAAAACGAAAAAACAGGAAAAAATTTTGCATTTTTTAACTATTCTGGGAAAATTTTTTCACCAAAATCTCAATTATAAGTTTCCTTCAGGAATTGTGTTTAAGCTTATTAACGTCCTAAATATGCGCCCATTGTAATTATTTTTAACTGCTTCTAATAAATATCTGGAATCGTCCATATTTAGTCTTAATTCCCATTCTATAATTCCCTTAACGGAATAGGGATTTTAACTTAAAAAATTCTTAATATGGATCAATATTATCCAAATTCAGTCCTTTTAAATTAATGATCAGTTTAATATATTATATAGTCTTATGCAAATGTACCCCTAAAAGTTATGAGAGTCGATTCATACTTTTTTATTCTGTACGAAGTAAAAAATAATTTTTAAACACTTAAATCTCAGAAAACGTTTGATTCATAATATCTTGTGAATTCTTGTATAAAACTGAAAAACAACTTTTACGAGGGTAGTTTTATTCGTTGCCAACATTTATAGAGTTTTATGAATTTTCATCAGGGTTTTTGTATTTCAATAGTATTTGTATATAACAGTCTTTCCGCAAAAATCAAGTTAGACATATCGGGAGTAAAGTCTTTAAAATCGCATGTCTACGTTTTATAAAGCTAGTAATAATCACATATGTCGAAATCCTCCCAGCAATGTTTTGAGATTGGGACATAAGACTACGCTCACAGCTTTTAGTGCAAAGTATTACATCCAAATTATTTAAATAAAAACTTATGTTTTTTGGCTCTAGACACCGTTGATGACAAGTGTGTGTAAAAGGGCGCTGAACACTTCAATCAATCTCAAACTGTAACATTTTTTGAATCCCTATAGAGATTACAGCAAAATATTTCATTATTTAAGTTCCAAACAAACTAACAAACACAATGACAAATTAATATATATATTACTATTTTATAGGTATGTTTTTAATATAATAAAGAAAATTATGTAGCTATACGAAGGAAGTCGAAGAAGTGCTTTAAACTTGCATAAAATCTTTGTAATTATTGATTATATAAATATCTCTCGATATATTAGTAACAATCCAAAAGGGAAATGTTATATAAATATTAATAAATATTTTTTAACATTTTCTAAGAAAAATTTTCACTTGACCCTCGTTACCTATTAATAAATATTATCGAATAAAAAAGATGGACTCAAAAGGATACAGATAAATATAAAAAGACGGATAGTTAAATACATGACTAGTAAACTTTAAATATATGTACATATCCATATGCGTGAGTAAGTTAATATATAAAATTTCTATATACATATATAATTATATATACACGTGTAGTCATGTAATATATTCCTTATTTTAATTGGTCGTAAATCCCTTGAGAATGTGAAAAACAATTTTTGTAGACATTTAACTAAGATTTTATTATACCCTCCACCACAAGCGGTAAAGAAGTTATTTTAACTTTGTCATTCCGTGTGTAACGCTAAGAAGAAATCATCTCAGACCCAATAATGTATATATATATTCTTACATCAAATCAAAACCTGAGTCAATTTTGTTATGTCCATAATATTAGGCTACATGAGCTTCATTACCATATAAAAAATTATCGAAATTGGTTCAGTAGAAAAAAGTTACAAAATATAACTTGTTTTAGAAGAAAAACTTGTATATATTATATACGTCTTTGAATGTATGTGTGATTGTGCATGTACGAAATTTTTTTTTCTCCAGACGCATAGTGGTGCAGGGTATCAAAGATTCGGCATAGCTGAATAGCATTCTTACTAGTTTTCGCTTCTATTTGTCTACTTTTCAAAAAAATAGTAATAAATAAATAAAAAATAATAAATAGAATTTAATAAAATTGGTTTTATCAGTAATTTAAAATAATAAAATTATACTAATTGTCCTATTGTGTATGTGATCTCGAAGCTTTTTCTTTATTTTTATTTGCAAAATATATAATTTGATTTTAGAATTCCAAACATGTAGACATAAAAATGATAAAGGAAAAAATAAATTGCATTTAATCTTAAAGGAATATTAAATATGAAATAATTTCAAATAAAATTAACTTAATGACAGTTTATCTATGAAATTAACTTTTCTTTTGGAAATGAAATAAGAAAACAAATAAGAATATTATATTCGGCTGTTTTAAATCTTGAGTGCCCTCCATCACTAACGTTATGCAAAAATAGGCATGCGCTGAAGATATTGTACCAAAAACCTTGTTCGATCATCTGCTTAAATACCAATTACGGAAAAGGCCCTCTACAGTGAAATATGGCAACATATTCTTGAAAATATCTATAAAACTTTGTACAGAGCTATAGATTTTAATGGAAGAATATTCATGAACTTAGATACCTAAATTGAATATAATTATCTAGTTGTCTAAATTTTCATGAAATTATTTCATATTTAAGAACCTTGCAAACCTAAAACACTTTTACGAGAAGTGGGATTACAAAGGAGTAATAACTACATATGGCTCGCTAATTGTCAAACTAGTTATACACATGACAGTTAAAAAAATGGATCAAGTTTAAAACCATTTTCTGAAAAGAGACCTTAAATAAGAAATTCAGCTAATATAGAACGATATTGGTTAGATTTATAACATATATTCAAGACAGTTAGAAAAATAATTGAGATGAATTTCAATAGAATTGGCCATTATTTACTTGTCTTATAAACTCAAATTTGTTTTCCGGGAAAAACTCTAAATAAAATGTGTTAAATATTTTTAGAAAAATAATGTTGACGAATTTCAGTCTTATTTAATAGTTTTATGGACTGAAAACTGTTTTCCGAGATGGAGCCTTGTAAAGGAGCTACAGGAATATATGAGAGTGAAATTGCTCAAATTTAAAAATTATTATTGCGCTGAATTGTAATAGAATTTTTATTTATTTAAGAGTTTTATAATCTTAAACCCATTTTCCGGGAAGGGGCGATATATGGGAATTATACCAAAATATGGACCAATTTTAATAAAATACAAATACATTGAAGATTATGAATCATACTACTGACGAACTAGTTAAAACTTCGATGTGATAAGCTTAAAAATCTTTTCCGGGAAGGGGCCTAAAATCTGAGATGTTTCAAAATATGGTCCGATATTGTTCAAATGTGAGAAATAATTGTATCGAATTTCAATGAAATTAGTTGAAGTTTAAAATAAAGTAACTTAATTTTTATGAGAAAGAACTTTAAATGTGAGTTGTAGCAAACGATTGACCAATAATCGTCAAATACATATATTCGAGACACTTAAAAAAATAATCGTGACGATGTTACTAAAAAACGGCTTTATAAAAATTGTTTTCCGGGAAAGAGCCTTATATGGCAGCTATGGAGGAATTTGGACCGATATTAATGAAACCATTATATATATATATATATATATATATATATATATATATATATATATATATATATATATATATATATATATATATATATATATATATATATATATATATATATATATATATATATATATATATATATATATATATATATATATATATATATATATATATATATTTATATTTATATTTATATTTATATATATAGTTAGAATAACGAACAATTTCATCAGAATCACAATCAAGTTTCTTTGGATTTTTTTTTTAATTGCGATCTTTATGACAAATTTATCAAAATGACTGGTAAAGCTTGTTTTGAACAAGAAACTGCTTAGAACCTCCAGTTTTTTTCTTTGGGTATGAGGTCTTATATTGGATCTATATAAATATGGAAGATATTCATAAATAAGTTACATATGAACAGAATTAGTACTTATCCTGGTAGGGGACTTTTATGGGCCTATAACAAAATATGGCAAATAATTGGTTAGTTTGGTAGCATCCGTTAATTTTCAAGAGTTTTGTAGGCATAAAAGTGTTTGGCAGAAAGAGGCATTTTTGTGACTTTTAAGCGTCAAGTTAATGATATTAAGAAAAAAAGTAGGAATGTGGTTATACGAAATCTATAAAAATTGTTGACTGCTTATCGCTAATTTCAGTGGAATTTTTTCTAGCTACATGGACCTTTAAGATACGAAGTGTCATCGCATTTTTAAACTTTTTCTCTTTTAAATAAATTTCGGATTTCTAGTCTAGTAAATACTAGACTGATCTTCTTGAATTTTTTGATTGTGAATTTTGTCTAATCATTCTACTTAAAATTAAATTGGACTTAACCAGAAATCGAAAGCGAATAAAATTATCTAAATATTTTAAGGAAAAATAATATTGTTGTTATATTTTAATGATTTACGCCAAACCAAATTTTATGAAATTTTCACAGAATGATCTCAGAATACCCGACTATAAAAAAATTCCTATAGGAATAGGGGGAGAAGTACCCCTCATACAAAGCAAATATTGATATTGAATATCTAAAGAACGGTTTCACTGGACAAAGTGTAGGACGGATAAGACCAGCGGGGAAGGTTATCGTCCATAAAAAACAATTATTGATTATCGAATATCTAAAGAACTTTTTCAACCCGACAACTTTTTCAAAAAACTGTTTTACTAGAAAAAATGTAGGACAAATGAGGCCAGGAAAGAGTATCGCCCATTCAAATCAAATATTGATTTGAAAATATCTAATGAACCATAACAAATTTTGTCCCAAAAACTTTCTCAAGGAACTATTTTATTGGATAAAACAGTAAAATGGTTCCCAAATTTGTTTATCATAGTATAGGATGCCAAATCAAAAGTAAGTGGACATTATGGAAACCTTTGAATGGAAAAAGCCCTTTTTGTGAACATTTCTTGATGTAAATTCTAGTATATATAGTGCCGTTTGTAAGAAATGATTGGCTTGATGTTCCTCAGGTGCATATAGGTTATCGTCAAAAGAACTTTTTGGGAAATTTCAAATGCTTTTGGGGGCTAAACCTTTTCTCAATATTTTTCGAGCATTAGCAACAAAAATGTTCACCAGTAAGTTGCGGAAATGCTGCCATATCATACGTTTCGTCGTTCATTATGAAGAAATTTTTTTTTTTGGAAAACGTGACATCAATAACTGCGCCCTGTTTTTGCATTTGCTTTAAGTTTTCGTATCAAATAGAGCATTAAATTTAATGGGTTGCTTTTCTGATATTTCCAGATATGTTGGGAGCTGTTTTGAAAATACTTTCTATTTCATGGCTTAGAAACAGCTTTATACCTGAAATAGGTTTTCCATCAACGGATGGGTTTTCCCGGTACTTTTTAATAACATTGAAACAGTTTGACGGAAGACTTTTGAATGTTTCGCCAGATTTTGGTAGGACCAATTTGGGTTTTGTTGAAAATATTTAAAAGAATCAAATAATACTTTTGCTAAAGGTAAATAATGAATAACGTGTGTTAAGAATTTTTCGATCTCACTTCATACGTATGGGTTTATAATCTTTGAGCTGATAAATTTATTTTGATCTAGTGGAATTTTTGAAGGCGATGAAAAATTGATTTTAATGACAAAACTTTACACCAAATATACATCATATTTATTTAAAACCTTTCTCTAAGATTTAAGCGATAAATTTGATATATCGAGAAATTACTTAATACCCTTATTTATGTATTTTTATTTATTTATTTATTATTTTATTACGTATTTTGTCAATATTTCAAATCCTTTCAAATACAAAAATGAATTCGGAAATTTTTATGTATACGAGGGAGAAAAATAAAATTTTTATTGAAAATTTCATTATAAAATTAATAAATCTGTAAATATTTTGTATTTGTAGTATTATGTACATAATATATGTATATGTCTATCTATATGTTCTTATATTTTACATACATATGTATGTATGTAATCATGTATTGATATTTTTACGTTGTAGTATTAAATTTAAAATATTTACTATATTTATTATCTAAAACGGAATAGAAATTGTACATTTATTTTTATTATACTCATGACTTTTTGCCAAATACAAACATACAATCATACATTTGTACTTATTTTTTATTTATATAAATTGTTAACAAAATAAAATTGATATTATAAAAACAAACATATGAAAATTCTATAAACAATATTTTTAAAGAACCCTTTAATAAAACAAAACAAAAAATATATATAAATATATTTAAATAAAAATATTGTTCCAAAAGATTTCAAAAACTGCAAATATTTGTTACATAAATAAAAAATTTTTATTCACCACCTATGAAATTGTTGAATAAATATACGATATTTTGTAAAAATTATGTTCGAAATTAAAACGAAATAATTTAGAAAGAAATATGTACATATACATAAATAAAATATGTACTTATTCCACGTTTAACATTAAATGGCATTCACACCGAAATCTTTAAAATCGGGGAATTGTTCAATTTCTGTTCATTTGCCTTACGGGCATAGAACTTTTACGAACAAAATGTGTTAAATAAAGATTTATATTGTAGTTAACAAAATTTTTCTTCAAAGTGAAGAATTTTGTTTAAATATACTAAAAAATAATAAATAAAATTGATTAAGTAAAATATATTAAATTGAATAAAACTTCGTTAAAAATTATCGAATATTATGTTAGATCTGCTGATATTTATTTAAAGCGCATATTGATTAGATATTGAGATATTAAAATAAAGCTAATTTGAACACAATTTTTTTATATTTAATTATTTTTTTCGTCAAATATTTTCTTTGTTATATAAATGTTCATGCTAAAGAGGAAAATATTTTATATTCTAATCAATATTATTGAAAGTAAAGTGATATTTTGCATAAATTCATGAAAATGAAAATGGAAGATCAGGTGATCAACAAGCATGTTGATAATAATTCACCAGAAATACAAAAAGAATAAATAATATTCATCAATTTAAAGAACTTACTTTTGTCAGTTTCAATTAGTCATATTGACACTTTTTCGTCAATATTCTACCACTTTTTCGTTGTTTTTATCACCTTTTTGGTTTTGGTGTAATACTTTCTTCTTTCTTGGTAATTTAGGTGTAAACGTTGTCGAATATTCATGACATTATGTATATGTTTCAAATCATCTATGGATTAGATTTTCGGTTGATCATATAGATTATAATTTCTTACAATGATAACGACATCCACAAGTTTAAAAATTTTGGACTTTGTCCCACATGATTATCTTTTGTCTGGTCGAATTTGTTTTACTTTGTTTTTTAATAAATTAAGAAGTACGATCGAAAAATTCTTAGCAAACACATGTGTTAATAAAAACGAAATATTTTAATTTCTTTTATTTTAAATCTTATGAATGAAAGCATACATTTTGTGCACATAGCTTGATGTTAATTTCAGTATTTATTAATTGAGTTGAAACTCACTAACAGTTTTTGGGACCTAAACTTTTCTTCAAGTTTTCCTCGAACACCAGCAACAAAATTTTTTTTGACCAACTAGTTGCGAAAAATCTGCCACAACATAAGTTTCATCATTCATTATGCAGCAAGAATATTTTTTTAGAAAAATTGATTTCATCTCTTTTTGGCAGCTTTCATGACAGTAATATTTTAAGCCCTGTATGTTTTTAAACCTTCATTAGCTTTAACACTTACCAAGTTGTCCGAGCACAGAGTTTACCGGGCTGTTTTTCTACCAGATGTTTTGGGAGAACTTTTAAAAATGCACCCTATTTTTTGGCATTAGAAACATCATGCCGACCATTATTTCCTCTTAAACCAGGTTTTCTATCAACGAAAAGTTCTCTCGATACTGTTCAATAACATTGGAAACCGTTTGACGTCAGACGTTCGAAAGTTTAGCCAGCTTTTTATAGGAACGAGTTGGGTCTTGTAGAAAATATTTAATAATTTTAGTTCTCAGCTTTTCAGCAGCTTATTTTAATCAGATTAACAATGTATAATTTTTTTGATATAAAGCATACTATTTGACAAGTTGAAATGAAAAATCTCTTAAAAATTTTTCCATCTCTCTTCTTATATACTTTATGGTCACTTAAATGATTCGTCAACACTTGTGTTGGTGAAGTGTATAATAAATAAACTTCTTTTCCATTAAACCGAGCTTTTAGCTCCGTACAGCTGTACACAGTATTTAGTCATTTGAAGGTAATTCATTCATTTAGAATTACGTTATATTTACAGATTTTTCTAAACATTTTGCACTACGTCCAATTAAAATAAATAACAGTAACAAAACTTCATTATTTAGAAATTTCGAATTAAATATGGTAATTTGAAATCAATAATACTTAAATAACAATTTTTAAATACCATATTTTTTTTGTGCCAGAATTCCTATTAAAAGTCATAATCACTTATACATTCGGCAATTACAATTCAAATTTCATTAAATACAAATTCCCATACAAACACAAAAATAAAAACCGTTACTATACGTAATAAATATATTTATGCCAAATAATCTTTAGGTTTTTTCACCATCCCGACCTCCCCCTACTTAAACAAACCAAATTAATGACGTGTTAAACCATTTAATTGGTTGTTAATGGCTCTTAAGGGAATCGAGAAAATATTTTGAAAATATCATTAATTACCAAAAGCAGGTATAAAATGTAAAATAAATATAAAATACAAACGTACAAAATGAATGTTTTACAAACAATTCACCATATAATTTGGAAATAAAATACAACAACAAAAACAATAAGAATAAATAAATAAATTTTAGTGATACCGCACAATTTTAAAAATCATTAAAAAATTGTTCAGGGCCCAGAAAAATTTTTTAAGGATAACAAAAAGCCTAAAATTTTAAAACAAGATTGAAGGAAATTTTGATATATAATAAAATTGAATAATTAATTTAAAGTTGTAAATAATAACTGTAATTTTAATTTTATTAAATTTCATCCTCAAAGTTTAAATAAATACAAAAATATAATTCAAATAAGAGATATAAAATGCTAATTTTTAGAAATTTACATTTGCAAATGGCATAAGCACTTGTTAATATAATTTACACACTCACACATTAAAGCTTTACAAGAACACACAGCTATACACGCACACCAAAGCATTGGTAAAGACCATTAAAATTGTTGTTAATGACCAACAATGAATCTTCAATAATGTTGCCAACTAACACTTATGTAAATATTTATAACCAAAAACTCAAAAATGTAAATTGTTATTTAAAATACAAATGGCCATAACTAATCTTAAACACAAAAGGACATTAACGGCTTGTACGAATATTAAATACCCTTCAATAAAAATGCATATAAAAAACAAGTAATAACGTTATATTCGGCTGAGCCGAATCCTAAATGTCCTCCACTGTTAACAATATGCAAAAAATAGCATATGTTAACGATATTGCACCTTTATTAAAATCTAAGAAATCTAAGTGTATCCTTTATTAAAAATCTAAGTAATTGAATGTCTGAAAAACTGTTACTGCGAAAATCTCTGTTGCATAATTTTTTAAAGCACATCGCAATTTCTGATTTTTTTCGAAATCAACGATTGAGAGGATTTTTTTACTATGCAAAGCGCAACTGCTAAAATCTAGTACTTCATAAATATGATTGATATAATTCATACGCACCAATTATCCTTCTTGATTTTCAGCGTTGCGAAATATGTCCAAGTCGATTTTCTGATGGAACATTAAGATTCACAATTTTGAAAGAAAAGGCAAGTGAAGTTAAATAGATCTTAAAACGCCAATACGTTTAAAAATTAAACGTTAATTAATCTGTCATTTTAAAGAGCGCACAGTGATTTGTTCCCATATAAAAATCGAAAATAGGGCATTTATTTTACAGTTCTACAAACCTGCACACAGCTTTTTATTGGAATAAATAAAAAAAAATTTTTGAAAAAATTCGGTTCAAGCATTCAGACACCTTAAATATATCCTAAAATTAAAATCTAAAATATTATCCATAATTGTGATGAAAAAAATCTGAAATTTAGTAATTGTGACTTTAAAGTGGTTAAAATTATAAACTACACATTTTTCATATATCCTTTTATAAAAAGTTCATTAATTCATCCAAAATGAATTAAAAATGAACTAAACAATTCTAATAATTTCCTCTTGTAAACTTCTTCATTCTAATAAAATTCATAAAATTTGGCTGAATGTATAAAAAGTTATTTAAATATTACTTTTTAGTTACTAATTGTGTTTATATTAGTGGCATAGAGAGTATACTTAATAAAACATGTGTATATATATATAACTCATACGTCTAGGTGTTCTCTGTTTATGGTTTAAATAAAAGACTACCACCCATAATATAAACAAAATTTATTTCTTTTTTTATTAATAATCGGAATATGATGAAATTATTTCATCATCTACATATATATGTTCCGATTATATAATGTATTTCTTACGTTAGATAAGAAAATATGAGCGAAATATGAAAAATAGATTGTGTAAAATATGATATTTTTATATTTTGCTAGATATAGAATAACCAAAAAACACAAAATACCTCCGACTACCAAACTAATATGGTACTGCGTGCTTCTGGTCTGAGAGGATATAGTCTAAGCAAGAGAAAACTTGACTGGATTGAGACATATAAATCTATACAATTTTACCAAAAGCCAAACAGTAATTAGTTATCGACCACAATGGTGAACTCTATAGCTTAATCTTAATCAAATTTGAGTTGCCGATAACAACGGATACATGTCATGTTAAACATTGAAATAATAGACGAATTCATTAGTCTCTACCCAGCTTTAATAATCTGAAGTCCAAAATCTTAATAAAGTTTGAAAGATTTCTGAAAATGATTACATAATATGGTATGGCTATAGGCCATTTTATACCAAATCCGTTATAACGAGTAAAATATTATATGTAGTGGTAAATAGGTCACATTCATATTTTTAAAGTGCAATACATTCCTAAGTTTCACTTATCAGAAAATTTGAGACTATGATAGTATCTATATATATACAATAAAGCCACAGGTTGCAGATGCGGACTGTGTTTGGAAGCGGATAAAAATTAGGTTCTGACCCTCGGACTAAGCGACTGCTTATCTCTGAAGTGCTTAGGTATATACCAAACAGGATTGTATTTATGATTCCTAATTGGTTACCGAATATTCTTACGACAATGATGTTAAACGCCTCGGATAACTGGAATTACATGATCCATTATCATGCGACTGCTAACCTCTGCAGCGCTTAGATACATATCAAAGAGGATTTCATTTGCAATTTCTAACTGATTACCGAATTTTCTTAATACAGCGAGGCTAAACGCCACGGACAACTGAAGGTACAGAATCTGTTATCATTTTATCATGTGTTTACTGCCTAATGCTCATGGGGATTTTCTAAACATTGTAGATTTCTATAGTTATAAAAATAGGAGCAACTTGGTGGAGGTGTCTTCATTAGAGAACTTGAATTTTGGTCGCTAAAAGTTGTGTATGCAAGAACAAATCTGGGAATGCTACACATCGCTAAACGAAATTGAAAAGCAGTACAACATTGCTCTGCAATGTATTCAAATGCATGAGACTATTCAGCACAATCGAAATCGATAACCTGGCGAAAAGATGAGGAAACTCCACTAATGAAGGAATGCATCGTCAGTGTTGGTTACTTCTTACCGCGAAAGATTTATATAATGTAGCACAGATGTAATACGACAAAAATAAGGTCAACACTGGATCTCTAGCGAGCATATCATTTGTACCTATTATCTCGAGAACGCTCTTGAAGTATATAGTTATATATATTTTTTACCACCGCCTTACTTTCTAGAGCTTAAGGGCGACCGTTGATAACTGTGGTTTCACATGCAATTGGGCTTGGTTTCATTTTATATAGAATGATGATTCTACGTGGTATTATTTGTCTCTTCTACTCTGACAGTATATCTTTATTATTAATGTTATTCAGGTACCACAAAGCAACTTTCAGAACTTATATGAGACAAACTTGTCTTACCTTACCAATTGGAAAGTTCGTGAAAATTTACTATTTATGCTTTTCTACAAACACACAAAGTTAATGGTCCAAATTCAAAAAACGAATTTACCATTAAGGTAAATTTGGTAAGAATCTGAAAAAAGTCGAAAAAATAGCAAAATAGTTAATGAAATGGAGGATCTGCGAAATTTATTTCTGAAAAAAATTTTACGGTTTCTTTTAATTTATTATCTGTTTCTTATATCGTAATTAGTATATACATATATTACATATACATACATATATTTAAAAATGACTTTAACGTTGAAAATAAATCTGAAAAGATATATCTATATACTTATTTCTAAAACCACGAAATGATCAACTTAATACATCCACACTCACATCTAGTATTTTTAAAGAGTATAAGAAATTACCTTCTTCGAAAATATTTCACTTTCACCTCCGTAATATTTTTTTTAATATAAATTAAAGCTTTTCACATTTTACACAATTCTCTGCTAAAATTTTATCACATGTAGAAATATTTAAAATGGATATAAAATATATTTATAACGTTCATAAATTAAATTAAATTAAATTCAGTCTTTTCTTAAAGAATTTAAATACTTTTTTTATTATCAAAAGAAATCATTAAATGTATGCGTACATTATTTTATACGTGCGTGTGTGTGTTTAGTTTTTTATTATTTAAATTATTTATGAAAACTTTTATTATAAAGTTTTATCATTCTTTGTTTTTATATAAATTTTTTCAAAAAAATTTTGTTCATAAATTTGTAAAATTTAAATATTCTAAACACACATATTTGTAGTTTCTAGTACAACACTCTACTATAACAGCAATAACAACAACTACTTAATTAAATGTTTAATTACAAAATTCTATCATAAAATTGAAACATGCATTTGATATCTTTTATGTTCAAATGTAAAGCCTAAATATGTATGTTTGTGTGTGTTGAGTTTGTAACATAAATATAAACTTTTACATATTTACTAACCAGTTTACATAAGAAGAAGTTGGTTAACAGAAGTGTTGAAAAAAATAGTAAATACATTTAAGTGATGAGATTGGTATGAAAGGACAGGATAAATAAATGAATATGTGTGTGCGTGTTAATAGAAATATAGTCCACTGTTTTTCTTTTATAGGATTTTCCATATTCGTAGCATAAAAAATAAAATATGTATAAATATATTTTATTTTTAACGGCTAGTCCTAACGGGTGTCAATCCGCAGGGTTCCAAAGTTGGTCATCTTGGGTCATTAAAATATTTAAATGATACACATTTTTTATATGTGAACCGATTTTAAGATTTTATATAAGAGGATTCTGCTAGTAAAGACCTAAAAAAACTCTCTTTTCTATGGTTTATGGGATATTTAGCTTTAAAATTTTACTTTTTGACCGATCTTGGCGAAATTTTTATGCTATAGCGCGGCCGAATTCTATGTCAAATATTTTTTTTATTAAGAACTGATGGCAAAATTTTGTAACGAAAAAATATTGAAAATATTTCCATAAAATTAAGAGTTATAAGCCTTCATATTTCAATTATCAAATAATGTAAATTTTTCGACAATTTTTTCCAAAAAAAAAAGTTCCACTCTTTTTAAGTTCATTAAGATAAGTTGAAGAAAAAAATATTTATTTGAAGATCAAAATAGAATAATTTGCAAAACATAATCTGCTCAACACGTTTATGTGCAACGAATTTTGTTATTGTCAATAATGTTTTACAATTTTGAAAAGTAGATATAATTTCCAATAACCTGATATACCTTTCCAGGTCTCATTAATAATTATCGACACATTACAGGGTTAATTAATCTTAATACATAATATAGATTTTCCTAAAAACCAACAAGTCATAATGAAGAACTAGCTAGACAAATATAATTTATTAAGCAGTATCCACACAAATAAATAAATAAATCGATTTAGATATAAGGAATAATATAAATACTTTATTAACCCAACAAATTTCAGGACCATATATTCAAAACTCAAAACTTAAGCTCGTTTACAGATTTATTTCCAATACATTTTTATTTTTAGCTTAATTTCTACATATAAACATATTTCAAATTAAATTCTTAAATCAGGAACACATATATCAGCTTATAAGTTATATTAATCAATTATATTAAGTATACGCCCAGAATAACAATTTGTAAAATTTAATATATTTATTTATAAAAAGTTGTATGAAATGATTATTTTTAATCGAATAATTAATTCAAAAATTTTTGTCCGATTTGTAATCGTGGAATATGGATTTAGCAATTCCATATATGATACAGCTGCGATAATAATTGTAAATCTGCTATGCAACCGTACTCGTAAGAATTGGTTTTAGGAAACGGCGAAATTTTTATTTTAAATTTCACTTATATACTCATCTTCTGAAAAAAGAGAAAATTAACACTTTTCAATATAGAAATACCAAAAATTCTAATATCTGTTAAAACTATTCCTAATTTGGGTTAACAAAGATACTTTGTCCCATAATTGACTTTGTCCAAATGTAGACGCTTGACCAATTTTCCACTCAAGAATACATTCAAAATCAAGGCAGCTGGAGCCGAGATAGGTTGAACACAGATATTCAAATCAAAAATGTTCATAATCTTATACCATGTCAACACTCTGTCACATGTAACAAATTTCTACTAGAACGGGTGGGTTAGTCCCACAAACTTAATAGGGGAAAGATTACAATAAATAATTCTAACATAGAATAACATAACATAGAAGAAATATATGCCGACGGTGTAATGATTGCAAGCATCCACTTGTACTACATTGATAATTAAAAAACCTGCTTCGCAATAAAAACTATTCTTTCTCAATAGGAATTAAGGTACTTTCTTCTTAAAAAGCTGCCCTCGCTAAGAAAACTCTCTCTTTCTCCACTGTGATATCTAGCAAATGATTTCGTTAACAACACGACTAGTTTAAACTAATTAAATAGTGCCTAAACCCTCGGTTTCGACAAAATAAAATTAAAACTTTATATAACAAAATAAGTTTTTTTATTCATTTGGAATCACTTTACAGCAAACAAATTAGCAAAACCGACTTTTTAAAACTTCACAGATTAGAAAACCTTTTAGTTTGGCCATAGAGAAAAGGTTTTCTTTGCAAAGCCGGCATTATTAATACTCGGTCGAGTTTATTAAATTAATTTATTTTATTTGGGATGTATTTTATTATGAAATAAATTCCAAGACAAATTAATGAAATAAGTTCTAAATATTAGACTTTATTTCATAATGAAGTAAAACACAGTTTGTATGGAAAAAATTGAAACTCATTCGTGGTGCATATCGACATTACTATTAGAAAGCCTCCTGGTAGTATCACAAAAATAACATAAATATTAAAAGACGATGGACAATAGTTAGGGTATTATAGCAGCTTATTTATGAATGGAATTTTCCAAGTCCATATAAGATCTACTGAATTTTTGACCGTAAGTGTATATATTTCTTATATCAATAAAAACATTAGACTAATCCAAATAAAATAGTGAAAAATATAAAACCATCTCTTCTTTAATATATAAATAGTTTATTTGAAACTTATAAGAGTTATGTGATTGAAACATCCCGTCACAATAATTCCAAAATTATGTCATAACCAAATATAAATTTTTTCCTTTTTTTTGATTAGATGAACCTTATTCTTTCTGCTGTCTTATTATGCAAATATTATTCCTGTTGCTTACCTGTTATACATAATATTATATATACAAAGTATATACATATATGTAAATATAAATATATGTAAAGGTATTTGTCTACGTATGTGTGAGTGTAAGGAATTTACATAACTAAACTTTAGTTGTTGGTTTATACTTTGGATGGTTGGTCAAGAATGTTTGTACTGTTGTTGCTGCTGCTGTTGCATTTGCAGCTATTTATTGTTGTTGATTGCCAGTTGTTGTTGTTGTTGTTGGTAAGTGTTTGTAATAATATAAGTGGAATTGTTGTTAGAAAATATTTTACCTTTTTACCACAAAGCTGTAATAGAAAATTTAAAGAAGTGTTAAGGTATGCAATGCCAATTGCAATCTTGCATTTTAATTTGCATTCTCAAAACATTAACATTTTGTTAGTGTTTTATTGTTGTAGTCATTGTTGTAGTTTTGGTTTTATTTAGGTTTTAAATTATTTCTTCATTTTAGTTCTATTTTAGACTTTAAATTATATTTTAAAACATTTTCTGGTGTTAAGAATTATTTGCAAAATGTTGGTGAGTTAAATTGTTGCTTTTAGGTTTTATTGTGTGAAGATTGCATAATTTTTACAAAATTACAATTCAAAGAATTTTGTAGCAAAAGAGAAAAGAATACACATGTTTCTTTTGTGTATCAAATGCTTTTGATTTAGGCAAAAGAAACTTTTAAGATTATTTAGATTAACTAATAAACTTAATTCTAATTATATAAATAATTCAAATATAAAAAGTCATGTATTTTGAATCATCTATAGTGTGCATAATGCATGCATACTCTATTAATCATTAACAGATAAGAATGCTGTGTTCAGTTGTAAGAATCTTGAATAACCTCCACCACGAACATTATCGAAATATTTGCATGAGTTGAAGATATTGCAAAGTACTGAAACTTATTCTGGAAATTTCCTATTTTTCTACATTTTCAATTACCACTTTCTTACTAAAACATGTAAGAATGCTGTATTTTTAGGTACCATCCACCACCAATATTATGTAAAAAATGGAATGAGTCGAAGACATATTGATAAATATCTGAATTTTGATAAAATTGACCGACATTTAAAAACTTTTTTAAGCCTTAAACATTATTCCAGTAGGTAGGATTAATAAAAATTAATAACCAAATATATAAAACCAGATTTATATATTAAAGACAGTTTAAAAATACAATTGTACCAAATTTCAATAAAACTGGATCAAATTTAAAACCGTTTTCTTAAAGAGGCCTTAATTGAAACTAACTATTCAAAATATGGACCGATATTCATAAAATGAATATCATATATTTATAACATTTAGAAAAATAATCATGACAACTTTAAATCAAATTGCTTCATATATTATTATTCTAGAGGATGAAACCGGTTTTCGAGAACGGGCCTTATGTGGGATCTATGACAAAATATAAGCCTATGTTCGTCAAATAAGCAACATATTTTTACGACATTTAACTAAACTTTCATGACGATTTTGAATTAACTTGTTATATATAAGAGTTTTATAAGCTCAAAACTGTTTTCCGGACTTATATGGAGGCTAGGTCAAACAATGGGTTAATTCTCATTTCAAAATAAATAAGCCTTAAATTTATTGAAAAAAAATTAATTAAAGAGTAAATTTCAGAAAATTAACTTCAAAATTGCGACATATATGACACACTGACTTTAGAGTGTTTAAAAATGTTGAACATTTTAAACTATATCTTTTTCTCCTTTGATTCAATTTCGATGATTTTTTGTGCACAATGTTGAAAAAACATAAAACTGTATGTCATGGGTGAATTGTATTTAAATCTAGAAGATTTTTGTTAACAAATTTAGAAAAGTTGCTTTTCGGAAATCTATAACTCTTTTGCTATGAAATCTATATAGCTGATTTGAAATAGGAAAAGTATTTGGACAACAGCAAAAAATGTGGTGAATTTTCATTAAGATCAGACGATTATCATATGCGTGAGAATGTTTTCAACAGACAGACGAAAAAACGGACCTAGTTTAATCGACGCAGACTTTGATTTGATGCAAGAAATGGGTTCTTACATTATTTCTTCTTGGTATTATACATAGAATGACAACTTGTGGTTGTGGAGATTATAAACATATTTAATTAATACATTTATTTAATAGTACGATATTTGATGTGTAATAGCCTCCACCACCACAGGTAGTGATAGAAGTATATAAGGTTTGCTATTCCATATATGAAGCCAAAAAAAGGATCATCTAAGACTTCGTAAAGTATATACATTCATGTCCCTCTGCCGGTTAGAAATATTCTCGCAGTCATAATAGTAATCCAAATTCAATAAAAATTGGCCAGTATATATTATTATTAGACAACCCCGAAGTTAAGACCAACATTTTTTGTCAATTTCTCAAAATCTATTTATGAGATTTAAAAGAAATTTAACTATTTCTTATTGCTGAATTTATCATTAACCTAGAAATCGTAAAAATATGTGCAGTGTGTATGTGGAGGGTTAAACAAATTCGACATTGTAGGACACTTTATTGACATGCAACATTTGCAAAGTTAATACTACATTACACACATTTCCCTATTATAAATTTCAGTTGTACATTAGTGATTTAAACCACTTTAAATAATAACATAAAATCAGGTTAATAGTAAACGATTATAGGTAAAAAAAATATGTTCTTGCCGATTTTCATTTAGCATCCTGAGAGAGATAAAGCGAAAACAATTGGTCCTCAGAGAATATCCAAACGGATGTCAAAGAACTTTTGCGAAGAAAGTTAAGTACTTAAATATGAGTTTTTACACGTCCATGAGGATAAAAAAAATAAAATCCAATTTCAGAAAAATAAGTAGACATTCCAATACACAGGTGTGAAATCAATCTAATTACAGGTTAAATTCACACCTATTATATGTCGCTCTTTCAAAAAGTTCTCTTCAAGGATAAGAAAATAAAAGGAAGTTCAAAACCTTTTTGGTAAAAAAAAGAGTTTTAACCGGGCAGTTCCTGTACTATTATGCGGTAGATGTTTATCTTTACGCATTAACAATTTCTTCTCCGTGTCTAACTTGAAGGATTCACGAACGAAAACGAAAGTAAAAGTTTAGGTAATCTTCTGAAGATCTGGAGGATGACATTTAAAAGTATCTTTTTCGTTATCCCATTTCACTGTTATCATTCATGAAAAATTGCGATGCAGGAATAAGATCCTTAAAACATTAACCTACAATTCTTGAGGTACGGATGAAAAATAGAAATTACATGTGATACTATGGAGCGTTATTTATGAATTGTGCTGCTTTTACATGGACTTCTTAGCGAATATCGTAACATTCGAAATTGGAAAAATTCTTACTCTTACCTACGTCAATATCACGCATATGGAATTTTTTCCGTGGTACAACAAAAAGCATTTTCGAATATACGGACAGGAAACGCTGGTGTGCCTCACGATGGATTTCTAAGTTCTCGTTTTTATTTAAACTGCAATAATAAAATTTCTACGATTTTATGTTAATAAACATGAAATAACTGAAATAATAAAAGTTAATATCAAAGTTTAATACGTTAAAATTAAACTAGAAAAAAAGGCATAATAATTTTTATTTTTATTATTTAATAACTCCTTCAGAAAAAAATAAAATCATCAAAAAATAGCAAATATGTTTTTATTAGAGATGCCAATCCCGTAATCTCCATCCCGATATTTTTCGGGACTCATAAATCCCGAATTTTCCCGGAAACCCCGAATAATTTTATTATTATTAGTTTATTTTATTGTCATAAATATACAAAACTGAACTCCATTTAACAAAAACAGAGTGTGGAGAATTATTTTTTGCAATGTTCGATTTTTCGAACAATGAAAATTATTATTATTATTATATTTAATTATTTATGTATGAAAAAACCAAATTTTAACTTTATTTTGTTAAAAATATTAAAGTTAAAAATATTTTCACACTACCACTACCACAAGTGATGAAGAGTATATATTTACTTTGTAATTTCGTGTGTAACGCTAAGAAAGAATTATTTTTGCATCAAATCAAAATATGTATCGCTTTAGTTATGTCCGCCTTCTGTCCGTTAGTATGTATATTTTTGGCCTTCATACGTCCACAAAAATTTATGTGAGTATTTCTTATAGCCCTGAGAAATTTCTTATTTTAATCCAGCAAAATCGGTTTAGTATATTGAAAGATATAGATCTGAGACAACTTCTAAGTTCAAGCGAAGAACTTTTGTAAGATTGTTAATTTTAAATCGATAAATAAAAATGAAATTTTGCCATTAAGTTAGGTTACATAAGCTTCATTACCATTATAAAAATTATCAAAATAAGTTCAGTAGAACAAAAATCCCAAAATTCCAAAAAATACCGAAACCACGAAAAATTCTTTAATCCCAAAAAAATCCGGGAAAAAAATCTTGTTTGGCATCTCTAGTTTTAATGCAAGAAAGCATTAAAAACGTTTAACTTGTAGAAAAATACAAATAAAATGTTTCTTATTTAATACCATTTGGCACGACTACATAAACAAAACTTAATATCATTCATAACATTAACATTAATACGTAAATGTTTGTTGCAAAAAAAAAAAAAAAAAAAAAAATATATATATATATAGAAAAATAATAAAGTTCAGAAGAGTTGGAAAAATGAAGAAAGAATGAAACGAAAGAATTCAACAGAAAACAGATTTAGAAAGAAAAACTAAGAAAGACGTAAAACTTTTACCATAAATGTTTCCTTTACTAAAAGCGCAATAAAACAACATAACTATATGGAATAGAACAGAGAAAAGAATATGTACTAAGTTCTTAGTACTTAGTACATAAATATATATTTACGATCCACTAACAGCTCCATAAGTACGACCAGTTGAATTCATAACAAAATTACCTTAACTTTATTGCAAAGTAAATAACTTCTACTGTTTTCTACTTTTTTCTATTTTGTTCTTCATCCGCTTCCTCCTTCTTCTTTTTAATCTGGTTGTAATAGTTGTTGTTATTATTATTTTCTTGGAAAGAATTACATACCACATTTACAACTACTACCATCAACACCATCACCACCAATACTAATGTATGCAAGCAACATCAGCAGTACTTACAATCTTCTAACGCTCACTGACAACTTTTACCAAAGAAGACTAAAAGTTTTTTTTGATATTTTAAACTATTTAAGTATTTTTTTCTCAGTAAGTGTTAAACTATGCACCAGTTTCTATTTATATATATAGTTAAGAGATAAAGCAATTTATAATGGTACATTTTGTTACTGAGAAATGCTAAGTACCCTACACCTTTAACGAGTTAGAAAAAATCGATTGAATAAATTTCAGACAAGCACAAAGTCCTTCCGAAAGGATCATACTCTAATTAATACTAATGAAATTTCTTTAGATGTAATCTTCTTTAGTCGATGTAACAAAACTAAGTATCAAAATTTTCGAAAGTCTGAACTAATTTATCTAATTTATCATACTTTCCATAAAATATCATTGATTGACATTTTGGTTTAATGATCGTGTATATAACACCATGAGAGACACTACAATAAAAATCAGTAGTAAAAATGTTGTAGACAAAATTATTCAATATTTTTATACCCAACAAAAATATGAATACTAAATTAAAATATACTGGAGTCATTATATGACTCCAATCTGTACATCTAAACCGATTTAAAATTTTGGCAGCTCAAAAATTTCCTCGTTCTCTATTCTCGATTGGTAAGGCGGATGACTCTCCGCCTGATCATTACCGTCCTTCATTTTTTCCATTAAAAAACTTCCTTGAGAAAGTTGTTGAAAACAAATTTAAAACACTCGCCCTAATATTTGCTTAGATATTCAATAATAAATTTTGTTTTTGTATGAGGGTACCTCTTACCCTAATCCCACTCGCCCTAAATTTTTTTACAAAAGCTATAGCATGATTGTTACAGTACTTTAAAACTCTTGCTGTTAAAATTTATTATATATCGCCCTCGCTGTAAAAGTTAATCAGATATTTGGTAATCAATATTTGGTTTATATGGGGATAACTCCCCATCTGATCCTTTACTTCTCCACAAAATTCCAAGACCCTCACTGTAATAGTTCCTTAAATAATCATAAATTTATTTATTTAAAAAATTTACCTCTCCTCCTGACCATTCCCTTGGTTCTATCCAAAAATTGTAGCCTATGTCTACAACGGGAAGGCAAAAAAAAATCGGTCCAGCCACTTGGCCATCTAAAAGGTATAGACAAATATAAGTATATACAAACACATATTGCTTTATATAGATTTAGTCTTAACAATTTTAATTTTACTTTTTGAGCGATCTTGGCGCAGATTTTGTGCTATGAAGATGTCGAACTTGTATCCAACTTTAGAAAATATCAAAATTTATTAGGAGCTGCAATGTTTAAAAATTATGTATACTTTTCATCTGTAATTTCATTCAAATCGGACTATCCGTATGGAATTTTTTTACATTTTTTAATTTCATTATTCAATTGAAACACTGTGAAGCATTTATACAGACAACCAGCTGGACAGACGGACGGGAATCGTTCAATTGTCTCAGAAAGTAATTCTGACAATAACACCATTTTTCTCTATATTACAAATATTTACACGAACGCATAATACTCCAATCACTTATGATAGTGTAGGCTATAAAATATCGGGTTTAACTCCCATATAAAGTCTCAACTACAAATTTGACTTAAAGCTAATTAAATGCATGTGACATTGCCAAAACTTAGCATTAACTCCTATAAACGACCTCTTCGGAATAATAAGTTGACAAACTGCCTATATAAGACCTCTTCCCGGAACAAGGTCAAAGCTGATAAAACGTAAAATTGTTTCTTATGCAATTTCTTTAATTCATGCATCTTTTTAAATGTAAGCGGTGGTGAGTATTTAAAATCAAGTTCCGTAATCATTTTAACTCCTTTTTTACCAAAACTACGTGCGTATTTCTGTCATCAATTTCTGGTCAAATCACTTATGAATAGGGAACACTATTAAATTTTACTGCTCCGCAGATTTTATTTCCAAAGAAGTTAAATCTATCGATATTTTCATCCCTTAAACAGTACTAAACATTTGCAATTTGTGGATTTTCCGTTATTTCAACAATCGTTTGGTAATCCTCTATTGTCCAAATATATCAATTCTGTGGTAAACATGTGTCTCATTTCTAACTATTCAATCGTAGACAAAAATTTAAAATGTTCTGCAGGCTTCATCTCCTGGGTGAGCTAAAACGTGACAGCTTATAAATTAATTTTTTCCAAACTTACAACAATTATTATCCTCGTTCCTTAGAATGACAACGAATCAATATTACAAGTAAATGAAAATATCATAGTGAATAACCAATTTTGGATAGAAAAACTTAATTGTTATTTATTATTGTAGTATATTTCTAAAAAAACCCACTGTAGTTCATATTACTAATAAAAACCTACTAAAAATCGGTATTTTTTGGTGAGCTAAACGTGTGATGACCTTTTTTTAATATATGCGACTTTTTGTAATATTTCAACTGTAAGAGTGGCTTTAATAAACCATATCAAACTATTCTACTTTAGTAACATCTAGGTGAATAATATTGTGAATATTAATGTTCATGTATTAAGTGTTTATTTTATAGCGGAATACCCATTATTGCGCCCTACATAATTTTTTACGAAAATTACAGAATTTCATTTACATATGTCATATTATCATCATAGTGTACACGTAACTTTTTCCATTAAATGTAGTGAATCGTTTCACCTCATATAGTGGTTTATGCATGTTTATCGATTCAGATCAGAACAATTCTGAAAAAAATTTGCATTGATATTAAGTTATATGCACCTCGTTACCATTTCTAAAATTATCCAAATTGGTTTAATATAAAAAAATTATAGCCAAAAGTATATTATATTCATGTAAATTGTGTGTACTTGTAAGTTTTAGTGTGTATGTACTAAGGATGCCAATCACGTAATCCCGATTCCATTCTGGGGATTCTGGATTCCTTGGTATTAAGGAATCCAGAATCCCGGCATTTGAGAAAAAGAATTTTAAGTTTATTTTATTGTCATAAATATACAAAACTCCATATAACAAAAATTATAACAGAATGTTATTAATCCATTTCATTTCCGAAATTATATTTATATATAAAAAACAAGATTTCAGGTAAAATTTTGATATAAATGATTAATCTTCAAAAATATTTGATTACAAAAATTACTGTATTTTATTATAGAAGAGAAAATCCCGAAAAATACTAAAAGATCCTGCGATTTTAATCCCGAATTTCGTTTGGAGTCCCTAGTATCTATGTACACTAAGTTTATGCGAAATATAATGCCTTTACTTCACACGCAATTTTAGTAAAGGGTATTGAAAATTCGTCATAACCGAATATAGAATTCTTATTTATTTTTTGTTCGTTGTAAACTTCGGCTTAAACAAATCATACCCGAAACATTTAGGTAAGCGTAGGGTATTATTGAAAAAGTATTTATACTTACAAAATTTCAAAAGAAAACAACATCTATATGCAACAAACTAGTGATGCCAACAAGAATTTAATGCAATATAAACCAAATATCAGGATATATG
Source organism: Cochliomyia hominivorax (assembly GCA_004302925.2). Classification (NCBI taxonomy): domain Eukaryota; kingdom Metazoa; phylum Arthropoda; class Insecta; order Diptera; family Calliphoridae; genus Cochliomyia; species Cochliomyia hominivorax. Next base: position 57,876,400 of record PYHX02000467.1, read on the forward strand.
TAGAGATATACTTTCTTTAAGCAAAAATTTAATATTTATTAACATACTTTCAGGATTTATTTGGGTAAAAAAGGACATGAAAGTAAACATTTGCTTGATTTGAAATCAAGAGGACTATTTGAAAAAAAGTTTTGGTTTGTTTATATTTAAGGAAAATTCTTATTTCCGAATCTTCAGTTGATTACAAAATATAAAGATTAATTCGAATTGGGGATAGAGAATGTATAAGATCTCATAATTCTCAAAGATAACACACGACTTAATATATTTCCGCGGAAAAATGGGGTTAAAATATTTTTAGTAGTCAGGCTTAGTCTACTCAGATTTTGGTTTGTTGCAAGATTATACATATTTTATGGGATCTTCGATGAATCCTTATAGTTGCTACATACATAATGATACACTTCTTCCTTAACCCCTTGAGGTTAAAGAAGAAGTAAGAACTCAATGAAATTTCCGCTGAACATTTGTTTGTATCTAAGTCTAGATTTGATAAAAGGTTATATACCGATATCTGAATCTCAAACTTCTTGAAAAAAAATTTACAAACTTTCTTTTAAAAACTCGTCATAACATATAAAAATTTTTAAGTGAAAAATAGATCACGTAATGTAGATGAATGAAACTTAATTCCATTTTATTAAAAAAAACATAATTAACTTTAAAATTCGATGCAAATTTCAGTACTTCTTATGATATCCTCAGTTTCACTTTTTGGGCATTGATAGCATATCATTAGTTAAAACAGTTGTAGGCATATTTTCCCACTGTGACTTTACACATATCATCAAGTCCTCCATACCTTTTAAGCATCGTATTTCTTAATGTTATTCAAATCTAGAAATAGTGATGGCTTATCAAAGACTTAAAAATCATTTGCCAACTTTTGGCCATTATTGTGTTGAAAAGCCTATCGAAGCGTTATTTTACTTTTAACAAGGTGAAATTGAAGTTTGCTCTTGAAAATAAAATCATTCTGCTTAGATTTATACGAAAGGAGCAAACCCGAATGATCGAAAAATACATTTGAAAATTTATGTTAGTCCTGCATCTTAGGTGTATTACATGTCATATCCCATTTGAACTAAATAGATTATACTTGGATTCACCACTAAAAAAAATCCAATCTGGAACAGAAATCAAAGAAAACGCCACAATCAATTTTTTTAAGACTTTATTGAAAGGATAGTTTACTAAGATGAAACAATGCATCCTTTTTGTTTAAGAACTTATGAAAAGTTTAAGATAATTTTTTTATCTGATTACAAAATGCACTTTTTTACTATATGGAAATATTTAAAGTTTGTTAACCGGTGTAGTAAAAAAACTGGTTTTTCGAGTTATTCGAAATAAGGACTTTTCAAAAAACCAGTTTTGAAATACGTTTTGTTAAAAACCCAGGTTTTTAGTTCCATAATAATCACAATGTGCTCTTGTTATTTCATCAAATTATCATCGCACTGTATAACACCCTTAATGGGTGAGTTATGAACGTTTTTTCTGTATCGTATTTGAAATAATGTGTCTAGATATGATAATTAAATTCAATTTTTTCCTTTACAGAAACTCTTTTTTCAATTTCTGAATATGTATAAATAAAGTGTCTATATCTCTTTACCAAAAAAATAAATTGCTGAATTAAAACTCTTGCTGAATTTCATTTAATGTTAAAAAAGTCTGACATAGTAAAATCGCTTAAGAATATGTCTAAGAATGCATACGGTACTTTGGTCGTGTAATACACGGAATGAAATTTTTTTATTAATTCTCATTCATGGCAGAATATTGCAAAAATACGGCTGAATGTTTCAATGAAAAGCTTAAAATACCTTCTATTTAAAACCGGTTAGCCGACTGAAAAAAATTGCATGTCGAATAATTCGTGAATAAAAAATAATTAGATGAAAGTTTTGCAAAATTTCTGAATTTTGCCGTGATTATACGAGTACCGTTCAATAATTTTTCATACATACTGACTTCTCTACAAGTTTTTTACTACTTGAATGAAGACTATAAGAAGTGAGATTGAAACATTCTTTACACATTTTTCGTTAAAACTTTTCGTCCAAATATTATTTGATTTTTTTGTATGTGTTAACTTTGCAAAATATCTCAGTTACTTTGTTTAATGTTAAACAAAGGAATATATTATTAAAGACTTAATTTAATAAATATTAAGACAAAAAGTTGGCCAAGGTCTGCCGTCAAAGTTATTAAACAATACCGGAAGAACTTTTCCGTTGATAAAACCTGGTTCAGGTAGAAGGAATAATGCACATAATGTTTCTAAAGCCAAAAGATATAACGGATTTTTAAATTATCTCCCAACACATAACTTTTTGGTACGAACAGTTAAAGGTTTAAAAGGTTGAACATCATTCAAGGCTCAAAAAATTCCTGACAGAAATGCTGTTAAAAATTTAGATGCCTTAAATAGGACACGGAATTTGAAATCAAGTTTTCTATAAATATTCTTGCTGGAATAAATGATGACGAAACGTATGTTCTGGCCACCGTTTAGCCAAAAATTTTATATTGCTGCTGCTCGAGTAAATATTTCCCAAAAAGTTCTTGGTATGATAGACTGTATGTAGTGAAGGCAAAATAAGCCAATCATTTACATGTGTACAAAAATGAATGGAAATATTCATAAGACTTCCCGCCTTGGAATCCTGCCACTATTGTAATACTTCAATTTTTCTAAAATGCAAATTTGCAAAATTTTTACATTTTTATTTACACCAATGTAGGGTTAATTACAAGTGCTTACATATTTAATTGTTTATTCTACTTTCGTTCCATTTCATTATTCAAAAGAGATTTTTTTTAATTGAGTAAGGAACAAGTGGACGAAATTTATATGTTATGTTATAACAATTTTACATTCATAAATATTAGTACGAAAAATTCCCTAGTTTTTCTAAGTCCAACACTGATATATTTGTTTAGCTGTAAAAAGTACTTATCTCTCACCTTTTACTTTTATCATGTATGGATAAATTAAAAGAGGAAGAGGAAAAGAAGAGCATTAATATAGAAAAAAAAACTTTATTTTAAACTCAGCTTTGCATTGAGTGAAACATAGTGAAAAGGAAGATGAAATTTTTCGTAAGCTATAATAAGTCATTTCAAAGAAAAATTCTTTCTTTTCCAATTTGACAACGAAAGGTGAAACATTAGTGAATTTCTTATAAATTAAAAAGAAAAAAAAAATAAAAAAAAAGAAAATCAGCACGTGGTTTTCACTTTAATTACATATTTTTTTAAAAGTGAATTAAATTTTTATAAATTTAACGTGGAAGTACTATTGTGTGATATAACTATTGGCTGTTATTCAAGAAGAAAACGCAATATTTCAAGAAATCCATATTTCGGTATATCTGTTAAGGTTCTTACTGAGAAAGGTATTTTCATATATATATTACGCATAAAATCTAATTTTAGAGTAACTATTTTCCATCAATTACCAGGAAGAATCAATCTGTACAAATTTCTACCAATTTCTTTTAATTATCTCCTGTGTGCAACTGGCCGTATGCGATCACGTGTATGCCACATGTTGGCATTACGTCAGTGGAAGTCATCACCAGGAAAGCCAAAGCCACATCATAGACATATAAAAGAATATCCAAATATTCAACCATCAGCGAATTAATATTTTACTTTCTTTATATATATACTAGAATTTTTGCAAATCAATCCTACTTATACTAATCATTCCGTTTCCTAATATTATGAAGTGATTATGCAACTTAATTCTAATTATATTCCAAATTAATAACCACAAAAACCATATTATCATATCTATCTAATAAATATGTAAAATATTCTAAAGTCTTAAAAATAATTAAACCAATAATTAACACCTTATAAAAGTAATCCAAATATGTCGCGAAAATCTAAAATTGTTTCGGATTTCAAATTTATATTCATACATTAATCTTTATATCGAATATATTTTTTTTATCGTAAAAATATTCCTAACATTTTATTTTCTTTAGAAAAACAAAATATCTATTAAATATTATAAAAATATATTATATATTAATATCCCTATTAACATAATAATGATATAATATATTAGTTTTATTCCCCTATCGTAAATATCATATTAAACTAATCCTTATTTTTAATTTAATTAATATAACATGACCCAATAACGTATTAATTGCAAATTTCCCTAAATGTCAAATTTCCCTAATGTCATCGAGATGCAGAAGGCCTTCATGCAGCGTTGGACAATTGTTTTTGTAAGTCTCTTTTGATATTTTCATTCTTATTATTTTTTTTCTATAATTATAACAAAGAAATTATTACTTGAGAATCATTACCTGATATATTTTAATCTCTTATTTATAAAAGAGAGTTTTAATATTGAAAAACAAAACAAGAGAATAATAAGATGATAATTTCTTTGTTTCTAATTAACCCTAAATTGATCTAATGATCATAATTACTTTATTAAATTATTATAAATATTTTTTTTATTAAATTAGTTTTAAGACATTTTTATAGCTTATTATTAATTAATTAATATGAATTGAAATCTTTATAAAATAAATCTAAATTCACTTTAATATGAATTATTAATCTTATATTCTGAAACTTTTTAAGGTCTTTGGCGAGGTAAAAGTGTGTTAGGGTTTCTTTATTTAATTAACTTTAGGCCAACAAAAGAAACACGGATGGGAGGGTGTTGAGGCCCATAGCAATATCATCTAAGTTATGTTCACAGGTTCTTATTTTACAATAATTAAGGAAATATTTATTTATTTATTTATTTATTTATTTATTTAAAGGGCAATCCAAACGCATGTTAATTTTTTTATTTGTAATATAATATAAGGTATACAGGAACAAGATCCCTGCCCACCACTGCCGAACTAGCTAGTTAGCAAGAACATGCGTGCCGTTCCTAGTTATCCCTTGAAAACATGGACTTGTTAATTTCATTCTTTTCATTATTTTTTTATCTTATCGATATACCTATATTTCTTAACAACGCTAGGAAAAGGAGCAAATTTTGAAAGGAAATTATGAAACAAGGTTCTTAAAAATGTCTCTCTGCTAAAGAGAACACAAAGACCTAATTTTATATATAGTTTTATATAAAAATATATTAACTCATTACACTATGGTAAAAAAACCAAGGTTGTATGAAGAATAATAATGTATTTGTACCAAGAGAGGCAAATCCTCAAAACTGTCCGGAGATAATACAAGTAAATTGAGATATTGTGCTCTTGTCTAAATAGAATTTTAGAGCATAAAAAGGTGTTCAATAGTACTTCAGACTTTAAAGGGACAGAAAGTGCTATAAAAATGTTAATAGAAGGGTTTCATAAAAAGTACAAAATGTAGTGTTTAAGATTATGTTTTTTGTAACTGAAAGCTTAGTGGTTTCCTTTTCATTAATATATATATTAAGAATCCCACTGTTTATGTTAATTACTTTAGACATATTTTTAGTAAACCTGTATAAGAATATGGTCGATTAGGTCTCACATTAAAAATATTACCGAAATCGGTTCATAAAATAATTATAGCAAAAAATGTGAAAATAAGTAGAAAAAATTAAAGAGGATAAATGCATTAAAGAGCCAGTAAAGCTAAATTAAACATTTTAATTTGTTAATTTTAAAGTGCGCTAAATTACAGTTACCACTCATTCTTGAATAATTATTTCAGTACAGGAGTTATGGTTGCTTAAGGTTTGACATAAATGAATATATAAAATTCCTATTTTATTTTCCCTCACGTGTGTTTGTGAAGCATTAAATCGATTGTATTTCTTTTAAATTCTTATGGTATTTTAAACATGAGTCAAATTTCGCTAAAATAAAAGCACCATGTAATCACTTAAAGTAACATAAATCATACTAAAATACACAAAAAGTAATCGAATTTTACGAAAAAAAAATTGCTTTAGCAATTTACTTCAAATAGATTTTGTTATTCAATACATATCAGTGTATATAAATTGTATGTGTATGTGAAAATTCTATTGTAATGTGTGAATATTTTCGTTCATATATAAATCTACTACAGATCAATATACAGCGATGCTTAAAGGAATAAATACATATTTTTGAATATAAATATTTCAGAAAATCAATGGTTTTTAATTTTTCTGGAATTGAAGACAAATATTTTGTGCTTAATATTCCTAACCTCAAATTTTAACTTAAAATTTATTCATTAAATAATTCCATATATCAAGTGTTTCTATAATTTTTGCATTAACTGTATTTAGTGTATTGTATTGTATCAACACAATAAGTGATTGTATCGATTACATGAAAACACATAATATATCAACATTTTACATCAAAATCGACATCAGAATCAATAGCAATAACAATAACAACAACAATGGTAACACAATTGTATAACACCCCTCAAACATGCGTGAAATGTGTATTTTTTTTATTTAAAATTTTAAAACATTTTTCACTCTTATGTCAATTTGTCAAAGTATGTCAAGTAGTAACTTATGTTTGTTACATTTCCTCAATATTGTAGGCAGTGAATTTCTATTATTATAATACTGATAGTATTAACACATACTAAATATAAACTTCTATTCAATTCATTTTATAAAATTTTAATAAAAAGATTTAAATATTTTGGTCGCACAAGCCCGACTTTATATTACTCTACACCAGCTAAGAAACCCTCGTATAATTTGCTTTTCTGATTAATAATTTAGTATTATGTATATTATTATGATACTAACATTTATGTGAAATTAATGCGTTTGAAATGGATTTCCTGGGGATTACATCGGAGCTAAAAGATGTCATAGACCGACCTCATATAATATCCAACATCGATTTTAGATTAAATTTATCATAATTTAGCCAGTTTTTATTATCATAACAATGAATATGTAAGAATTATGTCCTTTTAAGTGATATTTGGAAAGGAGTTCTATACAGGGTCCTATGAGAACTCATAATTGGCACATCGATTTAGGATACCATAGGAATTATTTTCGTCAAATTTCGTTGAAATCGCTTTATAGGTCTTTTGTGGCTTTTAAGCCTCATTCCAGGAAGACATTTGTATGGGACTTGAAATATTGGATCAAAAACGACCGATTTCAATAAGGTCCAGGAGCCAAAAAATGACATGTGCCAAATTTCATAAATCTTGAAAATTGCAATTTCTAGTGTGTTCCACCGTCGGACAGACAGAATGACGGACATACATCGTTAAATCGACCCAGTGATTTTGATTCGAACGGTATACTTAAAAGTGGGTGTTACACAATTTTGTCTGTATGTTACAAACATCAGCACAAACGTGTAAAACCCATACACCTACGGTTAAAGTTAAAGTCAATACTGAAATCAAATACGTCAAGTTTGAAGGGTTCTAAACTTAATCCTATGAGGTTTTTTAACGTTTGTATAAATTTATAAAATCCCGCATCACCACAAATGGTGATGGTATATTAATTTGTCATTCTGAAAGTTGCGCGAAGAAAAAGTCATCTAAGACCCCATGAACCATATAAATTATTAAATCAAATCATCAAATCTGAATCGATTTATCTATGCTGTCTATCTATGTGTCCGCTTCTCTGTTTAATAAAAACAATCTTACGCCTTAAACAATAAAATTAAGCCGCATTGTTTATTGTCTCCATAGGAATTTTAAAACTTTATTTTTTCATTAGCAAATAAAGTTATAAACCGATATCAGAGAAATCCTCCAAATTCATAAAGAGATTTTTTTTAATTTTTTTAATCAAGAGTAACTGGATTTAAAATTTGCCACATATATTTTTATCGATCCATTTGCCCATAAAACCTCTTCCTGGAAAATATTTTAGAGCTTATAATTGTTTTAAATATTGACCTATTTGTTGAAGTTCGGCAGAATCATTTTCGATGGACTTGAGATAAAAGCTTATAAAAAAAGTTTCAAAATACAATTTTTTATATTTCTAAACAACTCTGCAAAAAGATTCGAAAAATGTTAAAAAAATGTTGAGCTTTCAAATATAATTAAATTCCAGTGAAGAAGAGAACTTCAAATTTTTAACCGATTAACGAATATGTTTTAAGAATTTAAGCCCAATAGCCATCTGCATGATGTGGTATATGTCGAAAATTTGGTCCACACTTAGTTTTACGTTTTATCATCAACATACTAGTTCCAAACGGAAGGAAGTTTATAAGACTTCCACGAAAAGCTTTTTGTAGGTAAATATAAAAATAAAAATGTTATAATCGGTAAGGCTCCACCATGTAATACTCTATATCATAATGTTGGATATAAATAGTAATAGCGAAAATTTAAGGAATGATCTCCTTAAATTTATGAGTTTTAAATGTTTTTTTCTGGAGGTTTATATGAGAGGGATAATAAAGTATGGGCCGACCCTCATATAAATTTACAAATTGATTTTTGCTTATATTGATCTTAATTTGACCAATTGTTATTACAAATAGCTTTTACCAATTGTGTTTTGCTGCATAAAAGCTCTACTCTGTCATAGATTTAGACAAATTTCATAAATCACAAAGTGTATAAAAAAAATTTCCTACATTGGAGATTTGACAAAACTGGATGATTTTTGTCATAAAAGTTTTATATTATTCGATTACATATACTTGTTTTGGATAGAGGTTACATCTCTTTCGTCAGATTTTTAAGAATACATTAAATATTCCACAATCAATATTTGGTTTGTCTCATATTTTCCGTGAAGCTATCTCTCAGTAGCATGATTGCTACAAAATTTTCAGAATTTTACTCCAATAGTACCTTAGAGCTACACCTCGACCTGATCCTATCCATAAATTTTTATCGGAAGCACTATCTAAAGTAGCAAAATTGCGAGAAATTTTCAAGATACTCGCTGCAACAGTTTATTTATTTCATAATCAACTTTTGATTTGTATCTTTTTTTCGGCGAAGCACCTTACTGTAGCATAGTTATTATTTGATGGACATAGAAAGTGATTCTGAGTCGAACTGATACTTAAGCGTGTGTATATCACAATTTTTTGAGTATGTTGCAAACATTAGCAAAAACGCATAATAACCAAAATACCTACGGTGGTGTTGGTGTAGAAATCAATATTATTATTGGTTTTTTCACTTTATTGTCTTTTAAATACTGAAATAAAATTTCTTATGAATTTTTTCAGACTCAAACCATAGACATACCATATTTAATTGTATACCCAATATTTGCTATAACTGTTCTTTAAAAAACCTTTCCTAAAATAAAACATTTTTGGCTGATTAGTTACATAAATTTAAAATGAATAAAACTAACTCTAAGTTACATCTGACATTTACATGCAAACTGTTTCATCGTACATTCACTGTTAAAATAACGAAAATGAAAAACAATTTTGAATAATTTGTGATTATTTACAAATGTAACTAAAAAAAACAAGTAAGAACAGTATATTCGGCTAAGCCGAATCTTCAGTGCCCTACACTATAAAATGCGCATGAAGTTAATACGTTAGGTTTCGTACATAAACAACAATACATATACTCACAAACGTATAAAATATATAAAAGTTTGTCCTCAGCAAAACACAGAACCACTTAATGAATCATAAACTTTGTTCTATTTTTATATATAAGGTTGGCTGTAAGGTTGCCTTAGATATTGATCTTAAACTTTTAACATGCTGAACCGATTTTGCTGGTTTAAGATTTGTATATAACAAATACTGAGGCCAAATTTCATTAAGCTCCATCAATTATTGTGAATGTTCGCATGGCAACATTAGCAGATTGACAGACAGACAGCCAACTGACGGACAAAGCCTAATCACTTTAGCGTTACACACGGAATGACAAAATTCATATACCCTCTTCACCACTTAGGGTGGTGGAGGGTTCTATAACAAAAACTTTAAACATTTACTAATTGAGCAGAAAACATGCTCTAAGTGCAACAATTTAATTAATAAATCAATTGCAGTATAAACAAAACAAAAAAGGATAATTTCAAGCAAAAAAGGACAACGAATTTACGGCTGCAATTTGTATTTTCTACCTTCTATAAAGGAATTTTTATTAATTACAAAATACATTTCACTCTTATTCCTTTACAATTTTACAAAAAAAAATATTTATTTTTTTCTAATTCTACGAGGCAAAAATATATAAACAAAACCAAATACGATTGCAAAGTTCTTTCAATTACGTCAGTACATGTAATTGAATTTACTTCAATGAAAAACAGTTGTAATTAAAAATAAATGTTCATTACAATTTCAATATACCAGAGAAGAATGGCATCAGAAACAAATTGTGAAGACAAGGTAAAATCTTTTGCGCCTTAATTCAATTTAGGTTTGTCGCGTACAGAAAAAAGTGGTTTACATCCACCTTTAAGTATACCGTTCGACTCAGAATCACTTTCTGAGTCGATTTAACGATGTCCATCCGTTCATCTGTTTGTCTGTCGGTTCGGCTGGTTGTCCATGTAAACGTGGTGAACACTCTACAGGTCGTAGCTTTTGAAATATCTCGATGAAATTTGGTATATATCTTATTTAGTCCCTAGGACGAAGCGTATTGCAATTAGCCATTTTTGGATTTGAAGTGATTTTAATGAAACTTGTCATAAATAAGTCTTATGATATTTTAAATCGATGTACAAAATTTTGCGAAAATCAGTCCCTTCCCTCGCTTCCAAATTTCACTTTGAGGGGCATAAATCACATATACATACAAGCAAAAATCTATGTGCAAAGTTATACGAAGGTTGGTCCAAAATTTCTTCTAACTCCCATTTAAACCTCCGCAACTTCGTAACATAGTCGGTAAAGCCCGACTATATAATACCCTACACCATAATGTTGATTAAAAATAGTAGCTAGGAAAAATTAATGAACGAGTCTCGTATATTTTAAAAATTTCTGTCAAATTTCATCAGACCGGCAGACTGTGTAGAAAATTTACATTGACAGCCAACTGGGCAGACAAACAGATGAAATTGCGGACGTAGTTAAATCGACACAGAAAATTATTCTGAGTCGAACTATCTACGGTATTGTAGGGTATAAAACTGGTAGTATCAACATAGAGAAAACCAAAGTGAAAATTTTTGGGAAAGAACTTTAACAAAATAAAAAATATGAGTATTTATACCCGAAAGTGGTTGGGATAATATGCGCTTGTGTTGAAGTTTGTCCCTGTAAGCGTATTATATCGGCCTAAGAACGAAGCCTATTGAAATTGGCTATATTCGGTCCAATACTTTAAGTACCTCTCATATAATCATCCTACTGAAATAAGGTTTCAGCACATAGAAGACTGCAGACTGCTCACAACGTTTACATTAACAGCGAGTCGGACAGACGGATGTACGGAGATATGTCGAGTCAAAAAAGGATTCTGAGCCGAACCGTATACTTAAGGGTAGTGGTAACACAATTTTGTTAGCATGTTACATTATACTCCAACAACCTATGATGGTATAAGGTATCGTATTTTAATAATATTTCGCAAACACTTTCATTATCGCTTTATAGTGTTTCCTTTCACTTAACTCGAAAAGGTAGTCCAATTCCGTTTAAAATCTACCTCAATTTTGGACATTTTTTTGTTTGCTTCAATTCTCTTTTAACAAGAATCCAATACCGCTCCACTGGCCTTACATACGGACAGTTTGGAGAATTGGTAAATTAACTTTCGGTATTTAAAGATCCTAGAATATTTCCTAAGGCAACATTTTCTATCAGCTACATAAAAAATCTTAAACAGAAAATTTTGCACAAACATAAATTTTGTTATTCATTATGCTGCAAAAATATTTTTTGATAAAGCGTTCCTGTTACGAACATTTTGAGCCTTTAATGCTTTTAACCTTAATTCGCTTCAACTTTTCGCACCAAGTAGTCTGAGCACTGAGCTAATCGGTCTGTTTTTCTATCGAATGTGCTGCAATTTTATTTGAAAATGTTTTCTATTTTTTGGCTTTAGAAACATCGTGTGGACCATTCCTTTTACTTGAACCAGTTTTTTTTTCCAACGGACAAGTTCTAACGGTACTGTTTAATAATATTGTAAACAGTTTGATGGCAGACCTTTAATGCTTGTCCAATATTTTGTAGGCCAAATTCGGAGTTTGTTAAAAATATTAAATAATATCAGTATGCACTTTTTTCTGATTACTCATTCTTAGCAGATTAAAAATATATACATTTTTTGACATTAAACATAATAAATGTTTAATTACAAAAAAAAAAAAAACAATCAAATAATATTTAGGTTAAAATCATTAACGAAAAACGTGTGTTAAGAATATTTCATTCAAACTCCTAAATTGGAGTATATCTATTTTTACCAAATGTCATACTTGTTATTGTTTACATAAATCATATGTGATAGTTAGTCATTCAAAGTCTACCCCATGATTGACAATATAGGGTGTTTATATGTGATCTTAATCCTCTATAAATTTCGTACTTGCTGAATTTTAATGAAAGATTACTGTTTATAAAATAAATATTAAAATTTATTCAACCGATATTTTTCTCTAACATTATTTAGTTCAATAATTATGCAAAAAAATGAAAAAATACACAGACATACACACATATTATAAATTAACTAAAATGTTTTATTAATTTTTATTTTACGTATGAAAAAATATATAATTTAATTAAACTCACATAAATGTTAAGTATACGCCCTGATAATCGGATTATTGAAATTGTTATTTTGAATAATTAATATTAATCACACTATTATAATTATAATTTTTGTCACTATTATATGCTTAAATTGGGATTAATTTTATTTAATATAAGATTTAAATAACTTTTATTTTATTTATTTATTTTTTTGTGTTTCATAAATATTCATAAATGTCTTGAATTTTATTTTTATCTGTATTTAGAAAAAGTTTGGTTTATGTATGTGTAAATATTTATGTGTTTGTATATATTAAATACTTAGAGGGCTATGAAAGATTATATCATATGATGTAAAAGGCCTATTAAACAAAAATTTTCTTTGGATATTTTGAATGAGATGTGAGATTGTTACAATGTTACACAGAATGTCATTGAATGAAAGCATTTTCCCTTTCTCCATACAGTGTTTCTAAAAACGATTTCTTGGAAATGATTCAATACCTTCTGAATCGTTTGAGACATTTTAATATAATTTAACACTATTATAACTGAGTTGCTTATAATTTTATGCATTAGATGTCAGTGAGCGGCGTTCCAAAATTGAAAATCTGTTGATTTTTTTTAATTTAGTTATAAAATGACTCTGGCTAATACACAGGGTAAATCTAAACCCCCTGTTTTTGTATTTACTTCTGATGAAGTAAATATTCTTTTTGGTCTTCAAAAACATATAACGAAAGCAGAGATGTGGGTAAGACCCAGATTCCGTCGTGTAAGCAACCCACATGATGGAATCTGGATCTACATATTTTTATACCCTCCACCACCACAAGTGGTGAGGGTATATTAAGTTTGTCATTCTGTATGTAACGCCAAGAAGGAATCATCTCAGACCCAACAATGTATATATATATTATTGCATCAAATCAAAAACCGAGTCGATTTAGCTATGTCCGTCTGTCTGTCTGTTGGAAACATTCTCACGCCTAGAATAATTGACCGAATTCAATAAAACTTGGCCACATTGTTTGTTATTGTCCTAAGCAGTTTGCTATTTAAAACCAGCTATATCGGTTTATAAGCAAGGAAGTTATAGACCGATATCTGAAACAACCTCAAAATTTCGAAAATGAACTCTTATAATTTCTTCTATAAATGTAATTGGACTTAAACAAAAAATTAATTTTAGCATACAATTGCACGTGCTTCATCATCGTGCAAAAAATTATCAAAATCTGTTTAACCGGAAAAAAGTTATAGGCTATAATATGCAAAATTTTGATACACCATAAACTCTTTGTGTCATATGGGCCGCAATTTTTAAGATAATTTACTAAAATTTGTTACAACTAATTTTTTAACCATTCTTAATATATGTTATAAATTTTATTAACATTGGTCCATATTTTGATATAGCTCCCATATAACGCCCCTTCCCGGAATATGATTTACAGCTTATAACACTTTTAGATTTGAACCAATTCTATTGAAATTTGACACAGTTAATTTTCTAGCTATTTTAAATATATGTTATAAATTTTATTAACGTGGGTCCACATTTTGATATAGCTCCCATATAATGCCCCTTCCCGGAATATGATTTATAGCTTATAACACTTTTAAATTTGGATCATTTCTATTGAAATTTGGCATAATTAATTTTTTAACTATTTTAAATATGTGTTATAAATTTTGTTAACATGGGTCCATATTTTGATATAGCTCCCATATCAGGCCTTTCCCGGAATATGATTTATAGCTTATAAAACTTTTAAGTTTGAACTAATTCTTTTGAAATTTGGCACAATTATTGTTTAAACTATTCTAAATATATATTATGAATTTTATTAACATGGGTCCATATTTTGATATAGCTCCCATATAAGACTCCTTCCCGGAATGTCATTTCAATTTGAACCAATTCTTTTGAAATTTGGCACAATTAATTGTTTAATTATTTTAAATATATACTATACATTTTATTTACTTGGGTCCATATTTTGATATAGCTCCCGTATAAGGCCCCTTCCCGGAATATGATTTACAGCTTATAACACTTTTAGATTTGAACCAATTCTATTGAAATTTGACACAGTTAATTTTCTAGCTATTTTAAATATATGTTATAAATTTTATTAACATGGGTCATATTTTGATATAGCTCCCATAAAACGCCCCTTCCCGAGTAAATAAAGACCAATTCTTTTGAAAGTCGACACAATTATTTTGCTAACTGTTCTGAAGATATTATATTAATTTGCCCCATATCGGTCCAAATTTTCCTATAGCTCCCCTATAACGGGATTTTTTGAAAACGGGTTTGAGTTTATAAAACATTTAAATAAAGATCAATTCCATTAAAATTTAGCACAATGATTTTTCTAACTATAATCAAAGTATATTATAAATATGAAAAATTTTGGTCCAAATTTTGCTGTAGCTCCCATATAAGACCCCTTCCCGGAAAATAGTTTTGAGCTTATAACAAGCATATTTTTTGTTTTTATACGCTCCACAGTACAAGTGGTAGAGAGAGAATATTAACTTTGTCATTCTGTGTGTAATACTAAGAATGTATTATTTTAGACCCCATAATGTATATATTCTTGCATCAAGTCAAAATCTCAGTCGATTTTCGTCAATCTCTTTGTCTGCTCACATCCACAAAAATTAACAGAGCTCAATGAAATTTGGTAGAAAAAAGGCAGTTCAGTAGAAAAATTTTATAGCCTAAATTGTAACTAATTTTATGACTAATTAAGTTTTTCTGTGTTATATACATTTGTGAGTGTATGTGTGTCTATGGAACCTAACGTATTAACTTTAACGAATTTGTGGTGGAGGGTATTTAAGATTCGGCATAGCCGAATATAGCATTCTTACTTGTTTTTATTCGGTCTCGTTAGCTTCATAAAGTTCATACGCAAAACTAGTGGTTTTAGGCAGGATGTCAAGTCAAGCGAAAAAGAAGTGGACACATTATGAAGTCTTTTGAATGGAAGTAGTTGTTAAAATGTTCGCCAAACAAAGTATGAACAACAACCATAGGAAAAATAAAGTTACGGTGCAGGCTGTAATGACCACAGTTCCAATGGTTAGCAGTGATCTACTCTCGCCCACATGTTCAATTGATTTTTGACAATTTGTTACGTACAAATGCATGAACAAAAAAACCTCATCAGGTGAAAAAAATAATAATACAATCATTTAAGCAACTCCTAACAATGAGGTCAAGGAAATGATTGATGAAGTCAGTGTTAACATTGCGCAACTGCAGCGGTAATTGTCGATTACTTCCAAAGGAGTAAGTTTATTTTTTGTTGTTGATCATTATTCTTCTTAAAGAGATAATAGAAGACTACAAGTACTTATCGCTTAGGTTACATACGTTTCGAACAGTAATGAATTTTCCAAGGCCTTAACTTTTCAAATGCTCCTATAATATCCCTCCAAATATAGATGTATATATAGTATTTGCTTATGTTTTGATATGTATTTATTCATAAATACAAAAAAATATAATATTTTCATTTATTACAATTTCGCCACAAAATTACACACTCTTAACTAACTTTCTTTCCAAGTTAAAGACTACAAATTACAAATATTTTTTCCTTTTACTTGTGTAGTTAGTTTTTGAAATCTTTGAATGTTTGTGAGAATAAAATCTCCAACAACAACAACAACAAAAAAGGAAAAACATCTTTGTGAGAGAAAAAAAAGAGAAGAAAACTATCAAATGAAATATTCATAAACTTCTGCAGTTCATTAAACGATAAGATGTTTTCTATATTATTTCTTGGCAAAAATTCAAATTGTATCTAAAATTTAAGAAAAAAAAACCGAAATAATAACAAAAAGTTATAACAAAAACAACAAGGGATCATATTAAAACATTTTAGTTACAAAACAGCATACAAATGGGAATAGAATTTACCGGAAAAATATTAACGTCTATTGGCTTTGGCAAACATTCTTATTTTCTTAGTCGTGTTTTTATTAGTCCAAATGAGTGCTGTACAACATCTGAGCATTTTGTTTATATATTCGATACTTTTAAGGAAATTTATTGTGGAAGGGGAAGAAGAAATTAGTTTGGAAGGATTTCCTTGACTAGTATTCCAGTTACAATTGTTAAGGTAGTTAGTCAAAGATGTATAACAGGTAAAATGAATAAAACTAAATAACTAATACATTTAATGTTTCTTTAAAGATATGAAATTAAGGTGAAACAATTTTCCGGTTTTAAATATAAATAAGATATTTAAATATAATATTATTTGTATAAAGAAATGCATTTATTATAACACGATAACTTTTCAAATTATTTTCCATCGTAAGACAATTTCTCTATAGTGACAACAAAAGAGCCCTCACAGTTCTGAAATAAAAAAACAAGTGTTTACAACCCTGATCTGAAGTATACTTTCTATACCCTACACCACCATGGCTGGATGGGGTGTTATGCAGACTTAATAAATGTTTTTACAACCTCATCTTAGTATGCCGTTCTATTCAAAATCAATCCAATTTTACGATATCTTCCTATCCGGCTAGCTGCCCTCGAAAAGGTTGTGAATTTTGGGCAAAGAACAATGAATATGAAATTGGTCTTGTTCGTAACAATATTTCAGCTTATAGTAGCTTTTATTCAAATATTCACCCGAATAAATATAATTTTTCAATTAAATATGACACAAAAAGAATTCGTATCAGTCCAAATTCATATACCAAATTTCAAGAAGATTTGTATCCAAATAACCGTACAGACACATTTCAGAAGAGTACATAAATCACGAAATAAAGGTTATATTGTGAAAGTTCTTTGTACATATAACATTTATAAAACCAAATAAATGTCGTTACGAAATTTGCAAAGATAGATTGATAAATTCATATAGCTGTCGATTCCGAAAATCATCTCAAAAGACATATGTAATAAATATTAGTATCAAGGAAATATTTTTAATATGTTTTATACAAGTACAATTAGAAAGGTCAAATTCTAAGAGGGTCATTTAATTATTGCTGAAGACTGCGTCGTAGTTTAAGGTATAATACATATTGTCTTGATCGACCATACCTTCTTTGCAAATTCTTTTGACAGTTTTTGCGATATGGGGCTGAGAGTGTGGTTGAGAATTGGATTTGCATAATATTTAACGCAATGATAGATGAGGAATGTATCATTGTGATATTGGATGTTGGGCACCATTAAGGCTCCGCGTGCGCAATTATAGATTATTTAATTTAAAATTCCTCAATATTCATTTAGCCGATCACAGCATGATCTACAGTAATAAATAATCTATCTACCGTTCTTAATCACCAATCACAATACGAACGAAAAGAAGCCTGGACTGATATACTTCACCTATTGACCTACTTCACTGCTTATCAAAGGTGTTCTTACATAAAACAAATATCATCCCAGTTCACCAATTATGTCTTTCAGAAATGAATGACACAGTTATTATAACAGCTCTCGGATATATCCGATAATTCTTTCATGGGGAAAGAAATTTCGTTTGAAACATGTCGCTGGGTTGACAGTAATTGCTCCGTTCCGGAACGACCCGAGTTACACTCTGTCAATAGTCGTAGAAACACAGTAATTATGCCCTCTTCACTACTTGTGGTGGTGTGTGATGCAAATCTATAAAGAGTTACTGCTTAAGGACTGGATATATCATTAAATCGAACTTGATCGAGCATGATAGATCTTCTTCATTATCAAAAATGTAAATTTTGTTCATTTCAATAATTTTCCTGATTTTCTTATACAAAATTCTAGGATTTCCTGCCAAAGTTCACTCTGAGGGGCTTAAATCTTACATATACGTTGGAACTCTAATAAAAATTGGTCAAATTAAGATTAATAAAAGCAAAAATCAATATGCGAAATTTTACGACGGTCGGCCCATAATTTTGTCTGGCTCCCATGTTATGCCCCAGAAATAATCTCTTAAAAAGGCACAAATCTCACATAATTGTTAGTACAATAGTAATGTACAATAATTCATATATATATGAAAGTCGTTCATCACTTTTTGAAGACTAACATTTACAACCAACAATGTGGTGTAGGGTATTAAATAGTTGGGCTTGACTGACATCTCACTTTTTTGTTTTAGTCAAAGAAAAAACTGTAACATGAGAATTTATTTGTTTGTTTCTGAGCAATTCGTAAGATATGAACAACTTTTCTTTCATTTTTTTGGGAAATATTCTATTTTAATATGCCAAAATACGCAAATTAATAAAAATACTAATATAGATAATGATTTGCCAAAAATTAAAATACAATAATCGATTGTAAGAATTTTGAAATGCTTTGGGCTAAATAAATTCATAAAAGACTTTAAATCGTTTTTCCATTTAATATATTAAGAATGACAAATGCTCTCTTCTATAATTTCATTTATTCTTTGAATTTTAATTTTTAAAATTTAATTAATTCAATTTCATATTTATCCTTAAATTTAGATTTCCCATTGCAAATGAAATAATCTTTAAATAATTATACTGAGTACATTTGTAATTAGTTTATAGAAAAAAACACAATTTTATTTCAAATGTTGTTATGTAAATGTTTGTTGGTATATAGAGATATTTGTGATACTTTTTATGTAATTGTAATTTTATTGTTAACATCATTTAAGTAATGTAATGTTCAGAGTACAAAGGGACAGAATATACAAATGGTGAACAGTGATTTCAAAATGAGTTTTCTTTTTTAAGAATTCTGTAACTTTAAACTCCTGCTCTTTTTGAGGGATTATAATAATTTAAGAAATTTCAAAAAACTATCTGCCTCTCATTTGAGGCCTCGCAATAAATATTGAAATCTTATCTCCCTTTTACCGTCGCCCGAAACACTTTTATGCGCATTGTAATAAATCGCTCGTTTAATCTCTTTATCCTTGTTATATATCTCTCATATACTTTTCCAAACTCTTCCTTTGCCAATGTAATATCCAAGTCTCTATGATTGCTATCATTTCTGATGTACCATGGAGCACCAGTTATAATGCGAACAATTAGAGATTGAGCCCTCTCTAAAATATCAACATTCGTTTTGCAGGCCGTTCCCCATAATTGGATATTGGTTTTAAAACGGTTTTATACAAAACTTGATAAAAATTTCCTTATTTATTTAATTTCTGATAAATAATTCCGGCAAATACTTCGTACTGTCCACACATCCATAAGTCGTCTGATAAACGGACTATTATGAGTATTTTGTCTTCCTTTGCTTACTTTAGAATTTTAGGTTGAGCCCTCTGTATAATATCAATACTCCTTTTGCAAGTCCATAATGATCAGGACAACTTTATTCTCTAGGTTTAAATTCAACTGATAGTTAGTTAACCAATGTTGGCTAGCGGATTTTTGGTTTTTATAGGCGACATGTAATTCACCTATCCAAATGAATAACAAATAACCCAGAGGGATGTTAATACTTTTATTAGAAACTCATGGACAGTTACCTTCGATAAAAGCGAAGATAACGTGTTCAATTTTCAGTTCATTTACTCATACACTTCAAATCTTCAAAAACGTTCAAAACGTTCAAAATTTTTGTCCAGAGTACGAGATTTTTGGCAAAATATGAAATTGTCAGACTATTGTATAAAGACAAGTTAGACGAGTACATTTAGTAAATAGTTTGTTCAAAAACACTTAAGTAGAAAAACACTAACTTCTAAACAAAATTCTTGAAAAATAATAAAATCGTTGCATTTAATGCCGCTCATCAAAATTGAGAGTAGATGGTGGCAGCAAGGTTTTAATTTTGTAAACAGGAACTTATATCGTACTTTACCAAAAACTTGTGCGATATCCAAAAATACTGCCGAACAAAACTTTTTTCATTCAAAACATTTCAAATACATTTTCTATAGCGATTAATCTGTTCAATTTCGAACAGCGAATATTTAGAATATATTTAACTTGATTTAATCAGTCAATCGACAATTGATTAATTTAGTATATCGATATAGAATATCATAAAATTTATAAGTATTGAATTTCGTTGAAATCGCTTTATATTTAAGACTTTTATGACCTTAAAATCCAATTCTAAAAGAACCAAATATGAACTTCGTCCTTGTATTAAAGAAATAACAAGTACCAAATTTCATCAAAAGACAACTTATTTTTATAAGTTATTAAAAAGAACTATCTATACCGTGGCCGAAGGCCATTTAATACCAATGGCTTTCATTTCAGGGCTTGTGATCCTCCAATTCACACCACATACCAATAAATAACTCCAACGATTTTATAATTACAGAAATATTTCCAAACAAACTCTAGGGATTAATCTGAGTTAAACTGCTTATTAGGACTTAAAATTTTAAAGTTGTATACAGAATATGTGTCTGATTCCCATAGTACAATTTACTTGTATCTAAAGTATAACTGCATTCTCATTTGATGTGTGAAATTTTGTTGCAATAATATATACAAAATAGAAAATTGTGTGCTCCATGGAAGAGTGGACAAAAATGGAGAAATTATATCTATGCAAATTGGGATTTAATATAAATTAGTATGTTTCATTGTAAAAGTTGCCTACAATCAGTCAAGTCAATTACCAATGAATTCTAACACTCCCAATGGGATGTAGAAAAAGAATTAGAGTACACACGTAAATACACACACACACACAAAATCTAATTAAAATTTTAATTTGAGACTATTTATAAGTATAAAATACGATTAATCTACAAGATTTATATAGAAATATAAATTTAAATTTAGTTTAGTGTTTAGTCTTTTAGGTTATAAATAAAATAAACTTTAACAATAAATTTGTAAATTATAATAGAAAATGACACGAAGTGTAACATGAATAGAAATAATCAACTTCATAAGTGACATGTGTAAGATGTCACTGTGTTAATAGTAAATCTGGTGAATGATTTTTTTAAATACTTTTTAAACCTCCATCACTTCTGGTGATGAAATTGCTATAATTAAGAACTATCAAAATATAACACGGTTTGTCGGGCGGACGCATGTGCCGATATGTTTATTTAAAGAGTGAGTTCGGATAAAATTTTTAATCAGTTCTTATTTGATTGAAATAATGACAAACAAAAAATTACAAAAATATTTTCATAGTTTTTGTCACTAGCGATGAGATTTACAACATGTTCCGGAAACCCTATTATTAACGTGTCTAAAGTGTTTTAGTGTTCATTTTGCTCGAACAAGAAGTCCTCTACCATACTTTTGGCACCGTTTTTGTGTCTAAATTCTGGGCAGTTTGGAAGATTTGCCTCTTCCAAACTGCTTACCACAAGGCTTACCACAGTGACAGAATGCCAAGTCAGGCCAAAAATAAGTGGCCACGGTATGGAGTCTATATAGAGCCCGTTATAACAAACGATTTAATTTGCTTCAATTTAATTTGGCATACCAAGAACTTTTTAGAAAATTTTGACTGATTTTGGGTTTCAAACTCTTATTTAATATTCCTTCGAACATAAGCAATACACAATTTGTAACCAGGAAGTTTCGAAAAATTTGCCAAAGCAAACGATTCTTTAACTTTTCGTACCAAATGATCCGAGTTTTGTTGAATTAGTCATAAAAAATATGATTAATTCAATTTAAAGAATTTTTTATTCCACTCCTAAGCAGATTCAAAACTAGAAAGCGCTTAGAACAATAATTATTTTTATAATTTAATATGTTAATTATTTTAAAAATAAACAGCCTTTATTGGATAAGTCCATTAATTGTCGGGCTTTTCTGAGGGAGGCCGTTTGTTATTTCAAAATGTTTAATTTATATATTGAATCCGTCTTTCTATTAAATATTAACTAAAATTAATAAGAACATATCCGGTGTAACAAGATTTTAAGTGAATTTGTGGATGAACATGAAGTTTCAATTAATATTTTTTAAGTCTTTATTATTCGCTTTATTACTAGTATTTGTCGCCATTTCTGATATACCATGGTGCTCTTGTTATTGTACTCGGAATCTTTGATTGGGGCTTCTGTATAAGATTAATGTTAGTCTCTTACTCTCTAATCGCTACAATTGGATATTACATGTCCGTATAAGTTTCAATACGGTTTTAAATATAATGGCTATTGTGACGGCTAAGTTTTGACCGGTAACTTTAAAGTCAATGAAAACTAGATATGTTCAAATTTATATGACGACGCCATATAAGACCATGACATGTTAACATGTTAAATTTTCAATTTCCTTACTCGGCAGTTTTAATCATGGATTCGATATGTGGGACTTCATTTCATCTATGAATTGCATGCAAGACATCGGTTGGTGGCTGCAAAATCACTTACACAAAGGTATTGGTCCCATTGATGCATCCCAATTGCAGTTGTTTTATAACTACTCTTGTAGTTCATTGGCTGTCATGTGAGAATTTCGTACAAAAAAATCTTGTATATAACTGAGAAGTTCAGCTCATACACTGTGTGATGCAGACTCCAATACAGTATTGAAGTTGCACAGTACTTCAAATAAAAAAGAAATGGAATTAAATATGTAACTTTCGAGCAGAAAGTCCGATGTCAATGAAAATGTAGATGAATTTAAATACCTTTCATTTTAAGAAATAATGACAGATGGCAATCTTATACCCCCATATTTTTATTTGCGGATAAAGGTAGCAATTAGGATTTTACTTTGTTTGTATTTAAAATCCCCTCTTGCTTCGGGTTTGGGGTTATCGAATTTACTAACTCACTTTTATTGACTTCTGCTGCAATGCACAGCCTGCTTAAAAATCCCACACCAATAATTAGTCCTGCATTAGAAAGAGCTACTGGTTCACGCATAATCAAACTTAAGTCTTTGATGAAACTTCAAAATTTCTTATCTCCTAGTTTCAATGTCAGATTGTCTTGGTAAGGTACCTTCCTATCAAAATCTGGATCTGGAATATAATCGGAATTTTTATTAAAAAATCTTAAATGCGATAGGAAAACTGTCATGGCTCTTTCTCATCTAAAATTTTACTATAAATTTTCTACAGATAGAACCAAAAGTAAGTATTAATGTGGGATACCATTGATCCCGTCATTTAAAAAAATTTTGTTATGTTTTTATAAAAAGCGATATTTGTCGGATTTTAATAGATACAATTTAATAACAAATAACATGGACAAATTACATTGAGCACTGACAATTTTCTGAGTGTAAGTGTGCCTACAATTTATAGATGAACATAACAATATCCACTCAGGTTTTGATATGCAACGTATACTTTATGAGTTCTTGGTTAAAAATCTCAGATTAAACACTTCCAAATTATTTATTCGATCTTAATCCTCTTACGCATTTTACGATCAGAGAAATTTTCAAGTTAAAAGTTTTGTAAAAAGTTAAAATAATTTCACCAAATGAAATCACTCAAAAATCGGACAATCAATTAAAATATATAATCTTTTCATATTAATAACTTTTCAATATTAATTGCTCTGCTTCAAGTATTGCGGCAAAGTTTTATTGTTTCTTGGAATTATAATTTTGCAACTTTAAGAACATTCTCAGAATCATTTTTGCCAAAACTCTTTAACTTTATAATTATTTCTATTGCACAACTTAATTTCTTCATAAACTAAAATAAAGTGCAGCAGAGTTTTTGCCTCAAATTGCAAATATTTCATTTGAAATTGAAATAAAGTGTTGAGTATTTAAATTGTATGTTAAATTTCCATAGAAGCGTTTTTGCTGATGATGGCAGGATAAAGAAGAATAAAGATTTTTGATTTTCTATTTTTCTTCAAGTTTTACTTGTATTAGCAGTTGTCATTGTATTTGTGTACATCTGTAGAAATGTTATTTAAATAGAACATGCATGTAAGTATATGAATTTTGTATTAGAGTGATTCATTTCAAAACGCCAAGTTTTGTTCGGCACCTGGGATATTCGGCTTTGGCGTCTGTATTTCCAAATGGCTGGTCAGAAATAATTTGTCAATTTGCCAACTTATATGACCATTAAGTGGAACAATTATAAATTTCATTTCCAATATGCGAGTCGCTTCAATATTCCTTGGCATCAAATCATATAGAACCCAATTTTTCTGCTTCTGAATATATCCCTAAGCTTTTAGAAATTGGACTCAAACAAGGTTTGCGCAATATGATAATAGTCGATAAATTTTAGGTTTGCGCAATCCAACAAAATATTTTAGACACAAAATTCGACAATTATTACGCTGTAATGTGTTTACACTTTGAAGTCTACTGTATACTTCAATATAATGTCATGTGATAGGTATACCATATGTTGCTTAAATCGAAATTATTAACTTGTATACCTAATAGTAATGTGATCAATTATTAAATATGGTAATATCTGTCCTACTTGTGATGGTTTTTGTGGGGCAACGGATCACAATAAATTGAGTAAACTTTAGCTTCTGAATATGGTTATACACGATGTCAGAAAGAACTATATAACTGAACTCTAAGAACTGAAGAGGGCGCGAATGGATGGAGAGACTCACTGATCATTTTCCGTTCTATTAACTGACTGTCACGATGAATCCTGAGACCACATAGTTGAGTCAGTCTGCCATTGATTTTCGAGATCGAAGATCAAAGCCTCGTAGTAAAACCCATTTTTTTTTTAACTTCAAATTCTCAAATCTACCAGCTCGTCGACCCATATTTAGCTAGAAAACCTATGCGAATACCCCAACGTGCCATAGAGTTGATGGCCTATGAGATCTGGTAAATTATTATCTCAGCAAAATCAACAATTTCTTCATTGCGAGTAACTTAAAACAAATGAAGTAGACAGCAACATTCTTAACCACCTGGGGGTAATCCCACAACAATCAGCTTTCCGGAGCGATCCGTATTACAGACATCATTTCTGTAGAGTAATTTTTGCAGAAATGATGTCGCAATGAAGCAATAATTTCAACGCCTTCTAGCCTCATATTGACAGTATCATCCTAAACCTATAATATTTATATAGCGAAAGGCCATATAATGAAGTGACGACATTTGTTTAACTTTCAGTGTATTCCTATCTCTCTCTAATAGAGGTTAGCCAATTTCTTGGTCTGTTGTTAAATAAAACAATCGGCCAACATAACTTATATACTTTTTTTAGGATCTGATACAAGAACAACGACTCCTAAATATAGAACTCCAGTCAATATTTGAATTACACTAATACATTTACATCCTTATAATACTAAGTATGTGATTGTATATTTTATTTATTATTTTTTTTCTTTCAAAACTTTGTCATTTATTCGCACAACAACTTACTAGTGCAATAGATAAAACAACAGTCAGACAGACAAAAACATATAACTAAACAGATGAAGATTCAGTCATACTTTATTTTTTATATGAAATAAATAGTTCTCGTTTGTGAATTAGGTTTATGGCAAGACTTTTGTTTGTATTTTGAACAAATACAAAAAAGAAAGAGTAAAATTATATAAAAAAGCAAAAGGAGAAACTTTTTTTTGCGAAACATTTACAAAATGTTTGATTGTAGTTTACATAAAGTTTTCACGTAGTTACGTTTACATACCAACTATTTACTTAAAGGTTGTTGTTAAATGTATAAAATAATACAACAATAAAAATAATGCACATACACACACGCATATTTTTATGTACATACACATGCACACATTCACCTGAAAAAAGAACATGGAAAAAACTTTATACATATACATAAACACACATACATGAAGGAAACTTTACAATTACTTAACAAGTTTATATTTCTGTGTATGTGTGTATTTTTGTAGCATATAAGCATGCATATGTGGCAGGATATCATTTTATACCATCAGAGGTTTGCATGATTTTTGTTATTGTTTTTTTTAAATATATTTTTATGTTATTTTTATTTGTATATATTAGATTTATCATACCGTGCGTAACGCCAATGGTTCCTACATTTAAGACTCCATTAAGCTCATAAACTAAGTGCAAATAATCAGTATTCAAATTAAGAATTCAATGAAATTTAACCAGATTGATTGTTATCAGTTTTACTAAATTGATCGTTACTATTCTAATCAGTTTTTGCTAATAGAAATATCAGACCAATAATAGGTAAGCGAAAAAACTATAATCGGTTATGCCTTTTTTTTAATACTCACAACCAATTGCAATATATGAAGAGTGTCAAAGTAGATGTATATTTTAATGACAGTTTAAAAAGTTCGTGTTTATAATTTCAGTATTTTTTTTTAATTTTACAGACTTAGAAGCTTTTAACACTTGGACCGATATTCATCAAATTATAATGTATATTAAAGACTGTTAGAAATTTAATTGTGACGTTTTTCAATAAAACAGATTCATAAATAAGATTATTCTAAACTCAAAACCTTAGTCATTATATAAAGTTATATTTGAACTATATAAAAATATGTAAACCGATATTTGTCAAATTAGTGACATATTTTCAATACAGTTTGATAAATAATTGTGCGTAATTGGTCAATTAATATAAAAGACTTATTCAAGACTTTTATAAGCTTAAAACCGTTTTCCGGGAAGGCATAGTAAAATAATGGTCCCACCACAATCTTGCTTTTTTGAGTTTGCTACTTTTATGTAGTCTTAGAAATCGGTCTATAACTATTTTGCTATTAGGCCGATATATTTTTTAATTGAAAAAAACTTAAGAAAATAAATATCAATGTTATTGATTTACATTCAATTCGGATTATTTATTATTATTATTTATTTCATTTCTATTAAGCGATGTTCGTCCATCCGTCTGTCTGAACGTCTATCCATATATTGACGTATCTATTTTAGTGATCGCAAATTTAGAAATATTTTGATAAAATTTGATTCGTATGAGTTTTTATCAAACACAAAGCCTTTTGGTCATGATCAATCTAATTTTTCTAGTAGCTCCCTCTCTTTGTTTTACATTTTGACATAAAAATAAATTCCATATAAGATTTAGTTGGGACCATTATACCTTCCCTCCATGTTGGAATTCGCAACTTTTGGAACTCTAAAATGAAATTATCTGAGCCTTCCTCAAAAACTTTAAGAGAAAATCGTGGCTTAAAAATGTCATAGTAGTAGAAAGGAACCACATGAAATAATTTAGGCTTATAATTAGATAATGCAAAGAACTTAGCAAGACTTTGTAAAATTCTGGTTATTCAAATCTAATCTGTGTTAGAAGGTTAGATGTTTCCTGGTCAGAAACTTTGACATATACTACGAACATTATAATGAATACTCACTTCCGAGACCGAATGTTCTACACTTGTCTGTTATTGTCAAAATTATATACACGTATATAGTATATTCTGCCCTTACCTATAGATCTTTTGGAAATATAGATTGCATCAAAGAAAAGGTACATCGTAGATCACCTATACAAAGTACAAAGATCTGTGTATCGAAATAACAGATACATTACATACCAAATTTTCAGAAATACATTACTGGTCTAAAAATGCAGGGAGAAGCTGATAAAGCTGGGTCGATCTTCTGATATTACCTTTTTATGGGTCCCTACGCAAAAAGTTGTATGGAATATGATATATTCAATTCGAAATCAGTGGAAGACCCTTTGGATATATCGGCAGAAACATCGTCAAACACTTATCTCATGTAGCCGAGAAATTTGGCCTTATTTCCAAAAACTACAGTCATAAGTACATATTGAGATTGATATCTGTAATCACTGGTCACTGAGTGCTAGGCAAACATACTAATAATTCTCCTTCCAGAAATAAAGGTTAAGACAATAAAAGTTCTAAATACTAAAATATTTAAAGTCAGGAAATAAGGTGGACTTTATAAAGATATGTTTACATTTGTTTAAAATTAACTTTAACGCCCACATAGAGTACCTGCTTTGTTTTGTTATAAAACGATTAATTACATATTTATTCCATTGAAATTTGCCACAATAAAACTTCTAAACATAAGATAACATTCCAAAATGGGGATTCCATATTAACATAGTCGGTTCAGAAGTTCTCTCGATTTATGTTTCCAAATAAATAAATTCTGTCATTTAGTGTAGGGTATTACTTAGCCTATCTTTACTTTCCATAACTATAACTTTCTCATTTTATTTTATTTCTAGATAGATTTTCAAATATTTATTATATGAATATATTTTCAGTTTCCCTCGTCGATTGAGCCGGATTCCATTTAACATACAGAATACTAAGAAAAACAAACAAATTTACATTTTCAATGTTAAATTTACACGTGTAAAAAATTGTTACACAAAAATATGTTTCTTACATGAATTTTAGTTTTTTTTACTTAATGCAGCTGTGATTTTCAACACCCACACATATACATATCTGAATACAAAACATAAAATCATTATTTGTAACTTATCATATTATTTCATGTATACATATACATATATGTATGTACATATATGTATATAGTTTTCCTACATGACTTTACTATAAAACACTTTTCGTGTTGGCTGCCCTTTAAAATTTTATTATTTCCTCCCAAATGACCAAAATGTATGAAGTAGAGAATAAAATAAAAAAAATATGCATAATCCCTGCTGATGATTCAAAAGAAAATAAAAAATAAAAATAAAGTGATAATTTTATTATGTAAAGAGATGGAAGAATAACAACAACAAAAACTTAAAGAATTTCCAATATATATTTTTTTTAATGCAAAAGACATTTTGCATATGAAAAGGAAATTGAATAGAGAAATCGTATGAAGTTTATTAAAATTCTTTTTATATGAACTTCCAGCCAAATTAATCGATATCTTTTCAATAAAGAAAACTATGGAAATTATGGACTGTCGTATATTAAGTGATTCTATAGCAATTTCTTGCATATGATTTTTACAGGATATTGTGCACTTTTGTTGTTAAAATTTGGTGTATTTTTTTAATATTATCTCAATTGGGATTCCAATAATTTGAAGAAAAATCTCATATATAAATATTATTTATAAATTGATATATCACTTTTCCATTTCTGCCTTTTTCGATAGAAGTAAAAGATATTTAAAAAAAACTAATTCGATAGTTAAGAATATTCTACATTACGTAGCGAAAGATCTTTCAAAAGTATTTGAGTCAAAAAATTATTCCATCAAAGGTAGATTTCTTTTGGATTTATTCCTATACTGAAATTACTGTAAGTGGCAAGTTTTTTTCAAAAATGCTACTTATAGGTCATATCGGATCAGCATTTTGTTAAATTACTCTAAAATCTCTCATATACATTATTGTAAGAATTAGTCAAATCAAGACAAATATAAGCAAAATTCGATGTGCGAAATTTTACGAGGGTCATTCCATAATATCTTTTAGCTTCCATATAACGCCCACAGAAAAAATCTTTTTATAACGCACTAATCCCACATTAGGGTTGTTCATTAATTTTTGTAGGTTAACACATAGTCGGTCCTGACCAACTGTAATTTCTTTCTTGTTGGTATTACACTTGGGATTGCAAATTTAATATACTCTCATTACTTGTGCTGATGGAGGATAATAGTGCTACAACCACTTTTTCGTATGCAGATTAACCAATGTCCTATATTTCAAAGTGATCTTCTAAATTAAATGAAAATGGGTTCATAATTTCACCCGTCATACTTCCAAATCTCTTTGAAGCGCATAAATCTGTTTAATGTTTAATTTATAAAAATAAAAACAAAAGCCAATAATAAAAAATAATAAAAAAGTATTATTGTGTTTTTAAAATATATAATGTAAAAATATGAAAAAAATAATTGTCTAACAGAATTTAGATTCTTTTAAACTTGAACATTATCCCAGTATGGGGCCTTACATGGAATCTGTAATGATATATGTACCGATATTTGTGAAAGTAGTAATATATTTATACAATTATGCTGATTTTCCATTTATTCGGTCCACATTTCATACTTGAAAAACTTATTATAGGAGGGGATCTTATATAAGAGCATTAAGACGATATATCACATTTGGCGGAAACGATTATATTTCCTCCTTATTCGACATTGTTCAGAAGATTAAATAAGAATCAATAATACTTGAAATGAACAAAATGTTTAGTATGTTTATTTTCTCCTTGGGATGTAGATAATATTTGTCATCCCAATAACGGATCACAATACCCCTTGGTAAGCTTACGGTTTGTACATTTTGGAAGATAATACTTGAAGTTAGTCAGAAAATTTTGTCGCAGATAGAAAAAGAGGAGAAATAAAAGAAGAAGAGGAAAGGGAAAATTTTATCATAATGAACAGCAAGTTCTTTATTTATGAAAGTCACTTCAATCGTTGATATTCTTATATCCAAACCTAAGCTTATGACCTATGTGAAACTCTGTTTTTGGGTAGTATCAAAATTTTGCATACTTTAAACTTTTTTTTAATTAAAAAAGCTTTCTTTCTGTCCACGATTCAAAACTTTTTATACTGAACTGATTTTCCCAGTCTTAAATAGAAAACATCTGAAAAAATAACAAATAATCTACGAAACTTTACATTAAAATTTGCGATATTAAAAATTTATTTTTATTTTTAGGTTTTTCATAAAAAACATTTAATCACTGCATAAAAAACGTATGATTTATATCAGCAAATTTACATTAAGTATACTAAATTATTAAACCCCAAAAAAATCAAACAAAATCGTACCAAAAAGTTTAGAACATGTCAAGCTATGAAAAAATTTCTGTAGCATAATATATCTTAAACTCTCAGAATTTTCTCATATGAAAATCTTCAAAAGCGATTTTTATATAAGGAACGTGGATCGATTTAAATCACTCTATGGCCTAAGAAGTTTAACATTGGAGCCCTATCAAGTACCCCTCTCTAACTACAAATCTATCAGAGCTTGGCTATCGTGTTTGATTAATCGATTTCATTATCGACTTTATTATCAAGGCTTAATTTAGACTGATGTTTAATTAACTAATGTAAGCTATAGGCTTTTAAATTTATATGTCGACGCCTTGTAATTCGCCTATCGAAATAAATGCCATAATCACCCTGGGTGATGTTAACACTATTAAGAGAAACTGGTGAACAGTTTTCCTTCTAAAAGCGAATGTAACATGTTTACTTTTCAGTACGTTTACTTTTACTCTCCAATTCTTCAATCTTATTTACAAACGTTTCAAATAAATGCTCATGGTATGAGAAGCTAAGTTAGGTTCCTTGTGTGTACTGAGAATTGTCTTATCATCAAATGTTGATATCATAACAACATCGCATAAGGGCAAGTCAGACATGTACATCAAGTAAAGAGTGGGTCCTAGAACACTTTCCTGAGGAACACCAGCCTTTAAACAGAATTATCCAGTTATAAAGTCATTACATTTTACCCTGAAATGTCGATCATCCTAATAGGATTCTAATAATTTGTGAGTACATGGTGGTAACAGGTATTTAATTTTGTATACTGGGTCCTTGTGCCATACTATTTCAAAAGTTTGCACGATATGCAAAAATATTTGGAACAATACTTTTTTAATTTCAGAAATGTTCTAATCTCTCCAGTTAAAAGGTTTACCTGTTCAATAATCCCGTACTTTCCCCGAAAACCAAACTGGTGCATTAAGTTGATATTTCTATCACTTAAGTAATGCATAATTTTTCTTTGGAACATTTTCTCAAATGCTTTCGACAAGCAAGGTAGTCATCGGTGTCATTATAATCTACGAAATTTTCCATATCCTGGGAAAGATTCCCATTCGTATCATCGCGTTGAAATGTTCTATCTGTCCTATAACACAGCAAATCTCTAAGATAGTGATTGGAACCATTTTTTTAACTTTAGCTATAGTATTTCCACAGATGAGGAATAGTTAAACATTGCATTACAGGAAGCTACCCCTTTCTTTGGTCCTAACAGTATTTTATCTATTAAACCTGTTTTTCTAGTACTTAGAAAGTAATTCGTATGGATTTTGATAGTACTTTAGATACTCGATGTATCTTTCTATTCGTTCCTATATTTTGTCCAGTAAAATTATAACTTGGAAAAGTAATTGTGATGAAATCCTAATACTCTCACTTTCACAGTTCTTTAGATATTCCATAAAAAAATTTAGTTTGTATAAGGGCTATCTCTCTCCGTTAATTGAGACCAAATTTAAACATTTTCACTGCTATCATTTTGTCGATATTCGATTTTACACAGAACCAAAAAAGATAGTAAAAATAACGAAAAAGGATAAAGAATTGAAAAAATAGGTTGAATATCAGCCAACAAAACTCTTATTTATAATGACGAAAATTTTTGTTAATTTTTCTTAAATTCTTCAAATTGACAAAAAATTGTCAATATGACTACTTGAATTCGTTAATCAAAATTGGGTTAATTTGAATAAATATTGTTCAATATGAATAAAATAAAATATTATTCGTTTGAATACCATATTTAAATTAAATTTGCAAAATTTTAATTGAATTGAGGAAAGAATTGCGTTAAATTATTGTAATATATTAATACATAAATTATTAAAGACCAAAAGAAGGAGTGCTCCCCTTACAAAGCAAAAATTGATTATGTAATTAATTATGGATTAAGAAGTGTAATAGCGAGAATTTTCAAATTTTATCCCACTGAATTTCTCAATGAACTGGTTTACTTCACAAAATGTAAAACCGGGTACACCGGGTAGAAATCAGTTTAAGACAATAATTAAATAGTGTAGAAAAAAGTAATACAAAGTAATACACAACAAAAACAATGCAATGTCAAGGAAGGTGGTGTGCCGACCGGATTGTATTTCTAATGAAAAGTTACTTACATGTTTGTCGATCAGCTGATCTCCCATTTGTATTTTTAATGAATTTATAATTAAATTCATTAAAAATACAAATACAAAATAAATTTATTTTAGTATGTAGAACTGAACAGATTTGTGTGTTATTTTACTTATGATAAACTACTGCCGGTTTTAATTAATCTCTGCTGATATCATATTTTTCGTTAATATTTTTAAGAGTTTTTATTAAATTTAATTTTATTTACTAAAACTGTTTTTGATTAATTTTTTTAGTAAAATTGAAAAAAATTATTCAATTTAAAGAAAAACTATATTAATTAAAATTTATTTTAATTAATATAGATTACTTTATTTTATTTTATTTTATTTTATTTTATTTTATTTTATTTTACTTTATTTTATTTTATTTAACACCTTCTTTTCGTTAAAGTTCTACAAAAGTTTTTCGTTAATATTACCTACGATATTTGGTTTAGTGTATATATAGATTTAAAACTATATAATTATTAACTAAATTATTTATACAAATAAAACTAACAATTATATTTTTCCTAAAACTAAATCCGAGAATTTAATTTCCAAAGTTTATTCACTCTAAAATGAACTTAAATAAATTCCAAGATGATCCTGCTTTCTTGTACGTAAGAATAAATTTTAACTAAAATTTGAAAAAAGACAGCAACAAAATGTGAAAAAAGAGCAAAATTGTAGTACCTGAGAAATAAAGGAACTAAATCAAATGTGAGTGCCAAGAAAAGATTTACTGCCATTTGGCAAACACTCCTCCAAAACGTAATATTTTCTAAATTTTAGTTAAATTTTTTTTTCTAATTTTATTTTAGATTTTCTAAAAGAAAAACTTGTTTTAAAAATAAACGTACACATGTGAATGAGACTATGTGTGTGTATTTGGGTGTGTGTAATGTCAGATAATTCTTTTATATTTTTAACTTTTGTCTCTTCTACAACTTTTTTCATGTCCTTTTTGTCGTTTTTTTTTAGATTTAATGCAAAACCTGTCTCTGAAATAGAGAAAATGCAGCAAAAACAAAAAACATAAATAAAGTGTGAAAAAGAAAAGATAATTTTGCAGGGAAGAGTAATGTAACGTATGACATGCTATAACTTGACTAAAATATGTTACCTGTAATTTTTTTCTAGTTTTAACACAAACACTCACACATCAGCTACATATGTTGAGACAAAATAACTGTTAACCATATAAATGAATAACCAGGAGTAAGCAAGAAAATGTTTATCAGACTACGAGGTAGATTTGCAGATATTCACAGGAATTCGGTAGCATTTGTTATTTGAAAATATTATTCTCTAAAATAAACTCCCCCTTTATTTCTGTCTCCTTAAGTCAAAACATTTTTAAATTGACCCCAGTTTTTAAGATTTTTTTTAAATAAATTTTTATGCTTTTTATAAATAAAATGTGTAAGTATGTGTATGTTTATTGCTTCATGTAAACGTATGTTGGCACAAAAGACACGTATTTCGCTAGTTTTTCCAAACATTTTCATATATAATGAACTAGAAAGTGTAAAAGTTTAAATATATGAGCACCAAAATTTCCTCTATTTGTGAAGCAACATATTTTCAACATTTTACACTTTATACCCTTCATAATCACAAGTGAGGAATTTTGGCATGTCATATCGTAAGTAACAAACAAGAAATTATTATGTGATGAACGTATGTCTATCTGACTGTTACTTAGTTGAAAATAATGTCAAAGTTACAATAGAATATTTCAAAAAACCCTTAAAATTTAAACACACAAAATATTGGAAATAATGTGTACTTTATCAAAAGTGAAATATGTTGATCGGATAAATTTTATTGTATCCAAAAAGATTAACATTATTCGCAATCTATTTTGTTGTTTGCTGTTTGTTTGGGACTTGTATAAAGCTAAACTACTGGACTGTTTTTGCTGAAATTTTCACAGAATGATCCTAATGTACATAGGGTTAGGAGGAGGGATTCCCTCATACAAAGCCAATAATGCTTATCGAGCATCTAAAGAACCACAACAGAAGGAGTTCTCAAATTTGATCCCAATTACTTACTCGGAAGCAGTTTTACGAGACGACACTCGCTGAATTTGATTTTATGATTTGCTTTGAAGAAGACATAGTTATTTAAAATAAATTTACGATACTTATATCAATGAGTTTTATGAGTCTTTTGAACATATTTTGAGAATTGTAAGTTAGATGATGGTTGTAGAACATTATATTGATCTGATTGAATAAACATTAAATATACGATATATGACAAAACAATTTTTGTTCTTAACATTTATAAGCCACTGCCATTTGTGGAAAGGGTAAAACATAATGTATCTTTTATTTTAATCACTGAAGTTTAACAGTTCATCAGCTCTTTATTTTTGAAGCTTCGTATTTTTTAAGTATTTTAAAAGCCAAAATTGTTTTCTATGGAATAAGTTGGCTGACTTTAATGGGGATTTTTCGTAAAAAAACACTTATGCAAGTGGTTTTTCGCTTAAAATAGTGTAAAATATGAGTGTCCAAATGTCCTTAAATATAAAATTACACATTTTTTAAGGTTTCAAAAGCACAGTCATTATTTCTTAAATTTTTGTTAAATTTGAAAAAAAAAAATATTTTTTAAAAGCTAAATTCTCCTACATTTTCTACACATAATGCCAAATTTGTACATACATGTTTAATTTAATTATACATACTTTTAGATTAATAATCTAAAATGAACAGCTGTCAGATTTTTGTTAAATTTGAGAAAAACGATTTTTTATAAACACGAAAGTTTTCTACATTATCTACACAAACTTCACAAAATACAAAAGTTTTGACAGCGAAAAGAGGTAAAACATTTGTTTTTATTTTTTTTTTATTAAATCTAATTATACATACTTATAGATTAATAACAAAAAAGAAAATGTAATATTTTTCTAGAAAATTTAAATCTTCTACACAAATTTTACATATGTTTATATTAACAAGGAGTTTGTGGAGAGAAATAAAGAAAATTACAAAAAAATATATCATAGAAAAGTATATCTGCCGATCATGAAATAATATCATCAGATTTCGATGACTATTAATTAAAGTAAATAATTTTGTTACTTTTTAATTAAATCATTGGCAAAAAGCATCAGGGCGTATGAGTTATATATGTTTATATACATATTTTAATAAGTTTAATACAGTAAGTCAAATGAAACGAATTTTGGCAAAATGAAGAAGTTAAAAAGAAATTATTAGAAATTGCACATAAAAATAAATTTGGATTATTTAATGCAATTTTAATAAAAATGATATTTGGTAGGTACCATTATCCTTCTTCCATTATTAGACAAATATATAATAAATATAAAAGACATAATTGCAAATTTTCTGAATATAATTGCTTGTATGTAAGCTTTTAACTCCAGATCATACGGGAGGTGCATAAATCTTTTCATTTTTTTTCACTTAATTATTTTAATAAATAGCTGTGTAAAAATTTTCATTACTCTGGGATAAATGCCCAATTGTTGGCGACTTTTTGTATGGAAATGAATCACCACACAACGAGCTCGTATTCATCATAGAGGATTAAATAAAATTATCTTTTTACATAAATGCACCATCTACATTAGATTCATCACTTAATAATGCATCCTCCATTTCACCCAGCCTGAAAGAGAAGGGAAAACTTCAATTACTCAGCAGCTTTTGAAGTTTTTCTAGTGTTCAAATAATTATAATTTCGGAACACAAACTTCCATTCAAAATTAGTAATATACCTTCCACAACCACAAGTGGAATAGAAATTTTGTATAAATTTTAAGCTGTTGTAGTTCAAAATGTTATAATATTTAATAAAAGTTAACACTAAAAAATATTTTTTTACATAAAAATCAATGGGCCATATTTTACTGTAGCTCCGACATAGAGCTTTTTTTCAGAATAAGATATTCCTGAATCATTTATGATTCTTATCAGAATGTAGACATTTTAAAAGATTATAGAGACATTTAAAAGGTAATATAGGTAAAATTGACTTAGATCAATACTATATAAAGATTCTTTTACAATTAATTTTTTATTGCATAAATTTTATAGAGCACTGTGGGATTACACAGTTAAGTTAGGTGTCCAAAAGTACCAAAAAAGTTTGTTTGTTAGATTTGCAATTTTCTAATGTTTTTGTTACAACCTGCAACTTTGTGTAGAGGGTATTTAAGTTTCGATATGACGGGACATAATTTTCACTTGCTTTTATTTATCAAAAACAAAATTACCCTCAGCCATTTAAAAAGAACTTCTTTGTTATAAAATATAAGTTCAATTTTAAACTGAACAAAGAAATTTGTAAAAGATTTAAATCTTTTTTAATAAAATTAATTTTATAGTCACTTGGGAGAAAAACTATCATTATCATCCTCATCCTTCATGTCTACGTTTCAAATGGAAACTTTACACTTTTGCTAAAAAATAATTTTAACAAACTAGATTCATTATATTTTTACCAATTTTGTAAGATTTTTGTCGTATTCAACATTAAGCTTTTGTATCAATATTTAATACCTTATATCACATTGTCGTTTAAAATAATATTTACCAAAAATTAATGAACAACCCTCGTTTAATTAAATTTTATAATTTATTCTCAAGTATGTAGAAAATGATTGTCACACAAAGTTTTATGTCAAGTTTATGCTTTTTAAAATCCATTTTTCTTCGTATCGGCCATATGACCGATTTTATCAAATAAAAATGTATTTTGTTAACCAAATTTCAATCAAAATTTTTCAAGTTAAAAAGTCTTATAAGCTTAGGATTTTTTCCAGTAAAGGACCTTATGTGGGGACTTTAGCTAAATTTAGTACATATATTGTAGATAGTTAGAAAAATAATTGTGATGAATTTCAAAAGAATTTATTTATATATAAGCTCAGAACTACTTTCCGGGAAGGGTCCTCCTATGGATCTAGACCAAATAAATGCCCCGATTTTTATTACTTTTTGTTGTCTTACATAACGGCTAAAACTTTCATATTTACATTAAGATTTTAGAACTGCATTCTGTTAAAGCCAAAATTTCGATTAAAAGATGTCAAATTGATGGGGTCTGGGCTAAGCTCTTTAGGGCTTTCAACTACAAGATTTTATTCAAAAGTTAAAAAATTTGAATACTAAAAATATGCTTAAGCATATTTTAGTATTCAAATTTAGAAATGCTTAATCGTTTTGCCATCATTATGTTAAATTCCATGCCAATCTACCAATCCGATCAAAAGTTGCAGATTTCTTTCCAAAAATCCATTCTGCTAAACTAAGGTTTACTCAGACGTATACATGATATAACATATTTAAATCACTCATACATATTAATGCTTTTATTGGATAATAATTGATTTTTAGTAGAAGAACAAATATATTCAAAACTCTGATTCTCATAAACATAACACACATAATGTATGTTTATTGTAATCATATTTTTTTTTGTACATAATAATATTTTTTTTTTCACGCACACATATATACATGTTTATAATTCAATGTCGTTCTCTGCTTTTTCCATTGTTACTACTACATACATAAATACTAACTACTGGCTTTTTTATTTTTTTATACTAAAAACAAATTTTCCCCTTTAGTGCTTATAATACGACTAATGTTCTTTAATATATCCAACTGTATTAGAAATGTTCCCCCGGTGCAAAAATAAAACACAACACAAAAATGTGTATAAAAATGTTATAATATTTTCCACTTGATTTATTATTTCACCGTTAAGTAAAGAATAGAAATATAAAACATTACACTCACACATATACACACACACTCTCAGTTAAGAAAGCAAAACGGAAACGTGCTTAATCATATTAGAGTGTTTTAGTTTTGTGTTCATACTGCTGTAATGTATAAATAACCATTTTAACACTTTATATGGAAAGAAAACTATGTAAAGTGATTGTAGCAACAAAATTAATGAGTTGAGTACAATAAAATCTAATACAAATGGAAATATGTGGACAAGTACAGTTATGTTTTCTAAGTAAAAAAAAACTATATAAAAATGTAACTGCAACACGATTATTTCATTTCTTATTCAAGATTATAAATTTTAATCAAAATCTTCGTTTTTATCTTGTTAACAAAATAAAGTAAAAGTTATGAGTTTCCATAAAAATTTTTTTGGGGATAAATTATTTATATTAAGATTGAAATAAAGTAGTTTATTAGACATAAACAATAAAATAATTGAATTTGTTAAATAAATTAAATGCTTGAATATTTTATCAAAAGAAAGATACCAAAATTCATCTTTAATTAGATTTTCTCCACGGGAAAACGTTCCCGGGAAATTTATTTGTTTAAATCCCGAGAAATTTCTATCGGGAATTTCCGGGCAGTACTTTTATTTAAGAAGTACTTTAATTATATTTTATATATTGTTATTGTTCTAAGCAGTTTCCTATTTAAAATCCGCTAAATCGCTTCAATAGAAAAAAAGTTGTAGACAGATATCTGAGATTGTTTTCAAATGTAGTATATCATAACTCAACTTGTCTAAATCTGCTTAATAGAATATTAGTGTGTAACATAGATCGCAATTTGAAAATGATTTTCGGAATTCTCTCACATACATTTATTTAATCAAGAGAATATAACCTAATAATTTGCGTTTCTTTGATCTGGTTCCAATACAGCAACCTTATTCAATTCTAGTTCTATTTAATATGGTAAAATTATTTATTATCCTGAAAAAGTGGGTTATTCTTTAAAAAAACCTCTAGTATGGAATAATTCTATCCAAAAATTTCCTTCTTAATTATAATAATTTCTGAAATATCGGTTCTTATTCCCTAATTCCCCATTTGCAGAAAAAAAATTATTAAATAAATTGTTATTAATTATGTTGATAAAACTCTTAAGGATTATTATATCAACGGAATTTCGATAAAATAACATTAAGAGCGTCAATTCAGACTGGTTACATATAAGAAAACAATTCCAGAATAGAAGCTACTTTCCAGGAGCTACTTTCTATGATCACCTAAATTTAAAATATTTTAATAAAATCCGGAAATAATGTATTCAACTTGGAACTTCATGAATATCGAATCATGTTTGGATGATATTTAGGTTTCTGTAGAGCAGAATATATGATTCCTACTTTTTTTATTATTATTTTAAGCATTTTTTCATTAAAAATCTATTAATACAATAGTTCTATAGAATATTTAATATTCTAATTTATCCTCGGGAACGAAATATTCTTTTCTTAAATTCCCGAGAACAAAAAACAGATCGTGGAAAGTGAAACCCTATTTTTAACTCAGAAAAACTATTATTGAACCAAAAAAATACCCTCTTCATTTGAGGGACATACTAAAATGAACAGTTCTGCAAATTCTCTAGAAAATTACTTGTTGGTTTGTTTAGAACTAAACTTTGGAATGATTTTCTTTCACTTTTCTCAAAGTGATGCAAATATATCAACAATAACATTTTTGAAAATAGTAGGGGGTCTAAACACTCCCATATACAGCAAAAATTAATAAATTTCATCCCAATAAAGTATGTAAATAAATATTTACTATCGACTGCCTATAGAAATATTGCAGCGAAATTTTTAAAATTTCATACAAATAACTTCCTTTTTGTACTACTAACTATACCTCCTATATCCCTGGAAAGAGGGAGGTGTTTTGCCTCCCATTGTTATAAATTAATGAGATCATTATTATTCTTAAGACTGTTACAGCCGTAACTAAAAAATTGCTGCCACATTTCATCCAAACAAAGTGAATATCTGAAAAGACTTATAATTACACTGAACCAAATGTCGTAGGTAATATTGATAAAAAATGTCGTTATTCAAATTGACAAAAAATATTTTTTTTATTAATGAATATTGTTCAATTAAAATAACATTTTTATGTTAAATTTACGATATTTTAGTTGAATTGGGGAAAGAATTATATTAAATTGATGAAATAATGAAAGCTAATTGCTTACAAAAATATGAGGGCATACAAAAAAGATATTGATTATCGAATATCAAAAGATATTCAAGTTGTGATATGTGAAACATCATTTCAGTACGTAGAATTGAATAAATCTGTATGTTATTTTACATACAATACGTTTCCATTGTTTTCACTAAATATCTGTTAATATAATATATTTTTCGTTAATTTTTTAACTAAATTTTATTAATTTAACATCTTTTACGAAAATTTTTTGATTAAATTCTTTTAGTATATTTGAAGAAAATTCTTCTATTTGAAGAAAAATTTGAACCAAAATCTGTTAATTTGACACCTTTTTTTCGTTAAAGAATTGTTAAAATTAGGATAAGAATAAGCAAAAATTGATGTGCAAAATTTACAAAAGTCAGCCAAGAATTTTCTCTACCTCCTGTATAATCTCTCCAGAAACCTTTCTCTTGAAACACACAACACCACATAAATGTAAGTATTCTTAAGCATAAATTATAAAATAAATTTATACTTATATTAATTATATTTATATTAATTATTCAAATTAACCTTGTTTTTATTAAAAATTCAATTAGTCATATTGGTAATTTTTCATTAATTTTAAGTATTTACGAAATATTTAGAAAAATTTTAATTATGGTAAATAAGGATTCTTAAAATTCTACATTATATTTCGTTGTTTTCAATACCGTTTTTTGCTTTAGTGTATACCCTACACCACCTTATTGGTTATAAATGGCAGCTACCAAAAGTTAATAAACGACACTCGTATAAATTAATTTTCTGATTAATGTTTATGCAGTATATTATATTATTTATGAGGTGTTGTGTTTTCCAAGAGATCTTTTTCTGGAAGGATGATATGGAAGGTAGAGGAAAAAATTGGCGGACCTTTGTAAAATTTCGCACATTGATTTTAACTTTTGGTTTTCCTAATTTCACCAATACTTATTTCAATACCAACGAGTATCTGAGATTTGACAGGAAGCTATATATATATATGATCTGGATTGATCCTCGTATAATTTGGGATATCATTTAAGAATATAATAAGACTTATTTATTCGTTGAAAAAATATATTTTTGGTACTTTTATGGCATTAAAACCACATTCCGGGAAGAGCATTTGCATCAAAGTTATTTCAAATAATGGATCAATCATTAGCAATTTCAATATACATAGTCTCTGAGGGTTTTGAATATAAAGAGTGGTATGTTATTATGTTTTTAAAACATGAATTTAGTATTTATTTTTAACAAAAAGTTTGTTTTTGGTGAAATTGAATGAAAATTGTTTTTTTGAAAATAAAACAGTTTTATTATTATTATTATTATTATTATTATTATTATTATTATTATTATTATTATTATTATTTTTTTTTGCAATTTATTTCTTAATTGTTCATTTCTATATTTGGTAAAGATATCTGATAAAGATATTGAATTTTGAAGAAAAACTGAACCCTTATGTCTTAAACTCTATACCGAGAAAGAATTATAGCCGAATATGGACCAATAATTGGCAGTTGCTTATATTAAAGACACTTAAGCATATCTACCGATTTCCAATAAAAATGGTTTATATTCAAGATTTGTATACATAAGAATGTAACACCCTACACCACAATGTTGGTAACATATCCAGTTATGAAAGAGTAATGCATGACCCTCGTATAGTTTTATTTTCTGATTTATTTTCAAATGTATATTACATTATTGTGACACTAAGAAAATGACACTTGGAAAATGGTTTGTCTCGTATATTTTGGCATATCGTGTAAGAATATTATAAGACTTACTTATGCCAAATTTAAAATTAAATCGTTTCATAATTACAACTTTTATGACCTTTAACCCCCTTTCAGGGAGGAACATTACTATGGGAGGTACCTAACATATTAGACCAAATATAGCCAATTTCAATAGGCTTCGTCCTTAGGCCAAAATAGGCTTCGTCTTTGTACCAAATTTAACGTAAATTGTCGAAATCTACATAACTAAGTTATATACTAAATCCTAATTTAATCGAGATCTCCAGATGCCTTTCTTTTTATCCAGTTTATGTTGTCCCATTTTAGGTATACGAAATATTTAAAATAAAATTCTATATTTTTATATATAAAAATTTAACAAAATAAAACTATTTGCACTTTACATAGTTTTGCATAGTTTTATGCATTTTCTACATCTAAGTCTATGTGCAATGTACATGTATGAATATTATCCATGAATTTGTTTTTGTGTGAGTTTTATTTTTATCCATATACATATTTTTGTACGTGTTCTATTTATAATTTTCTTACGTATTTTGCATTTTTTTAATATTTTTATTTCACATTTTCCATTTATTTGCCAACAATTGTTTAGTATTTTGTTTATTTTCTATTTTTAAATTGTTTAACAGCCCCAGTTATGTTGTAGACACACACATAAACATTTAAGAATATATGTATGCAAAAGGATCCAGTCGGAGTGCATGCAA
The DNA here is from genome assembly GCA_004302925.2 of Cochliomyia hominivorax. Taxonomy (NCBI): domain Eukaryota; kingdom Metazoa; phylum Arthropoda; class Insecta; order Diptera; family Calliphoridae; genus Cochliomyia; species Cochliomyia hominivorax. The sequence goes on from PYHX02000467.1 coordinate 57,920,218, forward strand.
ATATGTTTAAAAGTGTTAGTAAAGGCACACATATTTATATTCAAAATACAAAACTAAATTAAATGTTCTGTTATTTAAAATATTTTTACGTTTATGAATTCAAAAAGATTGAGTCTGCATGGCAGCTACCGATCTTCTTCGATTTATATCTAAGAGTTTAGTTGGCTTAAAGCGTTATTCCAGTAGGACATTTGTATGGGAGTTATCTGAGATTTTAGACTGTACATGGTCAATTTAAATAGGCCTTGTCCATGACCCAAAATAGTATGAAGCAGATTTCAAAAATCTTTAAAATTGCAAAAGTTATTTTGAGTCGCAATACTTTAAACTGAGTGAAACACAACACACAATGTTACAAACATTACGAATAATACAACAACCACCTATGACAGTATAATTATTTGGAATGAATATAAATCTTAAAAAAATTTATCTATTGAAATATTGTATATTTCCTTTAGATTAACTAAGATTTTACGTTCGGAGCGTATACTTGATATTGATATAACTAATACGAAACTCCCAATCGACATTTCAATCATTTTCATCCCTGGATGGTCAAAGTAAAATTTAATTTATTTTCATCAGGGAATAAATAATTCCTCTAGACTGATGATGCTTTTTAAACATTATTCTATATTCTAGTTTCTTCCAGTTTCTGTTACCAATTTTGGGAAAATAAATTTGTAAACAATTCGGAAACGTTTGAAGTACTCAGCAAATTGTTATTAGTATCATTGAAGGTTAAATATGTCATCTATATTTTTTTAGAAATGTGATATAGCATCCTTTAGAATATTTAATAACTGAATCTATGCCAACAAAGACAAATAGTAAAGCTTCCCAATCTGGTTTAAAGCAGATCATCTTTCTTAAAGCAAACATTTCCACCCCCTCTCCTCCCCTTCATATCGTAGACCTTCAATGTAGCTGCATTTCCTCTGGCCTTCTTTCAAGACATCTGAGTCCACCAAAAATGAAAAATTTTTAAAAAGAGTATCAAAACAGAACTACAATCAATTATACTTTGAATCAGCTTTTGAAAAGCTCAATCTAAAATTAAATATTTCGATTAGTAAAGTGATTTTGTTAAGATGCATAAAATCAACTATTTCTTTTTATTCAGAATGGAAATAAACTATTTTTATTAAATTTGTTATCCAGTTAATTTCTTTCAGCAAACAAAATGATGTAAAAAACTTGGGATTCTAACAGCAATATGAGAGTTAATTTTAAATTATATAAAAAAGGTAGATTTTAAACTTAACACACTATTCCAGGAAAGGGCATTTAAAAGTAGTTAAAGCTTTAAGCCACGTGCTTTAAGCCATTTTAAGAGAAGAGAAAAATAGCAGGACACCTTACGCGAAACTTATAACAAACATGGGTCGATATTTGGCAATAAATTACGTATTTTAAATACAGTTCGAAAAATAATTGTGCCGAATTTCACTAGAATTGATCCAAATTTAAGAGTTTTATAACAATATTTCGGGTAGGAGCCTTTTATGAAAGCTATGTCAGAGAACAACTAGTCCAATTAAATTTTGTTCCGTTCATTATATCAAAATAAATTTTTTGACAAATTTCAGAACATTATTTGCAAAATTGCTATTAATAAGATAATGTGATTTTGTATCGATATTTTGTACATTTCCCCTACAACCTTTTTTTCTACTGATGATGAACTGTTTTAAATTTTGGTATTGCTGGTTATAAAAAACAAAGTGAACAGAACTACAACAATTATTTATGTTAAATTTCGCCTAAATCAGTTCATTAAAGTGGACATGATAATGTTTCTAAGAGAAGGACATTGTTAAAGCATTTGACTTGATGTACGAATACATATACAAGCCCAATTAGTAGTTTATATACCCTCATTACCACTAGTGGTGGTGGAGGGTATAAAAATAAAGAGGTATTTATGTTATTATATTTATAACTTTATAATTGAATGGTTTGTTTTTATTATAATTTATATTTAATACGTGAAAAAACTTTCAATTTAATTGATAATTATCAATTTTATTTCATTTATTAATATTGTATTAAAAACTATTCATTATATTTTTTAAAAAATTATCTACAAACATTTATAACTAAAAATATTGTGATAATTATAAATGAAAAACAAGTAAAGTGTTACAGTCAGTCAAGATCGACTATGTAATATCCTACAACACACTGTTGGTTGTAAGTAACAGCTACGAACAATTTATGAGCAACCCTCGTATAATTTTCTTTTCTGATATATGATTATTACAATATTATTAATTGCAATTGCAAAGGATTTTATCTGGGGGGTTATAACGTAAGAAATGATGGAGCGACCCTTTTATAATGAGGAAAATCGATTTTATATGATATTTATCAGTATATATTACAATATCAACGTAAATGTGGGATTTATGCTCTACTAAATTATATTTGCTGTTGTGGGACCTATGAGAAGTATAATTTTTCATAACGATTTAGTTACTATAGGATTTAGATTCTTTGAAATCCCTTTATATTTAGCACTTTTATGACCCTAAAACTCTAATCCTGGATAGTATTTGTATGGAAGCTACCTGAAATATTAGACCCGAAAATAATATAAATTCCAATAAGATTCGTTCTAAGACAAAAAATAACATGTACCAAATTTCATAAAAATATCTCCAAAATTGCGATCTTTAAAATGTTCTCAACTTTTACATGAACATCCTGACGAAAAGACAGATGGACGGATATCATTAAATGGACTCAGAAAATAATTCTTATTCGAAAGGTATTCTTAAAGTAAATGTTACACCATCTTTTCTCTACATTACAAACATCATCACAGATGTAAAATACCCCAACCACCTACGGTGGTGTAGGGTACGTTAAAAATAAAATTAAATTCATTGTAAAAATTTCTTATTTAAAATTGAACAATGGAATTATTTGAACATTTTTATAAATAATTGTCGAGTTATGTTGTATTTTTTATTTCCAACCTTTTGTTTAACAAACAAAAAAGCATTAAAATGTATTTTATTAATATTTAAATTGAACTAATTGTTGCATTGACACAAATATTATCTATAAATGATAAGAATCATCTGGAAGGGAATCATTTTTCTCTTATAACGTTTGCAACAGATTAAATTACAGTTAATACTTTCTCAAATAAAGTCATTTTTGTTCAATTTTGAAAATTATCGCTTAAATGCGTTAATACTTTGTTCCAAATTTTTACTTTGAGATGATAACAAATTGATAGCAGTGACTTGAAGCATTGTAGCTTTGAGAATTTGGACTTCACATAATGCGAGACTTTTTACCTCTTAGCCCTCTTAGCTCCTAAGTTGTCCATTGCGTATGTTATATATTCCTTTTCTTGATTGGATCGCGACAAAATAGCTTAGTGATTCTATTCACCGAGTTGGTGTTTCACAGAACTTTATATATCGCTTTGGGCCTTTACTTCAGTTTGGTTTACAATACGACTACCAGTACTGAGTTGCCCAAACATATGTCATGCAACTCTTAAGCCCTTAAGGTTAGATTATTTATTTCCTCATTACCATTCTTATAATTTTAAATAATCCTTATTATATTTTTATTGGACGTTATTGCCATTATCGCCATTTTATTCGTCTTAAAATTATAAAGACTTAATACCGGTAATCGGATGATTAGTATTTTCCAGATACTATGAATCATATGACAAACAGAAGAGGTGATAGCATACCTCCCTATGGTATACCCGTCTGAAGTCTCTAATTTCTATGTAGTACTTCCCGAAATTAATCCACTTATTTCTTTGCATTAAGTCTAACCATTTCCTTGATGAATTTATCGTATCCTTCTGGAATTGGCCTAAAGACTGAATTTTTGTAACGGTAGGGATATTATTTATAGTATCTTCAATACTGTTATGAATTATAATTTGATAATGAGCTAATGAGTGTACGTTGTCACGTAGAGACTTCTCTTTGTATTGGACCAATGACATTTTCTCTAATATTTTTCCTATAAGACGTTATTAACTACTCATTTCAATGTCTTCAAGATAAACTTCTCGCCAGGTTTTAATATGAACTCCTCGAAATTTCTAAAAGTGTGTACATAGGATTCGCAGGTCACCTGTAGTAGTCCACGTCACTCTGCAGGAGTACCGGAAAATTTCGTCAAAACGCGCAGTCTACTTATTTATTATTGAAACATTCTGCTCGTATCAATATTTCGGGGAAATGGATATCTAGCTTAAGGGATTCCGCAAAGTGTCACCATCGTATTACTTGTTTTAGTTAGGAACTTCTTAATTTTTGGCTGCCTAGTGAATTTTCGTATTTGTACGTGAATAAGGGTTTATGCTGGTCAATTTCCTTTCCCGAAGTACATCGAACATCCGTCAATGAGTTGATTCTATCATCAATTTTCCTCTTGCCAGGGATGTATATCCTAATCATAGATCCTAGTTCATTTCCCAATATATTTCCATATTTTGTTCAATTAGTCTTCCTCTTCATATGGAATATTTAAGGGTACAGCAGTAGCCGATTCAAGAATGAAATTTGTATATTTTTCAAAAATAAATAGGTCGTTAGTTTTAAGATATTAATTTAGGGCTTTCCCTCTTGTGCTACAGCTTGCACAAACTCCATGCAAAGTTTAAAAGGTGGTGCAGAGAGAGCGAGTATGGAAGAGGAATATTTAGTCTTAGTTATAGCTAACGGCTTCATACGATTTTGTTATAATTTAAATATAAAATAATATAATTAAATAATATAATTTAAATATCTTCAGCTTCTAAAATAGTTGCACACAATCCATCATTTTTATATCGAAATATGAAACATATTCGGCGTTTATGAATAATTTTTGTTAACTTTACATTTTTATTTAAATTATTATTATTTTTTTTTTTGTCAATAAGTTTGAAAACTTTTATGATTATTTAAATATTTGTCCATTAATTTGTACAAGTACACTGATGTTCAATACTGCTTAAGGCTTATTTGTGACATTTCTATTGTTTCATAAAAAATGAATTTAATCTTAAAAACATCAGAAAAATTTGATGTTTCAATTACGTCATTTTTTTATAACTTGTAGAATATAAAAATACTTTTAGTGAAATATTTAATAGTGAAATCAGTTTTTCACTATAATTTTGCCACTTACTGCATTAAAAAACAAATAAGAATGGTATATTCGGCTATGTCGTATCTTCAATACCCTACACCACAAATGCATGTGAAATAATCAGGACAAGTTTTGTGCATACACACTCACACATACACTAACTTTAGAATATTTAAACGTTTTTCTTAAATAGAACACAAGAAGACTTAATGAGTCGTAAAATTGTTTATATTTTTGACTATAACTTTTTCTACTGAGCCGATTTCCATAATAGTAATCAAATACATATAATTTGTCTATTTATAATCTACAATTTTACGAAAGTTTCTGCTTTATCTTTAATATACTGAACCGATTTTGCTAGTTTCATTGAGCTCTGTCAATTATTGTGAATGTCAGAGTGCTAACGACAAACAGAAAGATGGACATAGATGTATCGACACAGATTTTGAATTGATGTAAGAATATTATATACATTGTGGGTTCAATAATGATTGTCTTTAAGCGTTACACATGGAATGATATACCATCTTCATTACTTGTGGTAGTGGAGAGTATAAAAATAATAATAATAAAATATATAAAATTAAAATGCTTGCAATTTGAAATTATTGATCTATAATTATTAACATAAAAACAAAATCGAAATAAACATACAAACATATATACAGATCACATTTCATATTATGAATATAAACTTTAATACATAATTACAACGTATACACATGCAATTTTGCTATTAAAATATAAAATTACATTTAATGCGATTGACAAAAATAACAAAAAAAAATATAAATAAAATATTAAATGAATGTTTTATTTATAATTAATTTGAAAAATAATTCATAAAATTATTATCTTTTTACATATTGACTCATTTGCTGCAAGGTCGTCATAACTCAAAATTAGCAATTTTCGACTTTATATATGTAAACAATGTATTTTAGTATGTTGCAAGTTTTTGCGAATGAACCGCTTATATATCAGAATGGTTTATTAAGTTTTTATTCATGATATCCAAGTAATATGATTCTGTCAAAAAAAAAAAATTAAAGGTACGTCTACTGAAAAACTTGAGTTATGACTACTTTGCAGCAAATGAGCGATATATTTATAAATACCTATATTTATATATCTAATATTTTATTGATAATATAATATTTTAAATATATATGTAAATGTGGATACGCATAATTATGTATTTTAAATATAAATCAGGTTTGAGTTGAATTATTAATATTTCAAATACATTAATTAAAATTCTTAAATTACAGTTAAATTACCTTTAAGAAAATATTTTAGTTTAAATTTTTCATTTCAAATCTATAATATGAAAAAGGAATTATCCAAGACCCTATAAGATAAATATTATTGAACCAAATGAAAAACTGAGTAGATTCAGCTGTCTGTTCGTCTGTTTAATATATTTTCACGTCGAAAGAAGAGAGTTTTTTTGGAAAGTGAAGAATTATATATGAGCTATAATCTAATTAGAGCCGATATTAACGTAATTATTATTTTATTTTGAGAAAAACAAATGTGCTGAATTTTAGATGGAATTATTCCCCACTAAACTTATACGAAATGGGGCTTAATATGGGATATATTAACGACAATAATTTTGCTGAATGTAAATAAGTATTTTATATGCTTAACAGATTATTCCGATACAAACCGTTATATTGGAGCTTGATCAAACAACCACAAATATCTATATTACACCCTGATATTCATTAATCCGATTTAGATGAGTTTTGCTGTAAAAATATAGTACGACTGAATTTAGTCGCAGGAAACTTTTTGAAATACTAACGAACTATCCGGCCAACTTTCATTGAATTCTTAGATTCTTCTTTAGTAAAATTACTTCCCGAAAATTCCATTATAAAATTCAAATATCTTTAAAAAATTTTTAACAATTCAAACATTCGTATTTTCGGTGCAGCCTTGTAAAAAATGTATATATAAAAATGAATCTGTGTCTGTTTGTTTGGGACTAATAGACAACTAAACTACGGGACAGATTTGCTGAAATTCTCACAGAATGATCCCCATATACCTGAAAGTAACATAGGATAAATAATTTCGATAGAACCAGGGGGAGAAGTCCCCCATACAAAGCAAATTTTGATCATTAACTATCTAAAAAACTACTGTACCCAGAGTTTGGACTCAATAATTTTTTCAAGTAACTATTTTACTGGACAGTATAAAGGGCGAGTAGGATCATGAGTAGAGGTGTCCCCCATAAAAAAAAGTTTTGAATACCGAATATCTAAAGAGCTATAACAGCAAAAGTTCTCAAATTCGACCCCAATCACATTCTCAAGAAATTGTTTTACTTTACCTTTCAAAGGGAAAGTTACTCCCATACAAAGCAAATATTAATTATCGAATATTTTAAGAACTATAAAAAAGATCCTTGCCAAGGATCTTTTTTGCTGGTCAAAATGTAGGACGGATAGGACAAGGGGGGAGATCCCCCATACAAAGCAAATATTAATTACCAAGTGTCTAAAGAACTTTAACAGCACGAGTTCTCAAACATGGTCCCCATTACTTTCCCAAGGAACTAAATAGTGAACAATATGCAGAACCCATAGGACCAGAGGGAGGGATACCCCCATATAAAAGAAATAATGATTATCGAATATCTTAACAACTACAACAGCGAAAGTTCTAAAATTTTACTAAACAAAATGTAGGACGGTTAGGATCAAGAGAAGATATAGCTCGCATACAATGCAAATATTAAATAACATTTTAAGCGGACAGGGCCAGAGTCATTTGGTAAAATATACATTTCATAAAATGTCTTTAATACACATTGTGATTTGCGAAATTTCTTGGACTTAGGAGAATGTTTTTACAGCAAAGCGCAACAGGTAAAAGCTATTAAATTCTATAAAACTTTAGATATTAATATGAAATTTACAAATTATATTAACAAAGTTATCCTTAAGGAAGGACTATAAAAAGATTTCCACTTTATCATTCCAAAATAACCAAAATTTCAATCCGGGAAAGGTTTATTTTAAAAATTCACTTTTTCAGTAAATTGCTCACCCTTATAAGAACTTTGACCTATTACCGATTTCTGAAGCAAGTAGCTTGTGAATATAGCTACATAACTAATGTACTTTTAGGCGATTTTAGTTTTGGCAGTTTTTTCATTCAACTAAAGAATTATATGAATGAAATTTGAATAGGGCTAGCGGGGAGCTTTGTATTCATTTTCGTTAAAAATTATTTTGTTTAAAATAATTCCATCAAAAATTCAATATATTTTTTAATTGTCTTAAATGTAATAAATTCAGTAACATCGGCTCTTATCAGACTATAGCAAATTTCTAATACTCCATTTTCCAGAGAAGAATTTAAGCTTAGAAAACTCATAAAAGTAAATAGAAAATATTTTCGGATAGGACATGGGAGTGGTGTCTTCCATTAAATAAGAAATTTTATACTCACAACCTTAAGCGGTGATAAAGGGTACAACTTTATCATTCCATGTGTAACGCTAAGAAGGAATCATATCAAACTCTGAATCGATTTCACCATGTTCGTCTGTCTGTGTGTTGGAAACAGTCTCACAATTCCAATAATATTCCGAATTCAGCAAAATTTTGCTAGATTTTTTGCTATCGTCCTTAGCAGTTTTTCATTTAAAAGCAGTAAAATCTTGTAACTGATATATAAAGCTATCGCCAAATTCATATAATAAAAACTATAATTTATAGCTTTTATTCCAAGAATCATAAAAATCTGATAAACAGGAAAACATTTGTCGAAGTAGCGGTGAAACTATTTCCCCTTAGTGTTCTCGAATTTCCTTTATATGCATTTTCGTTAGAAAGTTTTCAGGATGGAGAAAAAATTTTATAATCCGGAAAGTAGAATTTTTTTTCTAAATTTCTATTTCAAAATAATATAACTTTTTTTTTGAATCCACATAGGTATATGGTGCTTTTGCAAAAATTATTAAGAATTTTGTATAGAATTCAAGCGATATTTTAGAATTTTTTTTGATTCACCAAGTTAACAAAAACAGTCCAATCTTTGGTCTAATACCTCTTAAACTATAAGAGTTAAATGTAAAAGTTACCACACAATTATAAGTGCATTATATATGCAAAATATTTTTTCAATCAATTCGTAAATAAAATTTTGTCGATTTTTTAAACACCCGAAGTGTCCAACATGTCATTTTTTAAATTGGATAACAGCTCTAGAATGTTCGTGGAAATTTTCGTTAAAAATATTCAATGGTTTCAAAGTTATAAAATTATTAAAAAAGCGTTTTGGAAATACGGTGGGGTGTATGTACTTATTTACTTCACGTGCATTTGTGGTGGAGGGTATTTTTATTCGTTTCTAAAGATATTAAAATCACTCTGTCCATCAAAAATGCTAAACATGACAATAATAAAATAAACACATATATAAGATATTTCACAACGGAACTATTTTTTGTTTATTTTTTAACGTTTTATGTTTTAAAATATTTTTTTTTCGTTAACTTTATATTACTTTTAGTAATTTTTAATTTAATTATCACTAAATAATTAAATTTTCTAATAAAATCATTTTTTTATTTCTAAATATTTTTTTGTTAAATTTATAAATATTTTTACTTTTATGATTTTGCTTATTTGTTTAATGTGCATAATTTTATTCGTATATAATTTCAATTTTATTATTATGATTATTATTTTTTTGTAAATTACAAAACTAATAAATGTGGTTTAATAATTTGCCAATTAATTGTTGCTATAAAATATACAAAAACAATTTTGTTTTATAAAAACATTATTCGATTTTAATATTCTAAAAATTTTAATTGTTCTAAACATTTCAAAAATGTGTCAAATAGAAAAAAAATAAGAATTCTATATCTGGCTATGCCGAATCCTCAATACCCTTCACCACAAATACGTTATGTTTCGTACATATACATACAAACACAGGCGCATGCAATATATACAAGTTTTTTTTCTAAATAACACATAATTAGTTATATTTTTGGTAATGAAGTCCAAATATTATTTATATATTATTATTTGTCGATTTCTAGTTGATAATTTTATATAGGAAACTTCTGGTTTCCTATGTAAAAACTGGTTTATAATACCAAATACCCAGACCAAACTTCATTGAGATCTGTCAATTATTGTGGATGAGAGCGTGCCAACAACAATAAAGGACATAGCTCAATCCACTCAGATTTTGATTTAACGCAATAATATATTTATACATAATGGAGTCTCAGGTGACTCCTTCTTAATGTTACACACGGAATGACAAAGTTAATATACCCTCCTCACCACATGTGATGGTGGAGGGTATAAAAAACAAAAGGAAAGAACAGAGAACATTAAACATACGTTAATAATTATTGTTATTTTTGCATAAATACAGGAAATTTCAAATAAAATGAATTTTAATGTTTATACGGATGAGTAATTTGTTGAACATAACCCTGCACCAACATCATAACCACACAAAATCAACTAAAATATATTTTTTATAATAAAAACTTTTCAAATCGAGTGAAATTAGAGTTATAAAATTTTCTTCATAAGTATTTGATTATTAATAGAAACTTTAACTTTGTAATTTCGATATGACGTATATAAACTTTTTGGGTGTTTACCTTACTTATGCAGATAATTTAAATATGCTTCCGGTTTTGCAATTTGATAATTTAACAACACAGTCGTAGAAAATCTGTCCCGTTAGCTTAGGGCCGAAAGAAAATAAAATTTCCCAATAAGTTCTTATCACGGCAAGTAATATGCAGTTGCGGCAAAATAAGTCAATCATTTGTTACAACGGGTTCTATAAATATCGACATTAACATCTAAAACGTTTATAAAATGGCTGCTTCCATTCTTTAAACTGCGTAATGTGTCACCTTATTGTTGACCTGACTTGGCATCCTGTTACTATGAAAAAAATCTCTTGAGTGTTATATGAAGAAACATATGGAATCTTTTTCAAGTAAAGGAAATCCTCCAAATTCCCGGAACTAAGGCCAATGGAGAAATATTGGTCTCTTGTTGAAAGAGAATTAAAGAGCACAAAAAAATGTGTCCAAAAGTAAAGAAACCGAAATCACTAAAAAATGTTATTGAAAGGATTTCCCTACAAAACTTTGTAATATTTACTTCAATTCAATTAAAATTTAACATTGAGTGAAATAAAAAAAACAATCAATATTTCAATTAATATGTGTTTTGCAGCTTAAACCCCATTTCCATCTATACATTCAGTGGAAAGAATGTATAGATGGAAAGAAATATGGCTTTTATGGTTACTTTGTAAGGATAAATAAGGATACCAACATAATCAAATTTTATGGAGTTTATTTATAAACTAAAATAACTTAAAATTTCAGAGAAAAGACTTTAAAATTACAAACTACACGACACACAGATTTTGGAACGTATCAAAATTTTACTTTTAATTTTTTTATATCATTCACCAACACGGGTAGTGATGAAGTTTTTCATTGAGTGTGTAATACCAAAGGGATACATCTCAGACGATTCATTGGTAATAACGAAAGGAAGACCGATATCTGAGATAACCTCCAGATTTCAAAAAAGAACTTTTATAATTTTTTCAACAAACGGTAACTGTAAAAAACAAAGATTAAATAATTATAAATAGTTATATATTTTTCATTATCGTACAAGAAATAATCAAAATAGGATCGATAGAAAAAAGGTGTATGGGTCGCAATTTTTAATTATAATTATCTGAAATTTGCCATATATATTTATTTTGACACAATAACAAACTCAAAGGAACTAAATTGTGCTGGAGTAATTATTTGACCTAGTTTCAATATAAGGCTACTTCCCAGAATATGGGAATATGGTTTATAGATCATAAAACTCTTTAATATGAACTGAAATTGTAAAAATTGAAACAAATAATTTCCTAATGGTCTTCATTATATGTAATTTTATAATATCGTTCAATATTTAACTATAGCTTATAACGGCCCTTCCCGGAAAACGGTGGTTAAGTTTAAAAAAAAAAACTATTAATTAATTTCAATGCTTCCAGTCCATATTTTATTATAGCTCCAATATAACGGCCTCTCCCGGAAAATATATTTGAGCTTATAAAGATAAATTTCTTTGAAATTTGGCGCAATGATTTTTAAACAGTTTTTAATATATATTGTTAATTTGAACAATATCCGTCCATAGTTTGCAATAGCTTTCATATAAGGTCCCTTCCCGGAATGGCCGATCTCGGTCTAAGTCTTCCTGGAAAGCAAGTTTAAGCTAATAAAACTATTAAATAATGACCAGATCTATTGCAATTCTGCTCAATTATTTTTCTAACTGTTATCGATTTTTGCTATTAATCTGAACAATATCAGTCCATATTATGCTATAGCTCCCATATATGTATCTTACTTCTTTTCCTTACCATTATTTTGGTTTAATAAAATAGGTTATTACAATCTATTGCCCGGTACTAATATTTGTAAGAAATTTAAAGGATATATTGCCATATTCCACTATAGTTTTTATGGGGGCCTTCTTCCGTAATCGGCGTTTAAGCTGTAATAATTTGAATTTATACCAATTGTTGCATAATGTTAAAAATTTACAAACAAATTTTGTCTGACTTTGAGATTGTTTTACATATCGATCCGATTTAATGAAATAGAAAATTATTTTGAACAATAACAAAGAAAATTCATAATTTGGAATTATTCAAAAAAAAATTTTTTTGGTGAATTAATCTCATGGCGACTTTTGTTTCCCAAATTACCATTTAGATGCGACTTTATTTTCCAAAATCCCTTTTTTGTGCGACTTTTCGGAAAATCTCAACGATAAAACTGATTCATATGCTTATGCTCCCCTCTTCAATAATTGAAACTTCTGCTCAAATGTAGCTAATTGAATAAAATTTAAATTAGAACTAAATATAATGTTAAATTTTAAATTTAATAAAGTATAAAATAATTTTATTACAAATAAAATAACTAAAATGTACAATACATGCAAAACTAATAAATATATATATGAAATATATAATAAAATATCCATTAGTAACATTTAATCCAATAATATTGTAGTAAATTTTTTGATCACAATAACACGGTCAAAAGTTACATCCAGATAAAATCATGATTATTTGCTAAAATAATAAATAAAATTAATTCATTTCATTTCACAGAAAAAAAATCAAAATAATTTAGATTTAGAAATTAATGCGAATAAGTAAAAAGTTGATATTCTGACATGAATATTTTAAATACCCTATATAAAGTATTTAAGTATTTTTAAAATTAGTGTGAACATGATAAGGTTTTTGCGAAAAGGAATGATAAACAAAAGAAATTAATATTTGTTTTAAATAGTGCAAATTAGAAATAACGAATCCAAAAGGAATAGAGATTTGCTTCTTATGTATTTTTAAATACAAAAATTCATTATACCCTACACCACTGTAAGTGGATAGGGTGTTATACGTTTAAGCTGTTTGGTACATACAAAAGGCGTTTCACCCTTTTTAAGTATATATACACAGAATCACTTTCTAAGTCAATTTAATGATCTCGGTCCATCTGTTTGTCGTAAACGGTCTACAGGTTGCACCATTTTAGATATCTCGATGAAATTTGGGAAATATTAATATTTTGGTATAAGAACAAAGCTTATTGAAATTGGCAATTTTCGGTCTAATATTTAAATTATTCCCCATAACAATGTTCCTCTATGAATGGTTTTCAAGGTCATAGAAGTCCTAAATGTAAAGCAATTTAGATTAGCAGCACAAGTTAGTCTTATAGCATTCTAAAACGATGTACCATAATATGCAAGGGCCGTTCAATTATTAAATAACCCCCATCTTAATATCATAATAAAATCTGGTCAAATTAGGAAAAATATAAGCAAAAATCGATATTCAAAATAATACGAAGGTCGGTTCGAAATTTCTTCTAGCTCTAGCAAAATGCCTTTTTATGAACTTCTGATACTGTAATATACGGTCTTAAATACACTCCATCATTTATCTAATGGAAATCCTGGTTCCAGAAAAAGTCCTCATGTAAAAACTACGGTAAAATGTGATCTAGTGTTCTTGAAGTTCAATTTTTAAACAATTTATTAAATGAAATTAGGGCATTTATCGAAGATAATTAGATAATTATTTAAACTCCTGTTTTGGCAAAAGACATAAAACCGAACATGACTCGACAACTTTTAATTGTCAATTTTAGAAATGTTTTTCTTTTGAATTTTGAGATTGTCTCATATGTCGTCCCTTAACTTGTTTTCTCCAAAACCAATTTTACTTAAGATGATTATAACAAATATCCAGATCAATAACGGTAAAATCTGTTCATTCCAGAGAGACGAATATATATGGGATATATTCAAAATTCGTCAAAATTTCATTGGAACCTTCTTAAAAAGGGTTTCATTCATTAAGGACAATTACCAAAAATTTTTTTTTTCAAATTTGAACGAAAGTCACAAAATATAAGTGATATATATTTGAAGTTACTTTAGAGCTCTACCTCAATATTAGCAAATATTCATCAATTTAGTTATACATTGTAATGATATTAAGCTTAAAACCTTCTTATGAGTCGATTTAACGGTGTCCATCTGTCTGTCCGCCTGTATATACAGGTCGCAAGTCTTAATATATGTTGATGAAATTTTGGAATATGATATTTCAGGTAGCTTCTATATGCCAAATATCCAGAAAATTGGTTCACAATTGAACATAGCACCCATAAAGACCCATTTCCGAAATTAAGTTTAAAGTGCGCAATTCCCAAAGAAATTTTAGTATTGCGTGGATATTTCGTATGTTTAAGGTCTATGTAACTAGAAAATACTCTGCTCCTTAACTTTCTATAGATCATATAAACCCCTTCTTTAAAATGCATATCAGAGTAAGAAGCAAATACTTAAAATAAGTATATTTAATACAACTACAAATCATAAAATCAGATTCCACGATCCACAAGCCTTCATACCTGCTTAGTGTAGAGTATAATATAGTCGAGCTTTATGAGACTTTTACACTCTAACTTTTTTTAATAAAGTTATATCGGCGTATAACTGTTTTGCTATTGAACCGATATTTCTTACTTATAACATTTTAATAACCTTTAATGTAGGAATGAGATTGTTTCCAACAGCCCGACAGATAAAAAATCAGACGTTTGAACGACAGACAGATAAACGAATACAGTTAGATTTACTAAGGTTTTGGTGAAATATTATATATAATTTGTGAGATCTTAAGTGGTTCTATCTCGGCCTCACACACGGAATGACAAATCCGTTTCGTGGTTGGGGAGAAAAGGATGTTACTGCTGAAATAAAGATGCTGTAGTAAAAAAGAATGCAATCTGGTTTTGGTGAAAAATTAAATGTAATTTGTGAAGTCTTAAGTGGCTCTATCCCGGCCTCATACACGAAATGACAAATTCGTTTCATAGTTGGGGAGAATAGCATATTACTGCTGAAATAAAGATGCTGTAATAAAAAAGAATGCAATCTGGTTAGAATACATCTGAACAAGAAGCACTTGCACGTAGCTAAATCGACTCAGATTTTGATTTTATGCAAGAATATATATACACATAATGGTATAATTCCTTCTTAGCGTTATATTCGGATGACAACGTTAATGCCATATGATTTAAAAAGTGTGCTATTAAAGAAGTTATATTTAATGTGATATAAGTAGTAATGCAACTGCAATAAATTTCCATATTATGTTTACAGCATTCAAAATAACTAAAGGAGATTACAGAAATTAGCCCCCACGCATTAGCACAGATATGTTATATATACGTATGATATATGACTTAAATCCCAGGAAATAAGTGAGGTTAAGTAGTTCTTGAATAATATAAAATTTTAAATTAAAATCAATATTAAACAGAATAAATAAATGTATATCCTACAATATCCGCATTAAATACAATCTTACTTACATTTTATGTTCAGACAATGAATGTTTATTGGGTATAATAAACCTGGAAATTAAGACCAGGTGACGTTAAAACAATGCGTTCTTTCTTTTTTACCAGCAATTTTGCGGTCAGCACTTGTGTGTTCATAATTTTTTATGAGCAGCTCGTTATATGAGAATTATAAAAAAACTAATACTAAAACAAAAGACGTACCGAAAAAAGGTTAAATACATACTTAAATCGTATTCAGAGTCTACTTAAATAATTATGGCAAATGTGAGCAAAAAATTATTAGAATAATTTAAAAATGGATTTTGTATTCAGTATGAAAATTATATAAAAATAAATGAATAATTTCTGCATATTTAACACTAAGAAAAGAGCATTAAATTAAGAATCATATTGTTGGTCAAGAGTGGTCGTAGAACGATAGATTCTAATTAGACTCAAATTATGACTTTCATTATCTCACAATGGTGAGCGTCAACAGCTTACATATGTTCGAGGATCCTGGATCCATCCTGATCTTATCTGAAGACTTAATGCAAATTGTTGCAAACTTATCAATGTTATGACTTTAGTTAACAAGAAGACTGGATATATTATATTATAACCTAAAACTCGTCGAGTATCAATATTTTATCTTATTTAAGTAATGCAAATTAATAACGAACGAAAATAGACAAAATCATTTTTCCTCATTTAGCCGTGAGATTATCTAACTATGTCTTCGTAAGTCAATGGATTTCGGGATTACTCAAGACTCTAGAGAGAGTTATTTACATATTTACATCTGAGAGATTCGTTACCGAAATGACCCCTAATTATTTCACAACATACATATGCGAAGAGCACGTCTGTCGGGACAACACTGCATTCATTAGTTGGATACATTTAGTAGTCACTGATGTTTAAAATATAAACACTTGTTGTATTCTTAGGCATGGAGGGTGTTTATTATGTAAAATATGACTTTATAGTGACGTTTTATTGGAAGTAAGTGTTAACAGTGAAATTTGCGGATTTATTAAGCATTTTCTTCAGAACAGGTTCATTAAAGCCACATTTAACAGTTCTTCTACTTATGAAATTGGTGAGAATATATGGGAATATTATTTTCCTCACTACTTTAAATTCTCGTAAATACAGTACTATACAGACTGGATGGCATGACCATATTTACTGTCGCTTATGTAGATAATATTGCACTTTCGGTTTTTTGAAACTAAATCCTACATTTTGGATTTAGCTCTTCATGCCCTGAGTGGCTGGGATGTCTGCTGTAGAGTGTTCCTTTCACCAGGAAATACAAGGTTGAGGGGTTTATATCCCTGTCTAAATGAGAATCTACCGAATATAACTATTAGTGGCAAAAACCTGGAGTTGAGTTTACTTATCAAACTTTTCACACTATTTCACCCAGGTATGATATTTGAAGACACATATCATCTATTTGCTTGCAATAGAAGTAAGTGAGTAGAATATAAATCAGGTTAAGTAGTATATAATTTTATTTTGGGAGTCCATTAATATCTCTTGTATCACGTTACTCCCAAAGGAGTTTGTTATATAAACCGCTGTATGGCTTGTTTGTGAGTGTATATGTAAGTATGTATGTGAATACACTGTGTTTGTACGATAAATCATGAATTTTCTTCACACGTATTTACGTCACTCTTACTTGTGAATGTCAAAGTTTAATTAAAATAAATAGTTTCTTAAATAGTCAATATTTTATTTACATTTTTTTTATTAATTTAACTCTTAAATAATTTATAAAAATTGTAAGTTTATTTCATTGCAACATAACTAAATATTGTAGTAATAAATAATAATTTATTTATTTTATTTATTACAAATAAACTCTTGCATATTTGTAAAAATACTTTTTATTAAAATATAACCAACATACATGCATACAAACTTAAATAATAAATACATTTCCCTGCTGTTTCTAAAGAAGTCATAATTCCCGAAAGGACGATATACTATAATATTTTCAATTACTTCATTGCTACTAAATTAATTACAGGGATAATAATTTTTCCCACAATACACTTTATCGCTACTTAGTATACCATAAGGATACAGTGAGTACATTTTGCCAACCAGCACTCGTCTCCCAAATAATATGGGCCCATATACTTCATTGCTGGAAGGTGAAGAGTGTGTAATTGCTTACAAGCGTCTCTATCGAAAATAGTGAAGAGACTTTAAAAGAGACAAAGGGTTACATCCATAGTTATCAGATAAATTTGGACAAAAGTTGTTAAATTTAATTTTCGAAGTCATCAAAAAATATAGTTGTTTTCCAAAAAGGATTTACTTTTAACAATTGAAATAGAAGTTTTAAGAATTTTTAATAGCTTCAAACATTATCCGGAAAATTTTCAGATTTTTTTTTGTCTATTTCTCTAAAACATAAATTAAGTTCACCTTTATCGACACATTAAAGAAACATTTTGAGGGAACGAAATGCCGAAGTACAGTTCAAGAGGTCTTTTAACTTCAGTCTTTAAGATTAAATGACATTGATACCATATTGAAGTTATTTTCCCAAAAATATATTTGTTAATGTGTTTACCTTTCTTTGGAAAGTCTTCTTGAAATACCCGCAGATACTGATATTGCTGAAACGATTTTATCGATTTTAATCCAAAGTCATTTAAATATGGAATTGAGTTTGTTAAAGGCGGGAAGAAAATTTCAATTCGGCCCCAGTTTTGATGATGGATTATATAAAATCTAAGTTTGAAAATTTTGTGTTAATTGTAAAAATGACGATAAATCATTAAATCTGGCAAAAGTAGTCATATCCTCGGAAAAACTCTAATTAAAATAATTGGTCAAGAGCCTAATGAAGTGAGCAGATTGTCGGATAACTTATTCGGGACAGTCACCAAAGATTGCTGGGTTATTCATAAAACTCATACATATAAACAAATTTTTAAATAACAATATTAATAATAATAAAAAAATATAAAATAATAATGACAACAACAATTTATAACAACTGTTTTTGACATTTGTGGTGCAAAGTAATAAAATTTAATTTCATTATACTTGAAACTGACTCGATGAAAAAATAGTGAATTTATATGGATAAAATGCAAAAAAAAAAAAAAAAAAAAAACAGAGAAAGAAATGAAAAAAGTGATTAATGAGAATGTAATTAAAAATATTTTATTTAGTTGAA
Source organism: Cochliomyia hominivorax (assembly GCA_004302925.2). Classification (NCBI taxonomy): domain Eukaryota; kingdom Metazoa; phylum Arthropoda; class Insecta; order Diptera; family Calliphoridae; genus Cochliomyia; species Cochliomyia hominivorax. Next base: position 57,939,501 of record PYHX02000467.1, read on the forward strand.
ATTTAATTAATTTAAAATTTTTATGTTAAATAAAAAAAAAAACAATAAATGACACTTTCAGATATGCAAACAGTAGAATAAAAGTGTCATTAGACTGGGAAAAAGCGTAATAATTAAAATGATTTTTACAAGATTTCTTTGAAAAATTAATTTTATTATATTTGAACAAATTAAAGAATTAAACAAAAAATTATGTAATTAAATAAGAAAATTACAGTCTCCCCTATTAAAATCGTTACAAAATTATTTGTTTCGTATAATAATTTTCAGATTCAAGTGCATATAAATCTAATTAATTTTTATAATTGTATGATTGGAATTTTTTATTTAATAATAGTTTTTATGACTTAAAATTTCTATATAAATATTAAATAAATATCTGTAATAAAAATATGATATAAAAAACATTTACATGCAACTGACATTTGGATACAAAATATTCATGATGATTCATAATGATTAAAACATATAGAGACTTTACAGAATTGAAACATTTTTTTTATTTTTTTTATTATTATTTTTTTTTTTCTTTTGAAAAATCAATAAAAATATTACGGTTGAATACGTTTACGGTCCAAAGTTTGATTTTTCTCAAAAGAGGAAATATTAAAAAAAAAAGAAATGAAAAGAATATTTCAAAAATGAATAGTGAAACCATTAAAAAGTAAAAATACTTTATATGGGGTTGCTAAATCTTCAGTACCCTTCACCATATACACACGCACACAATTTTTTTTAATTGACAATTTTACGACAGATATTTTATTAAACCTTAAAGTTGCTCCATCGGTCTATATCTTTTAATAAACTGAATCGATTTTGCTGGATCTACACAGGAAACTTGCTGGGATTATGAAAATTTTTCTATCCAAATTTCATAGAGCATCGTCAATTATTATGGATGTGAGAGTACCAACAACAGACAGAAAGTCAGACAGATAAACATAGATAAATTTACTCAAAGTTTAATTTGATGTAAGAATATATATACATGGAAATACAAAGTTAAAATACCCTTTTCACCACTTGTGGTGGTGGAGGAAATAAAAATTATTAATGCTATTATAATGATGAATATTCCTATAAACGCATTTAATTACACCGCTAACATTGTCATTCCGTATGTAACACGAAGAAGAAATCATCTCAGACCTCAAAATATGTAAATATTCTTGCACAAAATCAGGATCTGAGTCTTTGAGCTACGTCCGTCTGTCTGTCTATCTACTGTTTGTGTGTTGTTGGCAAGCTCACATCCACAATAATTGACACAGCTCAATATAATTTTGTGTAAGTATTTGTTATGGTCATGAAATCTTTCTTATTTAAAACCAGCAAACACGGTTAAGCACATTGAAAGATATAGATCGATATCTGTAACTATTTTATGACTCATTAAAAGTTGATAATGTCTTATTACTACGTAATAAGACACTATTATAAGAAAAAAACAATATTTAATATTACTGATATTTGAGTAAATAATTTAAATGACATTTGATGTAAATAAACTAAATAATTGAAATGAATTTACAAAAAAGGTTACATAGGAAAGTATATGGGTCCTCCTACAAAAACCATATGGGACAGGTACTGGTATTTGCCAGGCCAAGAACTCTTTGGCAAATTTGTACTGCTTTTGAGTTGGGACAGGAATGGGACTGATTTTTTTTTTGCAGAGATCTGTTTATTTACGACTATTTCAATATATTGCAGTGTGAAAAAATTTGAAGAATAAAGTAACTCCAACACAGCAACTGCTATGAGAATGATATTGCAGATGATCAACCCAGACATGGTGATGACTGCAACGATCGTCTGGTTGGACTTCCTCTGGCATATTGCAGGAGGTCCTTTGAAACCAAGCTGTTAAGGATGTCGCAGGTGGTTGTCAGAATTAACCTGTCGAATCTCACGTGTTATCAGACCTAGGTATGACATTCGGAAGACCTTACATTTGCTAGCCTTCAATAGGAGGCAGAGTAATTGTTGATGTCTGTCATTACTGAACACTGTGTCATCGGAGCCCATGCATGGAGGATGGATCTAGCACATAATCGCTGACAGAACTGGCAGTTTTTCACTTGCTATGTTGGAGGTCTTAGAAGTACCATGGTGAGCATGGTGATCTTGTTAATGTAAATCTAAGATCGATTTTTTCTTTCTTTGAAGCTGGTTTAAAACTATTGATGCAGATTACTTATTAGCGAACTGTCTACAATGGTAACGCAATGGGGCCAGTTGCTTATTGACCCACATGAGATATCTGCTTAGATACTGCCCTCAGAACTAACTAACTTTATATTTTTGGCCATAACTTATTCAATAGATATATGATATAGTTATTTTTTGATCGATGATTTCTATTATTTCTATATAATTTATATATCACTGTAAGTGGTCTATTATGAGAAGTTATTATGCAAATGAGCTCTTTAAGTAATTTTTGCATAAAATTCAAATCATTCTTAGGATGATGTACCAGAATTGTTAGGTATATTAGTGGATTATTAAATTTATGAAAATCGTACGGGACTTGTTCGTCTTTCCGATAATTCATATATAAAAATTGACGTCAGTTTAATGCGTAGAATATAATTTTATGATATTTTCTTTACAAAGTATCTTTAATAATTCATTATTATGTTAATTTCTTTGTTTGTTTTTTATTTGAGTCATAAAATTTTAGCAAAAGTATAAACAAAAAAATATGTAAAATAACTGGCAACTTTAGTTGTACACTAAATATTCGACTTGCGTCATCCCGATTTGCGTCGTTGAAAAAAGAGATTTGCGTTGTTGCAATTTAAAGTTTCGTCAGTCTGATTTGCGTCGTTTTGATCCTGATTTGCGTGGTTTTAATTCCACTTTGCATCGTTTTGATTTAGAATTGCGTTGCAAGAAACGGTTAATTTTTTACTGCAACTTTGTGAATTTATGCTTTTAGCATCAATGATAACACTGGTTATGGTAAGAAGATAGAGTGCGAAATTCGCCATGGTAAATTAAGAACGTGAAAAATGAGTCAAATGAAAAAAGTAATAAGTTTGGAATCAAAAATAGATGTAGTACAATTACTTCCCCACTAACGACGTTAGTCGGGGCTTAAGTGTAATTTTTACAACCATTACAAATGTATATTCATTACTACTAAAAATAACAATTGCTACAACCACTACAACAATTATTGTTATTATTACTGTAGTATTAGTAGTATTTACTACATATTCAACTTTATTATTTATACACAATATTATGCACTAAAACAAGAGAAGAACTCTGAATTCATATTATTATAGTCGTATTTAGCATTTTAGCATTTATTGCATAGAATGAGTAAGTGAGAATGAGAATTGAGCCCAAATACGAGGGAAGAAGATATTTTTAACGACTTTTATGTTGATATCCTCGACTTTAATAAGTGGAGAATTAGGATATTTTAGTTCAGTATTCAATATGCAACAAGAGCCAAAAATAATTAAGACCCATAGCACTTCTGAACTACGCTTTACTTCAGAATAGGCCACAGTGTTGTAGGACACTTCCTTGGAAATAATTACGTAACTTAGGTGCAACAAAATATAGTTTCATTCAATTTCCAATAGACATTCTTAAATTTATTTGAAGGAGCAAACGTTTTACGTAAACACGTGGCACCGTAAATCTTCCCTAAAACCCTTAACAAAAATACACTTATAATGGACAGAACCATAGATATGAAAATTGCACACAAAATAGGAACAGTGATATTCAGCCAGCCAGCAGTAGTAGAAATTGCAATCGATCGTAAGCTTATCCACAAACTGCAATTAGAGATGCACGAGCACATAACAGCGAACAACATGAAGGGGGATCATATGTTGGAATTGTCTATATTATTCTTCCTGCCTCTTCTAATAAAAATTTCGATTTAAGTTTTAACACTGACCAAACCAGAGCTTACATTACTTAAATATGATTACCTGCAGCAGATCGGATTTTACATTATCTGGATATAAATTCTAATGAATTGGATATTTCAATCTCTTGTCAAATTATTGATGACTCTCATTGCAACGCAACAGGATATCAAGAGCGTAACCCATCCCAGAGATTTTGGTTTAAACGATAACCAGCACGAAACTCCCCGAAAGTTCTCATTAACAAACAAGTCCAATATGACAAAACTGAGAAACTTATATCATATTGGGACTACTGCTTTCCTGAACTACCAGACTTTAATCTCTGATGAAAGTTCTTATTTCAAAATTTCGATAGCAGACTGTCTAGGTATATGTTCACCGTAAATGTACCTGTCTTACCTTAATGACCTTACAATGACCCGTTGCGAGAAATCTCGATATTCTACTTTTATATATTGTTCAAGTCAGGACTTATCTCAAGGAGGGACCTAACGTCAAACCTACATTACGGGTGGTCGAAAACCCACATTTTGCAGGAATGTATTAAGTGAGCCAAAAATCTTATAGTTAGATCAAAGAACGGATTTTTAAGTACAGAGTTCGGGTCACATATGGAAACATACGTTACCCAATACTTGGAAGCATTGGTTAATTGTATACTAAGCCACTCGTCTAAGAGTGTCTTAGTATACAATGAATGTCATTGTTTAAAATGATGTTCGAGAACTTGTATACTGGCATACGCGCTCACATAACTTCTCTGATCTCACTTATTCCTACCAAAAACAAAAATAGCTGTTTCATTATCTCACCTACTTGTTCCTGACAAGCTATTATACCATTATTCTCTACCAAAAATAAATATGCTGCTTCATAATCTCACCTATTTATCCCTGTCAAACTATCCTACCGTTATTCTCAGAAATTTGATATGAGTCTCATATCTCATATCTAAAAATAGCGTTGTCATATCGAATGTTAATTTTCCCTTAAGCAGAATCATTTTTGTTATCGTAACATCGAGGAAGGCAAGTTCAAAAAACTAAGCAAAATCATGTCCGAAAAAGGATGAAAACTCGACACATCGATTATCGATGTATCGACGTGTTTTTTTATTGAATCATAAATAAAATTTCAATACCCAAAATGACCAATTTTAAAGATACACTTCCTATTCCCTGGACCAACTTTAAATTGATGATCTTCCTTACCAAACATCCATTTCATTTAAATATGTAAGGAAATTCCAAATTAAGAATTATTAAAAACAGATTTCTTTACCTTAATACCGGAACGGTTTCCTAAGTTTGATTTATTGTCATGCAATGTTCTCAATAACTCAATAAAAAATCATAGAGTGTAGTTAAATCCATTAAAGAAAGTCATTTTATAACTTAATGAATTTTTGAAGGTTTCTTATATCCATTTGAAAAGAGTAACTTGTGAAGGGTGTTTCAGTTTTAGTGAAACCGTGTCTTTTATCCTCCTTTGTTTTTTTTTTTGTTTTTGCTGTTGTAAATCGTAATTTGTAAATTTTCATATTTTCATTATCATAAGTTTACCCAGAGGGTTTAATTTTCTTTCATTTTTTCTATGTTTGTGTTAAAATTAAGATGCAAATGTTGGTTATTAGAAGTTACTAGGACTTTTTTCATACTTTAGCCACGTTACTACTCGTACCACAAACATATTTGTCTACATACAAATGCTACCACAAATGTATAGAAGTAAGTACTGTGACTCCAACCAATTTTACTGCAAATACTAAAGACAATGATATCTAGATGTTAATGATAATGACGACAACGATAACTGTTATGATAATGTTGTGTTTTTCACTTTTAATTTTTGTCATTATTTCTGATGTTTTTCACTTATTTAGCTTCTTCCATAATTTCTCCTTCAACTCACTATAAAATTTGTTGCAAAAAATTTAACGTCTCTTTAACAAATATGAATATTTTATTTGTTTAATAAGTTTCTTTTTTCTAAACTGAAAGATTTACTTAATGTGAAATTATTATACATAATTAAAATGAGAAAAGATATACAAATTTTAATTGTTTTGTTTATTTTATTGATATTTTTCAGATTTTAATCAAAATATTAGAAAGATAATTTTCGTAGAGAAGAAATCTCTTAGGAAAATGCAATTTAGATTAAAGTTTTAAAGGAAAAAATTTCTTCCAAAAACACAAAGGATTCATAATTTTTTAAATTTTCATATTAAAAATTTTCATTTTGGACTGGGACATTGACCTCAGCCTTTCTGTTGTCGGAAATTCATATAAAATCAATCAGCAAAATAAAAATTTACAGAGAAGGTTAATAGTTGATTAAGACCTTTAAAAGTTATATACTGATTCTCGCAGAACTGAGTTGAGGTTAAGGTAAACCATCAGACTTGACCTCATAGTTTTTTTTTTTTTTTTTTTTTTTATGAAATTTGCCAAATATTTTTGAACCATTTTTACCCTTGTTTTATTAGTTATACTCTATATGCTTTAGTTATATCTATTATACGTTAATGCAGATGCTTTTAACTTTATAACGATATTGTTCGACTTCGAAATACTTTATTGGTAAATTTAACGATGTCTGAGTGTCCATGCAAATATGCAGCATTTTGCAGTTCTAAAGATATCTTAATGAAATTTGGTAGGCATTATTTTGATGATGAGTCTATTAATGCACTTTACCCCTTAGAACTTTTCCTTTTGGAATGAGGTTTAAAGCTCACAAATATTTAAAATATTTGCGACAAATAAATTTTATAATATTCTAAGACTTTGTGCCTAATTGTAGGGAGATCGGTCCACTATTTCTCATAGCGCATGTTACAACTTCCACTTCCTAAAATAAATTTCTCATGTCTAATTTTTCCTATACAATATTATTTGGTTAATACAAAGAAATATAATTTGAAGTCTGTATTGGAAATTTTAAGAATTTCTCGAGACTTTCGCAATATACTACTACAATTAAACACATTCTTAAGAAATGAAAAACAGGGTAACGTTATGAGCAGTTGATTCTTTCAGTAATTTAGTAGCAGTAAATTTTGCATAATTGTACAAAATCTGAAGATGACTTTACCCATATTTCAGTTGTGATCATAAGGAAATATAGAATCGATGTAGCTATCGAAACTTCTTATGAAGTTGGATAGTGGAGGTCGAATTTAAATACGTCTCAAAGGAAAATACATAATTTTACACTTATCTAACAAGTGCAGAGTATTTGAATTCTAAATACTTGTATCAAAGCTGCAATCACAATATGGAACACATTTTAAGAGACTGAACATGATTATCTATATCGATAAATGCGAATACTGAAAACTCCTAATTCTAGCAATAAAATATTTGGAAATATAAAGTGATTATTAAGTTAGTTATGAAACTCAGCTTCTAAATGTAAATATTTCTTATTACACCCTACACCAATATGCAATTGGATGGTATTATGTGTTTGTACATATTTTTGTGAAGAAAAAATTCACAAATTCAATTATTTTGAAGAAATGTGATCTAAAAAGTAAATTAATTTGATTTCTTTTTCCATTATCTTTCACTCTAATATCATTTTAAGATTTTGGCGATCGACTTCAGAGAAAAATTAAGGACAAAGAAGACTTTACATGTTCTGTCCACACTATATGAATGACGTACTGTACTTACTTTTCGTAGATCTCAAGAAGGCCTTTTGTATCATCTGACAAACTACCTCGTGGAAAGTATTAAAAGGAAAGGGAATAGTTAATATATTGAAATGACAGATGATAAATGTTTCGGACTTGCGATGTTTACAATCAATATTAAAAATTTCAAATATATGAAACAACAGATCTTAGAATACCCAGAGTGTTTTAATATTATAAAAAACCATGATATAATGCAAAATATCATGGGCCAATGATATCAATCATATGGATCTCTGGATAATGACATGATTTTATTTGGTAATGAAGAAAATGTAGATTGAGTTGAACATTGCCAATTTCCCAAGCTACATAATGTTACCATATGCTTTTCATAAATTACTGTAAAAAATATCCGTCCGGAGGTTGAGATGAACTTTTCTTTGCCAATTTGCCTGCTTCTTGGCTACGTAAATTATTATTTTGACACCCAGCGAAGATTAATTAGATGTTATTCTGGAAGTGTGAAAAGATGTATGTAACAGCAGCTTATAACATTAGATCTAATGTAAAAGCAACAGCAGCTTGATAATTTTATGTTTGTGACATTGTGGTCTGTTTTACCGTCATCAAATTTTAATTTCACATGGAAAATATTACAATTGGTATTGAAAGCTCGACTTTACTCTGAGATCATATACCAATCACTCCAACCAGATCTATAAATATTTAATTACCATAAGTGTTAGCATTAATTTTCTGGTATTTTAATCCGATTTTCATGTATTCATTCAGGCAAGAAAAATAAGTGTAAAGTTAGACTTCCATTATATTGTAAGAGTCTGCAGCGCAATCATTTCTGATGTCTTTAGTTATTTCTAGATAACAAAAAACATCTAAAACCCTAAAGATAATGTAAGAATGATGGGGTTTGGAGTCCTCATAGCTTAAGAAGTCACGTCAACCAAGGAGGCTTTCATTAATTTAATATTTAGGAAGCAATATGACATGGAAAGACGCAAAAATAAGAGCAACAAACCGCTTGAGATGGATATGCTTTGTGGAAGCCATATGCTCTCAAGTGGGGCAGTGAAAAATATCCAGAAAAGAAATGTTTCTCCCTTCAAGTAAAGTTTTTCTTTTCCCTTCCCCAACTTTGCACATATCCAAAATTTTGTTCAAATAACAGAAAACTAAATTTCTCCACAAATTTAGAGAATATTAAATATTTAATAAAAAATATTAAAAACACTAAAGATAACAACACTTTAACTTAATGAATAGACAAGGAATAATAAGAAGTTCTTACACAAATACATAGAAACATATATATTCATACTTATATAAATTTAAACATTTAACATAAGTAAAACTAAAAAAAGGTTATTTTGTTTTATTTAAATAACACAAACAAAAACAAAAGCAAAAAAGTAAACGTTGAAGGCTTGATTGGAATCTTAATGAAATAACCTTTTGATAATGGACATGGTCTTGGGAATGACGATGATGATGACAATGTACACAGTCAGTTGGTCCAATATAAGAGTTTCTATGAACATGCATTGTATATATGTATGTGTGTATATTTACATTATACAAACTGCCAATAAATATACAAAAGTAATGGTAAAATTCAACAATAACAACAACAACTATAACTACAAAAACAACAAAAGAAAGAAATTTATTTAAACAACATTGAATGTTAGTGTAAGTAAAATATTTAAATAAAATTACATTTTGTTTACTTACCACTACAACAAAAGCAACACAAACACAAACAATAAGAATAAACTAAATTTGCATAAACATTTTATTGAATGAAAGAAAGTTGGAGTTTTCGGGGGGAGTGGGGTGGTAAAAATAAAAAACTCATAGTACATTTAAAGAACAAAGCAAAATGCCACAAGTCAAGGCAAGTCAATCTAAGAAAATAAAACCATATATAAAAACACCCACACATATATACAAACGTATACACTTATAGATGAAATTTTATGCTTAACCAGTTCGTTTAAGTTAAAAATTATACGTGGCTCGTTTTACAAGTAGATATAGAGAAAGAAAGAAATAAATAAAAAGAAATTTCTACCTAAATTTTCATATATTTTAGAACTTTCAGGATTAAGGGATTAACTGGAAACAACTAAAGAAAAACTGTGTGTATATAAAATCTAGATGTAATATAGGACCTTGTGCCAAAATTTGACTAAGCATTTTCATTTTATGAGATTTGCTTGTGCCATTCATTTTTGTTCTCTTATGTGTAAGATTTTACTGTCCGAAATCTTGAAATTTCAAAATTTTCGAGTTAATCCATTTCATTGGCCTTGAGTACTTCACTTCAGCGCCATCAATTTAATATAGTCAGGCATCATTCTAATTGCATTATTGATTCATTCTTCTTTCTATGTATTATGGATGTTATTATGTGTTCCTCATTCGAAACTTCCTAAGATCAATGAGGTTTATTTTATTATACACGAACATCCTACATATGATACTGACCCACATATTGATAAATACCGTAATTCCTTTAAAATAAAATTAGATTTTGCTTTCACATAATATATTTGGTTTTACACATTCGTTGGATACTTTGAGATTGATTTATCTGTAAATATAATGTAATCTTATCCAAAAGATCTCGCTTTGTATTAACGTCTGCTCCTGCTTCGACTTTTTTGCCACTATAATGCAATGAAAGTAGCACATGCTATCTATACCGACAGCATGATATTGTCGGTTTTTATTTGTTAATTCCAATGGCCTTACTTTTTTTCTTTTTGCTTATTTCAAGTCCACCATTAGGTAAATCTTGTACTCTGTTTAGTTAAGAGCCTTGAATTCCCTTAAAATTGACTTTGCTCATTATGATATCTAACACAATTGTTGATAACCATGGAGACAGAGGATATCTCTGTGTCACTCCAATTTTTTGTGAAATAGTTCACAGCTCTTCAGAGGTCCTTGAAAGAACTGAGAGTTCAAAGTTCTCATTCATAGTTTTAATGTCTTGAATTATCTTCTGTAGTATTCCAGAAGTTTATAGATTTTCTTTAAATTTGTGAACACTCCGGACAAGAGAGAACGCCAGTCAAGAGATTGTTTTTGTTTGGCCTAAACATGACTATTTATCTCACAGATTGTTCTTCATTAAATTTCGAATCTTCTCTGGTGACTAAAAGTATCTTGTGTATGATACTAAGCAGGAGTTATTTTAACCTTCAAGTCCCGCTTCAGTAATATAATGATAACGACTTGCTCCAGGATTAATCTTTCATATCTTCTTGCAGCAGTTTGGCTAATTGGGCTGTTTATCTAAAAGCTGTAGCAAGATGGAGGAATTCTGCTTCTGGAGTCCCGTGCTTGTGTTATGATAATCGACTTCGTTATCTGGACTTCGGACCAGAATCTGCGAATAAGTTTGGATGCAAGACAGCCTATAAATCATACCTTTGAAGTAACAGATTTATTTCCAAAAAATCGCATCAGCCCTAATGTGAAATATAATATTTTTTATTGAATTGAAACCTACAACGTATAATTAAAAAAAATTCTGTATAAATATTCCAACTTCCAAATTATCAATCTACCAACGAGAGTCATCATCAAGAAACTTAAATATTTTAAAATTGTCTTTGGAAACAATAATTAAGTTTTGTCAGTACAAAAAACTAGATAATCAAATAGATTAAGAATTTCTAACAACAGTTACGTCTTGCTACCAATAACACGCCTTAGGAAATATTGTAAACCTGAAAAAATTTGAATACTTATAGAAAAGATTTCCTTTAAACACTTTGATATTTTAAGTCCAACGTTATTAAAATTTTCTTAATACAAATAATAAAAATCATCATTTGTGCTATCGATTAACTAACTAACTGACGTTATTTTTGGATTTTTTTTTTTGAAATTAAATTTCGTTTGAATTGGAGTTTCTTAGGTACAAAGATTATCTAAATGTTTGTATTTAAATTTATATTTGTCTTAACTACTAATTGCTTCAGATCCTTTCAAGACGATCTTTGCTGGTTATTACGTTTATTGTAATTTTGCTGTAGTTGATTGTAAGAATAAATGATTCATTATACCATCCACCAGCACAAGCAGTGATGAGGGTATATTAACTTTAGGCTTAAATACGCAAATCGCAATTTTAAAGATAATCTTATGAAATTCGTCACATAAATTTATATTGACACAGCAATATACTCGAACAAACAAGAACAATCCTATTAAAATTTTACTCAATTAAATTTCTATATGTCTTGAAAATACGTTATTAATTTGATTAATATCGGTCAATATTTTGCTATAGCTATATATAGTAAATAAAGACCAATCATATTGAAATTTGGCTTAATTAATTTCCTAATTGTCTGGAATATATGTTATTAAGTTGATCAATATCGGTTTATATTCTGCTACAGCTCCCATACAAGATCTTTACCCGGAAAATGGATTTGAGCTTATAAAACTTTTAAATAAAGTTCAATTCTATTGAAATTCGGGGCAATTATATCTCGTAATTGTTACTGTCACAAAACTAATTAATAAACTCCAATACTATTGAAATGCGAAATTATATATTTTATTATATTATTAATTTGGCAAAGCAATAGCTCTCTTATAACATCCCTTCTTTTTAAAATTGGCACAATTATTTATCTAAGTGTTTTCAATAGTCTTACTTAACGATTATCAGGCCATATTTTGCTAAATTCCCACATAAGACTCCTTTTAAGAAAAAGGTAATTAATTTGTTTCAATTTTATTGAAATTAGGTAAAATTGTATTTTTATACTGTCTTTAATATATAAACCTGGTTTAACAATAAACGGGCCATAGTTGGTTATTATTTCGTTATAATTTCACTTCTTGGTTTATTGTTTTGGGCTTAAAAGTTTTTTAAATATGGCCCAACTCTACCGAATTTAAAACGTTTATCTATTTTCACCTCATGCTAATTTTTGCATAATTTTAGCGATGGAGGGTATTTAATATTCTGTGCATCCCAATATTCAACATTCTTACTTATTTTTTATTATTTATTATTTCAAATTGTAAAGAAAGAAAAACAAAAACACTCTACACATCTATAAACATTGGAAATAAGGAAGTGTGAGTTTAAGTACATTTGTAATATACATTTAAAAAAATACAAATAAAACATACAAACAAACAGACAAACACACAAAAAACAATCATAAAGATGAAGCATTTTATTAAGTTAAGATGCCTTAAATCCTTGTAAGCTTTTATCAAGAGAATATTTTAATTTATTTTATACTTCATCTAGAAACATTTTAATATTTACTCATTTACTCATTTACTTTATGAAGAAATTCTATTTATTTATAAAGAACAATTTTTGCATAAGAAAAAAAGTTTAAATTAAATTAAACACAACAACTAAACTACAAAAGGATTTTTGTTGCCTGGTATTTAATGAAAATATGAAATCATTCATATCTACGAGAAGAATTGATTTGCGCAGAGTTCAGTAATGAAATCTTGACACAAACTAATTAATGAAATCATAAAACCCCCGACTTAGCTTTTTAGAAGAAAAGCAAAGAAAATGGGAAAATTTTAATAAGATTTTTATAATTTTAATTAAAAACCATAAACGAAAATGCCAAATGTTAAATACTCTTACCAATAAAACTCAGATAGTAAATCAAAAAGAGAAATCCGCCAAAAATACATCCCACAAATCCTCCATAAAAATTATAATAATTTTGTTTCCAAACAATATTTCACCCAAATTCAACAATAATGCAAAGAAAATAAATTTGAATAATTTATTAAAAATTAATTATTTTTTATTTTTTAATGTTTTGCTCCATGAGTTCTAAACTAATTGTCCTCAATAAAAATTGGTAGAATTACTTCTTGTTCTCATCAATAATAATTTTTATTTGTAAAAAAAGTTTATACCCTACACCACCGTAGGTGATTAAGGTTTTCGCATATGTTCGTAATGTTCAGAATCATTTTCAGAGTCAATTTAACGATGTACGTCCATACATCCGTCCGTCTGTCAGTTCGTTCGGCGAGCTGTACATACTCTATAATTTTGAGCTGTCAATACTCTACAATTTTTGAGATATCGTACTGAAATTTGGTACATATTATTATTTTAACTCTGAGACGAAGCCTTCTGATTGGATATTTTACGACCATAATTTCCTTACTTGTTTGTTCTTGGATCATATCAAAATAATGTTGTGAAATTTAAATTTTTTATTTTTGAAATCGGCAATATCGACTCAGTTAACTTTTTTGACCAAATATATAATGGAACCTCTTAAATTTAAAATGTATTGTGGAAGCAATTTTCGATTGCACATATGGTTCCAAAACAATTTTTTGGATATGATTCTGAAAATTGGAGATTTCTTAACAAAATTTTCATATGGTTAGAGCTGAGATATTTTGAAGTTAATTTGGAGGCGCGTAGTCAGTAACCCTACCAAATTGATGGAAAATTTTTAACCGATAAATTTTGATTTTTCATACCCTACACCATCATGGATATCTTTTATATAATGACGCCAGGCGGTTGTCATTACATAAAATTACGACTCTGACATTTTAACGCCATTATAGAATATATATACGTATAACTTCATTAAATTAATCGCATATCTAAGGATTTTATTTGGGAACTTTCTGAAATAATTTTCGATTTGTTAGTATTTCATATATTTCAAATTTTACAAAGTTTTCTTGAAAATTGTCACGTGTGTAATACCTTGACAAAATATTTCATGTTTTTTTTATTATTATATTTGTCATAGGTTAGGTTTATGAGTTTCGCTGATTCTGATGAAAGGCCATAGAGCAAGGTCTCTAGGCGATGAAGATATATAAGCTTTCTCATTCCATGTGTAACGACAAGAAGAAATAAATGAAAATTGGATACTTTGTTTGATGTTCAAAATAGTTAAATAAACTATATTGGTTCATTAGCAATAATGGTATAGACCGATATTTGAGATAACCTCAAAATTCCGATGAAATTTTTTTATAAATTTTTAAACAAAAATTTACTTGATTTTAATAGAATTTATCATCAAAATCTGTTCAATGCACAAAATGTGTTATATAGGTTGCAATTTTGATGGCAATTTTCTGAATTCGCCATATATATTTATTTCGATGTAGAAATGAACCTAAAAAACTGAATCGTGTTGAGGTCATTTATTGACCAAGCACCCTTTCCTTAAAGGCTATAAATTCTTGAATACAGACCAATTTTATTAAATTTTGGAACAATTATTATTTCATTTGCTTTAATATGTATTTTTTTAATTTGACCAATCTCGACCTATATTTTGCTATAGTCCCATATAAAGTCCCTTCCTGGAAAATAGTTTTAAGCTTATAAAGCTCTTACATGAAAGTGACAAATTTATTTAAAATCCTCACGATTATTTTTTCAACAGTCTTAAATATATATTACTAATTTGGCGAATATCGGTCCATATTTTTGTATAGCTTTTATTTAAGTATCTTTCCCGAAAAACAAGTGCAAGTTTATAAGACTTTTTAAATAGAACCAATTCTATTGAAATTCGGCAGAATTATTTCTCTAACTATTTTGTATATATGTTACTTATTTGACCTATAACGGACTGTCATTTAATGCATCTTCTCGGAAACGGTTTTAAAGTTTGTAGGACTCTTAAATTTGAACTAAATTTATTGAATGTGATACAATAATTTGTTGTACTGTCTTTAATATATCGGACGTTGTGTTAGTGACGATGGTGAGTCCACCGACTTGTATTGCTGATGAAAATTTACTTACATGTTTGTTGATCAGTTGATCCTACATTATCGTTTTCATGAATTTATGCAAAGTATTCCATTAATTTCAATCATATTAATTATAATGTTTTATAAAAAATTTTCCTCCTTTCCTATCTATAATCGGTTCATATTATCTTTGTCATATTACATTCAATATGACAAAAGAAATATTAAAATTATTTGAAGAAAAAATAGTTAAATAAACAAAAATTTTATTCAAATCATCAGAATTGAATAGTGTTTAGAAATTTACTAAATGTCTGTTGATATCACCCATTTTTCGTTAATCTTTTAACTTAATTTTATTAAATTAAACATTTTTACTAAAATTTTTTGATTAATTTGATTAATTTTTTTCTATATATTTGAAGAATAAATATTTCTTCAATTTGAAGAAAAATTTTGTTAGTTAGAATAAAAATCTATTCATTTAACCCCTGTTTTTATTGAAGTTCTACGATAATTGTTCGTCAATATTATCTACGATATTTGGTTCAGTGTTTGCATGAAAAATTTCAATTACCATTGATATTAAAATTAGAAAATATCTCTAAATAGTCAATAAAGTGTCTCCATTGTATACACCCTCAAACATAATCTTCTAGCCAAACCAAATACTTACTTAAGAGTAAAACAATTGTCTTCTTGCTACTTTGTCATAACACGAAGTTCATTTATTTATCCTTCCATCCATTCATCCAACTAACCATTTATCTGTTATTCAAATGAATTTTACACATACAACACATACATATATATTTGGTTAATTGTTTGTATGTATTTACATTTTGATATGTATGCATGTGTGTGTGTTACAATCCTTATGTTGCATGTCCTTTCATTACTTTGACGTTGTGTTGATGCTTCAGAATACATTTTCCAATGTATTTTATTTTACTTTACTTTAAGTTAATTTATAAGCTTCATCGCTCTTTTGAAAGCTTTACATATTAATCGCGTAAATTATTCCGTAAATTGTCATTTAAAATAGATGAGTTTTAACACCACATCTTAACACTCATGACGAGAATTCGTTCAGACTTTACTGAGTTTAAGTATATGTGTATGTATGTATGTGTGTAAGCATGTATGCATGTATGTATGTGTGTATGTATGTATGTATGTATGTATGTATGTATGTATGTATGTATGTATGTATGTATGTATGTATGTATGTATGTTTTATGAATATGGAAATCATCAACGTAAACACCTTCTCCTTCTAAACATTATAATGTTTAACTTCAACTTCTTCCTTTGGATTTCATCATAGAACAGTAATAAATATTATGAATTTGAATTCTCTCTTCACAAGATATCTCATACACGAAAGGTAAAAGTTTTTTAACAACGTTAATATGACTTCATATAAATTAGCTTGTTACGTTGAAGTTACTCTACCAAGTTCGAAATTTCATTTATTACGTTATTGGTTACGTTTCAAAAATTAATTTCATTATCCAGATTGCAAAATATTTGAACAAAAATGGTGATTACTGCCTCTGGTGTTTATGTATATGAAATTTTGTATAAAATTTGTGATTTAAAATTAAAAAAATTGGAATCTTAATATATCATCACAGAACTTAATAAAAATATTTTATTCGCACATTAATTTTACGTAATTTAAACTTTTTTCGAAACGTATAAGAGATTTATTTGTAGATATGAATTTCTAATACGTTTCGATGAATATGTCTAATCTGAAGAGAGATTCAGTTTCCCGCCATATTATCTATTACACAATGAAAGTTACAAAAAAGTTTACAAACATTTAACCTTTAGAGATCAAAAATGGAGTCCATTATAATTGTAAAAATACTGAAAGATACAAGATACTAGAAAAGCTACATACAAAAAAATCAATGTAAAATTAATTAAAATAGAAATAATTTAACTTTTTTCGGTTATGATTTTGCTTCATAGATAAAAAATGTTAATTTAACATTGCTTCACTGTTAACATAATTTCTTAAGAATATTCTTAAAATTTTACTTCTTAAAAGTAATTTTAATTTATATATTAATATCGAATGATTCTAATATGTGCCACAAACGTAGAAACGTTTAATTTGAACTAAATGAAAAACGA
The DNA here is from genome assembly GCA_004302925.2 of Cochliomyia hominivorax. NCBI lineage: Eukaryota > Metazoa > Arthropoda > Insecta > Diptera > Calliphoridae > Cochliomyia > Cochliomyia hominivorax. The sequence goes on from PYHX02000467.1 coordinate 57,956,958, forward strand.
TAAGAATATATAATCGGCCAAGCCCGACTATGTTATACTATATACCACATTATTGGTTAAAAATTGTATTTACATTATTTTTAAATATTACAATTCTTACTTGTGCTAAATTCATTTAAAACACTTTATATGTATGTCCCCAATGACCTCAAAATCCAGTTCCTTGAAGAACATTTGTGTTGGAGGTACCTGAAATATTTTACTAAAAATTTCAATACTTAAATCGACACAGAAAATTATTCTGACTCAAAGGTCAGCACAAACGCATATTACCCCAACCACCTATGGGGTGTATGGTATAAAAATTATTCAATCTCAAACCAACTATGTTCAACGTTGATTTTGCTTCATGTTTTTTTGTGTGTAGATAAACATTTGACGATTGTATTTCTCCACAAAATAGAAAGTAGATTCTTGACAGCTCATCCGCAAATGTATTATCGGAGATATTAAATTGACCATTTATACATATTAGCTGCAAGTTGGAATATCTCGCCATATTCTCAGCAGTCAGTATTTGGAATAAAAGTGTCTTCAAAATGATAGTAAAACCATGGACTTTACATATCCACTTACGTTAACTTTGTGAGGCTAAGGCTAATAAGCTCAACTATCTTACTTGTGGAAAAACGAATAAACCTTTATTTACAGCGAAAGTGGTTTCAATCAAATTATTCGCTAATAACTCCCCTTTATCCCAAGAAAATATAATGGAATGGAACCCCAGTGGCAATGTTTTTATTTTACCCCGAACTTTAAAAATCTATTTTTAATTACTTTACACAAAAACGTTATTAGGAGGTCATGGAAAAGCTTGCAGTCCCAAAAAGTTCTATATATAACACAAAAACTAGAGACTTCACAAATGGGTTTCCCAGAAAAACCAAAACATGAACATATCATACATGATAATGCTTCTTCAAGATACTTGAAAATGTTTAAAATATCTTTCTTCATATTCCCAGATATTGTTCCTTTCACTCATTGCTCCGTTTTGTGCCACATACTCAGATGAAGACATTAAATAATGACAAAATACATAACTTTATACGGAAAATAATTTACAGTGGGCTTTAGATAGTACATCATAAAATCTTAACAGCTTTTCTAATAAACAGAATCATTATTTTTTGTTTAGTACTTTTCTCTAATAATTTTTTAGTATTTTTTAGGTTGTAAAACAATTTTCTAAATGGTACTTTATTTATAATAAATTTAAGTTCATATGAAATTCTATGAAAATTACACTTATGTAATGTAATTTTTTTTTCTCTACACATAAACATTTCTTATATTTTAATGTGAAAATTTTATTTTCTTATTAAAAGTTATAAAAACCCTCTTCAAACACTTGTGTACCTTTTTTTTACTTTAAGAACTTTATTCTTTCATTGCTCTTATGTGTACTTTCTTACCGTACTTGAGTCAACACAACCGATATTATAAACCAGCAAAATAAAAATTTAATTATTAAATTTGTTTATATGTTTATGTGTGTATGTACACTTAAGCAAATATGCTAATTTATGGATAAAATTGAAAATAAAATTTTGTTTGTAATAATCACACTTAAAATTGTTGAAAATGTTAAAAAAAAAATTATAAAAATATTTTAAAGAAACTAAAACTGCAATTTAACATGTTTTTCGGGTTCTTTATTAAATATCAAAGTGGCTGAAATTCGTCTTTTTTATTTTAACTTCACAAAAATCCCTTTCTAGGTTTGGCACAAAATGTAACAGACAACAAGAACGGGACATTAGAGTTTATTAGGAGTGAGGTCGAAAAATTCTCTTTTTTTGTGCATGAGATTATTACGGTAAAAATATTGTTACCATTATTTTAAGTACACCGTTCGACTCAGACTCACTCTGTGAGTATATTTAACGATGTCCACCAGCCAGACAGGTTGTCTATGTATCTTAATGAATGAAAATCAGCCGTCAAACTGTTTCTAATGTTATTAAATAGTGCCGGGAAAACATGACCGTTGATAGAAAACCTGACTCAGTTATAAAAAACAGCCATTATGAAGTTTGTAAAACCCGGTTACCTCAGTGCTCGGACTATTTGGAATATTTACTAAAAAGGCTGTTTCCATTCATAAGACTTCATAATGGCAAACAAGCCTTTGAATGGTGCAATAACGTGATATTTGTTCCAAAAGAGGAAAATTCTCCACGCGTATGGAGAGATAATGGGATAAAGATAAATTGAAGAATGTGTGTTAAATTTTAAACCTTTTACCTATTCGAGCAAAGGACTTTAAAAATTTCAATATTTCATCACTATATATATTTATATTTATTTATAGCTTTAATGACTTTAATTTCCAATCAAATAAGAAATTACAACTGTAAGTTTAAATATTCTTTTTTTATTAACTTATTTCAATTCTTCTAAGTCCGTATTTTATTGGTTTTTAATTATTTACGATTATAAATTATACAATAAACCGAGATATAATTTAACAATTTATAGGCCTGTCTGTGAAATCTATAAGGTCTCAATGAAGAAACAACGGTGAGGGACCTAAAATTATTTTTTGAGACGTCTGCCAGTCTGTCTGAGCGATTAGATGAACACTCATGTGATATATAAATGATATATAAATATAAAAAATGTTTACTATTTTAACCAAATTACGAAGCTTAATGACATTGGTAATAATAAGTTTCCTATCGCATAAGGATAATATAAATATCAATATTACTTATATTACTCTAAATTATCACTCTTGATATTAAGGTATTCAACTGATCTTAGATCCCGTACAGACCTAATTCTTAGAATTACTTTTAAGTGCATAAATCTTATTATATGATAATATTTGAACCTATCCTGATGAAATAACATATAATTAAGATTTATAAAACCAGACTTCAAAATTTTTTACTCTAATAATCCTTTACCAAAAATGGTGTTGCGAGCATATCAACTTTGTCATTTCCTGTGTAACACCAAGAAGGAATCATTTGTTCTTTATTATTCAATCATTATAAAGAGTTATATGTACTTTACCATCGTGCAAAAAAACATTAAAATGGGATCAATAGAAAAAAGTTCTGGGCTATAATATGCAAAATTTTGATACATCCAAATATTAATTTCCCTTATAAGTCAAAACTTCGAAATTTACCACATATATTTATTTCGATGCATTACGAAACCCAAAGACACTAGAGCCATTATGTGCTCTAGCTCCCATTTAAGGTCCCGGAGTTGGGGTTTAAGCCTGTAAAACATTTATATATGGATAGATTCTTCTGAAATTCGGCACAATTGTTAAACAAAATATTCTGAAAATAAAAGTAATGTTGATAAAATCAGTCCATATTTTGCTGTAGCTTCCATATAAGGTCCCTTCCCGGAAAATGTTTTGAGCTTGTAAAAACTTCAAAAATATAGACCAATCTAATTGAAGCTCAACCCAACTGTATAACTGTCTGCAGCTATTTAATTTTACTTATACTGGTAGCTATTTTGCTATAGCGTTCATATAAAGCCCCTTCCTGGAAAGCAGTTTGAGCTTATACATTTCTTTAATATAGGCACTTCTATTTAAATTCGAAGTATCTCTTTTTATAGATACCATATAACGTCCAACATATATTAACATCAAATTAAAACCGATATAAGTGAATATTCTTTGCAGAATTATTCCAAAAAATGTTTCTATAATTCAAGTATCTTTGAATTAATTTTTGAACCCATATTTACTTACTTAATGTTAGGTTGACATTTACTTTCTATTTGATTTCTGAGATTAATGTTAATGCAACCTTTTTACAAACATAACATAGAAATGTTAAATAACATAGGAAAACTTCTCTCTCACAATACCCAATAATAAGAACATAGAATCTGTTATTACTCTCTTTTTTCTATAAATCTGCAAAAATCCTTTCAATTGCACACTTAATTTTGCAGGAAACGTTGTAATTTAAGTAAAACAATAACAATTACAATAACTACAACAACTACTACAACTAACTTAGGAATAAAAGTTAATTCTGCACAAAATATTATTGTAATAGTTTATTTTACTACAACAATAAATGCTCATAAAGACGCGCCCCAAAATTGTTTCCTCTTTGCATTAACTTGGTCAACGAATAAGTAATAAATTCTTTACACACACACACATACACACATGCACAACACAAAAAAGGAAACAACAAACTGAAACAAGATGAAAATTATAAACTATAAAATACGTTAGAAGTAGAAATGAAGGAAATAAGTAAATAAGTATTTTACTGTTATGACTGGAAGAGTAACAAAACAAAATATAATAAAAAGTAGACCAACCGCACACAAATTTGGTATTTAAACTTGATAACAAATTGTAATAAAAAATAAGCCTTTTTTTAGAATTTTTAATAAAAAATTATGTGATAATACAGTTCTAAATAAATATAAAAATATTAATATGAAAAAGGAATAAATTTAACAGGTGGAAATTTATTTAACATTTTTATATTTTAAATGTATGCGATTGACAAGTGGAGCAATAAAAGGGTGCAAATCGAATTCAATAGACCTAAAAATAGATTGCGAGCAATTTGTGGCAAATTGGTCCAAATTCTGTGGGGTCAATAGCAGATTATTAACCCTATCTAAAGATGGGTATGGGAATGGGACTGGAAAAATTATTATCATAAATAAATTTTAATTAAACTTACAGTTTTAATGTTGTTCTTTGATTGTAATTAATATTATAATTTACAAGAAAATAAAGATTTTTTTGTTTTGATCATTAGTGTTTATATTTTCAACTTTTTCCGGAAACCATTCCACTAACGTTTTTTAATACCTTTTGTCACATTGCTTCAACAGGTAGTCTATCTCCGTTTAAAATATATCACACTAATGGAAGCATTGTTTTATTTTTCAATCCTCTTTTAACTAGAGACCAACATCTATTCGCTGGTCTTAGCTCTAAGCTCTGCTTTCTACCATATGTGTTGGAAGCTCTTTTGAAAATACTTTCTAATTTGTTGGCTTTAAACGCATTACGTGGACCATTCCTTCAACCTAAAAGAGATTTCTTTCAACATCTATCTTCTGGTGGTATTTAATAACATTGGAAAGAGTATGACTTCACCCCTTAAAATGATTGGTCATATAATATGTAGGTTAAAAGTTTCAATGAAAAATGTGTGTTAAGAACTGTTCGATCTGACTCCTTAGTTCATTTATTAATTGAGGCCAAATAAATTTCGTATATAGAAAGTTCTTGTATAAAAATACTCTTACAAGTATATAATTTCTTTTTTAGGATAAAGGGCCTATTTTTCTATACTTTTGCCTGAAATCCTATTAAATTCTAAAAAAATATTGATGCTGTAATCCATTAAAAGTTATATTAATTGGAATTTGGTGTTTCCATTTCCGGTTTTTTTTAGAATTTGTTTATTATTTTTAAATAAATATTTAAATTATCTTTAATATATATCGATATGTCAGTCTAACACCCAAAGGCATTCCAATTATTTCAGTGAAAAGAGTCATTTTTTTAATAATTCACTAAAATTTCAAATAAAAATTTTAATGATTTTAAATTTGTATTACTCTATAAATAAATTATTCTATAAAAAGACCTGCACCAGAACCGATAACTTTTGGGTTTACAAAAGAATCACATAATCCGTATCTAATTTATCAGTTGAAACGATAAACATATTCCAACTTATCTTTCTTCGAGAAGCCATTATTGGATTTTACACTTCACCTCTATTTATAGGCTCTGGCTTATTCCAAAGCAAGAAAATTGGGTTATTTCCAAATTGAATTTATATAACATTAAGATTGGCTATCCAGCCGAATCAACGCTACGTGTTATGTTCTGTAGTTGATAAAATCAAATGAGACTTCTGAAAGAGAATCTGGCGATGCCACTTGTACCGTTAGAAAGTGATGCAAATGAAATGAGGCTGTAATCATTCATTACGAATGGATAATCCACATATAAGAAATATATATTCCAGCTTCATATTAAAACCTAAGTCGATTTTGCTATGTCAGTCAGTTTTTTCAACAAATTACAAAAATAATCCAAAGTTAATAAAATTTTGTCGAATTGTGTGCTGTTGTCCGAAGAAGTTTGTTGTTTAAAATTAACAAAATTGATTCGGTAGCATTACATTTATAGAGATATAACTGATACAACTTCGGAATTCAGTCAAAAAACCTATAATATAAAGAGCGTATATGTATGTAGGAAGCGTTAGAGTGTTTAATATTGTTGAAACTTCATATATGCGGTGAAGGGTATAATAGATTCGTTCGAGAATAATCATTTGTTTCTTTAGATAATTTTAACCAATTCTGGAGTACGATTAATTTAAATACAGGCTATGAGAATCATTTTTCACGCAGCAGTTCTTAAGATGCAAAAAGATGGGAAACAAGTGTTTTTAACAAAAGAACAATATAATGGCTTGAATTATGCACGCATCTTATTATACAATAAGATGCAATAATGCATCTTATTATTATAAAAAAATGCGTTTTTAAAGCAAATAAATCTGTATAAAAAATCCGATCACCATGTTTAATTGTTCTGTTCATATCTTTCTGCTAAAATCCATTAATTTTTTCTAACTGCAGTACGTGATCCTTTGCTGGATTTAAATCAAGAAATAAATAAAAACTCTGGGTTATTGAGGATTTTTAGATTCATTATTAACTAACATTTATTGAATGTATTTCTCTATGTTTTTATTTTAAAATGTATGTTAATTCTTAGAATTTTCAATTCAAATTTTTAAAATAACTTTTTGATTTAATATTTTAAGGTCATGTTGATAATTCTGTCAACCGAAAAGATAATTTAAAACTTTTTCCCAAATTGTTATTTATTATTTAATACCCATAAAGAGACTCTAAAGAGGTCTTAAGTTGCTGCACAAATACCATTTTTAATGTGTAATATTGAGTGTTCTATATGAATTAACTCTTTTTTTCAATGGATGAGATTTTATTTTAAATTTGCTAAGGTAAAGTAAAGTAAAGTTGAATGCAACAACATAGTGTCTACTATAATTAAAACTGAAGGAGTTTAATACGATTGTCAATATAAAGAATATAAATTTCTATATTCTTTATTCCATTTCTATAGTAATGGAATGTGAAAGATTAGTCGGAAATTTTAAAAGATTTGCTACTACTGATATATATGATATCTTGAAGGATTTCAGTATTTTGGTCTGTGTTTAATAAATCAGCGTATGAGTATTATTAAATAAATGAGTATAAATAAATAAAATATTTACGTACTCTTTACTTTATTCTGCTTACTTTTAATTTTCCATCAGAATTAAACTGATAAATTTAAATTCAACACTAAATAAAGGATTCTTCTATTTTGTATTCTGCTAAAGCAGACCTGTGATGATCTATAGCAATATGAAGAACCATTTGATTTAATGGGAATGTAAATTTCATCTATTCAATTCTGATGTCAAATAAAAGCGATTACCACCATGATCTTCGAAGGATAAAGCAGTGAATTATCTGAAATTTGACAATTCACTGAATTTTATCTAAAAATCTTTAAAAAAATAGACGAAAAAATGAACCCTTTTACTTTCAGGGAATTTTGGGTCCCACTTTTTTGAGTGAGAAATACTAATTTGGCGGCTGTTTTAGTAAGACAATGGCCCGAAGCATTCATCAAAGATGGCAACGATGTTAATAATCCGCTGCTGGGACCAAGTTTTGGATTAACTTTTTTGCATTTTAAGAGAGGAAAAAACTCCACATCTGTTCAAACGAAAAAGCGCACTGAGTGCATAAGAAATGAAAGACATCTTTCAGAAAGTTAAATACAAACTATTTTTCGCCATATCTCCGCTATGATGAAACTAGTAAAACAAATAATTAATTTTTTTTATTTATCACACCCTAATATTCGTCATAGTCCTGCATAAAACACTCATCTATTGTATTTAATATAATTTACTAAAAACACTTTTTAATTAATTCAATGTGGTTTTAGTTTTCAATTATTTCTATTTGACCAGAAAATTGTATGGAATTCACATGTTTCCATTAGTAATTTAAGACTAAAGTTAAAATAGTTTTATTAATTATAATTACATAAAGTTTTGGTTAAAACAATAGAAAAGAAACCACTAAATAAATTTACTTTTTAAATAATAATAAGAAGAAGATGTAGGAAAAAAGAGAATTACCCTAATTCTTAATGTCATCAGACATTTAGTTATCAACAGGTGTAAGTCAAACAAATGATTCTGTCAACTGAAAAAACCACAAAAATATATTTTGTTCTGTAAATGATATTTGTTGGTTAAATTTTATTCTTTTCCCAGAAAAAACATTTATATTTTATATTATTAGAAATGTTAACAAAAGAATTAAAATAGAAATACAGTTTCGAACAAAACTATTGGCAAAGCAAGTGTTTTTTTCAATCGTACTATATCATAACAAAACTCATCTAAATCTGATTAATGGAATATCAGAATGTAACATTTATCGCAATTTGAAAGACAATTTTTGAATTTTCCCACATATATTTATTTTAATTAAGGAATATAACCTCAAAAAAACATATAATTACATAAGATTAAATTGCAAGTATTTTAAAAATCCGGAAATATATATTTGACTCTAAATTTCAGGAATATCGTAAATATATTTAAAAAAGTATATTTAAAATTCAACAGAGATTTACACATTTTTTCATTACAAAACTGCACTTAATATTAACAATTAAAATAAAACATCAAATTCCTGCTGTGCCAATAGTTTTCTTCGTTACTGTATGTTTGAATGTAGAAGACTGTGTTTTGAAATTAGGCCATTTAATAATATAATTTTGAGAAAATAACTAAAATTAAAGCCAAATTTTAAGAGAAGAAAAAAACTTTAACTATAATAAATTAAATTGGGTTTTGCCAAATAACTAGTTTTCATGTTCTCTTTACACTTTTGAAACTATTTTTTCAGTCATTTAAGTTTTTTTCTATTATTTCGATTATTTGTTTCCTTTTTTGATTGTGTTGTGTAAAATATCAACATCATCAACAACAACAAAACTAAAGTTGATGAGCATTTTTTCATACCTATTTTTTTATAAACTCAACAGTCCACAGTGGTTCCAACGCCATTCTTTAGGAAATAACAGTTGGACGCTTTTTTATTAACTATTTATAGCTGAAATATTTTTGGGTAGAGGTTAACATGCCCTACTTAGTCTGGTCGTGTAGTGGGTGGCCTTCCAAAATTTTTGAGTAGAGGTTTACATGCTCCACCCGATCTGGGCATGTAGTGGGTGGCCTTCCAAAATTGGCAATCTGAGATGTTTTCGAATATAAGTTTATATGTGTAACCTGATCTGGGCATGTTAACGGTCTTCCAAAGTTGACCATGTGAGATGTTCTCGAGTAGAAGTTTACATGCCCCATCTGGGAGTGTATTGGGCGGCCTTCCAAAGATGACCATCGGAGTTGGAGATGAGTGTTATTTGATGTGGGGATTGATACGACACTCCTCGATTTGAAGGCTCACAGATACTGGTTAATATGTTGAAAAGCAATGAGTGTAATTGGAACCTCAATCTCAATATGGTACACTGAAATTTCAGAAACGTATCTGTAACATACTTCAAGTCCTGTAGATTTATTTTGACGAATCTAATCGTTATCCTTTTTGTTTGGTGTGGGCTCCGCGAACTTAATGTCTGCGAGCAGACCATTGATAAATTTGTATAGGAAAATCCGAAGACTTTCATCCCGCTTAAAACAAAACTATAGGCAGATATAGCCTGAAGACATGTCATTATCATTACGTGAACAAAATCTAGAGAAAGACATGTAAGACCCCTTAAAGCACATAATTATTTTTACGTCAAATAAAAATCTGAATCGATTTAGCTATGTCCGTCAGTCTGTCTGTTCGAAACATTGACGCGAATAGAATGATTGTCTGAATGCAATGACATTTAGCCTCACCGTTTGCTGCTGCATTAAAAACTTTCCTATTTAAAGCCAGCTATATCCTAATGCTATTTTAATAGTAATAGACCGATATATGACACAACACCGAAATTTCGAAGAAGAACTTTTCTAAATATGTAAACAAAAAGCAACTCGATTTAAACAGACAATTTAACCATAACATGCAGTTATATGTATTTCATCACGGTATAAAAATATTGAATATCGGAACTGTAGCATAAAAGATTATTTTGTAAAATATTAAAAAATTTTGATACTCCCCGATTTTAGTTAGTGTGTCATATAGATCATAATTTAGTTCATAATTTTCTAAAATGAATCTTAAATATTTACGATTATTTAAAAAATACACTCAAAAAAATGGATGACACCAGAATATGGTTTTATGTTCATAAAATGTTTAAATATATACCAGTTTTATTAAAATATGTTATTAATTTGAATATAATCGCTTCATATTTTGTTTACCTCCAATATGAGGCCACTTCCTTCGGAAAACTGTTTCGAACTTATAAATAATTTGTTTGGAAATCGAAATTATAAGCGATAACCTCCATTTTAAAAATTTATTCTATCTAAACATATACAAGGACTATTTATTTTTAAAATTCCTTTTGTCATAAATAAATTTTAGACGAATTTTCACAAATATTCGTAATCGAGGTGTCATCTTTGAAATAATAACAACTATTGATGCGATCGCCAGCTGGTAGCTGTATCCCTTCGAATCAACTTGAAAATACCCAACCGTTTTAAAGTGGAAAATTTTTTCGAAACCACAGTGCAGTCTAAAAAAGAACATTCAAAGTATTTACTTTTGCCAAAATGATCATAAATTATAAAAACTTGGCGAAAAGTTTTGAATTTAACACAAACATTAGAGGAATTGAGTCTACAATTTACGGGAAATTTATGTTATGTAGACAAGACTTATAAAAATGTGTATCTGTGTTCGTATCTAAAATTGATAGAACAACAACAAAAACAAATAGAAAAGTCCGAAAATAAGTAAATTTAAAACTAAAATCCAAACTTTAATATGGTTTAAATTTATCTGATAGAATAGTTTTTTTTTTTGATACTTTTGTTGTTGTCTGTTATCATTATTATTGCTGATTCCTAATGTAGTTTTTCTTTTCCTTTTTTTTTCGGTACATTTTGTTATTTTGCTCATTTTGTCAATTTTTTCCATTTAGCAATAAACTTGGTCATGTGTTACATTAACAATTGCCCCAGTATTCGTATATATACACTAACACAATTTTACACATTCTAACTAAGTTGTTTATCTTTTTTTTTTTCCTTCTTATTATGTTGTTGGTAAATATACACTTTAGTGAAACCTTTAAGTAAACCCCTTTAAAACGTACTACAACAAAATTAAGAAAAGAAATAAAATGTGACACACAAATACATTCATGGTATTTACGTATACAATATAAATGTATAAGAGTAAACACATACTAATACATACACTTACATACATATATACAAATTTTGTGGCACCCTATAAATCCTTTAAGCTATTTAAACGCTCCTTAAATACTTCTACTACTTTATACGATGTACAGAACCTCGCACGTATCCACAATACAATCTTAGTACAATTTTATTACAGACATGTAACCAGACTTTGTCTATAGTTCTGTTATTATTACAGTGATACATTAGGTGAACGTAAATCGTAAATTTCTTTTAATTTTAAACATTTTACAGAATCTTATGATCATATGTGTTATAATTAATACATATCACTCATACGCATCGCTATCCAAAAGAAATATCTACATACATATCACAGTGGTTCCAAAACGATTTTTTGGAAATAATTATATTTCTTTTAAACTACCCCACTCAATCAGCAATCAGAATAATTTAATGGAATTTTATATTAAAACTGTTACATAAAATAATCTCCTTCCTTTTCAAATATCTCCGATTTATTAAAAAATATGAAAGAATCTAATTTTGTGATTATAGATAATCTATAACACTAGTATTTAAGGATCCCCATTTATATCCAGGATTTTCAAAATGTGATTATATACTAGTAGTATGATGAATTTCACCAAATTCGGAATTTGTGTGGCTGCTTTTGAATTCTAAAATTGCTATAACATCCCTAAAAACTAATATGCAGTCTTTCAAATGTTAACATAATTTGTTCCAACGCTAATGACTTAATCTCTGCAAATTACATAGATACAATGAACCTACTTATTTTCTCAAACTTTTTAAAATATCGTATATCATAAAGTATTAAGTTTTCTCTTTGTGCCCAAAACTACCATATACCGATCAACTATAAATCACTTTTTGAATCGATTTAATAGAGACCGTAGTTTTTTTAAGATGATTTTATTGGATCAGGGACAAAGCCTATTGAAATGATTAATTTTCGCTTTAATATTTCAGATATCTCCCATAAATTCTCTTTTTGGATAAGATTTTATGGTCGTTAAACCCAAATTGTGTTAGTGCAGTTTAGAATGCTAAATTTCAAGAAATTTGGTCCACAAATAAAACTAACGCCCATATGACTCTATTGTGAAAAATCGCTTTAAACTGCATAAATTAAAAAAATATTATTTTATTATTTTTAAATTTAAGATCTATAACAACTGAAAACATACGAGGTTTTGGTCCCAACTTCCCAAAAAGGCTAAAATCCTACTTTCCGAAAATCACCTTAAGGGGCATAAATTTTTTTATATATTTCAGTAAAATAAAAATACTTTTAATATTTATGATGAAAATTAAAAGTCGGTCCTTATCAACTATCAAACATTTAAATCATGAACTTTAAATACTCAGCAACACTTATGTTTAAAAGATTTTGGACTCACTCCTTCGAAAAGAAAAAATTGGGAATATTTTTTTTATAAATCCGAAATCCCATAACGATATAAATCAATGATATTGGTCATATATATTATTTTATATATTTAAAAAAATTGTACTCCATAATTTCTTTTTCATAGTCCTTTAAACAAATTAAATTTTTCGATATCGATCATAAACATGAGATTTAAAATACTTATCGATCTCAATTAATGACAATAAGAAAAACTAATTGGATTCTCCCAGTTTAATTATTTTCTTCTATTCATCTGTCTGACTCATGTATTTCCATTTTTTATACCCTACTCCACCAAAAATAGTTGCGGTATTATGCGTTTCTGCTGATGTTTGTTAAATACAAAAAAATGGTGTATACCGTTCTGGTCAAAGTCATTTTCTTAGTCAATTTAACGATGTCCGTACTTTCTGTCTGGCAGTCCATGTAAATGTTGTGAACACTCTACAGGTGGCAATTTTTAATTTTTTGGTTCAGGGACGAAATTGATAATATTCAGTCTTAAATTTTTAGGTAGCTCCCATTCAAATTTCCTCCCGGAATGTGAAAAGTACTAATAATATAAAGAAATTTGTCAAAAATAAGTCTTATACTATTCTTAATCGATGTACCAAATGATATGAGGGTCAGTCCATTACTTCTCATAGGTCCCATAGCAGTCCCTTTCCAAATATCATTATGAAGGGCATAAACGTCACATATACGTTGGTATTGTAATAACAACTGTTCAAATTAAGATAAATATAATTTAAAATCAATATTCGAAATTACATGAGGGTTGTCCCGTTATTTCTTCTAGCTTGAATATAATCTCCCAGAAAAAAGAATTATTAAACGCATAAATTTTACATAACATTAATGTACTTCACACTTCATCAAAAATTAGGGAAGCAAACTATATAGGGGTCGTTCATAAATTTACCAACTATGTGATGTAGAGTAGTACAAAGTCGAGCTTGACCGACTGTAAAATTTTTACTTGTTTATACTTAAGTTTTAAAAGAATAAATATTCGACATTTACTACAAACTGCTATATATTTTTTTTCATAATATACAAACATATTGTACATTGTTGCACCTCCTGTTTTAATTATTTTTTCCAATCATCATTTCATAACCTTTAATAGGAGGCATCATGTTGTGTTATTGAGGAGACATATGAAAAACTCTTGGAAAAGTTCAACAAAATACAATTTATTTTTCAAACTTAATTATAACAATTAAATTTTCACATATTCAGTTTCCTAAATGAGAAAAAAATTATGGAAAGAAATATATTCAATAGAAGGAATATTCAGTCTTTATAACAATCAAAATTAGTGTATAATACTGTGGCAACCATAAAGCCTTCCAATGATTGGAATATCGCTGCGATTTTGCAATTCAAATAAGTTTGTGAGATATACATCCCATCAAGAAATAAATAAGCATTGAGATTGTATGTTTGGCATTAAAATCTGTAACCGTAGTATTATTGATTTTTGTTTTGGTCAATTTACCGCTGTCAAATATGCCAGTTATCATGTTTAATGTCAGAAAAAATTAATATATTGTAAATCTGATAAAACTAAGTGACCAGAAAAAAATGCGTACTAAAATTATTCAATATTTTAAACAAAACCCAACTTGGTCCTACAAAAAATTGGCCAAACATTCTAAGGTTTGCTGTGAAACTGTTTAAACGTGTCTTATGAAAAGTAAAATCTAATGCAAGTTTAAAACATGAATGGCTCAAAAATTCCCTGATAGGAACGCTGATAAAAATTTAAAGGCTAAAGCAGATCATGAAAATTGAAGTCATGTCTTCTTTAAAAATATTCTTGCTGATTACTAGATGATGAAACGTATGCTCTGGCAGATTATTTGCAACTTCCTGGTAAAAAATATTATGTTACTAATGCTCTACAGAATGTTAAAGAAGATTTAAGGTTCTAAAAGCTGTAAAAATTTCCCAATCTTGAGTTGTGGCAAAACAAAACCCAATCATTTGTTTCAACACGCTCCATAAATATAGAAATTTATATTGATGAATGCAAACGAAAAAATGCTGCTTCCATTTATAAAACTTTATAATGTGTCCACATATTTTTCACCTGACTTGGCACCACCATGTCATTACGGTAAACAAGATCTTGAGTGGTAAAACAAAGTAGCAAGAATCGCTATGAAAACGTAAATAGAAGGGTCTCCGAAAAAAGTACTAAATTTCATCACTGGTGATTATAACGATTAAACTATTAAACTTTTTTCTTTCTAATTGTAATAATAATTTCAATTAAGTAAGAAAAAATAAAGTTGTAAGTTAAGTGGCTTCGTTTTTATTAACATATATGCATGTTAGGAATTTTTCGATCTCACACCTTATTCATTTTTATTATGAATAACAAGTTTTTTGAATAGATTTCAGAATATCTTGGATTCAAGTTAATTTTGATAGATGTGCGAAATTTTACACAAACTGGGTGCATAATTTCTAAGTGATGAAGAACTTCTACAAAGATAGATCTAAATCTCGAAATAAGCTTTTTACTTCGCTTTGGGTAAAGCGATCACTACAGTATCCTTCAAAATTTTCACAATTAAATCAGTTTTAATTCAGTCATTTGATAGGTACGCATGCTATGATTTCAAATTAAATTTCATTTAAAGTTGTGTTTATCAATGACAACGCCCCTCTAGCTACATCCTGGTAGTATTAATTTGAACTGACCTATCTGAATCTTTTAGTTACGTTGGCTTATGTTTTCGTTTATCTCTACATCAAGAAATTGAGCAACCATTATTGAATAAGTTGAAAAAGGTTGTATTAGATCATATGTTAATGGCCGCTTGCAGGCCATGCAGGACAACTGCTACATCTTTGTATCAGAACTACTCTTGTAGATCGCGCTACATTTATTTCATTATATGCGATGAGAGGTGGGCAGCCTCCAAACACATTCACATAGTAATATGAGGAGCGGAATTTGTGAAATTGTTCAAAAATTCCATAAAAGAATTTCGATCGCGGAATCTTGCATTTATCTAAGAATGGTCCGTTCATATAGTCCAAAAACATTTCCTACAATTTTTTGAGGGGATTTTAATGAAATTCTAGAACAGCTTGCTAGGCTTTCATAAAGATCTTCTTTTCCTTGTGTAGTAATGAAGATATTTGAACACAGTCGGTTACGGTTAAATATTCATTTAAACAACGAATCGTTTATCCATTTTCCAAGTACTGGTGGCTAATGCTTCGATTACAGTCGTCCTCATATGTTGCCACGTCAACTCCAGAGAGAGGAGTTAGAAATTTCGAGAGAGATGAAATTTGATCGAAATCCGCCTTATGAAATCCCTGGCTTTGGCAGTAACTCATAATCCATCTCTATATATTGTTTGGCAACGAGGACGGCAGGGAGTCCTAGAAAAGAACTTTGTTGGTGATAGTATGAATGGATTTTTTTGTTCTGCTGGCTTTCAACATGGTTATTGTATTATGCATTTTACGGAATCTATGCTGATGACAAGCTGCTGTGAGATGGCAGTCCGTCTGGGAGAGGAAAATTGACTCAAGAATATTCACGACCCATTTTGTTAATGCGTTTGATTGATTTGAACAAAATTGAGTACAAAAAATAATCATCCCACTGTGCATGATAATCGTTGTATTCGTTTTTTTCCAACTTGCACGTGAATTAGTTTGTTTTGCTTTTATTATTTTTTGTAGCTTTTATTCTCTTATAGTGTCACTTACATATACACATAAAAGTATGGGTGAGTATGTGATTGTACTCTTTTATATTTTATTGCAAAAGAACAAATACACTTACAAAAACATACATTCACACTCTTGCGTATCGTATGAGTTTGTATTTGTTGTTTAGCCTTAATGTTTATTTGCTTTTTGCCTGCTTATTATTGTTTGTCTACACAAATATACACACATACTTTATGCTTACATAAATACAAATGCATACGTATAAGCAGATATACATAAGTACATGTTGTCATACCATCGTGACACACTAACTATTTCCGGTAATAAGATTTCATTTTTTTCTGTCTTTCTTTTACTTTCAACACACTAACACTTAAATATATTTTTCTATATACAAACATGTGCAGTGTACACAAAAAAAAGCATTTTTCTGGTGTGTATTATTGTTTTACTGTGTTGTTTTATTTTCTTTTGCAATTTATTTTTGTAGTATAAGTGTGTGCTTGTGTGTGTGAGTGTAATATTTTTTAAACTTACAGTTGGCACACTTAACATTGTTAATAAAATATCGTAAATTTACTTAATGTTCTGGTTCTTTTTCAAAACAATAGACTTTTTAAGTATTTTGTGGTAATTGTGTATTAGTGTTTGTTTGTTTGTTTATTTATTTGCTTTAAGTAGTACCACAGGCCGTATGATTTATTTTAGGATTAAGTTTTTTTCCAAAAGCCAAATACAACACTTTCCCATGAAATAAAACTCTTTTGAAAACTTTTTTTCTTAAGATTTTTATTCGTTGCCTTGCAGATAGCAAAATTTTTATTTCCTTCGTACTTATTTTCCTTGATCATAATCAGTATTATATAATTTAAGTACTTAAACTCAAGGCAAAATTTTATTTAATTGAAGGTATTTTATTAAATTTAAAATACTGAAGAAATGAAATATAGAAACCGGGATTATTCCTCATAAGTGGATATAAAAACAGAACCTTTTATCGTGTTTTGAAACCTTCAAAGTTAAAATTATTGTATAATTTAACAATAAAATATATTTTGCCTCTAATAGCCATCACACCCCCTATGTTGTGTAGGGTGTAATGAAATAAACTTTCTAAATAGATAAAACATTTATATCTTAATATTTTTTTGTAGAAATAATAAACAAAAATAAATAATTTATCTCGAAAAGCAGTTAATTCTTTTTATTTGTTTTATTTGTTTTTATTTTTAAAGATGCTGATACTTTTGTGCTGATTATTGTTATCGCAAATGATGAAGGTTCCATAGAACAAAATATAAATATACATAATATATGTTAAATGGATATAAATTTAATTATTGCATATTTTTGGAAAAAAAGTAAAATTTGAATGTGATAAAAGTTATATTAATGTTACGATTGTATTGAAGTTTTATAGACTTCAAAGTGCAAACACACATTTACATACCCTAAACCAAAAAAAAAGAGATTGGAGTTTAAAGCATTTGTTTGGTTATTGTAAGGCAAGTATTAATACTCCCACCTTAAAATACACCAAAACATTTGGAATCAATTTCTGGGTAGACTTTACTACTCCTTCCTACCATCTGGTTGGTTACTGGTGGTGATAATCATTATATCAGTTAGCTACAACACAAGTTTTCTTAAACAATGGCAATATCTTCTTCCCACAGACCTATTAACATACTCCCGAGCCTATGGAAGGTATTCGAGAAAGCAATTTAAAAGAAAATTACTCTATTTTTAGCGACAGAAATACAATTTATGTTTATGAATTTGATTTCTATGAAAAATGCGCCATCAATCATTTGCATAGAATATCTGGAGAATATATCTTGAACTAAGAAAATATCGATTTTGTCGCTAAAATTTTTAACAAAGTTTGCAACCATGTTTCCATAGTTGAATGGATCTTTCTTAAATTGCCGTTTATTTCGATTATATATAACAATTTTGCATTCCACAAAGCGGTGTTTTGGGACTAACGCTTTAACTAATATATACAACTGATTTACTAACAAATATGACTTTCTCAATGCTTGAAGATGACGAATCCCTATTATAGCGAATCACATAAGATATCTGACTAAATAAATACATATCTCCGAAGTACAATGGGACAGAGTCGATTTTTAAGGATTAAATATATTATATGTTATACGCGTTTGAATTTTCAACTTTAAAAACTACACTCCACCAACACAAGAGTATATTAACTTTGAGATTTCATGTATAACGCCAAAAAGGTATCATCTAAGACCCCCATAAATATTATTTCCTTAAATAAAAATCGGAGTCGATTTAACTATACCCGTCTATCTGATAAAAACATTCTCCGAGTTCCATGAAACTTGTTCTCGTTCTTGACTTCAAAATTCTATAAAATATTTTTATTTAAATTTTCTACAACAAGCAACTGGATTAAAAAGGAATTCAACCAAAATCGGAGCAATAGAAAAAATCTTATAAATTAAAATATGCAAAATGCTGTTTCAACTTTAATTCAATGTGCCATATATGTTGCAAATTTTAAGATAATTTTCAGAAATTTGTCATTCTTATTTATTTTGGTGTAATTAACAGAAAGAAACCAGTTCGTGTTGTGAAATTTCTAGACTATAAGGCCCCTTCCTGGAATATGGTTCTAAGCTTATAAAACACTAAAATATGAACCAATTCTATTGAAATTCAGATCTCTAAGTTTTTGTTATTAAATTATCAAAAATAAATAAAAATACGCGTTTCCCGTTTCCCTTTTTTTCTATTTTTGAAAATTTCATCAAATTAAAAAATGTATCGAATGTGTAAAATTTCTTAATATTTTTTATGTTTTGTTTTTTTTTGATTAAATCCATGATATAATAAAAAATAAAAGAAAAAGCGGTTTAAAATTTAAAGATACCGATTTTTAACCTGATAAATATATATTTTGAAGCTTAATCATCAAATATAATATGAATTTTAGACTAAATTTTAAGATGTTATCATATTTCAAATTTCAGTTCACTTTACTTCATTTATTTTGGTGTAATTAACAGAAAGAAACCAGTTCGTGTTGTGAAATTTCTAGACTATAAGGCCCCTTCCTGGCAATATGGTTCTAAGCTTATAAAAACTAAAATATGAACTTCAATTCTATTGAAATTCAGATCTCTAAGTTTTTGTTATTAAATTATATCAAAAATAAATAAAAATACGCGTTTCCCGTTTCCCTTTTTTTCTATTTTTAAAATTTCATCAAATTAAAAAATGTATCGCCTGTGTAAAATACAAATTTTTTATGTTTTGTTAATTTTTTTGATTTTGTAAATCCATGAGTACAATAAAAACATTGAAGAAAAAGCAAACAAAACATTTTAAAATTTAAAATAATAGTTGTATTATTTTAACACATAAAACATGAGGATATTACAATAATTCAAATACAAGTTTTTGCAAAATAATATAAATTTTTATTTCAGTATTTTAATCATTTTGATTTGGTTAAAAATATGCAATTTTAAATTTAACAAATTTTGAAGACCACAGAATCATATCATTTACTGTTGGTTTGGTATGGATAAAGTAAACCGCCAATGACAAAAACAACAAAAAATATCAGAATTTTTGCATAAACCAACATAAAAAGGACACAGATAATTCATATTAACTGCTGATAAGAATTATTTATTTTGGTGGAATTAAACCAAAACAAACTACAACGACAATATACTTAAATATGATCTCTATTGAAATTCAGATCTCTAAGTTTTTGTTATTAAATTATATCAAAAATAAATAAAAATACGCGTTTCCCGTTTCCCTTTTTTTTCTATTTTTGAAAATTTCATCAAATTAAAAATGTATCGCCTGTGTAAAATACAAATATTTTTATGTTTTGTTAATTTTTTTGATTTTGTAAATCCATGAGTACAATAAAAATACATTGAAGAAAAGCAAACAAAAATTTAAAATTTAAAGATACCGATTTTTAACCTGATAAATATATATTTTGAAGCTTAATCATTTCAAATATAATATGAATTTTAGACTATTAATTTAATATTGATGTTATCAACTATCATTAAATCAAATTTCAGTTCACTTTACTATTTTTGTCCATGAAATAAGCCACTGTAGGGCCGTCCGTCAGAAAATACTTATTATTCCAGATAATAAGGAATCTGGCACTTATTTTTTTATTTAAGGACCTACAGTAAGTCCCCTATATCTAAAAAAACTTAAAATATACAGTGCTAAAAATTTATTTCGACTTCAATATCTCCGAAACTGTAGGAGATAACCCAAACATGTAAGGGTATTTCTTATAAACATTTTCGAGAAATTTCTACATACAAAATATCATTTCTCTTAATTCCTAAATAGATTTTTGGCGAATTTTTAAAAATCAACAAACCCGAGGTGGTAAATTTTAGATGGTCAGTGACTATCCCCCTGACCATATAGTGGTTTACATTCCCCCAGAGCTACTCAGAAATACCTCACGTCGGATTAAGCGAAATTTTATTAAGATTTCTTCAAGGGTTCAGATATTAAAGAATTATTTCCGAAAAATCGATTCCTACATGATGTTGCGTAATAGAACTGTTCCCGAATCGGTAGTAGATTCTTATTAGTCTAAGAAGAAACATTTTAAAATTAAAAAAATAATAGTTGTATTATTTTACGCACACATACATCCACATGAGGATATTACAATACGTAAATACAAGTTTTTGCCTAAAATAATATAAATTCAGTATTTCAGTTTTATATCACTTTTGATTTGGTTAAAAATGTTGACAATTTTAAAAACTTTAACAAATTTTGAAGACCACAGAATCATATCATTACTGTTGGTTTGGTAGGATAAAGTAAACCGCACAATGACAAAAACAACAAAAAATATCAGAATATTTGCATAAACCAACATAAAAAGGACACAAATAAAATTCATATTAACTGCTGATAAGAATATTGTATTTATGCTGACAAAGACAAAAACAAATGGACCCAAACCAACAACAACAACTACAACGACAATAATGTACTTTATTGTATATATTCATAATGTGTGTTTGTGTATGTTGTTGCAGTTGATAGTGATGTCGATGCTGATGTTGATGATAATGACAATGATGATACTGTTTGTTTGAAAGTTGGTTGGTTCATTTTGTTGTTATTTTTATTAATGTTGTGGACGATGGCGATGATGATAATGTTGATGTTTGTTGATGACAATGAGTCAATGGCCAACAAAATAACAAAACAATATATGTATGTATTTTCACTCATTACATGACACAAAACCATCTAAGTATGTATATACGTAGGTATATACATACATATATACGCCTTTAAAACGTATTTTACATATATGAAGGTAAACAAAACCTGAGTATGGAAAAACTAGGAGCAAAATATTTATTTTCAAATGATCATAATTTTTAATCTTCATTTGCGAAGTTCAAAAGGATAAAACTCTTTTTTATTAAAATCGTTGTCATTATTTTGAACGGAGCAAAAAGTTTTTTACTCTTCTCTCAGTTGAGAAACAAGAGAATTATTTTTTAACTCACTTAAGAATGCGAAATAGTTGAAAAGGAAAAAAATATGCTCGAACACAAACAAATTTTACGCAAACTTAAAAATCAAACAACAAATGTAAACTTATCTTAATATGTAAGTAAGTCTGTATATACATACCAAAGTTGTAAACATACAAACATCCCTTTTTCAACATAATAAAAAATAATTTTGCTGCCACAAACAACTTCAAAACAATTTGTGCGAATATAAATATATTTTTAAACTCTTTTTTATTTCAACTTTATTATTTGTTTTTACCACTTTTTATAATTAAATTCTTTTCAAAAAGCTATAAAAAATTAACTCTTTTTTAAAAATTAATATTAAACTCTTTGAAAGATCCGATTTTGTGAAGAGTCAAAACATTAGTATAACAGTACCATGAACAAAGATGTAAACATAAAAGACACACAGTAAAAAGGTAGCTCTGAACATATAATCTATAGGAAAGTCACTAATTAAAACAAGGTTATATTCACATGTTTTAAATACTTTCTGCTAGTAACATGTGCGAACGTATCTTAATCGATTCAGTTGTTAATTTGATGCAAGAATGTAAATACACCAAATTGTGTGGGTCTGTGATGAAATCTTCTTAGCGTTACAGACGGATTGACAAATATACCCTCCTCGCCATTTGTGTCTATGCCTATATTAGTCTATAATATTTTGCGATTATTGCCTCATCCATGCACTAAGCTTCATTCCATTTCATGAAACAGTTTCAGGAATATGCGATATTAAAATTAGTTGGGCGAGACCCAAAGTTTCAAGTGTAAATCTCGACTTCCTTACTCGGAGAATCTTGTTATGTTGTGACAAGGAAATTATAGTGTTCAGTCAGGTTAAATATCTAAGTGTTATACTTAATAGGGAATTTAAATGATGACTACATCTGGAGAAAAGAACGAAAAAGGCTCACAAGTGCAGTCTTAGAATAAGTGGTGCTTTAAGAACAACACCTATCGGAGCATTGGAAACAATACTCTGTGTCCACCCCATTGAAATTTACCTTACTTCGTATCGGTACCCCAAATCATATCATCAACATATTATAAATGCTCTGTATGGATATTAATATCGGGTAATCGTAGTCGAACTGGAACCTGATGCAAATGTACGTAGGAGCTCATTGCTTTAATGTTCAAGCGGGATAACAGAACAGATCTGGTACTCTTTAAAGATGAACCAGAAAGTAGATTATGTCTCTAATTAATTCGGTGCTACAGGCGGAGATACGTGCGCTCAGGGAGTCTATAATTTGGACTAGGAAAAACTTGCTCGAAAGCCAAAGGGTAACTCGGGCATTAGAATCCGAGGATACACATTCACGAACACTTCTCGATTGCAAAGAGACTATAAATGATTACTCGGCAAATGAAACGTTACACATTACCTGGTTACCTGGCCACGATATAGTGATTGTATATGTAGAAGCAAATAAATTACCCAACGAGGCTAGATTTTTGCCAATGGAGGGCTTGGAAAATCCGATGTCTTTTATTACATTGAAACCCGGGCTACATAAATGGACGAGAAAGTTTCATGAAACTATGTGGAACACTGATATGTTTGGGAGAACTACAAGAATATTATGGGGCGACACAAAGAAAGAAAATCATGGATATTTTAAATCTGAGAAAATGGACACCTCACCCTATGACATCATCTTAACCGGATAGATGTTACCAAAGACATCGAGTGTAGCGCAACGAAACAATGGAACCCTCGTATGACTGTTCAGCTTTCGCAACACGGAGATCCCAAAATTTCATGAATACCACTTTATCAAACACAACCTACCTCAGGGACATTGATTGGAGAAAATTATGGAAATTCTCGCACGATATACAAATTGCTCAAGGTTTCAACCATATGGAAACCAATTCGTCTTATTTGACAATGTATTCCTATGCATATACACATACATAGAAAAAGAAAATTTTCAGCAAAAAGTTGTGAAAAGTTTACATATATTGTATACCGATTGTCTCAGAATCACTTCTGAGTCTACTAAATTACTATCTGAGTCTATTGATGATGATTTTTTAATAACTGAAACCCACTTTCCAAATTTTAAAACGATCGTTTAACATGTAACCGTAACTCCCATACAGATCCACGTCTGAAAATCATTTTAAGGTGCAGAAATCTCAAAAAATTTTAATGTTGTCATAACATTTATTGTGTTTAAGAATTAAACAACCAGAATGCGTTATGGTATTCAGTATTATGTAGTCGAACTTAAACCATTATTAAACTTTTACTTGTTATATTTGACAACTATTTCCACTGACAGGTTCATGTTTCCTTTCCGCTTCAAAAACATAACTTTTGAATGTCGAAAAGGAAGATTCAATAATCAGTAATATTTAAATGAAAACAGATTATCAGTCTTCCCAAAGTATTTTTGGACTCAAAATTCGACGCTTTACCGTTTTCTTGAATTTTGAGATATACAGATCTAATCTAATCTAATCCAATCCAATCTAATCTAATAATTTTTATAGCACTGTTTTTCGTACATTTTACTTCTGAACTCAATGAAAGATCTTAATTTTCATGCCATACACATACATAACCACAGATATTCATATAAAAATATTTTTCTCTATTTTTAACTTTTTTGTTTATAAACAAAACTTCACGTGCAAATTTATTTTGGCCAACAAACAAACAAATAAAACCCATCGGCCAAATAAAACCTCAAGTGAAAGGGAAAATTGTTCGCAACAAAAAGTGGAGAAAATTAAATAATTTTTTCCTCTGATTTAATAGCATTTTTTTCCATGTTATGGATTTTTGTATAAAATTTCAGTTTTTTTTTTTTAAATTTATTTTGGTTTTTATTCGGGTATAAAAATATTACTTTACATCTGTTCACTGGATTACTTTTTCAGTTAAATTTGTGGTTATTTAAACTTGTAAATAATATTCAGCAGTTGTATTGCATTCTAAATGCTTAAGTTCAAGCTTTCTTTCGAAGAGCTTTGAATGATAGATAGAAGAGATTTAAGTAAGAACATTTTAACGGGTCAGCTTAAAAACTGATCTGATCATATTCTTCAATATATGTAAAAATTTAAAAATGTTTTATACCGAATCAATAAACGCATATAATTAAATCGAATGAAATTTTTCCACAATATTTTTTTTAATTCATTATTCCATAATATGTCAATAATCAAGAAACAATTGTGCACATATTATGTGTATTTCTTCAATGAAGATGTTGACATCGATTCCCATTCTAAATATGGGCAGTCTATCATCTCCTGTTAACTTTTGAATCGTCATATACAAAAGCTCCATTGTAAAAAGCCAAAATGATCTATTATAATATTTAAGCTCTGGCAATGAGTCGAATCCATTAGTTGATTACTTATAATACCCTGCAGCACAGGTGGTAAAGACTTTGTCATTTCGCATATAAGAAGGATCCATAATCAAAATCTGAGTCGATTACAAATACCATAAGTGGTGATCAGGGTAGACTAAATGGAAATGCGTTTGCCTGCCTATCTTTTGGAAACATTCTCACGTCTTGAATAATTGTCCTTGATGTTGCGTTAAGCAGTTTGCTATTTAAAAGCAAATATCGTGTCATATTGGTCGCAAATATGTCATGTACCATTTTCACTGTAGGTTTCTTAGAGAATTGTCGTGGAGGATATTTAAGATTCGACATATCCGATTCACAAAGTGCATATGACGATCAGTAATATTTGTAACTAATTAAACGAATAACTACTCTTATTTGGTTTTAGGTCCCATATAAAGCTCATTCCTGGAATTAAGATTAGATTTTATAAAAATCTTAAATGCGATCCATTTCTATATTTTTTACTTATTTTCACAACGACCCATATTTGGTTAAAGATCTTATATTGGAACCCCTTTTCACGGAATAAGCCATTAAGCCCAAGAGCTTTAATATACTCCAACCCAACAAAACTATTTTTCTAATTGTCTTGAATATTCTTTCTTCATTAATTTCATCGGAATACAGTTCATATATATGTACCCATTTTCCTTATTGGTCATGTGACAAGAACGACCAAAAAGACACTCTTACCACAGAGGACCTTTTTGCCATATTAAGATATTTCAGAAATAATCTGGAACTGATATACTACCAAAGCTCTGCCAACATCTGTTCTAGCGAATCTTATAGAATTTGTTCCACAAAAAAAGAAGTTATTATAAGGACTAAGGTCAAAAAATTCTCAACATGTACACATGTTATTAAAAAAGAAACGATACTAAGACGAAGACACTTTTAATCACTTGTGATAAAATTTTGAATCTTTTTCCGAAACATTTTCATTAACCTTTTTTAGTGCTTTTTGTCACTTTGTTCGACCAGGAAGTCCATCATATTTTGAACATTTTATTATGCTATGCAGTTCTCTTTCAACAAGAGCCTAATGTCGCTCCACTGGTCTTAGACCCGTGCAGTTTAGAGAGTTTGTCTCTCTTGATACAAATATCACATTATTGTTCTTGTGCCGTTTAATGGTTTGTTTTATCGAAAATGCATATTGCTTGCCATACCAGGAACTTTTTGAGAAATTTTGACTGCTTTTGAGTACCAAATTTTCCTACCAAATAGCTTGGAGCCAAATGTGTTTATACTTTTTGATTTTAAAAACATCATGTGGACCATTAGATCTACTTGAACCAGGTTTTCTATGAGCAGACAAGTTCTTCCGGTACTGTTTCATAACAATAAAAACAGTGACTTGATTAAAAATGATCAAATAATGCTTAATTTAAAAGTTTTGATGAAAAATTTTACATCTTTCGAAATGTGAAAAATTGCTTAGGTTTTTGAACAACAAATTTTAAAGTTTAAATTATTTTACAAATGAAATAATAATAATTTTTTTGTTGTCAAACACATATTAATAATTAAAAAATTAAATTAATAATTTCATTAATATGTTTAAGGAGAATATGTGTACTTACTGGAAAAAGATTGCTTAGGTTTCGACCAGCACTGTATGTTATGTAAAGAGGGCATAAATTGATAAAACATTGAATATACATTTTAAATTATCATATCCATAAATAACGCCCGCTGATATTAAATATTTCATCGCACATTTTTAATTTTCAACATCAATTGTTACTTTAATTACATTTTTGACATTGAAACTGTTTTTTTGTACTCAAAAAAATGAAAGAAAAAGTTTAAAATACTAAATTTAATATTCCTTCTTTTATTTTTTCATTCTTCTCTTATTATTTTCTGCCATTAATAAACATTTAATATCCTTTATTAAGGGCTCTTCTATGTTTTTTTTCTGTTATTAAAAGTTAAAGGGTTGACTTTGAGATTTTACTTTCCTTTAAAGTAGAACCAAAAAAAAAGTACTTTTTGATATTTCCTTTTGTAAAGTGACCTTTTGCTAATTTAAAAAAATTAGCATAAAAATTTATACAAATTATGTAAATTTATTTATGTCTTTGCTGCATTAAAAAAACAAAAAAAAATGACATGAATTAGTAATTTAATTTATTCCATTAAAATTTTTTTCTAAAGCCTTCCATGGCTTATGGATGCCTAATTAAAAATAATTAAATTTCATGAAATTGCAAATTAATTGAAAGCGCGAAATGATTACAATGCTAAATCATCATTACGTATGAAAATTAACTTAATAATTAAAGTTAAGTTAACAATTGTTAATAACGGACTAAAAAATTGTTAAAATTGTGTTAAAGACCTTTTTTAAATTTGCCATTTTATCATGTTATAATTAACTTTAAATGACATATTTATATAAAATCGGTTATAAATATTATTCAAATTAACATTTCCCTTATTTAACATTAAAAAAGAAATAAAACTGATTATGAATATGAATTTTTTACATTTCTTTAATAATCAATTTAAACTTTAATCATCATTAATTACAGTGTTGCTTCAAACTATAGACATATTTAACAAGTAAGAGTATAGAAGTCCATAAGTCCCTTACAGATGAGCAAAAACATCGGTAGTGTCTCACATAAGCATTCTTTTGCATTGAAATATCACACTGTGTTAGCAGTCATGTAGGAGAGATTAATTTGTATACCCTCAGCCACAAATGGTGGAGAGCGTAAATTAACTCTGCCAACGAAAGGATTAAGATCAGACAATTCTTAACACATTTTTTGAAGTATATATTGTTAATTTGATTAAAATGAGTGACCAAAAACGGCGTACAAAATTATTAACTATTTTCAACAAAACCCAACTGAGTCCTACAACAGGTTGACCAAGCATTAGAAGGTCCGAAGTCAAACTATATTATTATACAGTACTGGTAGAAAAATATTTCAGATAGAAGAAATGGTTCACATGATGTATCTAAAGTCGTAAAATAGAAAGCATTTTCAAAAGAGGTCCCAACACATCCGATAGGAAAGCAACCCGGTTCACTCCTTTTATTTGGAAAAGTTAAAGCTAATACAGGTTCTAAAGATAGAGCACGAAAATTTAAGTCAAGTTTTCTTAAAAAATATATTATTCGTTACTTCTAGTTCATTCAAAGGAATGTTAAAGAAAAGTTTAGGACCCAATAGCATTCAAATTTTCCCAAGAAGTTTTTATAGAAAATGCTGTTGTGACAAAAGAGATTAATCACTTATTTCAAGAAATGCTTACAGACTTCAAAATGTGTCCAATTATTTTTTGTCTGCCTTAGCATCCAGTCACCTTAGCAACAAGCACTTAATTGGAATAATTTTGTATTTGTACCAGTGGAGAGATATTGAGCTCTTTTTAAAAGAGATTTTAAACATAAACATAATTTCATCACCAGTGATTAACACAATTTTTTTATTGTAAATTGTAATAATAATTTCAATAAAATAAATTTAAATTATAAGTTTAGTGGTTTCGTTTTTATAACATATATGTATGTTAAGAATTTTTGAATTTTGCTCCTTAATTTTGTCAAATTCTAGCTTAGCAATTTGGAGAACTATTCCTAAAAGGTTTTTTGAAACTTTGTTGCATTACACAAAAGCCTATAAAATAATCTTTAAGAAAATACAAATAAGGTACAGATTACTTAAGGAAACTAACTTTAATTAAATCTTTTGGCAAAAAGTCATTAAAACATTGAGAAATTGATAAAATCTGGACTGCTCCAAAATCGCCCAAATATTTAAATTTAAAATTTTTGAAGCTCAATATCTCCTAAGGAAAGAATTCTGAACATTTTTAAAATAGGTCCAAATATAAATCTGGGTACATTTAAATATTTTAAGGCCCAAGATGTCCAACTTAGGGGCTTGTTATTTTAACAAAGTTTAAAATAAACATTAAAATTCGCCTTCGCCTTTGCTATCGTTGAAGTCGGACTAAACGTGAGAAAGTTAACTGTATTTAAACAAGAAATTAACTGAAAAAACTGTGTATTTAATTCTTAATTTCTTGTTCTTTATTATCATAAAAAAGATTTTTTAGACCCCATCTGTAATGTGTTAATATATTTTTATATAAAACTATATAAAAATTAGGTCTTTGTGTTCTCTTTAGCAGAGAAACATTTTAAGAATCTTGTTTCATAATTTCCTTTCAAAATTTGCTTCTTTTCCTAGCGTTGTTAAGAAAGATATGTATATCGATAAGATAAAAAAAAATAATGAAAAAAAGAAAGAAATTAACAAGTCCATGTTTTCAAGGGATAACTAGGAACGGCACGCATGTTCTTGCTAACTAGCTAGTTCGGCAGTGGTGGGCAGGGATCTTGTTCCTGTATACCTTCTATTATATTACAAATATAAAAATTAACATGCGTTTGGATTGCCCTTTAAATAAATAAATAAATACTTCCTTAATTATTATAAAATAAGAACCTGTGAACATAGCTTAGATGATATTGCTATGGGCCTCAATACCCTCCCATCCGTGTTTCTTTTGTTGACCTAAAATTAATTATAAAAAGAAACCCTAACACACTTTTACCTCGCCAAAGACCTTAAAAAGTTTCACAATATAAGACTAATAATTCATATTAAAGTGAATTTAGATTTATTATATAAAGATTTCAATTCATATTAATCTAATTAAAAAGCTATATAAATGTCTTAAAACTAATTTAATAAAAAATATTTATAATAATTTAATAAAGTAATAATGATCATTAGATCAATTTAGGGTTAATTAGAAACAAAGAAATTATCATCTTATTATTCTCTTATTATGTTTTTTTTTTAATATTAAAACTCTCTTTTACAAATAAGAGATTAAAAATATCAGGTAATAATTTTCAAGCAATAATTTCTTTGTTATAATTGTAGTAAAAAAAATAAGAATGAAAATATCAAAAGAAACTTACAAAAACAATTGTCCAACGCTGCATGAAGGCCTTCTGCATCTCGATGACATTTGTATGATGATTTTTTTTTTTGTAAATTGCTTTTGCTAATATAGGGTATTCAGTTAATAATATAAATTTAGGGAAATTTGCAATTAATACGTTATTGGTTCATTTTATATTAATTAAATTAAAAATAAGGATTAGTTTAATGTGATGCTTCCGATAGTGGTATAAAACTAGTATATTATATCGTTATTATGTTAATAGGGATATTAATATATAATATATTTTTATAATATTTAATAGATTTTTTTGTTTTTCTAAAGAAAATAAAATGTTAGGAATATTTTTACGATAAAAAAAAATATATTCGATATAAGGATTAATGTATAAATATAAATTTGAAATCCGAAACAATTTTAGATTTTCGCGACATATTTGGATTACTTTTATAAGGTGTTAATTATTGGTTTAATTACTTTTAAGACTTTAAAATATTTTACATATTTATTAGATAGATATGATAATATGGTTTTTGTGGTTACTAATTTTGAATATAATTAGAATTAAGTTGCATAATCACATCATAATATTAAGAAACGGAATGATTAGTATAAGTAAGATTGATTTGCAAAAATTTAGTATATATAAGGAAAGTAAAATATTAATTCACTGATGGTTGAATATTTGGATATTCCTTTATATGTCTATGATGTGGCTTTGGCTTTCCTGGTGATGACTTCCACTGACGTAATGCCAACATGTGGCATACACGTGGTCGCATTCGGCCAGTTGCACACAGGAGATAATTAAAAGAAACTGGTAGAAATTTGTACAGATTGATTCTTCCTGGTAATTGATGGAAAATAGTTACTCTAAAATTGGGTTTTATGCATAATATATATAAAAATACCTTTCTCAGTAAGAACCTTAACAGATATACCGAAATATGGATTTCTTGAAATATTGCGTTTTCTTCTTGAATAGCAGTTAATAGTTATATCACACAATAGTACTTCCACGTTAAGTTTATAAAAATTTAAATTCACTTTAAAAAAAAAATATGTAATTAAAGTGAAAACCACGTGCTGATTTTCTTTTGTAATTTTTTTTTAATTTTTTTTCTTTTAATTTATAAGAAATTCACTAATGTTTCACCTTTCGTTGTCAAATTGGAAAAGAAAGAATTTTTCCTTGAGATGACTTATTATAGCTTACGAAAAATTTCATCTTCCTTTTCACTATGTTTCACTCAATGCAAAGCTGAGTTTAAAATAAAGCTTTTTTTTCTATATTCATGCTCTCCTTTTCCTCTTTTAATTTATCCATACATGATAAAAGTAATAGGTGAGATTTAAGTACTTTTTACAGCTAAACAAATATATCAGTGTTGGACTTAGAAAAACTAGGGAATTTTTCGTACTAATATTTATGAATGTAAAATTGTTATAACATAACATATAAATTTCGTCCACTTGTTCCTTACTCAATTAAAAAAAATCTTTTTTGAATAAAGAAATGAAACAAAAGTAGAATAAACAATTAAATATGTAAGCGCTTGTAATTAACCCTACAATGTTGTAAATAAAAATATACAAAATTTTGCAAATTTGAATTTTGGAAAAATTGAAGTATTACACATCTGTGTGTCTTTTGGGTCGCAATTTCGATAATAATCTTCTGAAAAAACCCGAAGAAACTAAATTGTGCTGGGGCCATTGTTTGACGTAGCTCCCATTTAAAAACTTTTCCGGAACTGGTTTTATATCTTCTAAAACCCTTAAAAATAAACCAATTCTATTGAAATTCGCACAATTTATTTTCTAACTGTTAAATGTTATCAATTTGATCAATATTGGTCCATAATTTGGTATAATCCCGTACCGAAAAAAAATTTAAACTTATAAAACTTTTAAACATGAAACAATTCTATTGAAAACCGACATAATTATTGCTCTATTTATCTTAAGTATATGTTACTAATTTGATTATATGCTTTAATTCCAATAGGCCCCTTTTCAAAAAAGGGTTTTAAATTTAATATAACTTAATTGAAATTGGTAAATTGTATTTTTAACTGTCTTTAATACATGAGTTTGCTTTCATATTATCGGGGCAAAATAACTATTATTTCGTCTTTATAACCCCAATTTCTGGAATATTGTTTTAGTCTTTAAAGGTCTTGAATTATAGGCCAATACTATCGAAATTCAGACATTCATCTAAATATTCTAAATATATGTAAATTATGTAATGGATATTGAAATATTCTCAACTCATGCTATATTTTTGCTTAAAATTGCAGATGGAGGGTATTTAAGATTCGACATTGCCGGATAAAATATTCTTACTTATTTCTTTTATCTTTAAATCTGTCGATTATTATAAGGTCCCTCTTTCCCTCCCATACTGATCAGTAGTTTTAAAAACAATTTAACGCTAAACTTTTAATTCTCTTCCAAAGTTCTCAAAGGACCAATTATTTCAAGGATTTTGTGTAGCGTATATATCTTTCTAAACATTTCCTTTCACCAATTTAAAAAATCCATTAATGTCTTTTGCATTTTACAGTTATTTTATAATTAAATTTATTACATTCTTATTTACCTTTAACAAAGTTAAAACTGTGCAATAACTGTACAAACTCATATTATTATTTAAATACATAATCAGTAATATTATTTTGATTACATCCATATATGAATGTGTGTATGTTCACATAAAACTAAATACATCTACTTTACTATATGATTAACACTAGAAAGACTGAAATTATGTATACAACTATAATGCCCAAAAGCAGCCAAAATGACTTTATTAAATAACAAGTAAGGAAGTAGGTTTTCAGGAATTATATAGTCAATCTTTCGCCACATTATGATACCCTTGACCTATAGTGTACAACCCTCGTAGATGTTTTATTATGTGATTTTTATTTATCATGATATAAACATTTATGTGAAATTTGTGAAGTTTTACGTGATATTTCCCAGTAGTTCATATATGTTACCTATGAGAAATTATAGATCGACACTCGTAAAGTTTAGAACTAATAGAACACATCTCAGTCATACTAATTTTTTTTCTCAATAATATTTTTGGAGATTTATATACTATAAAGTGATTTTCGGAATAGTGTCCTGTATGGGAACTGTGGTCGTTTATATACCAATCATTCTGAAATTTTACACATATAATTGGACTAATAAAACGTTCACTTGTGCTTAATTGTATAAAAATATTTTAAATTTTAGAAATAATCATATAACGACCTGAACTTAAGCATAGACTTTACAAGAGGAGTCAACCACCCAACCTGGCGAAATCGTTACTTCGACCCAGAAATAACGATTCTTAAAGGTTTATGTTTGGTGTAAATGCTTAAAGTTACATATACCATCATAAATAAATAATACGCCTATCTTAGGGTAGGGTATACTAAAAGTAATTCTGTCCTGTAAAACAGTTACTTGAAAAATTTATTGGTACCAAATATAAAAACTCTCAGTGTGGTGGTTTTTTAGATATTCTGTGTATAGGGGATAAATCTCCATATATTCAATCCATCCTTAATTTTGTCTAGTAAAACAGTTCTTGATGAAGTGGTTGAGACCAAATTTAAAAATTCTCGCTATTATAATTCTTTAGATATTCAATGATAAAAATTTGCTTTGAATAGCGGTTAATTCTCGCCCTGATCCTAATCATCCTACATTTTGCCACGTAAAACAGTTTCCTGTAGAATTGATTAAAACAAAATTTGAGTTTTCGCTGTTGTATTGCTTTAGATATTCGATAATGAATATTTGCTTTGTATGGGCGGAACTTTTACCCCTGGTCCTATCGAAATTTTTTATAACCATGTTACTTTCGGGTATTTAGGGATCATTCTGTAAAAGTTTCTGCAAAACCGGTAGTTTAGCCTTATATAAGTCCAAAACAAACCAACAAACACAGATTCATTTTTATATGTATAAATAGAAAGTCACCAAATTCGATGTTAAATACATACAAATTTCAATGACAATACATATATACTCTTTTTTGAATCCCCCATCACCAAAGGTGGTGATGAACACATATTAACTTTTTCATTCTGTTTGTAACGCCAAGAAGTTATTCTCTAAGACCCCATAAAGTATAGTTAATGTTGCCCGAGTATTTGTTGTTGTCGAAGTTTGTTGTTGTAGATTATTTATTTTTACAAAAATTAACTGGATTTAAACAAGAAATCAACTATAACATACGGGTATATGTTTTTTATTATCAAATAAAAAAATATGCAAAAAATATATATTACTTTTGATACAGTGAAATTTTTCTGAAGTTATTGTTCGATCTTGCAACCATATAAGGCCCTTTCCTGGAATAGGGTTAATATGAACCAATTCTATTGAAATTCGGCACAATTTATTTTCTAACTGTCTTGAATATATGTTATCAATTTGATAAATATTGGTACATATTTTGCTATCTTCCATATAAGTCCCCTTCATGGAAAACTTTTGAATAACTTTTCATGGAAAACTTTTCGAAATTCGGCACAATTATTTTTATAGTCTCTCATATATATTATTAATTTGGTCAATCTCGGTCCATATAAGAGCATCTTCCGGAAAACAGTTTTGAACTTGAATACAACAAGAAAGAAGATCGAATTATTTGTTAACCAACTTTAATATAAGTTATTAATTTGACAAACTTCGGTTCATATTTTGCTATATCTCTCACATAAGCGCACTTCTCGGTAAACAGTTCTGAGATTATAAAACTAGCCAATTATGACCTGTATTAAATATCTAAGAACCAATTTTATTTAAATCGTAACGATCATTTTCTAACTGTCTTGCATATGTATTACTCTCTTAGCGAATATAAGTCTATATTTTTTATAGTCTCGTTCCCGGAAAAAACTGATATAAGACTATCAAACATGAAACAATTCTATTGAAAATCTATGCAATTTTTGCTCTACCTTAAATATATGTTATTAATTTGAAAATTATCGGGCCATAATTTGTTATAGTTCCCATTTAAAGCCTTTTCTCAGAAAAAAGTTTCAATAAAAAATACAATTGTACCTGTATTTTTAAACTGTCTTCAACATATGATTTTGGCTTGTAGATTATCAGGCCAAATTTGGTTTTTTTATTTTCTTTATTAACCCACTTCTTGGAACATTGTTTTAGACTTAGAAGAATTTTAATAATGGTCCAATTTTATCGAAATTCATACATTTTTTAAGTTTTTTTGTTATACATAACTATTTTAATTTATATTGCAATATCCTCATCTCATGCTATTTTTTTCCATTTTATAACTGGTGCAGGGTATTTAAGATTCAGCATAGTCGATTATAGCATTCTTACTTGTTTTCAATTAAAATTAAATAAAGTCAAAATGACTTGCTTAGGCAATCTAGTGTTAAATTCAATTTCCTTGAATACTTGTTAAATTAAATTGTCCATTCTGAAAACTTCGAGACTTCAAATTAAAATAAATATTAACAAAATATAATAAATATGAATAGAAATTTCAAAGTTAATTTTCCTGGAAAAACTTCTTAAAATTAATTAAGAAACATTGCAATTTATGATTAAGAAATCTGTTAAAATATTTCCTACATTAAATATATTAATGGATGCAGGTATTTACATAAGATATTTTTTATATAAAAAAATTAATAAATTATATTTTAAGATTATAAATCACATTTATTAGGTTTTAGTCGTAACATATAGTTTTTGGTCAAATCTTCACAAGAAGTGTATATGGTTTTCATCAAAAATTTAAATCGTTTGTTAATTATGTTAATCTTTTATAGAATGATATCTGAAACAAGTAGGAATGTTATACTCGCAATGTAGAATCTACAATATACTCCACTATAAAAGGAACTTGTTTCTTGATTGATAATTCTTGGAATGGTAATAAAGGATATAAAGCTTTATTTTACTCCAAAATAGTATTCTTCCAAATACATAAATACCAAAATACATAAAAACATACAATGCCCAAAAAGTGCCTGGCAGGAACGCGGCTAAATAGTTAGAGGCCAAAAGAAGGTCAAGTTTTCAGAAAAATATCCTTGCTGGATGACGAAACGTATTTTCGCAACTTCCTGTCAAACATTTTATGATGATGTAGCTCAATTTCTTGAATTGGCAAAACTATGCATTACAACAGGCTCCATAAATAAAAAATGTATATTAAGGAACGTTCACAAAAAAGGTTACTTCCATTCCTTTCCATTATTTTTTGGCCTGACTTGTGTCCTGCCAATATGGTAAACAAATGACACCAAAAAACTTGATATTAATACCAACAGATGAAAGTTTTCAAAATTTCCGGATGCTAAGGCCATTGGAAAGATACTGAACGCTTGTAAAACGAGGTTTCAAGAGCTCAAAAAGGAGTCTAAAAGTGTGGTAGATTTTAAAAGGAAATGAACTACCTGTTAGTGCAAAGCGACAGAAGGCACTATAATTATGTTAATTGAAGGTTTCCTAAAAAGCTTAGGATTTCATCACAAGTAATCAAAACTATAAAAATATATTTTTTTAATTTTAAAAATAATTTCAATCCAATAAAAAACTGTAGTTTAGGGGTTTAGTTTTTATGAACATATATGGTGTATTAAGAATTTTTCGATCACACTCCTTAGATACAGTGTTATGTGGTCTGACTTTAGTCGCAAATTGCGATTTTTTCAACTGCTTGTGACATTTTGTGTACTCTTTCAAATTTCCCCTTTTTGTCTCTTTTTTCATAATTTGGATTATCGGCGTAAAACTTCACAAAATTTTATTAATTTTGTTATAAATGGATAAATCAATAAATTTTATATAAATTATGGATCAAAAAAAATTAAAATTGAGAACGATAGAATCATAAAAATTTATAAACGATACTTCTGCGAAATCATAATGGAAATCGAAATAACGATAAATTTGAGAAAAACCTTATTGGTGGTTAATATTCCAGATTATTTTAACATTAAACGGGAAAGAGTGTAAATTTATAGTTTAAAACTATTCAAAAAATTTTAAT
This sequence comes from Cochliomyia hominivorax, assembly GCA_004302925.2. Classification (NCBI taxonomy): domain Eukaryota; kingdom Metazoa; phylum Arthropoda; class Insecta; order Diptera; family Calliphoridae; genus Cochliomyia; species Cochliomyia hominivorax. The sequence goes on from PYHX02000467.1 coordinate 57,994,442, forward strand.
TTTTTACAAATTAAATCCATGGCGACTTCTGTTCATCTTTTGGATGCGACTTTATTTTCCAAAATCCGCTTTTTGTGTGACTTTTCAAAAAATCTCAACGGTAACGAAGTTAGATATCAATTGAATCAATTAAGTCACATTAAGTATACGTTTAAAGTTTCAGCTTCAACTAAATTTTTTTGACCTCATGAAATATGTAATGTTTACACAACATACATTTTATGTCAAAAATGGCAAATATTGCATTTTAAAGGATAAATGAATAATAATATTACACCAATGAAAATGTGATCAAAATAAAATAAATTAAACAATTAACATGTTGGTGATAACCATAAATGTTTCCCGCGAATATGTTAGTGTTTGGGGCGAACATATTGCAAATTGACATTTCTATGCGTGTAGTTATCCTAATTATGTATATAGCTCCACATAGAAAATAAACTTTTAAAAGTTGCCTTTTGTTTCTGCTCATCCGATTTGATAGTTTTTGACAAAAAAAAGTTGATATAAATTTCACTAATAACAGTCAGACCGACGCATGAATGGAGCGACACAGTAATAAAAATAATAAATTTAATAAGGAGTTCTTAAAAAGTTTTTTTAATTCTCTGAAACTTCAATTAAACTTGCACTTAATTTTGTCAAAAAATATTAAATTCATTTTTAAAAAGATTTCAGTTTTTCAGGAAAATATCAATTTAAAGACATGTTCTATTTCATCTACATTTCATTGGAATTAAGTTTATATTTAGATTTAAATTTTTTATATTGATACATATATAATTCAAGTGTGTATTATACATGCAGCTGCGGTCAAAATAATACCACCACACGAATGTCACATCTTCGTTGGTGATTGGTGTTTTTATTCATGAATATTTTTACACAGAATTTTGCAGTCCCGTTATTCAATAAATTTAATTGGAAATACAAAATATTAGATGGAGCCCCTTCAAAATAATAGCACCATTTCTATTACACTTGGAAAAAAACATAAACAGTCCAAATAATTTTTATACGACTAAGTCTAAAAGAGTGTATAGTTGCTTCTGAAATTAATAATTAACAAAGCTTTCAAGAAAACTATTATTCGAATTAAAATAATGGGTTGGTCTAAACGCTGTACTCCAGAAAAGCCTGGACTTATGAAAAAGCATGGTTCTGTTGAATAAACTTTTGCGGTATTAAGAAATTTTATTGGACAATCAGCTAAAATGATCAGAAATGCCATAACTTACAAATTAAATTTAGGTAATCGTGGACGAAAAACTATAGAATAACCTTTAATGGTTCATCCTATATTACGACACCTGCGGGAAATAAAAACGTAAGTAATGAATCTTAGGGAATATAATTTGAAAACCCATAGACCATAAAAAGTCCCCCACTTAACTGCTCCGCATGTTAATAAATAAATTAAAGTTTGCTAAAACTTACTTGGTTCGATATATAGAAAATGAAGAAAAGTATTTTATGGACCAAAGAGCCTTAAATATTTATATTTGTAAGAAGATTTCCTAGCAAGGAATATATAAAAAATTAACAACAAAAACTTTTAAACACGACGGTTCTAGTGTTATGGTATGAATGTGCTTTTCGTACTATAATGTTGGACTTATTACCTGTTTTAAAACTATTATAAATGGTGTACGAATATGTGAAAATATAAGACGAAGTGCTGCTACCGTATGCATTGAAGTAATGTCACTGATTTGGGCCATGCAACACTAAGAAGTTACTTTTGAATAACGGAATCACTGTAAAATTGCTTGCCCAGTCTCCCGATGTAAATCCAATCAATAGTTTGTGTACATATGCACAAAAGAAAGGGGAGTAATTTAACCGACCAATAATTCTTCTCTTCTGCCTTTTTAACTTATTTTGATTTTATTAAACCATAAAATAAGAAAAACTTTTTGATTCAAAAATGACCTATTAGAGGAGACGTGTGCATTTGGTGCTATTATTTTGACCGCAGCTGTATATATGTAAACATATCTAACAATAATGTCAATATTTCACATCCATTCCAGAAGTTTTGTTATACGTTAAATTTATCTTAATGATTTATTGTTCATCAAAACAAAAAATCATCAAAAAAACCTTTTGAAATTTTACAGAAAATATTGTAAAATATTTTCGAAAAAAAAATCCTTTGGAGAAGAGAAATTTATTTAAAATACCTTGATGTTGTTATTGTTATTGTGTAAGGACTGTTTTGAACATGGAAAAAAATATTTGACCACATCAGCTGACAATATGTCATCTTTCCACAAGCAAACAATTACATCAGTGTTTTGTATTTAAAACTTTTTCAAAATTCTCTTTTTACAATTTTTGAAATTTTGTATTTATCTCTGCCTAAATGTATGGAAATTTATTACCGATTGTATATATATATACATATGAGTGTACATATGTATGTATGTATATTTGCGTGTATTTTTTGTTATGTATGTGTTGGTACATTTTATTCTATTCAAACTCAACTAAGCATTGAACCACCACACATTTGGACTTTCACACTTAAAACAAACCACCAGAACAATGATTTCATTAACTTTAAACGTTTTTAGTGATTTTTCGATTTATTTAAAAACAAAAAATTCTATTTGTTTTTTATTTTTTTTTTAACTTTTAGAACAGACATGGGAGTTGTTTATTATTTTAGTCTGATTGAAGCGTATTTGTCAACTAATTACACAGAGTTGACCCTACAAAGTGAGCTCATGTTCAATGGCATGATATAATTTTAAATGTGAGTCAACATTAACCGCATGATTTTCAAAGTTGAGAGTGACTGAAAAATATATGATACCACAAGTCCAACTTATACTCTAAAAAATTTCATGTAAATTTACTCTATAGTAGATAATTGAACTCCTACTATAAAGAGGATAAAATTACACATTGATTTTTGTTTAAAATTTTTACCCATTAAATATGTAAAAAATAAATATCTTTTATTAAAACTGTAATATTGTTTAAAAATGTTTACTTACAATATAAGTAATTTTAAATCAAAATGTTGATAATTCTATAAACACGACTATCAACATTCATACCACTTTATTTTATTTGTATTTTTGTAGACAAAAGTCTGTAAAAATTATATCAAACATTTTATGCTCAGTTTTACGCAGATTAAGTAAATTTACATCAAATCTTACTCATCTTATTAGCGTAATTTTACATTCACTTTTTAGAGTATATTATTCGAAAAATTCTAGACAACATATATAAGAGCACAGTGTTCCGAGGGCATTAGAGAAATCTTGCTTTACATACGTTTACGGTAAAAATTATTTCAGAAATAACAAAAAATAGTCGATTTTAAAATGAAAAAAAAGATACCGAATTTCAACACCCCCTACCACAAGTGCGAGTAAGTAAGTACGTTATGTTTCGTACATAAACACTTACACATACACTCACAACTATATATATAACATATATATATTTTTTTCTTAAATACAACACAGGATCAAGAGATGTGCAATAACGTAATTTTTGAATAACGTCGTTCCAAGTGAAAGTATTTTTTAAACCACTGTTCTTCAATGTTTTTTTATAAATAAAATGATTATGTGAACATGGGAGTCTCTACTAGAGTTCACACAGTGCACCGTAGGATATGAAGAGAAGTATACAAGTATCCTATTAAAATCGCTTCAGTATATTATAAGATATGAACCTATATATCAGGCAGCTGCTGAGTTCAATTCTCAATTATAAAACGATAAATTTAATTGCTTCTTTCCTTTGGATTAAAATTAAATGTTAAAAGTTCCCTTATTTTTATAATGTGACAGTTAATATAATAAAATTCTTATACTCAGAGCATAAATTCATAGTGATATATACATGTCTAATAGCAATTCTTAGGAATCCTTACAGGATAAGATCAAATCCCTCGCAATTTCATATTCCCATTTCTGGGTTTTTTTAAACAATGGAACGTTTTTTTATAAATACATATTTATGTAAAATAATACATAATACCTTCACATGCAAATGTGTGTATACGACAAATATATTTTTCACTTCCCCATATGGCTTTTCTACCGAAACACATTGTATATTAAGGTGGCACTATTTAAATAGGGGAAAACTTTATTCACTATTAAAAGAATTAATTGAATTGCATTTTATTTAAATAATCAGTCAGAGAGTTTTTCTTCACTTTTTTCTACTAAACCGATTTTGATGATTTTTGGAATGACAATGAAGTAAATACTACTTTTTATTATGCCCAAATCTTGTTATAAATTTTTCGATTTCTAATTTAGAGTTTTACGAAAATTTTTCGCTAAAACTTAGAGGTCACCTCAGATATCCGCCTATATCTATTGATATACTGAACCGATTAACCAGATTTGAAATAGGAAACTATAATCAATTTTCGGGCCAAATTTTATTGGACTCTATAAATTACTGTCGATGTGAGCGCTCCAAAAATGGACTGATCGACACAGCTAAATCGACTTTGATTTTGATTTGATACAAGAATATTTATATATTATGGGGTCTGAAATGAATCCTTCTTAGCACCACACATGGAATAACTTATGGTTGTGGAAGGCATAAAAGTAAAAAAATCATTTATTGTAATAATCAAATGATTTGATACATTATCTAAAACAAGATCAGTCAATTTCTCCTTACGTTTACATAAATCTTTGAGGAATAATGCCTTTAAGCTTCATATTGCCTTGTGTTTTGTTTATAAAGAGATTGATTTTTTGTATGTTGACCGTATGCTTCTAACAGCATTCGATCCCACGACAATTGGATCTCAGCTCCGGAGTATTCCAAATTATGCTCAGAACAATAATATTATGCTAAAGTTTTTTCTCAAGAAAGAAATATTCTAGACAACCGAATTGTTACTACAGAAACCAACAATCGATAACTTAAAAAAATCACCATTATTATAGCGGAAAAAACATGAAGTGAAATTTTAAATATTTAATGCTAAATATCTCTTAAACTACAAGAAATTACCTTATCTTTTGTATTGTTTCACTAAAATAATTCACTCAGATGAAAATCTTTAAAATCGGTTCAGACTTAGGGAATCTCGATTGTGGTTAATATTTTTATAACCCAAAGTGTCAAATTTTTGGATCCCTGTTTGATTTACAAACTCCAAATGTACAGATTTATTTCCATTTTATTATTCACATGTCTAACTTTGGTTCCAAATGTAGTTTCATAAAGTTCAAGCTTCAAATCTTAAACAAGTCTAAATCTCTGACGTCACTATGTGTAATTTCAGAAGTTATAGATTTAATTCCATTTTATTTTTCATATTTTTATAAAAAAAATAATGTCCACATGGTATCCAAACTGAAAGGGTTATAATGCAACACTTCAATTCTATAATTATGCTTAATTTAAAGTAAATCCATGCAACATGTCATATGTTTCAGAATTAAAAAAAATCGATTTTAGCCCTGCGTATAATTAATATCATCAAAAAAATATAACTCATACGTATAGATGTTTTTAATTTTATGATAAAAAATTTAAATCGATCCGCGATTTCCGAAAAAAAAATTACAAAATTTCACATAGATCCCATAATAGGGCATTTCATAAAAAATGTATTATTTCTAGCGATTTATTACCACCCTACTAATTACATACATCGCATTCATACTACATACTAAATTGTATTCCTCTTTAAACTGAAGTATCTACATTCATACGTACGTATTAACACATACATATGTTGCATGTATATTATTTCTGTTGTAGTATTCTGTCAATTTTACCATGTCATTTACAAATATGTGCACAATTGTGGTTGATATGTTAACGTACCCGAAGCAACATCGCATACGATGACATTTTAACCACAAAAAATAAAACCATTGTGTGGCAATTGCAGCACATCATAATTAGCAGTTAATAAAACAGTTTCTCTCCTCTTTTTTTTTTGTTCTTTTCTTTTTTCTCCCCTTTACTTTACCCTACTTCTGGTCCTCTCCACGGTAATGAGATCATATATACAGACACTTATTCATCTGTGTTAGTGAGAGCATACATATACACATACATCTGCATATTTGCTCAAATACTTAATTTACACGAAAACCATTATCATCATCAAGATTTACAAAAGACATTTATCGACAACTTTGTATTTACTTAGTAAATATTTATCTATAATTACATACATATGTGACATACATGTATAACACATATGTATGTGTATGTAAATGAACATATGAATTGGTTTATTTGACTTAAATTAAGGAATTTATGATTTAATTTACTACAGATGAGTTAATTTGTTAAAATTTAAATTCTTTCACAATCTCTGAATATTTAATTTATTTAATACTTTCTTCTACCCGGTGCGCTTTGCTACACAAAAGTTCTTCACATTTCAACGTGTATTAAAATAATTTCATGCAATGATTATTTGTGCGAATCCCCCGACACTGTCCGTTCTAAAATTTGATATACAATTTGAATTGCATTGAATTATAATTATAGTCTGTGTTACATTCGAATACATTGAGATCGTGCTATGAAACTTTATAAGAAGATAGTCGTTCTTAGATCGGTTTTGTGCTCTGAGCCGAATATAACACACCCTTCATCACTTACGTTTTGGAAAAAATGTAAAAAAATACATTAAAAAAATTATTTTATCAACTTAAATCCGAATTCCAGGAATTTCAAACTTAAAAACCCTCTAGAGGGTTTAAGAATTGTACTTATTTTTCTCCCGTTACGTTTGTTTTTTTACACCTGTTAGAGATATGGATTTCTTCTTTTCACATCCTTTGCTACCGTAGGAGATTGAGATATTATGTGTTGTTTTTTTAATGTTTATTCAGGCTGACAAATACCCACTTTAAAGGTGCTGACTCCAAAATAACTATTATTGGGACTAGAAGAAAGCTAATTAGAATATGTCATAATCAGAGCAACAAAGGTAGTTCCCATACAAATGTCTTCCCGGAATAAGGGTTTAAAATCATAAACCTCGCAAAATTATGTTAAGTATTAGTTCAAATCTAAATTTCGAAATGATCTCTTTATAAATGCCTGCAGATCCCGTTCAGTTATGCTAATCTCTGAAAATAAATCTCAGAAAATCTAATATTGTTATAATATTTCATATTCTTAAGACATATATAAGAATCAGATCTATTTCTAAAAAAACAAACCTTGAATCTTAACTATATATGAATTTTCTGAAATTTCGGCACAATTATCTTTGTAACTTTTTTAAATTTATGTTATTGCCCCACAGGATATAACTTCTTTTAATTTTAATTTTTTAATAAAATTTAATATTAAAAATTGTTGCCCCGCACCCAACTTTTTGATATAATTTCTATAATATAATACTTCTTATGAATCTTTCTTATGAGGCCTTTTCACGGTTTAAGGTTGATAAAATATACGATACTCTTAACTTATACAAAAATGTGTCTCGCTTTATGTCCCCACGAAAAAAAAAAAAAAAAACAAAAAACATTGACAATTAAGTCAAACAGATTTTGAAAAGCCAAGAAAAAAAATCAGTGAATGGCCAGTTAGTACCGCCATCACACTTCCTGAGAAAAAAGAGGGGAATAAAAATCAACAAAGTTCTCCATACATAAAGGGCATCATTACTTAGCTATAGAGGACCGATCTTCTGAAATTACAGTTGAAAAATTATAGAAACTAAACTTTAATATTTAGTTTAATGAAATTAAATCAATAAAGATTTAACAAATATCATGTATTTTAATGTAGTACTGGATTAAATGAAATATGATACACATACAAAGAAACCTTAATGAGCCACAAAACTACTTATATTTTGCCTCAGATACCGGTCAATATATTTTAATATGCAAAACCAATTTTATTGTTTTTAAAAATGAAACTTCTCAAGATAATAACAAATGCTCAGGCCAACTTTCATTGAGCACTGTCAGTTCTTATTGGATGTAAGAGTGCCTACAACAGCCAGACAGGTGGACATAGTTAAATTGACACAGATTTTGATTTAATACAAAAGTGTATACATATACATTATGAGATCTTACATGTTTCCTCTTCACTACTTGTGATGGAGGTTACAAAATCTTAATAAGGAGTGAGATCGAAAAATTCTTAACATACATAGATATTAATTAAAACGGTACCACTTAAATTACAGTGTAATTTTTTTCTGATTTGATTAAATTTATTACAATTTACGAAAAAAACATTAAATATATTATTATAGTTATAATAACCAGTGAAGAAATTTTGAACCTTTTTCGGAAACACTTAACGTTTTTCTGTCACTTTGCTCGAACAGTTAGTCTATCTTTTTTGTGCTCTTCAATTTATTTAACAACAAATCAAAATATCTCCACTGACCTTAGCTCCGGACAGTTTTGAGAATTTGTCTCTCTTGATACAAATACCAAATTTTTGATCAGGAAGGACGTTTCGTCATCCATTATGCAAGAATATTTATTTTAGAAAATTTGACTTCGATTTCCGTGCTCTAAATTTTTAGCAGCATTCATATAAGGAACCTTTTTAGTCTTGTATGTTTGTAAACCTGCATTAGCTTTAATTTTTCTTACCAAACACCCTACAGGATGTGTTGGGAGCTCCTTTGAAAATGCTTATGTATTTGGTTGACATTACACATAATAGATGACATGATACATAAAAGTTTTTTGATCCAAAAATAAATTAAATGGTACTTGGGTTAAAAGTTTTTCTTTCGATCTCACACCTTATAACTGAAATAAAGACAGAAAGTCTTAAATATTGTTCTTAGAGGAATCGAGACAATATTTATAAGTCGTAAATATGGCAAACCTCTTCAAATATTACTACAGAATTTGTCCACCTATAGAATATATATTTTGAAAAATTTAATTTTTTCTTGAGTTATGTCGTTATTACTGCAAGTATGTATTACAATACAAATGTTAAACAGATCAGCAAAAGAAAACCTAACGAGGCGTAAAGAACATTTTCAAAGAACTGTCAGAACATTGACGCAAATATTATTAACAAAATGTATAAAAAAACAATAAAGAATGTATAGTCGGCCAAGTCCGACTATCTAATACCCTACACCATCTATGTTAAATTTACCGAACCTCACTTAGTTTGGCACATTGTTTTATAATATTAAAAGACTTACTAGTGCCAATTTTCTTTTGAATCGCTTTGTATGGGAGGTACCTGGTCCGAATATGGTCAGTTTCAATAGAAACCGTCCTTAAACAAAATTTGCGATCTGTAGACTATTCACAGTTGATTGTTCAATGTTAACTATTCACTATAGACTTTTTACATGGACTACCAGTTGGATCATATAGACGGATGGACTGGCATATCTAAAACGACTCAGAAAGTGATTCTGAAAGGTTCACTTAAAGGTTGGTATAACACAGTTTTTCTGCATATTACAAACATCTGAACAATATCATAATACCCCAACCACCTTCGGTAGTGTAGGGTATAATTTCACATAAATTTTAACATTTTTATTTTTTATTGATAAATATTATTATTATAAATGACATTTTTTCACTCAATTATAAATAATAAAATTATTTATCAGACAAAAGAATCAAGACTTCAAAAAATCGAAAGTCTAAAAATTTCCACGAAAACTTAATTATCTTACTAATCGTAACGTCTATCACACACATTTCAATACCAACAATTAATGTATTTAAATTATAATGACGGTTTGAGGTGTAAATGATTCGTTTCTACTTCACTTTTATTTTATGTAAAATTTTTATTCATATTCATTTCAAATAAATCATGAAAAGATAATATTTTTATGAATTTTATTTCATACTTTACATCCATTTATGTATGTTTATAAACAAAATATGTATATAAACATTTACAAAAAGAAATCGCAAATAAAAATTATAATATTTTATGCTAAAATGTTTCTTTTATTTTGATTCAGCGACACGGAAATGTCAAGAAAATAATATAAAATGTTTTACAACAAAATGTTACATTCGCTTAACGATATTTAAACACCCAACAAACAATATAATTTGATGAGATTGAGGAAAAATTTTAGCTGAAATGAATATGTAACCTTTGATTGATTGTTTGAATTTCCACGAAATTTAACATAATGATATCAAGGGAGTTTGGACCTCGTCTTGCACTATCGCAATGCATTGATGGCGTTATTAGCAAAGTGATGTCATATTTTTGCTTCTTATTCAATTCTACGTGTGTTATTTCAACTTTCAGTTTTAAAAAAAATTGGAAAATTAATATATATCGAAAGGTATTGTCCCGATCTTTTAACTTAGTTGTTTTAGTTAGTTAAAAACACACATTTTTATAAAATAAAAAAGTATTGATGTCAATGTCTATTCACTGGGAAAAAGTTAAATATACTTTTGTTGTATATATTATGTAGCATGAGAGAGTGTTGTACGAAAATCAAGTGAAAATTTATCCTGTTTATCCTGTATATATAAGAGAATTTTTATACCCAACACCACTGTAGATGGTTGGGGTACTATATGTTTTGCAGATGTTTGTAACATGTAAAAAATGGTGATACACCCACCTTTAAGTTCGACTTAGAATGATTTTTTGAGTCGATTTAATGAGATCCATTTGTCTGTCTGTTGCTTATGTAAACGCTGTAAATAGTCTACAGGTCACAATTTTCGAGATATCTCGATGAAATTTGGTAAAAATTATTATTTTGGTCTAAGAAATTGAAATTGATAATTATCGATCCCAAAATTTCAGGTACCTCCCGCACAAATGTTCCTCCCGGAATAGGGTTCAAATTTAACATAACTAATATGCGAGGATCGGTCCATTATTTGTCATAGGTTCCATATAATTCCCCTTGGTATTGTAATAACACCAGCCAGCAAATTAAGTTAAATAAAAGCAAAAATCGTTGTGCAAATTTATGCGAGGGTTGGTTCATAATTTCTTGTGGCTCCAGAAACATTCATTCTACAATTCATAAATTTAACATAGATATTTGTATCAATCAAGAATAAATCATAAAGCTAAATTATACGAGGGTTATATATTATTTTGGTAGTTAAGGATATTTCATAGCCGCTTGTATTTTATTATAATTACAAATTTTTCACAATACCAGAGATGACCTAATTTGGAGGTCCTCACCCCGTACCATTGAGTTAATAACCACTTATGCTCTTCCAAAATGATGAGAAAACATTTGAAAAAACAACAAAATCGGTTCAAAACTTAAATATAATATATATGTTTGTAAGTGTACGTGTAAGTGTATATGTACGAAATTAATCGCAGTTAATTCACAGGCAGTTGTGATGGTGGATATTTATGATTCGGCATAGCCGAATATAGCATTCCAACTTGTTTTATTTATTTATTTATTTACATTTTAAAAATATTTAAAAATAATATTAAATTATAACTTCCATTACTTTATCGCAAATTTTCAAAGCTCATTACGTTTTCATAATGCTAAAGTACTTTTGTTTTGTACTTGTATGTGTGTTGTATTTGTGTATGTGTGTATAACAACAGCTGTAGTTGCTTTAGAAATGGGTACTCTAAATTACTCTCTCTTATTGTTGTTATTGTTGCTGTTGTATAAATAATAAGCAATAAATACATTTAAAATATTATTTTATTTTAAAACAACACAAAAACAAAACAAAATGAAAAAAATATGAAGAAGAAAAGTTTTATTTTCTATTTACAAGATAATTTTTATTTACAACAGATCTAAAGAATGAACTAGAAATATTTATCGACAGATGTATAACATTTATCAATATCCATAAATAATTGTTGGTATAAAACGATTTTATAAAATACTTTACATTTTTATAACCCCCACCACCACATGCAATGAAGAGGGTATATTAATTTTGTCATTCCGTATGTAACAATAAGAATTAATTATCTCAGACCTGATAATGTACATATGCATCAAATCAAAATCCGAGTCGATTAAGCTCTGTCCGTCTGTCTGTCAATATGTTTGTCTGTTGTAAGCATACTCACATCCACATTGATTGACAGAGCTCAATGAAAGGCCTCAAAGAGTTTCCTATTGAATCCAGCAGAATATTAAAAGATATAGACCGATATCTGAGGCAACATCTATTTACGGAGGAGGATATAAACCGATTATACCATTTTCAATTCTTAATTTTTTTTATAATACTAAATTAAAAAACAGGATTCCCCTTCCCTCTTTGTAAATTTTTTCAAATATTTGTGGCGAAAAACTGAATATAAAGGAATCACTTTCTTTGTAGGGTATAAGGAAATGCGTGAGTGTGCTTGTGTAGTACAAGTTAATCAAATATACATTTAATGGTAAATTGTGTATTGTTGTTATTATTACCATAATGATGGTTATTATTAGCATTGTTATTATGTTCGTGTTGTATCTGCTTCGGTTGCCTTTGTGGCAAGTAACTACTGACAATATAATTCATCAGTTGTTGTCAATGGTCGAGAAGAATGGTAACGAAAGAAATATGATTTGTTAACATTTACTGATGGAAATTTGATTTTCTTGTTTTTTCTATTTTGTTTTTCTACTTTTTTGTTTTCATTCCCTATTGAAATGATAAAATTTATCAACTAAGGCGTATAAGTGATGCTAAATATACTTACAAATATATTGTATATTAAGTATACGTTCTATGTTCTTACCTAAATAGGTATCTAATGTAAAAAAAAAATAATTTCTTTTGTTTTTGTTTTAATATTTAAATGATCAAATGAATTTATATTTGATTGATTTCAATGGAAATAAGCTCAAACATTAGATATTCAAAAAGATAAATCACAAAAATTATATTTATATTGAAGAAATTGACATTTTCCATTTTAAATGGAAACTTTTGTCCAGTAAAGCAGATCCTTGAGAAAGTTATTGGGACGCAGTTATAATTTTTTAGATATTTTATAAACAATACTTGCTTTGTATGGGGATCCTAAAGGATTTTTTATAGCCTATGCTACTTTCGGGTATATTGGGATTATTCTGTGAAAATTTCACCAGAATCGGTCCAGTTTTGCTGTCTATAAGTCTCATATAAATAAGCAGACAAACAAATACTGATTTATGTACATTTTTAGATTCAAATATCACTAAGACTCATAAAAAACCGTACAATTTTCAAACTTACGAGAGTCGATATATTCAAAAAGAAGTTCAATCATTAAATCCTAACCCACCATTTGTGGTTGAGTATTATCCGTTTATGTAAAAGTTATAAAGATTGAAAAAGGCGTTGTCTGTCTGGCTGATTTCTTTTATTTGGAAGAACTTCAGAATAAAATTTTGTTTTATTTCTGAACAGAAGAAGTTTCTATAGCACAGAATTTATTTGCATGAAATTCAATATATTTACAAAGGCATTAATTTTATTTCAAATTTTAATCGAAACACCCGAGTAAATTACGCTATAAGATATAGTGAACCAAAAAAGCTAAATTCATTGTAACAAATGTGTAGTGATTAAAGTTAGATACATCATCATTGCATTAGTTGAACAAAGTGCGAGATTAGGTTAGATTCACTGGTTGCCGAAAACGAATCTTGAAAAGAACTGCAGAATTCTTTGCGCTACCTGAAAAATGAATGAGAATGGTAAGAGAAAAAAAACTTAATGTAGATAAACAATATTAAATTATTAATGTAAATGTAAACTAATTAATTTAATGTACAATGTCAAATTCGGTGACTCTAAAGGATGTTTTGCGAGGAAGTCGAATTATCTCTTATTATTTTAGCCAGATTTTATCAAGAAATTTATCATTCAAGTTTACATTCATTAAATCAAAGAATTTTCGAAAAAGCATGATTCTGATGAATTGGAGACATTTACATGCTTTTTAAAGTATTGTTATTGGTAAACGTTAATATACATCAGAGAAATCAATGTAAAATATGTAAGGAAGAAATTCTAGCTTACCCGCTCTATATTCCAAATTTGCATTTTTGGACTACAATTTACTTTAATTGTTGCTGAACACTCTTAATGGAATATGCCTTAAATTAATACCAGAAGAGGAAGTTCAGAAAAAGTGGATGAATATAATATTGAAACACAAGTGTCGAAAATAGAGACATTAATTTATTCATTCTCGCACTTCATAATAAATCGGACATCCCCACAAGTAAAAATGTTTTAGTCGGTAAAGCCCGACTATGTAACACCCTACATCACATTGTTGATTCTAAATGAATGCTACGAATAATTTATTAACAGCACTCGCATAATTTGCTTTTCTTATTTGTGCATATGAGTGCAATAGATTATAATGATACTAACGTTTATGCGTTTTAAAAGGATTTTTTCTGCAAATTTGGGAGATGGGAGTTAGAAAAATTTACGAACCGACCCTTGTATAATTTTACACAATAGTTTTTCTTATATATATCTTCATTTGATTTTTGAGTGATATTTGGAAGGGTTGTATATAAATAATGGACAGATTACCATATAAAAATAGTTTTATATTTAGGAATTTTATGAACTAAAAACTCCATTCCGGGAGGACATTTGTATGAGACCTACATGAAGTAATGGAACGTTCATAACCAATTTCAATAGGAATCCTTAGGCCAAAATAATGGTACATGCCCAATTTCATTAAGATATCTTCAAAACTATGACATGTACTTTGCGAACAATCTTAATATGGAATCAAAATCTAATTTTAAGTCAGACATTATATCTGTTAGGACTATTTTTTCTGACCATTACGAACATCTGTACAAACAAATAATCAGTTTGTGCGTGTTACTATGCTTATGATTGTATTGGAGTATGTATAAATGACGTACTATGTTTGTTATCATTCACATGTATGCAAAATTTAAGATTCGGCACATCTGAATATAGAATTATTATTTGTGTTTGTATACATTTATTTTCAGGCAAAAAATACGTATTATTAACTTGTGTACCCAATAGTAGAATATCTATCACGTTCGCGAACTTCATAAGAACATTTATTTCATCTCAGCAAAAAAGCGTCAGTCTGTCTCACAGTGCAAAGTTTGTTTTTCTTTTGGCATAAAAAGTTTTGTAAATTAAAATTTTTTGACAAATTTCTAAAGAAATTCAATGAAAAATTTTAAAGTTTAATAAAATAAAATTATTCAACTTTTGTGTTTTGTTTTGCATTTTGTTATAAAAATAAATTTGATAGAAACTTTCAACTTAAACTAACAAAAAAAAACTACAATACAAAATTTTTTTTATCATATTAATTTTCGGCATTTTGAATTGAAATTAAGGTAAAAATTTGAAAACTCAAGTGCGTCTAACTAAAATAAGTTCATTGTCCTATAAGGACTTACAGTAGACTAAATACAATTTTTATACCCTTCACACCAAACGTGGTGAAAAGGGTACATTACTTTGTCATTTCGTGTGTAACGCTAAGAAGAAATCATCTCAGACCAGTGTTGCCAATGTAGTGGTTACATTTAGCCATTTTCAGTTCCGTAAAGCCATATTAAATATTTTTTACCCATTTTTATTTACACTTGGTCATTTCTGTAATGGCTAAATGGACACATCAGTGTGTCCATCAAGTACTCATAAAATTTTGGTGAATGTATATCAGTGTTTGTAACTTACAGTAAATAAGTCTCTGAAGTAATTTTAAGGAGAACTTTTTAAAATCAAATAATTACGAAAAATACTATAAAGCACATCCACAATAATTGACATAGTTAAATAAGATGTGGACTGGGTATTTTTAATTGTCCCGAAAATATTCTTGTTTAAAACCATTAAAATCGGTTCACTATATTAAATGAGACAGTCTCTAAATTCAAAAAAAGGTCATCTGTAGAATTACCGCAAAATTAAGCTATATGTACCTCATTACTATTCCAAAAATGATCGAAATCGGTTTAATAGAAAAAAGTTATAGTTATATAGTTGTTTGTTATATCTTACAAAAACTTTCATTTCATATTGTATGCGTTTGTGAGTACATGTACGAAACATAGCGTAATCAAAATCTGAGTCAATTTAGCTGTGTTGGTCTGTCTGTTGTTGGCATGCTCCCATTCACAATAATTGACAGAGCTACTAAGAATTTTCTTTTTAAAATCAGTGAATTGGGTTAAGTATATAGAAAGATATAGACCAATATGTGATGCACCTTTAAGTTCAAAGATACATTTTTCTAAAAATTGCCAAAACAAAACTATCTATCTGTCTATCTTTCTATCTATCTATCTATCTATCTATCTATCTATCTATCTATCTATCTATCTATCTATCTATCTATCTATCTATCTATTCTATCTATCTATCTATCTATCTATCTATCTATCTATTCTATCTATCTATCTGTCTATCTATCTATCTATCTATCTATCTATCTTATCTATCTATCTATTTATCTATCAATCTATCTCTTCTATCTATCTATCTATCTATTCTATCTATCTATCTATCTATCTATCTATCTATCTATCTATCTTTTATCTACAATCTATCTCTATCTATCTATCTAATCTACTATCTATCATCTATCTATCTATCTATCTATCTATCTATCTATCTATCTATCTATCTATCTATCTATCTATCTATCTATCTATCTATCTATCTATCTATTCTATCTATCTATCTATTTATCTATCAATCTATCTATCTATCTATCTATCTATCTATCTATCTATCTATCTATCTATCTATCTATCTATCTATCTATATCTATCTATCATCTATCTATTCTATCTATCTATCTATCTATCTATCTATCTATCATCTTATCTATCTATCTATCTATCTATTATCTATCTATCTAGCTATCTATCTATCTATCTATCTATCTATCTATCTATCTATCTATCTATCTATCTATCTATCTATCTATCTATCTATCTATCTATCTATCTATCTATCTATCTATCTATCTATCTATCTATCTATCTATCTATCTATCTATCTATCTATTTTAATAATCTATCGATGTTAATTAAGTAGATATAGGAAGGTCTATCTATATCTACTTTATTAACATTCCAAAAAAAAAAAACAGAATCGTTTCGGAAGAAAAAAATTTATAGTCAAAATATTACAAATTTTATAATTCATTAAGTGTTATGTTTAAGAAAAACTTTCTGCGAGTGTATGAGTGAGTATATATGTACGAAAAATGACGTATTTCTTCGCACGCATGCCATAATTCGGCATAGCCGAATATGGCATTCTTACTTGTTTTCATTCACTGTTAATATATTTGTTTTATAGCTTTTACTTGTTTTTTCTGTCTTCGTCTGCAGAAAATATTTGCAATAATTTATTTGCATTTCTTTTGTTGTCAAACGATTTGTCTATATTTGCTAAAAACAACAAAAGAACATATTTTTTTCTCATTTTATGTTTATCCATTCTTCCTGTTCAATTAAGTAAACAATATCTATTTCTATGTGTACTTATGTTCGTCCATATGTGAGTCCAAGTCTGTGTTTGATTTATTTGATTTGGCTTTTCGATTCTTTTTTCTTTTCTAACTTTGTTAAAACATTATAAAAGTTATTAAACGTGTGTCTAAACTATTAATTTTATTTTATCAAAGTTATTATAACAAATTGATTTTTAATATGTCGATTGCAGAAGAAAAGTTTTTGCAATTAAGTTTATTTTTAAACATAGTTTGTAACCTTTGAACTTTTTCACAAAGATACAAATTCTGAAATTCTCAGTGAAAATAATGCGTATTGAAGCGATCGGCGTTCGATGAAACCGAAAAAATTTCAACCTAATTTAATAAGTCAGGAATATGTAATGACCACCAATAGGATGTACAAATCTAAGGCTAAAAGGCCTATTAATCAAATAGGCTTTCAGGTAAGTTTGCTTCTCGTGAAGAAGAATAAATGACGATGAGGATGGATCTGTAGTGTCAATAACTAAACAAAATATCAATATAAAATTGAAGTTCGACAATACGATACCCTACAACGTACATACATACTATTGCATACACTTACAAAAATATTCAGTATATAAAAATTTTTCAACAAAAAAAAAAACACAACATACAATTCGTCATATTTTTGACTACAAGTGTTTTTCTACTGAACTGATTTTGATGATTATTGGAACCATAATTTCTTTCTAATTTGTCGATTAATAATTGACAATTTTACGTTCTTTGCTTGAACTTAGAGCTTGTCACAGATATCGGTCTATATCTTTTTATGTATTATGTGTTCTAAATAGGAAACTTCTCAGGATTCAGGCCAAATTTCATTCAGCTCTGTCATATATTGTGGATATGAGCGTGTCAGCAACAGATAGACAGACAAGCAAAGCTAAGTCGATTCAGATTTTGATATGCTGCAAGAAAATATTTACATTATTTATTTTCTTCTAAAATAAACATTTTCTTGAATACACAAATAAAATATCCCAACTCTAAACCAACTTTTACCCACCAAAAATTGGCCAATCATTATATGGTCTGCTGTCAAATTGTTTTCAATATTTTTCAACAATATCGGGAGAACTTGACTATTGATAAAAAACAAAAAATAAAATATAAAATAGTTTTTAAAAGAGCTAGCAACACACCCGGCAGGAAGGCAGCCTGATTAGTCAGATTTCAGACTAAAGGAAATGTTTAAAACCCAAAAGCAGTCAAAATCTTTCAAAAAGTTCTTGGAATGAGAAGCCAATCATTTGTTACAATGGACTCTGTAAATAATGAAATTTACATCAAGGAATTTTTACCAAAAACGCTGCTTCCATTCTATAATATGTCCACTTATTTTTGTCCTGACTTGGTATCCTGTCAATATGTCAACAAGCACTTGAGTTGTACAAGAACAATAATTCGGTATTTGAACCAAAAGAGACAAATCCTCCAAACTATCCAGAGCAAGTGTAAATATATTTGACTCTTCTTAAAAGAAAATTTAGGAGTACGAAAATGGTGTCCAGAAGTGCGGTAGGATTTAAGCTGAGGGCAAAGTCATAGAAAGCACTCGGTATAAGTTAATGGAAGGGATTCCAAAAAAGAATTTAATTTCAGTTTTTGTAAATTTCAATAATTATTTCAATCAAATAAAAATATATTGAAACTGTAAGTTTAGTGGTGCCTTTCTTATTAACATGAATGTTAAGAATTTTCCCATCTCACACTTTATCTCGTCAATACAATCAATAAAAACCACAGTCGAAATTTGGCAAACTTGTTTAAACTGTTTTTCATACGCTTTATTTTTTTAGACAAATTTGACCAACTAAATACGCATACTTTATGGAATCTTAGATAATTCCTTCATTGTGTTATACGCGGAATGGTACACGGTGACGGGTATTATAAGTTATACCAAATAGTTATATTAAGTATACGTCAGACTACCAATTTGTAACTATAAAGTTTCTATAAATAAGATTAACAACTATTTTGATTTTAACCTTACGTAAGGACATCAGTAAATCTTAAATATAAAAAATCATGTAGAGTGCATGAATTTGTATTTTTTCTTCATATTTGTTTTACTTCTCCTTGTATCGTTATGTCTATGTAAACGTATTTTTTACCCATTTATATTCTATTGTAAACAATGTTGCTTCGAGCAAAAAACAAAAAAACGAACACAAAAAACTTACAATCACAATTGAGAGTGAACAAAAAAAACTGGAGCAAATCAACGAAATGACAAAAAAGAAATCTTGTCCATAACATATGAATACAACTGGACCAAAAAAGAAATTCTAAAAGAGAAAACTAAACAGCAAATGAACAATAAAAACAATAACAACAACAATAAGTATAACAAGTGATAAAGCTATTTTCGGTCATGCCGAATCTTCAATACCCTCCACAACAAATGCGTGTGAATTCAATACCTTTTGTTTTTACATTTGTTGATTGATAATTGAAATTGTTTAAAAGTTCTTCGCCTTACTAAGAGTTTGCCTTAGACATTGGCCTATATCTTTTGATAAACTTAAGCCATTTTGCTGGTTTTAAATAGGAAACTCTTCAAGACCTTACCAAATACTCAGGCAATATTTCATTGACCTCTGTCAATTATTATGGATGTGAGCGTGCCAACAACAGACAAACAGACAGAGAGACGGACATAGCTAAACTGACTTAGATTTTAATTCGATGGAGAAATATACAGGATGGGATCTGAGTTACAAACGGAATGAAAAAGTTAATATACTTGTGGTGGTTGTGGAGGTTAATATAAAAAGAAAAAGTTGCTAAAACGATAAACAGTATTTTTATGGATTTTATTGCTAAACTATAGATGGGAAATAATCTTAAACTTCGCAAACAATAATATAACAAAGAAAAAAACTATTATCATTTTTTTCCTTTTTGGACTCTAAGTTAAGTTTTTCGTACGAAATATGTATTGAAATGTATTACATACATACATACATACAGACAGAGTTTCTTATGCAAACAGGATACACCCACTTTTATGCAGATTGATCAAATCAAATAGAAAAAATTTTAAATTGAAGTTTTGAGAAAACGAAAAAAAAAACTGAAAATATTTTACAACAGTTTTTTTCTATGAAAACGTTTTATAGTTATCAAATTTGATTATATTTTGTTATTATTTGATTTTTTTTTTTTTTTAAATTTTTGCTGAATACTTTAAGGCATTTTAAGGATTCTTATTTTTTATTGTTAGAAATTTGATAAATATATGACTCAGAAATCATATTCCCTGACGATTGAAATAAATATTAGGAACAGTGTTTGAATTAGTAACAAATTCACAATATTATCAAAAAAAATAAAATAAATAAGTATTGACTTGAATCCTTTTGCACATTTTCCACATACAGAAAAAATTATGTTTGCTGTAACCATAAACTAGAAAACAACTGCTAATTACCAAGAAATTTTGTTAATTCGCATTGTTATTTTGCTTAGATAACAATAGTTATTGTTATGGCCACTAAAAATATTGTTAATCTAATAAAAAGTTTGTTTATTCAGCATTAACCAAAATACATTCTATTTTAAGATTCAAGCTTTCGGATATTAAAACATATATGTTAAACTCAATATTTTGATAAAAGAAGTTAAATTCTAAATCTGCCTTTAGGTTCATGAACACAGTTTGGGAACTGGCCAAAAAAGCAAAATCTTAATTTTTTGAATTTTTAATTAAAAACTGTTTATTTTTGGGGTGGATGAATTTAACTTCAAAGTGATTTTTGGAAAAGGGGTTATATGGAATCTACAAAAAAGTATGAATCATATAATTCGGTATATCGTTTTGGAATATTATAAGACTTACTTGTGCCAAAATCAATTTCAATTATTTTAAAACGTCATTCCGGGGGAAACATATGTATGGAGACCACATATGATATTCAAGCTTTCACATTATCATTATTTTAAATTTTATGTAAATTCATCGACTCGTTCAAAAGTTACAGATTTAAAAAAAAAACTGTCCAACTGGGAGTTTAGAGTGAAATAATAAAAAATAATTTTGAATGGAAATTTCAATTAGAAAGTCTAAAAATCCTTCTATTGAAGAACGATATTTTGAAATATTTTGATACCAAATTATACCTTTTAATATTTAAATACTTTATATTAAGGAGCTAACTGAACTCTGGAATATAATATTTGGAACCGATATTTATAAATTTTTTTATACACCGCACATTATAAACTTCAATAACGATTTTCTGTTTACCATGTGCGAAACGACGTGTAGCACGACTTTTCTTTCAACATTTTCGACCAGTGCATCATCACGGCTAGAGATAATTTTTGAAGATCTCCATTTATGGATTCCCCTCCACACTTTTGCTTGAAGATGTAAAAATATTGGAACTATAACTGAAAATATTAGTCTAAAAAACTTATCTACAAATTGAGCAAACGGAGAACAAAATGACAAAAAAAATTTCGTCATGATTTTCTCGAATTCTCAATAAAGTGGTTCACCTCCTCCAGCAAAATTCATCCGAAAAAAACCCTCACCCCTTTAAAGAAGAAGAACATTACAGGAAGGTCGGGAACTTCATTCACCAAGGAAGTTGTGAAAAAGGTAGGAATCTCATCGGTTCCTCACAACTTCTCATCCAAATAAGGCAAAGAAATAAACTGGATGCCATATTCTACCAGGAGGGGTAATAAAAAATATGAACTGGTATTCATTAAAATAGGAACTAATATCCATTCTTACATAAAAATGTATCAATATGTAAAATTTTTGAAAATTATTAAAATTAAAAATTCTTGGTATTTGTTAATCGATGGTGTAAGAATATATGTTTTGTGGAATGTTATATGAATCATTCTTGGTATAAGACGTTGACAAATTGGAAGGTATAAAAATTTATTAAACATGAAATATCTAATAAATAAGTAGTAAAATGGACGAAAAAACATTTATAATGGTCCATAAAAGTGATAGGTTTAGTAACCAAAACCTCTATAACTTTAATGGATCCGACAACGGCCGTTAACGGCAAATTATTAAGGTTTATTAAGGTTTATTTTGTAAATTCCATGAACTGGAATTACTTCATTTATTTTTGGTGATTTATCCTTTTAATTAAAAAGCGTTATTAACTCAATATTAATATCATTTTTAAATCATTTTTCTTTAATATTCCTTTGCAATTACTAATAACAATATCAGAATTCTGATTAATTTCCCATTAAGTTCTTTTTTCTTGTATGAAACCCAGGGAGAAGAGAAAAGAATTGCAAATATTTACATCGTACAAATTTAACCCAGAATAGGCCCATAAAAAGTTATAAATTTAACTTAATAAAAAATTCAATGAACATGTTTTTTTGGTCATTAAGGATTTTTTCTTTTAGCCCAAAGGTCCAGTGAAATCATACATAAAAAAATAATGCAAAAAGACAAGACCATATGATAAGATATATATTTTTCAGATTTTTTCTTTCTTTTTTTTTAACTCCAGACACTCACACACACCCAACCAACCAACCATAATCATAATGACTTCATACAAATGAAAAAGAGATATTAACAAAAATTATAATGTATGAATAATAATTTATGCAAAAAGCTGTTAAAATCATAGTATATTTAAGAAAAATCATTTTCATTCAAAAAGGGACAACAAGAAAAAAACTAAATAATATTAACATTTAAATGGGCGGTGGCGATTTTAAAATACCCTACACTATAAAAATTTTAGAAGCTTAAAAGAATTTAACATTCGATTTTACCGTATCTTAAACATACTCCACTGCTCACGCATAGTGTGTCTTAATCGATTTTTTAATAAATCTGTAACTTTTGAACCAATTTCTAGTTGGTGTGGAGGTAGATTTCACAGGTCGTAACTGAGGTGTTTTTAAGTTGATCTGAATGAATATAGGCCCCTATTTTGTCAGAGCGTAGTCAATGTCCCTCCAACCTAAAAAAAATTGTATATAGAAATCTTGTATACAGTTAGTCCTTGCAAATATCACGTTTGAATTAACTCTAATAGTTTCGGAGATATTCAAGCCGAAATAAATTTTTTAATCCATGTTTAGTTTGAGTTTTTTCTTTTATAGTGGACTTTTTCTTAATATGTGCCAGATTCTTCATAAAATTCCAAAAAGGTAAGAAGTTCAACTATCTAATATCCTGAAACACATCGTCGGTCAAAAATAGTAGTTATAAAAATTTAATGAACGGTCCTCGGTTAATTTGATTCCCTGATTTATTCTTAAGTGTGAAGTACATTATTATGACTCTAAGATTTATGTTAAATTTATGCGTTTGAAAATGAATTTTTCCGGGGAGTTTTTATAGGTGCTACAAGAAATAATGAACCGACTCTCGCACAATTTTACACATCGACCTTTGCCTATATTTATCTTATTTTGACCAATTATCATTACAATCCAACGTATATGTGAGATTTTTGCCTTAATAGTAATTTTTTGTATGGGACCTATGAGAAATAATGGACCGACCCTTACATTATTTGACACATGGTTTAGCAATGTTGTAAGACTTATTTGTGTCAAATTTATAATTTTAAATCGCTTTGAATTTAGGACTTTTATGACCTTAAAACACAATACAATAGGCTTCGTCCTTTAATAAAAATATGAACCGAATTTCATGGAGATATTTCAAGAATTGCGACTGGACTCAGAATCCCTTTCGACTCAAAAAGTGATTGTCATAACTATGCACTCATAACCACATATTAGGAAAACAAATTTGCGAGGGCTGTTCATAGTATATTTGCAGCTTCCTTTTAGTTTTTTTAGATTTTTTTCTACATCAGTTTTACTAAAACGTTTTTATTTTTTGTTGTTATTGTTTTTTATTTTGCAGCAAATATAACAATATCAAAGTTGCTTAGGTTTCGAACAGCGATTTTGCGTATAAAAACTTTAAAGTGGAAAACTTCATATTAATTCTGATGAAAAAAGTAATTTGAACTCCAAAAATTTGATTCCACCAAAAATAAGATATAATGCTAAATATAACTGTGTTTGAGCGTTATAAACTTCAACAATCAACATTTCTTTTTAAATCGAAATAATCAAAAAAGAAAATGAAGCATTAATAGCAGACAAAACTTCACTTACAGTCAAATTTATATAAATCACATTACAATTTTGGTTGATAAAATTAATTTCTGAACCACTAAGTCGATATTTTTATGTCCGTTCATATCTATATCGATCGAATAGAAAAAAATATTATAGATCGATATCTGAAACAACCTAAAAATTCCGATGGAGAAATTTTCTAATTGTTTTACCAAAAACAAATTAGATTTATAGGTAACTGAATTAAGATCATCAAAATCGGATCAATAGATAAAATGTTACACGGCCAAAATAAATAAAATATTGGGATCTAGTCAGTATTTTATGTAGGTCGGAATATAATTTTCAGAAATTTGACACATTTATTCATTTTGATATATAAACAAACCCAGAAAACTGGATTCTGCTGGGGCGTTTTTTTGATCTCGCTCCCATATAAGGTCTTTTTTTAAATATGATTTTAAACTTATTAAATTCTTAAATAAAGAGCATTTCTATTAAAATTCGACACAATAATTTTCGTAACTGTCTTAAATATGTGTTATAAATTTAATGAATATCGGACCGCATTTTGAAATAGCTTCCATATGAGGCCCTTTTTTGGAAAACAGTTTTGAGCCTATAAAACCATTAAATTTTAACTTTTTTCGAAATTTTGTACAATTTTATTCGTTTTTATTACATGTAACTAATATGACAATTGCCGGAACATATTCGCTTCCAGAATTGTGATTTAGGCTTCAAAATATCGTAAATATGAACTAAATCTATTGAAAATATTGACTAATGCCACATTTCACTTTCGCTTTTATATAAAGTATTTTACAACTTCGCAAATGTTTGCACAATGTAAGCAAAGGAGGGTACAGCCGAATATAACATTTATTAAAGTTTAATATGAAATACAGAGTTGCAAAATTATTATACCCTTTTTCACCGCAAGAAATTGTGTAGAGTATAAAAAAAGAAGAGGAAAACAAATTATATGCAAAAAAACGAAAAAACGTAGA
The DNA here is from genome assembly GCA_004302925.2 of Cochliomyia hominivorax. Lineage (NCBI taxonomy): Eukaryota > Metazoa > Arthropoda > Insecta > Diptera > Calliphoridae > Cochliomyia > Cochliomyia hominivorax. Next base: position 58,019,995 of record PYHX02000467.1, read on the forward strand.
ATAGAAAAAAGGAGCAAAAGGAGCAAAAAGAGCTTAAATAGATTATGGCAACAAAAATACTTTAATTGTTTAATAAATTTTAAATAATTTATATAAAATGTTAATAAAAGAGAATAATTTTAAGATAATCTAAGGATTAAATTATAAATATAAATGACAAATGTAATTTATACACAAATTTCAAAAATCTCAATAAAATAAATTTGAGTCCACGCCCATGTTAATGCTATAGAGTGTAATGCATATAGTTTAAATTATGTCTTATTAAAAAATGCCTTTTAAATTTAATCTTTTATTCAATCTAAAGGTTACTTAAGGCAAATGAACTGATAAAATAACAGAGAGAGAGGGCAACACAAAAAAAAAAACAACATGGAAATACATATAAACGTTGTAGAACGTAATGAAAAGAACTGGTTAAAAAGCAAATGAAAAATTCAAAATAAACAATGATGAATATAATGCACAGAATGCACAAAAATGAACCGAAAAGTAAAAACAACATAAAAATGAAATATGTAAAAAGAGTCATAAATACAATGAAAGCAACAATGTAATAACAAAAACAATAAAAATGGAGAGAAAAAAAGACATAGAGGCAAGTGTTTACTTTTAATTAATTATGTTGGTAATGATAATAATGAAAACTGCCAACATTAATACATATACACACACATATACATACATATACATATCTTACATACATGCATTATTACCATATACACACATATACATATATATATTTTATATGGGAAATAATAAATACAAACAGACAATTGGCGCCTTAAAGCAGGCTTTACAATTTTCTTGCTTTCTTAGTCATTTTAAATGTTATCGTATGCGTATGTGTTTGTGTTCACAAATATGTATATGTATGTGCTACAAAAGAAATTGCAATAAAAGTGTCTGAATTATTACATTTTTTGGAAAGTTTATATATATACACATACACATATATAACAGTTTCAAGTACTTATACAAATATATATAAATCTACAACATGATTGCATTCATTGTATGTGGTAACGAATGTAATTATATCTTTTTGTATGTGTACATGTGTGCGTATATACATTTTAATTTTTTTTGGTTTATTATATATTTATTACATTTAACAGCTTGTGGAATGACATTACATTTACACATTATTACATCAAGACATATAGGTTCGATGTCAGTATAATATCTCAATTAAAATTATACCAATAGACTTGTGATCACGTCCAAGATTTAAATGCAAATAGAATTTTTCTAATATAGAAATATTTTAAAAGATAAGAAAATAAGCAAATAGAAGTATTTGTGCAGCGTTGTCGTTGAGATTTTTAGAAAAGTCGCACGAAAAGGGGATTTTTGAAAGTAACAAAAGTCATAAAGCGTCGTAATATAATAACACTGGACATTATTTACCAACCCTCGTAAAATTTCGTGCATAGATTTTTGCTTATATTTGTTTTAGTTTGACCAATACTTATTACAATTCCAACGTATATATGAGATTAAAGTCCTTTTAGGTATTTTTATAAAAGGTTACATAGGACTTATAAGAAATAATTGACCGATCTCGTATAATTTAATACATCATTTTAAATATTCAGGACTTTTATGACCTCAAACTCTATTCCGGATCCATCATCAATTTCAATAGACATCGTTCTTCGACAAAAATTGTATGACGTGCCAAGTTTTATAAAGAATAACATCGTTAAATCGACTCAGAAAGTCATTCTGAGTAGAACGGTATTCTTAAAGTTAGTGGTATCAATATTTTAATGATTTGAAAAAGTACACAAAAAGTCGCAACAGTGCACAGTGTTTGAAATGAAAATTGAAACGGAACTAAATCTGTAACTTCCGAACAGCTATTCCGATTTCAGTGAAATATCACACAGGCGAATTTAAGTTTTAAGTTTAGTCTGCAGGACCTCAAAGTTGGGTACCTCGGGTCACAAAAATTTTTAAAACGATCCAGATTCCTTGCATCTGAATCAATGTGAAAGATTTTGTAGAATGATACGTGTGGATTCTGCTATTGAAACCCTACAAAAAACCTCTTCATATGGGCAGGTAATCTTTTATAGTTTAGTAGATTTCTAGCTTCAATTTTGTTTTTGACCGATCTTGGCAAAATTTTAATGCTATATTGGGTTCAAATTTTATCAGTTTCTTTTTCAAACATTTTTATATAATTAAGTCTCAAAGCAAACATTGCAAACATCTTCATGGAATTAAATGCTTTAAATCTTGAATCAGAATTTTTTAAATTCAACCTATTTTTCATAACACTCTTATTTTCTTAAAGCTTGATTTGTTGTAAAATTTATAGTTAAAGTATTTTTTGCTCACCGATATCGGTTGGAAAATATATCCAAAAATGTGAAGAAACACTTTTGTATATTCTAAATTTATTATAATCATATTATATATGATCATTTTTTATTAATGCTCGATATCCTTTCATTTCTAAAAAATAAGTTGTAATACAATCTTGTACTTAACTAATATATAATCATACAATTTTCTCAGCAACTGATTACTAAATGTTTTTCTTTTCCTACGAAATATGAACAGATAACAAAGCAAAACAAGTATAAAATATAAAATCATATGACCCCACAAGCAATATGGACAGAAGTGGACTTCGATCAAAAATCTCCATTAGAAAAAACTGTATCATTTACATTGTTAAAGGATGTTTACTAATAGCAAAAAAGGAGATAGTAAAAAACGTGTATTGAAGTTATGTCTTCAGTTGCAAGAATGGTAAAGAAACAAGTTCAAATATTTTACATTTATTTCCGTTTTATATCTGTAGCGCACAGTTATTCAACACAAACGACATTAAGTCCTTTTCGATTAGTTAATACCCACATTTTTCTGTACCTTGAAAATATTGTAATAATTGTCTCAGAATATTCGTGAACAATATTGTACGCTCCAATATGGGATTTAGTTGTCATAAATTCATAATATACCTGAAAGTAAAATAGGCTATGAAAAATTGCGATGGGACCAGAAGCAGGGGTACTCTCGTAAAGCAAATATTAATTATGGATTATCTCTAGAACTATCAAATTATGTCTCAATCACTTTCACAAGAATCTATTTTACACGATAAAATGTAGGACTAATAGAACCAGAACGAGGGTACACCCATACGAAGCAAATGTTTATTATCGAATATCTAGAGAACTATAACGGCAAAAGTTCTAAAATTGGTTCCGAATACTTTTTTAATCTAATTTATAGACATATTAAAAAAATATAGACAGATAGAAACAGGGTAATTACCGAATATCTTAAGAATTATAACAGCTAGAGTGGATCAGATAGAATCAGGGGAAGGCGTACACCAAACCTTATACTCTTTGACCGTCTTGGCGAAGTGTTTATGCTATAGCATGTTCAAATTTCATGCAATTTTTGTGAAATATTTTTTATTTTATAAAGAACTTAGGACAAAATTTTGGAAAACCTTGAGATTATCTTTATGAAATTAAAAGCTACAAGCCTTAAAATTTTCAAAATATTTGGATTTTGCCACGTTTTTTTTTTTTTCTTTTTTCAAAAAATTATTAACACTCTTTTTGATTTATAAAAAATATCTAAATAACATTTACTGAATATATATATATTTGTGTGTTGTAAAAAAAGTTTCAACAACTCAAGTTCAACTTATTTTTTGGCAACACTTTAATTTCTGGCTTAATTTCTCAAACCACAAAGCTGGATTTATGTTTTATTTTAAGCTTGATATGTTCTAAAATTTTCAGTGATAAAAAATTTTGCTCCCCGATATTGGTTAAAAAGTTATGGCAAAAATTATAACCCCATTTTAGGGAATTTTTTAAAGTTTTTTTTTGGGAATTGCGGGAAGTATTTTAAGCAAAACAAAATAATATTAATAATTTCTATTAAGATAGTTGACCTAACAAAAGTTCAAAAGTTACAGCTTTATTTTCATTTTAGTTTTCATTTGAAACTCTGTGCACTGTAACTCGTGACTCGTGAAAATTAAAAAAAAATGTGAACAACTATCTTTGAAAGATCACACTTCTGGGTCGGTCACATAGTTAAAAGGTAAAAGGGTGGACTCTTAAAGACGCAAAAGAAGTGGACGACCAGTGCATAAGTGAAGTTGACAGACTGATTTGTAAATGAACAGTAGTGGAAAGAGGAGAAGAGGAGGAGAGTTAAGGCATTAGCATATAATAGAGATCTGAAATGGAATTCTATTGAGGTCCTATACTTTTTTATTTATACATTTCGGTTACTTTTCCCCTTTTTCTAGCTTTTTTTTGTCGAAAAAATATTGGAGCCATAGAAATAAAAAAGGGTTTTGTATCAACCTAAAAAATCGAATTAAATAAGAGAAAATTTAACAAGAAAATAAAACATAAAAATAAATTTCAAGATGTTTAAATTGAAAAAGTTATAAAAAGGGAAATTACTATCTTCACTACTACCAGCAATTACTATAAATAAGAGTAAAAAAGAAATGCAATATAAAATACCACAACCACGTCTATTATCCTTTACTACTGCTAAGACCACACATGGAAATATTCACTTATGTCTGTATATTTATATTATCTTCTCATGTTTAGTACCCTACTACATCCTCATGGGTAGTATAATGTATCTACTAAGATATAATTCTGCTTTAAAATCAGTTTCTAAGATGACTCGTTATGTTTGAGGAGTAATAATGAAAGCGATTTTGAAACAGAAATTAATTTAAAAATTCATGTTTCAAAATTAAATATGGAACGGTTCACCAAAAGTTACAGTATGGTGTAGGATACTTTATATTCGGTCATGTTTATCTTTCCATTCCAACTAGTTGAATATATCTAGTTGTGTTGTTATTAAGTACACATGTATAAATACACATACAAATAAATACAATATATAGATATAAGAAAATTTCAAGAAATAAAACGAAGAAAGGAAAAATCTTAATACTTAACAAGATTTACATTTACTACTCAGTCGTTTCAACACATGCAACCAAACGAACAAAGAAATAAACATACAAATACAAGTATTAATGTCCTGCAGCTAAAAATAAATGATTAAAGAAAATAAACATAAAAATACATAAGAACTCACTTACTTATGTATGTACTTACAAATACATACGTATATAAAAAATAATAATGGTTACATTTATATTTAAGGGGTGGAACATCTATGGAATGGTAAATTTATTTAGGTAAATCTAAATATTTATACTTTTTATTTTTTTATATAAAATTATTGATAAAATTTATTTGAGATTTAATATTTTTTTTAAAAGAATTCTTTTGAGTTTTTAGATATTTTCTACAATAACAATACAATAAGAAGATAATTCTTACAATAAACAGTGGTTTCCCGGTTTAACGAATACTCAGTTTAATGAATTCACGATTTATAATAATATTTATTATTTTTAATATACAATAAAATTTTGTTTTGTATACCCTACACCATTGCAGATGGTTGGGGTGTTATGCGTTTGAACTGATGTTTAACTTATGAATGTGCAGATAGCAATTTTTCTGAAATCTCGATGAAATTTTGTATATTAATTTGTTCCACGAACGAAGCGTATTGAAATTGTCCAATTTATTGCATGTTTTTTATATATTTTAAGCGCTACACTGTCGCAGGTGGTTGGGGTATTATGCGTTTGTGCTGATGTTTGTAACATACCACGATTAAGTAAAGCATTCGATTCTGAGTCGACTTGTGGATGTCTGTCCGTTCTACCCACGTCATGTCCATGTAGACGTTTTGAACAATCTAACCCCATAGAAAAATCTATTGTAAAACTCCTTACTTTCACATTAATGTCAGTTTTACAATAGCAATAGTGTACACTTAGCAATAAACCAGGAACTACAATCATACAAGGGTCGTTCATTACTTTTTCGTAGGGTATTATATAGTCGGACTTGATAAACAATAACATTTTCTCTTGTTTTATTTTTGTAAATTGCTTGAGACGCGAATTTCAAAATGCCTAAAAGAAAAATTAACAAGTAAGAATGTTACGGTCAGTCACGCCTGACTATGTAATACAATCTTCCACAATGTTAGTTATAAATGATAGTAATGAAAAGGTAATAAACAACCCTCGTATAACGTTTATTTTTAAGTGTACAGAAGATTATTGTAAAACTAAAATTTATGCGTTTTAATATGAATTTTTGTGAGGAGTTAAATGGGAGCTAAAAGTAATTTTAAACTGACCCTCGTATAATTCTGTGTATCGACCTTTCTTTATAACTATCTTAATTTGACCAATTTTTATTTCAATACCAACGTATATATTTGTTATGTATAAAATCTGTCTTTTGTTTAAACATTTAGAAGTGTTATTTTTCGGAATTTTAAGGTTGTCCCATATATCGGCTCTTGATGTTACGCATGGCATGACAAAGATTATATACCCTTTGCAACACTTATATTGGTCAAGGATATAAAAAGTTACACAAATAAAAATAAAATTTAAAAGCAAGGGAGTGCCTTATTGGTGGACCAATTTAAATTTCTATTTATAGTTAAAAAATTTAGGTCTTTATCCGTATTCATACCAAAAAATAGGCACTTTAATTTTTTGTGTTTTGATCGAAAAAAGTGTCTACAATATTTTCCGCTTCGTGTTTCAGAAAAATTTAAATTAAGTGAGAAACAAAACAATTACCGCGCGATTTAAAAATTTAAAGTTCAAGACTCTCCAATTTCTATATTCTGATTCTGCCCGCTGTGCTATGTAATGTGCCTTCATTTATTAAAGTTTCAAAAAAAACCTGGTGTATTAAAAAATGTTAACAACATAAATTCTCTTTGAAAAAATTAACTTTTTTATTTATTTGCATACATATTTTCTACGCTGAACGTATACTTAATCTAATTACAGAAATTCCTCATGATATAACTCATACGCATTTATGATCTTAATTTATGCTTTTAGATATAAAAATAATCAGACTTTATATAAATTTTTGCATAAAGATAACATTAGTATTGTATCAATTTTTCTTATCAGTAACAATACAACGCAAATGTGGCTTCTTCTTGCATCGTTTAAGCTTCATTTAACTTTTGTAAAATTGTTAATTATAAATCGACAAATTAGAATACATTTTTTTCATAATATTAAGCTAAACGTACTTCATTCAATTATAAAAATCGGTTCAGTGCAAAAAAAGTTATAGCTAAAAATATAAATAAATAAAAAATAAAAAATAAAATTTTTAGTTTTTTACCAATACGAAGATTTTGAAAAGTCTTCAATAGCAGAATTCACTAATATAAAAGTCTTTAAAATCCGTTCATATATAAGAAATCTCGAGCATTTTCAATATTTGTTGTGATATGTGGCATCCTAATTTGAGACCCTGTTAGGTAAACTTTAAGGTTAGACAAGCGCTTTCGAAGGTTACAGATTTATTTATATTTCATTCTTCAAATAAAACATTAACATTTGAAAAACAAGTCAAAATGTTATAATCGGTCAAACCCGACTGTTTAAAAATTTAATGATAAAAATTAAAAAAATTAATTTGTGACCCCCGTATAATTGTGCTTTCTGATTAATTCTTAAATGTGAACTTAAGAAATTTCAAAATGAATTTATCTGGAGGGTTATATGGGAGCTGGAAGAAATTATGGATCGATCCTTATTTAACTTTGCACTTCGATTTTTGTTTATGTTTATTTTATTTATGCCCTTCAACGTAATATTTGGAAGGCAGCTTGTATCTAACCTGGGTCAACACTCGCATTATTTAGCTCATCATTTCAGAATATCATTTTAAATATTGGACTTTTATGTGCTTAAAACTTCATTCCGGGAGGTACTTGAAATACTGGACCGAATGTGGCAAATTTCAAAAGACTTCGATCTTAAATCATATTAATAACATATGTAAAATTTCACTGGGATATTTCAAAACTTGCAACCTGTGTTCCCAACATTTACGTGGACAGGCGAATATACAGACGGACATCGTTAAATCGACCCAGATTCCTAGTCAAATAGTAGTGAAACCATTTTTTCTGTATGCACAAACGCGTTATGCCCCAATCACCTACGGTTGTGTCGGGTATAATAAGTTTGATCTCTTAACACAAGTGTTTAAAGATTCTATATGAAGTATATAATCTTTTATCTAGTTCTTATATCCAAATCAAAATAGATTTATGATTAAATTCCATAAAATAATTTTACCTTAAAGAAATGTTCAAAATTTTCGATTTCAAAGAAATAAAATTTTTAATACACACACGAACACAAACTCCTTAAAATATTTATAAATTTCTTTATAAATACACAAAGCAATAACATATGCACATACATATTTACATACTTACATATATGTATGTAAGTTTGTTTTTTTAATAATCGCAAAATTTATGAAAAGCAATAATAACCCGCTGAGTATATAATTTATTCCCACTTCCATCATAGGATAATGCATTCCAAACATACACACACACACTCACACTTACACAAATGCAATGAGATTTTTTTTTAAATCTTACTTTTTACAACTGTGTGTTTGTGTATATATATTAATGTGTATGTATTTAAATGTAGTGGTTCCTTTAGTTGCTTACAAATATAAAGCTTATGCGTATGTAACGTAAGTGAAAGACATGTTTTCATTATTATCTCTGGAATTACAGATAAAATTTATAAAAATGAAGCAAATAACAAAAACAAGTAAGAATGTATATTCGATCAAGCCCGACTATCTAATACCCTCCCTCACATTGTTGGCTAAAAATGGTAGTTACATAAAAATTCAGAAAATACCCTCATATGATTTGATTTTCTTATTTATTATTAAGTGTGCAGTAGATCATTGTGACACTTACATCTATGTAAATTAAAGCATTTTAAAATCAATTTTTTCTAGGGGGTTATATGGGAGCTACAACCGACCCACATATAATTTTGCAAATCGCTTTTTGCTTTTATTTATCTTAATTTTACCTGCTATTATTACAATACCAACGTATATGTGAGATTTATGTCCCTCAAAATGATATTTGGAAAGGGGTTCATATGGGACCTTAGAGAAATATTGGACCGACGCTCTCATATTTGTTTTACGATATAAGACTTACCTACAAAATCGTTTTACATTTAGAACTTTTATTATATTAAAACCCCATTCCAGGAGGTACATTTATATGAGAGGTACCTTAAATACTGAACCGAATATTGCCAATTTCAATAATAAAAAAATAATATGTACCAATTTTCATCAAGGTATTGCAAAAAGTGCAACCTGTAGACTGTTTACAACGTTTACATGAACAGCTAGCCGGACAGACAGACGGACGGATATTGTGAAATCAATTGAGAAAATGATGCTGAGTTGAACGGTATACTTAAAGCAGAACAAATGGTGGAAATAACACCATTTGTTCTGCACGTTACAACCATCAGCATAGGTAATACCTCAACCACCTTCGATGGTGTAGGGTAAAAAAAAGAAAATAAAAAAAAAACGAAAAACGTTACGAATAAATATGGCAAATGTTTTTAATGGGCCACTGTGCCACTTTCGTGCGTGCATGCTGGGTACATAGTTGCCAGATAAATTTAAAGAAAAATCGTTCAATTTTTTCCATTAAAAATTGTCAAATCATAAAATTCACTTTTCGAAATCATTAAAAAAATTATCAACATTAAAAATGACCTATCAAAATAGTTATTTTTCCAAATAGACTTAAATGTTATACAAATTTTAAGAGTTTTGAAGAGCTTCATACATGATACGTGAAATTTTTCAGAAAACTCGTTTTTATTTCGCTAAAACAATGATAATTATGAAGAGCTTTGTCTTCATTTCATAAAGTCTATATATGATGTTCAATTCGTTTAAATGACGTAATTCGGCATCTTCATAAACAAATTAAAGATCCTCTCCAAGACTTTTTGAGGGAACAAAATGGCACAGTACAGTTCAGGACATCTCGTTTTACTTCGATCTTTAAGATTAATTCACACTTACACCGTATTAAAGTTATTTTCCCCAAATTATATTATTTTAATGTGTTTAACTTTCTTTAAAAAAGTATGCCGCAGATATTGATGTGAAAGTCATTGTTATATAGAAATTAGATAACTTCAATTTGGTCCAAGTTTTGGTGATAAATTATATAAAAATCTTGAATAATAAATATAAAATTAAAAAAAAAAAATAATGCTTGAGAAAACTCATCGAGTTTGGGAAATAAACCTTCAAAATGTTATTTTATGCACATAAAATTTACGATAAATCATCAAATCTGGCAACGGTGGTTGGGTATTTCTTAAGTTTTACTCTCTTTTTCTCTCTGTCACTTTGAAGTTAAGCGAAAATACACACTTTATTCTTACAACATTCCCAAGTGTGTTACGCGTTATTCAGTCAGTATGAGATGTTTATTTCATTTTCATCCTTTTTTTATTCCCACTTCTTTTAGCTTTTTCCTTTTTTTCGACCGGCAGCAACAACAACATCAACATTAAGTAATGCACGCAGCAAATTTACAATTCCATTTAGTTTTTAAACAAAAAGAGATAAATTGCAAATATAAAATAAGGACATTTTAAATGCAAAATATATTTTAAGCAGTCAACTCAAATGAAAAGGAAAATTTTGCACAGTGGGAATTGCAGTGTGTTATTATGAATGAATTCTGAAATTCGTGGTTTAAGCTTCTTGTACGATTAATGATGAATGAGGACATTTTACGTTAATATTTCCAGATAAATTTTTATATTTTATATATATTCTCGAATATATATATAAAGCCCTGTAGTGCATACTAATACCAAATATGAAATGTGAACCGTGGTCCTTACCATATTGAAGCATTAGAAAGATAAAAACGATATTACTAAACTGAACACGTTCAATTCCAATAGGCTTTATCCTTGGTTCAAATTAAAAAATATGTTCCAAATTTCATCGAGATATCTTAAAAATTGCGACCTGTTGACTGCTCACACCGTTTACATTGACAACCGGACAGACATACAGACAAACAGACAGACAGAAAGACGAACCGTCATAGTTAAATCGACCCAGAAAATGATTCTAAGTCTAACGGTATATTTAAAGGTGGAGGGAACACCAGTTTCTCTGCATGCTGCAAACATTAGCACAAACGCATAATACCCCAATCACCTATGGTGGTGTAGGGTATAAAGATTAATTTTTAACTACTTTGCATAGTAAAATATTGTCAACAGTCGGAAATAACAAAAAACCTATGCTTTTTACTCAAAGAAGTTTCCAAAAAAAAATATTTCAAACTAAAAATCAAAGCACAAACATTTTTAAACACGTTAAATTATAATTTAATGTAAATGCGGTACCAAAGTAAGTAAAGTCCGAGGATTGCGATGAACAATATGCGATGAACCATATGCTGATAATTAATCTTTGACCAATTTTATTATCAAGATTAAATAATCATTAAGGTGACCAAAATGAATTGAAGTTCTACAATACGACCAACTTCACCAGCATAAAAACAAATCTAAATCAAAGGAGATGACAATATCTCCATATCTTTGGCGTACCTTTGATATAGTACCAAATGTAGCAAATACTAGAACAACGTTAAAGTTTTTTTTTTTTTTTTATTACATTTGTTACATATTATTATTTTAGGTCAAGGACAAAAATTGATATTGTGCGATTTAATATTTCAGATAGCTATCATACAAATGTCCTCCCGGAATAGGGATTTAAGCTCATTAAACTCAAAGATGAAGGTATTTTAATCAAATAATTTTTGATTTACCAAATTCTAATTTTAATTATTGTGCATAAATTTATTGTTCGTTTTTGCGATAACGTTTTATAACGTTTGTAAAAATGTAGGTCACAGTTTTAAAGATATTTTCTTGAAATTTGACAAGTGTCAATGCTTTAGTCTATGGATAATGACTATTAAAATTGCTAATATATGGTACATTAATCCACCTGGTTTTAGGTCCATAAAATTCCTAAATCTAAATAATTCGTATGATATTTCATAACGATGTACCAAATTATATGAGGTGTGGTACATTATTTCTCATAGGTCCCATACAACTCCTCTGTCAGATATCATTATTGGAATAATATTAGTTCAAATTAAGAGAAATATAAGGAAAAAAAATTTGAAAATGTTTCGAGGGTCAGTCCATAATTTTTTCTAGCTCCTTTTAAATATATTTCAGATAAAAATCACAAATGTTAGTGTCATAATTATGTACTACAAGCTTAAGCATAAGTCGGAAAATTTAAATTTATATGAGGATCGTTCAATAATTTTTGGTAACTACCATTTATAACCAACATTGTAGTATAGAGTTTTACATAATCGGGTTAAACATACTATAACATTTTTATATATATTTTTCAGTTAACCTATCTTAATGAAGTTTAGCTTATAGACTTTTCTGATAATTAACCGGAAACTATCTCTATTGTTTCTCTTAAAAAAAGTTCCGTAATTCCCAAAAAACTTTCGAAAATTTCCAATTTTTTTTTTCATATTTCTTATTATATTTTAGTACCCGATATCGGAAAGAAAAAATTATATTTCTAGAAATTATATAGCATATCAGACTTTGAAGAAAACATAAGTTTTTTAAAATTCCAGCTTTGCGATTTGAAAAATTAAGCCAGAAATAAGAGTATTGTGTTAAAAATAGGTTGAATTTAAGAAACTCTGGTTCTCCTAAAATTAAAGTTTTTGCAACTCTTTTTATATTACACAAAAGCCTTTAAAATAAACTTTCAGAAAATTATTAACACGGTATTTAAGAAAAATTATTTATAATATAAAAAGATTTAACTATTTTTTTGCAAAAAATCGGCGAAAAATCTTAATTTTTGAAAATTTAAATTTTCAGACTTATAACTCCAAATTCTATAAAGATATTTTCAAAATTTTATCTTTTGCAAAATTTTGTCATAAGTTCTTAATAAAATAAAAATATTTGACAAATATCGGATAAATTTTTGACCCGCCATAACATTGCCCTGTTACTGGTGATGATTGTTACCTTGTAATAACAATAAACGAAATTATTAAATACAAAGACACAGAGATAATGCTCCGTAATTGGTGAAATCAGAAGAATATTTAGTATTATAATTTGTTGAAACCGCATTAAGCAATGACAGCAGACTTGAACCAAATGACATCGATTTATTTCAAAACCTAAATATTCGAACAAACATGCTCGGATTAGAGATAACTGATATTTGCTTGTTCGAAAGCAGTTATGCTATTAGAAACCTGGCATGATTGATGCAGAACAATGAGACTTACTGTGAATGATGTATCAGGTCATTTTACAATATAGAATACTTCGGTCATATAGTAAAATGTTTTATATTTGAAGCTTAATATGTCTTAAGCTATAAGAGATAGCCTACCTATAGGTATATATTATAGGTCTTCACAAGCAGAATCCACTCATATTCCTTACAGACATGAGGAATCTATATCATTTTAAATATTTTTTGTTCCGATGTGACCACTATTGGGACAAATTGAACCGAACTCCGTTAGGTCCACAAAATCCAAACTCACTTAAACCTCTATTTTCACTATATGAAATTGCATTAAAATTGTAAATAATGTAAGTTACCTTGATGGATTGATTAAAAAGGGCTGAGTTACTTGGGTCATAAAGTTACCATTCTGTTACCTGAAAAGAGGCGAATTGAAAAGAGAATGAAGTTTAGAAAGTAAAGTGAAGAGTTAAAAATCAAATATAGAAGCAGAAAATAACTTAAATCAAAACAGATCTATTAAATAGTACAAAAATAACACTGCTTAGGTTTCGTAAGCGATGGATGGAAGATTTTACCAAATAAATCTTTTCACTTTCTATATTTCCCATCAAGTAAAACTTTAAGAATGACATTAAAGACATTAAATGCATTTGCATTTATATTAATATATATTTTTTTAATAACCATAAAAGTTTTACAAAAAGTACATTTAATTAAAGTTACTTTTTAAAACAACTTTATTTATTTGTTGCAGCCCTTTTTAACGCTACTGGTATTTGCTGATGCATGCAACAATAGTTAACACATTTGGTATGTCAGCAACTCATAAGAGTTTTTTTTGTTTCTTCTTCTTCGTGAAAATGAAAAATTTCCTTAACGATTTTTTTTGTTTTGTTTTTGTGTTGGAACTCAGTAAAAAGCAATTTTTCCTTTTAATTACATTTTGCATCAACGCCGATTTTTTACTAAAGTGCCGTTAAAAACTACGTAAGTTTAATTAATAAAACAAAAAAAAACAAAAACAAAATTGAGCAAAAGTTGACTTTTATGCGTTTTCTTAACTTTAATTATTTTTTATGGTAAAATTTATTATCTGTTCGCTGTACTTGAGTTTTGTAATTTAATAGATTTTGTTGGGCGCTTTTTTCGGGATAATAGAGAATAAAAGATGGTTAAGTGGAAAATTTATATAAAATATGACAGTATTTTAAATAAAATAACAAAAGATGTAATAGTCGGTGAAACTCGACTATGTATAGATTATTATAGTAGTTAACAGACGACCCTCGTATAATTAGTTTTCTGATTTATACTTAACTGTGCAGTAAATTATTGCGACACTAAAATTAATGTGAAATTTATGAGTTTTAAAATGAATTTTGCTGGAGGGTTATAGGATAAATTATGAACCGACCCTCGTGTAATTTTGCACATAGATTTTTGGTTATATTTATCTTAATTTTACCAGTTATTGTTACAATACCAACGTAAATGTACGATTTATGCCCTTAAAAGTGATATTTAAAATGGGGGTTTTGTGGGAACTATGGACCGATCCAAGCATATTTTCGCACATCGTTTTGGAATACTATAGAAATAACTTGAGCCAAGTTTCGTTAAATCTTTATATTTAGGACTTTTATGACATGAAAACTTCATTCTGGGAAGAACATTTGTATAGGAGGTACCCGAAGAATTTTACCGAACCAATTTCAACAGACTTCGACCTTAGACCAAAATAATAATATGTACCAAATTTCAGCGACATATCTCAAAAATTGTGACCTGTAGACTGTTCACAACGTTTATGTGGACAGACAGACAGACAGACAGACAGACAGACAGAGAGACAACAAAACCCAACTTGGTTCTACGAAAAGATGGCCAATCCTTCAAAGGTCTGCCCTTAAACTGTTTCCAACAGTCGAGCAGACAAGGGAAAACATGTCCATTGATAGAAAATCTTGTTCAGGTGGAAGAAATGGTCCACATAATGTTTCTAAAGCAAAAAGATAGAAAGAATTTTCAAAAGGGTTCCAAACCCATCCTGTAGGAAAGCAGCTCGGTTAGCTCAGTGCACAGTTTAGTTTATACGAAAATGTTTGTTCTGGCAGATTTTTCGCAATTTACAGGTAAAAAAATTTAAGTTGATCATACTCGAGAGAGTGTTGGAGAAAAGCTTATGGCCCAAAAACAGTTGAAAGTTCCCAAAACGTTCTTTTTATGACAAGCAATATGCAGTTGCGCCAAAAGTAGACAATCATATGTTACCGCAGGCTCTTTATATATCGTAATTTACAGCAAAGAATATTTTCAAAAAATGCTTCACAATGAGTCCATCCCATTTAACATGGCCTTAAGTGATACAAAATGAATGATGTGGTATTTAAACCATGATAGACAAAATTTCCAAACTGTCCGGAGCTAAAGAAATTGGTGAGATATTGGACTTATGTTCAAGAGAATTGAAGGGTACAAAAAAGGTGTCCAAAAGTGTGATCGATTTTAGAAAATGAACTACCTGTTCGAGCAAAGTGACAGAAAGCATTTTAAAAACGTTAATGGAAGATTTTCCGAAAACGGTTAAAATTTTCACCACTTCAGATTAAAACTTAATTAATATATTTTTTTAAATTACATTAATTATTTTAATCAAACAAAAGACCAAAACTTTAAGTTTAATTGTTTCGTTTTTATTAACATTAATATAAGTTAAGAATTTTTCGGTTTTACTCCCTAAACTTTTGTAGATCGAATTATTGCATTTTTCATCTTTTTAAAAAAGTTTATGAAATAATTCGAAAAAAAACTAAATTTATTACTTAATTCGCATTTCTTAAATTCGTATTAACATAAATTTCTGATATGTAAAAAAGAATGTTATTTCTACAACCCTAAATAAATCACTTTATGATAAACTGGAGTATATTTTATATAAAAGTTTTCTCCCTTTTTATTATGGCAAATAGTCCCCAACACGCACTAGTTTTGAATAATGAATCCTTAGAGAGTGACAGAATAACAAAGTTAAACAAATCGACTTAAATTTGTCATCCATTACAAAATGTGTAATAAAATCACAAAATAATACCTAAAACAATTGTAAGTGTAATAATATTGTAATAAAATCAAAAACTATATAAATTGTAACAAACGTAATTATTTATTAGATTACATTGCACTGTGGGACAAAATTAAATTTGTTACAAAAACAAGTAAGAAAGTTCAAGTCCGTTAAGCGCAAATATGAACTACCCTACAGGATTATATGAGACCTATGGGAAATACTGGACAACGGTAATATTTGGAAGGGGTATTGTATGGCGCCAATGAGAAATAATGGGTCATTTCGCATATGGTTTAAGGATATAATAAGATTTACATATCTGCTTTAAACACCAATATATAGGGGCTGGGTGAAATTATGGACCCATCGTCATTAATTGCAATAGTCATCGTCCATTCAAAAATAATGACTCATGCGAAAATTTGTCAACATATCTTAAAAATTGCAACCTGTATTTTATTTCCAATGTAAGGTCTTCAAAACTACACTCATTATTTTTGAACTGGACCTCATTTTTTTTAATTTTTATAATTAATTTTGCTTTTTGAATAAGTTGACATTTTGAACACGATCGGGCAATATTTTCAGATATTAAACAAAACTAAATCAAGATTTTCCAAAATTTTGAAACTTGAAATTTCAAATACAAATAACTCGAAAACTAAAGTAAAATGATAGATCACATCTAAGGATGTTTTTAAAGGTCCTATCAGGGGCTTTTAATTTCTTAAAAATTAATGAGAAACCAAAATTTGCCATGTGGTTAAAAAATGTAATGTCCGAAGTTCGCTGATGTTGTTAGAATGGAATCCAAAGTGGAGTTAGAAAACCACATTCCTCTGCATTATGTTTAATTTTATGCGAAATTAGAAGTTTTTCCAAATTTTTTCACAAAAAAAAATCGTTTCTAATACTGCGAGTAAACCACAACCTGCCACGTTAATATAATTGTTGAGATCAATATAGAAGTTTTCAGGTAAAGCGACATGAATTAGGTCACCTCGCTTATATATGAATAGAAATTTTGAAAAAAATTGATGTTTTTATTTCTTTTTTTCTCTAGACTAGAATTTTCAGAACGTGTTCCTAACGAATATAAAATCCGATAGTAGCACACCATTGTATATTATGGTGTAAATGACACATTATGTTGCATAAATTAAATTTAGAACGATATGATTTAACATATCATCATGTTTTTAGTCCTAAAATCGGCATCGATGTAAGGTAAAACCAAATGACTGTCATGGGTACCTCAACCACCTGAACCCACGCGAGATGTTTTTATTATATCACCCTTGGAACAAACTAACCCGTACTTTTCAAAATCTACTTACTCAGATCTCAAAGTTATTCAACCAAATTCCTACGACTCCTTCTCTGCTTCAGCTGATAAAGTTATTGATCTACGAGCGTCCTACACAAGTAAATATAAATTCCATAAGTAGTACAACGCCTAGTAAATTCTCTGCCAAATGATAATCATTGGATATATAGTAAAAAGTCATCGCCTACAATCTGTTGATTAACAGATTTTATTAGTGTTAATTTACAATAAATTTTAAGGTTCAATTGATTTGAGAATATTTCGAAGGATCTCGTCAAATGACTAACCATTTAATGCACATTAGTCAGTTCCTCTTTTGTCGAGGATAATTTTATAATCTGATACTTGTACCAGCTAAATGTGTTTCTGGTTTTACTTTAGATCTTATTACATTCAACTGCAAAGTCCTGACGGCAGTGCGTTACGTTCTTTTGATTTGTAAAGAATTCTCCAAAAATTAATTAAAATACAAGAAAAAATTCGGCTCAAAATCCTTTGATTTCTTGACAATGAGTAACGATTCGAAACAATAAGAAACGGTCACCCATCTTGGGATTTGCCATATGCATGTCTATATAAATTATATTTAAACTGCGCTCACTCATAACTCGTAATTTTGTTAACTCGTAATATTTGTCAATTAGGACTAATTTTGGGTTTTACATTTATTTTGGTATCTTGAAAAAGGCAAAATAGGTAAAAAGTTATTATAACTTGAATATATTTATGATTACATGCCCTTTTTATAGGGATTTACGAGGACTATGTATACGAAATTCATTTTGTCTCAGTTCATTTATGTACTGACATCTGACAAAATTTTAATAAATTAGCATGATATATGTTATTGGAGTTTCACAGACCTTGATCAGATATCGGCTTGTCAACTAGAAAATACCTCTGCTCTAACCAAAAATAATTTATTGAGATATCTTTAATGAAAGTTACAGAATTATTTAAAAAAATAGATTTGGAAACACTGTGCAACGTTTATACGAGGGATGCTATTCCTATTCTAATTCGTAATATTCTGTATATATAAAACGATAATAAGATATGACACATAATGAATGAAATTATTTTTAAAAAGATATAGAGAAATTCTGATTATATCGGCACATTTTCATGACTTATTCAACAATTTAATAGTCAGCAAAATCTACAATTCCAGATTTCTTGAGAATCGAGAAGATTTCAATCTTGTCAACTGTTCATAAAGGGATTGTGAGGACTTTTGATCGTGAAAATCTTCCGAACAAAAATTGTTTAAAAATGGGTGAATCTTGATACCTTTTCGAACAATTTCAATAGAAGGAAGGAGTTACGAAATTCTAATTAGAAATATTCAGTTTTTATTTATCGGTTCATTAGGACAAAAATAAATCAAGCCACATTTAATTGATTTCTGGCCATTAGTGTATAAGAGACTACGACTACTACAACGGAAGGACTATTTCTGAAGATTTTTCATAAAATAACAAAATAAATAAAGCCTTTTTTTACTAATTGTGATAAATTAACATTAATTATCCCATTTGCATTCCATTTTACCCATCACTATATGTAGAACTAAAACATTTCGACTTAACCGATAAATTATCACTTAACATATATAATTCTATTCATTTCTGTCATTTTTATATGTTTATATTTTTCTAGAAGCTTTTTTTTCTTTTGCTTAAGGAAATTTAACTTTTTTTAACTCTCAGAAGTTAATAAATTGTCAATTACGTTTCATGTGAATCTTGCTATATTTTATGAGTGAAATAAAAGAAGTGAAAATGTACCTTGAGAAAAGGAAAAGAAAAAAAACAAGTAAAAAAGTTTTCCATTACGCACCCATCAATTTCAAAGACTTCAAAAAAAAGAAAACAAAAACCATAAGATTTAAGCTCCCGAAAAAACGGTATGAAAAAGCTCCAGAATGAAAAAAGTTTTTACGTGCAAAAATAAGTTATTTTTTTGATGGCTTCTGTGGTTGATTTTAACCTTTAGGGGACAGTTTTTTATATATTTTTTTTTCTTCAAATCCAGGTAACTTATTTTATAAATTTTATGTTAATGAATTTTTAATTTAATTTTATTTAATTTAATAAAAGATTACCTTTGTGTATAAAAACAAAAAGAAAAACAACTGAAGAGAAAAAATCGTAAAATATTTTTGTAATAAAAATTGTTTAATATGTAATGAAAAAAATTGTTAATAAGTTTAAATCTAAAATATATTTTTTGTTAAAATTTCAAATGCATGCAAAGGAAGATGGAACTAAGAAAGGATTCATAGTTTTTTATTATTTAAATCAGATATTCAAAATTTTTAGAAGACATTTGATTTGACAAGTAAACCTACACAATATAGCACCTACGAAAATTTAATAAACGACCCTCGTATTATTTTTCAAATTCATGCCAAAGAGTGGAGTATTTCATTATGTGCGATTTATGCGTTTTAAAAGTTTTTGGGGATTTTATATGGGAGCTAAAAGAAATTATGTGTCGACCGTCGTAAAGTTGCGCACATATTTATATTAATTTAAATAACTCTTAACATAAAACCAATGTATATTTGAGATTTTAACGCTTTTACATGTATAGTTGTGTGGGACCTATGAGAAATAGTAAATCGATCCTCGTATAATTTGGAACATTGTACAAAATTACTATAACACTTATCTGTGTCTGACTTCATAAAAATCGCTTTTCATTTTGAACGCTTTTGAAATTAACATCCCATTTCGTTAGGGACATTTTTATGGGGTTTAGGTGGTAAAATGGACCCATTATTACCAATAAGCATCGTGTTTGGGCTAAAATAATGTCATATAATAAATATCATCAAGATTGTTGTTTGCAAGAATAGCCAGCCCTACTGACATCGTTAAATCGACTCAAAAGAGATTTTGAGTCTAACGGTATCTTAAAAGTTGTTGTAGCAATACTGTATCTGTGTGTTACAAACGCAGTATTATCTTGGTCAAAGGTCGATGCATATTTAAATTGGTTATAAAAGGTTGATAATTTTGTATAGGCCCCATACAAATGTCCCATCAAAATAGGGTTTTTTAGCCCATAAAATTCCTAAATATTAAAAGTATTCAATTTTAACGAAACTTGACAAAAATAAATTTATAATAATCTTAAACAAAGTGCTAAATTTTATGAGGTTATGGGAGCTAACCTCCACTTCCGAATATCACTTTAACGCTCATAAATCATATATATTCACTGCTTATGATTTAATATTTCTTTAAAATAAGATAAATATTCGATATTCGAAATTTAAAGAAGGCCGATCTATAATTTCCCATAACTCCCATATAACATCCATGAAAAAAATTTCAAAACGCTAAAATGTGAAAGAAATAATATGATTTAATGCATTAAACTCTTAAGCAAAAATCATAAAAGTAAATTATATGAGAATTGTATCATAATTTGTGTAGATATTGTTAATAAGCAAAAATGTGGCATTTCATAGTCGGGCTTGAATGACTATAACTCTCTCACTTGTTACTTATTATATTTATTTGTATGTATTTATAAATATTTTAATCGGAGGAAACTTAACGGCACTTTTTTAATGTTAACAAAGTGTTTTTCTTTGCCTTGTTGTTTTGCCTTTATCATGCGATCAAATGTTCTTAGTATTATTTCATATAAAATGTATTAATAAACGAAAAGGCGAAAATTGCTTTTAAAGAAATAACCAAAAATAAAATATTATAAACTTTTGTTTCGTTTCTGTCCGATCAAGAAAAAATCCAAATTATTTTTTTTCTCGACCAAAAATATTTCAATAGCAAAATTGGTCGTTAAAATAATTAATTATCTTTCTGTCTGCATTTCGATGGAAATGGTTCACATTTTATAAAGGAGTAATAACGAAATATGACCGATGATTATCAAACTAGTTTCATATATTAAAGACAGTTTAGAAATTTTTATTAATATAATAGCTCAAGTCCATTTTTTAATGGAGGCGAATTTCAATAGAATTAGTGATTATTAACTAGTTTTATAAGATCAAAAAATTGACCTTAAATGGGAGTTATAACAATATGTGAAGCAAGATTGTTTAAACTAATAATTTATACTAAATACAGTAAAAAAATAGTTACGTTGAATTTCAATAGAATTGATCTTTATTTGCCAGTTTAGTAAAAAAAATGCGGGAAGGGGCCTTATACGGAAACTATATCAAAATGTGTACCGATATTAATAAAACTTATAACAATATTTAAGACAATCAAAATTGCAATAACATGCGCTATAAATCATATTACGAGAAGGAACGTTATTTGATCTTGGTTTATTATTGTATCAAAATTAATATATGAAAATATCTTTAAAATTTCAACCCATATCAGACACAGATTTTCGAGTGTATCAAACTTTCGCATATTTTTGCTTATTAATCTTTTTCTATTGATCCGATTTAATATTTATTTTGCACGATGATGAAGAATAAATAACTGTATATTTTATATAAAACTAGAAAAGTTTTTTTTTAATTTTGAGGTAATTTCAGTTATCGGTCTATAACTCTTTTCTAATTCTCAATATAGCTGTTTTTTAATAAGAAACCGCTAACGACTATAGCAAATAATGTGACTGAATTATTCGAGGCATAAGAATGTTTCCAACAAACAGAAAGATAGATGGAGATAGCTAAATCGACTCAGGTATCGATTTGATGCTAAAATATATATACTTTATGGGGTCTTACACACGAAATGCCAAAGTTAATGTACCTCATAAAGAACAAACTAACTCGTCCTGAGACTTCATATTCCTGTTATTGGCACAATTTAATGTTCAATTTACAGATTACTCCCCCGTACTCTATACCATTACCTACTTTTGCTTCTCCGTTCCAGAACATTCCGAATAACAATCAGACCAAGATTGTCAACAAGCTTTATCAACCGAAAGTTTTTTTTCCCAGAGATAATATATTATCCTTGGGGAAAAGACTTAACAACTAAATAATCATAGATAACTGTACGATAAATTACAGAAATATTAAATCTTCCATATTGTGCGATACTGTGATTTCATTAGACCCAAATAAAAATTAAATTAAATTTTCTTAATTATTGTACATGTTTAATCCACTTAAAATATTTTATGATTATCTCTACTTCAATTGTTGACTTTTAAAAGTCCTAAATCCTGAACAAATTTTTCTTTAATCTAAAATTAAATTTGAATATTAAAATTTAATAAATTAATAAGCAAAAAATGTTTAAAAAAAAACAATCAAAAACTTAACCATGTAAATTTTTATTAATGCAACGTAAAATAGATAAAATAATAATAAAATAATGATAATAAATGTTGATTTAATACAAATTTTATAAATTACATAGAAGACTACTCCACATCTTCTCAGTATCTTTACTTTATTATTCTGGCATTTTCTAACAGTCGCTCAGTCACAGCATCTAAGAGGGAGCAATAAGTGAATGAACGCGAAAAAATCTAAACAATTTTTTTCAATTATAAACGTTTGTACATACAACGATTTTGTTGGAAAGGATGAACAAAAAGAAAACAATGAAAAAATAATGGTCATTTAGGATCGACTTTAATACACTTTACATAATTGAGAAAACTTATATTGTTAACTGTTTAGATCTATTAGAGATTCTCTTCTAATATGAATAATGTAACAAATGGCTCCACTGTGAAAAGGGCTCAGTATATCATGACTTCTAAATAATCAGTAGACATTAAGATTATTGTTTTATTCCGAACTCAGTTGAGCAAAAACTACACTTATTAGACGCGTTATGATTTATTTCACGGTTAATAATCGTCCATTTCATCTCTAATCGCCTCGTCAGGTAGTGTGGGTAAAGGTCATAGTATTCTACTACTCTCACATCATGCAAATTAATAATCTTAAATCGGACAAAAAGACGAAATGTATAATTAGAAAAAATACACAGGACATCTTCAAGTCGAAATACGCGATGGCAAAGTTCATTATCGACTAAATTGCCGAAAATAAATTCGATGAAGATGATCGAATCAAAATTAGCTTATAATACATCATGTGCTCGCTAATATGCATCTTTTGACGCCGATACATAGCAACTACAGGTTAATCAGATAATCATTCGCAAAAAGGAAAAGAATGAGCACAATTGAAACAACTAAATCCAGTTCAGTTGAACTTGAGAAAGAAAGATTTCATTTCATGTCTTCTAGATACGAAACTCTGTGAGACAGATAAATCTCTACTTTCCGGTATGAATCTTTCAAAATCCATAATGATTAAAATAATTCATGTTAATTCAAAGTATTTGTACTGGAATCATGGATGGTCAACTCTGAAGTGAAGTTCCAGTTAGAATTCTTATATGTTAAAAATACAGCCAAGTTCATGTCTGATAGCAAATAAATATTTTTTAACGTTTTTCTTTACTCTTTGGAAAGCATTTTCCCCTATATAAAGACCAGAAAAGTTACCTTCCATGTCGGAATTTGAATCTTCCAGAATCCATAGAATGCCTGCCATTAACGTAATGTTAAAGAGTTAAACGTGAACAAGAAAACACATAATATTCACAAGAAGATCTTCATGAAGAAATCAATAGACAACACAAAGGACTCAGCAAGACTAAGTCATGCCAACCAATGGTTAATGGTTGGATCGTTCCTGGTAGAGTTCTCACTCAGAATACTAGATATTCTGTTGATTACTAATCGCACTGGCTGCTTAGTTGGGGAGAAAGAGAACCAGATATTGTACAGCCCACATTTCACTATAAATTAAATGGTAAATACGCATTATAAAATTTATTAGCGATTGATAGCTTCTCTCGATATAAGTTACGAAGACCGTAAGGTCTTAACCTACGGATGGTACAAAGTGTAAAGGAAGTCACTGTCTCGTGATTATGTGAAATGTTTAATCTTTGAGGAGAGGAAAAGTAATCTTTATACCAAAAATTAAAAAAAAAGACTTTAAAATGCAGAAGAAGTTAAAAAGCACATCGATATGCACCGAAGGTATAGAATAAATTATTTAACAGCAGTTAATATAACTACTTAGAGGGAAGATATGTAGTGGGTAGATATACAAAACCGCTCAGAAGGTTAACAACGTGACAACGATTGCAGTTCGGAATGCACTTGTCATCCTAGATATTGAAAGTTTTATCAACAATTGGCAGAATCTTGGAAGCATTTGTATCTCAAAGGTAGAGGAACTCGTTTTTATTAAGTCGGACAGCAAATTCTTAAAGTCTCGGGTAACGTAGACGATATTGTAATAGTGTCGAACTGTCGGAAGATTTCCGCATAGGAATAGGACCTTCGCTGACGACAATGTTATTCCAATAACCATTTATATAATAAGCATATCGCCTATCAGTATTGAAATCGAGTACATAATCACATATGAACATTTTTAACCCTCTGTTGGCGTATATAAACCGACACTCAAATTATATTAATTGCGAGTTTTGAAATTCTATTATCCTCCAGGATTAACTGAAATAGGAGATACCCCACTGGGCTCGGGTTTTGTGTTTTTCAGAGTATTTAAAATTTTATTTTTAATATCGACTTTTGAACCCTTAAAGTGGGTAAGACTGAGATCTGTAAAACTAATCTGCTCGTTTATATCTATAATCGCTGGTCACTGGGTGTAGGGAAATGCGCAAGTAGAAAAGGATTTGCCTTTTAATAACTACTGTCATAGCTGCGGTGACAGGATGAAAATGCCTAAGGGTAGTAAGCAAAGTTAATGAGTTTCTAGGAGGCTATTTTCTAGAAGTTCTAGTTGACTTATCGCCCTACTGAGATATCTGAAATCATCAGGATACGACAATCGCATTAAGCCACGTCTTGACTTTTTCTTGTAAAAAAAAAAAAACAGTTCTGACATAGGTGGACTACAATTTTAAATTAGTTGAGCCACATGTACAATAGATTTCATCGTAAAGCGGATGTGATTTATATATTTTTTAAGCTATAAATCAAACTATAACACATTTTAAATAAAATCACCAATTGTAGTGTATTGACTAAAATTTCAAAGTTAATTTTTTTGTTTTTGAAATTTTAACTTCTGCTTTATTTCGCCATAGAGTTTCTAAAGAAAATAAACATATAAAAATCTTTCCCCGGTCATGCTATTGTTCCCTACTGCATTCAGCCCCCTCTCTCACATTCTTCATTACTCCCAGTTTGGTTCAGTGTTTTGTATTGTTTTTGTAAACATAAAGATGACCAAAGGGTGTAATTTTAAAGTTTTTCGATTTTTTTAATTTTCATTCACTAGTTCGTCGTTTGTTTTTATGCGCCAATTTATACTTTGTGCAAATATTGTCCTTTAATAATACTTCAAGCAGCGAGTTGCGAATAAAAAAATTACAACAAAATATGAAATTTTGTTAATAAAAAAATAACATAAAATTATATTCTGGACTCCCTCCGGTAGATGCAGGAAAAAATTAAATATATAAACTTGTATATCGTGTGTTTAAATAACAGCGGCTGTAGGAAAACAGCAGCAGCCAAAAATATTAACAGCAACATGAATAAAGGAACAACTTACAGCAAAAACAAAGAAATAATAAAGCAACAACAAAAAAACTGAAGGAAAACAAAATATTCAACAACAACGAGGAAAAACAAACTCTTCAACGAAATAAAGTCACTCATGCAATGAGTTTAATGTTACATAAATACTAAAGTTGAAACACACACACACACATACACAAACACAGATAAATAACATTAAATTAACTAACACCCGACAGTGCTGTTATTGTTTACATTCTGAAAAAAATAACTGATCATTGCTTTTATAGGCGAATTCACTTCGGAAAGTGGCTTTAAATAAAGAGTGATTCATTATAAAGAATATTAAACAGTTATTTTTTTTTTAATCTAATGGGTTATACCTAGAACAACTTAAATTCTCAATGTATAAGCTTATACGATTCTCATTCAGGAAAAATCTACATTTACTACCCAATTCGATCCGCGATAAACATTGATGTTGTCTGCAGCTGAAGAGCCACCAACGAATAACTCTATTTACATATTGCCGTTGGGAATTTAATTAATTAATTTAATCGAAGTAACAACACATTTTTGAAAAAATAGTCGACCCAAAAAGGGTATTTCCGAAAAAAGATCGCAACCAGTCCAATTTACAAAAACAAAAAATAAAATTATTCTTATAGATTGAAATTAGTATTTTGCTTTATTACAAATTGAAAATCAATTAAAAATGCAGCAATTTACAACTAAAGTCACACTAAAGGTACAGCTGCTTTAAGGATTTAATTCACTTAAAAACTGAAGCCCATTGAATGTTAGAAGTTAATATGAATGTTGTTGTAACAGCAACAATCCAATAACTTCGTGAACTTGATACAAATCGTCCGTTCTGATGGAATCAATTATCCAAATATATAAAAGAATTATGTATTTATAATTGTAATTATTTGAAGCGATTCTGTTTCGAATCATTGTCTATAATGCTGAACCGGCTCACTTAAACACAAGTAAGTTAAATGAGTCCTTTTCAAAAATATAAGGCAAATTGTACAGTAAATGCAAATAAATCCCTTTTTGTTTTGGGCATTTAATTATTGGTTTGATGAATAATTTAAAGAACTCTTAGGAACTCATTTAATTCCCGAATAAAACAAACTTTGAAAATTGTACACTTACAATAGCTTACATAGCTGACTTCGTTAACTTTACTTTCTGGTTACCGTGGTATAGGCAAATAGAGTTAAATCCATAAATTTATGGTATAGACAAATAGAGCTACATCTATAGAAAAGAATAAAAATACCTTTCAAAACATGTTGTCAATAAGTTACACTAATCAAAAATATATTTGACTATCTGATAACATGAAACATAGTATTACAATAATTTTGATTTTTAATTAAATGTTTTGGATTTTCATTGATTTTCATCTTTTTTTTACAGTATAGTTCCCTTTCAATAAATGAAAAAATTTTCAACAATTCCCAAAACTTCTGATCCCACCATATAAAAAGTAATATCTTGGCGTTATAGATATCCGAATTTGGAGCTACAATTACATTTTGCGCTTAAGGATTGCAATCTCTTTGACTTCAGTACTAAAATCTACACTTTGGAACTCGAAAATTACTGCTCAAAAGTTTAATGCATTTTGATGGCAAAAGTCTAAGAACAATCGTTAACTTTTAGCGTCCTTTTCTTAACAGATTTTTCGGACTTTCCTGTCTTACATATTGATATAGGCATTGTTAAAAGGAAGAGTAATCTCTATAAGAAAGTTATACGCTAAATCTACTGTAAATGTCTGGAAGTTCCCTAATCTGATCTTACTGATGTAAAACTGCATTTTAGATTTGCATCATGTTCAGGAGTATAAATTCCAAGTATTTTCACTATTTCATAATGACAATTGTTACAGAAGTCATTGTAAGTGATACCCATTCTTCTCCTTCTCCCGAAATTTCAGAACACAGTTTGCATTTATAATTGACACTAGAAGTCTAAACATCTTTCTATTGCAGACAAAGCAGATAACAGAATGTCATTCCTAACCCAAAAAGGGCGGCTTATTAGACATACTATCTAAGTATACGCTTTTTTATATACGCTTTATATAAAGCTTCCATTTAAGCATACCAGTAGCCTTCAATCAGGTGATAGAAATATTGCTTAATTCATCTACATAATGGTTACTCCATATTAAAATTACTTTGACCAGGAATCCAAATCATATAATCACCAAATATCCCGCTGTCTGGTTTAAAAATCCTTAACATTAATTGCACATAATAATCCGTCCAATTACATCCCAACTAACTAGACACCTTTTTGAAGTTTAAAGATGATTCTGTCATCTAAATCCTCAAGAAAGAAACCTCCTTCCACATATTTCAAACAGATTTAATTTGTATCTATTTTACCCATCTTTTCCATTATGTATCAGAACTTGAGGGGATTTGTGTTTGTATATAAATTTAATGTTATGCACTTGTAACTACAACATACAAACACGTTCTGCAGCTTAAAGCGCTATTTAACTTTAACAACTGACCAAACTTTTTATTAAAGCTGGACATTTTAAAAAGTTCATAATTTTTTTTACTCCGTTCAAAATTAATTTGATTCGATGTTTTTTTAATGGAAAAGAAAACTTTTATAATTCGAATCAGCAGAATTTAAAAATAAAACGTATCAAATTCTGTGTTGGAATAGGAAAGGGAAAATCTTTCAAAATATAGTCTAAACGGCTAAATAATTTTCTGATAATTGGTATACATATTTCATGCTTGTGGAAGAGAGTTACGTTCTTTCAAACGTTTACATAGTAGGGTTCCATCCCCCAAGTATATTTAGTAATAAATGATTCAAACTAATATTAGTCAATAAATGTAGAGTGATTAGAATCCCCTCTAAAGAATATTAAGTGCAGGGTATTTAAAATTCACCACAATAGATTTTACGACACTTTCCCTTCTTTTTCCAATAGCACGATTCCATAGATCAAAATAATCATTAAATTACTATCACATAACTCTATTATTCCAGAACCATACGTTTGACTAGACTGCATAGTTTGACAGTTTTTTTCCGATTCTATTTTTTTTTTTTTCGTTACTACAACTTACCAACAATATTGCGCCAACATACAAACACGACCAGTCAACCTCATTGGCATTGACCATTTTTCTTTTCAGTTATTCTTTATTTAGCTTTTATTTTGGTAGCATCACATCGAGCATTGTGCCACCACTGAGTGGTTTGGAATGGCAAAGAAAGAAAGAGAGAAAGAAAGAGAAAAATTGAATGAACCAGCTCATTTGCAGTAAATGAAACGGCACCCACTATCGTTACTATGACGTTTAATTTGTGTTCATAAGTCATATTAAAGACAAAATAAACTTTATTTATGGTTGTAATTTCAACAAGAAAAGCGTATTTAAAATTCAAAAAGAATAAAAGTTAAAAAAGAAATTCTGGCAAAAAAAATATATATTATGAACATTGGACTTTTATCGGGACAAGCAGCCACAGTGAAATATGTTTTTTGATCTTCCTAATATCAACATTAAAGAAGTATTGAATTTTTCAGACACATAGAGGTATTGGACATTTAAGTGGAAAATAATGATATTTTAAAGAGTTTTTATGGAAAATGTTCACTTTATTTCAGAATATTTCTTATTAAATACAAATACACAGATGGTTCTAATAAAAAAGTGCTAAAGCAAAAAATATGTTTATGTTTTGGTCTAGAATTGTCAAACTTGCAATTTAAAAAAAAAAGTTTAAAAATTTAAAATTTATTTTATGAATTAAAAGTGAATAAAAAAGTATTGAAAAAGTGAAATAAATAGAAAGAATTTTAAAAGAACTCCATACACGTTCCTCAAAAAATCTGCACGTTTAGCCCAGTGCTCGGACCATTTGGTATGAAAAGTTAAAACGAATGCATATAAGACTCTAAAAGTACCTGATAGGAACGCTGCTAAAAATTTAGAGGCCAAAAGTAGAGCACGGAAGTTAAAGTCAAGTTTTCTAAAAACATATTCCTACTGCATAATGGATATTCTGACAGATTTTTGCAACAACCTGGTCAAAATAATTTATGTTGCAGAACACAGTTTCGGCAAAAGAAGGAAATTACTTGTTACAACGAGCTCTTTTAATACCGAAATTGACATCATGGAATTTTTACAGAAAAGGCTGCATCCATTCGTAAATCTTCATAATGAGTCCACTTATTTTTGGCATGACTTGTCAACCTGCCTCTAAGGTAAACAAGCCCTTTATATTTTGAACCTTATTCGTAAACATTTTCATTAACGTTGTTAAAGCGGTATTTAATATTTTGCTCGAACAGGAAGTCCATTTTAACAAGAGCCCAATATCTTTGGCCTTAGCTCCGGGCAGCTCTTGGTACAAATATCACATTATAGTCCTTATACCACTCGAGACCGTCAGGATGTCAAGTCAGCCAAAATGAGTGGTCACATTATAAAGTCTGAATGAAATCAGCCTTTTTTAAATATGTAAATTTAAATGATGTAAATTTAGTAATTATAAAGCTTTTGTTTCTTAGCTTTTCTTCAACATTCCCTAGAGCATCAATAACATAAATTCTTTGACCAGGAAGTTGCGAAAATCTGCCAGTATATATGATTCATTATTCATTATGCAGCAAAAAAATTTATAGAAAACTTGACTCTCAGAACTTTTTTGAGTTGGGAGTATGTTTTTTAACCTGTATTAGCTAACCGGGCTGATTTCCCATCATATATATTGGGAGCTCTTATGAAAATGCTTGCTATTTTTCAGTTTTATGTCATGAGTGATATTACTTCTACCCTCACCGGAGTTTCTATCAACGGACAAGTTCTCCGGTACTATTTAATATAATTGAAAACAGTTTGACTTTTGAATGCTTTGCCAGCTTTTGGTAGGACTAAATTGGGTTTTGTTGAACATATTTAATAATTTTTTCTGGTCCCTGATTTTTATCAGATTAACAGTGATGGAGAGTATAACTCTTCTCCATTTGTTGTAGTTGATTCTGCAAATTTTTTGTTAATGTCCAATTTTTCTATAAATAAACAAGTAAAAATCCTATAGTCGGCCAATTCCGACCACAGTATTGATTGTAAATGACAGCTACCACCCTCGTATAATTTGCTTATGTGAATTATTATTAAGTGTGAATTACATTAACATGACACCAACATTAATATTAAATTTATCTATGTGAAAACGATTTTTTCTGGAGGGTTAAAACGGACGTAGACGAAATAATGGACCGACCCTCACATAATTTCGAACATCGATTTTAGATTGTATTTATATAAATTAGACCAAATATTCTTACAGCGCCAATGTATAATATGTGAGATATATATTCTTCTAAGTAATATTTGAAAGGGGGTCTTGTATGGGAGCTATGACAAGTAATGGACCAACCCTCCCATAATTTGGCATATCGATTTAGAATAACATAAGACTTTTTTGTATTGAATTTCGATGATTTTTTTTTAATTTATAACTTCTATGGTCTTTAACCCCCATTCCGGGTGGACATTTTATGGCACTTACCTGAAATATTGGACCGAATATGACCAAAGGGATCAAAAGAATTCCTCCTTGATTCAAAAAATTAAAAACTGCGATCTACACTACCACATACGGTGGTATAAATAAATGTATGTATGTATCCATGCCACTGCAATAAGCAGTAAATATTATTATAATCGATGTCGGATTTACAACATTTTTCTTAAATCAGTGTATATATAACGTTGTCATTTAACCTCAACTTGTGATGGTGAAAATGTAAGAATCGGCATTAAAGAATTCAGGAATTATGTTAAATATTAATTAATTATATAATTAATTTATTTACGAAATAAAGAACGTTATTGATATAAACGTCTTTCGTATTATAAATATATTTAAATCTTGGTAAACAAACGATAAGTAAAGGTTTTAAACGATGTTTTTACTGTATATATACGAGGGTTGAAAAAAGTATTTCAAATTTGAATCGGCAGAGGTTCAAAGTTTAAATTGTTTTCCAAGTAATATTACAATCTTAAAAATGGTTTTAATGAAAATATCAAAATATATTTAACAAAGTTTATATTATTTATACAGATTTTAAAATTTTATAGCAACAGAATTTTAAAAATTATTATTTTTTAATCTTGCAATTGTTTTACTAATTAAAATTTCAAATGCACATAAAAACCTGTTCATTAATTAAGCAGTAAACATATGAACCTCGTACATTAAATATTTTTGAAATAACTTCTCAATATGACGGTTCATTTCATAAACTGTATTTTATTATCATTATTTTCATATCTGCAGTGGATGGATTGTTTGACTGATTTTAAATAAGAATACACGAAAGTAACATTTTAATAAGCAAAAGGGGAAGTAACTCGAAAAAGGCCTTTTTATAAATTTTGTTGGATCGAGGGGAGAGGTAACACTCATACAAAAGAAATATTAATTGTGAAATATAAATAACAAACATTAAAGCGAGAATTTAAGAATGAAATATTTATTCCAATCACTTTCTTAGGGAAAATTTTTGCTGGAATAAAATCTTGGAGAGATAGGATAAAGTGGATTAGTAGCCCCCATAAAAGCGAATATGATTGATTATCTAAATAAAAATTAAAGTGAAATTATTAAGATTTTATCTCAACTACATTCTCTTGGAAATTTTTTACAATCAATTTCACTACACTGTGGTATAGGGTATTACATAGTCGGGCTTTATTTCTGTTACTCTCGCAAGAAACGGTGTTACTCGACAACATGTAGGGGCAGTAAAGGAAGATTAATTCCCAAACAATAAAAATATTAATTATGAATTATCTGTAGAAATATTTCAGCGAGAGTAAAACAATGTAGTCCCAATCATTTCCTTAAAGATTTGCTGTAGTGAAGAATATATGAGGCAGATTGGACTACGATGACAAGTATACTCCATACAAAGCAAATATGATTTGCGAAGATCTAGAGAACTTCCAATCTTTTCCCTGTGAAACAGTTTTATGTGAGAAATGGATGATAGATAGGATCAGGGAAAGAAGAAAAACATACAAAGCAAATAGGAGACCTGTCCCCTATTTAGACCAAATATTAAATGTCTAGAGTTTCCTATTATTGTCAATTCACTATGAGACCCAAAATTATGAGTCTTTTAGATTTTTCCCACATTTACTGGTGGTTTGGAAAAAGTAAAAAAAATAGATCGAATCCCAAAACGTCTGAACTTGGATCCATAAAGTTTTTAGATACAAAATTTAAATTTCAAGATTTTTACCTAAAAAAGCCTTAAGTGTAGCTACCTGTTCGACAAAAAAAAAACAAATTGGAATCTTCTCACTTTTAGCATAAGGATTTTTTTGAACTAAGTGAAAAATAATTTTGATTCCTTACTTTAAGAAAAAATCCGAACATGATCGATTGACAACTAGACTGAGCTCATGTAAGCACATTTTTTCAAAGGTTACCGAAAGCTACAAAATATTTGGAATTTGAAGAAAAAAAGTTTGGAAAGTGATTAAAAATTAAAACAACGTCGTGCATAAGCTACCTATACAGTCTTAGCTTTAAAATTTATAAAGTTACACTCCTCTGCTACAGGTATTTTAAATTATATAGAACCAACCACTAGATAAAAGGATACACATTTTGAACCTTAATATCTCAAAGAAATGATTAAGCGATGTCAGTCTGGCTGAAATTCCATGTAAAACATGTGTACAATTTAAATTATGAAATATCCGATATACTCGGCTATGTGCTCCCACTTCTTAATGAAACATTTGCTACTTATTTCCATGTCTTTTGACAGCAAAAATTTCTAATAAAAAATGTGCTTTGACAGATCCACAATATATACAGAAAGCCAAGTTTAAGATAAATATATTAAAATCACTTCGGGAGCAAAAAGAAAACTGAATTGCATAACACATTTACAAAAACGTTACGATGTTCTTTATCACGCATTTTTAAATCGTATCACACAATTTTCTTAAATCTGAAAACTGGTCGGAATACCTTACAAAACTTTTTAAAATTTAATCATGTAACTTTTATTTTGGTAACACAGAACCGTTAACCAAATACCTGTGGAAACTTGGCTTAAAAAGTATGTAAAAAGACCAAGACTCCAAAGTATCGCTACTTGTAATCAGTTAAAAATAAATTTATCTATAATTTAAAACTAAATACAAATACTGTTCTTAAATTTCCGAAAGTGAATTTAACAACATTAAAGGCCTCTAAAATAAATGCCCTGTGTTTGTATCATCCATATAAACTATTTATTTATTTTATTTGTATATAAATTTTCCATTGAGTGTAAGTGACATTTATTTATCCATTCATGTCATTTATTGTAATCCTTAATTTATCTGTCATTATCTGTCATATTTATTCGGTTCCTGTTGTTACTTTAAGCTTTATATTGCAACCATCAAGCTCTTTGAAATTTATGGCCAAATTACTTATGAAACGAAATGGAAATGAAATGAAAAGAAATTAAATTAAATGATGATATTAAACTAAACATAAACGTAAATTAACTATTATATAGTTTGTATTTAATTGATAAAATTATAGTTAATACTTGTATGTATTTTAAATAAAGTAAAGAAGTCAACTTATTTCCTATCGAACTGTTGTTTTAAAGCTTCTAAGCACATAAACAACAAATAAAAATGTTATAGTCAGTCAAGCCCAACTTTGTAATACCCTTTACCACATTGTTATTTGTAAATGACAGCTACGAAAATTTTATGAACGACCCTCGTATAACTTGCAATTTTGATTTATGATTAAGTGTGAGTATATTAATATGATACAAACATTAATGTACAATTTATGCGTTTATTGGAGCAAAAAGACATAATGCACCAACCTACGTATAATTTATACCTGAGATTTATGCCCTTCAAAGAAATATTTGAAAGGGGGCTTGTTTGAGACCTATGAAAAGTGATGGGTCGGTCCATTAATTTGGCACGATTTAAATCAATTTAAATAACGTAAAACTTATTTGAGATGAATTTCGTTGAATTCCTTTATATTTTTAGGACTTTAAAATCTCATTCCAGAAGGACATTTGTATGGGAGCTACCTGCAATATTGGACCTATTTTGACCATAGTCAATAGCCGTTGTCCTTGAACCAAAAAAAATGACACGTGTGCAAAAATTGAGACCTAAAGAGTTTTCACAACGTTTACAATGGTAATAAGCCGGAAAGACAGACAGACAAACGGACGAATATCTGAGTCAAATAACATACAAAACATATTACAAGCATCTGCACGCATATGGGTATAAATATTTGGTCGACAGTGAATAATGAAAAGAAATGGAGATATTTTTTCGGCAAAAGAAATCTAAAAAATTAAAATCATTTTATTCAATAAATATATGAACCTCAATAGATATATTCTTGGGTCTAATCACAATATAATTCTATTAATGAATTTTGGCCTTAATGTTTATTATTGTCCGGAATGTTTTATTCAATTCAAAATTGAATAGATTAAAAATATAAAGCGTTGCATCGCCTGTTAAAATAATTAACTCAGTTATAGATCGATATCTGACTAATAAAGAAAGTATTTCAGTTTGATATCGACATATGTATAAAGTAAATTAACAAGACCAGAATCAATCTTGTGATGAACTGGCTAATAAGCTACTCAATGAATGTACTGCATTTATTATACTTAAAGCGAACACTTTACTGGTGGAATTTGAAGTACTTTCTCAAATTAGTTGAATTCACTAACTTAGAAATTTGTACAGTTCCAAGTTGTAAAAACAAATCAAATTTATTCACAATTCATAAGTTAGGAAAATAAGCAAATATTCTAAAATTACCCTTTAGAAATATTAGTGACATTGAAAAGGAAAAGTTCTATTTTTATATCATTTTTAAATACCCAGATTTAGCAATAAAAAGAGAAATATTCCTTAGCAACTAGATTTTCTTTACAAAATATCATGAATCCAGGATGGAAATAAAACTAAGGAAAAGTGTATAGAGACCTGAAAACTGTTTCACTTTATCCCTGGGTACTTCGCCTTCCAATACTGGCTAACAAACCGTTAAGTTATCGAATTCTAATATTGACACGGGATTCGTTTTCTAGAATCAGCTAAGAAACCGATTTCAAATACTGACTGGAGGGCAGTTTTTCATACGTTTAATTACTTCAGACTAAAGTTCTGAGTATTAAAAATATTATTATAAAGATCATAAAACTATATCTAAAATAATAAATAGAATTACTGAAAAAAACAGCCAACCAAACAGCTTTAATTTATATGCGATCCAATTTCTTTGCTATTGATAATATAAGTGTCCAAATTAACATACTTTTAATGCAGAATGCATCAAAATGGACAGATTAAAGGAATGTTCTAAATAAAAGTAACTAGAAAGCATTTTCAAAAGAGCTCGGGTAGAAAAGCAGTCCGGTTAGCACAGTGCTCGGAAAAGTATGAAAAGGTAAAGCTAATGCAGGTTTAAAACGTACAAGGCTCAAAAAGTTCCTGAAAGGAACGCTGCTAAAAATTTATGTGGCACAAACAGTGTACAGACAGTGAGAAAAAGTCTTTTAAAAAAATATTTTGCTGCAAAATGGATAACAAATCGTATGTTCTGACAGATTTTTCACAACTTCCTGGTCAAAAATTTTATATTGCCAATGCTCGAGGGCATGTTGAAGAAAAGTTTTAGATCCAAGAGCAAAAATTCTCATTCTCAAAAAGTTATTTGTATGACAGCAGTGCGAGGGAAAATAAGCAAATCATTGGTACAACGGGCTCTATTTATACCGAAATTTACATCAAGCAATGGTTACAAAAAGGCAGCTTCCATTCACAAGACTTCATAATTTATTCACTTAATTTGGATTGTCTTTACATTCTATCATTATGGTAAACAAGAATTTTAAAGGTACAAGAACAATAACATGGTACATGTACCAAGAGAGGCAAATCCTTAAAAATGCGCGTAGTTAAGCCCAGTAGAGAGATATTGGGTCCTTGTTAAAAGAAAATTTAAGGGCACAAAAAAGTTGTCAAAATTTCGGTAGATACTAAACGGAATCTACTCGTTTGAGCAAAGTAACAGGAAGCACTATAAAAGCGCTTATGGGGTTTCTGTAAAAGGCTCAAATTTCAAATATCATTTTTGAATTACAGCGTTATATGTAAACTTCTACCACGATCGATAATTCGATTGATGGTGGTTTAATTTTTAATATCATTTATTTTAAAATCACATAGATTTTCTTCCTTAAATTAAAATGCTTCTGCAGTTGAGCTCTAAGTTATAAAAATTCTGGTAACCTAAATTAAAATCCTTAATATTTTACATTAACCCTAGAGATTAATAAGAAATTTAGTAAATAAAAATATAAAAATTTCAAACACTGACACACACATATACACTGACACAATTGTAAGAATAAACGAAACCTGTAAATCAAAATTTTATTTCATAAATAAAATTTTATACGAAATAAATTAGAATAAGAAATATTTATTCTTCGTATTTTTTATAACATTGTGGACCATTGTTACCACTTTCCACCTGTTTGTTTATAACAATTCACGCATTTTGTGTAAAATGAGGTTTTATGCCCTGCAACACTAAAAAGATGATTAAGATCATATCAAGTTTGTTATAACGTTTGTAACACAAAAACCTTAATGGAGAATCGAGGATTTGCTAATAATTTTTACTATCGAGGTAAAGAGCTGCAAATATATCAGATAGGGATAAGACTATAGCGTTTAATACAAACCAGACTATATATTATATTCTAGATATATTAACAGTTTACACTTTATACTCATTTATAATATAGTTTACTATAAACACGTCTTCACTTAATTTTGTATCTTCCAATTTAAATGCTTATTTTCTCCCTTTTCCTTCGATATCTAATCAACACAGGTCTTGCCTTAGTATCTGGTAGCTCTTATCCTACTTGATACCTCTAACTTTAAAAAAAATCCTAAATGAGCTTTATAATCGCGCAAAATTTCCTCTTGAATCAAATTCCTCCTACAGCATTTTCGGCTTTTCAAATTCATTTTTCAAATCCATTATTTACTTCTGGAAGAGGATTTTTATATTTGACACTCTCCAAATTATCCAACAGATCTAACAGATTAGATACAAAATTTTGGTGGTAGTTCTATTTTATGCTTTGTATTTTTGGAGACATTTTATAAATACCTCAGATAATATATGCGATATATCCAGTTTCTATTAGGAATTTCATCTTTTGACAGGTGCTTTGACTGTAAGTTTGCGCTTCTAATCTCGTTACGCTCCTTTAATATAGTGATCTTGTATTTAAACATTCCCTTCAACTTACCTTTCTTTTTTCTGATACTCTTCTTCACCACATTTTAGAATTGCATGATCTGGTTAGTGCTCTTGTAAAATCCACGTCTTATCGTGAGGTGTTGCTGCCAAAACCAGTTGGTTCCTTCACAACTACTAGACTTGTAAATGTAATATCTACAATAGAACAGGTGTGTCGCTTTCAAATGTTTACAATTCCCAAAATAATGAAAAAAATGCTTCCAACAATAAATGTCCTCTAGCGTTAATGTAACAACATCCAAAACCAAAAGACCATGCAATGAAATCTCTGACTGTTATTAGTGTTCTTATCCAGTTTATCTACGAATTTTTCAAAATCATCCAATAAAATGTTTTAAAAAATTATAGCAGCTGTAAATATAAATTCACTTTATTCTCTCATTCCTATATACTCTTCCCTTCTCCCCCCCTCTATGGGGTTGTCTATCAATTTCTTAAAAACACGACCTAATTACCACTTCTTCAGAAGTTTATTTCTCTCAGACACCAATAAAAAGATTCTTGTACTCCTCGTATATGATTGCCACGCCAATACTTCTCATCCGAGTTAGTAAATTCTGAGCGACTGCGCAATAATTTAGATTCAGTTGTATAATTTTCATCGCATTCTAGATTTAAGTTTCTTCTTAATTACGTTGACAGCGCATTGCACAACATTCCTGTTACACATCCGTATTCCACATGCCTTAAGCATCGCAGTTGTCCAACCGATTCTAATCTTGTCGAAATTAAAAACCTTTAGAGCAATTGCGTCTGGTAGGCTGATATTTATCATTTGAGTTTCTAGTATCCTTCACGAATACTCTTCCAAGTAAGATTCAATTGTTCCTCTAGTCCACAACAGATATTCCCTGCAATTATCACCTTTTTAAGATCCCTGTATTCTATGATGGTATCACTAACTTTGGACCTTTATTATTGACGAGTTAATTTAGATTTTTCGGATAATATCAGCATATGATTTCTATTCACTTATTATTGATTATCAAAGGGGAAAAGGATTTTCCCTCTAAATAAACATTTTACGCACGACTTTGCCCACTCCTACGTTAATTTAGTAACTACTTGGTTATTTCCACATTTTCTGTTATTTCCTTTATGTTAGTAATATTCTATCTCCTTATCCATGTCCTCGTTGATATCCCTAAATGCTTTTGGCGATATTTGAGTAGCATAAACTCCTTTTACCTTTTAATCTCATCGACGGTCTCAATGTAAATCACTTTTATACAACGAACGTGTTTCTTAATACTGTGGTGCGCTTTGCTTTTCGCCACTACAAAATTCAGATGGGATGAAATAAAATCACCAAGTTTTCCAATTGCATCTCTTCTCCCCTCACCATGTTCATAGTATTTCTGCTCTAGCTCTCTTAAAATTATCGTTCTTCTTTGGTCTCATTATTTTCATTGTTAATATTGTACATTCTAGTTGGTTCCAACCCAAAGCCGTTATATCCAATTATAGGCCAAGTAGGAAGGCCATGTAGGAAGGTCCTGATGATATCTTATAAAGACACTTCTCTAGTATAGAGTTTATAGCATAGACTAATTTAATAGATTTCTTTGTAGTTAATGCTATACAATTGTCTATAGTTCATGCTATAGACTCTTCCATAGTTTACTTAAATGTTCGTGGAGGTTATTTAAAATTCGTTATCATCGTATCTATCTTTTCTTATATTTTCTACGTGGCTTTTATTTTCCTAAACAGCGTTAAAAATTTAAGTACATGACAAAAACCAAGTTAGAAAAAAAAAACGGTGAAAGAAAACACGGGTCCAACAAGCTAAAATAAGACAATAAAATGAAGCCATAACTGAACCAAAAGAGCTGATGAAAAACTTTTAAACAAACACATGCACACACACATATACACTCATACATACACACTGACATATTTACCTTTACTCATAAAAATCTCCGAAATTATATAAAGAAGGAAAAGTAACAAGAAAAAAAACAGCACCGTTAAAAGATTAAATTGTGTATTGGGGTTAAGTGATGTTAAACCAAAAGTTGCAAAATAACAAAAACATAAAAAAAGATGAGAAGAAAAAAAATATTGTAGCAACAACAACAACAATGACAATAATAATAACAATGAGGGAAAAAAAGTTAAGACAAATATTTTCACAAACAAAAGCATAAAAATGGGAAGAGAAAAACTGAAAACTTAGGAAACGCTTAACAAAGATTTGTGGGATGAAACTTCCTTGTTTTCTTATGCCAACATTAAACTCATAAAGGCAACAACATTACCAACAACAGCAATAGCAACAACGACAACAATGACAACATCAACAATGATAAAAGCAACAATATTGTTGCCGTTAAATGTATCATTGTTGTTAAAATCATAAAATGAATGGGGCATCATTGTTAATTGGTTGAAATGTTTGTAACACACATGTTCGTATTTGTGATATAAATATGTATTAAAGCATACAATTTGGACTCGTTTCTTATTATAAACATAGTTGATTTGATTAATATACCTTGTGAAATATTTCTGAAGATCGTATATGGAATATTTCAAAATCCATGTGTTAAAAACATACCACGTTTGAAGTGTCAAGAGGGGAGGAATTCGATCTGATGTGGAACTGTGTATATAAACTGAAGAGTAAGCATTCAATATTCGATAGACACCAAAGTGTAAGAATGATCTGCATTATCTTTGAAACGAAAGTCTAATTTCCTTTAGTGGAAGTCAAACAGTGATGAATTATGCTGCTCCAGTGCGATTTTGCCCAAAAATTGATGATTTCTGTTACTTCAGTAACAAGAGTATTTCCACCACAACTGATATGGGAACGGTGCAAAAGGCTCAGAATATACAGTGTCTCCTATTGATAGTTTCATCCCCAACCAATGTCTTACATGTGGTCAAAGACCGCTTAACACTCGGTACCTCTTTAACTGCCAAGCCAACCCCACCTCGCAAAATCAAGGTGAACAGAAGATGTTGTCCAAGTGCTTAATACTTTAATAATGTGATTTCGAGCTTTATAACCCAGATGACAGTATAGGAAGTACTACGATTTTGAATCTTTATAAAATGCCGTGTTTATCTAATATCCAGTGGCCAATAATTACAGATTTCTTTCTTAAATGAAAGCTTTCGCAATTACTTGATCACGGAAACCTGTAACTAAAAATGTGTTGTGGTAACTAATACTAGTTCAGTTTTACTTAGACTTCAAACAGACTTCATTTCCCCCAAAAGACAAAAATAGTATCTATTTTCTGTCCCAGAAAATACAGCAAAGTAGTTAGCAGTTGCGAACTGGAACATTCCAATTAACAATCCTCAAGTCAAGTTTTTGAAAGCATCTTTTATATATAAGAACGCTGTTACTGTATACTATTTTAATTCAAGGGATCTCACTATTTCTCTCAAAAAATCGTGTAGATCGATGGGTCTTTCAAGCGCCTTTAACTGGAAGAATGAAAGGCTTATAGATATAAAGCGCATTGCAATTTGATGATTTCGTTTGCCAATTCTTGGTGAAAACATTATCTTTATACTCACCCAGCTCTCCAGAATAAAATCGAGAGAGAAACAACTTAGTTGAATTCACTATAACTCTAATATTTTCGGAGATAGTTTGTCAGTAAACAACAAATATATTTAAGATTAATATGCTATAAACTGTTCGGCCCAATCCCACAGTGTCCTTTATATTAAGTGAGTATAAAGCACTAATGCTCTAATATGCTCATTTATATATTTAGGTTCACTTTACTTTCGCACTATTGATAATTTCTGTTGGAATATAACTGCACATCGTAGGAGGCCGTCATAGAGGACATTTTAATCTCAATCGGTGAACCTTAATTAATAAAATACAGATAATTTTAAAAGGTTATTTAATATAATCCCACTTTTCGGGATCCTAACTGGATCTTTTTCGAGATAACACTCCAGGACAAAATATTAAGGTCGAAATTCACTGGGATTCAGAAGAATAGATTATTCTTGCCACAAAACTAAGACCATGAAAAGCTTTCTACTATGGTGGAATTCGGAACTTCTGAAATTCCCAAGAAAAGCCCGCTGAGATTAAACAGTGTCAGGTGTACTTTGAAAAGCAAAAAGCTTTCAAAAAGGCCATAGGCGTTCAACTTACAATGATGCTAAAAAATGTTGTTCAAAATTTTAAAATACTTCTAAATTCGATTATCGGTTGTTGGGTATTGCGTAGTCGGTGTTAACCGGTAACATCTTTGTAATTTATTTTATTATATTTTTTATTTCGTACTTTTTTTAATCTCTACCTACGTGTAACGTACACAAAACAAGTATAAGAGGACATGTGATATGAAAACGTAGTTTGAATTTTAATTAAGCGTTAAATTTTATCCTCAAAAGTTTTTTTTTCACTAAAAATAATTCAAAACTTTTTTTCGGTTATGAGATTGAAATATGAGATGGACGACATTTAAGAGCAAAAGTTAAACTATTTTTTTTCTAAAGGACTAACGGTATCAAGAAATATACATATTATTTTTCATAATTTGACTTTTTAATTAAGACAATTAAAATGTTAATTTGATATTTATTAAAATTATTAAATTAAATATTTAATTGTTGACTTCAATGAACATTAAAACGACTACAAATCATAGAAAATTTTGAAGCGTTAAAGAATATATATTTATACCCCCACACCACCATAGGTGGTGATTTGACTCAGAGTCACTTCCTGAGTCGACTTTAGCATGTCTGTAAAGTTCGCAAAGTACAGGTCGCATTTTGAAGATAACTGAATGAACGAGGATCCGTCCATTATTTATTTTAGGTCGCATACAACCACCCTTCCAAATATCACTTTGAAACTTATAAATCACACATATACGAGGGTATTGTAAAAGTATTTAGTCATATATGTAATAAATATAAGCCAAAATAGCTGTGCGAAATTAAAGGAGGGTCAGTACAAAATATTTTCTAATTCCCATATAAACAAACAGGAAAAATGCACCTACAAATTTTACATAAATATTATTAACATAATAATCTATTGCACACATAAGCATAAAAAGT
This sequence comes from Cochliomyia hominivorax, assembly GCA_004302925.2. Classification (NCBI taxonomy): domain Eukaryota; kingdom Metazoa; phylum Arthropoda; class Insecta; order Diptera; family Calliphoridae; genus Cochliomyia; species Cochliomyia hominivorax. Next base: position 58,063,673 of record PYHX02000467.1, read on the forward strand.
AAAGGCAAATTATACGAGGGTCGTTCAAAAAATGTCTCATAGCAGACATTTACAATCAACAATGTGGTGTAATTAATAGTCGGGCCTTACCGACTATAATATTTGTACTTGTTTTTAAATACATTTATTTGCCAAACTAAAAGATACAGTTTTTTATACAAACATGGCGAAACCAAGTTGCAATGGTTAAGATAAACTTATATGCGTGCAACACTGACAAAATAAGCTTTAAACGATGACAATCTACCAAACAAAAAAGCATCAAATAATAAAATGCTGCCATATCCAACAATTGCAAAGACCTTAACAAATTAAAAGAAACTATAATTCCACCACAATCAACAACAAAATATCCAGGCATTGAAACGCAAAATTACAAAAGACTATTGGGGAGAAACTTGGTCCTCTGTAGAAGATGCGAAAGAAATTTAACAAAAAACAATAGTTTACACTTGATGACAAAAATAAGTTTGCAAAATTATTTTTGGATTTGAACGGACAACGCGTTCCCCAAATAACCACGAAATTAAATGGACAATGGACTTAACCACTATCGTAAAGAGACAATTAATGAGCACATATATCTCTTCTTTGTATTGTAAAGAGACTGTAAAATTAACAATAGGTTTTCATTGTATATACTGATCAATTTTAATGTAGAATTTTATAATTTAACCTATAAAATTCATAACATTTAAAAACACACAAGGGAACTTTCCTGTCCGATCAAGAAAAGATCTAAACTATTTTTTTTCATGGCCAAGTATGTTTCAATCTGGAGCATAATTTTTTTTAAAGATACAGAATTATGAACAATACAAGTAAAAATGCAATAGAAGGCCAAGACTTCTAACGAACACCACATTGTTGGTTCTTAATGTCTGTTACGAAAAATGTACACTCATTTGTATGGAGACTATATGAAATGATAATGGACCGATTCTCGTTTAATTTGGCACATTATTTTAGAAAACAATAAAAATTATTTTCTCAAAATTTTGTTAAAATCTTTTTATATTTAGGAATTTAATGGATTAAAAACTCTATTCCAGGCGGAGATTTGTAAGGGAACTATATGAAATAATTGACTGATCATAACCAATTTCAACAGGTATCGTCTTGAGTTGGGCCAAAATAATAATACTTGTACTTGGTTTAACGAACACGATATACTTCTGTAGATCTAGCTAACTTGCAGTCCGGACTTAAACTCAATGGAGAATTTTTTTACTGACAATATTTATACCCCAAACCACCGTAGGCAGTTGGAGTATTATGCATTTGTGCTAATGTTTATAGCATGCAGACAAATGGTGTTACCTTCACCTTTAAGTATACCGTTCGGCTCAATACCAGTTTCTGAGTTGATTTAACAATGTCCTACCATCTGTCTTTCCGGCTGACTGTCCACTAAAACGTTGTAAATACATTACATATCGGAGTTTTTGAGATATCTTGATAACTTGATGGAATTATAAAAGCACTTTATATAAAGAGATTTCAACGAAACTAAACACTAATATGTCTTATAATATTTTAAGTCGATATGTCAAATTATGCGAGGGAAGGCTCACTACTTCTCATACGTCCCATAAAACGCCCCATCCAAATATAACTTTGAAGGGCATAAATATCGCATATACGTTGATATTGTAATAAAAACTGATAAAAATATTCAAATCAATGTTTTGAAATTATGCGAGGGTCGGTACAACATTTTTATAGCCTACAATTTAATCACTCTCTATCATCTATTCAAGAAACTAATTTCTTGAAACTGGATTTTCCATATTTATATCTTTAATCGCTCATTAGCTGCAAGATCGTCATAACTCCAAAATAAATTTTTTCAAAAGACGTATTTTTAATTTTTTAACAGAAACAGATTTCTTTAGTTTAATGAATGGAAACTAGAAATATGATTATTTTTTCAAACTCTTACAAGAGTAAAATGTAATTAGTTACACAAAAAGCGATACGCTATTGGAATAACGTTTTATATAAAATCAACAAGTTATATAATTCGCATAATATATTTATGTTGAAATTTTCAGTTTTTAAAACCGATTATTTACTACATGATATTGATGTTAATTCGAAACGTGCGAATTTTGAGTTATGACGATCTTACAGCAAATGAGCAATATCATTTCAATAATTTAATTTGTTTGTTCTGAACGGAAAATAATTTTCTTTTCTACTGAAAAGCTATCGATATAGAGTCAAAATTTGGTCAATAACTTTTAATTTGCTGGAACTTTCATGGAATTTAATTCATTGAATTCCAAATTAATTATGGTACGATTTGTATTTTATTTATTTTTTCCCGGTAAAAGTAACCACAAAATTATACATTAATCAACAAAAAATAGCAGAAATTTAATATGTGACATGTTTTTTGCCGCCAGCTGTTTGAATAAATCTGCACGTGTTGTATGCAAGTCAATGCCTTGGTGGACACAAGGAAACTTAAGACATAAAATATACAACAATTGCTGATGTTGTTGTAGTTATAAACGTGTCGTGTATTCATTTAAGCTGAAAATGTTTTCTCTCTCTCCCTCTCTCCCTCTCTCCCTCTCTCTCTCTTTATTAAGGTATATACGTTCCATTGCCTTTTTGGTTTTCCACTTTTTTTGGTTGTCAACGAGAATTTATTGGCTTTAGACAAGTTATTGTATCGAATTTCAATCCTTTGGGGTCATGTAACAATGATATCATTGTTTTTATGCTCCCACACTCCCTAACAAACACATAACCACGTGTTTATAAAAAACACATACTAAGTACATAAATAAATGACACCTACAAAAAACGAGGGTTGGTTGAAAAGTTTATCTCTGCATTATAAAAATTTTTAATTTTAATAAAACCTTTTACGTACTAAAATTTTGAAATATTTTCTGTAAAGCTCAACTTGGTTCTACAAAAAGCTGGTCAAGAATTCAAAGGTCTGCCGTCAAACTTTCTCAAATGTTCAAAAATCTGATAACATACGATTTTTGAACATTTGAGAAAGTTTGACGGCAGACCTTTGAATTCTTGACCAGCTTTTTGTAGAACCAAGTTGAGCTTTGCAGAAAATATTTCAAATTCTGGAGAGAATGTTGAAGGAAAGGAAATAGCTGCTTCTATTCATTATACTTCATAATGTGTCCACTTATTTTTTTCAGAACTTGGCTTCATGCCACTAATCGCAAACAAGCCCTTGATTGGTGAATGAACAGTAATGTGGTGTTTCTACAAGGGGAGTCCGGAGCAAATACCAGTTGAGATATATTAGACTCTTATTAGAAATTAATTAAATACAAAAGGTGTATAAAAGTGTGGTAGATTTTAAACGAAGATGGACTACATGTTCGAGCAATGTGACAGAGAGCACTATGGAAGTGTTTCCGAAAAAGGTTCAAAATTTCATCACTTGTGATTAAATTTCAATCAAATAAAGAAAAATATGAAATTCTCAGTTAAGTGGTTGTATTCTTATTAACTTATGTGTATGTTGATCATTTTTCGACCTCACACCTTAATAGCAAAAGTTATATTAAATATTATTTATTTAGTTTTTATATGAATTTACGATTATTTTATTTTTATTATTTTAATAAGTTTATTTTATTTGAGTTTAATATACATTAATAAAGAACTTTTAATTCTTACCTCGTATTTTATATATATTTAGATTACTGTACATTATATAACACATATAAACAAAAGTATATATTTGTTTTTATATTATCGATATTATGTTGCGGTCAATTGTCACATGGACCTTTTTTTGTGCCCTCAATGGCTCGTTTATTGTCGAATTGTTGTTATGTTGTTGTTTTTATTTTTTGTCGTTACTTCTCAATTGAACCCCTTGAATAAATAAGAAAAATTGTGAAGAAAATTCTATAAATGAAATTTCGATTTCAATTCTAAAACATTTTCGATTGGTCTTTTGTACTCACTACGCACACACTCACATGCACATAAAAAATTTAAAGAAAATTGGAAAGAACACATGTAATGGGATTTACGTGATAAAATATCATTTCATTTCTTCAATGTTCGATAGTTTTTGAATTTCCTCTAACCTCCATTAAGTAAATCAAGTTATATCAGATTCACCAGTTCGTTTGTACCGTTAAAAATAAAAATAATATATTTTTTAAACGATATTCTTAGTCGATTTAGGTTCATTCTCTCAAATACATCATTGTAAAGTTTATATTCTCGGACTGAATAAAATCAAAGGTGATAACTATTTTCATTTCCTTGTTCAAACTATTGAATTGATTTATGTTGTTACAGTTCTTCTCAGCATACAACTTGAAATCATTAATATCGATTCAATATCATCCATCTCACGATTCATTCCTATCGAAATGACCGAAAATTATCAGCGAAGGGCTTTTATCCCAGCAGCAACAAAAATATTACTGCTTTGTGTGTTTCTCTCGTTTGTGCCAGAATTAAGCAATATTCTGGATCATGGTTTCCTTCACACAATTATTATATTATATTTAGAAATAAAAGATATTGCTCAGATCAGTAGATGCCGAATTAGAGCTTCATAATATCTACATACAGCTCTTTGATTGTTTCACCGAAATACTGATGAATTTTATCTTCTCTTCTCACCTCACATATATGAACAAAAGCAGCGCTGTGTACTCTCCAATGTACACATCGACGAAAGAGGGTCCCACTCCCTTTGTGAGTCCTAGAAGAATACCAGTAATTCATTTTCCTGTCGAAACTGCTGGACCAAAGATGATAGAATCACTTCACTGAATAAGTAACAGCCGAGCGATTGTGGTAAAGCGGGAGTGGTAAATGGGATCGAAGAATTGGAATTAGTTTAAATACTGGAGTTAATAAAATTGTGGTCGACTGACAGAGTTGCGATTTCGTTTACAAATGCAATCATAACCAAAGAACTGCACGCGAACAGAAAAAAGGAAGAACGAAATGTTGTTTTCAACCTTCTAGTTACGGACAATTAACATTATTTAGAAGGAGGTCATCTACTCTGCAATTTTGCTGAATTTTGCGAGCGTAAAGTTCAGTGTTTGCCAACAGTTTGAATATAAATGTGGAGCCTTGTTATACCCAATGTCACAAAAATGAGTAGATTTATCCTAAAAATATTAAAATGATGAGTTATGCTGCTTCATTGTGGACTCCTATAAAAATATTCAAAGTTGCCTTATAAACTGTAATAACCGATCAAATATACGTTCCTCCATTAAATGAATTCACATATAGAAATGAACTTCTATTATAACTAAATAACTTACATATGAAAATCCCTCCCCAAAATGGAGGTTAAAGCCGATAAAGCCCTTAAGTAGTTTGAAATATTCAGTAAATTTGATCACTGAAAATTATTTACTTGTGTCACTAAATAATAGTTTTAGTTGACAGTTCCACTGAAATTCACCACAATAATAAAGCTTCAAAACTCGATTCCACTATAAATCTAGTTGAAGGGCTTTAGTTGTTATATTCGTTTTCCCATAAAACCTGCAGAATTACTTTCTGAGTCTTCAAATTGACTCCGTCCATCCGCTTATCTCTCTGTCAGTTCAGGTACCACCCATACAAAGCGAAGCGAAATGAAACGATGTGCCAAAATATGCGAGGGTCGGTTCATTATTTCTCAGAGGTCCCATACAAACACCTTTCTAAATATCAATTTTAAGACCAAAAATCTCACATATACGTTGGTATTGTAATAATAATTGGTCCAATTAAGATAAATATGAGAAAAAACGATGTGAAAACTATACGAGAGTCGGTTCATAATGTCTTGTAGCACCCATATAACTCCACCTCCGGAAAAATTAATTTTGAAACACATAAATTTCACATAACTGTTAATGTCACGATAATGTACTTTAAACTTAAAAATTAATTAGAAAATCAAATTATACGGGGATCGTTCATTAATTTTTCGTAAGCACCATTTTTAACCGACGATGTGGTGTAGGGTATTAAATAGTCGGGCTTGACCTGCTATACATTCTTAATTGTTTCTAACAATGTTTTCACCGACACCTGCATATATTCTACATGATAAAAGTAAACCGAATTGCAACTAAATGCACATTCACACAAAGATTCGGTTCAATGATAAATTCTTTACAAATTCTCTTACAGAATTTCTAACTATTTTTTAAAGAAAAACATTTTTGTAGTTTTATTTTAATTTATGTTAAAACCATTTATTCGGTTCAATTTTACATTAGATACCACTAGACCAGCAACACAACATATTTTTCTACTCCCAAACACCATTTGTATTGTATAGAAAATTGTCCACTACAAGTAGTTAAAAGGGTCTATTAATTTGTTCATTCTGCGTGTAACGCTAAGAAGGAATCATCCCATAATATTTATATATTCTTGTATGAAATCAAAATCTGAATCGATTAGTTATGTATGTATGTCCGTCTGTTGTTGGCAACCTCATATAGACAATAATTGGCAGAGCTTAAAACTTGTTTTGAATATATATTATAGTCCTGAGAAATTTCCTATTTAAAACCAGCAAAATCGGTTTAGTATATCAAAAGATATATACCGATATACGTAGCAAACTCTAAGTTCCAGCGAAGAAGTTTCGTAAAATTGACAATTAAAAATCGACAAATTAGAACAAAAATATGTCATAGCAAAAATTATCAAAATCGGTTCAGTATAAAAAAGTTATAGCTAAAAATATAACTAATTTTATAACTCATTAAAAGTTCCTGAGTCATATTTAAGAAAAGCTATTATATATGGATTATACGTTTATGAGTGTACACTGAACCAAATGTCATAGGTAATGTTAACGAAAAAATTTTATAAAACTTTAATGAAAAAATGTGTTAAATAAATAGATTTTTATTCTAATTAATAAAATTTTTCTTCAAATTGAAGAATTTTCTTCAAATATACTAAAAAATTTATCAAAATAATCTTTTAGATTATTTGAAAAGATTTTCAAAATTAACGAAAAATATGTTATATCAACAGATATATAGTAAAACCGGCAGTAACGCATCGTAAGTAAAATAAGACACAAATTTATTAAATTCTACATACTAAAATAAACTCAATTTGAATAAAATTTTTGTTAATTTAACTATTTTTTTCGTTAAATATTTTTTTACTTTCTTTGTCATATTGAAGGAAATATGACAATGAAAATGTAAACTGAATATAGAAATCTAAAAAAGAAACTATTTTATAGAAAACTCTAATTATTGTGATTGAAATTAAAGGAATATTTTGCATAAATTCATGAAAAATGCAAATGGAGGATCAGCTGATCAACATGTACGAAATTTTTCATCAAAAATACAAGTCAGTCGGCTCACCACCGTCCTTTGATATTGCACTACTTTTAGTTTTCTATTAATTTTTCTATACTATTTAATTATTATTTTAAACTAGCTTTTACCCGGCTCGCTTTACTACAAAAAATGTTTCCTCAGTCCTAGAACTCGAAAGAAATTTCTCAAATCACAAATCGACGTGTATTTAAAAAATGTAATTGGAACCAAATTTACGCTGTAGTAGATCTATAGATATTCGATAATCAAAATTTTTGCTTTGTATGGGGACTACTTCTCCCTAAATCCAATCCTTTTTACATTTTGTCGGGTAAAACATTTCCTTGAGAAAGTCTTTGGGACCAAATTTTAAAACTCTCGCTATTACAGTTCTTATAACATTCTATTATCAAAATTTGCTTTGTATGGGGAGTACTTCTTCCCTTGGTTCTTTATTGTTTATGAATTTGTTTATTACAACAACATAGCGTAATTTTTTTTTCAATTCTACTAAAATTTCGTAAACTTAACTTAAATATGATGTTTAAATTGAATAAAATTCATCAATATAAGGAATTTATTTTTTTGTCAATTTGAATAACGTATTATTTAAATTGAATAATATTTATTTAAATTAACCGCATTTTTATTTACGAATTCAAATAGTCAATTTGGAGAATTTATGAAAAATTAACGAAAATTTTCGTTATAATAAATAAAAGTTTCGTTGGCTGATATTTAACCTACTTTTCTTAAATTCTACTCCCTTTCTCATTATATTTACTACCTTTTTGGTTCAGTTTATACAGAAGTGTGTATGTACGAAATATACTGTATTCATTTCATACGAATTTGTGAAGGAGGTTATTGATGATTCGACGTAACCGAATATAATATTCTTACGTTTTATATAAGTGTTTCAAATCTCATGGTTTTCAATGAAGATGTCAAAATTAATATTTGATAACAAAAGTAAAAAATATTGTATTAAAATAAATTCTTGGTTTTTAAAAACAAGTAATTCCTTTTTAAATATTGATTGTTAATAAAGCGATTTACATTTAGCATTGGAATCGGGCTATAAAACACTAGTTTATTTTTCGCTGATCCTTATACATCAATAGTCCGAAAATGAACAGTAGTAAATATTTAAATTTTATTTATATAAATATTTATGTATGTATTTCATCAGAAATACTTGTGACAATTTTTAGTTTTATTATTAAACGTATCTCCTATATTGGTCTCCTATATCGGTCTGCTTTTTGGTAAGTTATATATATCCCACAACTCTGATATAATTACAGCACATTTTATGAAATTTGTTAAATTGAAAATATCTCATGAAGTTTGGCACATAGACATACTGACCATTTAATATTATGATAGGACACAGTGGAGGAGGACCTTATTATCTTATTCTTGGAAAAGAAATTTTTCAACTACTGATATCAAAAGTTAAGACCATTTAAAATAATATTATAGACTACTGACCTATAACTCCAAGAGGGATTTATTTAAAACCCCCGCAACATACCAAAATCTAAGTCTAATTAACCATGTACTCCAGTCTGAGTGTCTGTTGGACACATTCTCAATTATCGGAATTCAATGAATTACCCATAATAACTAAGAAAATTATATCTGAGACAATCTAAAAATTCAGACGAAAAAGTTTTTTTATATTTTTCAAAAAGAGGAATCGCCTTCATTTGTATTTATCATATGTCCTCACCCAGTCCCAAAACTCCTTTCCAGAATAATTTTTTAATCGTAAAAGCTCTTGAATATAAAACAATTCTTTTAAATTTTCTACTATATTTGATATATGAAATTACATCGGAAAATATTTAAGAATATCTCTATTAGAGGATTCTTTCCCATAACAAAGAATTAAGCTTATAAAACTCTTAGATGTAAACGAGATCTACTAAAATTTGGCATATTACTTTTCTAATAAATGCCTTAAATATATTATTACTAATTCCACGCATACTGGTCCGTGTTTAGGTATAGGGCCCTTCTTGAAATAGGATTCAAATTTATATAACACTTTTGAATATTTTTATATTATAAATGGACTGTGCCTCTAATAATTACTTCGCTTGCATTAAAAATAATGTCAAACTTAAACTGATTTGTTTGCATTTCTTTTTAGTAATCACGTGATTTTTTTATATATCTGCCATAAGAAATCTGTTCTCAGAAACACTGTTCTCAGAAGAGCTGGTAAAAAATTAAAAGAAATCAATACCTTCAATTTATGCTATTTTGATCAAAGCTCCATTGGGTTTTTAATTAATAATTATTAAAATTCTGTTTAAAGACTGGTGTTCCTCAGGGAATTTGAACTAGGATCCACTCTTTACTTAACATGCAATGATCTTACGATTTCAACATTTGCTGGTGATACAGCAATTATCAGTAGAAAAGAAGACCCCAACTTAGCTTCGCATACCCTGTACATTTATTTGAGACGTTTGGAAACATAGTTGACGAATTGGAAAATAGAAGCAAACGAACTGAAAAGTAAGCATGCCACCTTCGTTCTAAGAAGAGAAAACTGTTCAACAGCTTCTCTTTATGGTGTTAACATCCAACAGGGTTATTATGTTACATACCTCGTTATTCTTTTGGATATGCGACTACCATATTGAAACTAAGAATCTTCATATTAATTTAAAGGCCTCTAGTTTACATTGGTTAATTATTAGTCTAAATTAAGCCTGAGAATAAAGTCTTCCTGTATAAAACCAATATGAACATTTAGTATCCAATTATAAGGAATGAACTGCTCAATAAATATTAATAATATACAGAGGTCACAATCTAATGTTTTACGTATTATAAATAGTGCTTTATGGCATATTAGACATCCTCACTTCAATAGTTCTTTAGATATTCTATAATCATCATTAGCTTTGTATGCGGGGTTCCCCTACCACTTGTTCCATCCGTCCTACATTTTAACTAGTAAAACAGTTCCTTGAGAAAGTGATTAAGACCAAATTTAGTTCTAATCAACATATACTTAATATGGAGCTACCCCTTCCCCTAATTTCCCTACATTCTGTTCAGTAAAACAAATATCTGAGAAAGTGATTGGAACAAAATTTAAAAACTCTCACTCTTATAGTTGTTTAGATATTGAATATCTAAAAGACTATAACTGCAAGAATTCTCAACCCAAACACTTTCTCAAGACTTTGTTTTACTACCCAAAATGTAGAGGATATGATATCCGTCACATTTGGAGGTTAACTCAGATATCGGTCTATAACTTTTGATATACTTAACCAATTTTGCTGATTTTAAAAAGGTAACTTCTAAGGACTATAACAAATCATCATTGAGCTCTGCCAATTATTGTCAAAAACAAAAACAGGCAGACAGACAGACACGAATTTGTGGTGGAGGCTGTTGAAGATTCGGCATAGCCGAATATAGCATTCTTACAATTGTTCATTTTAATTTCTATTTGCATGCGATGTCATGCACATAATTTGTATTAAATTTATAAAAGAAAATAATTTCTTATTAAACCTTCACAATGAATGAATGAATGAATGAATGAATGAATATTTAAATTAAATTCAATAAATTAAACATGATTTATTTAACAAACATATTTTATTTATGAATGAAAGTAACTTATAACCATAAAATTAATATAAACGATTTGATTTATAAGGAAAACAATCTGAATATTTTACTTTTTTTGTTTAATTAGCATTTCTGATTGTTGTAATTGTAATTTAAAGGGTGTTTGCATTTAGTTGTATTATTAACTGATCGGTTAAATGGATTCATCAGAAATTTGATACAGCGATTATAGAGGGGTACAAAGTGGTACAGTATTGTTTTCTGGAAATAATTCTGTAAACTTTGATATGAAGTTGTTCAGCTGTGATAGCAGCTTTTTAACTTTAAATTGAAAAATATCTGTCTGACATTTAAAAGAAAAGTAAATCTTGTCATTCCATATAACAGTGTTGTTCTTGTATTCTCAAAAATGTGTGAAAAAAACACAAAATTGAGATTTGAGTCTACAGACTCCAAATTTACTAGAGGTCTTTAAAAAACATTACCTTATTATCCATTTGTAGGTGTATATAAAATGTTTATGTTTTTAGGTTAATTATGTCATAAATCCTAAAGGTACCATTGGAAATGTCATATGGTACCATAAAATAATCATTGATTAATTGTTTATTAAGAAAACCCAAAAAGTACCACGTACAGGATCCAGATTTAGCCCTATTAAGTACACAAGTAAAATTCCTTTCAGAAAAAATAAATCTCATATCTGCTTAAAAAAATATTTAAGATGAAAATCAACATTTTGCCCGCTAGTGCTTAAGCGCAATACTTAGAAGAAGTACCATTTTTGTCAATTGTTTTAAAAAATCAATAAGAAGATCAAAATCATTAATTCCATATATAAAGATACCTGCAGAAAGTACCACGAAATATTTAGTATAAATATTTTGTCAACAAGTAAAAAAATATATTTGCAGAAAAAGAACCAAACAGAGGTAAGTTTTTTGACCATTTTTTTATCCCTAAATAAACCGAATTTTCAAAAAGTACATCAAACATCAGTTTACTTTTTAACACTAAAGCGATTCAGAATTACTTCCCAACTCAATTTAAAAATGTTCTTCCGTCTGCCTGTCTGTCCACCTGTCCAATTGGCAATCCATGTAAACGTTGTGAATACTATACAGGTCGCAATTATTAAGATATCTTGATGAAATTTTGCAAATATTATTATTTTGAAATCGGCCATATTTGGTCCAATATTTCAGATTAATTCCATATAAATGTCCTTCGGAATGAGGTTTTAAGCTCATAAAAGTCCTAAATATTAAGCGATTATTTTTTAATTAAATCGGTCATTAAAGTCTATACCTATACTCACTATAGTTTTTATGGAGGCCTTTTCCGAAGCCGGTGTTTAAGCTGATGAACGAATAGTAAGTTTTTTTTTATAGTATAATGTTAATGGTGGAGAGTATTTAAGATTCGGCGCAGATAAATATAGCACTAATGGACTACTGATAGACATGAGAGCTTAGATTGAAGCAGTTTTCTCATAAGGTCTCCCATTACAAAGAAATCTGCTATATCTATTTATGTCCCCCATAATGACTGCTTACCACTTACAGAAGATGGACTCAGATATGCTCATCGGGCTTGGTGCACTTGTTTGATAACATCAATCTTTATCTGTTATAATATTTGCCCTACATTCACTTGTGCTGTGTATAAAGAGAGCTCTCGAAGACAGGGCTTAGAATTTGCTTGCCTTCTTGAACATTAAAGCCGACTTAAACAATTCAGCAGCTATGGTAGTTAAAAATACCCAATGTAGAATAGTCTGAACAGCTCAAGAGCTGTAATATTTTATTTTCTCTAAATTATCACCGTTGTGTTCTGATCAGAAAACAATATTTGTTAAGGATCTAGACGTTGACATATAGCGATGTTATAGCAATACAGTATTCTGGATAAAATATCGCTGAGGATATAGTAAATGCTTAGGTTTCTCTGCGAATGGTGCATAAGTGGTGCTCTGAGCTTCTATCTAGTACTTTTCTCAAAAAAAGTAGGTAAAATCTTTGATCTACTTTTTCACTACGTAGCCAAAATAGGATTGGAAAATAGGTCGTCGGAGTTTACAAAATACCTTAGTTATAGAAAGCGATCATGTGTGCGAATGTATGGTGAACGATTATGAAGAAATATTTTAACCAGATCCTGGACTATAATGTAATGTTTCATTGGTTACCTACTGATTTGATCTTCAAGGATGTCTCCACTATATGCCTTTAGATAGGCATCAAAAAATTTCAATTTCATTATGTTTAACAAAATTTATTACCCCCAATTAAAACACCCGTTTTCAAAAATTTTAATTCCAATACTTTTCCAAAATATTATTAAAATAAAAATATTTTTTGTTTTTTATTTCCAAAATTCTAATTACAATTTGTATCTAACAGATGGATAAATTCATGCATATAAATAAAACAATAATAAATAATAATTTCTTTTGTTTTTTTGTTTTCTAATTTCGAAAAATCGCATAAAAGATTGACAGCTGGAAAGATTTCATGCTTCCTTAATTGTTTCACAAAAAGAAACCAACGACTCATATGGAAAAAAACCCACTAAATAAAAACAAAGAAACCAAATTAAATGCTTAAGTAAAATAAGAATAAAACACATACATACACACATACTACAATAACAAACAGACAAAAATATATATATAAATGAATGAGTGAAAGAATGAATGAATGAATGAATGAATGGATGAATGAATAGATGAAATGCAGTAACAATAATAAGAATAAGTCCTCTTTACCATCTCTTTTCACAATCAATTAATGAAGAAAAACAAAAGCGCGAAACATTCGCTTCGTTAAATATTCAAACAATTCATACATTCATTCACTCACTCACTCACTCACCCACTCACTCACTAACTCTAATATACATACCAACATATATTCATGCACCTACCTATACACCTATACGAAAAACGACCATATATATATATATATAAATACTCGAAAATTTTTTTTACTAAACTTTACTTGTACTCAATCTCATGGTTGATATTCTTATCCTTGCTGGGACATATCCACAAACATACACATGAAGACACCAACATACACATATGCACAATATCATGAACATTTATTTGTGAAACTTTGTTACAAAAATTACAAAAACAAAAAAAAACATCATACAATATTGCATGACTACTTTATGCAATATCAAACAAAACAAGTAAGAATGGATAGTCGGTTAAGCCCGACTACCTAATACCCTTCACCACATCGTTGGTTAAAAATGGAAGTTACGAAGAATTAATAATTATGGCACTAAGACTTACGTTAAAAATGAATTATTTAACATATGAGAGCTACAGAATTTTATGAATCGACCCTCGTAAAATTTTGCACATCGATTTTTCTTAAATTTATCTTAATTTGATCAATTATTATTACAATACCAACATATCAGTGAAATTTTTATCCTTAAAAGTTATATTTGGTAGGGGGTTTGATTGGGACCCATGAGAAATAACGGACTGTTCCTCTCATATTTTGGAACATCGTTTTGGAATATTATAAGACACACTTGTGCCAAATTTCGTTTATATCGCTTTATATTTAGGACTTTTATGGCCTTTAAAGTCCATTCCGTGAAGAACATTTGTATGGGAGGTACTTGATATATTGCACCGAACATGGACAATTTCAATAGACTTCGTCCTAAGACCAAAATAATTTGTGTCAAATTTCATCGAGATATTTTAAAAATTGCGATCTGTAGACTGTAGACAACGTTTCCATGGTCAGCCAGCCGGATAGACAGACAGTCAGACAGAGGGATTTAGAAATTTATTCCAATTCGAACGGTATTCTTCGACTTAGAAAGTGATTCCGATTTGACCGGTTTATTTAAAGGTGGCTATAATATCATTTTTTCTGCATGTTACAAACATCAGCACATACGTATAATACCCCAACTACCTTCGTTGGTGTAGGGTACAAAAAGGAAGGATATATTTACAAGTTCGAGCAGAAGCTGCAACAAATAATACAACGAAGCGAATTGTAAAAAAATTAACAAAACCATAAGATAGAAAATAGAAAAAAAAAGTTGGTCGGTTGATGGATGGATGGATGGATGGATGGATGGATGGATGGAAGGATGCATCAGTTGGTTGATTTGTGAAGCGAATTTCATACTACACAAATATGTATTGATGTTTGTAAAATAACTCTCTGATTTTAAGACTAAAAAGTTTAGGTCATCAAGCTGCAGAAGGATCCTTTTTGTTAGCCGTAAGGAGAAGAATTAAAAAGAGAAAGTAGAGATGTAAGAGAAAGTTAAGATGTAAGTTAAATGTTAAGAGTTTAAGGAGAGATTAGAAAAAATATTTGGCCAGATTTTTGTCACGAAGGGAAGGGTGATCAAGATATATAGATAAAAGTTGCACAGAAACCTAAGCCCTAAGAAATGATCACATTATGGAACCATTAACAATTGCGAATTAAACCACAATAATTCACTTTATCAACAGTTGTCAAATCCATCAGAGATTGTAACAAAATGCAGTCACCGAAGAGCGCCTGGAAGCTCTTGAAGACAGTGCTGTTATAAAAAAACTTGAAAAATAATTTCTTCCTTCTTTGATTTCGAAAACTCCTGCAAAAAAAGTTCTCTAGATCTCGAATAGGACTGATGTGCTATCCCCATCCAATCTTGGCGATGAGTGTTTAACTAGACAGACTATTAGTCCACCTTTTACCAAGGTTTTTATTGGTATTATAATATATTTTATAGTCCAGACTTTTATCTAATTAATAGTCGTAATCAATTCAACAGTTCAGACTATAATCTAGTTTATAGTTAAAATTATTGTTTAATTTTTAATAAAGACTATATACTACACTTTAGTTTATAGTTCCAAAATAGTCCATAGTTAGGTTTGTGGATTGAGATTGCTGTAAACATGTAATCCAGTTTCATTTTAGGGTTAAGGTAGTCAAGAATAAAGCCCGCACTATAGTTTAAAGACCAAACTAACCTTTTTCGAACAGTTCTGATTAAAGGCTATTTTTAAAGTTATCTTGATCCATCTGATCTAAAGTTGAGTTAATTGCCCGACTAAAAAGATATAATTATATTAATAAAAACTATAAAAACACACATAAAAATTAAAATTTATGTTAAGGTCGCACTAAATTCCATTATTTCTTTTCTATTTAAACATTTAATGTCAAATATTATCATAATCTGAAAATCGATTCAGTACTTGAATATAACATGTTACAGTTGAGTTGGTTAAAAACTTGTCCTCATACTCTTCGTTTATACCATCATTTCTATTAAATACATTTGTATGAGTTTTACTTTCACCATCAAAGAAAAAATGTATAAAACCAAAAAAGAGGATTCTTCTTTGGACTCAAATATCTAAAAGAGGTAAATGTTTAAATTATCAGAAGACTTTAAAGAATTTTGGCACATAAGCAGAGCTTTAAAAACTATATTCATGTAGTTTACAACTTTTACGAGATCAAGTCAAATTAAAATATTCATGTCAAATTTCATTGAGCTTGGACCATTAGTATAGAAGTAAATTTGCTTAAAACAGACAGACATATGTATTCTTAAATTGTTCTCAATTATTCGACATGTTCGATGTTTCATTTTTATATTTCAATGTATCAGAAACGATTTTTCATTATAAAATAAACAGATCATATGCATTTGCTTTACGATTGTAAATAAAGAGCGTATGAGTGATATCAATCAATTATATTAAGTATACGTTAAAGGTACCAATTTTTATAAGCATCTTAACTTATTTTATTTATAAATTTTCAACTAAAATGTAAAGAAATCAGTTTTGAAGTTAATAATTAACACAAATAAATGGAATTTGACTAAAAAAGTTTTTGCAATTTTTTTATATTTAGTCTGGTCCATATATAACGCATCGTTTAAAAACTAAACATTTTCGTGTATGTATATGATATATATTATACGTATATGATATATATGTATGATGATATATTAGGTTAATCACCTGAAACAAAAGAATACTTTTGGACCCCATCAACTTGTGCTACAAAATCGAAATCTTTATAAAAATGTTCCAAATTTTACGGTTCATAATTTCTCATAGATCCCATTTACAAGTTCGTTTCATAATATTTAATAACAACCATTTCAAGCATATGTTTATATACATGATATGAACATTGATGCGTATAAGTTATATTAACAGATTAAGTATACGCCCAGATCCAGTAGATCTTAACAAGTAAGATTATAAAATACCCTACAATTTATAGGCCGACCTTTATAGAATTTGATTTCATTTGTACCTCTAAACAACTTTTAAAATATTTTCAAGCTATGTGAGAGATTTATGCCAATTGCTCTGGTTTTCGGAACTGTTATATAAAGGAAATTGTGGGCCGATCCTCGAAAAAAACTAGTAAAATTTTTTTCTGTTTGTTTAAATATTAAATATATGAAATATTATCACAATACTAACATTTTTTTGGGTTTTATGAACTTTTGAGCGATTTTGAAAGCGGGTCTATGTAAAATCTAACATGAATTGTAAACCGTTCTTCTGTTTAATTAAAATATCTTCATGTCCGTGTGTGTGACACTTATTTAGGAACTGATTAAAATATTATACCGATCATTGTCAATTTTAATTAACTTCGTCAAATAAATTTTTTGTACGAAATTTAATCGAAATACTTTTAAAATTGTGTATTCACATTGTTAGATGAGACAGACAGTTATACTGAGTCGATCGGTATACTTTGAGGTCAAGGTATCATTATAATTTCAAATATTACTATTTTGTATGAAAGAAAAATATTGACTTGTATGTTCAATCCACACTGGTGCATATTCCTATAAACGAATTTATTATTATTTATTTCTCTATTTTTTACAACTTAACGGTACATTTTGAAAGTAAACAAGTCATTCTCATGCGATCATGGTCATATTTCTATAAACGCAGATGTGCAAATCTAAAAATAAAATATTATAAATTTCTTTTTCTTATAAATAAAGGAATTTATTTAATGACAATATCTCATTTTAATTGAAAATTATCTAAAAAATCGATAAATTTAATAACGTTAAAAGATCCTAAAAACGATACAAATAATTATTTTCATAATCAAGGATTTTTCAATAGAAAAATCGGTCATAAAATAAACGTTCCGAAATTATGATGCCTAATTTCTTTAAGAGTTATGATCTCATATCATATCAAACAGGGACAAACTAACTAATCATATGACGTCCAAAAACGTTGCTCATATTTTACGAAGACAATGAAAACATTAAAATGGAAAAAGTCAAAGTGCGAGCCAATATTAAAAAATATCACGAAAATACATACATGAAATGGACAAAAGAATGGAAGAAGTAATTTTCTTTGACGAAAAAAACTTAATTTAGACGGTCCTTACGGTGTTCAGATTTCTAAACGTAATTTGGGCAGTGGTAATTTTTTGGTATGGCCAGCATTTTTCTGGGAGGAAATTGATTACGATCTTCTTGGTGGAATCAATGCCAAACCGTATTTTTTGAAGAAATGCCAAAGAGACCGACAAATTTTAGATTTTCCAACCACACAAAATGATGCCCTAACCAAAGCACTACCAACTTCGATATTACATTCAGACTTCCGAACATCAAGAACAAAAAAATCAAAACATGTATAATAAAAAAATATACATTAAAGTTTTTAATGGTATCGGTGTATAATTTCTTTCTTTTAAATAAAAATCTTTCCAGAGAAAGAACTTTATTTGAACATTTTAGTATCAACGCCTTTGCAAATTTGTGCATAATCCAAAATACCGAATAATACGAGGTTAATTACACAATTTTTGTTACTATCATTTATAGGACACGATGTGATTGTGTGTGAATTATATCAAAAACGCCCGGAATTGAATTTTGGAAAAATATAAGAAGAAAGTTAAAGTCGCTTAAACTCATAACTGTGTAATAACCTACACCGTGTTGTTCAATATAAATGGTAACTACGAAAAATTTTGGAATGACCCTCGTATAATTAGGTTTTATACATTTAAGATTATTATGATAGCAACATTTATGTGAGATATATGCATTTAAAATCGATTACTTCTGGTGGGAACTAAAGTATATTACAAGCTGACTTGATGAAATTTCGAACATCGATTCATTATTCAAAATTTCATATGTGATGAATGCACTTCATAGTAATATTCAGAAGTTGGTCCTGTATTGAAGTGGGTCTGTATGGGGGAAATGTGAACATATTTTAATAATTTTTAACAGTACTCTGACGATCAAATGACTGTAACACAATAATATTTTTTAACACCATTTCGGATTCCATGTGCTGTGGATTAAATATTACAATTTCTTAAGGTTAGGATGAACTGAAAATTAGAAGCTGAATATATTTGATAACAGTACAGAATGGGGAATATTCCTTCAATTCATATCAAAATTTTTGAACAGTTTTTCAAGATTCGGTGCTGTTGAATAGAACATTTTTACTTCTTTCAGAATTTAAATGCAAATAATGGGAAAAAATGTTAGTTGCAACTCAACTCTGTTTTTTCTTACATAATCAATGTCTAAAGAATGTTTTTTTTTACATTTTTTTAAATGCATAAGTAGTCCCTTCTGCAGATTAGGACTATACAGGTGAATATATGCACATAGTAAAGGTTTTCATTTTTTTCCTCTCCGAGTGATAACAAATGTTGATTTAGTTAAAGTTCTTTTTTTTTTCTTTGAAACCCTTTTTTGCTTAGTCCATTTTTTAACATTTTCTCCATTTTATATTTTGCAATGTATATTATTGCCTTGGACACATTATACACAGATACAAATGTAAATTTTTCGAACAGTTTTAAAGGGGATTCCTATGTACTTTCAATTACAGAAACTTGAAATATAACACCGAAATTTTATAATTTTTAATAATCTTTAAAATTCACCCTTTATTTGTGATATCAAATGCAACATGGAATTTCTGCATTAATTTTGGTAAAGATACGAATGAGTCCATATTCTATCTATCTGTTACATAATATTGATGTTAAAGACACAAAATCGTATATATATTTTGTAGTTCTAGCTTGACTGCTTTTTTTATGTTTTAGTTCAATTAAGCTAAAATTCATTGCTTGAATATCTTCAATTTTTGTGGATTTAAGAGTGTAATGCTGCAAATAGTAGAACGTGCAGCATAGTATGAACTATAGTATTTTCCTTTAGGTTAAGTGTTAGATTTCATCACATAAGCCTCAAGCATACTTTATTCAACCCACTCATTCACTTACTCACTCACTCACTCACAAAACTCAGTCACTCTCTTACTCACTCATTCTTTCGTTCATTCTATTCAGTTCACTTCAATTTTATTTCATTTAGTTTGAAAATGATATGAGAGAAAAAAGAGGTAGAGTATTCTCTGTATGTGTGGCCACAACTTTAGAAAATACCAAATGCAGAAGTAATATAATATATTTTGGTAGATATAAGTGGATTTAAGGTCTGTTGGAATGTTCTTTTCTTACTTGCAAGATATTTTGAAGATACTTAATTATTTCGAGAAAAATTAATAACACTTTTCTATAAATAATTTTATAAATTTTTAGTTATTAAAACAAAAAAACTTTATTTAACACCCTACAAAATAAATGACAGTAAGATGGAATCTATTTTTATTTGAAACTTTTGATCGGCAAAGCTAATGAGGTGCTCATAGAAAATACAGAGACGTTGCAATGGATCTTTTTTGACATTAAAATTGATTGCAATTGTAGTAAATTAATATTTTTAACAGGCCAGACTATTTCATACCCTACACCACATTGTCGGTTATAAATGGTAGCTATGAAAATTTAATAAACGACCCTCGTTTAATTTGTGTTCTTATTTAGCTTACTTATTCTTACTTCATCACGTGCGACATATGCGTTTTGAAGGATTTTTTGGTAACGTTATATGGGCACCAGAAGATATTATGTGCCGACCGTCGTTAAATTTCGAACATCGAGTTCCACATTCATTTATCTTAATTTAACTAACTCTTAACATAACACCAATGTATATGTTAGAGTTAAGCCCTTCAAAGTGATATTTGGAAGGGCGGTTGTATGAGACCTATGAGAAATAATACATCGATCCCAGTATAAGTTAGCATATCGTTTAAGATTACTATTGGATTTATTTGTGCCCTATTTCGTTATCATCGCTTTATATTTTAGGGTTCTAGGTATAAAAATGAACTCTTCATCACCAATTTCAATAATTAAAATGACACAAGCCAAATTTCATCAAGATATCTCCAAAACTGCAATCTGCATTTTGTTCATAAAATTTACATGGACAGCCAGACAGACGAACAGACATCGTCTAAAAGTGATTCTGATTCAAAAGGTATACGTAAAAGTGATGCTTTACAAACTTAAGCACAAACGCATTATACCCCAACCACCTTTAGTAGTGAAGGGTATAAGGGAATTATTACATTGCACAGTGGGGCAGAATATACAACTTTTTCGAAGTAAATCTGTAACTTTTGTTCAGCTGGATGAATTTTCATTAAATTAGTGATAGCAAAATGTATGTTGCATAACTATGGGAATTTGGATTAAATGGACGGAGGAAAAAAAGTACCTCTGACATAATATTTTTGTTTTTACAAGGGACCGATGTGATTTAGGTTAAGAGACTGCGAAGGTTATGATAAGACATGGGCATATTACACGCAGGCACATCTTTGTGGCTAAATGATTCGACTTATTATTATGCTAAAATTTGAATAATTGCGGTAAATAATATTTTTCTTTAAAATGTAAGGATAAATACAACAAGCGTTAATTAGGGTATAATACCTTTATAAACATTTAAGACCCCATAAATCAAAACCTGCCTACCTGTTAGAAAAATTGAATTATTCTCCGAATTTAATGAAACTTGACATTGTATGTTATATCGGTTTTATAGAAATACAGTTATAAATCGAATAAATAGAAAAAATATTTTTTTATTCAAAATTTTGATACACCCCAAAATCTACATATCAATATAGATTGCAATTTTGAAGATAATTTTCTAAAATTTGCCACATTTATTTATTTTTATTGAATAATAAACCCAAAAAACTAGATTGTGCTATATAAAGCCACTAGCACCCATAAAAAGCGACTTCCCGGAATATGGGTTTAAATATATGGAACTCTTAAATAAAACACAATTCTACTGAAATTCGGGATAATTTCTTTTTTGCTGTCTTAAATATATGTTACTTATTAGACCAATATCGGTCCAAATGTAGCCATAGCATTCATATAAGGTCTCTTCATGGAAAAGGCATGAGACCTTTTAAGAAAACTTCAAAATTCAGAATATTATGTCCCTTTCCAAAATAGAGTTTGTAAAACTGTTCATTTTTTCAATTGTATTGAAATTGGCCACAATTATTTTTCTAAATTTCCCAGAAAAGGGCTGTAATATTATAAAATGTTTAATATACAACAATTTTGTTAAATTGGTAATAATTATTTTTCGGAGCCATATTGGATTATAACTTCCCTAAAATATTCTTAAATGTAGAAAAATTCTATTGAAATTCGAATATATATGTACCAATTTTATAAATATTGCCTTCGTGTGGGGTATTTCTTTCTTCAACATTTTTTTATTACCTTTGGCTTGACCCCAACCAATAGGAATTTGAAGCATATGTTCGAACATTTCGCAATTCGGCACAGCCGAATATACCATTCATAATTGATTATCAGGTTGTAAAATACGAAATTTTCATCAGAGAAGAGCACCTAATTTATGGCAACGTCCTCTACGCTTCCAATTTTAAGATTAATTTCACGCTTACAACGATTTATGATCGTACGAATGGTAGAACGTCAACGATTCACTAATTCTTATTCTAACTTATATAAATATGAAAAAGTATTCAAAAGGAAGAACGTTTTAATAAATTTTCTTCTTTCTGAATATTTGAAAGATTTTTCACAATGTGTCTGGACACAAAGTGTCCAAATCGATAAATTTTTTATGGAAATATTTCTACAACTTTTGAACTGTTAGAGATATCTTCATGAAATTCAAACAAATAGAGCTGAGGTAAAATAAAAAATGATTCCAGCTTCGCAATTTTAGAACTTAACAAAAAAATAATTCTTTTCCGAAATTTATCAAGTTTGAATAGGACTTTTGGGCACGTCTATGCATTTTTGGCATCCGGATTTACTTTACATGCATTTCTATTAAGATTTCTTTATAAAACATAAAAAAAGTTTAAAGCACGAAACAAAGAAATGTTTTTATAAGTGAATAAATGTTGCCACCTTTTCGAAAAAAAATTACAAAAATGTATAATTTTTTTTTAAAGTTCTATTAATATAACACCAACATATGTTTTAAAAATTAGCCCTTCAATTTGAATAGGGGTTCCGTGGGACATATGAAAAAGAATGCACCGATCCTTATACTAATAACTTGTGCTGTGATATCAAATCCCCATTCTGGGGGGGTAAATTTTTATAGAGGCCAGGTAAAATATTGGGTCCATCATTACCAATTTCAATAGGCATTGTCCTTGACCTAAAATCATTATTTTAGGTCAAGGACGATGCACATTCCAAAATTCATTAGGATATCCACCAGCAAAATCGGTTTTATATATTAAAACATATAGACCGATATCAGATGATACCTCAAACTTCAATCATTAAACTTTCGTAAAATTGTCTTTTATAAGTCAATAAATTGGGATGAAATTTTTGAGTATATGTGTGTATATGTATATCTACGAAACCTAACGTATTAACTTCACACGAATTTGTGGTAGAGGATATTGAAGATTCGGCATAGTCGAATATAGCGATCTTACTTGTTTATTATTATTTTTAGAGAATCTAACACATCTTAAAAAGAACTAAAAATTAACAGGGCTACAAATGGGTTAAACATTTATTTCGACTTCAATATCTCCGAAACTATGAGAGATAAGGTAAACAAATTTTTACAGTTATTAACAAGGACTATATATATGCAACATTTCTTTTCTCTCAATTCATAAATGGATTATTACAGAATCAAAGTTACAGACTTATTTCCAAAAAGATCGATTTGGACACACTGTGCACACAGAATTTCCCTTCCGACTAATATTTGTTGCGCGCGATGCAGCATACTCTTTTCATAATGCTCTTCCCTTTAGAATAAGGTGTCGGTTATTGCTCTTTAAATGGAATCAGTTCATTTGGCGACTGCCAATCATCTCAAATAGATATTTTTGTTACACTGTAAAAATCTCAAACTAAACTCTTAATATCATTCCTACCAGGTTCATATACTTAAACATCATCTCTTTATTCCTCTTGATCAAGCAAAAAAAAGTTATAAATTCAATTTTCTTCTTTACTATATTATCCTTTTTCCTATTACTATAAACTACAACAACAGCAACATGCATACGTTCTTTACTTTTACAGTTAACTAAAAACATGTTTAAACTTACATATGATATCTTATAAGATATCGTTTGCTAAACTGAAAAATGTCTTATGAATAGAACTGTAAACTAGTAAATCGCCTTAAATTTAGAATAATAGAAATTAATATGACTATTATCCTCCTCCTTTATTTTAAGGGATCTTATTAAGGCCATTAATATTTTAGGCAACGCTAAGTTTAATCTCTTGTTCATTTCTTGTACATTTTTTCACTCTTTAAAAATTCTCTATTTCTTATTGGGTTGCAACCTCATGTTGAGGTATGTTTTCATTTCTCTTTTAAGCGTATTGTTAAAGTTTTCTATACTTAATGGAATTTACATGTGTTTGTGCAAAAGGATTACTGCAGGATGCCCTTCAGAAAATTTTCAAAATTTTTACATTAACATGTTTTCCTCTCATTATCTCTCCTTCTCATACTCTTTCACCATCTAGAAGTCTTGTGTACATTTCAAATTTTGTATCTTTTTATCTAAGATTTTCTGTTTGTACCCTACACCACCGTACATAGTGAGACTTTTACGCGTTTGTGTAAATGTTTGCAGAGGGCAGAAAAAATTGTCCTGCCACTTCTCTTAAGTATACCGTACGGTTCAGAATCACTTCCTGAGTCAATTTATGCATGTACATCCGTCGGGCTGTAAAGCTTGTTCGCAAGCTTGTTCAATAAAATTTGGCCTATTGAAATTGGGTATGAACGGTCCATTAGTTCATATAGGACCCATACAAATATTCCCTCAGAAATTCCTAAATATAAAACGATTTTATCCAAATTTTGCAAAAATAAGTTTTTTTATTATAAAATGATGTGCTAAATTATACGAGGATCGATTCATTATTTCTCATAGGTCCCAAACAACCACCCTTCAAAATATCACTTTGAAACTCATAAATCGATTATACACGAGAGTTTTGGAAAAATATTTAATCAAATTAAGATAAATTTAAGAAAAAATCGATGTGTGAAATTATACGAGGGTCTGTTCGTAATTTTTTCAAACTCCTATATTCCGTTTAAAATGCATATTCATAAATTTTTCGTAGCAGTCTTTATAAGCAACAATGTAGTGTAGGGTATTACATAATCGGGCATTATCGACTATAATATTGTTACTTGTTTCTATTTCTTTTCACTTTTTTATTTTCTGGAAAATATATTTATCATTAAAAATATTTTCGGAATATAATTGGCTTAACGTTCTATTTGTTAATTTAAAAAGTTACAACAACAAATAATGTCAAGTGAGTTTGCAAAGTGAAAAAAGGTGATATGATTAAAGTTCTAGAAATGAATCATCCCAGAGGTGAAATATTTTCTCTTTTTTATAATTAATACTTTGAAAGAAGATAATTTCTAAAAAAAAGAACATTCTTTACACAGCAGATTTTAAAATAGAAACCAAATATTTTCTATGTTGTAAAATGTATACACACAGTTACAAAAGTATACATACGGTGATTCAATTTTATGTTTCATTATTTAAATTTAAAAAAAAAATTATATTTTTCTTATATGAATAAAAATAACAACTGAGAAAGTTATAGTATTTTAAGTCCGACTATAAAGTACCCTACACATGCACAATGGGTCAGAATCGATCTTGTTTTTTATTAACTTCATATCCACTCATAGACGTAGATAACACTGGAACACTAAACTGAGGAGTTAAGTATGCTATAAAATGTAATTCCAAAGATATTCAGGGCTTTAACGGTTAGAATATAGATGTCATCTACTATAATGATTTTACTTCTGTGAACCTTCATTGATGTCCTTTAAGAGAACTTTGTGAGGTGCAATACATTCACATGACCTCTACTAATTCAAGCCATTTCAAGTCGTGACGACTATTAATTCAGTTATATTATACGAAAGCTATGCTGGTTGCAAGCTGCAATTAGATGACAATTTAACTGGGGTATAGGTGATGGGAAAGAAATCGACCTATAAAATTCGCATGCTGCCCAGTTTATTTAACTGGGTTTGCTCTATCTATTATCCCATTTAACTTCAATACTCAAGTTGCATTTGTTCAGATGATTTAGCCTTTTCTTTGAGCCTTCTTCATTGTACGAAGGGAATGACTGCTGCGTCAATGGTTTCACGAAATTTTATCAGACCAGGTCTCACTATGGTAATATGCTATTGCAGGCACTGATGAAACCCATGGGAAAAACGCCATTCAATAAGCAAAAGATGGATAAGCTTATCTGTTCCGCTTACAGGGCACTTGTTTTGTCAACCTCATGTCTCTGAGCTAAAATTGATGGGGTGGACTTTATCCCCAAAAAATCTTATGTTGCCAAATAGTCTTGATGTCGGGACAGTAGCCTATTTAGAGCTCTAAGTCAATTTGTTACATAGTTTTAGAGATATTTAAGAAAAAATAAGTTGTTAACCTTCTTTTTGTCACAATTTGTTTAAATGTGTACCAGACTCCCTACAAAAATCTAAATAATATTGCCAAAAGGTGGCAACATCTCCTATTCGATCAAATTGCTACTTTTTGTTCCGAACTTATTTTTTTTATACCCTACATACAGAACATACAGAAACACTAACTTTTAAGTTAATGTTACACGATGAATCGACTCAGTATCACTTTCTTAGTTGATCCGTCTGTCTGTATGTCTGTCCGGCTGGTTGCCCATGTAAACATTGTAAACATTCTGCAGCTCGCAAATTTTTGAGATATCTCGATGAAATCTGGTACATATTATTTTTTTGGACTAAGGACAAAGCCTTTTGATATTGATCATATTCAGTTCAATATTTCAGGTAGCTCCCATACAAATGTTTTACCAGAATAGGGTTTTAAAGTTTTTAAAGTTATAAATAAAAAGCAAAATTAAATGTTAAGGTATACTAAATAGATATGCAAAATTATGCGAGAGTCGGATGATTACTTCTCAAAGGTTCCATACAAACCCCCTTCCAAATATCACTTTGAATGACATAAATCTCACACAAAGGTTGGTATTGTAATAACAACTGATCAAATTAAGTTTAATATAATCTAAAATCAATGTTTCAAATTATTCGAGTCTCGGTCCATCATTTTTTCTAGTTCCGATATAAACATAAAAAATATTGCTACCACCATTTAAGTTAGTTAAACGATGTTCTTGAGTCCATCTGACTACAATAATAAAAATTCCATTTAGATAATTTTGTTTGAAAAAAATCACCATTAATACAGCGTATGAATACTTTACTAACTCTGTGTACATCTAACAGTAAGTCAGTAGTTGTTGTACAAAAACCAAAAATAATTCGTCTTCGTCTAAAATAAATAATATTTCTAATACGAAAGTTTATTCTGACACTCGTGTTGTTTGTGCTGTCTTGACTTATTTATTTTGTAAATTTTTCATAGAAAAGTAATTTTTTATATACACACATACACATACACACACGTATATTTCGATACTTTTAAAATGTATTTCAATTTGGAAATATGTAATTTATGTATTTTACATGGAAATCTTTTTCATGTGAAAAATTTGCATTTGCAACATTTTACGTAATAAAATATTTTAAATTAATGAAAGAGAAGAGATTTAGAAATTGAAGCAAAAGTAAATGCACACATGAGGAAAACGCTTTAAGTCAATATTTCGTTTAACCATTAAATCCTTGGAATTTCAGTGATTTTTAGAAAATTGATTATAAAAATCGATAATGTAGATTTGAATAACATACAAACATAAATATCATTTATATAACGAATGTGGTATTTCAGAGGGTAAACATAAGACATTATAATTCAGTATACACACAATCGCTATTATAATGATGAATCTGATAATCTCCTTTCAAACTGGTCCAAAGCTTGTGAACTTTGATCTATTCAAACGTTTTGATTTCAATGCAAAAAAAATGAAGATGAAATATTGAAAGAATTTCTCCACGAAGGTCGTTCGAAAATTCAAAAACAACTTGAATTTTCATTCGGAGCATACAACAAGTCATATCAGAAGTTTCATCTCAAAAGCAATGCAATTGCGATCAATGTTTACAGAAATTGAGAGATGCTGAAAGTCAATTTCGTATATCAGAAGTGATTTTTATACCCTCCCCCACCACAAGTGATAATGAAGGTATATTAATTTTGTCATTACGTGAGTAACGCCAAAAAGGAATCATCTCAGACCCTACAATATATATTATTGCATCAAATCAAAAACTAAGTCGCTGTAAGCTATGTCCGTCTGTCTGCCTGTTTGCAACATTTTTAGTTTCCTGTTTAAAACCAAAATAAACCGATATTTATTTGCAAGGAAGCTATAGACCGATATCTGAAACAACCTCAAAATTTCGAAAAAGAACTTTCTAATTTCTTCTAAAAAATGTAATTGGACTTAAATAAAACTTAAATTTTTACCATGCAAAAGATCATCAAAATCTGATTAACAGAAAAAAAGTTATAGATTATAATATGCAAAATTTTGATACACCCCAAACTCTGTGTGTCATATGGGCCGCAATTTTTAAGATAATTTACTGTAAATTGTCACATATACTTAATTTGATACAATAATAAATTCAAAGGAGCCATATTGTTCTGGATTCACTATTTGACCCAGCTTCTATATAAGACCCTTTCCCGGAATATGATTTATAGCTTATAAAACTCTTAAATTTGAACCAATTCTATTAAATTTGGCACAATTAATTTTTTAAATACATATTATAATTTTTTTTTCACATGGTCCATATTTTGATACAGCTCGGGTTTGAACATATAAAAATTCAATAAAGACTAATTCCGTTCAAATTCGGTACAATGACTTTTTTAAACAATTTTTAATGTATATTTTTAATAAGAACAATCTCGGTCCATATTTTAATGTAGCTCCCATATCAGGTCCCTCACTGAAAATAGTTTTAAGCTTACAAAAACTAGTAAATAAAGACCAATTCTATTCGACACAATTTCTAACTCTTCTGAAGATATTATATTAATTTGTCCTATATCGGTCCATGTTTTCCTATAGCTCCCTTATAACGCGGAAAACGAGTTTATAAAGCATTTAAATAAGGATCAATTCCATTGAAATTAATTATGAATATTATGAATATGAACAATCTTGGACCATATTGTGCTATAACTCCCATATAAGACCCCTTCCCGAAAAGCAGTTTTGAGCTTATAAAAGTAGTAAATAAAGAGCAATTCTTTTGAAGTTCCACACTATTATTTTTCTTTATTATTAAAATATAGACCGAATATCGGTCCATATTTTGCTACACTTATACGATTTTTAAACTTTAATAAAATCTATTGAAATTGAGCACAATTATTACTCTTAGGCCCTTTGTGCAAGAAGGTCCCTTCCCATAAAAAGGGTTTTAAATTTGAATCATTTTTTTAATTGTCTTTAGCATATGGATCTGGTTTAAAGTATTAGTGGTGGAGGGTATTTAAGATTCGGCATAGCCGAATATAGCATTCTTACTTGTTTTTTTTCGTTAATGGCATTTTAATAGGATCAAAAGATCGAAGATGGTTTAAGAAATCAATTAACATAAAAACAGCCTCAATATTGTATCATCCCAACCACCAATACAACCAACATTGTAGTGTTGAGTATTATATAGTCGGTCATGAGCCACATTTGCCACATTTTTAACGAAATTTCACATGGCTATTCTTGAAGTATTTCCCTATTGATTTGGAGAAGAACATGTTTTAAATGGGTTCAAGGGTCGGGAAGTGGATCTCCAAAGTTGGCCATCTAATACAGATTTTTTAAAAGGTGGTAACTTTTTTCATTTTAAAATCTGTATAATAATTTCTTAATTTTATATAATTTATAAATTTTATAATTTTTCTCTTAATTCTGAAAGAATCTCTAATGTAAATTTATATAAAGTAAATACGAGGGCATTAGGGGAAAACCATCTATAAAATATGACTTTGAAGGGTTAATATCTCATATATACATCGTTGTTGTGATAATAATTGATCAACTTAGAAGAAAAATAAGCAAAAATCGATGTACTACATTTTACAAAGGTCGGTCTATAACTTCTTTTAGCTTCCGCATATTCACCTCAGAAAAAGTCCCTTCAAAACGCACAAGTTGCACATAAATGTTAATACCAGAATATACAGCACTCTAAAGCATAAATTAGAAATAAAATTTATACGAGAGTCGTTTTTAAATTTTTTGGCAACTCCGAGTTATTATTTGTGTTTTGTAGTAAATTCAACAGTCGGGCTTTACCGACTATAATTTTTACTCGTTTTTTTTTAATTTTTAGAGAAATCAGACCTGACAAATATGAAAAAAATATGTCAGTTTTTTATACCCTCCACCACCACAAGTGGTAAAGAGGCTAAAAAGGAATCATCTTAGACCCCATTATGTAAATATATTCTAACGTCAAATTTAAATCTGAGTCGATTTAGCTATATCTGTCTGAGCGTGCCAATCACATCCACAATAATTGACAGAGCTTAATGAAATTTGGCCTGAGTATTTGTTTTAATTCTGAGAAGTTTCCTATTTAGAACCAGCAAAATCTGTTCAATATATTAAAAGATATAGACCGTTATCTGAGGCAACTTCAAAGTTGTCAACTATAATTCCATAACTTAGAATAAAATTTTGCCACAATATTGAGTTATGTGAACTTCGTTACCATTCCAAAAATCGGCTCAGTAGAAACAAAGTTATATCCAAAAATATAACTAATTTTATTACTCATTAAGTGTTCTTGTTAGTGTATTCAAAAAACCGACATTTTCAGAAAACCGGTTTTCGAATTATTCGAAAATTAGGATTTAAAAAAAATGCTTTTGAACACGGTTTTATGTAAAAAACCCGGTTATCCGGGTTTTTGTTTGGTTATAATAAATTTATAGAAAAAAAATTTTTATTTAATAAAAATCTAGAGTTAAACCAATAAAAACAAATATCATGTAATGATCTTTATATGGAGTGAAGTAAAAATAATGGTTCCTAATCAAAATTGCCATTTGTAACAAATTTCATCAAATTATGCTTACACAGCATAATGTCCTAAATGGGTGGATATAATATCGAATTTAAAATTATGTGTCGAGATACCATGATTTTATTTAAATCCATTATTTTTACTTTATAGAAACTTTTCTTTAATTTCCAAATATGTTTAAATTATATATCTTTATCTCTTTAACTAAAAAATGCTGAACAAAAAAAAACTTGCAGATTCTTTTTTAATTATTATTATTATTATTATTATTATTATTATTATTATTATTATTATTATTATTATTATTATTTACGTGATTTTGTCTAAAACCGACGGACATAGCAAAATCGATTCAGAATATAATGTTATACATACAATACTTTGCTCGTGTATGCTCGTAAAATGAAAAAATTATTTATTTACTCAGTAATGGCGGATTATACAAAAACGAAGCTGAATATAATAGTAAAAACGTTAAAAGTTACTTCCATTCCAAACCGGTTAACCAACAGAAAAAAAACTGGCATGTAAAATAAAAATAGAAATTATACGAAACCGGTCGATTTTCTATAAGACAAAAAACGGTTAACCGGTTTCGGTTTTCGAATACACTAGTTCTTGTCTTATATTTAAGAAAAACATGTATCGATGAGTGCATGTGTGAGTGTGTGTGCACGCTTTATGGTGGAGGGTATTGACGATTCGGCATAACCGAATATGCCATTCCTAACTGTTTTTTAATACAACGCCTATTCGTCTTATCAGCTTAACTTCACCTTTTCCGAAAAAAATTAAATTTAGCATTATTATTTTTATAACTCTTTAGGATCTATTAACATTATTAATTATACTTCATAGTTTAGTTCATTTCAAAAAAAAATCTCCAATTAAAACTTAAACACCTGCGTTTAAATTCAACTATTCGCTTCATTTATTACTTATGTAATACAATTACATCAACGTAAATTCACCATAAATTTTTCATATCTCATAATATTGTACGTGTGTGTATGTGTGAGTGTGTGTGTTTTAAATTTTACATGTCAAATGCGATTAACTGTAATTGATTTTCTTTTTCAAAATATTTATGAGTTTATTCACTTTCATTATTTCATTATGTAACACACAGAAAAGTGCATTTATTTCATTATTTATAAAGTGAAATTGCAACAATTACAATTCGGAAATGTATCAATAAATATGTCAATTTATGGACTCTTCCCCTTCTCCAGCAAACAAATCATATACGATTCAATTGTTTTCAATCTTCATTTTTTTCCTTAAGAACTCTATTCAATGTGTGAGTGTATGTGTGTGTATGAAGATTTGTTGATTTATGTATTTCAATAGTTTATTTGCATCATGTTGTTTTATTGTTATTGTTTTTTGTATTTGTATTTGTTTTGCATACAAATTAATTTAGTTATAATTCTACACCCATTTTCATCAAAATGTAACATAATTTCATTATAATTGCAATTTGTGATGAAAGGTAAAGGGTAACGATAATCGAACATACATATGAATGTTTGTTTGTTTGTTTATTTGTATGTTACCATGATGTATTTATAATTCATTAAATACTTATTTCTATAAACGCACTAAATAATAATTTTATGATGAAATTGTGAATAATTTCTTTGAAATTATTTGAAGTTCTGATGATTTCTCAAAAATATTTACAGATATCAGAGTATGTCCAAATCGTTGTTGTTTCCTCCACCAACACAAGTGATGGGGGTGTATTAGGTTGGTCATTTCGTGTGTAACGCCAAGAAGTAATTATCTATGACCCCATAAAATATATATGTTTTTTTGATTCAAATCAAAATCTGAATCGATATAGCTATGTCCATCTGTCTGTTGGAAACAATTCTACGCCTTTAATAAATGACCGAATTTAATGAAATTCATCCAGATTTTTTTGTTTGCCCATAGACTGAGATGAAAAAATATGTCAGTTTTTCTATACCCTCCACCACCACAAGTGGTGAAGAGGCCAAGAAGGAATCATCTTAGACCATATAATGTACATATATTCTTACATCAAAACAAACTTTGAGTTGATTTAGGTATGTCCATCTGTCTGTCTGTTGTTAGCACGCACACGCTAAGCAATTATAGACCGATATCTGAATCAACCTCTTAATGTCAAAAGAGAACATTTCTAGATATTTCAATAAAAATAACGGGCTTAAGACAGAGTTTATCCATAACATGCAACTATATATGCTTCATTATCATCAACAGAAAAAAATTATGGGCAAAAATTTTTCAAAATTTCGTACAAACTGAGAAAATGAGCGCATTTCTTTTAAATAAAACGAATAAATTTTATTTAAAAGACAAAATAACAGATTGGGTCCACACAAAATTATATCACCATTTCTTTTATACTTGAAAAATCCCACATAAAGTTCCAACAATTGTTATAACATAATAATGGGCTGATCTTAACGCTGTACTTCAGAAAAGAATGAACTCATTAAAAATCATGGATCTGATGAACAAAATTAGCCTGAAATAAGAATTATTATCGGATAAAATTATTAGAAATACCATAACCTACAAATTTAAAATATGGAATCGTGAATGAAAAACTTTGGGGACACTTTTAATGGTTCATATGTATATTATGTTAAATAAAGAGCGCGGGATTTATCTCAGCTTTGAGGATTAAGACCATGCACAGTCCCCCTCTTAACTGCTCCGCATGTCTCAAAAGTTTGCTAAAACTTACTTGGTTTGGCATTTTGAGTAGTATTCTATAGACCGATGAGTCTAAAATATTTTCATCCTTACAAGGAATATAATAAAAAATCTACAACAAAAACTTTCAAACACGACGATTCTAGTGTTATGATATGGAGGTGCTTTTCGTTTGGATTCACCGTATTAAAACTCTTATAGATGTGTCAGAATATGTGAAAATAATGAAAGTAAGGCCACCATATGCAACTAAAGATATGCCACTGATTTGGGCCATGCAACATGACAACGTACCAGCAAAATAGCTAAAACATGATTTCAGAACAATGAAGTCACTACAATAAATTGGTCTGCCCAATCTTTCGCTGTAAATTCAATCGATAGTGTGTGTACATACGTATAAAAGAAGGGGTAGCTAATTAAACAAACTAATAAAAGCGATCCTTGGACCACTACAGAGCCGTCATGGAACTCTTTTATCCTGGAATGGTGTCGGAATGTAATAAATTCATTGGGAAGGAGTTGATCGATACTAAAAATAAATAGTGAGATCAATTAAATTTATTTGAAATATCAATATTCCTATAAATTAATATATGAAACCGATTTGAACTTATATTAATCTAAAAACATCCGATCTTTTTATTTTTTATATTGATGACTTTATTATTTTTTAATACAGAAAAACAGTTTCCTTATGTCTTTACATAGCAAATTTGGAATCATTTTTAAATTATCCTGGGCATATAGATACAGATACATATGTAAAATAATTAACCAAAAAGATCTTCATTTTTATGAATCTTCAAATTGTAATGTTTTCATGGACATCAAATAATTGTGCAAGAAGTTCATAGCTTGGCAGAAAATCCAACAGAACTCTGTTATCATTATGTTAAATTTCATACAAATCTATACAATTTATCAAAAGTTACAGATTTCCTTTAAATCAGTTCAGTATTGAATTCCATATCTCGATTAAATTAATTAGGAGATATCAAATTGTATTAATATGTGGAGCATATTGATTTTATAATTATAACTAATTTTTTAGTTAATTTCTCCTAAGAGAATATATAAATGAAATATATATTTCGCTAATACTCCCATCTCTGTTTTAATAAATAGAAATACATTATGTTGCATACATTTAGGCATGTGAAAATGTCATCCCAAAAATACTTTAAAATAATTGTTCTCATATATAATTTAATGATTTGAGAAAAAGTAAATCATATATAATTTGTGGAGGCAATTAAAGAAAGTTCTGAACAATATGGAATTTTTAGGGCATTAAAAACAGAATTCTGAGCATAGTTGCCAGATAATTTTGGGCAAAAAACGTAAAATTTGAAGTGAAAAGAAATATTTGTTTTCTCAAAAAGTTTCATATTTAAACAATTTTAATAAAAGTTTTAAGACTTTCGAATAACTTCAAACATGATCCGGAAAATTTTAGGAAACTCGTTCCTATTTCTTAAAACTAAAATAGTTTTTAATTTACTAAAGTTTGAATAGGATTTTTAATTCCTTCAAATTGCTTAGAAGGAAGGAAATGGTACAGTACAGTTCAAGTGGTCTTGTTTTACTTCAGTCTTTAAGATGAATTAACATTGACACCGTATTGAAGTAATTTTCCCAAAATATATTATTTTCGTTGCGCCTTGAAGTGCCCGCAGATAATGATGGGCAAGACAATTGTTAGTGAAACAATTTTAGCGATTTTGTGTCAAAGTCACTATTATATGGACTCCGGTTAATTTTTTTTAAATTGAGTTTACTTTAGGCGGTCAGAAAATTTCAATTTTGTCCAACTTTTGGTGATTGATTAAATAAAATCCTTGGATTACAAATATATGGACTCATAAAATCGTCAAAACGACAAATTCACTATACATTTGACTATGTGTGATTGAAGCACTTAGTTCGCTCTATTCAAAATGATGAGGAGCAGCAGTCGACAAATGAATTTATTTTTGATCTGATTAAAATGAGGAACCAGAAAGAAAAACAGCCCGTTTAGCTCAGTACTCGGACTATTTGCTACGAAAAGTTAAATCTAATACATGTTTTAAGACGTACAAAGCTAAAAAAGTTCCTGACTGGAACGTCCCTAAAAATTTAGAGGCAATAAACAGAGCATGGAAATGTGTGTAAAGTTTATTACAAAAATATTCTTGCTGCATAATGGATGATGAAACGTAGTTTGTGGTAGAGTTTTTATAACTTCCTGGTCAACAATTTAATGTTGCTGATGCTGGAAAAATGTCAAAGAAAATTTTAGGATCCACAAACACTTAAAATTTTCCAAAATGCCAATCATTTTAATGTCCAAAAATGTTGCTACCATCCATAAGACTTAATAATGTGTCCACTTATTTTTGGCCTGACTTGGCATCCTGTCAGTATGGTAAACAAGCCCTTAAGTGGTGTGAGAACAATAATGTGGTATTTGTACCAAGAGAGGAAAACCTCAAAACTGCCTAGAGCTTAAGCCTAGAAAAGAAGAAAGAAAAAAAGTTGCCCAAAAGTGCCATAAACTTTGAAGAGAGCTGGACTACGTGTTTGAGCAAAGTGACAGAAAATACTTTATAAACGTTAATGGATTGTTTGTTGTAAATGGCAGCTACCAAAAATATGAACGAAACTTTATATAATTTGCTTTTTTGTTTTAAGGTTTAGTGTAAAGTGCATTAATATGATACTAACATTTAGTTAAAACTTATGCGTCACAAAATGATTTTTTCTGGGAGGTTTTATCAAACCTAAAAGAAATAATGGACCTACCCTTGTATAATTTCGAACATTGATTACCAGTTATAATTACCATATCAACATATGAATAAGATTTATACCCTTCAAAATTATATTTGGAAGGGGGCTTGTATTGCTTTTCATATCGACTAAGAATATTATAATTCCTTTTTGTGTTTAATTTCGTTGAAATCACTTTATATTTAAAACTTTTATGATCTTAAACCCCCATTCCGGGAGGTCATTTGTATGAGAGCTACCTGAAATATCGGATCGAATATGACCAATGTCAATAGACTTTATCCTGAAGCCAAAAGAAAATAATATGTATTAAAATTCATCATAAAAGATTGAATTATTTGCATTGACACACATACGGACGGACGAAAGGACATCGTTAAATCAATTCAAAACTGCAAGATTATTAGTATCGTTTTTATTTCTATATATGTTTATTAAGAGTTTTTCGATCTCACTCCTTATCCTCATACTCCAAATATAAACATTTAGCAATAGTTGGCAACTCGTAATATATCGTTTAAAAAGTGAGCGCCTAAAAGTATACTTTGAATTTAAACACATTTTCTATGTTTTAAAATTTATCGGTTTTTCTAGTTTGTAAATGTACAATTTTCAGAGCGAACGTTTTGCATTAGAATAGATTTGACTATAAACATTTAAACAACAGAAGTATGAAAATGAATTAACCAAAAACATAAATTACACTGTTTCCAACTAAAAATTGTCTTATTAACTTTAGATAAATTGAGTTGAATATTTTTATACCCTCCACCACCACAAGTTGCGAAGAGGGTATATTAACTTTGTCATTGCGTATGTAACACCAAAATGGAATCATCTCAGACCCTATAAATTATTTATATTCTTACATCAAATCGAAATCTTAGTCGATTTAGCTATGTCCGTCTGTCTGTTGGAAACATT
Organism: Cochliomyia hominivorax; assembly: GCA_004302925.2. Classification (NCBI taxonomy): domain Eukaryota; kingdom Metazoa; phylum Arthropoda; class Insecta; order Diptera; family Calliphoridae; genus Cochliomyia; species Cochliomyia hominivorax. The sequence continues at coordinate 58,101,463 of PYHX02000467.1, forward strand.
CTCACGCCTAAAATTATTGTCAGAATATCAGTTCATCTGCAAAAAAGTTATACACCGATACCTGAGACAAGCTCAAAATTTCGAAAAAAAAACTTTTCTATTTTATTCAACAATTTTTTTTGTTTGTGTTCTTCATCATTGAGAAAAATCATCAAAATCGGATCAATTAAAATAGTTATAGAGGGGCTGTGTTCTTCATCATTGAGAAAAATCATCAAAATCGGATCAATTAAAATAGTTATAAAGGGAAATATGAATAATTTTTACACAGCCAAAAATTTTATGTGATTTTTTTTATAATTATGATATTTATTTTGATACAATTATAAACTCGAACAAGATTGTGCTGGGGTCATTATATGTTCAATCTTCCATATAACCCCACTTCCCGGAATATGGTTTATAGCTTATAAAACCCTTAAATATGAACCAATTCTATAGAAATTTGGCACAATTAAATTTCTGACTGTCTTAAATATATGTTATTGATTTTATTAATATCGGTTCATATTTTGATATAGCTTTTATATCACGCCCCTTCCCGGAAAATGGATTTGAACTTAAAAAAACACTTAAACCGATTCCATTACATTTCGGCACAATGATTTTTCTAACTATCTTTAATGTACATCCACATTTTGCTGTAGCTCCCATATCAGGCCCCTTCCCGGCAAACAGTATTGAGTTTATAAAACTTGTAAATGAAAACCAATTCCATTGAAATTCAGCACAATGATTTTTCTAACTGTCTTTAATATATATTATTAATGTGAACGATCTCGGTCCATAATTTACTGTATCTCCCATACCAGATCCCTTTCCAGAAAATAGTTTTGAGCTTATAAAATTGTTATATAAATAAACTTTGTTTAAACTGTATTTAATATATGAAACTAATTTGACAATCATCGGTCATATTTGGTTAATACACCCGGAATAAATTATGTACCAATTCCATCGAAATTCAGACAACTAGATAATTGTATTCAATAGAGTGGTGGAAGGTATTTAAGATTCGGCACAGTCAATATAGCATTTTTACTTGTTATTTTCAAATTGCATTTTGGAAATAAAATTCTCAATCATAATTTACTTATTTTTTTTTAATCTTGCACTCATATTAGAAACGGTGTAATAAGAATACAAGATCCTGGAGCAAAAATAGAGGAAATTACAAATAATCTGAACAAACAACAATAAGTAATTATTTTTTATTCACAAAAAATATGCTCTTACAATCATGTCTTCCAAAAAAATGGTTTCCCATTCAAAACGTATTTTGTTTTATTGAAGAAAATCTCTTCAATTCGTATTAAAATCAATGTATATGTATATGTATATGTATGTATGTATACTAATTAAAAACGCAAAATATCAATTTTATCTAACAAAAATAATAAAAAAAATCCAAAACTACAAAAAAATAATAAAATTGGACAAAAACTAAATCAAGAACAAAAATAAGGAAAAAATCATGAAAAATCGTAAATATAAATCAAAAGAATATATAATTTGATAACTGAGAAAAAAACTCAATACTGTTTACCATCATTATGAATTTGTAAGATAAAAAACTAAACAAAATACTGAAGTGGAAAAAAGTATGAGAGACAAAAAACAATGGAAACTTGTCCATGAAAATCATAATTAGTAGTAAGAGGAGCAACCGGATCAGAAAACAATAACCGGTAGTCATTATATTATATATTTATTCCACATGATTTCATTAATGACTGCCTTTTATCATATACATCAAAGAATTCATTAAAAACTTGCCTTTTATTCTTGAAAGCGTAAAATTTGTGGCGTCACTGTTTAAGTCGTCCATTACTGTTATTTACGAATTTCGATCAAAATAATCTTGCACATACAGGAGCATATTATTTTCACATATTCGAATATCCTTTCGTTCATGTTTTGAGGGAGTTTTTAATTGAGTAATTTTAAACTGCTTAGTAATTATTTCGTTCTGTTTCCTAACCGGAAGAATGTTTTACTCCTTGTGTAGGTATTTATTATATTATGTAACGATCCACAAGGCCTTCTTAAGGCTGCATTTCTACAACTTTAAATATTTTCAACTGCGTATTACTTAGCATAATTCTTCACTGATCGGCCAGTCGTTTTACAAGTTGGTAAAAAGGTTTCTATATCCATACCCCAATTACTACCGGCTAGTCTGACTGACTGTCAAATGTCACTCCCAAAATCCTTGGATGGTTAACAGTCCGAATTTGTACCCCATCGGCTACGATATCTAAATTTGTATTTGATTTCACTTGCGAATGTTTCAAATTTCGGGCACTAGAGAAATCGAGGATTTCGCTGAGATAACTTTTAACAAAACCGCATAGTTTTGCCCTAATTGTACAGTCGTCCGCATATGTTATCACGTCAACTGTGGGTTGAAGCGCTGGGAATTTCAAAATGTATAAGTTAAGCAAGAGTGGTGTTTGGACTCCACATAACTTCTCCTGGTTTAAATCATGTACAATTTGAGTAGTTACGGCTGTTAATGCTGTTGTTGTACTATGTATTTAACGAAATCTATGCTGGTAACAAGCTGCTGTTTTTATAAGAAGGAAAATCGGCCTGCAAGATTGTCCCTCATTCGCATCTTTCTCGGGTTTTAGTATAGGGATGATTCTACCCAATTTCCAGGCATCAGGTTTAAAACTGTTGTTATGTATTGAACTCCCTGCTCGGCAAGGTTCTTTAACGTTGAAATTCCGTCAGAGTCAATCGTTTTAATTGGTTAAGCCAGGTTGATGCCCTGTGCAACATCATGTGGTGTGAATAATTCTGCTGAGTCCATGATAGTTCTTCTCGCGACAGCCTGTTCTTGGTAACGGAATGACAAAAAATTATTCGGCCAAGGGCCGAACGTAAACGTATGTTGATGTTGACTTCTCTGGTGAAAGTTAAAAGTTATGCGCAGTGAAAAATTGCCAGAAAGTCACTCATATAGTTCACATCCATCTCAATTACAGCAACAATAATAAAGAAGATTTTGTACTAAATGAGATTAGTTTTCCAAATTGTCCAAAGCAAAGATCTGTAAACATAAAGCAGATATATTCTTCTACTTATCGATTAACGACACTTGGGACTAGAGTGTCTCCTAACTTAAGTCATTTGTATTTAATGTTTTCAACATAAAAAAAATGTTCACTTTTCGCCCATACTTTAATAGTTAATAAAAAATCCAAAAAGATTGAAATATTGTGTAGAAAACTAATTGAAAATGGAAGTAAAGAGAAATAGAAAAAAACACGATTCCACATATACTTGTTCTGTTTGTAGTGGAAGTAGAATTGCAGTATATATTTTATATTGTTGTAATTATTTATCATTCTTTCATTTCTGTTTCTTTATTTTTTTCTTTTTAATTTTTTATTTATTGTTAAAGCTGTTTCGGGCATCCTTTAAAGGATACTGTTTGCCACTGAAGTTAATGAAGACAACGATGACGAGGACGTGCATCTATGATGATGATGATGATAAGAACGCTTTAGTGGATTTGCTTTTGTATTCAACTCAATCACGACAAATGCGCTTTGTTGGTGGTTCAACATCATTATTGGCCATCGATTGCAACATGTTACACTTGGTGTAGTTGCCAAACAAGGTGAGCAATAATGCTACACCATAACCAGTGGCACGTTCTCCCTGCACAAAAGAACAAATAAAAGAAAATTATGTTAAAAAGAAAATGGGGAAAAAATACAAGATTACAGTTAAATAGAATTAGAATAGAATGGATAACAAAAAAGTGGATAAAAAATGTATTTATTAGGTATCTGTGGTTTTTCTTTTAGTTCATTAAGTAAGCAAAGCAATTATGTTGGATCGATTAATAGTTAAAATACTTTTTCTATCTCAACTCTGTTCATATAAATTATTTTCACTTTTTATAAAGTTTTTCTTTTTTATTATTTTTTCTCTTTTTAATTTTTACTGGATGTTTTGTTATTAATAATGATAAAAATGGATTTGTTGGGGAAAGAGATACCAAATTGTACTTATCACAGAGAAGTTTATGAATCTTATGCATTATTGTTTTTAATAAGTGTTGGGAAAATAATAAATATGATGAAATAATTAATAAATTTGAACAATTGTCATAATTAAATGTTATCCAATTCCAGGGGAAATAATGTCATATGTTTAGCCCAGCTAAACATTATTAATACCGAAGATCAATATCCGCAAACTATTTAAATGTGTTCCTAAACAAAAAACAGCTATAATATTTCCGTTAGCTCGGCCCCTGCCCTTTCAGGCTGCCATCACTTTTGATCGAGACAGAACGCATCTAAACGAAAATGATTAATGTTCTGCTACATTGATCTTCTATGCTTAGATTGGAATAATTGACTTGGCAGTTAAACAACTGTCGTGTGGTCCTTGGTTTGATACGGTAGGTCAATATTAGAGCATTAGGTTTTAAGTCCATTGCTCCATTTCGAGCTTAGTTATGCTAAAACTCTTGTGGCAGCTTATGTTCAATGGCTGCAATGGAAGGGACGAGTGTTCTCCAAGTATGACATTGATATGGTAAATTGAAACCGTGGAATTTTTAGCGTCCATGTGAATGACATTCAAATTAGCTTGACAACTCCGACGAAATTCAAGAAGGAAGTGTATACTAAATATTTCGTTGTGTTCCCTAACAGGTGAGATCTTCGTATTAAGGTCATTTGTATACAGCCTGTTTCTTTTTCTGGGGTATGGATAAAAATTTCTTTATATATACCCAAATTACTGCCGACTAGTACTTTAAGAATCTTATTCATATTCTGCAATTTCTGCGTGATTGCCGTGGCATGAGCAGAAGTGGTAAATAGGCTGTCAAATTTAATTATCAAAATTTTTGGGTGGTCAACAGTCGGAGTTTGCACCCCATTCACTACAATACCTAAATTTGTATTCATCCCTTTTGTCCAAGAGCTTGTTGTTGTAACAACCTGTTTTGTTACTGGGGTGACAGACCTTGGCCTATGAATTACGGGTCATTACGATGCAAAGAACCGGCTACAGTTGGAATCTAGTTTTTGTCACTTGAATCCAAACAATGTCCAGGTGATGAAGAGTGTTGGTGTTGTCTTCGCTGGTTAAAGTTTCAGGTTTTGTACTGTGAAGAAATTGTGCATTTCGTACTATTAACCCATAAGTCATCAACTCTTTGGTCCGTTGCAGTAAAAGTACAGTCATCCACATTAGTTATCAAATCAACTCCGAGTGGAGGCGTTGGGTGTTTAAAAGGTAGAAATTTTACAAGAGTGACTGATGACAAAACGCCGAACTTGTTTTACTCTACAAGGTTTTGATTTATGTACGATAATGAGGACTGCAGGATGTCTGAAAAAAACTTTGAGACTGACAGTGTCAAAGGATTTTGACAGGTCACGTGTCACGAGCATCGTACAGGTCAAGAGAAATTGGTTTAATTCATTCTTTTCCTCAGAACATTTACTACTAGAAGAGAGGATAAGTAGTGGCTTATGATGGATAATCGTTTATAATAAAACATTGGTCCTTTTATCTTTCATTTGTTGTGAGGCCAACATAAGTTCGACTTAGCATTAGTAGTTGATAAATTTAAACACAGATTAGTAATAATAACAAGCATCTATGCAGTGCTCCTTTAAGGAACTTTTTGAGCCTTGTACGTTTTTAAACCTGTATTAACTTTAGCTTTCCTACCCGATAAATTGGGAGCTCTTTTGAAAATTTTTTATATTTTTTTGCTTTAGAAAAATCATGTGATCATCATTGACCAATTTTTTGTAGAACCAAGTTGGGTTTTGTTGAAAATGTTTGATGATTTCAGTACGCACTTTTTCTGGTCACTAATTTTAAACAGATCAACAACATTTTCATTTGTTTGACATTTGAAAAACATATCAGTTATAGTTTATAGAGGTAACTTGATTCAAAGAATTCAACTAAAACTTGGATAAAAGGTTCCAATTGAAAACGTACGTTAAGAATTTGTTTGATCTCACTCCTTTATTCCATTCTATTCTGTGAAAATATATTATTTATCATTTTATTGAAATTTGAATTAACTTACACAATGAACTGGTGTTGCCATATCAACATGCATCCAAACTCCAGGATAATCAAATCCAAGATGTGCACCTACAAACAAACCAGCACAAGATGATTGAGCATTGCTACGATCCTGAAATTAAAACAAAAATAATTAAGCTTTAAGAAATGCTTGATAACTCAGATCTATTTGCTATCTAATCTATATATATGTATATATGAAGATATTCGATAGGTAGTTCAATAATTAAATATTCATTTCACATATTTAACCTCACATTTTTCACAGTATGACATAAGGAATTCACAGCAACACTTTATCCACCAAATTGCAATTACTTCATATATCATCTTCTGATTTCTAATCTTTATTTGTTACATAATTTTATCATAAACATATCGCTATAATTAGCATAATTTCATTTTGGAATTTCAACAATTAACATTATGATTTGTTTGTACCTCTACAACTATATTTATAAGTTCATATGTACAGCTGTGGTCAAAATAATAGCACCATTCACATGTCACAACTTCATTGCTGATTTGTGTCTAAGAAAATGGATTCAGTTCTTTTAAATTAACACGAATATTCCAATAAATTTGAAATTTGATCAGATTGTGAACTCTCAAAATTATAGCACCATTTCTATTATATTTGGAAAAAACCAAATACAGTTCCAACAATTGTTATAACATTTAGTGTAAAAGAATGTGTAGTTGTTTCTGTAATCAACAAAGTTCTTAAGAATAATAATGGGTTGGTCCTAATACTGTAATTCCAAAAATCGAAAACGTGGTTCTGATAAAAAACTGATCCCGAAATAAGAAATGTTATTGAATAATCAAATAAAATGATAAGAAATACCATAACCTACAAAATAAAATTAGAGTGTCGTGGATGAAAAATTGTTGCGATACCTTTAAGGGTTCATCCTATATAACGACAAATGAAAATGGTGACATTTATCTCAGCTGCGGGGAATAAAAAATGAATTAAACTTGTTTATAAGTAATGAAACTTTATCAGATGACTTAGAAAATATAATTTTAAAGCCCATAGACCATGAAAAGTCCCCCTCTTGACTGCTACGCATGTCTCAAATAGATTAGAGTTTGGCGTATTGAAAAATGTGGAGTAAGGAGTCCCCTTAGCAAGGAATATAATAAAAAATCTACAACTAAAGCTTTCAAACACGATAGTTCTAGTGTTATGGCATGGAGGTGCTTTTCGTACTTTAGTGTTGAACCCATTTCCAGAATAATGAGGTCTCTGAAATGAAATAGCAAAATAGCTGAATGTGTTTTCAGAATATTGAAGTCACTGTAATGAAATGATACAAATCGAATCGATAATTTGTGTACAAATGCGTAAAGGAATAACGATCTTTGGACCACTATTAGAGCAGGCATGTAACTCAATTATCCTGGAAAGGTGCCAGAATGTAATTTATTCAATGGGAAGGCAATCGATGGGAAGATCAAAATACCACTAAAAATTAAACAACAATTATTTATTTTTAATTTTTTTATAACAGAAACCGGGTAGTGCTATTATTTTGTCACCAAGTTTTATCACTTCTAGAAAAAATAACTCTAAAGAACGATAACGAATAGAAATACTTTATATTTAAATCGCTTTTATGACTTATTAAAGAGGACGTATATATATGTGGTGCTATTATTATGACCGCTGCTGTAAGTGTGCATGGATTTCATCTAATATATCGGTAATTTACTTATGTTATTATAGCAAAATCAGCTTAAATTGTAATTAAAATCAGCGTAGAATTTAACTCTTTGAAGTGATTTAAGGCGAAAAGTAAATTAATTAATTTACCTGATTTCTACCATGAGTATTTAATCATTAAATTTGTTTGTAAAACTACAACACATACACATACATACACATATGCAAATATGGAATATAAATGTAAAATATAAACAAACATATTTACAGCTGTAACGATTCAAGTTTACATACACAAATACGTAAACAATTAAAATTTTTATTAATCGACTTTGGAATACAAATGATGGAATTGGAAATGGAAATGGAAATCGGTATGAACGAAGATGTTAATTAATCAAATTATAACACTTTAAATCAAAGTTGTTATATTGTGAAAACAAATGTGGTGAGAAAACTATTAAGGAGGAAAATTGCAGTTCGATTCGGTTTGTTCAAGATCGATTATACACTGAACTAAACTTTCGCAGAACATTAATGAAAAAATGTGTTACATAAACAGATTTTTACTATAATTAACATAATTTTTCTTTAAATTGAAGAATTTTCTTCAAATTGAAGAATTTTCTTTAAATTGAAGAATTTTCTTTAAATTGAAGAATTTTCTTCAAATTGAAGAATGACAAAGAAAATGTAAACTGAATACAGAAATCTAAGGATAAAATTATTTTATAGAACATTCTAATTCATGTGATTGAGATTAATGGAATATTTTGCATAAATTCATGAAAAATGCAAATGGAGGATCAGCTGATCAACAACGTGTAAATAACTTTTCAACAGAAATTCAAGCCGGTCGGCTCACCACCATCTTACTGATATTGCACTATTTTTAGCTGTCTATTACGTGTTCTACTCTAATTATTATCTAAAACTAGCTATTACCCGACATGCTTTGCTGCACAAAAATTCTTCTCAATCATAGATCTCGAAAAAAAATTCCCAAATCACAAATCGACGTGTGTTAAAACATTGAGACCAAATTTGAAAATTCTCGCTGTTACAGTTCTTAAGATGTTCTATAATTAATATTTTCTTTTTATGGAGAGTACTACTTCCCCTAATCCATAATATTTTATGTTTTAACCGCATTTTTATTAACGAATTCAAATAGTCAATTTAGAGAATTTATGAAATATTAACGAAAATTTTTGTTATAATGAATAAAGTTTTTGTTGTTGATAATAAATCGTTATATTTACTACCTTTTTGGGTTCAATATATAACACCTGACAACATGGCGCTGGTATTAGAGGTTATGGGCAGAAAATGTTTAAGTATATTTTATTGTCATTAATATACAAAACTTAACTCCATTTAAGAAATATATTAACAGAATGTGGATATTAATCCATTTCGTGCCGATTTTAGAACAGAAAAATGATTTTTAAATTATATTTATATATGAAAAACTGAAAAAATCTGGGTTTTGATTTCTAAAATCCCGGATCCCAATCTCGTTTAGCATCCCTAGTATTTATAGAGCCTGTTGTAACAAATGATTTCCTTCTTTTGTCTCAACTGCATATTGCTTGCCATACCAAGAACCTTTTGAGAAATTTTGACTGCTTTTGGGTCTTAAACTATTCTTCAACATTCCCGTTACTGTCATGTGGACCATACCTTCTACCTAAACCATGTTTTCTATCAAGGAACAAGTTCTCCTGGTACTGATCAATAATATTGGAAACTGTTTGATATTTGAATACTTGGACAACTTTTTATGTGCCCAAGTTCTGGTTTGTTGAAAATAATTTTATTACGCACTTTTTCTAGACACTCATCTGTGATCGGCTTATCGTATTTCCATAGCTCATGATGCAAAACGCTATTCTGATCCAAACAAATACATCAATAACACAATGAAAAATTGACTTCTTGTTTTAGTGTTTTAGTATCAGTTCCGGTATGATAAATAGTCTTTCGGATTCAATTCCCTGCATTAAAATGTATCTCAATGTTTTAAATTTTGGAAATATTTTAAGCTCCTTAAAGCGTTTTATAACAAACTTCACCTATTTGACTGACAAGACATCACATCTGTGTCAAAATCATCAGTTTTGAATCACACAAACTAATCAATTGATAACAAGCTTTATGAGTTTGTAAGCTTCTACAAGCAATCGATACCCATTATCAGATAACTCACTTTGTATACATTTTCCAAAGTGAGTACTTTACCATGCCATGATAATTTATACACCGACACTTATAAAATCCTTTAGATCCTATACGAATAATTGGACATTAAAGATTTTGACAACTTAAGGCTCCAATCCCAAAGATCATGGAATGAGGGGGAAAAATTGCCTGAAAAAGCCTTGGTTAATAGAGACTGACTTTGAAGCGTTTACAAACACCAATATAAAACCAAACTACATCAAACACTCATGGAATTCCATCCTGTAAAACCTCTAGATTGATAGAATTTGTCATTTGAAAACTGTAATCTCAAAGATCATCTTTATGGGAAAAGGGAATAATTGCCCAAAATGAGTCTTGGTTGATAGAGACTGACTTTGAAGCGTTTACAAACACCAATATAAAACCAAACTACATCAAACACTCATGGAATTCCAGCCTAGAAGACGTTCTAAGGATTATAACCTTAAATTATTAATAAACTAAATTCAATCTTTATTCTACGAGATAAAAAGAAGAGAAAAATTAAATTAATCCCTTTGAAAAGTTATAAATTTTCTTTTTACCCATTTCTAAACTTGATTACAAGATTACAAAATTTAAATTTATGCCCAAATGTATGTATGTCTGTATAAATTTATGTTTTATATACATGTGTATGTTTGTATACAGTTTGAAATCTTATTTTCCAAATATTAATATAATAATGTTTACAATAATCTTATGCAAATTAAGTCTTGAGCTTAGATTTGTTTATATGTTTGTATGTGTTTGTGTATGTTTGTGTGTGTGTCCTTATATTTGACAATTAAGTAACAATATTGAATTGATTTTAGACACTCGAAGGCAAATGAAACATCAAATACTCATTTAAAGCTAAAAGTACTATTGGACTTACATTGCGGTTATACTGTTTTCATATACACTAAAGCCTCGACTTTCTATATAAATAGACTTGGGGAAAATATTCAAAACAAGGCAAAAAATTTTGTATTTTTAATAAAAAAATCATTTACTTATATATTTCTTAATCAATAATTAATTTCTTGCTATAGTAACTAAATCAGATTGGAGTGGTGTGACAATTTCAGTTATGGTTCGATTAAGTATGGCAACCGAACTTCAGTTGCGTTGTCAGTTGCCAAAATTATGTTATAGATGGCAACCAAATAGTAAATATTTTGTATTTTTTCTCACTTGTTTTCCATTTATAACGTTAATGGTAATCGATCCATTAATTGTTTTATTTTATAATTATTTCTGTTGGAAATTGTATTTACTGTTTAAGGTTCTAGTCCAAGAGCTCTTCCTATATTAAAAGTATATTTTTCTGACTTAAAACGTTTTATTGCGACTAATTTGAATTCCAAACTTGTTAATTTTTTTTTACTTTAACTCACTTTTTACTTCCTTAATATACGAATCATGCTACATTGTTACCATAACCAAATAATTGTTCTTAGCACCATATATAAATAACAAAGTAAAGGAAATTCTGCTTGTTTCATGGAATTTGATAACTTAACGTACAGGTGACGATCAGTGTTATCAATGATGCTAAAAATTGTAATCCACAGTGCAGCAAATCAAAATCAAAACGATTCAAATAATAACCCCAATACAAAACGGAGTTAAAGTGACGCAATTCTGACTGACGCAACTTAAAATTGAAAATCGAATTTTCTAAGTTCTTAAAAAGCGACGCAAATCGAAACGATGCAAATCAGGACGAAGCAAGACGAGGTTCTAGTGTATATATGATGCTTAAAATTATAGTCCAAATTGCAGCATTAAAACTGTAATCGTTTCCAGCTAAGCAAATCGAAATCTAACCGATACAACTCGGGGTCAAAATGACGCAAATAGGACCGACGCAAGTTGAAATTGCAACGACGCAAATCGTAAACGGGGCTCTAGTGTATATACATACAATCAGCCATTTGTCTGTCTGTTTATCAGTCAACTGGTATGAGGAAATACCAATACATTAATGAGGCAATATTTTAAATGTGTGTGTTGAATGTTGTTGGTTTAGTTGTTTGTGTTGGTCTGTTTGAAGTTGTTTTTCGATGAAGATGATATAAATGCTAATAAGCCGGTTAAATCTATATTTACGAGACATCGAAATATTGTTTATTTGTCAATCAATTTATGATTTTAATTGTCAATATGTCAACAAAAGTTTTGAGCACAAAAAAATAAAAACAAATAAAAGGATAAAATGAGAGTAAAATATTAAAGAAAAATGAGAACAAAATGAGAGGTTGCAATCAGACAGATACTTATACATGTCTATAGATATTTCAAAACGTTTCTAGAGAAATATAAACAAATAAGTGGAAATATTTGTTTTTAAATCGTGAACCCGATGAGCATTGACGATGGTGGATTGAGAATGTCGGTTAAACAAATGTTATGAAGTTCCTTTTTTAAATTGACACTTCTTGAAATTTCACAGAAAGTGTGAGTTTAATTTTAAAAAAAATTGTTGCTCCCGTTATATTACCCAAACGGGAAGGTTAACTTCTGACTGCGAGGCTGCCCAGATCGACTTATGGAAGGGAGCAAGCTACAAGAGTGTTACTTCGTAATTCTCCATACAAAAAATTGAACTCTTTTCCTCTTAACTTGTCTAGCGAAACAGTTAAAGATATCAACTGAGATTTTCGCAGGTTACCTTGGAGCATAACAAAGGTCCATATTTGACACATCACAATTGGCATTGAAGGTCCAACCAAAAATTCCTAGGCTTCTTAACTTTTCAGAGTGCACGTTTCCCATAGCTTCTGTATGCAACTAACTACAAACAACTGTTGAAGTTGTCAGAAACTTATGCCACCGTTTGGTTTCAAAAAAAGGGCTTCTCCATTAAGACTCACTGTTCTATAGCCAGTTATTTCCTGAGAATAGCAAGGAAGTTTTTCCTACATTTCCTATTCGAACATGACCAAATAAAATAAAAAATTTTGTATGCAGGACCTTAAAATTCCTTCATGTTTTGAATAGGATAAGATTCAGGATAGAATTTCAAAATCTTATCCCAACTACACAAGGTATCATGCCATGAAGTGTTCAATTTTGACATGGTATGTTTTCAGAATTCTACGTAAACAATTGGTTTCTGAGCTGGTTTTTCAGAAACCAATCGGCAAAAAAAATTTTCTCTATGGCCTTTGCAATACTTTTTTAGTTGTTTACCTCTAAACTTTAGACTAATCAGTTCTACTACGAGTTATTTCCAGGAAATGAAAGCTTCTCATTACCGCTTTTCTTAATTGAAGGGGAAGCCCTGTTATTCGTGCTGATAAAAGAATCTGTCAAAGTGTTCACAGCGAAAAACGAAATTGAGGGTTCTGTTTACAGGACTTCGAAGTTCGTTTTTCGTTTCGAGTTCCAAAGGCAAATGGCAAATTAGCACTACAAAATTTTTGAACTTCATTTTTAAAAAAGTAATAATCTTATATCTTTATATCACTGATATCATATAGATCCCGAACCAATGACGTCCTAAAATGATTTCTTCAAACGAATCAATAAATTTAGGTACAGATTTTCTAAGATCGTTGAATTGATATCAGATTCAAAGCATTTCATTGGGGTTTTTTGATGTCCTTGCATGGTCCCGGAATCATTTTCGAAAATACCTTATAACATCTATTGGCTTCATTTCATATAGCATCCGATTTGTTTGGTTTATATGCATTTGAATCTTAATCGTGTAATTCCTTTTTGAGTTTGATAAATGCCTTCAAAGAGTATGGCAGGGCCAGTACACTTCTCACCTTCTGTAACTTTCAACAGACGTCTTCTTCAACTAAAAGATGATAATTGTCACCCAAAAAAAAATATCTTTTTAGGTACAAAATTTTGTTATTTTTATAGCGATTGAAAAAAATTGCTCCCGAAAAGCCGATTTTTGACAAATGTTTCCCCTCCAAAATACTGTATGATCCATATGATACTTTTGTAGTCAAGTGTAAAACTATTAAAATTATGTAATCGATAATCTATCATTTATTATTATACAACAATTTTATGTAAACAAAACAAATCATTTTCCCAATAACATTTTATTTTGCAATCAAATCAATTCCTTCTCATGCACACACACAGTCACACACACATTCACAGTTATACATGATTTTGAAAATTTTATCATTTAAAATGTAAAATTCTTCTACTCCTCTTCTTATACTGATAATTTCGTAAAATATTCGTATAGATTCGTAACAAAATTATTGTGAATTTCAATTTAATAAGTGTATTCAGTATTAGACATTGATATACGAATATGAATTCGAGAAGAAAAAGAGGAAGAAGGGGAAGAAGAGTATTTTGAATGGTATACAATGAATTAGGGACATGAAGGAATAGAATTGTATATCAAAATAGTTATATAAATGATTGAAAATTTATGTGTGTATGTATGGATGAAAGGATGTAGGTGGTTGATCCAATCTATACAATCCATCTATAACAAAACACATCTATACATTTATCGGAATATATAATAACAACAAAAACAACAAGAGAAAATAACTAAATATGAATCACAAAATAACATTTGGTCATCAATTTATTTGCAAAATAATTGAATGGATTTGATGAGTTTGACATACATACACACAAACACATACATTTGAACAAGCACACATACACTAACACTCATACACATTCATAGAAAATTCAATTGCAATAAAATGTTTGCAATTTGATTGTAACTATTTGTACATAAATGTCGCCTATTTGTTGTATGTGTTGTGTCTGCCGATGTAAAATGAATGTTTATTTTGTAATACACAAATGAACACTTTCATATATACTTATGAACACCCTGCAGTTCTTAAGTTCAAGGGCAATGGTATCATTAAGAGTTCGTTTATTTAGGTAGACCTAAACGGTCTTCATTAATTTCGATTTAAATTTTCAAAACAAAATTATTAAATCACTAAACAAGTAGGAAACTTAAAGTAGATCACACCGGAATATATACTGGAGCTATTGAAATTTATGAACCGACCTTTATGATCAAAACAGGTTAATACTTCAAAATATCTGGAACTAAGAAAAGTGGTGTCAGATGAATTCTATGGAAAATACTTTCAATTGGTTGAACATTTTTTCCTTTTCCCCTTTTTCTGGTGTAAAAAAATCCCTCAGTTTTACACTCCCTCATAAAAACGTTTTGAATTTTTTAATAACCGAATATACCATCGGTTATGCCGAATCTTCACATTATTCACCACGATCAATTTAAAAATAATTGTGATTGCAAAGGAATACCTTTCACCAGTGTCCCATCCCAAAATTACGTTGTTTATAATATTTCACCATTATAGCCTCATCCAAGCTTTAATTTCATAAAATTTTATGTAAAAGTTTCATTTGTTTGAGGGATACCACTGCCTCATCCCTATCCGTAAATTTTGTAGTCCATTATAAAGGGTTGTCAAAGCGCTGTTCACGTGCCATTTTCCTCTATTAGTTTTAAAGATATGCAATATCAACTGTTTCGTTTGTAAAGGGGATATTCTTTCCCGCGCCCTATCCAAAATATCTTGAGGTTTTATTTTTTCACAACTGTACGTACTGCACTTCTTCAGGGTTTACAAGAGTAAGTATTACACAAAATTTATGTATAACATAAGAAATGGGCATAAAAAGAAATGTCAAATAGGGTTAAAAAAACATGGAACAGTTACTGAACAGTAATCAGCAGCTGTTTACACTGTGCGCATAAACAGTAATGTTTCTCATAATCTTTGGTTTGAAATTAAAAAAAGTTTTCATGACAATAACAACATCTTTGGCCAAGTCTCATGGAGTTCTGTAAATTGTTGTAGATGTGAACGTACCAAAAACAAACAGACGAACATCTTTCATCAGATTTTAATTTGACACAAAATTATATATACTTTTTGGGATCTTAGATGATTTCATTTTGACGTTACATACAAAATGACACTTGTCATGGTTGGGGTGCTGGAGGTTAGAAAAAATCCCTCTTTTCCCTCCATTTTTCCCCTCTGAAAGAGATTTTTGTTAAAAATTCCCTCAAAAAGGGAAAATTTCCACTAAAAACTTCTTGGTATATTTTATTTTAAAATATTTCCATATAAAAAATAGTGAAATACTCCAAAAGAGTTTTTTAAGATGTAGATTATACAATGAACTACAGGGCACATAGATTTTGTTGTGGTGTGTGTGTGTGTGTATTAGCCGTTGTTGCTATAGATTGTGAGTGCGTAAAGGCAGAGAGATATTTTTAATAGGATTTATATGAAATATTCTATGATTGGTTTCTATTTATTAAAGTATGTATGTTAGTATTGGTGTTAAACAAAAAAATAATAATAATAAACCCAATTGACAATTATTCTTAAATTATCAATGTAATTAATAATCAATGTAATTAATAATCTTAAAAAGTCTGAAAAGTTGGCAGATCTAAAAAACGTAAAAATATTTAAGATTCTTTTTAGCTTTACATAGAAATGATGTTCCCAATTCAATATGGTTGAATCCAAAGCATCGGTTAGTTAATATATAGAGCAGTTGTACGCAGCCATATTACTAAACATTTGCCTATGTGTGAAGGATGCACCAAAACTTTACATTAAGTGAATCCCTACACTGCTCAAAATAGTGATAGAGCAGCAGTCTTTTATAGCGTATAGGATAGTTCGAAACCTAAGCAAGTTTTTCCTAATCAGAATCCATTATCTTATATATTCTATTAAAATAAGTTTTTCTTTTTTTAACTACTTTATAACACGCCCATTAACCAAACAAATACAACAAAAATTCATTTCTATTTCCTTAGAAATTATGATGCAATAAAAACAATACAAACTTAAAAATTAGCTGTTCGAAACTTAAGCAGCTTTCAAAATTTCGTATGATATCTTATGTTTTGTTTGAAATCAGCACACTTTTTAGGCATAATTTCTAATAGATTCGTTTGAATAGTTATAGATATCGTTTCAGACTCTAATTTTAGGCAGTTTTTTAGATCCAAGTTATTTCTCAAGCGACGTACTCAACCCTTCCCTTTTAAAATTACATGACATTCAAATCCGAAGACTGTGGTGACAAACGCAAGACTTGAGTCCAATTTATTGATAACAAATCTTTGATCAACTTTGAAAAATGCTTCGGGATATTGACATGCTGAAACATTCACCGAAATGGTATTTCACTCTCAACATAGCCTAACATTTGGAGGACCAAAATGTCCCTGAAAATTAAACGGCCCACTTTAGTTTGTATTTCCATTAAATGGCCAACTATACTGACCGATAAACGGATTGCAATCGAAACACCCCCTTGTCTTTAATAGTCTTTGGATGTAGTCGCCTTTGCCCGAAGGTGGCAATATGGGCACTATAGGATTTAAAGGTTTTATCCTCGTAAAATTGGTAAAAATCTTTAATGGATTGAAATTTATCCCATTAATTTTTCAAAGATTTATGCACTTTAAAGCGATTTTTGAAAGTGAATCTGTATAAGAGCTACTGTCGCTTGTAGACCGACCGATTTATAAAACTTGCCACGTAGAATTGGAGTTATAAACAAATTTACTAAACTTAGTAAAAATGTTTTCATATCTGTGAGTTTTATGAGCTTAAAACCCTATTCCGGGAGGACATTTTTATGGGAGTTACCTAAAACATTGACAAAGCATCACCAATTTCAATATGTACATTTCCATATTACTTAAATTGTGTCTGTAGAATGTTTATAATGTTACAGACAGCCGACCAGTCGGCTACATGGTCGGATGTCATTAAATTGATTCTGAAAGTGATTTTGAATCAATCAATATGCTTTCCGAGAAAAATAACATTATATTTTCTCTGCGTAACATTATATAACTATACAAACACATAATACTCCAACAACTATCTATGGAGGTGTAGAGCATATAACAAATATGGTATTTGAAGGGTAAACAGCCGTTTTTATTGAGTACCGAGAGACTTTTTGAGGTTATTATTTATTTCACATATAAATAAGCTGTTTTGCATTGTATTATTACTGGGTGTGAAAATGAATATTTTTAAGCGTAAGAAGTCACAGGTAAATCCCGGCATATGAGCAAATCAATGCCGAAATCGAATATTCATGTCTCCAAGTTAACATTCCGTATTTGAAGGTATAAAACTTTTACAGAAGACAATAGATACAATTGAAGAGATCATCATGACAACCCTCGGCCACATGTTGCAAGATTGGCCAAAAATCTTTTTGGAGACCAGTGGATGTGAGGTTTTTCATCATTTGTCTTATAGCTCTAGATAACAACTATTTGTTCCATTCGATGTAGAACGCGATTACTGCTAAACATTTTACCTTAGAAACAGGTGTCGCATGCGAAATCATATGGATTTCACTTCTAGAATCATGAAAAAGCTTTTGAATTCTCAAAGGGAATATAATTCAGTTACTGTCTCGTATAGACCTATACCCGACATGTGACCAAGGACCATATGATAATTGCCAGTCTAAATATGATATATGGACTCATCCAATATAGATTGCCCAATTTCTTAGTCAATAGTTGTATCAAAACATGAACCAAGATAACTAACAAACTTGTTCTTTTGCTGCTGTTGCAACAACAATACCTTGTATACCCATTGACGAAATGAATGTAGTGGAAGGTCTTGTTTGAGATCGAATTCGAATATTTATTTCTTTATTTTTAACGATTTCAAATATTCCTACTGACTATTAAAATATTTATATATTTTTTTTATAAATTTGCCAATTGGATGATTATTGAAAGGAGATATTGTTATATAAAACGTTCTCTCTTTTTTTTGTACCGTATGCCACTGATTTTATTACAATTGTTGTAATTGTTTGTCTGAAAATTTTATTTTGTTATTGTGAATGTGTTTATTTATTTATTTGTATGGTCAATATGCTTCATAGCTTTCATTAAACACATAGACATATTACATATATATGGATAAATTTGATAGCATTCCAATATTAAGGACTAAGATAAATGAAATTATTGGTATTAAAAATAAAATATACATACTACAGTGACATATGGTAACCTTTTCTTAAAACCCTTTTCTGGGAAGAGGCCTTATATGGAAACTATAGTTAAGCAGATATTCGAATTATGGTATTAAAATTATAAACATATATTTAAAATAGGTAAAGAAATAATTGCTTCGAATATTATTTAATAGTTTTATAAGCTCAACCCCGTTTTCCGGGAAAAGGCCCATATGGGAGCTATAAAAAAATATAGACCGAGATTAGTTAAATTAATAATGTACATTACAGATAACTAGAAAACTAATTGTGCCGAATTTCAATAGAGTTGATATTTATTGAATAGTTTTATAAGCTCAAAACAGTCTTCCAGGAAGTGGCCTTATATGGGGGATATAGCAAAATATGGTCTGACATTGGTCAAATTAATAATATATATTCAAGGTACTTATAGAAATGATTGTGCCGAATTTCTGAAGAGTAATTCTTTATTTGTTTAATTTATAAACTCAGACCCGTTTTCCCGACAGGGGTCCCACATGTAAGCAATAAAAAAATATGAACCGATGTTAGTGAAATTAATAACACATATCGAAGATATTTAGAAAAATCATTAGTCGAACTGCAAAAGCATTGGTTGATATTTAGAAAATTTATAAACTTAAAATCGTATTCCAGGAAGGCGTATTTTATGGAAGCTAGGTCAAATAATGACCCAAGCACAATTTAGTTTTTGGTTTATTATTGTATCAAATTTAAAAAAATTATCTGAAATTTGACACCCAGAGTTTGGGGTGTATCAAAATTTTGCTTATTTTAGCCTATAACATTTTTTATATTAATCCGATTTTGATGATTATTTGTACGATAATGAAGGACATTTTGTTCAAATCCAGCTACAGCTATTCAGCTCCTGTAAAAGAAATCGAAATGTACTTTTTCGGAATTTTGAGGTTGTTTTAGATATCGGTCTTCTGATTTTAAATAGGAAACTACTTAAGACAATAACAAACAATGTGGTCAAACTTCATGGAATTCGCACAACTATTCTAGTCATGAGAATGTTTTCAACAGACGGACAGACACACGAACAGATGAACATAACTAAATCGACTCAGATTTTGATTTGATGCAAAATTATATATATTTTATAAGGTTTATAATGATTCCTTCTTGTCGTTACACACTCTCTATTTTAATTAATCTCATTCATTTGTAGTTCATCCATTCATTTATAACAAATACAATCAATCTATTTGTATGAATTTATGTCTATAACGAATGTTTACTATAATTTTCTACTATTTACCGTACAATTCATCGATATTTAAACTTTTGTTAATTTTTTTTATTATTTTTACCCAACAAACCAAGCCATAAACTAAATGTAACTGTATTCTAAAATAAATTTATCATAAAGTATTTTTGACAACGTTTCATAAGCATACTTATTATAGGTTTATTTTTATCAAAATTATAAACAATTTTAAAATAATGCTTTAGAAATGTTTCCTATAGCAAAAGTATTTGTAATAATACATACTGTACACTTGTTGGAGTAACAATATTTACAAATGTTATTGTTAAAGACTAATGATCGCAATAGTTTTGTAAGTGTTTTGTATAAAAATATAAAAAAAGGTTTTCAAAATAAAATTGTTAAAGAAATATCATTTAATATAAAATACAAAGTCCGTAAGGAATCAAAAGAAGCTGCTGAATTGCTCTTGAATTATAAAAGATCCTAAATAAGTAACACGAATGAAGTTCCAGCTCAAAAGTTCAAGTCATGTTCGTTCCAAAATTAGTGATACAAATTTGGATACAGATGAAAACGAGATTTCATGTGGATTAAATGTTTCAAATTCATTTGTAAGTTAAATAAAATCTATTTTGTTATTCCTCTCTTACGTTCATTTATTTTGTATTCACAGGTAAACAAGCTCCAAATGGTTGCAGAAACTCTTGATTTCATTAAAAACTGCTGCTAGCGGAAGTTAAGGATGAGTTAGCAGAAAATTTATGTTGGAAAGGTACAGAGGAAAAAAATGTGCTTGAAGCTTAAGTACAACAAATGTCATAAAAAGTGAATAATACATACAATATTTATTCTTTTAAAATATATTAATTTTCCAATTTTATACATGCCGCCATTTCTTTTGGATTGGGTGAGGACGATTTAAAAAAACATACAAAATCACAAATAAAAATAAATTGTAAAAATTTAAAAATATAGAAACAGTTATTATTTCAAATGAGCTTCTAAGCTTATAAAAATATAATAAAAATAAGCTTACTTCAATCATGTAAGCTTATTTTATAATTGCACTTTTTAACATTTTGTATACTTTAACACACACATTCATTTTCATTGTTATTTACTAAACGAATTTCAAATATTTTATATTGAGTTCATGTGTATGTTGGTGTCATTGTTTTTACAACATTTAAGTTGTAAAAATTTATTTTTATTGCAAATTATCAATTGATATTTTTTAAATTAAATCAGTGTTGCATTAAAAATTAAACGAAATAAAAATACTAAACTTTATCGTGACATAAAATTTAATAATGTCAATTGAAATTTTGTGATTTATTTGTGATTTTTCACTATTTTTAGTCAAAAACGACTATTGTGATTAAAAGAAAGGGAAAACAACACAACGGAAAAACGATGATTTATCTCTTCAAAGTGACAGGCAGGTCAAGTTCGCTAAAAATTTAATCGACTAATTTAGGTTTAATTATCTTAATAAGAATTCATGTCTTGACATGAATTTAGAATCTTTGGATTAAACATTTGATAGCGCATTTACCTCTTCAGCTCATGCCCCTACAATCACGCAGAAATAGCGTAGAAGGAATAAGTTCCACAAAGTACTAGCTGACAGTAATTGGAGTATAGATAAAGAAAACTTATTAACTACTGATAAAACGATTAGCTGTTCAGTGATAAATTATGTTCTCTCCTTCGTTAAGTGATACGCAATGGAGGAATATTCCAAGTTGCCAAAAATGCAACAAACCGTAATGAGCGAATGTCCTCAATAAAACACATACATTAAGAGACGTAGATCCTACTGGTTAAGAAACTCAAATACTCAGTATACAGCTCATAATATAACACAATTGGAGTTACCTTGAGGAATGTAAGAAAAGATCATCGATCTTATGAACAGATCATGACTGGTTTCACAGATGTAACAAAATTTAACAAGAACTCTTTTGATTTAAAAATTTACTCTCAGAAGAATATTTTAAATTTTATAAACTTCACATCCAATTCCAAGAAGGTGCTTTAGTCCAATGTGGGCCAATTTTTGCTGAAATTCGTCACATATGCAAATGATAAAAAGATATTGTCATTTTTAATTAATCATTGAATGCCAGTTATAGTCCACAGAATTTTAGATAATGCCCCCTGTATAATAGCAATATTCGTTTTGTGAGTCGTTTCCCATAATTGGATACCATATTGGTTATACGGGTTAACTATATTGTCAAGGCTTAGCTTTGATTACCAATGTAAGCTACAGTCTTTTAATTTCATATGCGGACTCTTGATTGTTATATGACAAGGCCTTATAAGTTTGTTCTTCAATTCTTCAACCATATTTCCAAAAGTCTCAAATTAATGACCAGGACACACATAAGGTTAGTGTACTGAGAATTACCGTATCATTAACAAATGTTGAAATTGTCAGATCTTCACATAAGGCCAAGTCAGACGTGTATATTCGGTAAATAGTCGATACTAGAACACTTTGAAAAATACCAGTATACGAAATTGATCATGTAATTTATAATAATAACAGTGTCGGTTTTTAATGATATATAAGATATATAAAAGTCAGCTCTCTATTCCAGGAAAGGTCTTATACAGGAGATGTAGTGAAACGAGAACTGGTGTTCTTGAAATTCGTATTAAGTTTCCTTATGATAGCAAAAAGATATATGTAATAATTTTATCTGATAAAAAGAATGATTAGAGGCCTTAGGGTGGAAACGACCTTAACCTATTCTCAAACGTTAAATTGGTAATTACCTCACCTAGAAAGGTTGCAGTTGAGATATAATTTGCCCAATGGGACAGTTTTTGTAAATGGAATGTAATGTTAGGAAGCTCAAATTATATAGTCAAATATAGACCGATGTTCATAAAATTGATTTCACTTATAACGAAAATTATAACTATAAAATATAGGCGTCTGATCAGCTTAAATTATATTTCGGAAAGAGTAATTATATAGAATTTAAATGGTAAAATGTGAAGTGATGTTTTTGAAATATTTAGGCCTTAATATTATGTTATCAGTATAGAACCCTATTCCGGAGTGGGTTCACTTTTAGTCGAATAATTCCAAATTCAAGAGTTTTCAAAACCTAAAAACTTAATCGGAGAAAGGGGCTTTATATAATGGTTTCATCAAATTATCTTTAAATTATTATTACGTCTTTATTGAACTTTTTCTAGTGATCCGATGTAGCTAATCTTCTAATAGAGATATTGACGATTAGATAGTGAAAATTTTATCCCTTCTCATACATCTCAAATAAAATTCCCTGTCTCCAATAAATGTCAAAGGTCATAACATTATATTCCTCAATATTTTAGAAGAAAAAAATAAGCTTTAATCTTATATTCAACATAACCTTATCAATAAAAATCTAAAATTAAATAAAATTTTCCTGTCTAATATTTATCATTTAATCAATAAAATTGATCAAAATATTTTGTTAATAAAATATTAAAGTATGACAGGAACTCAACATGAACAACTTTAAATAAAATTCAACATGAAATGTCGTTTAGAAAAAAAACAATGGTTCGAGAATTTTAAAAATTAAATAAAAAATGAAATTTTTAATCAGCTGATTATTAATGTGGGAATCAGAAAGGGGCAGCTAGAGGAACTTAATCTTTAGCAATTTTTTTAAACAAAAATCTGTCCCGATATAGAACAACATAAAACACAATTTTAATCAATTGTTGCTGTAACAATTTTGCTGTTCTTGGAGGTCCTTTCCTGGGGAAAAGACTTCCAGTTTATACAGCTGTTTTTGAGTTAATAATCTTTGATTGATTGGTAGTCGAATCATTTTGGAACGGACATCCAATTGTCGTGAATATGATCTTAATTAGTAAAATCTTTTGTTTTGTATATATCGAGATTTTAATATTTTACGATATTTTCTACATCCATATAATTCCCATCCCATTGTGCATCCTAAACAAAAGAACAAAATACTAATTTATATTAAATATTTATTCAAACAACTTTCTGAGGAGGTAAAAGTAACAACAACGTCGAATACAATACAATTTCCGTTTCCCTTGTTAGGTTTTGCGCTTTCAGCGAGTTTTTCCTTTCGTTTTTTATTATTTATTTTGTGTTTTGTAGGTTAAAAAATTATAGAGGGAAAAAGATACTTGTTACATTTCCGTTTTAATAAGAAAAATGGCATGTACTCGTGTAAAGAATTACTATAACGGTAAAGATACTACTCTATATATTACATACTTTACAAAAAAAAAGAAGAAGAATATTACATGCACATATATACATATAAGCTTATAGGTATGTGTGTATATGTGATTAAGGAATGGGATTGAAAAATTCTTAACATATTTTTTTTTTGACTTAAATTATGATTATTTGAACCTTTTTCAGAAACCCTTCCATTAACGTTTTAATAGTTCTTCCTGCAACTTTATTCGATCACGTTGTCTATCACCTTAAAAAATCTACAAAACTTTTGTACACATTTATTGTGCTCTTCAATTTTCTTTTAACCAAAGCCGAATATCTCTCCACTGGTTTTGTTGCAGGTAGTTTAGAGGATTTGTCACTCTTGGAACAAATTCCACATTATTGTTCTTGTACCACTCAAGGTTCTACTTAACATAATGACGGAATGCCAAGACAAGTCAAAAAAATCTGGGCACATTATGTATCAAGTATTAATGGGAACAGCATTCCTTGAATAAAATTTCAGTATATTATAGAGACCCTTGTAACAAAATATTATCTTCATTTGAAAAAATTTCGACAGCTTATGGGTACAAACTTTTCCTCAAATTTCCCTCAAGTATCAGCTACATAAAATTTTTGATCAGAAAGTTGTGACAAATCTGCAGGAAAAACGTTTCGTCATCCATTATGTAGCAAGAATATTTATTGAGAAAACTTGAATCGTATCAAATAGTACCAAATAGTTCGAGCCCTCGGCTATCCGGACTTCTTTTTCCACCAGTTATGTTGGGCTCTGTTATTTTTTGCTTTATAAACATCATTCCTTTTACCTGAACCAACTTTTCTGTCAAAGAACAAGTTATCTTGGTACTGTTAATTAACATTCTCGATTCAAATACCCCGAGCACTCAGCAAGCCGGTTATGTTGGGAGCTATTTTGAAACTGCTTTTTTTATTTTTTATTTAGACCCGTCATCATTCCTTCTACCTGAACCAAAATTTCTGCCAAAGAACCAATTATCTTGGAACTGTTAAATAACATTTTTGTACCAAATAGTCCGAGCACTCACTTCGATGGACTGCTTTTTCTATCGATTATGTTGGCAGCTATTTTGAAAATACTTTCTATTTTTTGCTTTAGCAACGTCATTTCATCTATCTGAACCAAATTTTCTGTCAAGAACAAGTTATCCCGTTACTGTTAACTAACTTTGGAAACAGTTTGAAGGCAGACCTTTAAATGTTTGTCCAACTTTTTGTATGACCAAGTTGGGGTTTTTGAACATATTTAATAATTTTAGTACGCAGAAGATTTTCTGGTCACCCATTTTCATCAAATTAACAATTCATTGCATTTGTTTAATGTTAAATATAATAACTGACAGGTTTTACAGAGGTAAGTGAATCTCTAATAAAAAACGTATGTAAAGAATTTTTCAATTTCACTCCGTCCATACACATATAATCTTAAAGGTGTGTATATGTGTATATATGATTATATGGTTATATGTGTGTTACTACACTTAAATCGTTAAATAAATGAAATTGTATAAGAGTAAAGAAGCTTTTTGTTGTTGTTGCGGAAGCTTTAGGATACAGCTAAGGTGTGATTATTGTTATATCTGGATATATCTACAGTTGTGGTCAATGAAATAGTATGCAATAATATAACATTTATGCCTGATATCCCAAATTCAAATAAAGTTATAGATCGATTACAAGTCGGTCCATCATCTGCCCTCTTTTTCGTATGATAAGTAAAGTTCTGATTGGTTGTTTTTGTCTGTCACTGTAACATGTTCATATGTATACACATTCATTTGTATTTGTTACGTGAGACTACTTACTGTCAGTTCTTGTTTCTTTTTGCGGTTCTATATAATGGTTATGTGTGTTCATATAAAAAAAAATAAATATATATTTTTTCTCAAATAAATGTATGTAAGTGTAATTTGTTGTGTCTATTGCATACATAAAGCAAAATGGTGCAATAACGCACATGTAGGAGTCTGACGAATATTAAAACTTAAATTTATTTTTATGGCAAAATATTCAGCATTTTTTAAAATTTATTCAATCTTTTTAAAACACTCGACATATAACGGAGCATAACAGACTTCTTTCTCCCTATTACCTTCTTCCATATTTGAACTAATTCAGCCCTCCGATATTTTACAAAGAGCCATTTTTTCACACGGAACCGAATAACAAAAAACTGAACTTTTCATTTAAAATCGACTATATAATATCATACATCTTGAAATTTTATGGACCGACCCTCGTAGAATTCCATTTAATGAAAGTAAAGGAAAAGGCTTGTTGTGACCTCTAATAATGATTCTAGATCCTCCTTAGTTCGACAAAAATGTTCATTAAGAAATTATTCAAATTCCTCATGCTCAACTAGTGTTAAAATAAGAAACGACATTTTCAGAAAACCGGGTTTTAAGTATTCATAAAAACCGGTTTTGAATACGATTTTAAGTAAAAAAAAACACTTTTTATTAAATTATTATAAATCTATAGAAAATATTATTATTTAATAGAAATTTAGAGTTTAACGAATAAAAAAACCGTGTAATTATCTTTATATATAGCAAAATCGATTCAGAATATATTGTCTAATATGCATATCGTACTTTACACAGGTAACACACGGAATGTGTGTCTGAGTCATGGTCGAATATACAAAAATGAAGCTGAATATTTTAGTAAAATGCTTAAAAGTGACTTCCATTAAAAACCGGTTAATCGAATGAAAAAAATCGGCATGTCGAATAATTCGAAAATAGAAATTATTCGAAACCGGTCCGTTTTCTGTAATGCAAAAATCCGGTTAACCGGTGCTCAACTTTTTTCCGTTTGCCTCATATTGAAAAGCGAAAACCATCGTTCAGAAATTTATGAGTTGATGCATATTGATTGACTGCAAACATCTCATTCCTCATGTGATTAGAAATTAAGAAATAAGTGTTTACACTTTTTCGTTTAACGAAAATTGAATTATGAAGGCAGCTCTTTTCCTCGAAATACCATATTTTTTATTATTGAGAAAAACCATATGTGATTGTTATCGATATTATTAAGTTGTATACAGAATATTAGACTAAAGCTGTTTTATAACCATTAACAAATGTTTAGTATTAGAATTAAATCATCTGTATAATATAAAATTTAAATACCAGATTTAAGGATTTTCTATGAAACATTTTCTTTATTCGATTCCTTTAAAGAAGTTCAAACATAAATTCAACTGATCATATATATTCCTTTAAACGATTTCATGTAATTGCTTCTTGTCTGTAGGTTGAGCGTATAATATATACAGTAATTTATATAATGGCTTATAACGTTCGTTTCCGTTTCCCTTAACACGTAAGAGTTGTATGTGTATGTGTGTTTATATATATGAATGTGATACCATGTATGGCAAAGATAACAAAGGTATTTAATAACAACATCCATGTTTTTCATTTAAAAGTAAAACAACAACAACAATAATAATAAATAAAAAAACTTGAAAACATTTTATAAAGAATGAATCCTTGAATTAGAAAATCGACGTAACGTAATTGAAACTGCAGTTGAAAAAAAGAGGAAAAAGGAAACTATAACAAATAGGAGCAGACAATCAAGTAGATATAAATATAATAAATAAAATAAAAATATTTATGAATGTGCAACGGAACAAGAGATAATTGAAAGACCTAAGAACTTTTACATGAAATTAGTTATCATAGTATGGTTAGAATAATTCAACACAGTATTTGCAAACATATTATGATCGTAACAAAAAAAGTGTTTAATATTTTCAACAAAAACCAACTTGAAAAATTGGCCAATTATTCAAAATTCTACCGTCAAACTGTTTCCACTGTTATAAAAAAGTACCCAGAAAACTTGCCCGTTTAGGTAGAAGGTAAGGTTCCAAAAGATCTTCCAACATATCCGGTAAGACATCGGATCGGTTAGCTTAGACTTTCTGGTACAAAAAAATTAAAGCTAATATAGATTTAAAAACATACAAGTCTCAACAAGTTCCTAGCAGGAACGCTGCTAAAAATTTAAAAATTTTAAAAAAATATTATTGCTGCATACGCCAAAATTATCGGAAATTCCTGGTAAAAATTTTATATATCTGATACTCGAGGGAAGGACCCAAAAGCAGCCGAAAACGTTATTGGTATGACAAGCAATACATAGTTGGAACAAATGAAGCCAAACATGTGTTACAATGGACTCTACAAATACCGAAACTTATATCAAGAAATTTTTACAAAGAAGGATGCTTCCATTCATAAGACTTCATAATGTGTCCACTTTTTTTGGACTGACTTGGCATCCTGTCACTATTGTAAACAAACCCTTGAATGTTACAAGAGCAATAATGAGATATTTGTACCAAGAGAGGCAAATCCTCCAAACTACCAGGAGCTAAGGTGGAGGTGATATATTGGACTCTTGTTAAAAGACAATTGAGGAGCATAAAAAGGTGTCCAAAAGTGTGAAAGATTTTGTTTGATTCTGTTTGAGCAAAGTGACAGAAAGCACTTTAAAAAGGTTAATGGAAAGGTTTACGAAAAAGGTTCAAAATTTCATCACAATTGAATCTATATAAATTAAATCAAATAGAAAATGAAATTAAAATTGTAAGTTTAATAATTTGTGTATGTATGTCAAGAATTTTTCGATTCCTTATGTTCGGTATAAACATAGTATAATTACGAAATTACTTGTATAACTATAATATGTTTGCCGTGATCATAGGAATATTATAATGGAAACAAAAAACATTTTTATATGAATCAATTTATTTTAAAACAAATATAAAATTGTACTAATAAATGTATGTTTGTTCGCCATAAGCATAGTATGATTACAAAGTAATTTGTATATGATATCTGTGATGATCAATGAATGCTATTAAGATTCATAGCTCCTCACAATTACCCCAATCCTTTAGAAATTCCCCTTGGATTTTTCCTATTTTTAACAAACAAACAAACATGAGCTAATAACCCACACACCTTTACATATTCTCCCAGTACCACAACTTATGAAGAACATAATTCCAAATGGCGGATATTGCATCATTTAAATGTCAGTCATAAAATACATTTTCTATACACAAAAAATATTACAATGAAAGAGATTAAAACACAAAAAGTGAAGAAGAATGTGAGATGAGCGTAATTTAGTCTTGTAACTTAAGATGATTTAAAAAATATATAATTTCGTCATGAGAAAAAAACAAAAAAACAAAAACAAAAATATTGGAAAATTCCACTCCTCCTTTTAGAGGTCCCTTAAGTAAAACATAGACGTCATTTGGGTTTTTCCCATTTTGAAATCGTTATATTTTATGAGAGTGAACAGAATAAATAACATGAAATTATGGGTGGATATCCATTCTGGTACCTTAATAACAAGGAGTTGTTTGTTACATGTGTATTATATAATATTTATGAATATAAATACAAAATACAATCGGAGAACATAAAAAGAAAATGGGAAAATATAAACATCATAATTGAAAATGAAAGTTTTTGCAGGAGGAGATTTTCCTGAAATAATTCTCAAATCCAAATTAAAAAAAAAGTATTAAATTTTTAGCTTGAATTTCTTTTTCGTAAACTTATTATTTCCATTATCCCACTTGGAAGTATATGGCTTCCACAGAGCACTTCCAACTTTACAATTTGCTACGTCTTTTCACGTAAGATTGCGCTAAACTAGACCTTTTACTATCGTACATGTACATAAGTTTTTTTCCGCCAAAAAACTTCTAGAACTTTAAGAACTTCACTCAAGCGCCATTCTAGTTATATTTTCCGAGTGTTTTCTGATAATATGGCTGATCTATTTTTTTCTTGGTTATGTTCCAGATATCTACGTTGTTGATGTTATTATGCCTAAATATTCTGCATATAATTCTAAGACACTTGTCGATGAAAACCTAGTTTTTGTGTGATGGTGTTCGATGCTAATCAAGTTTTACTTATGTAAAACAGAATTGGTTTAAATATTAAATATTCCGAGGTTTGTTTTTTCCGGATATTTGAGAGCATCTCCATATAAATTGTAGTGTTCCAAATGTCACTTCATTGAGACTCTTGTTTACATCTGTATCTACAGATGAAGTTAATCTCAAGCCAAAGATTGCACGCCAGTTTCTCCATAATCCAAATCGTACAGTTGTCACATAAGACTCCATGTGATTCCTCTTCTTTCTGAAAAACTCATTACATAATCCAGCATGATGGTAAATAGCTTAGGTAATAGGAGTATCCTTATTTGTTTTGTTTTGAATTTTTGGGGTCTGATAACTTTTTAAAATTATCGTTTGTTACAACTGAAATTTAAATGTTTTCATTGCGATAAAGAAGACAAGAAAAAGTTTTAAAATCAGGAAATTAAAGCGTCACACGACACGAAAGCTCTTTTTGATGTCGAAAATTCTGCAAAAAGGAATTATTATTGTAATGTTACTGATGATGAAAAATATACACATCGTTCCCGAAAAGTATTAAGCAAAACTCGTTGGACCATCAAAATTCACGCCAAACCGAATATCCATGACATCAGGAAAACGTTCAGTATTTGATAAGAATCGAAAGAAGTTTTGTATTGTGAGTAATTGAAATCAAGACCAACGGACAATTAATTCACTGGAAGAAAGCAATTTACAAAAAAATTATCAAAATATTGAACCAAATAATACTCCATCATGACAACGCTCGATTGAGACTGTTCAAAACTATTTCAGAAAATCTGGTATTAAACACTAAGTTCACCTGCCTCATAGGCCAGAACATGATCGTCCAGTCCTCTATTAGTTTCAAACGATGCAGAACGTCTATTATCATAAAGGGTATCAGAAATTTGCGTACTTCATTTTTTAGCTCAAAATAGAGCGCTTCTTTTGGCATCTCCTGACTATCTATATTTTCGATAGATACAGAACATGATCGTCCAGTCTTCTATTAGTTTCAAACGATGAAGGATAATAGATCATAAAGGATTTCAGAAATTTGCGTGCTTCATTTTCTCTATATTTTCGATAGATACAGAACTAATGGAATAAGAATCAGCTCAGAACAATATATCAGAAATTGGTTTTATTAATTCTATAACTAAATCGGAACAGTTCTTTCGGCATGGAAATAATTCACTGCCAGAAAGATGGGGGAAAATTGTAAGCAATATTTTGAGAGTAGACAATTTTTGCTTGAAACCATGAAAAAAAACTCCAAATACTTTTAATACTACTTTGCGGATATGGGTCTTCCAAAAATTTTATATATCTGTAATTTCCAACAACAACTCTCCCTAATTGTGATGAAGTGTTGGAGAACTTTGTCTATTATTAATTATTTTCCCCAGCAGGTGTTGTGGCGCCAGTAACTGACCAACTTCTCGCATTTTCTATTATTCGCGTTTTTCAAAATCAGGAAATCCTGATTCTTGAAAACCAATTTTATATTAAAAAATTTCTTGAAACTAACTTGAGCTGAATTCAGTAAAACAAGGTTGGAGTCATATGATCATTTTGGACTGGAAAGTGCAAAAATGTCAGAAGATTGAAACAACTCACAAATCACTAATGAAAAATCTTTAAATTTACAAAAAAAAAAAAAAATAAACGTTACGATTTTTTGGCGATCATACTTCCAGGCTTTCAAAAGTTTAAAGTTAAACCGGCGTCAAATAGTTTTCAGTCAGCAGTTAAAGATAAAAATAAAATTTATTTTATATAAAAAAAATTTCCCTTGAACTAAAATCAAGTCTACATTCAGATTTATATTCATTAAGACAAACATTTCATTTGTGAACAGGTCCACTTGCCGAAGTATTGGAAATGTAAAATCAACAATATTCGTTTAAAAAATAATATAGTTTTTTTCCCCTTTAATGCATTTAACAAGAGATTTTCACAACTGCAACTGTTAACAATTTGTGAAGCGTATAAAATACACAAGTCGTTAACTTTTTTTTATAATACAATTCACCACCACAATCGGTGAATTGGAGGAATATTAAGTCTATCATTCTATAGGTAACAAAAATAAATCATTTAAAAAAACCCCAGTATATGTGTTCCAAGAATCTTAGCTCTGTAAGATTCTTAGATATTGAGGATTTTTGGAAAATTTACTCTGTTAGTGGGGCAGATTTTAGAGATACATATTCACACATTTTGTTCTAAATTGTAGGTGTAGTATATTTTTAAAGTCATCCTAATCATAGCTAACATTATCACTTGAGTTTTTTATTTCTTTTTAGATGCCTAAAAGAAACAGCTCCCACAATGGCATTTTTTTTTGTATAAAGATGAAGTTTAATATAAAGTTTTCTATAGAATTGTATCGAACATAAAGTCAAGAACCGTCCAACCATATGACCGGTCAACTAACCATCCATTGAACGTCATCAGTGATATTGCAAACCAATATTGTACGTGTTCATGTACCATTAATGTCCCATTCTCCACTCAACTAAATGTACTTACTTTCATTGTCGAAGGTTCTACAAGTAGATTTCATAATAAAAGAAAAAAATGTGTGTATGTATGTGTATATATGTATGTGGGTTCCGTGAATCAATGGCTACAAATTAAACTTTGCTCAATCTTTTCCATTTATCCACTATATCCATACACTTTTAGTTACTGTAGTTTCCAATAGTTTCAGTTTCAGTTTTCCCCCCACCGTAGAGTTTCTTTAAATATTGTTGCATTTGGCACAAAAACTTGTCTACTAAGAAGAGAAGACTTTTTTCCATATGAGTTTCCAACACGTTTAAAGGTAAATATACACGATATTGCATGAAGTAATTTCAATTGAAAGAAGAGTTCAGTTCAATAGAAAACAAAAATAAAGTGATTTTGCATTTATAACAGAATTTCATTTTCGTAATGGTGCAGTTGTTGCCTTTGTAGGTTGAAATTTAATTCGCACTTATAACTTGTAGTTTTAAATTGAATTTTTTTTAATTTACATTAGATTTTTAATTTATTAAACAAATAGAAATAAATTAATTAAATATTGAAATAAATTAATTAAATATTGAAATAACGTTTTGGGAAATTGTTGAAATTAAACCAACAAAGATGACATTTTACTTCTTAAAACTTTATAGCGGTTACACTGAACCAAATGTCGTACGTAATATTAACGAAAATTGTTCGTAGAACTCTAACGAAAAAAATGTATTCAAATCTGTAATATCTCGTTGGACAAACGGAGAACAAGATAACAAGAAATTCTTCATCATGTTTTTTTCGAATTCTAAATCAAGTAGTTCACCTTCTCTGATAAAATCCATCAAAGAAATCCTCACCCCTTTAAAGAAGAACAACATCACAGGAAGATCGGGAACTTTCTCCGCTAAGTAAGCTAAGAAAAAGTTAGGAATCTCATCGATTAGCAAGATTCCTCACCACTTCCTTACCAAATAAGGCGGATGTTATAAGAAACTCGAACTGATCACAAAAACAAAAAACAAAGCAAAGAAACAAACTGGAAGCCATATTCTATCAGGAGGGGTAATGAAAAAAATATGAACCGAAATTCATCTAATTAGGAAAAGCATGTCGTAGGTAATATTAACGAAAAAATTTTAAACGGATTTTTATTCTAAGTAACACAATTTTTCATCAAATTGAAGAATTTTCTTCAAATAAAGATGTTAAATTGAATAAAACTTCAAAATATAACTTCAAAAAAATATAATCATTTTATATGTTTTACGTATGTAAACTGTATATAGAAATCTAAGGAATAAAATAGTTTATACAACAGTCTAATTAAAATGAAAAGGAATGTTCTTCATAAATCCATTAAAATGCAAATGGAGGATCAGCTGATCAACAAACGTGTAAAAAAGTTTTCAACAAAAATACAAGCCGGTCGGCTCAACACCGTCCTATTGATACTACACTGTTTTTAGCTGTCCATTACTATTTAATTATTATTAAACTAGCTTTTACCCGGCGCGCTTTGCTGCACAAAAATTCTGTTCAGTCCTAAATCTCGACGAAAAACTGAAATGTAATTAAAACCAAATAGATCTACTTTGTAGATATTCGATAATCAATATTAGCTTTGTATGGGGTCTACTCCTCTCCTAATTCTATCCGTCTTACAATTTTTCCAATAAAACAGTTGAGGAAGACATTGGGACCAAATTCGAAAATTCTTGCTGTTACAGTTCTTATGATATTCTATAATCAATATTTACTTTGTATGGGGAGAACTCCTTCCCTTGGTCCTCCATTCGAAAATTTAACTTAAATATGGTATTTAAACTGAATAACATTTATCAATATAACTAATTAATTTTTGTCAATTTGAATAATGTATTAATCAAATTGAATAATATTTATTCAAATTAACTGCATTTTTATTAATAAATTCAAATAATCATATTGAGAAATTTTCGTCAATTTGAAGAATTTACGAAAATTTAACGAACATTTTCGTTATGATGATATTTAATCTACTTTTCTTCAATTCTACACCTTTTTTTGTATTAGGACTTTTGCTCCCCCTGATTCTAATTGCTTTATATTTTTTTAAGGTGAAGCAGGGTATCATGATTGCGGCAAAATTCAAATTTGTAACGAAATAAAACGTATATGTTTTCCTACGTTGATTAGATACAATTACCTCATTTAACGAATATTTCGATTTTACGAAAAGGTCTAACATTATATCATTCTTTAAACCGGGAAACCACTGTATAATGTCTAATTATATATTAAATTCATAACTCTTTTATAAACAGTTTTCAATGTATAGAATTTATATCTTTTTAGTCTCTCTCACTTAAAAAAAAAACAATTAAATTATCTAATAATTCCATTTTTGAAACAACAACAATTTCATTAAATTTAATTCGCATTAGAATCCAGAAAAAATAAATCCACCATTAAGAGCAAATGATAATTTCTTCTAAATTTCACACCTGCAAAAACCTGTTAAATGATTTTAAATAGAAATTTTAAAGATGCTCTACGAACGAAATGCAAATCAATTTTTATTTAAAAATTGAGGAAAAAAAATAATATAAAATTCAATTGAATTTAAATAAATTTATTCCATTTACAATTTCAAAATAATGGATTTCAAGTACACACTCTCATCTCACCCAAAAAAAAGAAACGAAAAGAGTGTTAAAATAGTGGAGTGTGAAAGAGTATATTCACATTCACAATGACAATGATGACTTTTCGAAAACGTTTATATGCAACCGAAAATATAAAAAAATAAAATAAAATAAAAATAATAAAATGAAGAATGAGGAGAATGAAAGTGAAGATGATGATTTTTTCTATGGAAATAAAAAGAAATAAAAAAAAGATTTTAAAACAAGTAAGAAAATATACATTGAAAAAGTGTCCATGAACTGGTATAATGATGATGGAATAAGAAAAAACAAAACACTTTCTCTAAAATGAAATAAATATATGGAGAACGAAAGAGAGGGATAGAGAGTAAGGAAACTAAAATACACAGAGAACAAATTAAATGTTTTTTTTTTCTTAGAAATGAGAGCATTTAAATGCCCTACCAAAAAGGAAAGAAATTAATTCCATAAAATCGAATAATTTCTAGAGAAAGAGAAATTTAAAATTTGAAAATTTACCTCTAAATATTGCAATGAGAGAAAAAATGCTTTTTCATAGAATTTCTATTATTTTACTTAACGTTATTTCCCTTTTCCATGACCCCAATATCTCTTCACCACTTTCACGATACACAAAATCGTTTAATTTGTTTAGCACTACTGGTTTATTGGTGCTGGGTTGAAACTCCTACTCAATATTTTTTGGTCATTTTGTTGCCTACAATACTAACACAAGCTACCTAAATTTCGGATGACTTAAAACCGCAGAGACCAATTGACATTCCCTCAACAATTGGATCTCCTTTCCGGAATGACCCGACTACCGAACGTCAAACGTTATCAACTGAGTGTCAGCGGTATCAACTGGAACTTGGCATTCCCTCAACAATTTGATCTCCTTTCCTAAACGACCCGATTAACAATCAGCCAAAGATTATCAACTCAGCTGCATCAACTGGGACTTTTTACCAGGGAAGTAACTCCAAAGCCAAATCATGTGATTTTTAACTTATTAAAATCCAACTATTAGCCATTATGAACTCTTCCAGCACTGACTGCTTTTCACATGCCAACGTAACAAAAGTATGGATAGTGGTAAGAAAAGTTTCGGGTCTAAAGCTAAACACCTCATAGAGTTTAACAAGAGGTTTACAGGTAGAGGTGATGTCACCACTCCGGTTTATTTATAGCCCCCCGAAACTGTCAGCACGTGCATTCGATGATTGGTATGACTCCAAAATTACAGCGACGGGTCTTAATATTGATAACAGCGAAATCTACGATTTTTAAACTCCACTTAAAATTATAAACAACGAAGTTAACAAAAACATAGCATCGTAGATGAAGCAGTACAAATTCCAACTATGAATTGCTCAATAATTTTTAGTCTCACATTTGTAAATCTCTTGATCCTCAAACGGGTAGTCGGCATCACTTGTTGCAGGGAAAAGGAAGAAAATGATTGGACTGTCATCAGCAGACCACTCTTCTCCAATGGAGAAATATTTTAAGTAGTCCAAACAACAAAGAACTGAGTCCACTCACGCATAAGGAAATGAAGGTTCTATCGGCAAATAAACACTAAATTACTGAACTAGCAGTTCCTGTTGGAATAACATGGGATAAGCATAATATGATTAATCGGTCATTAGACCACGCTATTACTGTGAAGAAATATTTTAAGTTGCCAATTCGTCATAAAATACATACTCTGGACATATATTCTCATGTAAGAAAATTAAGGTTCTAGCGGTTCATGAACACAAGTATTGATTTAGCAATTCCTGTTGGGGTAACATAGGAATAGCTATTTATTAAAGGTCGACCTCTCGGCTCCAGAAGTATTAAAGTTGCCAAAACGCTACAAAGAAACAGATTCCAGGCACTTATTCTCTCATAAGGAATAAAGGTTCTTAAGGTAAATGGACACAATTTAACTTTAACATAGCAGAAAAGGAGACTCTCCGAGAAATATCAAAGTAAATAATAATTCAAATATGAGAGATGGGACGGTATTGACAAAGACGTCTAAAATTATTCGTTTGCAAGTTACCACTTGGATTCCCATGGAAGATTATTACCTAACAGCGTTAGAGTTGAATCAAACTTCACTGGTCCGAATTAAACTAAGCCATTCTCAACTCTGACATGTCTGTGTGTGTTTAAAAAAACACGTCCATCACAATTTTAAATGCATACTTTGCCTTATCCGCTGAGTTGTGGATAACTTTTCGCCATTTGATTTATTGCCAATTAATTCTTTGATCAATTTTGGATTTAACTTTTCATCCAAATGGTCATAACTACCGGACAGATCTTAAAGATGTTGGTGGTCTTTTGAGTTTGTTCCCAATTTCCTTGGCTTTCCCAACCTTATTTTGGACTTTTTAGTCAAAACAGCACATTCGAATAAAGTCTCCAAATAAATTAACAATTCGACTTTAATACACTGTTGTTGTGTTTGTAACAGTTCGGTTGTACCCGATAGTTTTTTCTTAGTGAAAATAATTACTTTCTTGGAGGTTTTAATAGGTTAACAATCGTTCCCGAACAATTGTCCAATGCAATTGTCGTGGGAAAGTAATTGTTCCATCCATTGTTCAATTTTTGGTTCTAATAAAAACGTTGATCGTTCGTTGATCTAATTTGCAATGTAGCGATATAACATTGAAACATTAACGGATATATTTTTCAAAGAGACCTATAGATTGGAATTCAACTGCAACACACGATGTTAATTGTAAGTCACATCTTAAGGTCAAAATTTCTCCCAACTTAAGGTGACATTTTTTCGTTTCAGTGTTTGACAGGAATGGGAAATTAAAATGTATTTCGTATATTTCGTGATGTTTTTGCCGACGAGATGATAAATTTAATCGGTTAAACTTTGTGAATATGTGAAAATATCTGAACAAGGTCCTTTCTGCTGTAAATATTGGTATTATTGATCATCTCTCGAACATCACTAATACGAATTTTGAATAAAAACAAAAAGTGTTACAAATTCTTTAATGTATCAATTTCACCATTTTTCGATACACTAAAGCACTTCCTGAATTATAAAAAATATATTTATGTATAAAACTAAAACTAAAAAAAAATTTGTTAACGAAAAATGATTGTGGCATATTTGCCTTGGTGCCCCATCAATGACAATTTCAAGTTTCTATATATACAAAATAAATTTATATTATTTTTTCCTTTTTTCTCCATTTTTTTCAATTCCTTTATTTTTGTGCTAAACTTGTAACATGTTAAAAAAAGTGAAATTGAATTTTAAATACGTTTAAGAATTATTTAGCACAACGAATATAAATCTAGTTTGTGTCTCACCCTGACACGATATTAAAAAGAAGTTGAAAAAAAAAATATATTCACCAAACGAAAAATACTGACTAAATATTTAATAAAGCTACAGAGCATTTGTAACTAAAAAAAATATATTTAAATTTATAATAAAAATTATAATATTGGATGTTATAAAAAGGGAACTGTGATTTATATCATCCTTTCCTGATCGTATAACGGGAAATACTAATTAAAAAAGTTATATTTTTCAAAATGTTTCAATAGTTTGCTCCAGATGTTCTATTTTGATATTGGGATTACAAATTTGAGGCAATATATGGCCTAACTATCACACATAGTATGTTTTAATAATAAATATGGTATTTTGGAAGGTAAAAATCTGTCTTTACAATTCAATATTCAATAGAAGTCAACATTTAATTATCTTCTTTGCGCGGAAGTCTGATAACATTCTTCCAATTGAAAGCCTTTTGAAAGTTATCGATTATACGATCAAAATGAAGCAACTATAAAACCTTGTTTTGCGTGATATAAAAATAGTGACTTCGAGAAGAAATCTGGTCAACCAAAAATTTTTGAAAGACAGTTGTAATCGAGAAATAGTATTACTCGAGAACGTAACTTGCAATATCATTGGAAGTCACACAATTGATTTAATAAAAAAGCAGGGGAATTGTTTTCCATGTGAACCGATTCCGAGAAACGCCAAGGTAATATTCCTTAAAAATGTTTTGCTGAAAAGTCTTATAACTTTTTTGAAAAAAAAAGTTTTCGATTATTTGTAGAACTATTGAATCAACATGTACTAATTGAGAGGACTCGATGATAAACGCGATTTCGATAAAGAAGACAAGTGGAAGATGAAAAATTTTAAATCTTATTTGACGTTGATGCCTGACTTACCCATGAATTGCTTCTTATGTGACATCCCTATATCATTGGATATCACACAAGAAGCAATTTTTCTACGTTTAAAACACTGGAATACATACGAAAGCAGGGGAATTGATTTCATATTAATTAAACCCAAGAGACTTTACATGTCGGAAATGAATGCTACAAACAGAAGTCATTTTTAAATAACCAAATGCAAAATTATTTGTAAAGCATAACTAATTCGCCAAGTCAACATCGATGAATTTTGTCGAATCAAAAGTGTGTTCTAAATACAAAGTTGTTAAAATCGGAACCTAAAGTCATAGGAAACTTTGCTGAAAACAACTTATTCCTTTTAAAAGAGAAACAAACCAGAAACGACTATTAGCTTCCCTAATAAAGCTCTGCCACAGGTTGCAATACTGGTCTTTAACCATTTAGCAAACAATGGATGAAATGTTCATTCTGGCCTTATAGTCCAGACGATTTCTCGGAACCTGAGCTGAAGTCAATTGATTCGTTTAAAGATAACGATCAACGAA
This sequence comes from Cochliomyia hominivorax, assembly GCA_004302925.2. Taxonomy (NCBI): domain Eukaryota; kingdom Metazoa; phylum Arthropoda; class Insecta; order Diptera; family Calliphoridae; genus Cochliomyia; species Cochliomyia hominivorax. The sequence goes on from PYHX02000467.1 coordinate 58,141,749, forward strand.
AAACAGGTCATAATCTTCGCTCTTGACAACGCTCAGAAACATATTGCAAATACTGTCTAAAACTAATGAATGCTGCCCTTTAGCGCAGACCTTGCACCATCTGAGTATCTAAACGTTTTTATATAAATAAGAATTAAAAGAATCCAAACACACACTGTTCTTCATACGATCACAGTGGACCCGTATCAAAGACAAATGATTTGTTTAAAAAGATAATCAACAAGGAACGACTATAGTCTCTGTCACGACAAAACGCAGACTCACATTGCATTAACTGTCCAAACTATTCGACAAACAATGAATGGTATGTTTTGGTTTGGACCTTGCCCATCTGAATATCAGTACGTTCTTATATAAATACGCTTTACTTTAGAGTAGAGTTACTGAAAATAATTCGATTAATTATTTATTTCAAACCCGAAGCTGTACATTTGGTGTGGAATCCACATACTACCAAAAAAAAATTACTTAAAAGTGGTCCAATTAGAAAGCACAAGGTAATTATAAGCCACGCCTTGGCCGGGAGTTTCTCCAACTATAATTTCACATTATTTCGAGGTTTAGCAAATTCACACAATTGAAATTATTGAAAACCTTTCCAAAAATGAACATTCGAGTCAAAATTCATATTGTTCACTTCTTGGAATAATTTTTCGAAAATTGAAATTTTTTGCTCAGAAAGAAATTTTAAAACACCTGCGCGTGTTCACACATTTCCGGAAAACATTGGTGTTTTTCTCTATAGTTTTCGGCACATCGTCGAGCCCAATAATTCAACATTAAACAGGATTTAATTGATTTTATTTTTTCCAAGATTTGCATTTGCTTGCATATAAGGTTCAATTGACTCAAGAACCGAATTCTACTGACCACTGGAATGTCGCCTTAATCCCCAAGCAACCTATTGAATTCAATACCGAACTAAAAGTCTGCTGATAACTTTTATATAACCCAATTGTACTGATAAAATATTAATACAATATTTTGGCATTAAAATGAAACTCAAATTTAAATATTTAATTCAAATACCAGATACCAGATACCAGATACGAGATACATTCGTATAAATTTGTTGATATTTCATTTTACAAACGAGGAAAAACCCCACAAAAACGTGAAATTACCCTTGATAAAAAGTCGTTAAATTTATTTTTTATTGTTATCAGCCAACAACGGAGAATGAAAGGAGTCCAATTTAAATGGTCATATTATTATAGTAAGTAAAGTATTCTCCCCCTTCTTCGGTTTCTGTTCCATGGAAAAAAAGTATTAAGAGCACCAACAGCAACAAAAACAACAAAGAAATACAACAAACAAAAACAAGTAAAGATGTCGGTCAAGCCCGACTATCTAACACCCTACATGACATTGTTGGTTGTAAATGTCTGCTACTGAAAATTGTATGTACGGCCCTCGTATAATTCGTTTTTCGTTTTTATGCTTATGTGCGGAATAGATTATTATGAAACTAACATTTCTGTAAATTTAATGCGTTTTAAAAGGGATTTTTTTCTGGAGGGACCGACCCTCGTATAATAACCACGTATATGTGCGATTTATAAGTTTCAAGATAATATTTGGAAGGATGGTTGTATGGAACCTATAAGAAATAATTGACTGACCCTCGTATAATTTAACACATCGTTGTAGGATATAATAAGACTTATTTTGAGCAAATTTGGTTGACATGGTTCTGTATTTAGCGATTTTATGGACTAAAAACTCTATTCCGGGGAGACATTTGTATGACACCTATATGAAATAATGGACCTATTATAACCAATTTTCATATGCATCGTCCTTGGGCCAAAACAATAGTACGTGTCAAATTTCATTGAGATATCTTCAAAAATGCGAGCTGTACTTTGCCAAACAAGCTTTAAATGGACAGCCAGCCAGCCGGACGGACGGACAAGCTTAAAACAACACATGAAGTGATTCTGAGTCGAACGGTCTGTCCGTTACAAACATTTGCATAAACGCATAATAACCCCACTACCCTACAACAACTGTGTAGGGTGGTGTGAAAAAAAAAACAATTTCAAAAGTCATAAAAATCGTTAAAATGCGTTTTTAAATTTCGCTTATAAAATTGTTTTGTTGATTTTTTTATATTTTTGTTTTCATTCTTTTTCTGGCTTCCAAACGACTTTTAAGCGCTTAAGGAACATGAAATTTTGAAGAAAAAAGTTTAAAATACTCAAACATGGGTTATAAACTGGAAATGTCTACTATATTGTTGGTATGGTGGAATCAGAAACAACAACAACACAATGTGGAATTATATGCACCAACTTAATAACTTTTTCTAATAAAGTTAATAATTAAATTTTAAGTAATAATTTATTATTTAAAAATAAAAAAGGAAGATTTAAAATTAGATGAACTTTAACCTCAAAGCATTTTTATTTAACAGACGTATCCGAATTGTTAACACACCAATGAATTTTTTGTGTTCTCTTTTAAGAAATGAATGGTTTTGACGATATTTGGTTGGAGGGGAGAAACCTTAAAATGTTTTCTTTTTTACTTAAAAATAAAATTCCATAAAATGTATGAAAGTGTGTTCCGAAGAACCATAAAAATCGTCCCTATTAGACCTATTGGAAATACTAAGCCGATAAGCCTTATCCCATATGAATCAAATAAATAGCTTAAGTAGTGATTTTTGGATCGTATGCGTTGCTTGTATACATAGTGTGCGAATGGTGATATGCTCAAAAGCTCAGCCTACCAGAAACAAATCCATCGCATCAAAGTGTCTAGGAGTATTAAAAGTGTTTTTGTATTATAAGCTATTGAAGTTGGATCGGGCGATCATAGGAGAATTTTACCGAAAGCAATTAATTCGTTATACTATAAAAACAACGGCCGAATCCAAATATCTTTGACGCCAAAGTAAAAGTGTTTTGCATTATAAGCTATTGAAACCGGGTCGAACATAGTAGAAATTCTTCCTTTCGTTAAACAAATCTGGAATTTTTAAAATCCACAAATTCTGCTGCTGTACATAACGTGAGACTTTTATCTGGGCAAATAATTATCAAATGGCTTTAAATACAAGTTTAAGTATCGTAGAACAAACTAAGTACAAATTCCGAGTGTTAACCTTCCAACGATTTTGGGAGTTACAGCCCCAGCTCATGTTACTACAATCATGCACAAATTGCAAAGTAGAAATAAGATCCTAAAAGCATAAGTCATCGGTATTCGAATTATGAACAAAGATACCATATTAGATACAAATGATATTCTTATGCTGCTCCAATTGAGACTCATTTGTTAAATCGTACAAAGTTGAAAAATATTCAAAGTTGCCAAATGTCCTCAATTCCGCATCCACATGAGGAAACGAAGTTTCGCTCAGTTAATGAACATAGTGAAATGCTCAATCATACAAATTTCAATATAACACAATTGGAGTCGCCACCAAGACATGTACGAAAGAATATTCGTATATGGTAAATACAAGATCGTTATGAACAGGATTCGTATATGGCAGCTTTACAAAGGTGCTAAATATTCTTCCCTTGCTTGGAGAATTGCAGACAATGAACAGAAAAAGGCTCAACACCATATCTCATTTTGACCATGCCGTACCAAATCATGTCCTGGTATCAAATTTGAAGACACGTTTACATCAACTCTAGAACTACGCCAATATCACGACTAACACACTGTGAAAATTTATTGAAACCGGAAATTACAAATTAATTTTCATTTCATATTTCATATTTCATTTAAAACACTGCGCAACGTCACCGTTCAAAAAACATCTGGAAAACAGTGGATGGTAGGTTTTGGCTTCCTTTTCTCTCTCTTAAAAAGAAAAAAAAGATTTTGCCACTTATGACTACAATTTGTTCGACCAATACAGAAGGCCCATTTCTGAATACTATTCACATGGGTACAGAGTTAAGTTGATTCATTATTTACCTCAAAACCGAAGTAGTTTTTGATCGGAATCTTTTCACACTATTAAAAATTTTAGACAGTGTTGCCAAATTTCACTGAATTCCGCATAATCTGTCCATGGAAATATTTCCAATATTCAAATTTCGATATGGTACAAGATTTCATCTTCGCCTTAATGCAAGAATATATAAAATGATTCCATCTTACACAAATGACTTCACCACTTGTGGTGGTAAAGATTTAAAAATATTCGAATATCACGATGTTTAAAAACTTCACTATCAAAAATTAAATTCTTTGTTAAATTTTTCTTAAATTTGTATACCCTCCACCATCACAAGTGGTGAAAAGGGTATATTAAATTTGTCTTTCCGTATGTAACGTTAAGAAGGAATCATTTCCAACCCCATAATGTGTATATTTTCTTGCATCAAATCAAAATCTGATTCAATTTAGCTATGTCCGCCTGTCTATCTGTCTGTTGTAAGCACGCTCGCATTGACAATAATTGACAGAGCTCAATAAAATCTGGTCTGAGTATTTGTTATAATCCTAAGAAAAAAATCAGCAAAACAGGTTCAGTATATCAAAAGATATATACCGACATCTAAGGAAATCTTTTAGTTTCAGCAAGGAATTTTCCTAAAACTGTCAATTAGAAATCGAAAAATTAAAATATGATTCATTAATATTCCAAAAATTATCAAAATCGGTTCAGTAAAAAAAGTTTTGGACAAAAATTTTACTAAATTTATGACTCATTAAGTATTTCTGTGTTGTATTTACGAAAAACTTTTATATATTAAATAAGTTTTGTGAGTGTATGTGTAAGTGTGTATCTACGAAACATTACCTATTTACTATTTTGGTAGAGGGTATCGCCATAGCCGAATATATATCATTCTTACTTGTTTATTGAAATATATTAAAGCTTTAAAATATATTTTTGTTGTATTTATTTCTATTTTTATTCTTTTCACTACACCATAAAAACCATATTTATATATATAAATATATTTAATATTGTGATATTTTAGAATAAGTTACCATGACAATTATTAAATAAACGTTTTATAACAATTGCAAAAAGTTTAGGAAAAAAATTGCTCAGAATAAAAAGAAAATTTATAACAAAACAAATCCGAAACCAAAATGAAAATATATAAAACAATAATAAAAATTAAAAAATAAAAAATAAGAAAATAATAAAATTAAAACCTGCATAAGTCATAAAAATAAGTTCAAAACTCAAATCTGTTTTATGATTTTTATACCATAAAATGGTTAAAAGAAAACCAAACAAATTCATAGAATGATTGAGAACGCAACAAAAACAAATCAGAAAACAAAAATAAATTACAATAAAAACAAAGTTCGAATGCTATATTCGGCTATATCGAATCTTCAATACCCTCTACCACAAATACGTTATGTTTTGCACATACACACTCACACATACATTTACAAACGTATATAATATATATAAAAGTTTTTCTTCTATTAAACATGAACACTTAATGAGTCATAAAATTTGTTATTATGACTATAACATTTTTTTCTACTGAACCGATAAGTTTTTGAATGGTAATGAAGTACATAAAACTTTATAACAAAATCTTATTTTAATTTGTCGATTTTTATTTGTACGAAAGTTTTTCTTTACTTGAACTTAGAGGTTGCCTCAGATATCGGTATATATATTTTAATATACTGAACCGATTTTGCTGGTTTTAAATGGGAAACTTCTCAGGAGTTTAACAAATATTCAGGACAAATTTCATTGAACTTTCCCAATTTTTGTGAATGTGAGCGTACCAACAACAGACAGACAGATGGACTGACGGACGGACAAACTGACATTACTAAATCGATTCAGATTTGATTTAATACAAGAATATAATTGTTAGAATAGCAATAAAGTACATATGCTTAAAATTCATTCTAATTTTTCGATTTGTAAATGACAATTTTACGAAAGTTTTTTTTTACTTGAACTTAGAGGTTGCCTCAGATATCGGTCTATATCTTTTAATATGCTTAACCAATTTTGCTAATTTTATATGGGAAACTTCTCTGGTCTATAAAAAATACTAAAGCTAAATTTCATTGAGCTCTGTCAATTATAGTGGATGTGAGCATCACAACTACAGACAAACGAGAAGACGGACGGAGAGACGGACTGATAGACGGACGGATAAACGGACGGATAGACGGACGTATAGACGGACGGATAGACGGACGGAGAGACGGACGGATAGACGGACGGAGAGACGGACGGAGAGACGGACGGATAGACGGACGGATAGACGGACGGATAGACGGACGGATAGACGGACGGAGAGACGGACGGAGAGACGGACGGATAGACGGACGGATAGACGGACGGATAGACGGACGGATAGACGGACGGAGAGACGGACGGAGAGACGGACGGATAGACGGACGGATAGACGGACGGATAGACGGACGGATAGACGGACGGAGAGACGGACGGAGAGACGGACGGATAGACGGACGGAGAGACGGACGGAGAGACGGACGGATAGACGGACGGATAGACGGACGGAGAGACGGACGGAGAGACGGACGGATAGACGGACGGATAGACGGACGGAGAGACGGACGGATAGACGGACGGATAGACGGACGGATAGACGGACGGATAGACGGACGGATAGACGGACGGAGAGACGGACGGATAGACGGACGGATAGACGGATGGATAAACGGACGGATAGACGGACGGATAGACGGACGAATAGACGGACGGATAGACGCACGGATAGACGGACGGATAGACGCACGGATAGACGGACGAATAGACGGACAGATAGACGGACGGATAGACGGACGGATAGACGGATGGATAGACGGACAGATAGACGGACGGATAGACGGACGGATAGACGGAAGGATAGACGGACGGATAGACGGACGGATAGACGGACGGATAGACGGACGTACAATCGGATAAACGGACATTGCTTAATCGACTTAGATTTTGATTTGATGCAAGAAAATATATATAAATTATAGGATTTGAAATGATTCTTTCTTAGTGTTACACACGGAATGACAAAGTTAATATTCCCCTTTTCACCACTTGTGTTGATGAAGAGTACGAAAACCAATGACAAAAATGTGATTGAAAAATAAAATCGAAGAGAAAATTGAATACAAAAAATTAGAAAACAATTGGAAATTGTTAAATAATGAAATCAATTAGTAGTAGTACACTATTAAGGGCCATAATGGACCAGTAAGAACGCTAAACAAAATTTAAGCGCAATGAGAATCTTAAATATATAAAATTGTAATTTTCGGCAAATGACCATTATTTCAAAACCCCTTTTTGAAAGTCGTTGAAGTACAAGAATTTCTGGTTTAGTTTTTTATATTTAGATTTTTTTAAAACTATAGAAATTGTTATCACCTTTGACCCCAGATCTCAGCAATTTTTTAGAAATATTAAATACATTTTATAGAGACTTTTATAAATCGGTCTTTACTACAACAAATATATATTTTTTTCCTTTTAGTCCTTTTATTTTATTTTGAAGTGTTTAAATTTTTTCTCTTTCCTCTAAAGTAATAAAAAAGAAGTAAAAGTTAAGTCAATAAAACGTAATATTGAAGTGATTACAGAAACCAAGCATTTTGGGTTTCATCCGGAAGGAAACAACAAAAACAACAAAAAACAAATTTGATAATTAGCACAATATAGAAAAGTTAAACGATTTAATGTTCATTTAAAAGTGTTGATAATTGTACTCAAGAAATTGAAAAAAACAAAATGGCGATTTTTTAAGGAAAAATACAAATATGGAATTAATTTATTCCCAATCGATATTAATTGCTTTAGAAGTATCAAACTATTGTTAACGATAATTCAATAACTGGCGAATACGTCTAACGTATGCTGTATCTCCATAAGGAAACGTTGTAAAATGCAGTTAAAGCTCTTTGGATGTTTTGTTTAATGGAAAGTGGTGAGAAATTTAGAAGTCGGGGAACCTCTGTCGAGTTGGATGAGTCTCTTGTTCAAGTTACAATAGTGAGGTTCTATTACTATAATTAGCTTTGAGAGAGTAAAATGGCTCTCCATTGTCATTACCCATCCTAAACTCTCAGATGAGTTTGTTTTGGGAACGACGGTGTGAAGCCTGATCGAACTAAGTGAAAGAATGTTTGGCTATTAGCGAGTTTTAAATGAGTTAGGTTAAGGTATTCTAGTGGTCATTCTGAAAGAGGACCGCTGACGAGAAAAGGACAATTTTTTCAGTGAGTATTTAGCATTCATTAATGACTCGTAACTATAGATAGGAACCATTGCAGGGATCAGTTTAGCTGGGAACAATATCAGGAAATGTTTATATTGCCTCGGTACTGATAATGGAACAGCTTTAGAGAGACACCAGGTGACATCAGCGATAGTAGGAAAATGTAAAATGAATATGAGAAGACTAATAACATACTTATTGTCAAATTGTAACGATATTTTTCAAATTAAAACTTTTTTGGTATACTACACTTTGAAGACCAGGAAATTGATCTCAAAGAGATCATAATACACCTGGAAAACAAGACTTGATTGCAAGGTTTCTGGAGCTTGCAATCAAGCCAAAATAAATTTATTTGCGGTCCATGAAATTCTGGATATGAGAAGGATAAACGGAATTGCACGCATGAAGTGGACAGGTTAGCAATTTCTAAATGAATTAGGGGATTTAGCAACTATTTGGTTAGATAACCTGAGTATTTCTTTATTGGACATTAGATTTTTTATATTCTTTAATATACCTTCTTCTATTTTCCTCCCTATTCTCTTTTCAGTTTCAATAGCTACAACATTTCTTCAAATGAAGAGATCACAATGGATTCATTGGCGGTCTCCGAATCCATTGTGATTGAAATTCTAACAAAGCTTCAAGCTTCCAAAGTTAAGTTACTGTGCAATCATTCTTTAGAGAAACGACACAAGAAATTTATTAATTCTGAAACAGATAGAAACAAATGATGGTTTTCCAGGACTAGGTCCGGGTCAACAGGGGGTGGGATTAAAGTTCTCATCAATTGTGGTTGAGCATAATAATAACCTCGTCGAATATTCAAACGTATCTCGTTGATTGTTTTCTTCAAATCAATCATCGTTTGACCCGATTTCGATAGCTTACAAAACAAACCTCCCATCTGTTACCATCAAATAATGAGAATTACCTTTGGAACATTAATTTTCGTTTGTCAACAATATCGATCTTTTCAAACTATTTTGGCTGACTAGACCTCTTAAAGTCCCTGAAAGAATCTTCCTTAATTTTCTTTTCTTGCTCTCAATTTATCAGTCAAAAATGAACTTAAACCGAACGAACGAATGGAAAACCTTCTACAATCTGAACTGAATAAATATAATTTATTCTCTGATAAAATGAAAATTTCATTTAAATTAAAAGAAAAGAAATTCACGCGAATGAAAATGAATGAAAAACCACAAAACGTAAATTTTCTTAATGCAAAACTTCTTTAAACGTTTTCATTTCATTTCTTACATTCTATGAATTCTTAATAAAAAGAGAGAAAGAGAAAACAAAAGAAATACAAATAAAATGAAATGAAAAGAAAAGAAATGTGTGAGAAATTAACTACAACAATTACTACAATAATAATAACAACAACAACGACAATGTCTATACGTAAATTAAGCCAAATACAACAACAATAAATATAAAAAGGGATACTAAAGAACTCACCAAAAGAATTCACCATGTTCGAAGAAAAATGCAATAAGAAAATAAAAAAAAACAATACAATGCAACAAAACCAAAAACAACAACAACAATAAAAACAAATATGATAAAATTGTAATAATAAAGAAATGAGAAAATATTACAAATAAAAAAATGTTAAAAGAACAATTGTTCATTGTTAACACTGACACATACAAAAAAATAACCGGAGTAGACCCCCAAAATGGATGTTTGGTTCATACTAAAGGAATCTGCAACTGGTATATTCATGCCGACAATGTAATTTAACAGGGGCAACAAAACAAACAACAACAACAAAAAATCAAGCAATAACAACACCAACGAAAATCCTACAGCAACAATGAGATAATGGAGTCTGAGGTATTTGTGGATATAAATTGCGTTGGTTGTGTTTTCTATGAGGGTATATGTGTGTGTATTTTAAAGCCAAACAAACCCAGGAAACATTTAAGTTTACAACTTGATCAGCAAATACAGTTCCTTCGAAGAAAACCCAAACTCTAAATAAAGCAATGACCGATATGTGGGCTAATACAAAAGCTATGGATATTGTCACCAATATCCTTAAAGAAGGCAATTAGATCTAAAATTTGTGACAAGAGTACCACGAGGAACAAAAAGGCTTCAAAAAGATGGCAGAATTTCTCTGAATCAATAGACAACACGAAAAACTCATTAAGACTAAGTGAAATTCTGGCCAAACTTCAAATCAAATCAAGCCTTTGTTAAGAGTTTGAATGGCAGCCTGTTAGAATCACTGTTTGAGACTCTATAGCTTAATGAATACTAAATTTTCTGGCTGCAAAGATATTGCGAAAGAGAACCTTAATAGAAAACCACCCATTATTGATGGGGACTTAATTATCAATGATAGAATTTCACTTACGATTGAATTTCAACAAAACACGTGGCAGATCGCAAAGGATTTCACGGTCTCATGGCTTAGAATAATATTCGTGCTTTTCTCGAATACGTTACGAAGAAGTGATGACCAATATCATGTCTAAGATTATTTCCAAACCCTTCAGTAACTGTGGCCAAGATTCCTTGCTTCAGACTTCAGATATTATCGAACTGTATTTAGATGGTCAACAGAGGATGCTTTACCGAAAACAATTTATACGTTTTAAAACAAAAGTCGACTAGAATATTCGATCATAATAATTGGAGAAGAGTAAATATCATTTCTATGCCGAAAATTGACAAATTGATGACGCCAAGGAATATATTTCTTTTTATCATTGCAATAAAAGACACTTGAAAGACACATTGATATGAGTAGAAGAATCAACATGTCTTCTTAAAGAGTGGACACACCCTGCAACCGCTATACTCGAGGTTGTGGGGGACATGGAAGGAGCTATTAATTACGTCTTTTCGGTAGCAATTCAAAATTCTCTTGTAAGCCTTGACGTTGAGGTTTCTTGACTTCTATTTCAAATTTTTAACGAGTCACAACAAATCTGGGTAACACCTATACTCCAAAATCAGTTAGAAGAGGAAACTCTGGGGATTTTCGGAACAGGAAATCCTAGGAAATCTGTCAGCAAGAGGATGAAAGTAGTGGATTAAGCGACGATGCTACGATTCTATATTGTGAAAAAAGAAGGAATTATCTATCAAAGCTAATTAAAGAGCTGATCTAAGAAACCTCTCTACACGTTTCTCTTACAGGTTGTAAGAGAAATAGAGAGATCCCTGGAATTGAAAACAGTTGCAAATGAAGATGCTTTCGCTAGTTTTAATTTTGAAGTTAATTCTCTACTAGTAACACCAAATCTGGATAACAGCTATATTCCAAAGTCAGTTAGGAGAGAAACACCCCAGAGAGATGTAATATCTCCTCCGCTATAGCTACAGCAAGTCAGCTCAACTATTTTGGACTGTACGTGGATACATGACTTTGAGATCTTTCTAAAACTCTTTACATGAGGTTGTGCGAAAAACTGAGAGTTATCTGAAATAAGATAACACATTATGACTTCTTCTTATTTTGGATCTAGACAACCAATTGAAGATGTCAATTAATGAAAATCGATTAGAATATTTGATCATCATAACAACATGTAACTGAGTTTCCAAATCTATCATAAACTATTGTGATCATTGGACGAAACTTAGGATCAACATACACCAAAGCAAAAAGAAAAGCATATGAACGTGGTTGTGCACGATTCAAAAGTGATAATTTTATTTAAATAAGTCTAAAGGTGAAAAGTTTAAAAATTACTTAACGACGATTATCGCCAAAGACATGAAAAACTTTTATTATCATTTCGAGTCACACAAGACATTAATCTTCCCTTGAAAACACTGGGAGTTGAAGTCAAGAAACGTTAAAAGGCGATTTGATACCGATCGTAAAAAGTATTAAATCCCGACCAAAAAGACAAATCAACGTCGATGACACAATGTCAAGATGTTCAGTAAGATTATAGGAATTATTTGTAACATGGACTGTTGATATTAGTTCAGAATTCTACCATCATGACAACACTCGGTCGCAAGTTTCAAGATCGTTCAAAAACTGTTTGGAAAACAGAGAGATTTCCTGTGCTACTTCTGCCACTCATAATATTTGATTAATTATAGTTCCAACAGAGTTTAAATTGTGTTCATTGGGTTGATTTAGAATATAAATATATCTGAAAACGCATACACAAATACTCACATGCATACATATATTGTATTTGTATTGTAGTGATAAATAAAAAATGGTCTATAGTACTATAATGAATGAATATTTGGTTTCTAGTTTAAATGTCTGAAAATGACTCCCTCCTCCTTTCACTCTTCTCTTCTACTCAGCACTCTCCCACAGACAGTGTGGTAATTGCAGTTAGGGGAGAAGGGGTGAGGGGAATTTTTTTTTAGCATGCAGGAGGTCGTATCGAATATAAGACTAAATTTTTGGTATAAAATTAAATTGGTTGGAAATTCTTGAAAAGATTAAAAACAAAAATAATATTACACACCCGCACACATTTACAAACATATAACACAAATGTAATATATAAATATACACACTCATTCACACACTGACACACCAAACCGACATGAGAGTTTTATGGTTTGAATGGGGTTTTTGAAAAAAAGAAAGAATATAAAAAAAATTAAAAACACACAAACAACCAAATAAAGAATCAACATAAATAAAGATTTTTTTGTGTAAATTGCCTTTAGTTAATTAATTTCCTAAAAATATAAAATAAAAGATTTAATGTGAAAAGTATAAAATTAAATATTCAACATTATAATTTAAATAATTATAAAGTTGTCTGGATTTTTTTAATACCCTCCACTACCACAACTAGCGAAGGGGGTATATTAACCTTGTCGTAGCGTATGTATATCTAAGAAGGATTCATATCAGATCCCACACTGAATCAAATGTCGAAAGTATAATATTAACGAAAAATATTCGTTAACGAAAAAAAGGTATTAAATAAACAGATTTTTAGTCTAATTAACAGAATTTTTCCTCAAACTGATAAATTTTCTTCAAAGTGAAGAATTTTCTTCAAATTGAAGAATTTTCTTCAAATACACCTAAAAACTTTTAATCAAAATAATTGAATTGAATAAAATTTTGTTAAAAAAATGACGCAAAAAATATATTATATCATCAGATATTTAGCAAAAACGGCAGTAACGCCTCGTAAGTAAAATAAGACACAACTTTATTCAATTTAATGAAGTTAATTTGAATAAAATTTTTGTTTATTTAATTTAACTTTTTTTTTAATTTTCTTTGTCACATTGAATGAATCATGTTAACTGTGTATAGAGATCTAAGGAATAAAATAGTTTATAGAACATTATAATTCATGTGCTTGAAATTAATGAAATATTTTGCATAAATTCAGGAAAATGCAAATGGAGGATCAGCTGATCAACAAATATGTAAGTAACTTTTCATCAGATATACAAGCCGGTCGGCTTATCACCGTCCTTTTGACATTGCACTATTTTTATCTTTTATCTAAACTTTTACTCAGTGCGCTTTGATGCACAAAAACTCTACTCAGTCTTAGATCTCGAAAGAAATTTTACAAATCATAAATCGATGTATATGAAAAAATGTAATTGAGACCGAATTTCTATCTATAGTAGATCTATAGATATTCCATAATCAATATATGCTATGTATGGGGGCTACTTCTCTCCTGATCCTATTCGTCTTACATTTTGTGGAAATCATTCGGACCAAATTTGTAAATTCTTGCTGTTACATTTCTTATGATATTCTTTAATTATTTTTTCTTTTTATAAGGAGTTCTACTTCCCTTGGTCCATAATATTTTATGTATTTATTTATTAAAAAAACTAAACGTAATTCTTTCCTCAATTCAACTAAAATTTCGTAAATTTAATTTAAATATTCTATTTAAATTGAATAATATTTATCAATATAAATAATTTATTTTTGTCAATTTGAATAATGTATTAATCAAATTGAATAATATTTACTCAAATTAACCACATTTTTATTAAAGAATGCAAGTAGACATATTGACAAATTTTCGTCAATTTGAAGAATGTACGAAAATTTAATGATCAATTTCGTTATGATGAATAAAGGTTACGTTGACTGATATTTAATCTACTTTTCTTTAATTCTACAACCTTTTTCGTTATATTTACCACCTTATTTGGTTCAGTGTATAATGTATATATATATTCTTGCATCAAAACAAAATCTGAGTCGATTTAGTTATGTCAATCTGATTGCCTGTCCGTCTGTTTCTTTGTCTGGCCGTTAGAGGTTGCCACGCATTTGTTATCGAGGGTATTGAAGATTCGACATAGCCGAATATAGCATCTTCTTACATGTTATTTATTTAAATTTCGAGGGAGGGAACACACGGGCGTGAAAAAAGTGACTCTTTGGTGTGAGTTCATTAATTGAATATTATTTGATAATAATTTTGAAAAGAGGCTTTCAAAAGGAGTTTTAAAAAAAAGCTTATTTTAGAAAATGGTGTTAACAAGAATTATTTTAATGTCAATAAAATAATTGTTTTCACTTCCATTTAAATTAGAAATTATATGAATAAAGAATTTGCCAACATTAACTCGTTAGGGATTGCGACATTTGTCTTCCTTTGTGGATTTGTTAGACAAAAGGAGTAATAACAACTTTAATTAAAAACTCAAGAGATTTATTTAAAATTCTAAAGAAATTGAATTAATTGAAACAAAGAACAGATAATTATTTTCTTTTCCCTTAAAAATTGAGACAAAACAAATGAGAGAGCTATATTCGGCTATGTCGAATCTTCAATAACCTCCACGTAATTTTTCGTACTTGTGCACTCGCTCATACACTCACAAATGTATATAAAAGTCTATCTTAATTAATGATTCTTAAATTAGGCTATAACGACTTATCTACTAAAGTACATGAAGTACATACAACTTAATATTATGGCAAATTTCATTCAATTTGTCAATATAAAATGGACGATTTTATGAAAGTTCTACGCTTGAATTTAGTGGATATCGCTCTATATCTTGTAATATACTGAACTCAATTTACTGGTTTTAAATAAGAAACTTCTTAGAACTATAAAAAAATACTGGGTAAAAATGATTGTGCATGTAAGCGCGCCAACAACAGAGAGACGGACTTTGTGAAATCGAATCAGATTTTGAAATGATGCAAGAATATATAAGAATATAAATAAGCGTTACTCACATAAATATGGAACAGAGATGAAACAACATATTTGAGAATCATTTAAAACTAAAACAATATTACATTAAGCCGAATTATAAGGGAGTTATAATCAAATATGTCCCGATAATTGTGAAATTAGATTCTGATATTATTTTGAATAAATTTGAATAAATTTACCAAATTTCATATTTCAATCTTATTAGCTACAACTCTTTTTAAAAGGGGGTTAAATACATGCTATATCAAAATATGGACCGATATCAGTCAAGTTAATAACATCAATTCAAGATATTTAGATAAGAGATTGTTTCATATTTAAGTGTTTTATAAGCTTAAAAACAATTTCCGAGCAGGAGCCTTATATGACAGTTCAACCTATAACAGATCAAGGACGAGCTGTTGAAATGGGATCAGTCAATTACATGGGACCGAGACCTTTTCGTTTTAAGTGAGCAAAACACACTGTCATGTATTGCAAACTCGCATAAAATACGTTATGAAAACTGTGGATGTGAAGTTTTGACTCTCACGCCTTATGGCGCAAACATTGACTCTTCTAAATACTTTTTTGTTTCGATTGTTGCAGAGCGCTCTTACTGAAACAGGATTGCTTCAGTACAGGGTACATGATTCTCTTTTAATTCATTTTTAATTCAAATATGGAGATCAACCTCTACAGAAAATAGCCCTGTAAGATATGTAGTATTTCAGTCCATTTTAGACTATATAACAAGTATTCTTCTTTAATACCAACCATCTAGTAATCGACCTATAATTTTTTAGGTTTATTAATACCACAAATTGTTGTTATTGTTTGTGTTATTGTACACCATATCACCACTATCGTTATGATTTATATTTCAACAAAAAAAACATATGGGATATTCCACGAAGATATTCAATTCGTAACATTATTATTTTGAAAAAGTTCTTGGAATTTCCGTTATGAACAATGACGTTCAAGTAGATATTCATGTTACAAAAAATTGAATTCCATTTCAGAAACCATTGTGTCACCCATATTCCGTTTTATAGGTACCGGTAAATGGGCAAACATTTGACATTTTGTAATGGTCACCAAAGCAATTTACTAGATCAACTTTAACAATATCAAAACATTTTTTTTATATGAAAAACTTTCTCTTCATTACTTGTAATTTAGTATGTTTGTAAGTGAAAGTGAACACATACAACTACATACATATAAAATGAACATCTTAAAATTACATAAAAAAGTTATAGTTAAGTTATATATATACGATTTTATCGGTTCCAAACAATGAAAGAATAGAATAACTGTAGTCACAAATCGCATAACCAATATTTAATTGGGACCCCAATTATTTCCAATTATTATGGATTCTTTTTCAGAGCAAAAATAAATTTTCATACAACTCTCGTATGAATACAACTTTGTAACAACTACTGACAGAGTCCAAAAGTTTAGAATTCAATAGTCGTCTATCATTGTCATGATAGTGCTGCATTTGGGATATGGGTTAAGTGGCTCTGATATGGTATACTATATATATGTAGCTTTGTGTTATAAACTTACGTACAATTTTTTTTTCTAGAATCCTCAACAGTGTATTTGATTTTTGTGTAGGACACAAACAAACTAAACTACACTTTATTACGGGAATTTGGTATAACGCGGTTGTACAGGAAAAAACTGTTATATTTTAAATATGGGCATATTAAGTTTGTCATTCCGTGTGTATGTGTGTAAAACCAAGAGGGAATCAATTATGATAAAGTATTTTTTTTTCTAGGATCAAAATCTAAGATATTTGCTATTTGCTTTATCTTTCCATCTGTTGGATACAGTTCATAATTATATAATTATAATTCCGAATATCATGTAATGTCATAATTATTATTGTTGTTCTAAGCAGATTGCTGTTTAAAATTCCAAAGTTTTTCAGTAGGAAAGAGGTTATAAACCGATATATCAGACAACTTCATCTTAATTTCCCCTCTAAAAATTTTAAACATAAGAAAATACTTCTTGATCATCCCGACGTTGGGTAAATACGTAAAAATATTAACAAACACCAGAACCAGTGACGCCAGCAAACCTCCTGGGGATTGGGCAAATTTCCCCACCACTACATCGCACATAGAGGGCGTTGTTCTAGCCAATGATATACACGAAACTGAATCATATAAATGGCTGGAATTAGAACGCAAACATAATTAAATAATCAAAAACAATGCTGAATAATAATCACTCACAGAGAGCTTTGTTAAGGTCCCATAATTCTTGTAGCGACAATGTGAAAGAATTTAAGAAAAAGGCCGCTGAAAGTAGTAGTTTTTGGTTAAGTATCATAGAATCAACAAGCGCAAGGAGATACTTGGATTATGTCATCAGAATATCATAAAAGATTCCCAAAGGGGAGAAGAATTGAAAGGGAAGGAATTGTAAAAGTAAAGCTCAGAATTTTAGTAAAGAGACAGAAAATATATTAAATCAAAGTCAAGTTAGTAGAGGAGAAGAAAGACAGAAAGATAGTTGCTGTCTCATTACATAAACTGTAAAGATATCTATTGAGCAGTCACGTCGCCAAACCTACAATTCCGGACAATCCGCTGCAGCGAGACGCTTCCAAAAAAGACCATTTGTAAACCACTAAAAACAGTGCAGAGACCGAATAAATAAAGAATAGTTTCCTTCTTATTCCAACAATTTCGGCAAAAGTCTTCCGAAAAATTAACAACGAAGTGACAGTGGTCAGATTGAAGCTGAGATGTGTTAAAAATCGAAATTATATTTGAATGTTACAAAAATAATCTCATCACATTGTCACATATTTTTAAATTTAACATTTAATTGAAACCGAATACCCATGACTCCAATTAGTCGAAACAGAAGAATGTTTTATATAAGGAGCTGCTGTCATGACAAACCATCACATGGAAACTTTAACAATGATAATTAATTTGTTTGAACAGAACAACTCAGGAAAAACAATCAAAATATTCGACCAGATAGGAGGTCATAATATTTCCATCATGAGAACGCGAGGACAACTGTTGCAAGCATAGTCAACAACTATTTAGCACACACGGAGACGCTTAGAAAACTGTTTAAAACTATTTAAATAGCAGTACATGAGAATTTATGGCTCTCATGTCTTCTATGTCGGACTATGCGTCTTCTTATTACCATTTGTTCCGATCGTTTTACAAAAAAGTGTATATGAAATGGACTTGATTCAGACTTTACCACAAATCCGAACCATTTTCTACTGCAGCCGGATTCATAAGCTGCCAGGACAATGGAGGACTTACAGCTAACAATGGGCAAAGATTTTTAAAATCTGCATTATACGATTCTTTAAAACATCTTCTGTATATATTTATATATAAATCGCATTGTCTCGGAATATATTAATTTCAGAGAGGGTATTTAAAATTCGACTTAAATGAGTGTAGAACGTCCACTTGCTTCTTTTATTTTAATTTTTTACTATCAAACAAACAACAACAAATATAAATAAAAAGTAAATGTTTGTAGTGAAGTATAAACTAACAAAATACCAAAAGAGTGTATCTAGTATGAGTGAGTGTGTGTGTGTGTAGGTTGTAAATGGGGGGTGCAAAAACAAACAGAAAAAAAATTGAAAAATAATTTATTGAAGTTGGTTTAGATCCTATTTCTTTTCAAACACTATTTAGAGACCAACACCAAAAAAAATTGAACATATTTACATCTATTAGAATAGCGTACATACAGTGATGGTCAATAAAATAGCGCTACTATTTTTTTTCTTTTTTAATTACTGGAGATTTATAGAACTCGGTTGTAATTTTTTATCCGTATGAATTTAATTAAACATTTTTTGTCAAACAAATTCTAATCTGTTCTATGTAGTGCTATTTTTTTGCTCTCCACTATATGTACATATTTACATCAATTACTTTAGTATGTGTATATGTAATACACATAACGAATATGTATGAAATTTTTATTTGTATGTGAATAAATATTTTACAACATGTTGTAATAAAGTGATCATTGATGGTTTCGATAGTAATTGCAACAATACAGCAACAGCCCAATACCAAATGATTGGAGTACACTTTGTCAGAAGAGTATTTAATAAAGTGCGTTGAATGTCAAACTTATTTATGTTACACACATACGAACACTCTCTCTCTCTCTCTCTCTCTGTAAACATTGAGGTTAAATGATACAAATAAAAAATCATTTAAAAATATTTAGATTCTTGTGTCACTTTACCCACAAATGATTGATGTATGCGTTCTGATATGCACATAGTTTGGAGGCACAAACAGAATTTCAGTGTAGAACGTTATTAAGATTATTTCACAATAATTTGGGATAAAATTTAAAGAAAAAGTGACAAAGAAGAAGTAACTGATAAAATGATTCAGATTTAAAAAAAAAATTAGACTGAAACAAACGAGCCAGCCCAGTGCTGTTTAATAACATTGAAAACAGTTTGACTGCAGACTTTTTTGTAGGACCAAATTGGGTTTTTGCGATTTTGATAAACATTTTTCTGGTCACTCACTTTAATCATATTAGGAAATATATTTATTTGTTTGACATTAAACATAACAACTAACATGTTTTACAAATGTCAAAAATGTCAAAATATACTTGGGTTAAAAGTTAAAATGAAAATTGTGTGTTAAGAATTTTTTGATCTTAATCTTTACGTCGGTGACCCAGAAAATTTATTTTCATCTTTCTACCTTTCAAAAAATTACCAGTAATAACTGAGATGGTATGCTTCTCAAGCAGCTGTACATTAAGAGAACAGTTCACTAGAATAAACCTGAATTAAACTGTAACTTCTACGGAAGTCGTTAAAGGGAAAATTCAATCTCCTAGAGTATGTACCTAGTACTCACTGTATAGGAACATTTTAGATAAGTATTTCAAGTTACAACTGAAATTAATGTTCAAAGACTCCTTCCTACGAGACCTGGAAAGTTGAATCTTGTGTGAACTTAAAGGTGCCATATTTGCAGATAAATAAATTTGACTGTCATTTCAGCGTCTTTATAGGGAAGTATGAAAAGTACAAGCGATTTTCAGATTCATGTTCTTTATCAGATTAAAACCAGTTAGAAAATCTCGTCATTTCATTAAGAAAAACAATTTGTATGACAGAATATAAAACGGAAATAGATTTCATCGCATTCAAACTATCAAAACAATTCCGAAAGATACCGACATTTGCCAATGCTGAATCGCAAAATCCTCTAACCAACACCCTGGAATAAGTGAGTATATTTGAAACATTCGCAACACCTAAAAGGAATGGGAGAGTCTCGGGAAAGTTATTTATTTAAATTTAAGAATAAATAAATAACTTTATAAAGTATATACTTCTATGCGATACATTGTCACAAGTTTTCAAGTTAAATGTTATATGATAACTCGTTACCAAAATCGAATTTTCAAAGTGTCATGTGGTTCCTTGGCAAATTTGAGATAAGTTCTCATTGCAAGGAATGTAATATAGCTGGTCTAAAAACGTTAGAGCATTGTCGTCTGAAATTTATTAAAGTTAAAGCGATTTGCTCAAACACTATAACAGTTAGAAGGAAAAAACAAATTTATAGATAAGATTTGTGGAGTGTTGAAGTCTTTTAAATCATATTTTAAATCTCTCACATTTAATGGAAACAAACTAAACATTCAATCAATGGGAACAAATCATTAGAACCGAAAATGTATCTGCAGAATTGCAGTTGGAAATTATTGAATTGCTTAGTAGGGTAATATTAAATAGAACATTGATGATGTGGATTGGGACTTACAGACTTTTTTCGAACTAGAAATGCTAAAAAACTTAATCAAAAAGTAATGACTAATGAACACTTTTTCACAATGCTGCAAATTGTTTCGACAAAACTGGATCAGGTTTCAGCTGTGACGCTTGAGATTATAGATAATTTGCACAGACAAGTGAATAGTGTGTTTTTTAGTTACTGTCTTTGGGTGTATGTGTGTGTCTTACGCAACGCGCATTTTGCTTTGTCTTAAATCCTCTATAAAGTTTTTTTGATTTTACATATTTGTCGTTATCTAGAATATCGCATTATTTGTGTAATGTAGTGATAAGGAGCATTTCTCATTATTCATATCCTGCAGAGGTGACTTCACTGTCTGATCATTCACTGATATTTTCTTGCTGACGATTCCGGTCAGGGCACTACTTCGATGATCAAGGTACTTCTTGGATAATTTATTTGGAGAAGAAATAAACCAACAATATTTTAGTAAATTTGTATCTCTGTTAGAATTTCTAAAACTTTGTAAAAAAGTTAACCCACTACTGATCAAAAGGGATCTTCCATTAAATCTTAATTATCATATATTAAGGTGAGACTAAGGAAATTTTGTTAGAAGTGAACATCTTGATTTTCAAAGGATCGCTAGAGTCAGACTATAAATACATATATATTAACTCAAATATCTCGTATGAGTTAGAGCTTAACGGAAACTTTGGAAGACACCTGTCATTTGTGCTCACAAATTACTATAATTAATTGAAAAAATTAATTACTTCTTACGTTTTGATAATCTTAATTTAAAATTATCCAATAAATTATTTATCCTTCACAATATTTTTATTTACTGCTCAATTAGTTTCACTTTCAATCAATAACGCGAAGACGACGGAAAAAAAACTTTTCAACCAATTTTTCATCTTAAAACCACAAAAATTATTTTTTCGCGATAAACATCGAACTCATGGGGAAAAAATAATCCATATTTTACAACTCACAATTCCAAAGTACTGTAAAAATGGATGGGGAGTTGTTGTTGTTGTCGTTGTAAGTGTATAACATATCTCATATATGTATGTATGTATGTATGTAAATATGTGTAGCAATTGTGTTGTGTTGTGTTACACATTGTATTTTGTCTACTTACCGCTACAGAATTTTTCATATCAGCAATTGCTGATGCAAATTCAGAAAAATGCAATTCTGGACAATAAATAATGGGAGCCAATAAATCTCCAGATTTACGTCCAGCTTCCACAGACTTTATTTCCCATTCTTCGGAATTTGTCAATATGGCACCATGATATTTGCCCGTAGCAATACCCTGCAAAAGACAAGTGAAACAAAAAAAACAAAAACAAAAATTAAAAAGATGAAATAAAAACAAAAAAATTAAGTCAAAGTCAAACATTGAATGAAGAGTGGAAAAGTCAATTTAATGCCGTTGTAAACTTATACACACACGCATACGTATATACACATACCTAAATAAATATACATTTTGTTATACTTATACATGCACACTTTGGGGAAAAAATGCAACCAACACAAAATGTGAATAACAAAAAAAATCATCATCATGAATTATTTGCATTTCATGTTTAAGATTGAGTCAATGAGCAAGTGAATGATTGAGGAAAGGAGAGAAGAGGAGAAGTCATTGCAAAGAGGAGAAATTGTGTGAAACCAGCTAAAAGTTAAATGATGATATTGCCAATGGGGGCATAAAGCAAAATATAAACCAGAACACACAACAACAATGGCAGACAGACAAAACATCGCATTGCAAACTCAATCCAATCCAATCCAACCAACCCAAGACAAGACAACATAAGCCAAACCATTGGGGAATTTACCAACTACAATTGGGAAAATCCATCCACAACACATACTTGCCATCACCACTACCACCACCACCACCACCATAATAATTTTTGATGCACTAAATCATTAAATGCTGGAGCACTAGATATCAATGAACTTAAAATTAGTTAAACATTCAGCATTACAAATTAAATATTTAAAACTTGAAGCATAATTGATAAACAGAATTAATTTAGTTGTTTTTTTTTTATTTGCAACATTAAGTGAATTAATCATCGCACCAGTGACATATATAGTTCGCTTAGAAGACTCACGAACTCTTTTGACATGAGAAACATTTGAATACTGTGAATGGTGTTCGTGAGACAGCGGAAGAACAACCGATTGAGATATGAACTGATCACTATAAGCGTATGCTCTAGGAAAATATCCTCTCTATAACAATCGAGACACATGATGGAGATAAGAACTCAATTTAAACATATTTACAGGAAATGAATTTCAAGATGGTGAAGGCAACTCTGCAGAGCTTCTTAAAAACTCTTTGAAAACTTAAAATTTGGTCAGTTAATGAACGGAGGGTGTGAGAGTAGGGAAAACATAGTATCTGCATGTGGAAGATAGGGAACTCGATGGAAACCTTCGCAGAGTTCCTGAAAAACAACCGTCCATTGAAAGAGATTTCATTAATAATCATTCTCAAATTATAGGATATTGAAGATCTACTGAAAGGGCTAACGGAGCTCTTTCAGTTGTTAACAAGGTAATAACGCTAATAATTTGCAAATGTATATATGTAAAATATATCAGACAGAAATAGAATGGATTACAGCCAGCCTATGGATTATTGATGAGCAGAATGTAGAAAGAGGCTTAGGTTGTGTTCTAGCTTCCGTTATTTAGCATAGTTCCATATATCTTCCTTATAAGAGCTAATGGTGTGGAGGGTATATTGTGGGAATAGCAAGATTGCAAACCAGCAAGTTCAGATATATCCAACAGAGTTGTATTCTATAACAAACCATTATTTAACATTATTCTGGAAAAACACTTGAAAACTAATACGAATAGTGTGGGAACTGCAATGTTGCGAAGAATAAAGTGAATTATTGAACAAAATTCTCGGACAAAAATGGTACGAAGTCCACAAGGTCGCTTTTAAGATTTAGATTTCGCAAATGAGATATGACTATTGGCACTAGGCTATTCGGATTTGGAAAAACTTAGAATGCAACAAATCTTGATATGATTAATGATGCCAAGCATTTGCAAAACGACGCAGAAAACTATGCTAAATTATACGATCTTGGCTAGAATAGGCAAAAGGAACCCAAGCGATTAAAATAAAAATACAAAAATGCTGTTGCATCGGCACACAGATAGTCTTAAGACATCTCAAGAATTGTTATGGACAGGTAACTGCAAGAAAACAGAACAAGAAATTAAAGAGAAGTAAAAACGTAAGAGATATGTTCAGGAATTCCATTGAGGAAATACTTATATTATTAATATAATTTGGTAATTTTTGCTTTGGAGATCCGTATAGTATTATGCCCATCTCCAAATCAATTGGAAGACACCTCAAGAATGTTCATGCTTATTTCGTTAAAAAGTACTCACTATTTCTAAAGTTACAGAATTATGAAAAAAAAATCGTTCTGGGACCATTGTACTGTGTTCCAATCATAAATTTTCAAAACCACTTCAGAAATTGATCAATTATTTCCACATACATTTTCAGTTTTACCTCTTAAAGCCAAAATAATTTATAGATTTATTTCTAACAAATCATTTTTAAACCATTTTCACCACATTTAAATGCCAAACAATATAAAAATCGCCATATTTCAAATAAACACCGTTAAACAATACATTTTGTCGTTATTTCAATATTTTATATCAATTAAATTACAAAAAAAAAAACAAATTATTTAAGTTTTCTTCTATAAAATGGGAAAAAAATTTATTTCATTTAAACAAAAAACATATTTTACATTTATTGCATTTAAGTGCACAAGAATAACAAAAAAAGGTAGCGGAAAAGTGCAGAAAATTTGTTAAATTGCAATAAATAATAAATAATTATAAATGTATTGATTCAGTGAACCATTAAATGATTCCGACTAAATACAAAAAAAATTTAAAACGATTTCAATAAAAAAAACACCCAAAGAGAGAAAAATATGACTTACAAGCAGCAAACAAAAAAACTGAGATTCATACTTCAATACAGTGCCGAATAAAAGTAAATAATCATAAAATAAAATCTTATTAAGGAGAAACATATTTGGAATATTTTTATGCATCACTGTTAACGGAAACATAAATTTGACAAAACACACTCTCACATTTTTATAGTTGGCCAATACATTGGCAAAATAATATTTTTTGTTATAACTTCATTTGCATAAAGTGCATAATATAAATATTAGGGTGGTTCGAAATAGAAAATTTTGATGTACAAAATTCCTTAAACGAATATTTGGAATTTTTGAACACTTCAAAAGAAGCCCAACGGTTCAAATTTCCTTTAGATTTATATGCCACATAGGCCATGAAGATCGCTGAAGGAAAATGATAGGGACTTTAAAGACAGAAAAGAAACCTTGTACATTCAATCCAAAGCAAAGTTCAAAATGGTAAATCAGAAATTCAACATAAAATTTAGAGACCTGTAATATGAAACGGAAATTAAAAACTAAATTTTCACTACTTTAGCATTCACGCACAATCAAAATCAAAATAGCCAATTTAAAAAATTAAGACTTTCTAAGGAAATCGGTCTTGGAGACACGTCAATGTTCCCTGAAACTGTCCCCAATTTATAATCGAGCGATTTTACATCTACTCCAATAGAGATTAAATCTTCAGATGTTATGAATACTGGAACATTTTTTCGGATCTGTTTTCACTTCACAAACTGTCGCAAAGACTTGCGCGACTGTCGCAAAGTTTGCGGTCTATGTTTTGTCCGGATGGATTTCACGAACATCACTGACGTGAATTTTTAATAAAGATTTGAATTTACACACTTACACTGATCTATGGGCTCCAAAGTTAACAGAACTTGCCAAGCGTAGTCAATACACTTACAAACGGTTTGGAGGGACTATCCTTTATCTAGAGATGACAATCCTGAGTTATAACAAAGGGAGACATATTGAAGACTTATGAATTAGAGAACAAAGATTAAGCTACGGGCAAACTGTCAGGTAGGGTAATTTTTTGACAAACACATTTAACTCACACGAAAAGTGTTCACATATGTATGACTGTAACAGTTGTCTTGAGATGTATCCATCCAAAAGATACGATAAATTCATCTTTATTTTGCACCAGATAAATCATTCTGTATGTTAGTTATAGGCTTCCTAATGAGTGTAGGCCGAAATCGTGCGAATTCTGAGAACTGTGGATTTGACAATGGAGTATGTGAATGCGGTGGTCAACATCTACGTTGACAGTCATGCAGCATTTGTCCTATTACTGGTATGGAAGTGTGGGCAGATTTTTGTAAGGCTAATCGACACTCACATAGACAGATTTTGCTGGGTACAAGGACACTACGACATCATAGAATGAAATATTGGGTTATTGTAGGTCGGCACTCAACACGTCTGGTGACTGTGAACGAGCCTCCTTTATGATTCTTCCATGCGATAATGGATAACGCATCGGAGAGAACTCAGCCCAAATGAACAAATATGACTAACTGCAGGATATCAAGGACTCAATGTACCAAATTTTGATCTGCTCGCTGAAACTTCTGGGCGTTGAAAGATTCTTTCTAAGGAGAGACATATAAGTCATATAGGGAGACAGCGGTGAATGGTGGAACATTTGCAGGATGTGAGAAGATGAGGATGAGGTGGAGACAGTAACTGTAACTGTTTAGGGTACTTTGCTTGTTAGGATCACAAACTGGGTAAGAAGATTCTTCATATATCTTTCTTTATCTTCTCTATTTCTTTACAGCACATCAATCCTGCTTAAAAGTTGAAGTAAACAGTAGATCATTAATATCACTATCTGAAGGTGTATATATGTATTGTGTCAGCAATATATACCCTCCCCTGCTTGCTTACCTACCTACACTTTAGTTATATATATTATAATTTTGAACCTCTATTCTATTCAAGTCATATACCCTAATAGTATAACTATTCACTAAGGAATAATAAATGTAAAATATATCGCAAAATATTGCATTTAGACAATCACAATATTTTGAATTCAAACCAAATATTTTGTCGTAAATAAATAAAAATAAAAAATGTTTAAAAAGAACATTTTTTTCTCAAATGAACAAAAACTATGTACATACGTAAGTACAGCTGCGGTCAAAATAATAGAACCACTCAGATGTCACATCTTCATTGCTGATTTGTAGTTTTGTTGGTGAATATTTTTATTACAATTTTGTAGTCGTGCAATTCAAATTATATTCGTTGTGGTCGAAAAACTGTGGCCACACCTTTAATGGTTCATCGCATTTTACGTCAAATGAAGAAGGCGACATTTATTTCAGCAGCAGAGATTGAAGAATAATTAAACCTGTTAGTAAGTACTGAAACTATATCAGAAGACTTAGGGAATATAATTTGAAAACCCATAGATCATGAAAAGTCCTCCTCTTAAATGCTCCGTATGTCTCAAACAGATTAAAGTTTGCTAAAATTCTGTGTAGCGATGAGTCTAAAATATTTTTTATTTGTAAGGAGGCCCCTTAGCAAGGAATATAATTAAAGAAATTACAACAAAAACGTTCAATGGTATGGAAGTCCTTTCGTACTATGGTGTTTGACCCATTTACCGTATTAAAACTATTGCAGAAGTGTTAGAATATATGAAAATATTAGACGAAGTAATGCTACTATACAATAGCATTTGCCACTGATTTGGGCCATACAACAAGACAACGTTCCGAAAAATAACAGCAAAATAGCTAAAAAGTGGTTCCAAAATAATGGATTCACTGAAATAAAATGACTTCCGGATGTAAATCCAATCGATAATTTGTCAATATATGTAAAAAGAAAGGGGTCGTTAATTAAACGATCTTTGAGCCACTATAGAACAGGTATGGAACTCTATTATTCTGGAAAAGTGCCACATTGTAATAAATGCAATAGGAAGATGAAATGACCTCTCCAGTCTCCATTCTCCATTCATTTGCCTACATATGTATAAAAGAAGAAGGAATCGGTAATTAAACCGACCAATAATAGCGATCTTTGAACCACTATAAAGCAGGCATGGAACTCGTTTATTCTGAAAAAGTGTCAGAATGTAAAAAATTCAATAAGAAGGCGATCTTTGACTGTTATTACTAACAAAGGAAACACTACAAAATGCTTAGAATTTTATCGAATATTATTGGCTTTTTGTTATATGAAAACGGGTAGGGCTATTATTTTGACACCAAGTTTTATCAATAATTCTGGAAAAAATAAATTTTAGGAAAGATAATGAATAGAAATACTTTACATTCCAATGGCTTTTATGACTTATTAAAGAAGATGTATAAATATGGTGCTATTATTTTGACCGCAACTGTATATTTATATTTAAAAAATATGTTAAGAAAAAGATTTATTATTGTAATTGTTATCCCAAGTGTATAATGTATGAAAAACCACATACATACTCATAATGTGCTATTTATATACATATATATACATATATATATATGTACATATATATTTATATCAATATGTTTAAATCTAATACATTATATACATAAAAACACTTGTTGTTCATTCGTTTGTTTTTTTCAGAATCCAGAAAAAAATGTTTCTTCAAAAATTTATTGGTCATTTATGGTAAATAATCGAGTGGAGTGAGACCAACTTGAATACAAATAAATAAATATTTATGTACAGATAATCGATAAAGGAAATTTTAGAAATGAAAATTGTTTTTAAATTACTTTTTTATTTGCAGATTTTTAGTTTTTAATGGAAATCAAAATTTTCATTAATTTACCAGAACTCAATATACAGCTGCGGTCAAAATAATAGCACCACATAAATACGTGTTCTTGTTTTATGATTTACAACACCTGTTTTCAACTATAACAAAAAGCCCAAACTAAATAATTGTTGTTTATTTTTTTATTATTTATTACATTCTGGCACCTTTCCGGGATAAAATAGTTCCATGCCTGCTCTGTAGTGGTCCAAAGATCGCTATTATTAATCGGTTTTATTACTGACCCCTTCTTTTATACATGTGAAGACAAATTATCGATTCCATCGAGAGACTGGGAGTCCATTTCATTACAGTAACTCTGAAACCACTTTTAGCTTTTTGCTGGTATTTTTCGGGGCGTTGTCTTGTTGCATAGCCCAAATCAGTGGTATTCCTTCAGATGCATACAGTAGCATTACTTCGTCTTATATGTTAATTTTTTATTATATTCCTTCCTGGGTTGTCTTATTACAAATGAAAATATTTTAGACTCATCGGCCTACAGATTACAAATCCCCCTTTTCAATATGCCAAACCAAGTAAAATTTAGCAAACTCTTATCTATTTGAGATATTCGGAGCAGTTAAGAGGGGTACTTTTAATGAACGATGAACCATTAAAAGTGTCGCCACAATTTTTCGTCCTCGTCCCCCAATTTTAATTTGTAGGTTGTGGTATATCTAATCAGTTTATTTGATTATCCAATAATATTTCTTATTTCGGCAATAATTTTGTTCATTAGAACCATGATTTTTAATGAATTCTCGACTTTCTGAAGTACATTATTTAGAACACCCATTATTTTTGGATTATTTTTTGTCCACACTGAAGGGACATAATTCGTGATAGTTTAAAGTGAATGTCAGTCACCATATGTCTATACTTTCCATTCGTATTTTTAGGGCAATGTAGACTGCAAAATATACTGGAAAAGTGTGCAAAATATACTGGAATAGATATGGTGGTTTTAGCAATGTGTGATTTGAATGGAAACTCTACAATGTAAAATTGCAATCCAATCTGTTTCGGCATCTGAAGGCGAAGGTTACCGAAGTATAATCAATAAACGGACATAAATATATACCAACTATTATTGTTGTTATCGCAACTCTAATTAAATCTTTTGGAATAGTGTGATATTGCTCACATTGTACACTCAAGTGATCGATTTGAGTGGCTACGACGATCAATGCTACTGTGACAATTGATGGTAGCATCGGCTTTTTTAGTCTTAAATGAGAATTTGATAAAATTCAAGGGAGAAAAATGCTTTAGTTCGTTGGCATTTACTCATCACATGGAAGAAACGCGACCACGCCTTGTCTCTCATTGAGGTGTACAACGCCTTCTCACTGATGGCTCTTAAAATGGGGACAAAGTTCATGGAGGTGTCCTTATTTAGAAATTCAACATTCGAATGTATTTTAAAACTTCCGAACGAATACTGTCATCTTTTATTGCGCTGCCCTGCCTTCGGGGTCTATAATTGTGTTTCTTTGGCTCCAATTCCTTCCAGTATCTAACAACTGATGTGGGGATTTCTGTGGTTTTATTCGCAATTGCGTACGGTTATATGACCGCATTACTCCCTATACTTTTTCTGTGATACTGATTACTGAATTAAAGGGAACTTCAGGACCCGATTAATTCGTAACAGTCTGATGAACTAACCTAAGTGCTTCGATTAAGGGCAAATATTATTTATTGAATATAAACCAACTTTTATAACGAATGTAAAAATTTAAAATATCGAAAAAATGTCCCCATGAAAGGAGTATAGGGTTCCATATAAATCATATATAACTAATAAAATATCAGAAAAACTGATAAACCTGGTTTATTTAATTACTTTACTGGCGACACACGTTCGCCTAACTGAAAATTTCTTCAAAATTATTAATTCAATATCGGTCTAAACGAACATCGAACATGAACGATGTATTTAATTGCATACACCAATTAAGAAATTTTACGTATTTATAGGTGTAATGAATTTTATCCCTAATTTGTTTCATGTTCTATTTCAGCGAATTATTACTCATTCTCGGTTTTGGGCATTTGTTTTATTAATTGAATATAATTTTATTGTTTTTTTTTATAAGAATTTAAAATGAGTTCAAATATAATTTTTATTTATGTTGAAAAAAATTAATTTTTATTGTTTTTGTTTATTCTAGTATTAATCTATTTAGTATGAATGAAGAAAATTCAATTCATTCAAATATGCACACATACACACATGTATTCATTCATTACATCCCTTCAAACAGTTGGAAGTTAAAATTATTGCAGACGTCACTTCTTAGTAACTTTTAAAAGATTATGGGAAGATTTTTGCAGATTTACAAAAATAAATTACATTTTTTATTGTCACTTCATCTTCTTGGAGTATATAAGGAAGTGTCTTCCACAAATTGTTCAGAAGATAATGATCTTCTCGAAGTTTATAAAGAAATGATTTCCAGATGTTATTTAGAAGATATTACAGGTATAACAAAAAAAATACATTACATATTGCCACTTCATCTTCTTGGAGTATAGATGGAAGTGTCTCTTAGAAGTTGTTCAGAAGATAATAGACAATTTATAACAACAAAATACATTACAAGCGACACTTGATCTTCTCGGAGGTTATAAGGAAGTGTCTTCCGAAAGGTGTATAGAAGATAGTTGATAATTTATGAAAACAAAATATGTTACTATATACTATCATCTTAGAGTATATAAAGAGTGCCTTCCAGATGTTACATCCAGAAGTTATTTAGAAGATATAACAGGAGTAACAAAATACCTTATTATTACCACTAAATCCTCTTGTATATTTTGAGTATAGGAAGAGTCTTCCAGAAGTTGTTTAGAAGTTTCAAAGGAATATTGCTGCCACCACTTTTAAGAATAAGTTCGACTCAGAATCAATTTCTGAGTCTTTTTAACAATGCCCGTGAAACCTGGCATGTGTCATTATTTTGGCCCAAGGACGATATCTATTGAAATTGGTGATTGTGGGCCGATTATTTCACCTTGCCTCTAAACATATGTTCCTCACGGAATGGGCTTTTAAGGTCATATAATCCCTGATCTAATAGTATTCAAAAATGATTTACCAAAATATACGAGGATCGGTCTATTATTTCTCATACGTAACTCTCGTTAAAAATAACAAGGACTTAAATCTCATATATACGCAAATATTGTAATAAGAGTTGATCAAATTAAGATAAATATAAGTAAAAATCGATGTGCGAAATTTTACGAGGGTCGTCATAATTTCATCTAGCTCCTGTATTAACTTCTAGGTCACTTTCTGAAGTGGCTGATTAGAATCGTCGGGAGCCCCTTTTAAGAGGAGCAGTTGAAGATACCTTAGGCGATGAATTTCAACCTCTGAAGGACTCTTCTAAGCCACTTTCGCAACAAAAAATGTTTACAGGGATAAATCATTAACATACACATATGCACATACACATTGCGTAGAGTTTGTATTGCATTTCTAATTGTCTGAAATTATAAAATGCAAAAAGGAAAAAAGGCAGTAAAAGCTTAAAAATATGCTGCTGCATTTTGAATAAATTTATTCAATTGTTTTTGTGTATTTGTGGGTTAAAATGTAAACAAGAAGAATGAGTGCAACAAGAAAAAAAAACATATAATAATCTGTGGAGGTTTTTATTATAAAAAATGAAAAATAAATAAAAATCAAATAAAAGCCATTTTTACAATTATACAGTCCCGAACAAAACTATTGGCACAGCAAGCATTTTTTATGTTTTATCTTAATCTTTCTGTTAGTGTAACCAAGCAAAGGTAGTTTAACTGATACTCTTTGTGCTAAATACACAAAACATACTTTTAATAGAACAAGTAAGAATGCTGTTCGGCTATGTTTGCCTATAATTTTTTTCTATTGAAGCGATTTTGATAATTTTCGGAAATAAAGTACATATAGCCCGATTTGCCGATATACAAATGACAATTTTAGGAAAAAATTTTCTTAAACTTAGAGGATGTCTCAGATATCGGTGTATATCTTTTAATATACTGAACCGATTTTGCTGATTTTAAATAGGAAACTTCTCAGGACTATAACAAATACTCAAGCCAAATTTCATTGAACTCTGTCAATTATTGTGGATGTGAGCATGCCAACAACAGACAGACGAACGGATAGACGGACGGATAGACGGACGGATAGACGGACGTACAGACGGACGGATAGACGGACGTACAGACGGACGGATAGACGGACGTACAGACGGACGGATAGACGGACGTACAGACGGACGGATAGACGGACGTACAGACGGACGGATAGACGGACGTACAGACGGACGGATAGACGGACGTACAGACGGACGGATAGACGGACGGATAGACGGACGGATAGACGGACGGATAGACGGACGGATAGACGGACGTATAGACGGACGGATAGACGGACGGATAGACGGACGGATAGACGGACGGATAGACGGACGGATAGACGGACGGATAGACGGAAGGATAGACGGATGGATAGACGGATGGATAGACGGACGGATAGACGGACGGATAGACGGACGGATAGACGGACGGATAGACGGACGGATAGGCGGACGGATAGACGGAAGGATAGACGGACGGATAGACGGAAGGATAGACGGAAGGATAGACGGACGGATAGACGGAAGGATAGACGGACGGATAGACGGAAGGATAGACGGACAGATAGATGGACGGATAGACGGAAGGATAGACGGACGGATAGACGGACGGATAGACGGACGGATAGACGGACGGATAGACGGACGGATAGACGGACGGATAGACGGACAGATAGACGGACGGATAGACGGACGGATAGACGGACAGATAGACGGACGGATAGACGGACGGATAGACGGACGGATAGACGGAAGAATAGACGGACGGATAGACGGACGGATAGACGGACGGATAGACGGACGGATAGACGGAAGAATAGACGGACGGATAGACGGACGGATAGACGGACGAATAGACGGACGGATAGACGGACGGATAGACGGACAGAGCAAAATCGACTTAGATTTTGATATGATGCAAGAATATATGTACACTATGGGGACTGAGGTGATTCCTTCTTGGCGATACACACGGAATGACAAACTTAGTATATCCTCTTCACTGCTGGTGATGAAGGGTATAATAAGTTGTTAAAGAAAAAAGTCATCAAAGATGCGAAAAATTATTTTATGTCAGTTCTAATCGGTCAAAATCACAATTTGTTT
The DNA here is from genome assembly GCA_004302925.2 of Cochliomyia hominivorax. NCBI lineage: Eukaryota > Metazoa > Arthropoda > Insecta > Diptera > Calliphoridae > Cochliomyia > Cochliomyia hominivorax. Next base: position 58,175,921 of record PYHX02000467.1, read on the forward strand.
ATATAAATTTTAAAGAAACTCTGTAAAACCAATAATGGGCCCAAAACAAAAAGAAACTATCAAATCTGAAAAGTAATATTGTACCTAAATAACCAAGGTAATGGAACGAAGACCTTTCTCTATGAGAAGCGTAGTGAATCGTTTTAAAGGATAGTCAAGTTTCAAAAATTATAATAGACCCAAATTGCAGCTTAAGACCAACAGGAATATTACAAAAATATTGACTCCATTACTGTTCAAGAGCGCTGCTTGAAGCTGATTATAACAGTCGACTTACTAAACATTAAACACTATTTTTTCTCCATAAACCAAATTAAGCGTTTTGAGTATGCGCATGAGTTTAAAAGTGGTCGTATTAAATTTTCAGGTCCATTTCTCCGATGAAAGCAAATTTAATATACTTAGTAATGATGGCCAAATTACTGTTCTTAGAAATCCCAATACAGGAAAAACAAAATCTTTCTCGTACTGTTAAATACGGCGAAGGTGGAGTAAAGGTATGAGCTCTTTTGTCATCATAGACTGCATTACGGATACTACAGTTTTTCTTTAAATATTTTTAATTTTTAAGATTTCACATTCACACAAGACAACGATCCAAAACATTCTGCCCATGATGTCCATATGTGGTTAATTTATATTGTGGCTCATGAGCTACCGCAGTCATCACAGTCTCCAGATCTCAATCCAATTGAGCATGTGTGGGAAGACTTGAACAAACGAGTCAAGAATGGACTTATTTCAAATAAATCTGATATTCAAAAGGCATTAAAGGAAGAATAAATAAAAATCGGAAAGAAGTTACAAGAAATTTAGTCTATTCGATGGTAAAGGTTTTGAATGAAATTATAAAGCTAAAAGGTTTGATCACTAAGTAAAATATTTTTTTATTAGGTGTACCAATACTTTTGTTCGACAAAAACGAGTTTTAAGTGCAATAAAAATGAATTAGAAAAATTATTTTTGAAAAATCTACTTGCGTTATATACTTCATTGGTGAAGGTAATTCCAAAGACATTTTTTATTCGTGTGAAAAGTTTTGAAAGGACTAAAAATTGGGAATAAAGAAAAAACACATACTGTGCTAATAGTTTTGAACGAAACTGTATATGTTAAAAAGAGAAAAAATAGAGTTAATTTTAATTATATTCGATTGTGAACGAATCTTAAGTACCCAACACGGGTAACAATTTAAAAATTTCAAATAGCTTCTCTAGAATACTAAAAAGAAGGAAAGTAATGACAAAAGAATGACAGGCATAAATATTCATCTAAAAGCAGTCACGTTCATCTAAAAGCAGTCACGCTCCTAAACCCTAAACCCTAAACTCTCATGGATTACACCAGCGAAAGGAACAAGTTTGTTAATTATCTTGGTGCTGTTTTGGTTTGTTTTTGAGTGGATTAAACTAAAGGTTGAACAAATGTCGTGTATCATTTGGTCCTTTGCCACATGCAGGACATATGTTTTACACGGCGCTATCAATACGAGACCAGTAGCCTATTGCTCCATCCCGGTGTCACTTGTGCCAGAAGTGCACTTGTAGACCACGGCAAATTCTGTTCATTTTTGCAATAAACTATGGGCGGTCTCGAAACAAAGCATTTATTCGGCAACTTAAAGTCACGACATTTGTGGGGACTCTGTGAATTTTGTTCAAAGCTGTCATATATAAATTTCGAGCAATGAAAATAACGGAACTATCTTTGTGGCTCTTGACTTGCCTAAAAGCTTTACTGCTCTCAGCCATGCTACAGTCAACTTTGTCAACTTTTTCTGCCTCTAGAAACTTCTAATACTTTCTTCTTGAGTTTGTAAAAAATTATTGCAACAAAATCCACACGATCAAGCGATAAAACCTTATGAAAACTCTTTGACAACTTTTCAAGTAAGAGTGGACTAATGAAACTATCGTACCTTTTGTAAATTCTTAAAAAAAATTTAGCAGAAAGATTGTCCTCAAAAATTAGTAATAAAAGACACTTAAACGGGAGTCTTTTTAAACCTATGCCCTTCGTTTGATCATGGACGACATGACACTTGCCACCTATTTAGCTGCCAAGCGCACACTAGCTGACTGAGTCCCACGGATTTAAAGACCAACCCAATTGAACAAACACAAATTTTCAATTGCTCATTGAAATACATCTCAGTTGGTACTATAACGGAATCCGAGGTGGATTTGATAGCACATACTATACAAGATGCGTTAGACTAGACGTTAGCATAAATTCGCACTCTGCCTTTTGTTTTTTAACTCGCCCTTAAAGTGCAAAAGAGATTCTCTATGAGATTTAAGCCAAGGGACTGTGGTGCCTCAATCAAGACTTAAATCTTACTACCTGATAACTCTTATCGCTTATCTTAAACTTTGATGAATGTTTGAGCGACAGAATATAGACCATGATTAATCACAAATAGAATAACAAATTTATTAAAGGCAAATTCACTTCTAGAAATGCTGTAGGATATAAAAAATTTTATTTACTTTTTTTATAAAAATTTTTTACTAAATAACAGCTATTTTTAGTTATATAAAAGAAAAATAAAGTAAAATCGTGTTTTTCATTAGAATAAATTTATTTCTTTGCACTTTAACAAAAACCTAATTTATTTATTCAATGTTTTACACTCAATTTTTGTTTTATTCACATTCAATTTCTTCTTTGCCCACCCTTATTTAGGGATTCGCATAAAATGTATATCCTTGAACTGATTTTGGAACATTTAATATCGTTGCACTTTTTATTTACACCCCCTTCGTTGTAGCACAATGCAAAATATATGAATGCATAAACTTAAAAAGAGTGTGATGAAAATATTTAATTTCAAAAATTGTTTTATTAACTTCAAATTATAAAATTCAATTATAATTTTATTTTGATACTAAAGAGAGAGAGAGAGAAAGTTAAAATATGGAGAAAGATTAAAAAACTTTTAACATACGTATATGTGAATAAAAACGAAACCACTTAACTTACAATTTGAATTTTTATTACAACTATTGATGAAAATTTAAAACATTGTTCGAACAAGTAGTACAAGTCCGTTTAAATCTTCCACACTTTTGGACACCTTTTTTTTGCTCAATTGTTTTTTAACAAGAGCTCAATATCTCTCCACTGGCCTTAGCTCCGAATAGTTTGAAGGATTTGCCTCTCTTGGTGCAAGTACCACATCATTGTTCTTGTACCACCCAAGGTATTGTTTGCCATAGTGACTGGATGCCAAGTCAGGCCAAAAATATGTAGACACATTATGAAGTCTTATAAATGGAGGCAGACTTTTTTGCAAACATACCTTTTGATATAAATTTCGGTATTTATAGAGCCTGTTGTAACAAATGTTTGGCTTCTTTTGCCACAATTTTCCAAGAACTTTTTGGGGAAATTTTGATTGCTTTTGGGTTCATAACTTCTCTTTGACATTCCCACGAGCATCAGGAACATAACAAAAAAATTGCGAAAAATCTGCCTCAACATTTGTTTCGCCATCCATTAAGAAGCAAAATCATCTTTAGAAATTTTAATTCAATTTCCTTGCTCTGTTTTTTGGTCCCTAATTTTTTAGAAAAGTTCCTACCAGGTACTCTTTGAGCCTTGTATGTTTTTAATCCTGCATTTGCTTTAACTTTTTGTCCCAATAAGCCGACACTGAGATAACCGGTCCGACTTCCTGTCGGATGTGTTGGGAACCCTTTTAAAAATGCTTTCTAATTTTTGGCTTTAGAACCATTATGTAAACCCTTCATTCTACCTGATACAGATTTCCTATCGACGGAAAAATTCTCCCGGTAATTTTTAATAATATTGAAAGCGGGTTGACGGCAGACTTTTAAATACTTGGCAAACTTTTGTTAAGACCAAGTTGACTTTTGTTGAAAACATTCAATAATTTTAGTGCGCACTTTTTTCTGCCAACTCATTTTAAACAGATTAACTATATATTAATTTGTTTGACATTAAACATGACATATGACTGACTTGTTTGACAAAGGTAAATTGATAAAACATATGTTCAGAGTTTTTCGGTCTCACTTCTTATACTCCAACTTCTCATATACGTACAAAACTTTATTTTTTAATTTAAAAAATACTGTAACGTTTGATTATTTGACTGTATTTGCATGAAATTTAAAAAATTTTGTACACTGGTGCATAAACCTATAAACGCGTTAACTGTTTCTCTATTGTTGTTTTACATATGAAACAGTCATTTGAGCCATCATTTCACCAAACCTCTATTTAATGTTGGAAATCACTCTTCGTTTTTAAGGCCCTTTATTTTATAATCTAAATGCCTGTGTAAATTCTCTCTCTTTGACTCCCATCTGCTATTGAGCTTCAGTGTGGGTTGTTAGGTTAAATATCTTAAATAACATAAATATTGTCTTAATATTTTCGACAATTTAAGAACTTTACTTAACACATTTAATCTTGTTAATTAAATTTAAAACAGTTTCGAAAAAAAGTAACTTAAATAATTTTTTCCTTTCAAAAATAAAGTGTATGATGAATGGGAAAATAATTTAAATGTGAAATATAAACAATTAGAGCGCAATTTCAAAAAGCTAATTTTTAAACGGAACTAGAATTTGGTAGGATTTAACAACGTCAATGTTTCATTTTTCTTTTTGAGCAATAGAAATATGCATATTGATGTATGAATGTGGATGAATGTAATACGTAAGTTTGAGTATAACGATATTCATATATACAGTATTGTTGGAAATCGAAACATCCTTTAGCAAGTATGTACATATAGAATAATGAAAAAATGCCTCATTTATACGTATAGATTATAATAACAATAAAAATAAATTCTACTCTTTGAAAGTCATTGAAAAATATTAAAAAATACTCTTAAAAATCGCTGTTCGAAACCTAAGCATCTTTTAATATTTCGTATGATATAAATTGTTTCTAATAATCTCAGTACACATTTAAAGTACCAATGAGGATTCAAAGTGGTGACGAATACAAGACGTAAATCCCATTAGACTATAAGTAATCTACTAATCATTAAGGCATCAACAGATGACAGCAGACTGATCGCCTGCTTAGTAGGAAGATAAAATTGATTACAGTAACTAAACGAAACAAACAAAAACTATACTCGAAGTGGTATTTCTTACTCTGCATAGTTAGCATATGACTGTACATTGAAGCATTGAATATGAAAAATTCGAATTTACCACTCAATAAAACAGTCATTTAATTTGTTATAGTCCAATCGATATGATTTTTAGTAAAATCAAATATAAAACAAGTAAGAATGCTTTATTCAGATATGCCGAATCTTCAAAACCCTCCACCACAAATACGTTTGAAGTAAATATGTTATGTTTCTTACATACAGTTAAAGAACATATGTACTTACAAACGCATGCAATATATGAAAGATTTTTATATAACAAAGGAAATTTCTCAGGACAATAACAAATACTCAAGCCAAATTTCATTGAGCTCTTTTAATTATTATGGATGTGAGAGTGTCAACAACAGACAGACGAACATGGATAAATATACTCCGATTTTGATTTGATACAAAAATATATATACACTATGGATGTTTGATGATTCCTTTTTTAGCGTTGCAGATGGAATGACAAAATTTATGCACCCTCTTCAACACTTGTGGTAATCGGGGGTATAACAAACAAAACAGTTGAAGAAATCAAAGAGCAATCAATTCTAAACTTCTAAGATGGCATGAAACTTTGTTTCTTATTGTGGAAAAACTAATTGAAGCTTTAGCTCATTCAGTATATCTTTTGTTTAAGTAAACATTTTTGCAACTCTACGAAAAACATTCAGAACTGTTCCTTCAGACGATATTGGTTTCCACAATTTTCCCAGTGGCTTTATATTTATAAGTGGCAAAATTATTGAATTACTAACAATAAATTGATTTTCTATAAAAAATTGAGATTAATCGTTGTTAATAAAGTTCAATAATTTTTAACTTGAAATCTGTACAGTTACTCGTATGCATCATTGCTGATTTCTTAATCCTTTTTTACATACTGATGGAAATTTAAATCATAAATTTTTGGTGAGAAAGAATGTTAGAGAAATTTTTTCCTGTGAATTCATCCTTGCTGACAACTTCTTAAGCGATTATAGAATCCGAAAAAACATGGTAAACGTTCCTGTGAAATATTTTTCTATAATCTAGAATATTAATTAAAGACGATTTTGCTTTATTTAAAAAATTATCATGAAGTGAATGGTTAAAAGCATAAACTTAGCAAATTTTTCATTCTATAAATTATTATGGGCCGTTTTTATCAAAAAACAACAAAAAACAACAAAATTGTTTTTTGCAACAAATAGAACATTGTTAAAATTGCTTCATTTTCGAACAATACTGTATACATAAAGTATATATGTAGGATTGTATGTGATGGTAACCAACGTATGATTTCAGGATATTGTATATATCTTTTCTATATATATGTTCTTGTATGTACATTTGTATTCACATACCTGTGCACCTGTTAATGTTGCCATATCCAATATAATGTTTGCTTTTAAGTCTTTGTGGGCATAACAAACACCATCAGCCAATACTAGACGTCCTTCAGCATCGGTGTTATTAATTTCAACGGTACGTCCAGAGTACAATGTATGAATATCATCGGGTCTATTCATATGTTATTGTTGTTATTATTATTGTTGTTGCAATGTTAATTGTTTGTTTTTGTCGGTTAGATTGGGTGGGTTATTGTTGTTTAGTTTCATTTTCATTTTTTTTGTTATTGCATTTTTGTTGTTTTTAGAGTTTATTGAAGTTTATATGTGTAAAGTATGACCAGAACATGGAACAGTAAACAATAATATTTATTATTTTTATTTCATATTGTTGTATATGAAAGAAAGGGTGTTTGTAGTTGATGTTTATACGGGCAAATGTTGATAGAATAAAAACGATATGAAAAAGAAAAGAAATTAAAAAAATATTTATATATATATACGTTGCAGGAATATTCTCTTTCTATTATTTAAGTTTTTTAATTAGAAAATATATATGAGTGCATGCAACAGGTCTCAACCAAGCCACAGTTAATTGAGATGTTAGATTTTATTCTTTAGTTTATGGAATAGTTTTTTTCAAATTGAATGAAACTAAAAAATCTCTAGTAGAAAATAATTTAAATGTTTCAATTACAAACCTTGTTGCATTGGGACCAACCGAATTCTCAGCCATACAAAAAATGGCATGAAGATTTTCCTTAAAACCACTTTTAACGGCTGCATAAAAAGCTCCCAAAATTGCGGCAGCTCCGCCACAATCTCTCTTCATGCCAGGCATGGCAGTCTTGCCCTTAATGCTAAGGCCGCCAGTATCGTATACAATACCCTTTCCTACCAAAGCTATAGTTTCTTGAGCACCCTTTGGCTCATAAGACATAACAATCAAAGCTGGAGGCACTGCCGCAGCTTTACCCACACCGTAAATACCACCAAAACCACGCTCACGTAACTCTTCGCCACGTATAATCGTTGGTTTAATGTTCAATTCGGCACCAATGCGTTCGGCTTCCTCAATAAAATGACTTACATTCATTTCATTGCAAGGTGTATCCACAATACGAGAAGCTAAACGTATACCCTTAGCAGCATCTTCCAAACAAGCGATCTCCGACTCATCCAGAGGAGTTTCCGAAACAGCTCCATTCTTATCAATGATAATGAATTCAACATAAACTGTAGATTGATTACTATTATCGCTAGCATTTTTCATAGGCGTATCCTGATCTCCAGCAGCAACAGAATTGCCAGTTGAATTACTAAAAACTCCAGAAGTTTTACGTGAATACAAAGGAAATGCACGCACCACAGCACAGGCACTTGCAAATAAATCTGCACGTTCACATACAATAATAACACTCTCTTCGCTAACATTAAGAATATTGTTCTTAACTAAACGTGTAATAGCATGAGCCCTTGAAGGTGTATTGTGTCGTGAACACTTTAGAGGGACAGCAGCAACAGAGGCCACATCTAAATACAAAGATATTCTATCTGTGGGTGATGGATGTAAACAGGCAATGGCCTTATCAAAGGTATCTTCACTAACACGAGGTTCCAATTTACATGAAACATCTGAAAATTTCAGTAAATTTAAATGTTTCAATTGACCAATAATCAAAACTGGCTTAAAATGCGGATCACTTGTTGTTAGCGAAGCATTAAACTTCAAATCGATGGCCATCTGCAAAAAAAAGAGACGAAAAAGGGGAATAATTTTATATTCAATATATATATATATATATATATATATATATATATATATATATATATATATATATATATATATATATATATATATATATATATATATATATATATATATATATATATATATATATATATATATATATATATAATTCTTTTTGGAATAAAATTCAACATCAATCATACATGCTGCTCTTTTTTTCTCGTCAACATGTTGTCGGCGTTATTATTGGTCACGAACTAAATTTTTTTTTAGAAAATAATCAAAAAATTTTGTGTGTGTGTTTTTTTTAGTTAAACTTTTGATTTGATCGTTTGATTAAATCGTTTTAGATTATAATTTTTGTGTACAGTGAGTGACTCATAGTGCAAATCATGATCGTTGGTGTTAGAAATTTCATGTATTTTATATTTTAAAAAATTTTTGAAAATAAATATTTAATTAAAAAAACAAATTATCAAATATTTAAATCTTAATAAAGACTATAAATAGAAATTATTTCTATATTTAAGATCATTATTGTTTTAAACAATTTTTGTTCAATAAAATGTTCGAACATGCGTCCATTAACTTTTTTATAGTGTTTTCTGTCATTTTGCTCGAACAAGTAGTCCATGTCCGTTTTAAATCTTTCACACTTTTTGAGACTTTTTCGAGCTCTTCAACTGGCTTTTAACAAGAGCCCAATATCTTGCCACTGGCCTTAGCTTCGGGCAGTTTGGAAGATGTAGTCTTGGTACAAACACCACATTATTGTTCTTCCACATCCCTAACCAGATATGGATCTATACCACTTAAAATAAACTCGAAAATTTCATCTATTCCAAACGAATTAAAATTTCATTAAGAAATCTTCAATGGTTGAAAGGTTACAGAATTGTTTCCACAAAAAATCAATTTAAACACTTATTCCTTCATGGTACTCCAGGCCAGAATAGCAGATATAGCAAAAATTGGGTTAGATAATTCAGTAAATATCATTTTGTGGACAAGTAAAAATACTGTTTTTTCTTTCTGTTTTCTCTTTCCTACTTTTTTTCTTGAAATTAGTTTTTCATACCCCATTTATGTTCTCAACTAATAATAGACCCGCCCAACAACTGACAGATGGACCTAAGAAAATCGCCTTTGATGCAAGATGTATATTAACGGAGTCTTAGTTGATCTCTGACAACCGTCATTCCTTCTGTAACCATTACCAATTGTAATGTACTTTTTTCTTCCGTTGCTGAGGTATAGCCGTAACCACTCAAATCGCACATGGTTTAAATCAACAAAAACCTTGTGAACGTACAATCATGGTGGCTCTTGACCTATCAAAAGCGTTTGATACGGTAAGTCATACGGTTCTCTTCCAGGACATCCTGCAGTCCACATTACCGAACAATATGAAGAGATGGATTGTAAATTATTTGAGTGGACGTCAGTCATTTGTCGAATTTCGGGACAAAAAGTCAAAATCCCGTAGAGTTAAGCAAGGAGTTCCACAGGGCGGTGTGCTCTCACCACTCTTGTTTAATTTCTACCTCTCGAAATTCCCAGCGCCTCCACCCGGAGTAGACGTGATAACATATGCAGATGACTGTACGATAACGGCTACGGGCCATAGAGTTGATGACCTATGTGGTTTGGTAAATGGTTATCTCAGCGAAATCCATAACTTTTTCACTGTACGAAACTTGAAACTTTCACCAATGAAATCAACTGCAACACTCTTCACCACCTGGACTAAAGAGGTAAATATGACTTTAGGCATCACAGTCGATGGAGTACAAATTCCGACAGTTAACCACCCAAAAATTTTGGGGGTTACATTTGATAGCCTATTCACCTCTTCAGCACATGCTACTACAATCACGCACAAAATGCGAAGTAGAAATAAGGTCCTCAAGGCTTTAGCCGGCAGCACTTGGGGTATGGATAAAGAAACCTTATTGGCTACATATAAAACGATTTGCCGGCCAGTGGCGAACTATGCTGCTCCAGTGTGGACACCATCACTATGTGATACGCAGTGGAAAAATATCCAAAGTTGTCAAAATGCAGCCTTAAGAACCATAACTGGCTGTTTACAAATGTCCTCAATTCACCACCTACATGAGGAAACAAAGATCCTTCCTATACGGGAACATAATGAAATGCTAAGTAAGCAGTTCCTTCTAGGGTGTCATCGGAGAGACCATCCCAATTTCAATATTACACAATTGGAGTTACCGCCGAGGCATGTAAGAAAGGATATTCGTATATACGAACATAGCATACTAAGATATATGCAAGATCCTTTGGATCAAAATTCGTATATGACAGCTTTGAACGACATTCACAGTGACGCCTCAAATTCCGCGGTTTCAAGTTACCGTATGAATGTCGTGCTCGGAGGCCGCCCACCACCCATAGCAGACAATGAACAGAATTTACCGCGATCGACAAGAGTTGTTCTGGCACAATTGAGATCGGAAGGAGCAATAGGCTCAATGCCTTCTGGTCACGTATTGACAGTGCCATCCCAAATCTATGTCCTGCATGTGGTCAAGGACCACATAATACACAACATCTATTCAACTGCCAGTCCAATCCAACCCTACTTTGTCCTGAAGATCTTTGGACACAACCAGTCGAGGTTGCCAGATTCTTAGGCCTGGAGTTGAGCAATAACATGAACCAAAATTGATTGATAAATGTACTATTTATTTCCAGCTGTTACAACAACAACAACAACAACAACCAATTGTAATGGTGGAGGCCATACAAAATTTATCACAAAAAATTGGTAGCTCCTTAGTTTCTATATGTTCCAATTAAAAGAAATAAAAAATTCGATTTCAAAATAAAAAATGTAAAATTGTAAAAAAGTATTAAATTGGAAAATATTTAGTTTTTTTTTTCAAATGTGTAATGGGCGTAACTTTAGTTTATCTTGAGAATATTCTTCGGATTAAACTTGGTTTAAAACTGGACCATTTATTTTTGGAAAATAATAATAATAATAATAATTAGTTTAAACAACACTAAATAATGTTACGGATCTTTAGGCATTCAAGGAATTTACTATTTCTAAAACATGTTTAACATTTATTTGGAATCACTGTATGACTTAAAGATATTCAGGTGCATGCACATTATCTTATCTTTAAAAAATTATGTCATAAAATCACATTGCTGACGTTTTTTCTTTAAATCTCATGCGATCAGCAAATAAAATAAAATGAAATTTTTTATTGAATTAAGATTATAGAAAATACTTATTTTTTTTTTTTTTTTTTGGTTTATTAACTAATTTCGTGATCCGAATTTTTATTTGAAACTTTCAATTTAAATTATTTCTTTAAAACAGAACTTTAAGAAATTTTTGTGACAAAATATTCCTTACATTTTGTGTCGTTCTGTGAAGTTTTAAATGAAAATTCTTATTTTTATCCAAATGGAATACATCAATATAATATAAAATGTATGACCACAGAAGAACCAATAACTCGTAAAAGCGAGCAAAATCGAAAAAAAACACTAAACAGAATCATATTTTCAGTTATCATTTTAATTCTGAATTGTTTGCATTCGAAAGTTATGCAAGTAGGACTGTATCAAGTGGCATAACTACAAATTATTTACTTTCTTAACACCTTAAACATGTTATCATTACTTTATCCACATTAATACCAATAATAAGTTTTCCCTTATCAGTACACGGTTACCAGTTTAATGCAACTTTAAAATTTCATATCAAATATAAATTTCATGAAAATTTTATATTTGAAAAAAATATATAATTTCGTAGACAACTAATAAAAATCAGAAGAACGATTTAACAATAATAAGGAGTGAGATCGAAAAATTCTTAACACACATATTTGTTAATAAAAACGTAACCAATAAACTTACAATTTTAAAAAAGTAAATATTTTATAGTTTTGATAAAATTTTGAACCTTTTTCGAAAATCCTTCCATTAATGTTTGTATAGTGATTTCTGTTATCCATCTTCGTTTAAAATATACCAAACTGTTGGACACTTTTTTATGCCCTTCAATTCTCTTTTAACAAGAGCATAATATCTCTCTGCTGGCCGTAGCTCAGGGCAGTTAGGAGGATTTGATACAAATACTGCGTTATTGTTCTTGTATCACTCAATGGCTTGTTTATCATAGTGGCATGAATCCAAAACAGAACAAAAATAAATGAATATATTGTAAAGTCTTATGAATAGAAGCTGACTTTTTTGTTAATATTTCTTGATATGAGTTTTGGGTAATTATAGAGCCCGATGAAGAAAATAATTGGCTAATTTTGCAAAAAAGCATATTGATTTCCATTCTTAGAACTTTTTGGAAAATTTTAACCATCTTTGGGTCCTAAATTTTTCTTCAACATTCCCTCGAGATCAGCAATATAAAATTGTTGGCCAGGAAATTGAGAAAGCTTTGCCAGTACATACGTTTCGTCCTCCATTTTAATTTCCATGCTCTGTTTTCGGCGTCATTCCTGTCAGGAACTTTTTAACCCTGAATTAACTTTAACATTTTGTAACAAATAGTCCGAGCATTGAGCTAACCGAGCAGCTTTCCTATCGGTTTTGTTGGGAGCTCATTTGAACATGCTTTTTACTTTTTGACTTTAGATACATGACATTTCTTCTACCTGAACCAGATTTTCTAACAACAGACAAGTTCTCCCCATACTGTTTGGTAACATGAAACTTGTAAGAAAGGATATTCGTATATCGAACATAGCATACATAGATATGAGAAAGATCCTTTGGATAAGAAGTCTTATATAACGGTTAACAAGAGTAGTTCTGGCACAACTGAGATCGGGATGGAGTAACAGGTTCAATGCCTTTTGGCGTTGACATTTTGACATGATACACGACATCTATTCAACTGTCAGTCCTATCACACCTCACTCTGAAGATCATGGACTCAACCAATCGAGGTTGCCAGATTCCTTAGCCTGAAGAAGTGGAACAATAAAATGAACCAAAGTTGATAATTGTACTCTTTCTATCCATCTGTTACAACAACTGAAGTATTTAAAAAAAGATAACTTGATAAAAAAAATACCAAATAATACTGGAGTTAAAAGTTTCAAATGGAAATCGTGTTTAAAGAATTTGTTCGATTTCACTCCTTAATAATAACTAAATCATTTTAATTATGTAATCAATCAATAAGAAATGAATTATTAGATATATCTATCGGTTAAAATTATATAGATTTTAGAAACGAAATTTAAATAAAATTTTGTAAATAAAATAAAAAACAAACTTTGAATCGAAATAGAATACAAAACGGAGATGAATTTTTAAAATTTTGACAACTAAAAATGTTGTACTGATATAGAAAATACATATACCGAATTTGATTTTAAAAATTTAAGTCTTGAAGTCCAAATATTTGTTTATATATTCAAAGAAACTGTCACTTTTAAATGTCTTAATAAATTCACAGAAGATTCAATATATTTAATGTCAGAAATGAAATAAAAATAAATAAAGTCTAAACACACACACAAAATCTTATCAAATCTTATAATAAAGCAAACAAAATATAAACCCAATAATTTGTATAGACCTTCATACATATATACATATTTATGTCTAAATACATACATTGATTATGAACTCTTGAACGAAATTGTGTGATTGAATTTTTTATGACATTTTAAATATTAAACATTTAATGATGATTAAAATTATTTTATATATATTTAGTTCAAAGACCTCATAAAAAGAACAAACATAAAGTGTTGTTGTTAGTTGTTGGTGTACATGCACTCAAAAAAGAATATTTTTAAATTATAAACAATTTTCAAAATGCATTAAAAAAATATATTGGATTCTTAACATCGAATAGAATGAAAAATAACAACAACTGGTAACAAACCGTCAAGTGAATTCAGAAATTAAGAAAATAAAGAAAAACAAATATGAAATGATAAGAAGAATTATTTACAATTTATAGATTAAAAGAACGCTAAAATATTTACACAATTTGAGACATTTGAAGGCAGCACAAAGTTGATGTGGCAATTTTATTCGGTTACTCCTGTAAAATATGTCACAATCCCTAAAAGCCATAGAACATAAAGGCAATAAGTTAATGTCACAGTAGAGGAGTTTATACACAAACAAAATTTTAAATAGATTCGTATTGAGAACAAGTAGAAGTTAAAAAACCGACTAATTAATAACCCCATACTATGGCGAAGGCAAGAACAATTATTGAAAGTTCCATGTAGAATTTGATTATTTGATTTTAATTTAAAATCAAGCATAAAACATGTTCATTTAAAATTTATGTTGTTTAAGGTGATTTTCGAAAGTGAATATAACAATTTATATACCGAATATTAGAAAAATAGATACAGTATCTTAAACATATAAAATATTGTCATATTTTAGAGATTAATGCACTCTAAAAGTGGTTCTGTAAGATTGCGACATTTAGTAAAACCAATAGCAGGAAATAATTCTGTGTAACAAAATATTTTTGACCAGTTAAAAGCATCTGCATAATAACAATGTACACAGATGAACGAAAGTCACCGTCATTTGTAGTTTAAGACCTCTGTGACCATAAAATAAACGATATGTAAATGTTTTTATTTAAATGTTTTTTAGTTTTTTCTCTATTGTTTCCTTTATTAACCTTATTTACAAATCTCATATTTCTTGTGGACGAAAGTCAGCATCACTGCATCTTAATATTTAGGAAACTTTACCAACAGTTCTGTATTAAAGCTAATTAATTAAAAACAATTCGATCGAGCCCGACTACGTTTACAAAATTTCGTTAAAATCGATTTTATGAGCTAAAAAGCTCATTCCTGAAGGATATTTGTATGAGAGGTACCCGAAATATTGGACCGATCATGGTCAATTTTAATAGGCTTCGATCATGGGCCAACCACTAACGTCATTTATTTTAAAAATGAGTGAAAAATTAAAAGAAACTACATTTGAAGAAGGAATGAAAAATTATTTTATCTGAATACAAACATAATAAATCTATCCCGGAAATGTCAGATTGGTTAATCGTCTACGATTACTGGAATTATAAAACTTTTTAAAGACGCCTGAACATGTGAGTATCAGACAAGTGGACGATCACCATCACTATTCGTTTGGGAAAAAAGGGAAAATGGTAAAAATAATTAAAAAGAACCTAAAACATCATCGTTCGAAATTGATGTAATGTTAGAGAAAAACACTTCCATAACGTACGTCAAGTGCTAAATTCTACCAGGTATAATGCCAGGATTTGCAGAAAAATCTGCAGATTAGGTTAAACCTTTGTATCGCAACAGAGCACATAAATAAAGAAAAAAACTTTTTGAGAGAGGAAAGGTAATATTCTTTGATGAAATCAAATTTTCTATATTAAAAGCAGACGAACGTGATATGCAGATAGAAGGAGGAGGCTTTGTTAAAAAAAATACATTCAGTTGACTGTTGAAAATGGTGGTACTGGTGGCATAGTATAGGGTTGTATGTCGACCACTTGGATAGACGGATTCGATAACATCGCATTTCTTCCAACAAAAAGAATTATTGCGATTATAACATACATTACATTTACATACATACATACATTTACATACATGCATACATACATTTGCATTCATACATAATTACATACATACATACATACATACATACATACATACATACATACATACATACATACACATATCCTATTTTATTTATATAGATTGTTGTCTGAGCAAGGAGAACCTATAAACATTGTACATAATAAATGATGCTGACTTTTGTCTATGTGTGTATTTTCTGCCAGACTCTGACTTTTTATGAAAAAAGTTAAATTTTTAAAGACAACTTAAAGGATTTTGATAGAAGGACAAAATCTATTAAGATTGTAAGCTCTTAATAATTATCATTCTTCCAAACGTTCCTTTTTTTGGATAAAGAATTCAAGTTTTATGTGTGGGATACACAAGTTAATACAGATTATTTAGAACTACATTTTGTTTAATAAAGAAAATATGTTAATAAATTCCTGGTTTCCTTAGCAACAACATGCTACCAACGAATTTAGGAAGTAGATATTTCTATCCCAAAAATAGTTTATCATTGACACAATGAATTAATTCTTTGTTATATCTGGATGCTTTTAAAATAAGAGGCGACAATTAATATAGAAAAGAAATACAATAAAATAAACAAAGTTGATTGCAAAAAAAAGATCTTTTATGTAGTAGACAAAATAAATTCACATACATAAAAAATATACTACATACATATATATACATATACATATATAAATCATTGTATGCAAATGGAAGCATTATGTGCGTCATTTTGTTAATTTTTTTCTTTTTAGAAAATAAAATTTCTTAATTTATTCCAAAACAAAAAACAAATTTTGTCTATGATAACCGACGTTATAGAAAATCTTATGTGCAAGTTATTCACAGATCTTTTAGAATTTGGTTCCGAGATTTAAGTTTTTGCAACCAAATTAATTTGTTCTTCAATAACTACAGAATTCTATCATAACAACACTCGATCGGTGGCAGAATGAGAAGTTTTAGATCAGGCTAATTAAAGCCCAGATCTTGTTGCTTCGGACAATTAGTTACTAGATTTCCTTCAGGCCTGGATATCAGATATTCGTTTGATTCTTTCTTTACTTAAAAACCGAAACTTAGCAGAAAATAGTAGAAAAAAGGAAGGTATAAAATCTGCAAGTTAGACCTTTATCAATAATTCAACATTTACCGAAACAATAAGAATAATTTAAGATATACGTGTCATATACCAGACATACCCCATAACTTTTGGGCAGTGTAGCGAATAAAACTATTCAAAGTGATGAGATGATATAAGACTAATGGAGGTATTGAGAAACGAAAGCTATGAGAAGTACAGAGGGTTCGGAGACCTGTACAGGCTTTGCGTTATACCTCTTCGGATCTTGAAAGGTGAAATACGGATACACCTTAAGAATTTTGTCTTCTATGACCGTTAAACTATTGGATCAAGCACCATAAGATGTATTTTGCAGACCACTTCGAGGAGGTGAAATATACGTTTAGGATTTTTGTGTTCTATGAACGCTAAACATTTAAAAGTTTTAAAGTTAAAGTGCTCAAGGTCAGCTTTTACTGTTCACGAAAACAACAATGTTATAGAAGGCATCGAGTCTATACATAAGTGGACACTGTGTTTTGGGAACCCGTGAAAGGGGTTGGGTCTAGCACTTTATGGCTTCTTTTCGTGACAATTTTGAGGAAGAGATGTTCGGCACTTAGAGAGCTTAGAAAAGTTTGGAACCAATACTCTTCTCTTGAGCAAGGTGATATAGGTAACGTTGGAATAAAAAATGGAGAGTATTTTCCAGCTGAAAGATTTAACAAAAGTGATTGAACTTAAATTAGAAAAGAATTGAGAATTGCAATAGAAGATGTCCATGAGGACATCTATAAATCTTAACTTTAAACTTATTATCGAAAAGAAATCATTTTTTTCATTAGCTAAACAAATACGATCCTAAAAATTTATGTAACCAGTCAACTTTTCCTATTGATCTCATTATTAGAAAATCTCATTTATTTATATTAATTTCAACTAACCTTATTGTTGGCCCCAACTTTGGTTCTGACTGCGGATGACAACGTTGATAATGTTCTTGTTGTTGTCTCTTCAAATCTTATGATGAAAAATGTCTTATTTTTTGTTGTAAATTCACAATTTTTCAATTCAACTAGTGATGATGATCTGGGAGTTGTTGTTGTTGTTAATGTTCTAGTTGATCGTTGCCGTATGAAACTATTTGTTAATAATTTTAATTTAATATTTTTATGAAAATTTAACAAATTATTATAAAGCATTAAATTAAAATTAAATAAAAAAGAATTGTTTTATAAACAAAATTTCAATAAATGAAACGAAAAGAAGAGAATTTATTGCCTAGAAAAAAAGAAAGAAAAAAAACAAAACTTGTTTTACCAGCAGTGCAAACTCACGCACACACACACCTTTTTGTTTATAACATTAAAACGGTACTTAAAACAAAAACAATTCAGTTAATACTATTTACAATTTTATTTAACAAAACTTCGATTTCAAATGTTTGTGGAGTGTGTTTATCCACACACGATGGATGAAATACCAAGTCTATTTAAAAAAATAATTTAATATTTACTTCAAGTTTTGCAATAATTATCAATCGTCTTTGTTTTGCGAAAACAGATGCACAAATGCCGGTATTTTGATGACACCAATTGTAGAATGACGTGACTAAAGCGAAAACGTCAAAATAATTAAAATACTACATAAAACTATCAACAGATGGCGCTGCAAAAGCTTTTTAAAAGCTTTACACAAGTTCGAAATACGGTTATTTTAAAAAATTCATTCGTATTAACAGTACTACCAGATAAATGTGAATGTTATTATTGAATTGAAAAACGGATAATTTTTTTATACCCACCACCACGATAAGGATACTTGTCTCTTCCGTCCGCACTTCCCTGCCGAAGCAGCGAGACTCGCAAACGAGAGTTATTATGTACACAATACCAACCCCAGCGACCCTAGGATTGCCCAGCTGCACAGTGAAATCAGCAGGTTGGTAAATTAGGACAAGAGGAATAATGCAACCTAGGTACTGTTGTAAATAAACTATGGTTGACTGTCCGATCTCTTTCCAATCCCCAGAAGAAGGATGATTATGAAGGACGATTATGTATGCAAACAAAATCATTTTCGACCTTAAGGATTGCTCGCCGAAAATTCATTGAACATCCGGAGAGAGATAAGGAGAAACGAAGTGTTGATCGTAAAATTAACAACCTTCCAGCCATGGACTCATCACCTTTAATCAGACCTCATAAATTTGCATAGACCATCAACACGGCTAAACCATTTTAGGCGATTGACCCCGACGGAATATCAATGCTAATGTTTAAGAAACTCAGCGAGTGGGGAGTTGAGCAGAGCCTGATTTGGTAGAACCATTCCCACACCGAAACCTGGAAAAGATGCGAATGAGGAACAAACATACTGGCCGATTTCCCTCCTGTCACTTGTCGTAGAGGCTCTTGAGGTTCTTCTCCCCCAGCATGGATTCCGTAAAATTCACAGCACGACAACAACATTAACAGCCCTAACCACTCAGATCGCGCATGGTTTGAACCAGAAAAAAACCATGTAAACGTACAATTCTAGTGGCTCTTAAGTGATACGCAGTGGGAAAATATCCAATACTGAAAAAATGCAGCCTTACTGTATACAAATGTCGTCAATTCACCATCTACATGAGGAAACAAAAATCTTTCCAAAAAAGAAACATTATGCCAGTCCAATCCAAATTCACTCTGTCATGAAGATCTATGGACCCAATCAATCAATTGCTAGATTCCTTAGCCTAAAGGTAAACAACATGAACCGAAATTGATAAATGTACTTATTATTTCCAACACACCAACATCAACAAAGCGGGTATATAATAATCGATTCACGCTATGTCCATTTGTCCATCTGTCTGTTGTTGGCACGTTTATAATAATAAGTTATATGAACTTCATTATTATTTCAAAAAGTATTAAAATCGGTTAAGTAGAAAAAAATTATAGCTTAAAATAATAATAACTTACGACTGATTAAGAGTTTCTGATATATATTTACGAAAACGATTGATATAATACATACTTTGATGAATGTGTATATACGAAACATAATATATTTACTTCACATGCGTTTGTGGTGAAGGGTTTTGGAAATTCGGCATAGCCGAATGTAGCATATTTTTACATGTTTTACGTTGTATTTATTAAATCTGACTCTCATTTGGGGCCTTACAAAAAATACATAAATCTTAAAAACAGATCTAAATTTTCTTTTTAGTAAGATCTGACTTCCCTTTTTCATAGCCCATATCTCTTATACATCTCTATGAGGGGACACATATCTTACCAGTTAAGGAACAGAATGGTATGCTTAGTAAACAGTTCCTTCTTCAATGAAATCGGAGCATCATCTTAACTTAAATATAAAATAATTTTAGTTACCCCCGATGCATGATCGGGATTCATATATAGCAACTTTGCAGATATGGAAAGAAATCTTTCGGGGTCTACAAGTGTAGCTCTGACACAACTACGTTCAGAATGGAACAATTGGCTCAGTGCCTACTGGCCTCTTATTGAACAGGATCACGACACACAACATTTGTTTAACTGCCAAGCCAATCCTACCACTCTTATGGATGAGTCATCCTATAGAAGTGACACAATTTACTGGCCCGGAGTTAAACCAGAAAATGTATAGAAATAATCAACTAAACTGTTTTTTTTTCAGCTGTTGCTGTAACAAAAAGTTGATGATGAAGCTCTCTAAGTTTTGTTCCAATAATTATTTTTTAATGTTGAAGAACTAATCAGAAGTTTAAGTTTATTTTTCACATGGTATTTTCTAATATTTCCGAAGAAGATTTTGTACTTTTATTTGTCATCACTGTTCGTTTGTGTCATTGTGATGTGAAGTGTTATCAACTGAAGTTTAATTTTGACAAGTCAAGCGGTTTTGTATTATGGTTTCATTTTCATATTTTATTAAAATAATATTAACTATTATTTTAATAAAATATTTATATATAAATATTTCGTACAATTTAAACCTTATTTTTTTCATTTATAATTTTTATTTTCTGTAACTGACGTGTTAGTTCATAAATCAAAAAACAATATATGTTTGGAAGAAACATTTAAGTGAAATGATCTATGTTACCACCATGATCTATGTTACCATCTCTTTATACTAAAATTTTATTAATGTGGCAATACAAATGAACTGAAAAAACAATAAATTTGATAGTCCTGAATATATATATATCTAAAATAACAAAATCAAATTAAAATTTTGCAAATATTAATTTTTACTTCAAATGAGATTGACGCCATTCATGCAAAAGACGATAATGTTGTAATCGATTAAACCCGATTTATGATTTATTTGTGAAAAAATTCATGATAATCGTTTTATATTTCGGTCTTTTCTGAGCTAAACCACTTTTGCACTAAAGTGTTATACCCCAACCACCTCTTAAAGAGTAATGAAATAAAGAAGATATTTTATTCTACTGGACGATAGTTTCAATATATTTTTCTTGTGTCAAGTAAATTTATGGTAATAACCCATTCAGCGATAAGGTCTGTTTTCATGATATTTTACCATGAATTTTTCGTCAATGCATTGTTTAACAATAACCTCATTAATTAGAAAACTCTAACATATTACTTCTTGCCCATATCATAACGTTAACCCACTTACATACAATAATGTTAACTTAAAATTAACTTATTATCAAAAATATGGAATAATTGAGAAAAGCCGTTTTCATACCAATTATTGTATACTTTAAATTAATCCAAATGTACAGAAAAATCGTTTACCGAAGCCGGAGTTTCAGTTTTCACTGAAGAGAAATCCACTTTGTACAGACGAAGGCCATAAAAAAATTAACATTGTAAAATTTTTAAATTATTGATTTTTATAATGCCACTGCTTTGTTATTTAACGTATGAAAGATATAAAATGGATTTCAAATGAAAGCTTGAATGCCATCCACAGAGGTGACAAAAATTTCATATCAATGTATCGTATCAATGTCGAACTTGTAGGCCTCCCACCGCCTGCTCCAGACTTTGGACAGAATCTGTCGAATTCTACAAGAGTAGTTCTAGCGCAACTAAGATCGGGATGGGGGTTAATGCATACTAGTCTCTTTTTCATCGTACCATGCCTGAGAATTCAACGACTATATGCTAACAGACATTTGTTAAATAGCGAAACCAAAACCTACTATTCTTAGTCCACAAGATCTATGGGATCATCCTATAATGATGACATAATTTGAAATTATAATCTATCACACTTTTGGATTTGCCACTCTTGGTGTAAATACCGCACTCTACCATCCAAAGGATTGTTTATCGTTGTGATAGGATGTCACGTCTGCCAAAAATAAGGGGCTCATTATGAAGTCTTAGGAATGGAAACAGCCTTTTTGTAAACATCCGTCGGTGTAAATTTCGGTATTTTTAGAACCAGTTGCATATTGTTTACCATACTAAGAACTTTTTGTGATATTTCGACTGCTTTTGCATCCTTTATTCTTCAATATTCTCTCAAGTTTCAGCAATATAAATGTTTTAACCAGCAGGTTGCGAAAAATCTACCAGAACAAACACTTCGTTATCCATTATGCAACAGGCATATTTTTTAAAGAATTTGACTTTTCTTTTAATATTTAGTTTAAATTAAAATAATTTTCAGATTATTTTTGAAAGTTTTCCCGCCAAATGACAAACAATATTAACGGATTCCGTCTACTTGTGTGTAATAATCTGACGTTAATCGTTGGAAAAAGTTGGCAGCATTGTTTGGTGTATTTGATTAAAAGTCGAAGACAAAAACAATAAAAAGCAGCTGAAATTTAATTTAAAAGAATTTAAAGGGAATTTCTATCAGTTATCAAAGGTGTCGGTTTGCTAACAGTTGTGTGCAGCCCGAGATAGGAGGAAGTAGTTTTTCAGAACAGAAGAAAAAAAAACATTAAAGAAGTATTTCTTTTTTGTTTTATTTAATTAAAAAAAACCTACCGAACAAACGTGTGTTTTTAAGTGTTGGTGTAGTTTGTTTAGTGTGTGATTTAGTAAAGAGCGAGAAGAGTGTAGACTTAGACATACAAAATGTATCATTTGAAAAATATTGCTCGTCAAGCTGCCGTCCGTCAGGATGTTGCTACTTTGGTAAAGGCTTTGCCTACTGCTGCCTTGCAAGCACGTGGTTATTCTGAATACCAAATTCCTGAACGCCTAAAGGATGTACCCACTGCCAAAGATCCCCGTTTCTTCGATATGGTTGAATACTTCTTCCACCGTGGTTGTCAAATTGCCGAAGATCGTTTGTTGGACGAAATGAAAGGCAAATCTTCATTGGAAGAAAAGAAAAAGAAGGTTAAGGGTATTTTGATGCTTATGCAACCTTGTGACCATATCATTGAAATTGCCTTCCCATTGCGTCGTGATTCTGGTGATTTCGAATTGATTACCGGCTACCGTGCCCAACACTCTACCCATCGTATACCAACCAAGGGCGGTAAGTACAAAAATACAAACATCTAATTAAAATGCAATAAGTTATAAAATGATTTATAGCAATTCTCCCTTGTTCAATGGGAGGAATTCTTTAGGAATATTTTTTAAATTCTTTTTGAATGTAGATGACATTGTCTGCAAATCCTTCCTCTTTTTAAAGTTTTATTTTAAAATTCTTTTCATAATTGTATTATGTAATAATTTTTCTTATTTCTTTTCTATATTTTTTCAACATTTTTTTTTGTTTCGTTGACGCATTCTTGTAGTTTTTTTTTTAATTTTTTTCTTCGTCTTCTGCGGCGTGTGTCTGTTGTTTTTATGCAAACAATTAAAATATACAACAACTCTCACACACAATGAAACTTTTTGCAAAAAAGAAAAACAAACAAACAAATAATTTTTTTATTTTTATCTGCAGAATAAAATTTATTTTATGGGTACTTTTTTACTTATTTTTCCCTAAATTTAAATTTGTATTATTTTTTTTATTTTTTATTATTTTTTTTTTTTTTCAAAAAACATATTACTTGCATTGCATAAGTATAAAGACAATATGAAATGTAGCACATGCCTCCATCGATTTGGCCACCCCATTAACATATTTTTTTTTGTTCCTCATCCTCAGTGGTACAATGTTGAGTTATGTTGCACTGTCTTGGTTTCTTGTTTGTTATACAGAATTTTTTCGTATTTATTTTTTTAATTTAACGCTAATGGCCTTGCACTTGTAACAACGTGCTTCTTAAACCGAAATATAGTATATTGCCTAGGAATAGAATATTTGTAAATCAAAATATTTTGTTTTAACGATTTATGTGTGAATGCACGTGCATTGGAACTGCATAAACATTTCATAATCCCAGTTACGAAACTGGTGATAATTAAATTTTCTTGTATTTAGGCAACAAAGAATGGGGAATTACATGGAAGCAAAATAAGAAAATGTATGTTTTTACAAGATTTTCATATACGAACATGTATATCCTACACTAATAAATACTATTTTATATTCAAGCGAAATCATAAAATCAAATTCTACGAGTGTCGGCCCATAATTTCGTAATGTCTACGTTATGGTGTTTGGATTATAGTTGTACAAATTAAAATTATATAACACATTCCGGTGTGATTTATGCCATTTAAGGTGATTTTTCGAAAACCAATAACTGGACGTAATATAATAATGTAAGGAATTATACTTCGACGTTTTAGAAGTTTTTATATTTAATTTAGGACAAATAAAAGATAAAAAATCCTATATATTTTGACCTTTAGATGATAGTTATGCAAAGGACACACAGTGTGGAAATTTAAATCAAAAACTGGTCAACATTTCTAGAAATGTATGCATTACTTAGGTAGTTAGTGGCTGTTCTTTGAATCTTTTCCATAAAGAAACACATTTTAAATGGTTTTTTTCCACACAGTTTCTTTAAAAAAGAAAAAAACAATTAAAATTTATATATATAAAGCAATGAACATACAATTAAAATACTGGTAACCGTAACCGGACTTAACCAGTTCATCTGTAATAGGATTTTGCTTCCTTTGTAAAGTTTACAAATGTCTTTTCTTACAACTAGAAAACACCAAAATTTTGTGAAAATCTGCCCATTTGTTCCTATAGGCCTCATATAACCGCCATTGTTTTCTTCAAAATCTGAGTTTAAAAAACATATTTTTTTGGCAAAAATTATTTAATATATTAAGATTTTGAACCAATTAGGAAAATAATTCTAAAAGAACAAAATAAATTTATTTTAAATTATATATAATTTAAATATATTTATTTGAAGATTTGTTTTGTTATCAATATTTAGTTTTATTTGTTTTGTTTCTAATTCTTTGCAAACTGGCGTCGTTACACGTCGTTAACGTGATAATTTTACCATAATTTTGTTTATTTATTTGTTTATATACATTATTAAAAATTTCCAAATAAATAACATATAAATTTAGAATGATATCAGTAATACAACATAAAGAACTACTCAAATATGTGTTAATGTATAAATATTTAAATTCTTAATATAAAGAAAAATTGTGTTAATGTGTAAAACACGATTTTTGTATAAAAAACCTTTTAAACAAAAGTTGTTTTTATAAAAATAATACACTTTTAACATTGATTACAAAAAGCATTTAATGCCATTAGATTATTTATAAAATTAACTTAATATTTTATACAATTAAAATAATAAATTGAGTTTTCAAGTTGTATTTGCAAAACTTTCAGTTTCGCACTTAACTTCATAATGAAGGAAAACGATACACAGTGTTTTAAATGAAATGGAAATAAATTTGAAATATCTGAACGGCTGGTTGAATTTCAATGGAATTTCACATAGTAAAAGTATCTTCAAAACCGGTTCTGATATAAGATATCTGGATTGTTTTTAATATTTTTATGACTCGAGGTGTCTAACCTACCGAAACCTATTAGTTCCACAAAGTCCTAATAGAAAACTTAAACTTGCTTACACTT
The DNA here is from genome assembly GCA_004302925.2 of Cochliomyia hominivorax. NCBI lineage: Eukaryota > Metazoa > Arthropoda > Insecta > Diptera > Calliphoridae > Cochliomyia > Cochliomyia hominivorax. The sequence goes on from PYHX02000467.1 coordinate 58,201,764, forward strand.
AACCCATTACTGTGTGTAATTTTATTGAAATTTGTTTTATTTTTCATTTCAATCACTGCGCAATGGTCAATAAAATAAAAATCAATCAAATTTAGAAATCAATTAGCAATCAAATGCATATATTTATTTTATAAAAATATCGAATATGTTAACTAAAAGCGTTAATAGTATCATTAATTAATAACAATATCTTAACAAACAAATAAAGAAATCTATTTTCACTTATGTTCATAAATCTAATAATCAAAAATCAAAACGAAGAAGCTTGGCAACAAATTCATTTAAAGTGAAAATCATCAAATCGAAACACATGCAGTTATTATTATCGTTATACCGCATGATCAAAATATCAATCTTCTCCTTTTTTCATAACAAATTCTTAACAATTTTAATTAAATAAACAAGCTGAAAAATAAATTTATATAATTTGTTATTGTTATTTTCATTTGGTTGGACTTCTGTTTTTATAAATATTTTAATCTTTTTTATTATTCCATAATTTTTGACACGTTTTTTGGAGTAGTATATATACATACTTATATATACATTTTATTTGGCGTAAACAACACCGATAAATTTCTATTAATAATATTTTAATATATAATATACGTCTTTAGTTTATTTCCAAATAACTAAAATATTTTGTTATTGTTGTTTAGTTTCTTACTATATAGTAAACATATATAAATATGTATAGGAATAGAATTTAATTTTTCAGTATTCTTTAAAAAAAAATTTTCAAGGTCAAAATGTCGCCCAATCTAAGAACCATTTGATTAAATAAAATCAAATTTTTATAAAGTTTGATTTTGATAAGACAAAACATTTCAATTAAAACATAAAAATCTCTAATGATTTTACGATTGCTGTTATATACATAGATTGATTCAAGTAAAACTTGTTTCGTTTGTTAAGAAACTAGATTAAGCAATTTTTGAAATAAATCAAAGGTTTTAATTATTAATTATAGTTGTTGTTTACAAAAACAGATGTCCCTATATTTAATTATTAAAAAACCCAGTTGATAATTTTGTTATAACGAAACCACTAAAATTACAATTTAATTTTTTATTTAATTGAAAATATTATTACAATTTACAAAAAATATATTTTTATAGTTTAAATCACTAGTGATGAAATTTTTAATCTTTTTCGAACATCTTTCCATTAACGTTTTTACAGCGCATTCTGTAACAACAACCACACTTTTGGGCACATATTTTGTGCTCATCAATACCTTTTTTAACAAAGCCCAATATCTATCCACTGGCCCTAGTTCCGGATAGTTTGGAGGATTTGCCACTCTTGGTACAAATGCCATATTATTGTTGTTGTACCACTTAAGAGCTTGTTTACCATAGTGAGAGGATGCCAAGTCATCTCAATATTAAGTGAATACATCTGTTAATGTAAATTACGGTGTTTATTTTATAGCAACTGTATATTGCTTACCACATCAAGAACTTTTTTTCCGAAATTTTTACTCCCTTTGCCTCCTAAACTTTTCTTCAACATTCCCTCAATCATCAGCCACCTAAAATTTTTGATCGAGAATTCATCACTCATTATGTAGCAGGAATATTGTTGTAGAAAACTTGACTTTAATTTCCGTGCGCTGTTTTTGGCCTCTAAAGTTTTACATACGTTTATGGAACATTGTAAGCCTTTTATATTTTTAAACCTGATCTGAGAGTGATACGATTGACTTGACGTCAAACAAATGTCATTCTTCTTCCGCCACATGCAGGACATGGTTTTGGGATGACACTGTTAATATGAGACGAAAAGCGTTTAACATATTGTTCCATTCCGAAATCAGCTTTATCAGAACTACACATGTAGACCCCTGTCATAATCTGTTTACTCCATTATGACATTCATGCGATTTCCTAAGGGAAACCCCAGTAATATGAAATACAATATAGATAACTTTAACAAAAATAATAAAAATTAATAATTTCAAAATTCATTTAATTTATATTGATCGATTCCAATAAGAAACTAATCTTGTTTTTTTTAAATACTTAATATTATATATTTCCTATATAAAAACAATCTTAGTTCTTATTTACCACCATATGAAATACATTATAAAAACTTTCTTGAATATATTAATAAATTACAAGACGAAAAAAATATCGGTCATACACAATATAACATTTATCAGTACATTACAATCATTTATGCCACATTGAACCTCCGCCCCATAATTGATAGCTGTTGGAAGGTTATAATTAGAGATTATTGAATTTAATTCCATATCTTTATTGATTTGGTTATTTTGATAAAATGGACTCAAAAACTATGCCATTTACTTTAACATTTCTAATCTTTATATGTTATTTTCTAATTCTATATCTAAAGTAATAATCTTACACTTATAAAAAATATATATCAATTTATAAGATGTCATAAATAAAATATTTTCAACATATTGTACAGTACTTAATAATTTACCAATAATGTTGTTGTTGCCTATATTTGTGTTAAAGATAGATTAACTCCAATTGTTTTTACTTATGAATTTATTATATTCAAATAATTTTAATTAAATTTTCCTGCGATTAAAATTAATATGTATTAAATAGGATGTGAGTTTGTATTTAACGTATGGACTTCAAAATGGTTGGGCGAATTTTGATGAATTTTTTACAAAATTCCGTTAAAGTCAAAGGAAGAGGTACCCCCCATTCAAGGGAAATATTAATTATCGAATATCTTAAGAACTATTACAGCGATTGGCTCCAGTCACTTTCTCGAGGAACTGTTTCACTTAACGGATTAAATCCAGATGACAGCAAAAATTGATTATGGATTATCTAAAAAACTATTACCGCCATAATTTCCCTATTGGGTTCCAATCACGTTCTCAACGAACTGCTTTACTGGACAAAATATAGGGCAGATAGGTTCGGGGGAAGAGGGTAGCCTCCATGTAAATCAAATCTAATGTCTGAAAACTATTTCGGAAAAATGTTTTCCAATTTGGCGAAACCTACGTTGCATAAAATTATTTAATACACGTCGTGATTTATGAAATTTCCAACTGAATCTCTTGTGCTACAAAGCGCACCGGGTATAAGCCAGTAGTCAATATAAATTACATTTCATTTGGCTTCTTTTCAATAATTATAGTCTAATATTTGTTCATACGTAATCAAAATAAAAGTGAATTATCAATTAAAATTGAAATTGAACAAACAAATAAATAAATGAAAATACAAATATTGAAATACTTCAGTGAAATGCATTCTTTAATCGCTGAAACACATGTAATTATATATAGGGAAATATACATATATATGAAAATAAATTAATAAACAGAAAACAAACATTGTATTTTTTTGAGTACCGGTCTTGTCATGAGTTTTTTATTTCTCTATCGGAAGAACATTGTTTTATTTTCCTTTTATTAGTACATTGACTGGGTATTTATGAGTGCAATTTTGCTCATCAATTATAAAAAAAGTGATGTAATAGGGATTGTATGATTTCTTGCAAAAATAATTCAAGTACCGATAATAAAATATTAAGTTGTCTAATTTTTGTTTATTTGAAAAATATAAAAAGGGAATTAATAATTTTTGTTTATTACTTTAAATATAAAACTATGTGATTAAGATTTATTTTTCTTTTTGAATATATTGTAGATATATATGTACATATATTTAATGCGTTGGAGGAAAATTTCTGTACAAACTGCATAAATCCTAGTTATAATATTTGAGACGGTTTAAAATTCCTTTAACTCCTCCCATATAGGTCTTATTATAAGATTTAGTTGTTATGATTCATGTTTTGGTTTAACTCCAGGCTAAGAAATTTGGCAACCTCTATAGTATGAGTTAATAGGTCTTCTGGACTGAGAGTGGTAGATTTTGCTTGGCACTAAATCAAATGTCGTGTATCATGTCCAGATTTTGGTTATAGTTAGAGATGAAACTGTGAATACGAGACTATTATGCATTGAACCTATTGCTGCATCTTACTCCTGTAGATCTCAGTAGATTCTGTTCAATGTCTGCGATGAGAGGTGGGCGACTCCAAGTATGGTATTCATACGGTAACTTGAAACCTTAGAATTTATGGTGTCTCTGTCCTTTTAAAGCTGCTATTTACGAATCCTGATGGAAAGTATCTTACACATACCTGAGTAAGCTTTGTTCATATATTCGTATTCGAATTATGTTCTATTGAAGTTAGGATGATGCATCCTAAGAAATTTAAGAAGAAACTTGATTACTGAGCATTTCATTATGTTCCTTAACAGGTAAAGACATTTGTATACAGCCTGTTACCGTTCTAAATGGTGTATTTTGACAACTTTGAATATCTTTCCATTGCTTATCACTTTCCATTGCGTATCACTTTCCATTGCGTATCACTTTCCATTGCGTATCACATAGCATAATTTATCCGATCATTTTATAAGTAACCAATAAGGTTTAATACCCCAATTACTTTTAGCTTGTCTTTTGAGAACCTTAATTCTACTTCGCTGTACATTATTGTGGAGACATGAGCTGAAGAGGGATATAGGATATCAAATATAACCCCTAAGATCTTCGGGTGGTTATCGGTTAGAATTTGGATTCCATAGATTATGGTGCCTAAATTGATTTTTGTCTCTTTAGTCCAGATGTTGCAATATTCCCAATACATTATCAAAATTTATATAAATTTTTTAAAATTTATATAATTAAAATTTCTATCTTAACCTCAAATGAAATTACTAATTTCAAACTTTATTTTTCAACAAAAAAATACTAATCTTTTTTTTAAATCAACAACAAAGTGTTTATTTGTTTTCTTAGTTTAATTTGTTATATATTTGTATGTATGTTGTTTTTTTATTTTTCATAAATTTAAATTTTTTTCTAAGTCACCTGACAACTAAATTCTGTTTTCACTCATACATCGATCTCTCTAAAACACTAGCAAACATTTATCTTTTTTAAATGTCTTTTTAAAATTATTGTTTTAAGTATGTATGTGTCAGTTTATACATATATTTTTATCTGTTGCTATATTTAAATTTATACCCCCCATTAGGGTTAGTAAGGTAAATGTAAATGTATAAACGAATGAACGAGCCCCCATTTTATTGTTGTATTTTACTTTCTTTTTAAGAATTCAATGCCATAGTGTTGTTGGTCAAAAAATTATTTAGTTTCTAAGTGAATGAATATAAATAATAGTGTTGGTAGTATTTTGTAAATAGTTTCTTTTTTTATACCCTCCACCACCACAAGTGGTGAAGAGAGTATATTAATTTGGTCATTCCGTGTGTAACGCTTAGAAGGAATTTTTCAGAACCCATAAAGTATATATATAATCGCATCAAAAAAAATCTGCCATCGATAAATCAAAATTAAAAATATTAAGCTATACATACCTCATTACTATATAGTAGTCTTAACGGGTCATGGGCCCTTTAGGAGAAGGTTGCATTTTTGGAATTGCGATACCCCCGAATTCTGCATGATGTGTAGCAAGGCAGAGGACACAGCGAACATATTTTGTTCCACTGTCGAAGTCTGCAGCCCCGTAGGCAGAAATTGTTAAGAACTCGTTACTTTGAGGAACTGCTCGATATCCATGGCTATAGATTGGTTCGTCAATAGTTTTGAGTGGCTAGGAAGATTCCTATAGTAGATGCATTTCTCTACATATCTTTTCCATGAGCTAATTCTATACTGTATTTATTCTTCTTTTCCTTTATTTCTATTTAATTACAGTTTATAGATTTTAAGGGATCTCAACCACTCACAGACCTTTACGGGTCTCTTAACATAACCAACTTCATTATCATTCCAAAAATTATCAAAATCGGTTCAGTAAAAAAATGCAAAAATATAACTAACTTTATGACTCCTTAAATGTTCCTGTGTCATATTTAACAAAAACTTTTAGATATTGTACACATCTGTGAGTGTGTTTGTACGAAACAAAACGTATTTAATTCACACGCATTTGTGGTGGAGGGTATTAAAGATTCGGCATAGTCGAATATAGCATTCTTACTTGTTTACGTAAATGTTTTCGACAAAATTTTAAAATGTGAAAAACTTATATTCCGATTAGATTTTTATTAGGTTTCTTTTATTGTTGTTGCTCTTATTTGTAGATATTTTTACTTGAATTTTTTTATGCCACGCGATTTTTATTGACAACGTTGGCGAAATTAAATCATAAGAAGAAAACAAATTTATATTGCGTATTTTCTAGTTGTAGATAACAATTTTAAAATTTTTTCAGAAAATATTTCGAACATATGGCTAATTTAGTTATCTATTTGGCACCAAGATTTAAAGAATTTAATATAAACAGGAGTTTCATATGAATTTCGGAAAAAACTTTGAAAACACTAAATTTTAAATAAATTTAAACTTAATACGTCGCGTTAAAAAATTATGCAAAAAGAAGACTGTTACATCAACATCATCAGGAGGGAATATGAACTTTATCATTCCGTGTGTGATGCTAAGAAGGTATCATCTTAAACCCCATAATAAATATATATTTTTACATCAAATTAAAATCTGAGTTGATTTTGCTATATCCGTCCGTCTGTCTGACAGATTTTAATGAATAAAGGCCTGAGTATTTGTTATAATCCTGAGAAGATTTCTATTTAGAACCAGCAATGTCGGTGCAATATATTTAAAGTTGAAGACCGATATCTGAAGCAACCTCAAAGATAATTTTAAATCGATAATTTAGAATAAAATTTTACCATAACATTAAAATGAAAATACTTGAAAATGCTTTTCGTTTTTTAACTTTAAAAACATCATGTGAACCATTATTTCTAAGTGAAACAGGTTTTCTCTAAACGGACAAGTTCTTCTGAAACTCTTTAATAACATTGGCCAAATTTTTAGTAGAAACCAACTGAGATTTTGTTGAAAATGTTTTATAATTTTAGAACGCACTTGTTTTCGGTCACGTATTTTAATCATATTGGGAGGTCTTTTGAAAATGCTTTCTACCAGAATCAGATTTTTCATAAACGAACAATAGTATATCTGGATACTATTTAATAAAATTGGAAACTGATTGACGGCATATCTTTAAATACTTATCGAGTTTTTTAGTAGAAACCAACTGGGGTTTTGTTAAAACATTTTTAATAATTTTAGAATGCACTTGTTTTCGGTCACGTATTTTAATCAGTTTAACAATATATTAATTTGTTTGACATTAAACATAATAACTGACATGTTTTACAAAGATAACTTGATCAAATGAAAAATGGGTTAGTTAAAAGTGTTAATGAAAAACGAAGTTTAGGAATTTTTTGGATCTAACACTTCTAATATTAAATTATAAACCAAATTTAAATTGGTTGTAAATTATATTTACAACCAAATTAAAAAACTGTTGACACAAATAGTGTGTTTACAAAATCTATAATTTACACTTTTACATTGTAGAAATTCTATTAATTTTATTTATTCCATTTATTAACAGCATTTTTATAAAAATTAATGAATTTATAACTTTTCGTTGTTGTCAGTTTGGGAAAAAGATAACAAATTTAGATGAAATGTTTTCAATTTGTATATGTAACTATTTTTTAGTATTATTTTATGAGCAATAAACTAATACTTTAACACACACAAACAAACACTCATAATATTTATATGTATATACTCCTATAATTGTTATTGTATATGAAAGTATCATAAAATTTTTTGTTATTACTTTTATACGATTATTTGTATTTGTATTTGTTTTTTTTTATTTAATACAATTTTAATATGATACAAATATTTAGTACAGTTTTCGTGTTAAAAAGTATCGTATTTTTTCCATCTTTTCGTTTGTTTGTTTATTTATTTCTTATTTTCGTTTTTGGTGATCTAATCACAAACACACATGTACCTTTTTTAATTTTGGGCTAAAGCGATTTAATATCGTAAAAAAACTGGTTATGAGTTGTTTTTGCACATGACTTTTTTAAAAATAGAAGAGAAATGATTAAATATAATTATTTATATTGCTAAAAAAGTAAAATATTTGTTTAGAAGTTCAATTTTAGATTTCTCCCAATTATTTAGAATAACAATTAATCAATATTAGAGTCTAATTTGGAGGTGGGTAGCGAAGGGTGACGACCATGGTAACCCATAGCGATCCCTTCTTCCAATTTTCAGCAGGATTAGATTTTAAAAAGAAAGTAATAGAAGAGATTAAGAGTGGATACAGTTAAACAAGAAAATTTCAGTGTTTGTAAATATATATGAATTTTCAAGTTGTTTTTGTCAGCGAAACTTGAGTTTAAAATAATTATTGTTAGATGTACGTCAGGTTTTCATTGTTTAAACTAGAATCAGAACTAGAATCTAATCTTTAATTCAGATTCTTTTATAGATTATAGAATCTGAATTAAAGAGTGAGATCGAAATATTCTTTAAATACATATGAGCTGATAAGAACGAAACCTCTAGACGTACAGTTTTAATTGGTTGATCCAATTTAAATTATTATTACAATTTAAAAAAAAGTATGTTTATAGTTTAAATCACTAGTGATGAAACCTTTCGGAAACCCTTCCATTAACGTTTTTATATGCTTGCTATTCTGTCACTTTCCTCGAACATGTAGTTGATTTCCATTTAAAATATATTTTTGTACCTTTCAATTATATTTAAACAAGCGTCAAATATTTCTCCACTGTTTTAGATTCGGGCCTCTTTTGATACAAATACCATATTGTTGTTCTCGTTAATCATTATACAGCAAGACAATTTAGTTTTAAGCAGCGTTCCGGTCAGGAATTGTTAAAGCCTTTTACGTTTTTAACCCTACATTAGCTTTAACTACTTTTCTACCGGATGTGTTTAGAGCTCTTTGAAAAGTACTTTCCAATTTTTGGATTAGGAACATCATGCAGTCCATTGTTTCTACTTGAAGTAGTGCTTTTTATCAACAAAAACGTTCTCTTGGTACTGTTTAACAACATTGAAAATAGTTTGACGAAAGACCTTTAAATTCTTGAACAACTTTTTGTAGACCACGTAGGGTTTTGTTAAAAATATTTAAAATTTTAATACTGTTAGATTAACACTAAATGCATTTGTTTGACATTAAACATAATAACTGACATGTTGTACAAAGTAACTAAGTAAATAAAACCTGGATTAAATGTTTTTATGAAAAATGTGTGTTAAGAATTTTTCGATCTCACTCCCTAATATTTGAATATAGGGTCTGGTATGAGCTGAATGTTAAAAAATTAATATATTAGAAAATAATAAAAATTTTTAAAATGCTGATGTTTAACTCTTTATTTAGTTAAACTAATTATTCCAAAAAAGTGAATATTTTAATCTTTAACTCTTTTAACAAAAATTGCCATAAACTTTATTTTAAATAACTTTGATAAATAAAATATTTGAATAATTTTATTTAATTATTTCATTGAAATTATATGCTTTTTTAATAATCTCCTCCTTTATGCTGCAATTGCCATAAAACCACTTAAATGAAAGAAATCTTTGACCTGTTTGTTTCATTATAATTTTATCTTTCATCGTAAAAAAAAACATAATAAACATTTAAGGGGATACAAAAAAGTCCCAAAAGTTATTTAAATAATAAATATTATTATTATTTTTCATAAGAAAAAAGAAATAATTTTCTTAAGATAACAATTTCAAAATAATTTATCTTATCAAATACAAATACAAATAAACTCATGTGTGAAGCAAAATAAGAAGAAAAAGAAAACCAGAAAACAATGTTATAAAATTTAAACTTCTTTATATATATATTTATATAATGATCAAAATAAATATATATGTTTCCTTATCTTGTAATTGATAAATAATTTAAATATCTCATCGATTTCAAATAAAAATTAAGAACTGAATTTGTTGAATATTTTGAATATTTCGTTAAACACGTTTTTTTTAAAATAACAATTCTCACATGTTTATTTCGAAATTCAATTGCAAACCCATTTCTTTTGCCAATTGCATCAGGTGTTTGTTACAATTACAACACACACCTATATATGTTAAAATGGGGCTCGATCTATATAACAGACTAGTCAGCGTCAAAAAAATGTGCTGGTTTTTCTATTTTTCTATCTCGACGAAGAATGTATTTATGTATTATTTTTAAAAATTATATTTAGAATAAATCTAAGCGAAATTGAAATTTTCGTTGGCCTAATGCCAAATGATCTAAAACTATGTATGTAAAACTAATGTAAAAAACACTTTTTTGTAATTTACAAATGACTAATGTTGTTATTTTCTTTGCCCTCTTTTTTGTAGGTATCCGTTTCTCTATGGATGTGTCACGTGATGAAGTTAAAGCCTTGTCTGCTTTGATGACATTCAAGTGTGCCTGTGTTGATGTACCATTCGGTGGTGCTAAGGCCGGTTTGAAGATCAATCCCAAAGAATACTCTGAACACGAATTGGAAAAGATCACTCGTCGTTTTACCCTTGAATTGGCTAAGAAAGGTTTCATTGGACCCGGTGTTGATGTACCTGCTCCTGATATGGGTACTGGTGAACGTGAAATGTCCTGGATTGCTGATACTTATGCCAAGACCATTGGTCACTTGGATATCAACGCTCACGCTTGTGTAACTGGTAAACCCATTAACCAAGGTGGTATTCACGGTCGTGTATCCGCCACCGGTCGTGGTGTTTTCCACGGTTTGGAAAATTTCATTAACGAAGCCAACTACATGAGCATGATTGGTACTACTCCCGGCTGGGGTGGTAAGACTTTCATTGTTCAAGGTTTCGGTAATGTCGGTCTTCACTCTACCCGCTACTTGACTCGTGCTGGTGCCACTTGCATTGGTGTTATTGAACACGATGGTTCCATTTTCAATCCAGAGGGTATTGATCCTAAGGTAATTTTAATTTAAAGTGTAATATTTAATTAAAGTTTAATAATTGACACTTTAAGTTAACTGAATTTTTAGAGTGTATTGCAAAATCGGACATTTTTTAGTTCAGTTTTCTAACATTAATTCGAATTTTCAAATATTTATCTACTTTAATACAAAACTGCATATTTTTATGACAAAATATGTTTAAAATTTATTTCGATTTCATTAATTTTGAATTTTTTTATATTTTTGACACATTTTTTTTTCAATTCCTTTCAGAGTATAATTTCAAAATTTTTCGAATTTAACTTTTCTATTAAAAATGTATTTTTAAGGAAAGTAAATTAAATTCCTTCTCGCCAATTAATGTAGTCATTAAGAGTGCCACACTTGGCTAATCACCAACATTTCTTTATTAAAAAAAAATTGGCCAACTTTCGCGTTCACACTTTTAATTGCCCACAGAAAACTGGTCGTGGCAGAAGGTATTCCACAGATCGTTTCATGATTATCCCCTAATTTCTTATGAAATTCATACATAAATTTTTGGACAATCAGAATAGAACTTTATAGGCATCTTCAGTCTTCAATGGCCTATAAGAAATATCTCGGAAGTGGCTTAAAAATTTACAATTTTTTTTCTACGATATTAACATTTTGTAGAATTTATCAATAAATTAACATGTTCCCTTTTTCCATTTTAGGCTTTGGAAGACTACAAGAACGAACACGGTACCATTGTTGGTTATCCTCATGCCAAACCTTATGAAGGTGAAAACTTGATGTTCGAACCTTGTGATATCTTCATCCCCGCCGCTGTTGAAAAGGTTATCACCAGTGAAAATGCCCACAAAATCCAAGCTAAGGTTTGTACTTCAGCAAAAAAAAAAATTAATTAAATTATTCAAAGGAATAATTTTAAATATTTGTATTAAACAATAGATCATTGCCGAAGCCGCCAACGGTCCAACTACCCCTGCTGCCGATAAAATCTTGCTTGACCGTAACATTTTGGTTATCCCCGATTTGTACATCAACGCTGGTGGTGTAACAGTATCTTTCTTCGAATGGTTGAAGAACTTGAACCATGTCTCATATGGTCGTCTTACCTTCAAATATGAACGTGAATCCAACTACCATTTGTTGGGTAAGTTCATTTAACATTTCTATATTCATTTATTATTTTGATCTTTTTATTTCTCAAAGCAAAAAAGGTTTTTTGGCTTAGTTTCGTTTCTGGAATTTTTAGCCTCAATATAAATATTATTGCTTAAGCTAAAAATTTCAGTTTATTATTGATATATATATTATGCTATAATTTTTATATAATTTTCTTTAAATACCATTCTTTTCTAATTTATATTTGGTTTGGCTTATTTCTTTTTTTATTGGATTGTTAAGTAAAACTTTAATTTTAATAGTTTTTTTAGACTTTTTTCTTCTAAATTCATGATCATTTCATTTATCTAAAGTCGTTTTAGTTTTATTGTTCACTAAGAAAGTCAAAATTCCTATCTGCATTTAAAGCTATAAATTAGAATTTTTTTGAAAGCATTTTCGCAATAGTAATTTGTTCTTTTTTTCGTTTTCTATTTCTTCTTAAAACAATTTAGCCTCAGTACAACAATCTATTGAAAGATTTATTTTGGACGGTACAGTTTTTTTCATTTTTTTTAATTTCATTTTATTATTTAAGTATTTTATTATACATATTTACATTTTATTTTATCTAAATGTTTCAAAAATTAAAAAAAGATATTTATCAGTGCTTTCATTAGTTTTTAGTTGTGCCCCCTTTACCATTATTTTTGTGTATTTATGTTTGTTTAATTAGTTGTTAAAAAAAATATTAGTTAAATAGGAAAATTCAAATTTATTTCACATTTGACTAAAAACTTAACGAAATCGGTTAAATATTTGTTATTTATTTCAAACACCGTCCAAATAATTTAGATTATAAAGATAACTTTTTTTAAATATTAATTCATATTTTTAATTTCAAATTTTGTTTATTATATTCGACTTCATTATTGATCCATAATACAAAACTATAACGCTGAGTATATAGAACTTTAACTGTGGACATTTAATGTTAAACAGTAGTACAGCTAAAAATAGTATAGAGAATAGAAAACATAAATAATATTTGTAGGACTAAGAATGCCAAGATCAAACAATTAGCATGCTTGACTTTAATTATCTAGTTCAATAGTTGCCAGATCCCCAACCCCTTCAAGAATAGCTCGCTCTTCACTTAATCCTTGTACGCTGGACTCATGGACAGAAAGAAAACAAATCTTTTACTGAATCCAGCTCATCCTCATTACCAAACATCATGCAAGTATCAAAGTACTTTCAAAAACCTTATAAACCACATTCGAACAAATACTGGCCATAAGGAGTGAGATCGAAAAATTCCTAACATACATATATGTTAAGAAGAAGGAAACCATTAAACTTAGAGTTTTAATATATTTTATTTAATTAGAAATTAAAGGAAAAGTTTTTGAATCTTTATAGTATTTTGTGTCGCTTTGTTCGAACTGGTAGTCCATCCATCTACCACACATTTGGACACCTTTTTTATAATCCACTGGATTTAGTTCCGGGTAGTTTGGAGGATTTGATTCCCTTAGTACAAATACCACATTATTGTTCTTGTACGACTCAAAAGCTTGTTTCAATTTTTGGCCTGTATATTTTAAGCTCGAATCGAATCAAAATGAAATCAAATAATATTTGGGTTTAAAGTTTTAATAAAAAACGTGTGTTAGGAATTTTTCGATCTCACTGCGTACGAGAACTAAGAAGAAAGAAAAGTAAAAGTAGAGATGTAGAGAAAGCGAAGTATGTAAGTTAAGAGTATAAGGAGTGAGGTATTAAAGGAGTACTAGGTAGATAAATGTCTGGAGTCGAAGAGGAAAATATAGATTGGTGAGTGCCAATCTATAATATGGACAAAAAATATATAAACAATTGAAATAAAAATGTTAAGTTTTTAATATTTTTAAACGAATTGAATTGGCAGGATATGGACAACAAAAATGGAATGTTTCGGAAAATAATCACAAAAAATAATAATTTATAATAATTATTTAATTTAGTTTATAGTTTATACAAAGTTTTTCTATTAAATTATGTTGCATTTTCTATTTTATAATATTTATTTGCATTTTTTTCCCTAAGAAATCATAACTGCATCCCCTTTTTTCTTTATGTTTGTTTTAATTTATTTTCTTTTAATTATTATTCTTTTAATTAATTATTTTATGTAAAATTTTATTTGTATTTTTTGTATGGATTTAAATTATGTTTTATGTTTAGTTGTCTCTTTATTTAAAATGAATTTTTATTAATATTTTTTATATTCTATTCCTAATACTTGTGTTTAGAATCTGTTCAAGAATCTTTGGAACGTCGTTTCGGTCGTGTTGGTGGCCGTATCCCCGTTACACCCTCCGAAGCTTTCCAAAAACGTATCTCTGGTGCTTCTGAAAAGGATATTGTCCACTCTGGTTTGGATTACACCATGGAACGTTCTGCTCGTGCTATCATGAAGACCGCTATGAAATACAACTTGGGTCTTGATTTGAGAACTGCTGCTTATGTCAACTCTATTGAAAAGATCTTCACCACTTACCGTGATGCTGGTTTGGCTTTCTAAGGTGCTTAAATTACATAAAAAAACAAAGTCAATCCTCCTCTATGATGGTGCATACTTACAACATACATACTTGCAACAACATATATTTTAAATTAATTATTAAGCCTTAAACAAAAGTCACACACTTTAACAACTCTTAAGCTATAAAAAAAACAACTTCACTCGAAACATAAAATGTTTATAAAAATTCAACAACAACAACAACAACAACATGTAGTTAAAACATTCTTTTTAAGCAATATACAACTTTTTTTGGGAAAAAAAAGAAAATAATAATAAAAATATTAGTTAGTCCTGCCATTTGTCACAAAAAGAGTAAAACTTCAAGAAACCTTTAAATTTATGGAAGGATTATCAACAGCAGCGACTTTCTTTATTTTCCTTGTATTTTAATGTATTAAGTAGTTACTAAATACAAAATTTATATTTGTTTTCCTTTTCATTAGTTTATTTTTTATATATTTTCATAATTTTACTGATAATTGTTGCTGTTTAATTTTTTTCTTTGAATTTAAGTTTTTAAAAGTCAGTCAAATAAGCAAATGCATTTTAAATTAAAATATTCATAATAAAAATACAAACAAAATAAAAAAAAATATCAAATATTGTGGTTTTAATTAAAGACAGCAAATGCAGTGGTTCCAAAACGATTCTTTTGGTAATAAAAATAAACCAACATATGTAGGATATCTCTTATAGTGTCAGAGATACTCAAGGCCATTTTTCTCTTTTTCCACAAAATGTATATAAGTTTGTCAAAAAGTTTATGAAACCAATCAATACCTAACACATATGATGTGTATGAGAATATGTTTGAGAATTATTTTGGTTTTTTTAATATTCTATGGGAGCTACAGATTTAACTAAGACAGATTTCAAATGAAAACTTGAATTTAATCGGACAGAAATTTTGTGAGTTATTGGAAATACACTTTTCCTGATATTTTTAAGGCCCTATTTGATTTACGGTATGAAATTTTGAAACTTTTGCGTTAACTCTTCCCTTAACGTTTTAATGGTGCTTTCTATCACTTTGCCCGAACAGGTAGTCACCCTTCGTTTAAAATCTACACACCTCTGGACACCTTTTTGTACTCTTCTGACATTATATCCGGGCAGTTTGGACAAATATCACATTAGTATACTCAAGTGCTTGTAGTTAGGCCATAAATAAATGAAGAATGGAATCAGCTTTTTAGTAAATATTCCTTGATGTAAATTTCGGTATTTTAAAGAACGTTTTTCGGAAATGTTGGCAGCTTTTGGGTCATAAACTTTTCTTGAATATTCCCTCGAGCATCAGAAACATAACATTTTTGACCGGGAAGTTGCGAAAAATCAGAACAAACGTTTCGTCAATCATTATATAGAATTTTTTTTAAATTAACTTCAGTTTCTGTGCTCTGTTTTTGGACTCTAAATTTTCGTTCCAAATAGTCCGAGCACTGGACAGCTTTCCCAGTGGATATGTTGGGAGTTCTTTTTAAAATGCTTTCTACTTTTTTTGCTTTAGAAACATCATGTGGACCCTTCCTTCTACCTGAGCTAGATTTTTTATCAACAGACAAGTTCTTCCGGTACCATTTAATAACATAAGAAACAGTTTTAGGGCAGACTTTTGTAGGACCAATCTGTGTCTTGTTGAAAATATTTTATAAATTAAGAACGAAATTTTTTCTGAACAACCATTTTTTCATATATTCATTTCTTTACCATTAAACATAATAACTGGCATGTTTTTTAATGGTAACTAGATCAAATAATACTTGAGTTAAAAATTTTACTGAAAAAGTGTGTGTTAAGAGTGATCTAGCGAATCTATATATCTTCAACGCTTAATAATAACACATTTTTAGTCTTAAATTGATTTAAGGAATCGTTTTATAATACCAAAAGGTTCAAAATCCTTAAGAAACAACAACACATGGAGAAAGTCATGACTTTGAAACAACCGTGAAAATTTTAAATTGAAAAAGATTTCAATACAATATTTCTTGATAAAACCTGTGTCATTATTTTCACAAAAGAACCATGCTCTATATTCTTAAACGATTTTTACTAAATTTGATACAAATAAATCTTATGATATTCGAAGTACCAAACAATACCCCTAATGATATTCCAAAATGCGAGAATTGGTCCAATATTGTTGACAGGCCTCATGCTTTGTAATTAAAAAAGTTGTTAAAGTTTAGGAAAATTAAAATAAAAAATCTATGCTAAAAGTTTTACGATGGTCGCTCTATACTCCCATATAACCCCACCGAAAAACATTTCTGAAACGCATAAATTTCACTTAAATGTAATTGGCCAAATAATATTCTGCATAGTATATATATATATATATATATATATATATAATATATATATATATTTATATTATAGATATAGTATATAATATATATTATATATTATATATAAATATATATATATATATATATTATATATAATATAATATATATATATATATATATATGTCCTTGTAAACTAAATATAATTCCATAAATTTATATGCCGACAAATGTAAGATTAAAAAAAAGCTACAAACATTTTGTAATCACCTGCAAGCTAGAACAGCGCAATTTAGCAGACTAAGTCGCTTCCAACATTCACCACTGGGTCCACAGGTATTTTCACAGGCCCATACAAGCCCCTAACCAATTTCACTTAATCCCACATATACGTCTGGAAACTGGTATAAAAATTTCGTAAAATTGAAAAAAAGAAATGTAAACAAACAATGATATTTTAATTACCATATAACTCCGCCAAAATCTTTTAAGACGCATAAATTTCACCCAAATATTAGTGTCATTATAATGCACAGCCCTTCTTATATTATACGTCGTTCAACAACATGGTGTTGCGTATTACACAATCGAGATGGACCGATTAATAACATTTTTCCTTTTTTTTAAACACAACTCTTATATTTAATTTATTTTGGCACATAATTATGACAATTTTGTTTGTGTTAACTTTATTTATAGAACCATTATTATTTATTATTAATGTATAAAATAATATTTATAGGAATCTTTTGATTTTTGATTCCATTAAATATATCTTTATGTGCACTGGAAGATTAATACTTCTTTAAATAATTGATTACTTTTAATATCATTAGTTTTCGATTAAAGCGTTTGTATAAAACCAAATTAATATTTTCAATATCAATTGACAGAGACCGTTTTTTTAATATAAATTACATTCATAAATGATGATCAATAATATGACTACTACAATAATACTATAAGTACACTTTAAGGTAGGGATGGAGATTTTAGCAATTTAGTGAACTTTTTGTGGGAAATATAGTAAAATACAAAAATACAGCATTTATACACAATTTATAAAAAAAATATTGAGTTGAGCTGTAGAAAAGTTATTTTTTCCACAATTGTATATATAAAAATATCTATATGGTCTAATAATTTCCAAATGTCTAATCTAATGTATAAAAAAATAATAATAATTGTTACCCACAAAAATGAGGTGCAGTCTATCGATTTTAGCACAGCACTCTAAAAAAATATATTAAATTTCTATCTAAAATATCAGTATCTTAAACTGGAGTTCTCTGCCATCTTTAGAAAACCAAAGATTTTGGAAATAGTTTTTGTTCAATATAATCATCGACCATGGCTTTAACAAGATCTGTAGTAACTTTGGGATGTTTTAATTGATAGCCAAATTCTTTTAATTTTGTATTATCCAAATTCAAATGTTTATGATACAATTGCTCTTCGTCCAAATAAGGAGTAAGTGGAGTATTAGTTAAATCATTTTGTTGACATATTTCGGCCCAAGGTGACAAATGTTTATCATTAATTTCACTTACAGTATCAGAAAGGCTTAGCTATAAATAAAATTAAAAGGTATTTTTAAATAATATTTTCATTTAATATCAAATAGTTATATTTGAATTAATACCTTTGTTAGATTTGACATTACTATGCCAAAATAGTCAATATTTATTGAGAATATTTCAGCCAATATATCACTTATAGTGCCCTGTGTTGATTCAGCATCATCAACAATATTATATACCTCACGACTGGCCTTTGGACTATTCGCCAATTCCCAGGTGGCTGCGCAAACATCATCAACATGTACGGTTGATAATTTCATTGCATCGTTCCATAAAAGTTTCATGGTTTCGTTTAGATGTTTGTAAATAGCAGCAATAATTATACGTGGCACTGAAACAACAATATTAATAATAATTTAAAATCAACAATAATTTTGATCATTAAACTTATTGTATTGTTTTTAAGCCTTCACAATCGATTCATAGGGGAATATATTTCTGTTAATTCTGTTAAAATTAGACGCTCTTTAAAAAAATCGCCACAGTTATAAATTTCATATCGTTTAAGCCTCATCTTAAAGGAATTTTCCCAGTAAGTATTTGTTATCAAAACCTACAAACAGTTTGCCATGCATTCAAGCCTTCGCATCAAACTGTTTCCAGTGGTATTAAAAAGTACTGGAAGAACTTGTCCGTTGACAGAAAACCTTTATTGTTTCTTAAGCCAAAAAAATATATAATAAATAAAAATCATTCACAAAAGAGTTCCCAACACATACTGGATGACAGAAACATATGTTCTGGCAGATTTTTCGCAACTTCCTGGTAAATGAAATTGAGTTTCCAAAAGCAGTCAAAACTTCCCAAAAAAAACTTGGATTGTCAAGCAATATGCAGTTGCGACAAATTAGGACAATCATTTGTTACAATTGGCTTTTTACTATTAGCGAGATGATGCTAGGAGTAAGTTCCTGGGGGTGAATCCAGGTAAAACTGGATTAGTCTTGTTCGCAAGGAGAATGGTGTGGAGCTGGGGCTTTCTGATAGGGCAAAATACCTTGGGGTCATTCTCGATTCCAGATTATCGTGGAGACTAAATATTCTAGAGAGGGTGTAGAAAGGACTCAATGCGTACTACATGTGCAGGAACTCCATAGGTAAGAGTTGCGGTAAACTGAATTTACACAATTCTCACCTATGGTTGTGGTGTATGGTGGGACACATTTTTGTCTGGAGGTGGTAGAGACTACTTAATAGCCTCATGTACGGCTATGATGTAATATTAGGTAGGGTACCAATGTTCCTTGCAAAGGAGAAGTCGGACACGACCCTGGCAGTTGATGACGTGCTGGAAAGCCCTTTTCTCTGGTGAGATTGATAAAAGACTTCAGACTCAAGTGAACCATACATGGCGTGAAAGATCTGACTGTTAGGTGACTAGGAATTTATGGTCACAGCTTAGCCCTGGAGATACAGACATCATCATTGACATGGGGCGCAAGGGGCACTTTTGGAATAGGGATACCTCCGAACTCTGCAGGATGTGTGGCGAGGCCAAGGAGTCAGCGGAGCATATTTTGTGCCACTGTCCAAATCTGCAGTCTCGTACACAAAGGTGGTAAGGTACTCTTTACTTTAAGGAATTGGTCGATAGATGGTTATAGACTGGTTTCGTGAATAATATTGAGTGGCTAAGAGGATTCCTATAGTGGATGTATTTCTTTTAGATATCTATTTCATGACCTAAATGCGTATGTTATGAATTTTTGGAAGTAACTCTTTACATGTATTAATAAATAATACTTATATTTTTCATTTATCTTTTATAAGTCTTTGAGTACTGAATAAGGAATTGTTGCTAAAATTAAGGCTAAATTATATAGTTTATATTAATTGTTTTAATAAAAAAACTAATTTACTTACTCAAATAACGTTTATCCCCAAAACCATAAACAACTGGTAAACGTATAATAGTGTAATCAAAATTCTCCATTGCCATTAATTCTTTTTCAACTTTTAGTTTATATTTTGCCACAGCTGTCCAAGGATCATGTTTACAATCTTCTTTTAATGGATTTTTTTCGGAACTATTAACACAACCAGAACTAAATTCAACATAACGTCTAGCCTTAATGGACATAGCTTCGTTGGCACAATTTAAACTTAATTTAAGTATACCCTCCTTGTAAACGGCATCGGTTTGATTAGGACGAGTTTCGGCAGCACAGTTGAATACTAAATCCCACGAACGGCCGGTTGTTGGGTGTGGTGCAAAAGCATTTTTGCAGGAATCTAGTAAAATAAAATTAAAATGTACATATACACATACATATGGAAATTTGTTTATTATATGCACAATGTAATAATATGATAAGAAATTTTTTATGAATGTATATTTACTTCTGATTATTTATAAAACAGCCTACATTATACAAATGATACATGAAAAAGGAAAACCACTTGTATATAAATAAAACAAATAAGACCCACTTACTTTGATTTATCAGATTAGCACTGCAAAATTCCACTTTATCGTTGTCAAAGGCTTTTGTTTGTTTTGCATTTAGCCAAGCCATCTGAGGAGGCGTTTTATCAACAACACGTATTTCCTGTGACAAATCATTCTCAACCAAATATGTCAATAAATTGCGTCCAATGAAGCCACAACCTAAAAATTAATATAAATTATGTTAATTACAAATATAGAACAACAAACTGCTTATACATTTTCTCATTATGTGTTGGCCACACACTGGATTTGGTCGTACAAATAATAATTCTATGTTGTGCATATACATTTATGCACATACAAAGAATACTTAATAAATCTGTCCTGACATATTTATCCACACTCTGTAAGCAAATACATAACAAGTGGTCGTTTCTTTTTTTGTCCACCTATTACTCATTCGTAGTATTTGTCATTAGTATTTCTACTTTACTTACCTCCCAATAGTAAAACTGTTGGTTTTTCCGACATTGTCTTACTTCAATTATATTTTAAGCAAAATTGAGGAACTTTTTAAACTTTTTCTTTAATTTTTTATATGCCACACAACAATAATGGATTATGCAAATATAAAAAGCCGCTGGGTATATTATTGTTTTATTATTTCGTTTCTTTTTTGAATCAACAATGTTAAATGGTATCTTTTTTCAAAATGCACGCTTAATAACAGTGTTAAAGAATTTTTTAACGGCGGCAAATATAGTTTCTTTAAATACTTAGGCGACGGTTAAAACTTAGTTTTCAACCGGCATCGCAGCCATAAATTAGAGTATTCAAAAACCTAATAAATTTAAAAAACCGGTTGATAGATTTTAGTGTTATAAAGATCTATAAACCGGTTTATGATGTTAATCGTAATTTCCGTAATATGTATAAAATTCAGTTAATAAAAATTTTAATTTACCAAATAAAATTTTCGTGTAATTTTTTCCCACTCATTTCACTTACAGTGTTATAATTGTTATAAATCTTTATCTACTTAATAAATTACAGAGTGCAGAAAAACATGAAGAAAAATCAATGTTGAATGTTCACTGTTGTTGTGGTGCATTATAATTGTTCATATAAGGATCTTTCGATATTAATATAAAAAAATATAACGATAAATTTTTAAAACTACTTTTAATTAGTTCAATTTCAAGAAGTAAAATTTCAAAAATATTCTCAAAAATTTTATTTACTGTTAAAAATGATAAGTTAACATTTATAATAACTGAATTATTTCTATTTAAATTAATTTTACATTAAGTTTTTTTCTGTGTGCACACATCTCTGATAGTTATCAAAATTATAATCTAATTTATTCCTTCTTCATTAGGAAACATAGTATAGTTATAAATATAGCTAATATTCGAATAGGAAAAAAGATTATATTCCATATATATCGAAACTACATGCTATGGACTCATGCCAGAACCGACTCCTATGGCAGAATCCTTTTAGACTGTAGCATAGGGTTAAGTCGGTGTCAAAATTGTGATCTGCTATCCTGCATCATTAGTCATGGACTTCATAGAGTCCGTTGACTTTGGTAACAACATACTCTTGTAGCTGGAAGAAATAAGTACATTTGTTATAGTTCAACTCCAGGCCAAGAAATCTAACACCTCTATTGAATTAGTGCATAGATCTTAGAACTGAGTGAGGTAGAGTTAGGTCCATGACCATAAGGTTGGAACGGCACGGTAAATTCGAGACTAGTAGGCATAGAGCCTGCTGTTCTAATTCGATCGCAGATGTGCCCGAACTACTCTTGTTGATCCCGGCAAATTCTGTTCATTGTTTGTAATGGGTGTTGGGCGGCCTCCAAGCACAACATTCATACTTGAAATCGAGAAATTTGTGGCATCTCTATGAATGTCCTTCGAAGCTGTTATATACGAATTCTAATCCAAAGGATCTTGCACACATCTAAGTGTGCTTTGTTCTTATATCTGAATATCATTTCTTATATGCCTCGGTGGTAAATCCAATTGTGCAATATTGAAGATAGAATGATTTCTGCGATGACATCCTAGAAAGAACTGCTTACTAAGCATTTTATCATGTTTCTTAACTAGAAGGATCTTGGTTTTTCATGTAGATGGTGAATTGGGCATTTGAATACAGCTTCTCATGGGTCTTAAAGCTGTGTTTTGACAACTTTGAATACATTTCCACTTGCTGTCACATAGTGATGATGTCCACACTGGAGCAGCAAAATTTATCACTGGCCGTTAATCGGTTTATATGTATATAATAAGGTTTATTTGTCAATAATCCAAGTACTGCGAGCATATGATTGGGGGACTTTATTTTTACTCCGCATCTTGCGGAATAATTCAGAGGAATTAAATGTAATTCTTCCAACTCGTCGTTGGTACAAGCATCACTTCGTTGACGAAGGTCTTGTCACCTCGAATTCCTATTTAATCACCAGTTCCGACCATTGTCTGTGTTTCATTTCATTTCTTCTTCCATTTAAATCTCACAAGTGACCATAATATTGTGATAGTTTTGAATTAAATTCCCGCGTTGGCTTCAAACAATAACGCCGTAAACTTACTGCAATTGGCAACATTTTTAATAAACAAAAATAATTTGGCAATCCTGTCATTCTTATCAAACTTTTTGTTTTAAAAAGAAGCGCTTCAAAAACAATTATTTTGTATAATAATTAATTAATTAATTAAAATTGAACAAATATTTGAATAAAATAGTCTCAAATATGTCATTTAATAAACAAATTAATTTATATGTAGAAGTAGATGTATTAACAGCAGGTACAACTGCCGAAATAGTTAATGCAATACTCGAATCTTTATTATATCAAAGGAATCAAATACCTTTTGTTTATAAAACCTACCGATATTATGTCAACAAATGGTTGCAACAAGATCAAAATCAATCCGAACAAAATAATGATTCCTCTGGAGTATACAGTTTTCAAGCACAAAGAAAAAAACAACAAGCCACTGCCACAAAGGAAGCTATAAGTGCAATGAGCCAGGTAAAAAATTTGGGATCCAATTTAGATTTCTACACCATTGAATTCAAATATTTTGTTAAGTTTCGATATACAGATTCATTATTTCCTGTTTTGTACTTGATGTATGGCATTAGTAAGGGTATATTTTAGATGAGATCTTTTCATAGACATATAAAGTATGGTTATAGTTTGATGGATTTACCTCTCTTGGTGCAAATGGCACATAATTGCTCTTCTACAACTCAAGGACTTGTGGCAAATATGGATGACGAAACGTATGTTCCTGCAAATTTCCAACTTCCTGGTCAAAAGTTCTATGATGCTCGTGTGAATGTTGAAAAAAGTAGTGAAAATTTTCTTAAAAGTTCTTGGTATGGCAAGCAGTTTGCAGTTTTGACAGAAGCCAATTATTTGTTAAAACAGGCTCTATAAATATTAAAATTTACATCAAAGAATATTTAAAATAAGACTGCTTCCATTCATAAGACTTCATAGTCCACTTATTTTTGACTTACTTGACAACCAGTCGGTACGGTAAACATGCCCTTGATTGGTAGAAGAACAAAAATGTGGTATTTCTACCAAGAAAGGTATATACTCCTATCTACCCTGAGCTAAGGCCAATGGAGAGATACTTGCTCTTGTTAAAAGAGAACTGAAGAGCACAAAAGTGTGATAAATTTTAACGGAGATAGACAGATAGCACTATATAAGCATGATCGTAATGGTTTTCCAACAAGATTTAAAATGTTATCACTTGTTATTTAAACCATAAAACTGTTTTTTTTATTAACATATATGTATGTTAAGAATTTTTCGACTCACTTCTTACGATGGCCAAATAAAGAAAAAGTATAAGCAAAAACCAGTGTTCGAAATTTTCAAGAGTCGGTCTATAATCTGTTCTAGCTCCCATATAACTAAAAAATCCTTTTAAGAATGTAAGTGACATACTAATAGATTGAACAATGCAGTCGGCAATTCCATAGTCAGGCTTCACCGATAAAAACTTTTTTAACTGATTTTTGTATGATTTTTATATTTATTTATACATATTACATTTTCAGACAATTAAGTCCACCTTTGAAAAGAAACCAATTAAATCATTAAGATTTTTATTTGGCTCTACAATATTTACAGCCAAAGAGGCTTATACTCTCCATATACCCACCGAAAATATTGCCTTGAATCATTTCCATGATCATCATAGAATATCCGCGGCAAAATTAAATCAGACTTTATTGTAAGTTCTTATTTTTATTTCATAATTTATTGTTCAATTAAATTAATATTTGAATTTTTCAGATCATTATTGACGAGCGAAGATCTATATACAATATTTTCTCACAATTTAAATCCTACCAATATTTATCTGGAACTAGAAATATTGGAAAAGGACTTAATGAATTTAAATGATACGACAATATTTCCAAAAGATATTTCACCATTGCCAGCAAGTTGCAAAGATATTCATATATATTTACTACATAAACCTAGTGCAACTATAGATAATAAACAACTTAAATGTTGCAAAGACTTGCATGTATTTGAAGACTTAATAAGTTTAAACATGGAATCTGAGAAAGTGGAAGAGAATAACATTATTATTAATGATAAAAACAATAAATCCTTAAGAAACGCAATACCAGGATGGTGGGAGGCTGAAGTTGTTATACGTGGTTTTAAGGATCAGCCTACTAAAGGCTTTAATATATGGTCCTAAAATTTTATAGTAAAATTAGCAATAAAAACCATATTAATATTAATTATGTATTAAATAAGTATTTTAATTATCTTAAAAAATTAAAAGTAATAAATCTTCTATGTATTATGCTTCAAATGTTGCTGTAATTGATCTGTTAGAATATTATGATATTTTGAATCACATCTTTGTAAAAATAGTATTTTATAACCAGGCAACCAACCATACGTTTGATTTGTATAACGCGGTAGTTTTGAATGACAACGTGCATCATATTTACGAAAATTTTCAATTTTTTGCTCATAATAAATAATTTTGGAAACATTAGTTATTTCATTTGGTTTGTCGTTGCGTGACCAAAATTTATCCGTTAATGGTTTCTCATGAAAATTCGCATTAAAGTTATAATTATTTTGTTCTGTTTTTGGTCCACAACAGGCCATTATTGTTACAAATTAGTAAGAAAAACTTCAATAGATATGATTTTATATCGAAAAAAATTTAAATTTAATAAATTATGACAGAATTTAATTTATAAAATATTTGTGAAAATATTTAAAATTGATTTAGGGCATTTTTTAAAAATCAAATTACAATTATTTTTCGAATTAAGTCCAATATTTGCTGCCGCTAAATATTCTTTACTTCTGGGATGATTTCTATTATCTGAACTTAAAGTTGGTCTAAAATTAGTAATGCATAATAAAATGTTTATTTTATTTATATTTTATTATTGATGAATATGAAAAATACTTACGTAAAAATTATATGAGCTATTTCCAACCACAAATCCCCGATATCATTATTAAAAGGTGTTTGTGATGCTTCACATAAACTCTTCAAAAGGCAGTCATGACCATTTAATCCAATGCTAAAATTTATAAATTATAATTTTTTTAAATACATGTGTAAATGTAAAATATATTTAAATGATTAAGATTAAAAATATATATTCCACTGTGCCAAATTTTCAATACTCTTCACTGATAAATACAAAATAAAAAATAAAATCTTATGATGAAAATAAATATTTTCAAGGTCGTAGAATGTCTATATTTATGTATATAACTTTTTCTACTGCTCCGATTTTGATAACTTTTGATACAGTGATAAATTATATATATTTTTATTAAAATTTTTTGATCAAGTAAAACATGTCAGTTATTATTTTTAATGTCAAACAAACGAATATATAGTTAATCTGAATAATTTGAGTGACCAGAAAAAATGCACACTAAAATTATACATTTTTTCCACAAAACCCTACTAAATACCACAAAGAGTTGGCCAAGCATTCAAAAGTCTGCCATCAAAATGTTTCCAATTTTATAAGACAGTACCGGGAGAACTCGGTCGTTGATAGAAAATCTGGTTTAGGTAGAAGTAACAGTGCATATAATGTTTCCAAATCCTAAAAATAGAAGCATTTTCTGAAGAGCTCATAACACATTCGATAGGAAAACAGACCCGTTAGCTCGGAATACTTGGTATTATATTATATTTAAAGGCTAAAAACAGAGCACGGAAATTGAAGTCCAGTTAAAAAATATTCTTGCTTGCATAATGAATGACGATACATATGTTCTAGAAGATTTTTCACAACTTCCTGATCAAAATTTTTATGTTGCTAATGCTCGAGAAAGTGTTAAACAAAAATTCAAAACCCAAGAGCCGTTAAAATTTCCCAAAAAGTTTTTGATTAATGTGCAGTTGCAGCAAAAGAAGAAGCCCATGAATGATACAAGAACAATAATGTGGCATTTGTTCCAAATCCTCCAAACAGTCGGAGCTAAGGCCAGTGGAGTAATATTGGACTCTTGTTTCAAAGAGAATTGAAGAGCACATATAGTGTTCAAAAGTGCAGTAGATTTTAAAAGAAAATTCACTACCAGTTCGAGCAAAGTGACAGAAAGCTCTATAGAAACGTTTAATAACTCTCTGCACAAACGCATCTTAATTAAATTTTTACCTATTTGCCCACAACTCTAAGCCCATATAAAGCTCCCATCGTAAATTCGCATTCAATTCATAATTGTACTTCATTTGTCTACCACCATTAACGTTGTGTTTGGTATGTGTTCTTAAATCACTTGGCTTCGCTGGAAGAGGTAATTGCGATTTAAATACTATTCCAGATGTAATACTTTCATAACTATCAGTCTCAACGGGTATTCCAAAACCACAAACAAATTGTGATACACCGAAATCTTTAAATCAGAATAATAAAATGATTAATTTTTGGAAAACTAATTTCTGTTGTTACAATTAATTATAATTAATTACCGTGAAATAGTAAAGGTAATTTTCGTTTTGTACGATTTAAATTTGTAAATGCAAATTGAAAATAATTGTTAAATATTATGAATAAAATAATTTTCGAAATGTAACAACTGTTCATGTTGCAGATTTTTTTTTTTGATAAAAATTAAAGTTTTTATTAATTCGCTTTTAAATTGTAACTAAAATTTAGAAATTATTTTACTTCTTTTAAATGCGAAAACTTTTAATATCATTAATTAACACTTTTTTTTGCAAATTTGTTAATTATGGCAAAATTATTGCTAATAAATTAACCATAACAATATGAATGAAAGTGTTTGCACATATAAGAACTACTGGCCTATTATTCGAATTTTGCACCTTTAACTTTTGATTCAAAATAAATATTAATTTAGTATGATATATTTTTATAACCTCCTCCAACACAAGTGGTGAAGAGAGTGTATTAACATTTGTATTTGTCAGGTGAACACCCTCCCGCTTGGAATCAAGTGATCCCGCTTGGACATCCTTAACTTAGGAATGTCTCAAAAACTTTTTAAATTTACATAAAAACTTTATAATTTTAATTCAAAAAACTAACTTTAGTTTTCTATTTAGTTAATACCCTACACCATATTGTTGATTATTAGTGGTAGGTACCAAAAATTAATGACTCACCCTCGTATAAAGGTATCTTTCAATTTATGCTTAAGAGTGCAGCATATTATAATGATATAAAGATTAATGAGAGCGTTCTAAAAGTATTTTACTTATGGACTTTATATGGGAGCTAAAAGAAATTATTGAGCGATGCTTGTAAAATTTCGCACATCGATTTTTCTTTATATTTGTCTTGATTTGAGCTTTTCTTATTGCAATGTCAACGTATATGTGAAATTAAAGCCCTTTAAAGTGATTTTTGAAAGAAGGCTTGTATAAGGTCTAAGAATAATAAGGGACCGATTATCGTAAAATTTAGCAAAAAATGCATGGACCCACCATCTCCAATTTCAATAAGCATCGTTCTTGGGCCAAAATAATGCCACATGCCATATTTGATTAAGATATCTTTAAAATTGCAGTCTGCATTTTGTTCAAAAAGTTGACCTAGACAGTCAGCAGACGAAATGTACTTAAAAAAAGTACTTCTTTCTCTCTTCTCTTGCTGGTGTGACCGGTACGAAGAATCGGCTGTCGCGGGTATTAAATGTTAAAATGCAGCCTTAAGAACAATAACGGTCTGTATACAAATTTCCTCAATTCACCATCTACATGAGGAAACAAAGATCCTTCCAATAAAGGAACGTAAAGTAATGCTAAGTAAGCAGTTTCATCTAGGATGTCATTGGAGAAACCATCCTAACCTTAATCTTACACAATTGGAGTTACCGCCGAGGCATGTAAGAAAGGAACATACCATACAAAGATATGTGCATGATCCTTTGAATCAGAATTCATTTATGACAGCTTTGAACAACATTCACAAATACGCCTCAAATTCCGCGAATTTAAGTTACCGTATGAATGTCGTGGTTGTAGCCCTCCACCCATTGCAGACAGAACAAATTTTGCCGCGGTCAACAGGAACAGTTCTGGCACAACTGAGATCGGGGTGGAGCAACAGAATCAATGCCTTTTGATCACGTATTGACCGCGCCGTTCCAAACATATCTCCTGCATGTGGTCAAGGACCACATGATACACGACATTTATTCAACTGCCAAACTCACTCTGTCTTGAAGACCTATGAACCCAATCAATTGTTTTGCCAGATTATTTGGCCTGGAGTTGAACAACAAGATGAATCAAAAATTCTATTTCTAGATGTTACAACAATAACAACAGCTGTTCGTAAAAGTGGTGGTAATACACCACTTTGTTGATGAAGGGTATAGAAAATTAAATAACACTGGGTTTAAAAGTTTTAATCTCACTCCTTAGACTTAAATATCTCTAAAAAAGTTACAGATTTAATACAAAAAAAATCTTTTGGAATCACTGTGCTACAAAAAAAAAAAAACTAAAACTAAATGTTTTTTTTAATTTTTTTATTACAATTTTATTAAAATAAAAATAATGGACGAAATTTTTTAAGAACAGTAATAAGGGGAAGAAAATTTCTTTTAAAAATATATGTAAGTAAAACCATAAGAGAGATATGTACGTAAAGAGATATATAAAATAAAGTAACATTATCTTACATACATATGTATGTGTATATTCGAACACTTATATAATATTTAATTTACTTTTTAATTTTTTTCTTTTGTTTGTTTGTTGATTTTATATAAAATATCTTAATTTATTTGTATATAAAACTTAATCATACAATAAGGGCACTTTAAGAGCGTCTATATATATAGATTTTTAAATAACGATTTTTATTTTATATTTAAATATGTATTTTTAAAAATGGAAATAATGAATTTGTTTTTAGCTTAAAATTTAATTTGTCGGTTATATATAATATTTTTGGATTTTCGTTTAAAAAATAAAATAGAATTTTTATTTTGTATAAAATGACTGCATTTTATGGACGGAATGTTTGCAGTTACATATTTATGTTCACATTTATATAATTATTTTCTTTAAGTTTTGCTTAATTCAATTGTGCGTTAAAATTTATAAAATTTCTATTATTAATTGTTAAATATTGAGGCAGATATGAATGTTAAAATAGTGACAATTAATAATGTATTTACATTAAAGTTATAACGTCGATCGGCGTGATTTCGTGTCGTTTTACCTAAAATTGTTCAATTAAATGGAATATTAATATTTATTATAATTTCAAGAAAATGTACATTATTTCTTACCCATTTGAAAATGAATGGTAGGACTAGACATACGTCCATCACCACCGTTGCTAAAGGCCAATATACGCATATTATACATTTTACCAGGTGTTAGATTTGTTATGTAAGCTTCAAGTTTCTGACCCACTGGTACAATTGTATCATTAGCTGTTATCATATTTTGATCAGACTCCCATACTCGCACCTTATAGCCTTCTATAGGTTCTTCATCTTGTGCTGGTGATACATAACGCCAGACTGCTCGTACTGTCGAAGGATTGACACCGAAAACATGTACAGATGATGGTGGTTTCTGTGGCGCTTTACGATATGTACGTTCTGAAAGTTTAATTATAAAAATCGTTTTTTTAGGTGACTACTTAATTGCAATTGCGATTTTTAAATATTTACCCTCAAAACGTTCACTTTCAGGACCTTCACCGGCTGCATTATAGGCCATTACTTTTACAAAGTAATATGTATCAGGTTGAAGACCTACAATCAAAGCCCAATTGCGTACTGTACGAGACAAATAGTAGACGGCATCCTCTTCTTGATGTGTAGTTTTCCAATATTTAATCTATTTCAGAAAGCAAAAGAAAAATATTTTATTTTGGTTTAGAAACACAATTTAAATTAAGAACTTACTCTGTGGCCAATAAGTTTTCCTCTAATATTTTCACGAGTCAAATCAATAGGTTGCCAAGTAACATTGAAGGCGGTGGAATTGAATGCTATAGCAATGGGTTTTTGTGGTGCCACTTGTGGCATATCTTCCGCAGAGTAAATAACCACCGGTTCACTTTCTGGACCTTTACCTATATTATTTATGGCTTGAACTTTAACTTCATATTCCGTGTAATAGTTATTTATAGGTACATTTACCACAGCCATTCCAATATTATCGGCTCTTTTCACAATATCCGTGGCCCATTCAAATTTACCTTTTAATCTGTAGAATATCTTATAGTGTATACCATGGCTATGCTGTTCCTCTGGTAGTAAAGGATCCCATGTTATGGTAAGATCACCTATTTTGCCACCGCCACCACCTACGTTACGCGGTGCTATATAAGGTCTATCCTCATGTGTACTGTAAATAGGCGAAGGAGCTGATGGTGTGCCAATACCCAAATCGTTTACCCCAGCAACACTGAATTCATAAGAAGACCAAGGTGTCAAGTTAGTTACTTCGGCTTGTTGTCTTCCTGTGTATCGGTCAACTTCACGTGCTTGCACATGTGTTGACACATTAACCCAAGTACGATTCCAATTGGTACGACCCAATATATTATAATAACGTATAGGACGTCCATTTGTTGCACCATCAACCCACTCGATAATCGCTTTAGTTTTTCCAATGTCTATTACCTGCACACCACCCGGTGCTCCTGGTGCACCCTCAATGACCACATTCGTTTTCGCAGTAATTTCATTTACTGATGACTTAACAACGCATTCATAATCACCACCATCCAACATTGTAACATTATGAACGGTCAACCGATTATAATCGATAACCTATAAACGATTTACTTCATTTATTTCATGCATTCAATGTATTTCATATATTTAACTTACAATTCTTTCAGTTCCGTCATGATTGTTACGCAATACTTCACCATTATGTTTCCAAACGTAAGCAACATCTAAAAGTTCATCATAACTTGCTTCACATTGCAAAAAGATCAAATCGTTAACCTGGGTTGTTATACGCAAAGGAGGAGTTTGAATAAAACGCAATTCCTCTATAAATAAATTTTAATCCAATGTCACAGAATAAATCGTGTCACTTAAAAAAAATATTTCTTCAACTTACGCAAAACAATAAGACGAGAACGAGATTCATCTGATCCAGCTGAATTCGAAGCCACACATGTATAAACGCCTTCATCATCCCGCGAGGTGGGAGAAATTATTAATGTTCCTGTAGGCAAAATACGCCGATGTCCTCCAGCACCTATAACTTGACCATCTTTTTTCCACTGGAATTTTGGACGTGGTGCTGCTTCCGGATTACATACTATAGTTGTATTACCATTGTGAACTGCATAAATCTCCGATTCTAATGGATGTTTCTTAAACGATGGTTTCATGGACAATACTCTTAATTGAGCCGAAGAGAAAGCTGTTTTTAGTTGATTAGTGGCACCACACTGATACATGCCATTATCCTCATCAGGATCCAAGTATTTTATTGTCAATACATTATCCTGTATAATAAAACGATCTTTATTGAAATCCCTATTTTCAGGATCTAAACGTTCAGCATTTTTGTACCAAGTGTAATTCACATCGGGTATGGCAAACGCTTCGCAAATAAATGTTACATCACTATTAAGGTCTTTTATTTGATCTTTTAATGGTATAGTAAATTGAGGTTTCATCTGGATATTAATGTATATAGATTTTTCCAATGTTTTGCGTGGATTTGAAATTGTGCAAGTATATTCTCCATTGTCATTGGTGGTGGCATTTTGTATAATTAAAACACGATTATAATTTGTGGTATAAGCATTACGTTGTAAAGGTTGTCCACGTCTAGTCCAATTATAAGAAGGTATTGGATAACCAAAAGCCATACATTCTAAACGAATTTCATCACCAGCAATAGGCGCTTCAGGGAAAACCTATAATTATATAAATAATATTGAAATTATATAGTTAAAAATAAAATCTAAATAGTGCCTTACCTTTGGAAATGAATTGGCAAATATTAAAGCTTGATAATTACTATTTGGTTTAACGCGTAATGGAAAGAATGGACCATTACGACCCGTATCAGAAACCAATGTCTGCACAGTACAAGAATAATTAGCCCGATCAACAGTTTCGATTGAAGAGAAATACAGGGCACCATCATGTGATACAAAAACTCGTTGATCCTCATCAACGAAATTCGGGAAGTAGTTTCTAGACCAATAATATTTAACCTCCGGGTAATGTTGTGGTGGATCACAAAATATAGATTTACCCCAATTCATATCACCAGTTTCAGCAGAACGTTTTAAATTAAATTCCATTATAAATCCAAAATTTAGATGAGCACTTTCTGATCGAATACGACCAAATTTATTCTCAGCTACACAATGGTATGCACCTTGATCCAATGCTTGTTTTGGATCATAAATAATAAGATTACCACCAGAGACAGTATAGCGATCATTTTGCAATGGATCAATGGGTTTATACTCTAAAGTATCATTTTCATATACTTCACGATACCAACGATAGGTTGGTGTGGGAAAGCCACCAGCTAAACAGCTTAAAGAAACATCATTAATTAAACGATTTTTACTGGTATCAAATGTTGTATCATTTGGCTGTTTAACAAAATAGGGCCCACGTGGTATTTTCTCATAGTCTCGTATATCGAAGCCATAATGAAAGGGACGTTCACTCTCTAATTTTATATTTATATTTTCAGGATTATAGAGCTGTTTAGATTCACATATGAATAAATTTAATTCAATATCATAAGCCGGCATAAACATCCAACGATCATTTTTCTTTGAGAAGGCATAAACCAAACGATCACGTACAATACCATTTTCATTGTATTGTCCAGGACCTAATTGTATAAATTATTAGATTATTGATTTTAATTTTGTAAAATATTTTCTACTCACCAATAAATCCTCTTAAGTTATTTTGATTTCTATTAGCAGAGCCACCAATGGTATTGTAATATTGATTGGGATTATTGCGATTATTGTAATCATTAAAACTATTTTGTACCAAAAAACGGTTGTCGTGTAAATCTTCATTTTCAATAGCTTGTTCCTCATCAAATGAAAATGAATCTTCGACCATTAGGAATGGTGAACCATCATCATTGCTCCAACTATTTGGTCCTGTTTGATGAGCAGAGGTCCAGAAACGATTTTGACGTTGATTTTGTAATATTAATTGTTTTAAAATAAACGAATGTTTTTCTATATTATCAACATTCAATAACTCAGCATTATATGCTTTACATATCTTTTTCGCTTCAATCCAATTACGTTTTGGTGAACGTATAAAGCGATAGCATGTTTGTCTAAACGATACCCAATGCTCTGGACAATAATTCAGCTCATCGTTATATGTATCTAAATAATTATTACCAGCCGAAGAGAATGTATTTGTATTTGTATTTAAATTACGATTAAATGGATCATAAGCTGGACTCTGACCACCTAGTAGTGTGTTACTATTAACACCACCTGACAGCTGACGATTTGATTGTGAATCATAATAATTATTATAGTTTTGCTGTCCTAAAACACCGCCACTGTTAAGGGTATTTGTATTGCCCGACAATTGTTGCTGATCATTAATAGAGTTTAACAAAGGATTTTCATATTGAGTAGAACCAATTGGCGGATTTTGTTGTGTATTTGTATATTGAGGATTGTAACGTGGTTGATACGTTTGAGGATCACTGGATAATTGTGCTTTTACTGTTAGATTTAATATTAATAAAAATACCAACAGTTGATGGCAGTAAAAGTTAATAAAATATTTTTGTTTAAACATCATTTTAATACTTTTTTGTAAAATAGTTACTTAAAGGCACATTTTATTAAATTCGTTTATAATTTTAATCCAATTGATGTACTAAAATAAAAAAATAAAAAGAATTTCAATCAATAAAATTAAATAAATTTTAAATGAATATAACATAATCCCTTAGTCTATGTGATCTTCTAAAACACATATTTCCTTTATGGTTCATGTTAAAACGTTCAAATTTACAAAAAAGACTTAATGAAGAATAGTAGGATTGCGATTAATTTAAAAGCTTTGAATTAACACGGGCGAATCTAACTATTCATTTGAAAAAATTCTTTTAGTTTGTTATAGCGCTTACCATTTTTTATGTCATTGAAATTTAATTTTCACCAGTTACTGAATCTCTACCTAGAAGATCTAATTAGCACTTGACAATGAGAATTTGTAAGACATTAGAAAACTGAAATGGCTCCAAAATAATTTTAACAATTTGTTTACAAGAGTTACATTGACAACTATCTAGCCAGCCATATAGACTTACGGTTATTGTTAAATCGAAAATTATTAATTGTAGCCGTTTTACTATTCGGACGATCATAAATCATTTTATGGCGAAACTAAGGAGTGATGATCAGGAACTACAAGTCCGCTGCGGGATTTGGGGAATTTATCTTTATTGATGGAAATATGGATATCTTAATATTTTAAAGGAAAATGTTAAGAGCGCACGGCTGTTCAATTTTACACTGTCATTCACATTTCAGAACGTTAATGATTCGAAACAGTTAACTCATTTGTGCACTAGAATTGGATCCAAGAGTACGAACACGTAAAATGTCAAACAAACGTTATCGTAGTCGATGGAGTACAAATTCCGACTATTAACTAACCAAAGATTTTGGGAGTTACGTATGACAGCCTATACATCAGCACAGCTTATGCCACTACCATGACGCACAAATTCCGAAGTAGAAATAAAGCCCTCAATGCATTAGCCAATTGTACTTGGTACATGGACAAAAAAACCTTATTAATTACATATGAAACGATTAGCCGGTCAGTGATGAATAATGCTACTTCAGTCTGATCTACTTCGCTAAGTGTTACGCGGTTAAAAATAACTAAAGTTGTCAAAATGCAGTATTAAGAACCATAAGGATCTGTATTCAAATGTTCTCAATTTAGGATCTACGTGAGAAAACGAAGATCCTTCCAGTTAAGGAACACAATCAGTTCCTTCCAGAATGTCGTTAGAAGCAGTCATCCTAACTTCAATACGACACAATTAAAGTCGCCACTAACACATGTAATAAGGAATATTCGCATATGCGAGAAAACTTGTTTATTAATAGGAAACCTGGTTCAGATAGAAGGAATAGTCTACATGATGTTTCTTAAGCAAAAATAGCATTTTACAGAGCGGTATGCTCAATGCCGGATTATTTAGTACGAAAAGTAAAAATTAATGCAGGTAAAACAAACAAAACTCAACAAGTTGCTTCTTTGCAGCTAGATTAGCTCAGTATTACAGGTGCATTTTTTAAAATCATGCCGGGCGAAAAAAGTTCCTGACAGTAACGCTGATAATAACTTAAGAGGCCAAAACTAAAGCAAGGAAATTGAAGTAACGTTTTCTAAAAAATTGTCTTGCTGGATAATATACGAAAAACGTATGTCTTGGCCGATTTTACACAAAATCCTGGTCCAATATGTAATGTTTCTTTTGCTCGAGGCAATGTTGTTGAAAAATTAAGATTCCAAAAGCATTCAAATTGCTTGGCATGACAAGCAATATGCAGATGCTGCAAAAGAAGCAAATCATTTGTTACAACGGGCTCTATAAATATCGAAATTTACATCAAGAATTGTTACATGTTGTGTCAAGTTATATGTTCAGAAAAAATTGGATAATTAAAGGATTTTTAGTTGGAACTCATGAATGAAATTTAAAATTTTCACCTTTTTTTTTATTGTAAAGATATATTTGACAAATTGTATATAAAGTAACTCACGTTTACAAAATGATTATAAATAAAAATTCGATCTATAAGGCAGTTTCTTGAGGTGATGAAGATACAACACATCAGTTTGAAATTCTTTAAAACAATCAATATTTCGATTACAAAAGTTGTTTACATTTTTACATACAATAATGGTGGTTGATTATTTCCATATTAGAGGGAGGTTTTTCTTTATTAGTTAATAATTAATTAATGATATATGAAAACTCTATTAGCGAAAGAAACAAATAAACATTTTTTAATATTTATCTAAACAAGGTAATAAAAATTGCAATAATTTTCAAAATTAATATAAACAAAAAAATCATAACAATAAAAATATTTAAATTAAGTTAATGAAAACAATTCTTTGCAGCAGCAAGTGTATTATTTTAAATAATTTAATAGGTGTGGCTATTTCATAATTAAATTAACTACAATTAAATTAATTCACAAAATCTTTCATTTTTCATTTAATAATGAAAAACTCTTTTTAGAATTGAATTTTTCTTTGGTCACTTTAATAGAATTGTTTTGACACCTGACGCTGTCATAAAAGCAACGTAAACAAATGTATAGTTATGTCTCTGTTGACTGCGCTGTTAACGTCGACACATCATTTTATACCAACAACAACAGCTACGCCTAAATTACTAAGCTTGTCTCAAACCACACCTTAATTAAAATTGTAAAACACTTTAGTATTTCTATTTTATCCTTTTAAAATTGGAGTTTTTTTTAAACAAATATTTCACAACACTTTATGCTTAATATTTCAATATAGATTATAAATTAAAATTACCGTTTTATTTAATATATTTTTCAATAAATAAACACAAATAAAATTATTTTTAAGCGCAGCACAACAAAAATAAACCAAACTCGTCCAATCGGAATGAATGAATGAAATTAAACCACAAATATCGAGTTAAAATGATGCCAGATTAAATATAAATATACCAACTCGTTAAAATGAATATTTTCGTTAAATGTATTAAACAATTTGATGAGTTTAAAAACAATTTCAAACACAATACTTTTCATAAAATGTGTTAAAAACTTTGTTCAGCATTTATTTAATGACCTAATCAGAAAATGCCTATGACTTGACAAACAAATATTATGATAAAAAATAACATAATATCAAAAAATAGAAAAATCGTATGGAAAATAAAATTAGTTTTATACTGGCAACACCATTATTTTACTTCTCTCTTTAGAACTGCCATTCATTGCTGAATAAAACAAGTTGGTTAGATATAAACAAGTTACGTTTCGACTCTTTTTTTAGTTTTCATAAGTTTCGATCTTTCAAAGAGTTCAATTTAAATTAAAAAAAGAGTTTTATTATTTATCGTTCTTCGAAAAGAATTTAATTTTAATAAATAAAAAAATCGAAAGAGATGAAAATCAAAATAAAACAGTGAAATGCTTATGTTTTATTCTTAACTGAAAAAAAGTATAAATCAATTGATATTAAAGGTATTGTTCCAAGTTTTTACATAAATTGTAGTTACTACCTTAGTATAATTTGGTTATCTGATTGATGCTTAAGCGTACATTATATTACTGTGACATTAACATTTATGTGAAATTTATGTGTTTTAAGATGATTATTTCCGGAGGTATTATGTGGGAGCCAGAAGAAATTATGGGAGATAAAAGAAGTTATTTCCTACATCGATTTTTTATTCTATTTATCTTAATTAAACGCATTTGTTGGTCTAAAGAACTTCAAAGTGGATTCGAAACAAGGCGTGTATAGGGCCTAAAGAAATAATGGACCGATGTCACATAGTTTTAGAATGTCATACGACTTATTTGCGGTAAATTTAGTTAAAATTGTTTTATATTTGTGACGTTTATAAATTTCATCAAGATATCTTTAAAACTGCGACATGCATTTTCTTCACAAGGCCACGAACAACCAGCCAGACGTACGGACATCGATACAAAAAATTATGGTAGGTAGCAAAAATGATTTCGTACATCGATTTTTGATAATATTTATTTGACACATACGTTGAACTTAAAGGGGTTGTATAGGACCTATGAAAAATAATGGACCGATGGACTTTCAATAACTTGACACATAGTTTCGAAATTTCGAAAAAATCGTTTTATATTTAGGATGACTACAAGCTTAAAAACTCATTCCGAGAGGAGCAATTGTATGGAGCGTTAGGAAAAAGACCAATAACGAATTTACACGGTCACCATTTTTAAACAAAAATAATGACATATGCCACACATACCACACATGAAGATATCTTTAAAACTGCGACCTCCATTTTCTCTGCAATATCATGGACTAGAGGGTTTTTCTTTAGTTAGTTCAATTTTTTGTGCAGTACAGAGCAGATATGGCTTCAACTTAATCAGATATGCTTAAATGCCACACAGTAGTTCTAACTATATATTGTTCGAATCTCAAAAGTGCACTGGAGAGCAGTAGAAAATGTCTATTTTATTTTTTGTTTTGTATGCAGGACTTTCATATTATTGTAATAAATTAAGCTTTGTATGCGACTGATATTTTAAACTATTCTTTACTTTTTGGGATAAAAATAAGTAGGGTACCAAAATTTCGATTTGCATAGTAAATATATATTAAAGGAGACCTCAGCAATGATAAAAAATCCATTAAATGCCAAAGATATTTTAAATTAATATATAAAGAATATTTTAAATTAATACATTTTTATTTATTATATCATAACATTTGGGACTTTTTTCAGGTCTATGAACACGTTCCTTTTACTGTCTTTCTTGTAAAATTACTATATTCGTCTATGCTGAATTTTCAATACCCTCTACCACAAATGCGTGTAAAGTAATACGTTATGATTCGAACGTACACACATACACTCACAAATGTGTATATTATATTTCAGTTTTTCTTAAATATAACATGGAAAATTAAATGAGTTATAACATTTATATTTTTGGCTTTAACTTTTGATTCTTACCGTTACACAAGGAATGAAAAAGTTAATATATCCTTCACCACCACAAGTGTTAAAGGAAAAAATCTGAGTTGATTATTTGTTTTGTTTCTATTTAACATCCCTGTCAAAAATTAATTTATGTGTACAGCGAAATATTAACTTTTAAACAGCTGAGAGTAATTTAACAGCTCACGTTGTCAACTTATTAAGAAAAGTATGAAAAAATCTTTCAAAATTATTATCTGAAATGTCAAACTTTATACATAAAAAACTTAAACAGTTAAACATCGACAAATAACAATTATCTGCTACAAACACTCTTCCAAATAGCTTGAGCTGCTCGCTAACTTTTTGGGTGTAGTAATTTTATAAAAAACTTGTTGATTTTTTCTTTATTATTAATAATAATAATAATAATTGGCAAACACAACATAAACATTCATACATACAAAATAATAGGGTTTAATTCTTATCAGTGCTAAATTTGTTTCTAAACAATTGACAACTGTTGTTCGGAAAGGAAATCTTAATAACTCCCGATAAAGTTCGGTATTATTTCTTTAATACAAATAGTTTTTAAGGACAAAGGAAATTAGTTTAATAAAATAATGTCCACGTCGTATAATCGCAACACAGAATTGCGAAATGTTCACAACAAGGATTTATACAATTTGGCTGTTATTCTTGAGGATGATAATTATTGGCAGACCTTAATGGAGGTGATACCAAAAGAACTTAATAATCAAACATTTGGTACACCGGAAGATTTAGAAAAAATCTCTAGTGGAGCAGCATATGAACGTAAATACAGTAATGATCATATACGTTTAATAGAGAATGCCATCCGGCGACCTGGAGAATCTCGTCTTTATTCTCAAATTCTATTCGATGAATGGGGTTCTTCCGGTCGCAAACATGAAAGGCCTACTTTGGGTGTGCTCTTGCATTTGTTGGTACAATCAAAACTTTACCGAGCAGCTGATTTTGTTGCTGAACTATTAAATGGTAAGCAAGAACTGAATTATATCCGCTATGGTATTCTCTAAATAAATAGTCTGCCAAACATTTCTATAATGCAATAGTTTTACACAATTTCTAGTATTGGGAATTTCCAATCATTTTGTTTTAGTAAAAACATTTTTATATTTGTTTGTACACACAAGTGTCGTCGTCCTTCGTTTTCCAACAAAAATAATATTTTGCATGATAAGAAAAATAATTAAGAAATTTAAATATAAATATAAATATGATTAGGTAATAAATAAAATAAATAGATACCAATAATAACAAAATCAAAGAAAAATGTTCTGTTTGGAATTTTTTCTAAATGCCAAAAAAAAAAAAAAAAAAAAAATACATTAAACAGATATACTCTTTCATAATAAAATGATTATATATACTCTTCATAATAAAATATTATTAAAATTTGATCAGTTTCATTTATACCACACACCAACAGGGCACTGTGTTTCCAAAATGTTTTTTGTACCATACACTATCTTAGGTGGTTTTGGTATTATGCGTTTGAGCTGATGTTTGCAACATATAGAAAAAATGATGTTACAACCATCGACTTGGAATCACTATTTGAGTCGATTTTACAATGTCGGTCTGTCTGTCTGTTCGGCAGGCTGTCCAATGTAAACGTTGTTAACGCTCTACTAGTCGCAATTTTTGAGATATATATTTATTATATTAGACCAAGAAAGAATCCTATTGAAATCGGCCATGTTCGATCCAATATTTTGGATACCTTCCATACAAATTTCCTCCCGGAATGACATTTGTAGCTCAAAAAAGTCGTAAATATTAAGCGATTTTAATGACATTTGGCAAAAAGAAATCGTATGATATTCTAAAAGAATGTGCCAAATTATGCGAGGGTCCGTCCATTGCTTCTCATTAATTTATTCTAGCTCCCATATAATCCCCCAGAAAAAAATTCATTTTAAAACTCCAAAATTTCACTTATATGTTAATGTGACAATAATATACTGCACATTTAAGAATAATTTTTTCGTGACTACTTTTTATAAGCGATATTGTGTCGTAGGGTTTAAAATAGTGGGCTTGACCGATTATAACACTTTTATTTGTTTTTTTTTTAATTTGTATTTCCTTATCCGCTGATTAGTTTGGGGATAAAGGGTCCCAAAGTTTTGACTTGCAGATCCATGTTTTTCGTTTGATAACCCATTAAATTAACAATATAGGTATCATGTGAAAGGTCTTAGAAAAACTTTTCCAGCGATACTATTAACCCATGTGGAGTTAAAATATCAGTCGTTGATATAACATTATTTACGAAAATATGTATGTATGTATGTATGTATGTATGTATGTATGTATGTATGTATGTATGTATGTATGTATGTATGTATATATGTATTAACGTATAGACTCTAAAACGTCCAAATTTGATAAAATTTTCACAGAATGATCCCAAAATACCCGAAGGTAAAATAGGCTATGAAAATTTCGATAGGACCGGGGGCAGAAGTACCTCCCATACAAATCAAATATTGGTTATCGAATATCTAAAAAACTATAACAGTGAGAGTTCTTAAATTTGGTCCCAACAACTTTCTGAAGGAATTGTTTTACTGGATAAAACGTAAGGCAGATTAGACAAGGAGAGGTTATCACCCATACAAAGCAACATTTTGGCAAACGAATTTTGCCGGTTCTGCTAGTGACCAATAATTTAAAAATTTTAAATTGATACTATTTCATTCACTATATCATAGTCTTTGGGAGTTTTGCAGGAAATTATGTCATTGAAAATTATAATATAAATAAAAGTATGTTTCGGGAAGGTTAGTTTTTAGGGCGACTTCTGTGATAATTAAAAACCACTAAGAATACATTTGAATTCTTCTTGAATTAAGAATTCTATATCATTGACACTAAGTGGGTTAGAGTATGATATGGGTACCAAATGAAACTTCTTTCACGGAAATACCATTAAATCGATGTCTTTTTAAAAATTTTGTTATTTTGTGAAAAACTCATGGTGGAAAATCATAAAAATTACTTTTTTCTCCACATTTGTTAGTTAATGTAGCCGAAATTCGGAAAATCA
Source organism: Cochliomyia hominivorax (assembly GCA_004302925.2). Classification (NCBI taxonomy): domain Eukaryota; kingdom Metazoa; phylum Arthropoda; class Insecta; order Diptera; family Calliphoridae; genus Cochliomyia; species Cochliomyia hominivorax. Next base: position 58,244,857 of record PYHX02000467.1, read on the forward strand.
GAGAAGGAAAAATTTTTATTTATTTCTACATTTTTCTTTAAAACAAAGGTAACTTTTTTGATCACTTTACCTTTGTAAAACATGTTGGTTAATATATATAATTTCAAACAAATGAATATATTGCTAATCTGATTAAAATGAGTGGCCAGGAAAAAATGCGTTCTAATATTATTAAATATTTTTAACAACCAAGTTTGGGTTTGGTCGCACAAAAAGTTGGCCAAGCATTATAAGGTCTGCCGTCAAAATGTTTGTAATGTTATTGAACAGTGCCGGGAGAGCTTTTCCGTTGATGGAAAATTTGGTTTAGATAGAAGAAATGAAAAAAAAAACAATTATTTTCAAAGCTCCCAACTCATTCGGTAGAAAAGCAGACCGGTTATGTCAGTGATCGGACTATTTTGTACGAAAAATTAAAGCTAATGCAGTTTCAAAAACATACAAGGCTCAAAAAATTTAGAGGCCAAAAACAGAACACAAATATTGAAATCCTGTTTTTCAAAACAAAATATTCTTGGGACATAATCAATGAGGGAACGTATGTTCTGGTCAAAAATTTAATGTTGCTAATGCTAGATGGAATGTTGAAGAAATGTTTTGGTTCCAGTTAATGATCAAAAAATCTATTTATATGCAAAATTTCTGAAAAGTTGGTTTATTTGAGAATAAAATTTTAATAATTTGCAAAAATAAATTTATTCATAAATTTCGCCCGAGATGTCCAACTTTGGGAACCTGTGTAGCTGCCCCGTTAGTACACAAACTCAAAGTCAACACTAGATTTGTCCATAGCAGTTACAAATTTATTTCCATTTAATTTTTCATATGAAACACTGCGGATCGGTCCATAATTTTTTCGTAAAGTCGATTATTACACTTTTACATGTTTAAAAATTAATATATAATTCATATGAACTCCATTCTATTACAAATCTTAATTACTGATTTTAGTAAGAATGTGTTTTGGTACCAATTAAATTAATTTTTAATATTTAAACATAAAAATATATAAATATTTCGAGTAATAATACAATAAAAATATGTATATTTTACGAATAATCTTAAAATCTTAAATTTTTGAGATATAGTCTTCTTAAAAATAATATGCAAAATTAAGTGTAAAAAATTCCCAAAATATTTCAAATTATTTGTTTGTTTATAAAATGAAATATTTATAATCACATAGATAACAACATTGTTCAATACGTATTGTGTACAGAAACAAATGTGGAATCCCATTGAATTTATAAAAATATATATAATATGTATACATACATGCATACATACATTATATAAAATAAAGTGTTTAAAAAAGATCTAATAAAGAAAATAAAACATACAAAATGTAGGAAACATCTTTGCGTTTTAAAAATTAAAATTTCAGATAATGAAAGTGAAATTCTCTTTTGACCAAATAATTAAATATTTTTAATATGAGTTATTTCATTGCATATGAAATATATGCGTAATAATAGTCTTTAAGTAAACTAGGTTAGGAAAACGGAAAATAAAGATTTTTTATAAATTGTATCCATAAACCAACATAAGTGATTGCGATATTACGTGTACGACTCAGAATCAATTTTTGATTAGTTTTAACAAATGGCTCGATTACGTATGGCAACCGAATTTCAATTGTGTTGTCAGTTGCCAAAATTATATTATAGATGGCAACTGTCAACTAAAGTTGTCAATTTAAGCAATTATTTGGAAACTGTGTTTTTCTTGATGCCTAGCTTATTTGACACACTTGTTTTCAATTAACAACCTAGAATTTTCATTTTATTTTAAAAATAACGCTGTATTTTTCTATTTACAAGGTACAAAATTATTAAACTTACAACAAGAAAATAATTTATGATACATTTTGAAGAAATGGAGTTAAATTCAAATGTTGCTCGTGGTGTTTGGGCTTAGGTGATAGATACAAATGTCGACTATTATCTTTAGATCCCATGATGTGTACGTTTGTTCTTCGTAGTAAATAGTTTTTGTTGAGGATACATTTTTTCTTCTATTAAGTGCACTATAGGTGCAAATTAAATAATCGGCAAAAATATTTAAAACTGGCACATACTTTAAGCAACGGTGGTATTGCTTTTGAAGGATCGTCTTTGTGATGAATATCAACACTGTTTTAAATTCACACACTCAGTACATGTGTATATATTTCCTTATTTGTTACTGAACAACGCAACTGAAGTTCGGTTGCCCCTAATCGACCCAGAAGTTTATTCAGCTATCCGTGTAAAGCTTGTGATGAAATTACGTGTCGCAGTTTTAGAGACATCTAAATAAAATTTGTTATGATCGGGTCTTTATTACATATAGCCTGCATACGATTAAATACTAAATGTGTGAAGATAACTACGAAATTTAGCTACTTTTTTTAAATTTCTGTTAATTAACATTTCTCTCCCTTAGAGAGTGTAAAGTTAACAAAATTCAATTTTAATAACATTTTTGAAAATGATAATGACATTTATCTAACAGAACTAAACTGTAACGATTTTTGACAATTTCATTTTTTTAATTTTAATAAGATTTTTCATAATTTGTTAAAGTAGTTGTAAAACGTACCTCGCTAAGAAGATGCTTTAGTTGGAGCCTAGTATGGAGGAATGATATTCTCTTATAGAATTCAGAAAAAAAGGAGAATATTCAGAATTTATCCTTATATTGTGAAAGAGGACTTTAATATTTTGATACAAGGGTCCTGTTTGGTATCAAAAAATGGGTCAAACGATCAAATTTAGAAATACTTAAAATTATAGCGTATAATTAAAAGAGTTTTTAATAATTTTTTCTTATTTCTTAAAGCTCTAATACGGAAACGGAACATCATTTCAGTCAGTCAGTCTGTCTGTCTGGATTTGTGAACTCTCTACAAGTCGCAATTTTTGAGATATCAACAAAAATAAATCTTATAGTATTCGGGTCGGTCCATTACCTATCACTTTGAAGGGCATACATCTTACATATACGTTGGTATTGTAATAACAACAGGTCAAATTAAAATAATTATAATCTAAAACATATAAATTAAAATAAATATAAAATAAAAACAAACGTTCGAAATTATACGAGAGTAGGTCTGCACCGATATAAACCCCCACAAATAATCCTTTTCAAACGCATAAATTTCACAAATAAATGTTGGTATAATAATTATGTAATTACACTTAATCATAAATCAGAAAAGCAAATTATGCGAGGGTATTTCATAATTTTTCGTAGCCGTCATTTACAACCAACAATGTGTTGCTGAGTATTAAATAGTCGGGCTTAACCAACTATATATTTTTACTCGTTTTTTTCTTGAGAATTTGTGGGCAGCTTGTTAAAAAAAACTTGTGCCACGATGTTTGTAATCATCTTGATTGAAAATTTAGCATTCAAATAATGAAAAAACTCAATTATTATTTTTATTTGTTTACATACATACATACATACGTATACATCTACATATTATTTAAATGCGCTTCAAAAATAAATGCAAAGAAGAACATTTTTTTATTAAAATCAGGTGACAGATTAAGTTATTTTGAAAATGATACATTAATTAATATTAATATGAAAAGAAAATTTTAAAATTATGTTGCAAAAACTCCCAACAGGTCTTAATTTCAAAAATGAAAATGGTTTTTGGAACATGTTATTAGTTTGCGCTAATTTAAATCAGGTATATTCCATAAAAATGTCTTCCCGGAGTGGAAGTTTAGCAAATAATACCGACCAGTTTCAAATAATTTCTATTTTCGGTTCGGCCATGACTGAAAATTCATGAGTTACATGAGTAGAGAACAGTATGCATATTAGATAACATATTCTGAATCGATTTCGCTATGTCCGTCTGTTTCAGACATAATCACGTCAATTAAATCAAATGAATGATATTTTGCAAGATTTGTTATTCAAATATATACCTGTAATTAAGATAAATTCATAAATTAAAGAAAAAAGTTTCTGTAAAGAAAAACTAATGGATTTACATAAAACCATGGTATCTAAATACATCATTATTATTTAAATACTTTACCGAAAAACACTATCAAAAATCTTTCATATCTCACCTGTTTAGGGCATTATACAGTGCAAGTACAGATGGTTATCTTATATCAAACAAATACACATTATGATTACGATGGAATCATTATTTCAACTTCATTCCATTACACGTTATAGGTTTTCTATTTGTTAAACTCTAAATTTCTATTAAATTTTCTAATATTCCTATAAAACCGTATTCGAAACTGGTTTTATGAGTTCTGAAAATGTCCGTTTTTTTATTACACTACGAATAAAGCATTCTTACTTGTGTTTTAAACTTATCTTGTGCTTTAAATAAAATTTAAAATTAAGTTGTTATTATTAGTTTTTTAATTTAAATATATTTAATATTTTAGAACCTAAACCGGCGCGTCCAACTAATGGACCAGCGGCAGAATTTGAATTTAATGTTGATGATGTTTTTAAAGATATACAAGAGGCAGTAAATGATACACGTTTTTATCCAAATACAGAGGATTTGCAAGAAAATGTAAACAATGATATTAATTTTGATTATTATACAAAATATCAAAAGATTGATAAAAATATACCCACAATTAATGATAATGCGAAAGAGGCAATGACAATGACAATGACAACCGCTCCTAAACCCCCACCAAGGTTACTTAAATCAGCGAGATTATTAAAACAGCAACAGCAGCAGCAAGAGGAACAGCAACAACAACAACAACTACTAATACTACAGCAACAACAGCAGCAATCAAATGATTTACTACAACAAACTGCCAATAGTATATACAACACAATTCCAAAAAGTGAGAATATTGACGATGAACAACCACTTCAAATATTAAATACAGAATCAAATAATGAATGTATGTCTGTGTTGTCTAATATTTCAACAAATAATATGCCAAAATTATCAGCACTCATGAATGCAATACCAACATCAAATAGTAAAATTACCACAGCAATTAAAACAGAAACCGCAACAACGAATAATACGGAGGTGAGTGATGAAAACATTTTGCCCAAATTATCTGCACTCAATAATAGTTCAGAAAGAGTATCTCAACCCTATGAAGATGAACACAAAAATGAAAGTTTGAATAGTATACCCTCATTAATTTATACAAAACCGAATTGTGTTGAACAACATGAACAACAAACAGATTTGAATAGTATACCAGTAGTAGTCTTAAGTGAATCTATAATGGATTGCAATACAAAACAAGAGCCAAAATCTGACAGCGATAATGAAATTCATGATTTACCAGCAATAAGTGCCCTAAATCTAAATGGCGAAAGAGATGATACGGAGCAATTGCAACATCAAATTCAAAATAGTCACCACCATCACGATCATCATCAACATCAGCAACAAAGTAGTCATTTGGAAAATGTTCCTTCTGTCGCTTTAAATTTTGTGGGCCACCGTAGAGGTAGCTTTGATGAATGTGCTGTGAATGATGAAGATTTAAATATACCTTGTTTGGTAGCAAATATGAATTTTAATGAAAATTCATCAAGACATCATCTAGAAGCTATAGAAGAGGATTATAATGGCATCGAACATGAACATGAACATGATAATGACAATGATGTCGAACTGGAAGATGATGAAGATTCTATACCGAATTTAAGTTTTCTAGATAATCGTAGCTCAAACAATGAATCCAGTTTGACTAGTGTTACAAATACAAGTGGTGACAATAGTTTTGAACACAGTGTCAATGATTGCAGTTCTACTTCAACCGAAAATGTCCCCTGTCTAGCTGTTTTAAATCAGTAATTTATCATGAAATAATGCACATTTTAAAATAATACAATTTTTTATTATAAATGTACCATTTGTTGCAAAAATGACATAACTCGAAAAAATTGTGTTCTTAAAAAAATATATATATTTGAAGTTGCATTTAGAAACAATTTAATAAATCTTTATTATTGTGCATTTTTATCAGGTTTTAAGATGACGAACTGCTTAAAATTAAAGTGGGAAATGGATTTAATACCTTTGGCAACCAATTATAAAAATCAACTAAAATCATAAAATCAAATTATGTTCATGTCAAGGGGTATAGGGTATTCATACATTCTCAAAATCGCTATAAAATTAATCTCATAGAAATTAAATACAGTGATAATTATAATAATAATGACAATTAAGCTTTTTAAAAAGTTATGAATATATCTCAAGGAACGTTTTCCTTAGCTCTCCTATAGGGTCCATCACGGATTATTAATCTCATTATAATATTTTGCACAATTAATTCCTAATAACAAATAATTCTATCAGAGCCGGTACGTATAGAACTGTTTATTTTTATATAACTTTATATATTTCGAGTTATGACGATCTGCAGCAAATGGACCATATAAACTTTAACATTAATATTTATGTACAAAATATTTTAAAATGTTTATTTTATTTGAAATTCATTTTGAAATATTCATATTAATAGATACAATTTAAATTCACCTTGAATAGATATTTTAATATATATTTTTTTTAATTTCAAAATTCATTCCATGACATCGACATTTTAAATATTATTTTTAATTATTATTTTCTGATTTCTTTTTTTTTCATATATTTTTTTATTTTGTAAAAATAATTGATTTTTTTAGTATATTTGAAATCATAATTTGTCATAATTTATAATTTATTATTCGAAATCTTAGCAACTTTCGAAATACTCTTTGTTCTTTAATTTTTATTTACTGTTCGTAATCATGATAAACTTTAAAAATGTCGACAAAATTTAAATTATATTTTCTTGGAAGTTACAATAAAATAAAATATTAACATGCAAATTCTCTGTTTAAAACCTAATCAACGGGCAGAACTTTTAAGTATACCATTCCACTCAGAATCAATTTCTGAGTCGAATTAACCATATCCGTCCAGCCGGATACGTATTATGTTTCACTCAATGACGTTGCCTATTGAAATTGGTTATGATTGGTCTTTTATTTTATGTAGGCCCCATTCAAATGTCCCCACCAGGAATGGAGTTTTTGTCCTAATAAATTCTTAAATATTAAACAAATTTTACCAAATTTTACGAAAATAAGTCTTATAACATTCGGTTTATTTTTCCTCATGGGTGCCAAACAACTCCTAACCAAATAAATAATACGCATAAATCTCACATCACGTAGGTATTATAATAATATTTGGCCAAATTAAGATAACTATAAGCAAAATCCAATGTGTGAAATTATATTTCGGGTCGTGTGCCAAAATATAATTTTTAAGCAAACAAAAAAATTGAAGACAAATCAAGGGGAATCATAGAGAGTTACAATTAATATTGGTTGTAAGCAAGTACATCTAAGATGACATGATCGTTTCCACGACAATTGGATATGCCAAAATTATCAGCACTCATGAATACAAAACCAACATCAAATAGTAAAATTATCACAGCAATTAAAACAGAAACTGCAACAACGAAAAAATTGGATCTCCGTTCCGGAAAGACCCGAGTCAGACTTGGCTAAAGATTGTCAACACAATGACAGCTGTATCTTTCTCCAAAAAAGAACAACCAGTTACAGACGAATTGTTGCAACAACAAGATGAAATGATGCTTCCTAAATCTTGTTCTTATAGAAGTTTTCTTATTGCAGAAAAACTAATCTGAAATTTTTGGAAAACTTTCAGCACTATTCGCTCAAAAATTTCTCTAGGGCGCGCGCCGATATGGAATTCTGTAACGTTATACCACCACAAGTGGTGAAGAGGGTATATAAACTTTGTAATTCCGTGTGCATCAAATCATAATTTGAATCGATATAGCTATAACCGTCTGTATGTATGCCCGCCTGTCTGTCTGTTTAATGTTGGCACGCTCATATTCACAATTATTAACAGAGCTCAATGAAATTTGGCATGAGTATTTTGTAAATTCCTAAAAAATTCCCTATTTAAAACCGAATATATGAGACAATGAATATCTGAGTTCAAGTAAAGAACATATTAAAATTAAATTTTGTCATAATATTACGTAATATGAACTTCATTATAATTCCAAAAAATATAAAAATCGGTCCAGTAGAAAGAAAGTTATAGCCAATAATATAACTAATTTAATGACTCATTAAGTGTCCCTGTGTTATTTTTATTAAAAACGTTTATATTGTATTTGTCTGTGTATGTGTAAGTGTGTATGTATGTACGTATTTATTTACTTCACATGAATTTGTGGTAGAGAGTATTAAAGATTCGGCACAACTGAGTATTGCATTCTTACTTGTTTAGCTTGAAAAGTTTTCCCATCAAGAATACGTCATAGTTGTCCTCTGAATATTTAGTATTACCAGAACGTACAATTCAATTTAAATTATTTTTTCTGTATCATAATGGGAAACAATTTTTTTTTAGAAATTTCTGCTGTTGTAGTTAATTTTATGAAAAAAATGTTAATGTTACTTAAGTTTCGAACAACCAGAGTTAATATTTTGCTACCAAAGAGGTAGAATTTATTTTTGATTGTTATTATTAGAATGCAGACAATATATGTATTAATAATAGTTAAAGATCAGATATAAGACTATGAAAAAGTTGCTTATGTTTCGTTTTTAAAAATAAGAATAACTTTACATCAATCTGATAATTATCTAAGTTTAATATAAAAAGTATTATATTTTGAAAAAAAAACAAGACAAAAGTTTATTTGACTAAAAAGTAAAAAAAACACAAAAATAAAGAAAAATAATTATAAATAGAATTCGGCTATAATTCCATGATTGTTTGATAATGTTTTAAAAACAACTTTAATTTGTTCTTCCTATTTTAAATTATGCCTCAAAGGCATATTTATTATTGTTTTATACTCATTTAATTGTGATGACTTACTATTGTAAGTTCGCAATATTTCAATTATGCAACAACTAATACAACTACTTTACTCGTTATTTTGAGATTTTTTATGTTTATTATTTAAATAATATAATTAATAATTACAACAATAACAACAAGCATATCGAAAGAATTAAAATAGTAATAGAAAAATTTATTGTACGTACATATGTATATGTAGTGTTAGTTAAATGTATTTAATGCATGTCCATCTACAATTTATACATTTATATTTACTATCACTTAACTCATATATAATTTCAAATATACATAATTATATAATAAACATAAAATATTATTGTTGACTTTAAACCATAAAAATTCTTTCTTATTTAATGAAGACAAAAACGTGTCTAATATTTACTTTTAGGTGGAATACACATACGACCATGGACAGAAAGTATACGCACAAAAATGACTTAAAATGCAATTTTTTAAATATTGAAAAATTGAAATTTAGTATTTTATTGGAGATATTGGATAATTAGTAATGTCTGCTATTATGGGATGTGATCGAAATTTTTTAACACATTCTTTTTAATCCAATTAAATGTTGGACGAAGCCTTCAAAGGTTTGCCCTCAAACTGTTTCTAATGTAATTAAAAAGTACCCGTAGTAAAACAGCCCGATTAGCTCAGTGTTAGGATTATTTGGTACGAAAAGTAAAACTAATGAAGGTTTAAAACAAAAACAAACAAACAAACAAACGCTGATAGAAAACCTGGTTTAGAAAGAAGGAATGGTCCACATAATGTTTCCAACTCATCCGGTAGGAAAACAGGACTATTTGATACGAAAAGTAAAACTAATGAAGGTTTAAAACAAAAACAAACAAACAAACAAACGCTGTTTCAATTCATAAGTCTTTATAATGTGTCTATTTTTGACCTGACATGGCATCCTGTCGCTATGGTAAACAAGCCCTTGATTGGTAGAAGAACAATAATGTGGTATTTGTACCAAGAGATGCAATCCGTACTTCGTTGAGCTTAGGCCAGTGGAAAGATATTGGGTTCTTTTTAAAAGAGAATTGAAGAACTCAAAGAGGTGTCCAAATGTGTGGTAGATTTTAAACGAAGATGGGCTACCTGTTCAAGCAAAGTCACAGAAAGCACTATACAAATGTAAATGGAAGTGTAACAACAATAAAAAAGTTTAATCACTAGTGATTTACTATTAACGAGTATATATTACTTTCTTGGAAATTGCAATTAATTTATTAAAAATTAAAACTGTAAGTTTAGTGGTTTCGTTTGTATTAACATATATGTATGTGAGGAGGAATGTGCCGTATTATATGGTTTGCATATAGTACGGCACATGTCTTTCCACATCCTCTGTAGTATCCCATAAATCACTTGTAGAAATAATTGAATTGAAGAGTACGAAAACGTAAGTCAGGCAAATGAGATTTTAAACCATCACTACTGGATGATAGGAAAACATTGGACAAGATTTCACAACAAAGTTGGCATTTAACAAATTTTTCATCCTCGTTATATATGTGCCTATAATTTACACCCACTGAAAACTAATATTTTTAATTTTCGCTTAGGTTAGGAAGGATAGACATCAAGATCCATTATAATTAAGGAAAGGAATGACTTCATGACTCAGCCACTCGTAGACCTTTATGGTGCCACGTGCTCCTTTCAAGGTAAATATATAAAAATGAAAGAGTAGGAGAATAAAGTAATAGAAAAGTTAAGAACTTGGAAGAAAGTGTTGGAAGAGAAAAACACATTAGAAAATGTGGACAGTTAAAGACATAAAAGTTCTTGAGAAAGTTTCGTCTATATGAAGCCTCCTAGTCATTGGAAACTGTTTTCGAACCCTATTACATTCTTCAATCTGCAGTCACTGAGATCACACACTTGGACAGTATCACAGGACTTGATCAACTCTATCCACTGCCTCTTGACATAATACGAGAAGTCGTGGATATCCCTATTCCAACTAAAAAACGAACGCTTTTGATGAAATATGTATCCCTAGAGTTGAGCCGTGTCTACAAAATATTTACCACCCTGCATTTAGACCATTCAGATTAAGCTCTATCCACCTGGGTCTAAAGCCTCCTACCAATTTCGCCAAATTGGTAGCTAACATTGCCAAATCTCCCTTAGTCACCAGGACCATCCCCAATTTGCCCCTTGAAACCACTGCACGTTACTTTTTTATGTTTTATGTTTATTATTTAAATAATATAATTAATAATTACAACAATAACAACAAGCATATCGAAAGAATTAAAATAGTAATAGAAAAATTTATTGTACGTACATATGTATATGTAGTGTTAGTTAAATGTATTTAATGCATGTCCATCTACAATTTATACATTTATATTTACTATCACTTAACTCATATATAATTTCAAATATACATAATTATATAATAAACATAAAATATTATTGTTGACTTTAAACCATAAAAATTCTTTCTTATTTAATGAAGACAAAAACGTGTCTAATATTTACTTTTAGGTGGAATACACATACGACCATGGACAGAAAGTATACGCACAAAAATGACTTAAAATGCAATTTTTTAAATATTGAAAAATTGAAATTTAGTATTTTATTGGAGATATTGGATAATTAGTAATGTCTGCTATTATGGGATGTGATCGAAATTTTTTAACACATTCTTTTTAATCCAATTAAATGTTGGACGAAGCCTTCAAAGGTTTGCCCTCAAACTGTTTCTAATGTAATTAAAAAGTACCCGTAGTAAAACAGCCCGATTAGCTCAGTGTTAGGATTATTTGGTACGAAAAGTAAAACTAATGAAGGTTTAAAACAAAAACAAACAAACAAACAAACAAACGCTGATAGAAAACCTGGTTTAGAAAGAAGGAATGGTCCACATAATGTTTCCAACTCATCCGGTAGGAAAACAGGACTATTTGATACGAAAAGTAAAACTAATGAAGGTTTAAAACAAAAACAAACAAACAAACAAACGCTGTTTCAATTCATAAGTCTTTATAATGTGTCTATTTTTGACCTGACATGGCATCCTGTCGCTATGGTAAACAAGCCCTTGATTGGTAGAAGAACAATAATGTGGTATTTGTACCAAGAGATGCAATCCGTACTTCGTTGAGCTTAGGCCAGTGGAAAGATATTGGGTTCTTTTTAAAAGAGAATTGAAGAACTCAAAGAGGTGTCCAAATGTGTGGTAGATTTTAAACGAAGATGGGCTACCTGTTCAAGCAAAGTCACAGAAAGCACTATACAAATGTAAATGGAAGTGTAACAACAATAAAAAAGTTTAATCACTAGTGATTTACTATTAACGAGTATATATTACTTTCTTGGAAATTGCAATTAATTTATTAAAAATTAAAACTGTAAGTTTAGTGGTTTCGTTTGTATTAACATATATGTATGTGAGGAGGAATGTGCCGTATTATATGGTTTGCATATAGTACGGCACATGTCTTTCCACATCCTCTGTAGTATCCCATAAATCACTTGTAGAAATAATTGAATTGAAGAGTACGAAAACGTAAGTCAGGCAAATGAGATTTTAAACCATCACTACTGGATGATAGGAAAACATTGGACAAGATTTCACAACAAAGTTGGCATTTAACAAATTTTTCATCCTCGTTATATATGTGCCTATAATTTACACCCACTGAAAACTAATATTTTTAATTTTCGCTTAGGTTAGGAAGGATAGACATCAAGATCCATTATAATTAAGGAAAGGAATGACTTCATGACTCAGCCACTCGTAGACCTTTATGGTGCCACGTGCTCCTTTCAAGGTAAATATATAAAAATGAAAGAGTAGGAGAATAAAGTAATAGAAAAGTTAAGAACTTGGAAGAAAGTGTTGGAAGAGAAAAACACATTAGAAAATGTGGACAGTTAAAGACATAAAAGTTCTTGAGAAAGTTTCGTCTATATGAAGCCTCCTAGTCATTGGAAACTGTTTTCGAACCCTATTACATTCTTCAATCTGCAGTCACTGAGATCACACACTTGGACAGTATCACAGGACTTGATCAACTCTATCCACTGCCTCTTGACATAATACGAGAAGTCGTGGATATCCCTATTCCAACTAAAAAACGAACGCTTTTGATGAAATATGTATCCCTAGAGTTGAGCCGTGTCTACAAAATATTTACCACCCTGCATTTAGACCATTCAGATTAAGCTCTATCCACCTGGGTCTAAAGCCTCCTACCAATTTCGCCAAATTGGTAGCTAACATTGCCAAATCTCCCTTAGTCACCAGGACCATCCCCAATTTGCCCCTTGAAACCACTGCACGTTACTTTTTTATGTTTTCTAACCTTAATTAAAAGAAAATATTTTCATGTTTTTGTATGACTGATTATATTGTGACATTTCTATTTATTTCTCTATTATAGTACACCAATTACCACATATAATTTGTTTATTAAACATCTTAATCTCGTCTTCTAATTTAATCACAAATTTAAAATTATCACAATATTCTTTATCGTCAGCCAAGCCGAGTTGACCATATGCATTCCAACCACAAGCATATATTGAGCCACAATTCATTTGAATTATTGTATGACGTCCACCTGCTTCAACTTTTATTGGAGAGCAATTTAATTCCAATCTATTGTCCTTTAACTTTTCACAACATTCACATACAGGCAAATCAATTAGTTGAGGTAAAGGATATACGGTAGGTTCTTTAAGTAGACTTGAAGCTTCTTTGTAAACACGTAAACCGAGTTGACCATTAGAGTTGAAACCCCACATATATAAATCACCAAATGCTGATATAGCTGCACTATGCCAACCACCACATGCTATAAATGTTATCTAAATTGAAGCAAAATAAGTCAAAGTTTAATAATTATAAACTATAGTTATATACTAACTTTTACTCCAGCTAAGGCTTCAATTAATGATGGAATTTCTTCTACACGTAAAACTTCAAAACCCAATTGTCCTCTCCTGCAATTCAGAGAAAGTTCAAAAAACCATTTATTTATCTACTTAATGACTATACTTACAAACCATTACCCCAACCATAAATATCACCATTTGTTGTTAACACCAAAGCATGTTCAAATCCGCATTTCAATTGTTTTATACGTTGATGTTTTGGAAATTGATAAATTTGAGTTGTTGCACTAAAAACTGCATTTGTTGTACTAATTGCTATTGTTATATTATTACCACAAGCAATATGAGCAATTTCTAATAGATTTTCGGATTTCTTTTTAATTTCACCAAAAATATAACGTTTTTGAGGAAATGTTGTTGTTGTTGGACTAGTTTGAAATACAATTTCTCTTAAATCATCTTCTTTATTTTGTAGTAATTTGTAGACTTTACCATTTTTTTGTAGAATTAAACAATATTTATCACATAATGCTATGGCCTTAATAGTATCTGACGTTTTTATAGTTTTTACAGTATTTGGGGATTCTGAGATAAATCCTTGTAAGTATAAGGTTTGCTCATTAGCAATAGCTAGACAATTCCAGGAACAAGCTATTAATACTTCCGCATTGTTGTTATTTAAAGGTAATTGGAAATCTAAGAAAAAGAGTGAGTCATTGCATTTAATTAAGATAAAATCGTATAGACTTAAGAATATTTTAATTCAAAAATTAACCAGTTATTAAAAATGTTCCACAAAGATTGTAGGAATAATAATTTAGATGTTTTTTGTTTATATGTGTATTATTAATACACATATAATTTTATATGTGTATTAAAAATACGTTATACGTGTATGTAATATTTTTACTTATTTTTGCTTACTCAAACATATTAACAATATTGTTTAAATCCTAAGTTACAAAACAATTTCTCCAGTAAGTACTCATATGCCTATACATTGCCTTTAAAATGAATAGTAAAAAAATCTCTCTCACGTTTTTCACGAAAGTATTAATTGATAAGTGAATATAATGTTAATCTGCTTAAAATAAGTGACCAGAAAAAAGTGCGACTTAAAATTATGAAATATTTTCCACAAAATCCATCTTGATTCTACATATTGTTGGCCAGTCATTCAAAGGTCTACCGTCAAACTGTGTCCAATGTTAATGAACAGTACCGGAAACGTCCGTTAATAGAAAATCTGGTTTACATGACGTTTATAAAGCCAAAAAATAGAGAGCATTTTCAAAAGAGCTCCCAACACATCCGGTAAGAAAGAAGAGGGATTATTTCTTATTTCCTGTTAGCTCAGTACTAGGACTATTTGGTACGAAAAGTTAAAGATTTAAAAACATACAAAGCTTAAAAAATTAACTACAGAAAAGCTACTAAAAAATAGAGGCCAAAAACAGAGCACGGTAATTGAAGACACGTTTTCTAAAAAAATATATCTGCATAATGGATGATCCTTATAACTCTCGCTGCTACAGTTTTTTAGATATTCGATGATCAATATTTTCATTATATAAGAGATACCACTCACTCCCCCTGGTCCTATCGAAATTTTTTATAGCCGAAGTTATTATCGGCTGTATTGGAATCATTCTGTGAAAATTTCATCAAAATTGATCCAGCCGTTTCCGAGTCCATACATTACATACATGTATATATGTATTTTTTATATAGAGATTAATAATATATTAAGATATAATCATTCAGTTGACATAAAATACCATTTTTTAGTATTAAGAAATTCTAATTTAATATTTTATTTACAGATAATAACTTCATAAAGTTTACATTACAATGTAGCATTAAAAAAATAACCGAATTTATGTAAAAGAACAAAACAATAACTAAAAATTAAAAAAAAATTTCTTTTAACAAAGGTGGGTTTAATATTTTGATGATAATAAATTTGTTTAATGCTTAATACAGCTTTCTTGGCACAGAATGCACCAAATTTGTTGTCATATCTACGCCATTTTGTTCTAGTAATCTTCCTGTCTTACGTGTACATGGACTTCGATCCAATTCTTGACACAAGTGCTCGATGGGATTTAGCTTTGGAGACTGCCTAGTATATAGCAACACATGTGTTATATGCAAGTCACATCGTAAATTGAATGTTTCGGATCATAATCGTTGTGAAATCACTATGGTAAATTCCACTTTTCCTTTATAATATAAAGATAAACATTTATATCTTTTATTCCATCAGTAAAGACAAGAACTCCAACCCAACCGCATGGTACATGCAACCCCAGATTATTTTTTAGTTAATACTGAATTTAAATTAAAAGTTTGCAATTTTGTGTCAATTTTTGATTTGTGCCAATACTTATGTTCATGATAGTATGCACTTCGTCTTATTCAAAGTTATATTTTTAAAGGAGTTTGTATGGTAGCTGTGAGAAAAAATGGACCGATCCTAGTATTATTTGGCACATCATTTCTGAATATTATTATACTTATTTGTGCCGATTTTCCTTAAAATTACTTTAAATTCAGGACTTTTTTGACCTTAAAATTCCTTTCCGGGAGGAACATTTTTTGGAGACTAAATGAAATAATGGATCCATTATCACTAATTTCAATAGGCATCGTATTAGGGCCAAAATAACACTTGCCAAGTTTCATCAAGATATCTCTAAAATTGCGACCTTCATTGTATTCACAAAGTTTACATGGTCAGCCAGACGAACGGATGAACATGGTTAAATCGAAATAAAAAGTGATTCTGAGTTGAAAGTATACATAAAAGTAGTAATTGCAATATTTTTCTGTCCGTTTGAAACTTCTGCACAAAGGCATAATACTCCAACCAACTATGGTTGTATAGGGTATAAAAAATATCGAATGTCATTCTGTGTAAATCTTGAAATTAATTTCATTTCTTTTTACAAATTTTAAAATATATTTACTTTTATTACTCCTAAATGTTTATGAAACAAAAATTCCAATTACCTTCAAACTGTAGTAATTTCCGTTTATTTTCAAATTTAAATTGACCAAATCCATTGAAACCACTCACCAGCCATTGTTTGTTTTTCATCGGCTCTCTTACCTCTACTAAATCTAAAATGGTTGCTAAGTGATCTTTGCTACTTGCATTGTAATATGGCCCTATTTCACCACCCTCTTCCATAATAACGTATGCATAAAAATTGACGTTAACCCAGTAATGATGTTGTTAGTTTAAGTACAACAATATTAACGGTTATATTTTGTGAATTCTCCCAGCTCTCAGTGCGTATTTAACTTTTCAAGTGTATTGTTGTTGATAAAATTGCTATAAAATAATTTTGTTTATTTTTTTCAAATACTAATTTCTGGAGAGAAAAAAAAACAAAATTATAATATTGTGTATATGTTTTTTTTAATTTGTATATTTAAGCATAAATAATTTCTAGCATGGTAAGTAAAGTTTTTTATAATTGTATTAATTAAATAAATATTATTTAATTTTTTTATAATGCCTTTGTTTATTTTATAAATATTTACCATGGAAACCGGAGTTCAGCGGCTTGCGTTGAAAATTTTAAACGGCGTCGGTGGCATTTGTAATTTTTTCGGCGGAAATTGAACTACAAGCCGGCGTTTTGCTTTGTTTTCATTGTCACGGTCACTAAATACTGTTTATTTTTCTTCTGCAATTTACTATTTAACCCTATTTCGCCCTATTTGGAATTAATTTTTGAACAAGTGTCTCCACTTGGATATACTTTGTCATTCCGTGTGTATAAGAAAGAATCTTAGACCCTATAATGTATATATGTTCTTACATCAAATTAAAATCTGAGTCGATTTTTTATCTCCGTCTGTCTGATGTTATTAAGCTCACAACAACAATAAATAACAGAGCTCAATAAAATTTGGTCTGAGTATATGTGCCGTCGTCAAATACTAAATTCCCCGCTCGCAAATTATTTTCAACATAACCATAGATATTCTGTCAGAGCCAATAAAAACGATAAAATCGTTATTCACTACTGTAAATAGATTATAGGTAAGTGGTTTGTTCCATTTCACCCAGTAGTTTTGCAGTATATAAAACCAGAACTCGCTTTGGTGCTGATTAGTGAACTAGTGCAGTTACCCCTAAATCGTGTGGTGTCATTGACATTCAATGTGAATTTGGTGAATTCATTATCTGGTCATCCCCCTCCAAAACAACAGTTTAATAAGACATTGCGAATTTAAAAATAAAAAGAAAAAACACTTTAAAAGTTCTTAGAAAAACTGTTTTTTATGGCAATGGTAGAGCCAAAAAACAAGGTATATGATGATGATTCGGGTTACTCCAAATCACAACCTATACCTTTTTATGGGAAGGAAGGCTCCTTGAACCTTTTTAAATTTTATGTTTTATATGTTTTTCCAGTGTTATTCCAATTAAAATCAAGTGCATATGGTAAATGAGTAAAACCCGATATAACGGTTAACGTATACCGCTATGTGACACCTTAACGTAAGATCGAAGCGCAAAACTCTCATAGGCGAGCAAACGAAGTACAGCCTGACCGCATTAAGAGATAACGAAGATAACACGATTTTTATTTTACTCTCCCAAAGCTGCTTTATGACTGACAAAAACCGTTTCCTTCCAAGCTTACAGAAACACTTTTGCCAAAAATTAAAAAAATCGATCCGCCGTTTAGCCGCTTATAATATACAAACAAATTTATATGGATATAATCACGTCATCATATATAGATTAAGGATCAAACGAGGTTTCAGCATGGCTTGAAACTAATTCAAAGACAAAAAGCAAAGACAACAACTTTATTTAAAAAGGCCGAAATTACACTAAAAATATCAAATAAAATTTTAAAATTTTATAAAATAATGAATACTAATTATATTAAATTTTCATTCTTTAATAGGGTTTATTGTCATTACTACGAAAATTACGCCCCAATCCAGAGAAGGAAGCAAGAATTTTATTACTTGGTTTAGATAATGCAGGAAAAACTACACTATTAAAACAATTAGCCAACGAAGAAATCACAACGGTATATAAAAACTATTTATTGATAAAACTTTTTAAAATTATTATTATTCTTTTTTTGTTTTTATAATTTAACTTTGAAATATATTTACAGGTAACACCAACAGCAGGTTTTAATATTAAATCGGTTGCAGCTGATGGTTTTAAATTAAACGTTTGGGATATTGGTGGCCAGTGGAAAATTCGTCCATACTGGAAAAACTACTTTGCAAATACGGATGTTTTGGTAAGAAAATACATGACAATTTTTGTTACAAGTTAATGGCTTAAGATTGTTATAGTCATATTGCATGATAAATAACAACAGTTGTTATTTATATTTATTGTCGAGATTTTCATTTACAATGACTAACAGATGAGGAAGCATCTGTACATGATCAAATAAAAGTTAAAACATATAAGAGTGTAATAAGGAGTCAAATGACACACTTTTTTGTAAAACATGTCAATTGTTGTAACAGCTGGAAAGAATAAGTACATTTATCAATCTTGGTTCATGTTGTTGTTCAACTCCAGGCCAAGTTACCTGGCAACCAGATAATATGTTTGGCATGTATTCCAAAGTCACAATGTCTAGATACTGCAGCAACTGTGTCTCTCCAGAAAGTTTTGCAAATCTTGAGTAGGAATGATTTCCATCTAATCTTGGTCATATCATCCTGGCATTCAACAAATTGATTTATTGTTGCATTTGTCTTGCCTTATTGTAAAAAGCCATGTCATCAGCCTCTAATTTGCCCTGATTAGTCCTATGTCCGAGCATCCAGATCAGTGCAATGTTCGCCCAATTTAATCCAGCCTAGTCTTTCGAAGAACTGAATCTAATTTCGAGCAGTTCGAGGAGGTTTTAGGTGAATGCCGCACCATAGAAAAGATTTTGTCTTACCACAAATTCATAAATATGGTCAAAATTTTACAGACTAAGACTCTATCTGCCCTAATGGCCTTACTACAGATGTAAATGGCTTTAATAGTCTTGGATATCTTAACAAATCTATACTGGGCCTTCTCAAATTTCACAATTTTATAACAAAATTGCGACTATACCGAAAGTTTTTAATGCAAACATAAACGATATGTAGCAACATGTGCTTGCCACTGTATCAATTTTCATTTATGTTTATAACTGTTTGCTTCTTTTACAGATTTACGTAATTGATTGTACTGATCGTGAACGTCTTGCTGAATCTGGCAATGAACTATTTGAAATGCTAATGGACAATCGTCTGAAACAAGTTCCGCTATTAATATTTGCCAATAAGCAAGATTTACCAAACGCAATGACATCATCTGAAGTTGCCGAAGCAATTGGTTTAGTGCGTCTAGAAGAACGTACTTGGCAAATTAAAGCTTGTTCTGCTGTTGAAGGTACAGGCATTAAGGTGAGAACATTTCACTCAGTTAAAAAGCATTCTTCTGATTTAAAATATTAACCTTTTATTTATAATTTACAGGAAGGCATGGATTGGGTTTGCAAGAATATGAAAAAATGATTTCATTATATAATTAAATATAAATAATTTTCTTAATTTTTTTAAATGTTTTTACTTTTTTAATTTAATTCTGTTACACAATTTATTATTAATTTGGAAATAAAAAATAATTAATATAAAGTCACACTTTTAGGATTAGTTACGTCTTTAAAGCGATATATGATCGTCCGAATGGTAAAACAGTTACGATTAATTAGTTCTCCAATATCTGCAAAAGATTTCCCTTGGTTATGCATTTTTAGTTAATAATCATTTGTTGAGCTTCAAACGGACTCATTGTAAAGAAATCTATATTTATATTATTTTTATATACTAATATAAAAATAAATCTGTCCCGAAAGTAACATAGGTTATGTAGGTGGAAGTACTAGATCAATGCAGTCTCTGTAAGGTCGTTTAGCTTGACCTGTGATATTTCACAAAGAGAGTTTAGTATGTAGTTGCCCAGGAATCTTTCCTTTTGATTGGCATGGCCTGGCATGAAAGCAGTTGAAAAAAAGTTTCCTCCATCACCAAGTTCCACAGCTGTGCCAATACTCGTGCAAGGGTAATCCAAGCCTTCTTGCATGCCTTCCTAACACACAGTGATTCTTATAACGGATAATAAGTTAGATGAATCCCAGCAAATATGATTCAGGAGTTATCTCCTGAAGTCTCTGGATGTAACTAACTCAAACAATCTATCTTTGGCCTGTTGAAGAAAGTATTCAAAAAAAATCTCCCAATATGACCAAGCGAAATTGCAATCAAGTCCGCGTTAAATATATTAGATGCAGAACCATCTATGGCAAGTTTATCGGCCTGCTCATTTTGCTCAAATTGGTCCCTCTGCGCAAGGATCCAAACTAGTACTAACAATGGTTAAGTTACGTGAGCTTTCAGTGACAGAATCCGTCTGATTGCCGATAAATATTCCAATACATCAGAAAGTTTTCTTGTATTCTAGAAGCTCGCATGCCATGCAGATAACAAATATTTCATTCCCAAAAACATTTATTCAGCATGAAGTCTATGAAATGCATATTCCAACATCTTTCGAAAAGCATCAGCAAAAGCACCAGCTCCTATACTACGGCTCATTTTCGAATCATTAATGTAGATCCTAGTCTCCGGTTAGGTTACTTAAATTGCACTGAATTCTGGAGGGTATTTGAATTTTTAACGTTCTATCAAAATTCATATATGGCAAAAGATTTCCATTAATTATACAATCTCGCAGAGAACTTTATGTTGAAAGCTCTCTATGAGCTTCTTTTTGTGATTGTTGTAGCTTTCTTGTAGGCTATCTGTTTCTCACGGTATAGTTGCCGCGAAAGTTTAAGATAATCGGAGAGATTTATTTCCATTTATTTTCATATTTATTTTCATATAAAACACTGTGCAACAATTCAAAAGTTACAGAATTATTTCAAAAAAAAAAAAACTTTTAAAATTTGTTCCACGATTATTTTCAAGTCTTCTGAATTTACTTAGCAGTAGTCTGAATTATCTTTAGTATTGAAAACATCAAAAATAACTATATATTTTTTTGTAATTAATTACATATTTATTTTCATATGCATTTTTCTTTTGTATTTTTTTTAATTAAAAAAATAAAACTAAATACGTTTATATACATTCGATTTAAGGAAATTCACAATTAAAATACGTAAAATTAAATATAAAACTAAACTTTAAGAATTTATGCTAAAACTACAAATTTGTGATAGTTTCACTTTAATTAAACCACAATTTTTAAAAAATTCCTTAACTAAATAAAATAAAAATTGTTACTAAGATCATGTTTTTCTCTTTAATATTAAAATTGAACTGGGATAATAGTACCATTATTATTTAAAGTCACACAAATAAAGTGAAAATAGTACGAAAAATACTCAGACAATTACAATTCATTATGAATATATTCTGTGGTCACTTTAGCTTCGCCTTCATGGAAACCACTGCAGTCAACAGGATATTTAACCTATAAAGAAGATAAGAAGATAACAAGTTATTTATTAACAAGTAAGAATACTATATTCAGCTATGTCGAATTTTTAATACCCTTCACAACAAATGAATGTGAAGTAAATACGTTTTGTTTCGTAAGAAAGTTATAGTTCTTTAAATATTCGATGATCAAAATTTGCTTTGTATTGGGACTACCTCTTCCCCTAATTCTATTCGTCCCATATTTTGTATTTTAAAATAGTTTCTTGAAAAAGTTATTGGGACCAAATTTGAAAATTCTCGATGAAGTGCTTCTTAAAATATTCGATGATCAATATTTTCTTTGTATGGGGGTTACCTATCCCCTTGTTCCTATCCGTCCTACACTTTGCCCACTAAAAATTCACGCTTTTATATTTTTTTATATATTCCTTCTATAATCAATATTTGCTTTGTTTGGAAGTATCTCTCCCCTGGCCCTATCGAAATTTTTATAGCCTATGTTATTTTCAGGTATATCAATTTCAGCAAAATCGGTCCAGTAGTTTAGCTGTCTATACGTCCCAAACGAACATAGATTCATTTTTATATATAAATTATGGAATCTGAGACGATTTCTTCTTTGCATTACACAAGGAATAACAAAGTTAATAGACCCCCTTCACCACTTGTGTTGGTGTAGGGTATAAAATTAGTAAGTATTTATTAACTAGATCACATTTGAAATGCATTTAAATGCGCTCAAAAATCAAACAAGAACACGATCAAGATCAAGAAACTTGTTAAACTTTTGCTCTAATTTAACAAATACACAAACAAATATATATATTTTTTCATATACCGTTAACATGAAATACAAATAACTGTTTATTTAGTTTTGTTATTTACCTCACAATTTGATGCCGTTGTAATGACACTAAACAATGTCCAGAATGGTGTTCCAGTTTCAGTACTAATAAAGAAAGCAGCACCCATACTGCCAACTTTAACAATTTTTGGACTAACACCTGAAATTAAACCACGAGATTCTTCGGCTGAATACTGTTCGGGATCATTTAATTGACACAATACATAACTATCACAATGTGGTTGTTTCGTTACATATCTATAGGCACGATGGACTTTCAAAACTGGTTCAATAACCTAAATTAATAAACACACAAATAAAAATTAAAAAAAAAATTTATGAAAAATATTCTAAATTAATTGAAAAGAGATTTCGTGTGATGATAAATTTACCTCCAAGTTTAATGTGTCTGTTAGTTTGTCACTTATATCGGTGGCATTGAATTGTAAGACACCACGAGCTTGTCCCAATTTCATGAGATCCTTGGCATATGCCACTGCTGGTTTAACATATTGACGTGAATCGATTTTAACATTTAAATGATGTTTGGCAACGTGATCCAATAAATTCGAAATAGTTTCACTGGGACGACTGGGGTCAAAGAAGGTGGATTTAGGATAACCTTGAGATTTAAGGAAGCCATTGAACATTAATTGTGCTGTTTGGAAATATCTAAAAAAATGATAATAAAAAAAATTATATCAAATCAATTTATAAAATTTTCGTTATACACTTGCTAGAAAAAATATTCGTACACCTAAATTAAACATTTTTTATTTATCTAACTTAATATTAAGGCGAAATTTTATTCTAATTTTCCGATTTATAATTGACAATTTTAGGAAAATTTTTCACTTGAACTTAGAGGTTGCCTCAGATAACGGTTTATATCTTTTAATATACTGAAATATGAATTGATCTCTGTCAATTTTTGTGGATATGAGTGTGCCAACAACGGACAAATGGACATAGCTATATCTACACAGATTTTTATATGATGCAAGAATATATACATAATGGAGTCTGAGATTCCTTTTTAGCGTTACACACGGAATGACAATTTTAATTATCCGTCATCACCACTTGTGATGATGGAACTTTGGCATACTTTATTTTTGAAACTATCAGAGAACGAAAAAAGTGGTTTTAGTTTTTCTGCGGAGGGCAGCGTACTCAATAGATTACATCAAGTTATTTGTTATGAATAATTATTGGGTTTAAAATGTATGAATATTTTACCAACGTAAGTGTATATTTCTTGTGGTTAATGATCTTGAAAATAAATTATGATTAAAGACAGAAATTCCTTAAAAGTGAAATCTATTCATAAAAGTGAAAATACCTAAATGATGTATAAAAATACATTCACTTCAAAAAGTAGAATTAATTAAATTCTAAATATATAAAAACAAAACTTAATAAGAAAAACATCTTCTGAATATTAAAAAAAAAACGATTATTAAAAAGATAAATCAAAAAAATATTTAAATAAACCAATAAAACAAAAAATACACACATTCATACAAACATTAATTAATATTGACCTAAAATTTCACTAAATGAATTTCTTTTATTTTTTATATTTAATTTTAATTTTTATTGTCTGCCAAGACTTTCAAATTGAATATTTTAACAAAAATATTCTTTAAGATTAAAATGAAAAGAATGTTAAATTTTTATTTATGATTATAATGTTTTTGTTTTTGGTTGTTGTTGTTTTAAGCAGAACAACTTATTTTTCAGTCAAGTTTGTTGAATAAAAAAAAATCACTTCACATTTTAACCAAATACTTTTCCAATATCGGAATATAAAAAAATATATAAAACGGAGAAAAGAAGATAAATAAGTAAATAAATAATAAAATGTTAACACGCACGAATAACAAAAACAAAATATATTAACAAAAAGAAAAAAGTAATATAACTGTAACATTCGATATACAGTGTAAAGCATAAGTTTTGGTAACCTAATTTAAGTAAACAATTTGATAAATAAAATTTAAAATAAATAGAATTAAATAAATTAAATAAAATTTTTAATATTTTTTGTGTGTATTACAAAAAACTCCATTCAACGGGAATTTTCCTAATCCCTCCACCGTTTTTGAAATTTTCCAATTAAATCGTTTCATAAGAAAATTACAAACTTTGGAAACTCTAGGTGAAATAGTTCTTTTTGTCTTCCTTCTTTTGGGTTGTCTTTGCTTCTTACTTTGTTTGGCCATATTTTCCATTCATCACCTAAAAATGTTTGACAGGAAAATTATTGAGGCCAAACTAATGAATTCTAGCTGTTTGCTTTGTATGAAGGCTACTTCATCCCCTGACCTTATCTGTCCTACATTTTGTTCAACAATACAGTTCTTGAGAAAGTTATTGGGACCAAATTTTAAAATTCCCGCTGTTGTTGTTCCTTAAATATGCGATAAAAACTATTAGATTGTTTAGAGGTGTTTTTTCAATAAAAAAGTATTTGAGGACCAAATTTGAAAACACTCGATTTTATACTTCTTTAGATGCGCGTTAATCATTTTTTTTGAGGAGGTATTTCTCTCCCTTCTCTTTAAGAAATTGATTGAGACCATATTAAAGAACTCTCGGAATTTTTGTTCTTTAGATATTTCATAATCAATGTTTGTTTCGTATGGGGGTGGGGGTACCAATCTTCCAGGTCTTATCGGAATTTTTTTAAGCCTATGTTACTTTCGGGTACATTTTAACGATTTGGCATTTTAAACGTTCAAGTTTTTTGTATACTCCGGCGATATTTGCTGTCACTCACTCAAAAGCAAGATTTTCCAAAAGATTCCACAAATGTTCAAAGAAAACGGAAGAAAATGCGTTAATTAAGAGTATTAACCCTTAATTAATATATCTTTTTTATGTAATTGGAAAGGTTTCTCCAAGACCTTTCGATATCCATATTGTTAATATATATTAACTATCAATTGAGAAAAATTAATCTGCAAATCGAAACTTTGGGGCGATAATTTTATGTTACTTATTTTTACCCCAAATCGATACTATACGAATCCTAAATTGTTTCGAAAAATCTCACATAAAATTTATGAAATTTTTTACTCATATAAGGTTACCAAGACTTATACATTACACTGTATATAAATGTATGAACATGTTTGGAAAACAACCGGCTAAAGACGAAAACTTAAATCCAACACCTGGATACGATCAAGTTGTTAATTATAAAATTGCGGTCAACTATATTACAAAAACAACAAGTAAAACCCACCTAAACTTTTCTACACATATAAAGAAAATGTTTATATACATATGTACATGTACATGTGTATAGGTGTTTGTGAAATAAAAAGTGTGTCACGTAAGTTCCTTCTTCGGCACGACACTGTTCTTCTTTTTCTGTTTGTTTTTATTATTATTATTACTCTTTTTTTAGTTAGTAAGACCAATACCGGTTTTATGTTATGTATATATATATATATGTGTGTGTGTGTAATGTAATTGTCAGTCATTTAGTTAGATACCCAGCCATGCAACACGGACAGACAGACAGAGAAAAGAAAGTTTCTCTAATGACTATCGTTCTCTGTCTGTCTGTCTGTCTGTCTGTCTGTCTGTCTGTCTGTGATTCTCTTGGTTTTGAGACTTTATTAAAGCTTTTCTTAGACAAGTGTTTTTGTGGTTTTTAGAAATTTAATGATTTCAATAAAAATATTTAATTGCGGAAAACGAATAAACGGAATAAATCTACTAATTAATGTGAATTTTATTATTATTCGATTTGAAATTAAGATTAAAAAAATATCCAGCAAAAGAAAGACATGAGTGATTCTCACTTATTTAAATTTTACTGGAATTCATTATATAATTTTACTAGGTCGATAAAAATGCCTAAACAGAAAAAATCATTTTCACAAAGCCTTCCATTTCCCGGTTTTAAAATTTAAATAACTTTAATATTCAACAGATATAATACGAACAAATGATTAGGTTGCATGTCGACAACGTTATTAAAGTACCATTGTTTTATTCATATTATTCAGTTTGAGAACTATAGAGGGCTTCCAAAAAACTTGTTAAATTGTTCAGTTCACAACTAGATGCTTAAGTCACCTTAAACCCTTCTAATGCAGTAAACTTTAAAGTCATTTACTTTTCTGTCAGAACATCTTCTAAAGCTGATTTGTATTGCATAAGGCCAGAAGACAGTCTTCCGTCCGTGTGCCATTTTATGCTCAATGTCTATTTATCAATAAGGTTAATTTTAAAGCAACTGATGGATTAAGAATGCTCTTGAAACTCGTTAAATCATTTAATACCCTGTCAGAACACCTAATAAAAACTAGCAAATCTAAACAATTAACACGCTGTCAGTATACCTACTAAATGCAGACAGACTTGGATATGCACCAAGTGTCCATGGCCTCCCACATCAGTGCACACATATTAAATATGGTAATGTTAATGCACCTGATGTGTAAGAATGTTATTGAAACAGAAATCTAATGAAACGGAGATGATTCACTGATCACTGATATTTTATCTTGCCCATCGCGTTCTAATCGCGACGAAATTTTCTAAATATATATAAATATCTGATATAAAGGTGGTATTTAAAGTTTTAGGAAATCGATCTTGTTTCAGATTTTTTCAAAAATTTACCTGTACCTTAAAACGGTTCAAATATATTCTAACTAGTACTTACTTTAAATATACATCAGGATTGGCTAAATAACTTGCCCAATCGGCTAAATAAAGAGTAGCAGATTTAATCCAACGTCTACGGAAAGATTGATTATTTAAGGATTCAAATAATTTATCATAATCCAATTTGCCATCACGACCCTTAAAACCCTGCAAAATAAGAAATATTAATAAGTAAAATTCCAACCAAATACCACTGTTTCGGTAATAATCAGATTTTTTTGTAAATCAAGTAACATCCAAATAATACAGGATAATGATCCAAACATATCCACTCCAGGACCATTAAGGTCCTATGTAAGAATTATATATAAATCTGATTAGAATACCAGAACAGATCTATTTTAAGTTTTTTTTCTTTCAAATCATATATTTACTTTTAATATTTTGTTGACACCTGACTTTTCATAGAGGGCATCGGCCAATTCGGAATTTGAAAAATGATCCCATAAAATATGTAAATGTTCCAAGAAAGGTGGCAAGACCCAGGCATGATCTCTATGTTTTTCTTGAGTATGTTGACCTTCAGGACCAGCAAAAGAACTAACAGCTTGCATTACCAAAGGCAATAGACTCATAAGACCATTATCTTCTTGTGGCTGAGGAGTGGCAGAATTTGTATTGATCGAACGTTTTTGCTGATGATGATGGTGAGAGGGTGCTTCATTATTTTGACCCATAAAAGCAGAGGCAATTTGTAGGATTGAACCCAAATCGATGCCAGAATTAGATTCACGTTTCTGATGATGACGTTGATGCTGATCTTGAGTATCATCCTCATTGTCATCACCTTGGGTAAACATTTCTATAACATTGCCTATAATAGAAGGATCAAAACCTCCACCGTTACGAGCCCCATTATTATTACCAGCACTAGCTAATAGACTACCAATGCCAGAAAGAATTTGCATGGCACCCGAACCACCAGCACTTTTAGCCTGACCACCTCCACTATTGGCTTGCATTAATGAACCGACAATCGAGGCTATGCCAGCCAAACCAGCTGCTCCTCCTCCACCACCACCGCCACGTCCACCATTGCTATTTTGATTGTTTAAAGCCTCTTGTATAAACATTGAAGCCATATCCAATAAAGGATTTCCATCATCATCACTATCCGTTGATCTTGAAGGACGTTGAGTTGTGTGACCAAAGGATATGTTCACACACAGTAGGGCCAATAAAAATGCAGCCTTTTTCACTAACATTTCGTTAACAATTTGTTTTAACCAATTTTAAGGAACTTTCACAATCACTTAAGTTTTATTAAAATTTTACGCTTTATGATTTTGATTTTATACAAATTTAATTTTTTCTCTAGCGGAACTTTAATTTTTTAAATCACTGTATATGCATCCGTTAATTTTCATTCAGTTGTAGATCTGTTTTATATTTAGTTGTTACTAATTTCAAATTTGCTCTAGATTTTTCTACTTTTGTTTTATTAATTCTTTGTTATTTAAAAAAAATAGATATAAAAAATTACAGTCGCACTGTACCGCTCAGTACGTCCAACTTAAGTGAAAACTTTCTTTCGTCTGTTTGTCTTGAAATGATTATAATTCGTCTTAAGCTCAACTCATCTATAAAATTTAACATTTTCTTTTGTTTTCAATTCTCATATTCTTACCTCAAACCAAGTTTGTTTGATCTTTTCATTTTACCTGTAGAATGTAAGTATGATTACCAACATCTAACATGTTGTAAGAACAATTTTGGTCTGATACAGAAAAAATCAAGGTAAACTAAACAGCTGTTGCGCATGATCTTCTTGATGAGATTAGTAATTTTACGACATTATTAACTCTTTGTCTCTCTCTCTACCTCCTCCACCACCACACTCATTAAAGTACACGTCAATAAAGTCTATGTTGACTGATTTAATAGCTTCGTAATCTACCTACTTTCTTTTTTCAGAGTTCTTTTTAAAAATGAACGTAAAATTGTGTAAACAAATCTTTTTTAATGATTTTATTATTATTTTGTCTGAAATAAATCTTTGTATTTAGTCTAGATTAACTGTAAATAAAGTCTTATATTAGAACGTTTAGCATAATTGTTGCTGGAAGTGTTCTAAATATTTGTGAAATCATAAATCATTTGATTAGGAAAGAGTAAATACATCTGACAAGATCTTTCATCTTGATCGAAGTCAGAATCGATTTGTTTAAAATAAATAAGGAGTGAGATTGAACAATTCTTAACATAAAAATATTTGTTATTGATACTTTTTTCACAATTTAAAAAACAAAATTTTATCCTTCTCCATTTAAAACCTAACACACTTTTGGACACCATTTTTGTGCTCTTCAATTCTCATTTAACAAGATCCCAATTATTTCCACCGAACTTGGCTCGGGGGACTTTGAAGGACTTGCCTTTCTTGGTACAAATACCACAATTTTTATTCTTGTAACACTCTAGAGCTTGTTTACTATAGTGGGTGGATGACATGACAGGCTAAAAATAAGTAAACACATTATAAAGTCTTTTAAATGAAAGCAGCCTTTTTTGTAAACATTCTTTGGTGTAAATTTCTTTGGTGTAAATTTCGGTATTTATAGAGCCCGTTGTAACAAATAATTGGCTCATTTTGGCGCAACTTATTTTACTTTTTTCGCTAGACCGGGAGCAATTTTAAGTTAATTTTTAGGCGATTGTGTAAAATATTTATATATACTGATACATATTTCTATAAATGCATTTATAGGAAATAATGATTTTGTTTCGTGCATTATTTGAATTAACTTTACGAGCCATGTATCCCCACAAGTTCTCCATTGGGTTTAAGTCCCGACTGCAAAATGGTCAGTCCAATAGAGATATGCTTTGTTCGTTACACCATGATTAAGGCTGCTTTGAAACATGTACAGCAGTATTATCTTGCTGGAATATGCAAATTCTCATCCATTTTTTTATCCATAAAAGAGCGAAGAGCATCTTCCAGCAATTTTTTGATCTCTATTTATACCCTACACCATCGAGTGTTGGGGTTATGCGTTGTTTGTAACATGCAGAAAAATGGTACTACATCCACCCTTTACTATACCGTTCGACTCAAAAACACTTTCTGAGTCTATTTAAGGATGTCCGTCCGTCTGTCTTTTCGGCTGTCTGTCCATGTAGACGTTGTGAACAGTCTACAGATCACAATTTTTGAAATATCTCGACGAATATTGCCATGTGCAATATTCTTGTCTTCCCGAAATTAAACGAAATTAAGCACAAACTAGTCTTATAATTTTCTAAAACGATGTATGCAAAATATGCGAGCGTCTCTTTATTTTTTCTCATTGCTCCCATACAAACCCCACTCCAGAAGTCACTGTTAAGGCCAAAAATCTCACATATACGTTGGTATTGAATAACACTTGTTCTAATTAAGATAAATATAAGCAATATTCGATGTACAAAACAATACGAGGGTCTGTTTTTTTATATTTTTTTGTTTGGGACTTATCGACAGATAAACTACTGGACCAATTTTGCTGTTGGAGAGGTAACTCCCATTGACAAAAAATATTAATCATCGAATATCTAAAGGACCACTTTATCGACAATTTTCAAATGTGGTCCAAATAAGTTTTTCAAGAAATTATTTTACAACACAAAATGTGGGGTATATAGAATCGGGGGTAGAGGTGTCCACCATACAAATAAAATGTTGATTATCGAATATATAAAGAACTATAGCAGCAATAGTTCTCAAATTCGACCCCAATCACTTTCTTAAGAATTTATTTTAATGATTAAAATATAGAAGGGGTGAGATCAAGGGGAAAGATATTTCCATACAAAGCAAACATTAATTATTGAATATCTAAAGAATTGTAAAAGCGGGAGTATTCAAATTGGTTCCAATTACTTTCCCAAGGATCTTTTTTACTGGTCAAAATGTAGAACGGATAGGACCACTTTATAAGGGCGGCAAAGCTCAACGGGTCTTAGCTAGTTAATAATAAAAAGTTAATTAGATCAAAGCAATATTTCAGAAAATTTTTTACACCACAAATGATGATGAAGATACATTACCATTGTTACTCCGTGTGTTACGCTGAGAAAAAAGTCATCTATGCACCCAACATATTTTTATATAACTTTCTTTTTAAAAGAAAGTTATAGACCGATGTCTGAAACAACAACAACAAAGAAAACTTTTCAACTTTTTCAACAAAAAGTAACCCTTGTGAAATTTGATTAAAAATATGCAGTAGTTCCAGACTTCTAAAAAGCGTCTTGGGACATTGTGCATAAGTATGTGTAATGTTTGTTGCTACTGAAAATACCAGTCTAAAAATAAGAAAATGGATTTATCCAAATTCTCGGATGAAATAAACCGAAGCAATAGAATTTTGCTAAAATTATTAACTTTAAATTTGAATTTGCGGACGAATTAAAAAATTTTGTTAATGACCCATATATGTACATATATGTATATGTGTATTGAAAATTGTATTTTTTTTTGTAAATGCATACGAATGCATATAAAAATACAAGTTTTTCTGTTCACCACCATTGAAGGAAAAATACTTTTACTTTCACTGAGATCACCAGCAGCAACATTTTCTCCACATAACTATAAGATCACAAACCCAAGAGAAAATATATTGGAACACAACATGATTTTAACTTGTATTTTTAATAAAATTGCACAAAATTTTCTTTCAGTCTTCCATTGAACGCTTAAGACAACGGATGGATACATTATTCTCTGGAATTAAAGCTCAATTTTTTTGCATTATAAAAACTTCATTCGTTATTCTTCACCGATTTAGTGTGTATGTGTATGTGTGAATGTGTATTGGAGCGTAAAACTTGAACCAGATATATAGAAAAAAAATTAAGCATCTTCTTCATCTTCAGTTATAAAAATGGAATTAACATTTAAAGAACTGGACAAAGAAATTGCCGTACGAATTGATTCTTTATTTCAGAAAAAGAATTGTTTTATAGAAGTTTTACCCGGAAATGTTATATTACCAAGAAAATTTCAAGAAATTGGTGAATCCATTAGAGAATTCCAAACCTATTCGGATGATGTGTGGCTGGTATCATATCCAAGGACTGGTTCTACTTGGGCCCAGGAAATGATATGGTTATTGGGTAATAAATTGGATTTTGAAGGTGCTAAACAAATGCAACAATTACGATCGCCATTGATTGAATTGTCAGCATTGTTTAGTGAAGATCATCATGAATGGGTCACGTAAGTGATTTTCTTTTTTGATTTTGCATATTTAAATAAACATATACATACATACATACATTGGACAGTGGGAGAGAATTGAACTTTTTTTAAAAATAATTAATGGTTTTAGAGAAAGTATTGGTTGAAGAAGTTAATAATGAAGCTTCCCAGAAGGACTTTAAAGTGGGAGTTTTGTGAAACACAGGACCGATCATCTCTATTATCTAACTTAATTTCATTGATCGATCTCAATTTCAAAATTATGATCTTTGGACTGTTCACGTTACACAAATGGACAGACAGTCAGTCAGACGGATATCATTAAATCTACTAAGAAAATATCGATCGGTGTTTTACTA
Source organism: Cochliomyia hominivorax (assembly GCA_004302925.2). NCBI lineage: Eukaryota > Metazoa > Arthropoda > Insecta > Diptera > Calliphoridae > Cochliomyia > Cochliomyia hominivorax. The sequence continues at coordinate 58,278,135 of PYHX02000467.1, forward strand.
ACTTCTGAGAAAATATCGAAATTTATGTCGATTAAACTTAATCGAATACAATGAAAATCGTCCAGATTAGTAATTTTTGCCCCAAGCAGTTTCCTATTTAATATCAGTGACAAAAGTTATAGATCGATATTGGCATAAAAGAAAGAAAATTTTAGAGATACTTTCTACATTTAATTAAATTCTATGGATTTAGACTCATGAAACTTAAAAAAAAAAATAAATAAAATCCGACAATTAGCCAAAAGGTATACCATTCAGGAAGTATCCAAAGTTACATGACAATTAATTCGATTAGGTTCGCCTAACCAACATTCAAAAGGGTAAGCAGATATAGAAGATTTATAGTATTCTCAACCTCTTCCTCATTCCTACAGCTCAGATAGAATTCGATAAATGGAATACCTACTTAGTGACATGAGTGTAAAAAGGCACAATATGCAAAGATTACTACCACGATGTTCTGGAGATAAACACATGTTAGTTTGTTTGATAGTTCATTTTTCCAAGCCTCTCTTGCAAAACTCCATATTGAAGCTTTAAAAACAGATATTTAAATTCAGCAGATTGTGATATATTTAGCTTCGCACGGAGATCCACAACCATGTATTCCAGATTAGACAATGTCCACACACCAATTTTACTGATGGCTACGATAGATGTCGTTAAGTAAAACATCTATTCCCTATGTTCGGGTGATTAAGTCTTGGGAGATGTAGCAAGAGAGATGTTCTCCTTTGGTTAAATCTAAGCCAGATCATCTTCATAAAATGACTAGATAGTTCGCTTTTCAAGCCTCCCCTGCATGACTTCATATTTAGCCTCAAAACTACAATTGCGCGAATGCTGAGTATTGTTCTACATTTTTGGTCTGTATCTGATTTCGTTAAACTCTGTACTCATTTAAGGATCCCCATGTTTTATTTCAAACAAATAATTTATCTAGGGCAGAGGTGATCGGTCATCTTTGTGTGAGTGAAGCAGCAAAAAATTTAATGAATGCTTGCACTGCTCAAATCAAATGTTCAAATATTTCTCAGATGACTTTACAATATACGAATCTATAATATCTCCACCACAAAACACTCACCAAAGTATAGAATGTTCAAAAATTTCCTGAGGTATAACACAGGAACACTTAATGAGTCAAAAAAAATAGTTATATTTTGGGTTATAACTTTTTTTCTACTTAACCGAGTTTTTAAATTTTTGGAATAGTTATGAAGTACATGTAACTTAACTTCTCAAGACTACAAAAAATACTCAGGCCAAATTTCATTCAGCTCTGACAATTATTGTGGATGAGTGTGCGCCATTAACAGACAGATAGACAGACCGATTTTGATTTGATGCAAGAATATATTTACATTATGGGATCTGAAATGATTTGATGATTGAATGACCCTTAACATCACTCATGCTAAGGGGAAATATTAAATAAAAACTTATCTCATTTATTATTTCGAAAAATAGTCAAAATATTTATGTGAATGTAATTTTTTATATAGAAATTCATTGGGCAATACCGTTGATACTGTTAAAAATATGTCACGTCCTCGTTTTTCTCGTTCTCATTTACCATGGCATTTATTACCCAAGGATATTGAAACAAATAAACCGAAGGTAATAAAAAAATGGTCTTATACCTTAAATCATATTTTTTATAAATATTTATTTTTATTTACAGATTATTTATACGGCTCGTAACCCCAAAGATCTTTGTGTCTCATTTTATCATTATTGTAAACTTGTTCATGGTTTACATGGACCATTTGAAGAGTTTCTAGATTTATTTATTAACGAACAATCACCAATTGGTTCATATTGGAAACATGTTTTACCATTTTGGAAACATTCAACTGATTCGAATGTTTTGTTTTTAAAATATGAAGATATGAAAAGAGATTTACCAGCGGTTATACGAAAATGTGCAAATTTCTTAAAAATCGATTATCAGATAACTGACGAAGATATGAAACGAATTTGTGAACATTTAAAATTCGATAAAATGCAATCGAATCCAGCTGTTAATTTGGAACCCATTTTGAGTCAAATCGATGCAACTGATAAAAATGATGGAACCACAGAGAAAGAAGAAAGTAAATTCATACGTAAAGGTCAAATTGGAGATTGGAAAAATTATATATCTGCTGAAATGTCGGAACGTTTTGATGAATGGATTGTAATGAATTCTAGAGGTAGCGGTTTAACGTTTGATTATGAATAGAATATTTTTGGTATTTTTTTATGAATATAAAAAATCTATTAAAATATGTATGTTATATAATTAAGTTTTCTTTTAATAAATCATTTAATAAAATAATATATTTTATTTTTTATATATTTATGTTTCTTATTAATCTCGAAAGATAAGGTATTTCGCAAATGCTTTGATGATGTATAATTTTCGACATTTAAAAAAATTTTAGCTTAAATTAAAATACTTGTACGTTTTTGAATTCAAACATTTTATTTTTTAATATTATGAAAGCACTTCCAATCACCACAAATAAAACCATCTACAAATCATAAACCCTTCCATTAACGTTTTCAAAGTGCTTACTGCCACTTTGTTTTTCAATTCTCTTTTAACATAAGTTCAATATTTCAATATAATCCTCATGAATAACTCAAAGGCTTGTGAAGGGATGCCGCTTATGAATGGAAGCATCTTTTTTTGTAAAAATCCCTTGTTGTAAATTACAATATTAATAGATTGTCTTCTTTTGGCGCAACTGCATATTACTTGCCATAACAAAAACTTTTTGGGAAATTTCGACCACTTTTGGGTTCTATACTTTTCTTCAACATTCCCCCGAGCATCAGTAATATAGTCTTTTGACGTTTCGTTTTCCATTATGCAGCAAGACTATCTTTTTAGAAAACTTGACTTCAATTTCCGAACTCTGTTTTTGGCCTCCATATTTTACCAATGTTCCTCTCGGGAACTTTTTGAGCTTTGTATGATTAAAAACATGCATAAGCTTTAATTTTTCGTACCAAACTTTTTAACCAGGAATTAATTTTTGGTACCAAAGACTCTGAGCAATGAGCTAACCGAGAGAGTCTGAAAGGTTAAAAAAATAAAAATAATCATGTAAAAAAAATAAATACAAATTTGCTAATATCCCTTAAAATATAAGTGATATTCCATGTGAGGGTATCTTTATGAGGACTTTTTTAATATTATTACTCGAAGTTATCCTCCTCCAGATCCCCTACTAAAACATGTGTTTTTTAAAACTAAAGACTCCATAAGAATGTACATTTTTTAAAAAATATAAAGTTAAATAATTATATTATATATATTATAAAGCATAAAATGACGTTAGATGGCGCCTTATAAATGATAAATAGCGTACATGTTTTAAATGATGGTTGGCAACGCAGGTCCGCAGCGGCATTTCTTTTTCAAATTCAATTGAAATCGATTAAAAATCGATTTCATTTTAAATTAAGCCATAACATATAAATTTTTATAATTGAGAAGGTAGGAAAGAATGGTGTACCTGTATATGCATACCTTCACCCAGGGACCATGGTAATCCATTGTAATCCCTTCTTCAAATTTGAGCAGGGTTGGAATCCTTTAAATGAAAGGAAAAGAAGAGAAAAAATAAGAAAAATGAAATGCCCTTGGCACCCTGCAGTCACTCCTGCCCATTGTCATTGTAGCGCTATAAAAGAAGCACAAAAGAGACTTGATTCGTTAACAATTAAAAGACGTAATCTGTCCGAGATACCACAAACAAATTCATCAGCTATTTCGTTGCAGACTATGTCGCAGTGTCCCGATATGTAAAGTATCTCTTTACATTCCCCAACCAGCACCGAATTCACATAGTAACCTCTTAGGATCAAGTTATTTCAATTTATAAAAATTTCATAAACTTATGTTGTAGTATTTTACTTGGTAACTATTTTATCTTAACTTTTTATAATAGAGAAACAAAAAATTAAAAAATTTATAAAAAAACTTTTTGATATTTGATGAATGTCGAAATTATCAAAAAATCTTTTCAAAGAGCCCTATAAAACATAAGAAATGTTTTAGCGTTTTTTCTTATATAAAGTTGACTACACTAAAACGACAAAAGAAAACGTAAACAATGCAAAAATAAACAAAACATAAACAGTGCGAATACATACAAGATGGCGGATGAGATATACTAACAAATTTTTTATGTGCAAAGTTTGACATAGCAAGTAATACACAAATTCATTGTATACACTTAGTTTGACAAAAGTAACATACAAATGTGAGTTGTACAAAAGATATTACGTTTATTATATTAAATTCGAAATAACAAAGCGAAATCAAACAACAAGTATTTTTAATTTATTTGTTGGCGACGCGCATCAAACGAACAAAAGCAACACTAAAGATAACAACAAAAGCGCAAAACATTGAAAAGAATAAAAAGTGTGATTATTTGTTAATTTTCCTTAAAAGTGTGAAACTTCAGAAACAAAGACATAATAAAGTGTTCGAAATAAAATAAAATGGCTACAGCATCCGAAGATCAAGTTGGAACTTTCGTTGAACGTTCTACTAACACAGATGATATCACGGATGCATTTGGTTCCTTGGGTTCATCAAATAGTTCATCTACTAACACCTACTATGCCAACAGCTCTTCAAGTCATCATCAACAGGGTGCAATAGCACAGTTGGCAAATAAATCATTCAATACATCATCCTACAATTACACAGCAATAATGCCTACTGACCGTCATGCTGTCGAATACAATATGCGTCATAAAAATCGTGGATTGGCGTTGATTTTCAATCATGAACATTTTATGGTGTCAACGTTAAAATCACGTTCGGGTACAAATGTAGACTGTGATAATTTAGCTCGTTGCCTTAAACAGCTAGATTTTGATGTAAGAGTCTATAAGGATTATACGTATCATGAAATAAAACATCAAATTGAATGGGCTGCCAGTCAAGATCACAGTAATAATGATTGTATTTTGGTGGCCATATTGTCGCATGGTGAAATGGGTTTCATTTACGCCAAAGATACACAATACAAGTTGGATAGTATATGGAGCTATTTTACCGCTCAACATTGTCGTTCATTGGCCGGCAAACCTAAACTATTCTTCATCCAAGCTTGCCAAGGTGATCGTTTGGATCCTGGCATTACAATGAAACGTATGATCACACAAACAGACGGTGACTCATCAATGAGTTATAAAATACCAGTACATGCCGACTTTCTAATAGCTTATTCGACTATACCAGGATTTTATTCTTGGCGAAATACTACACGTGGTTCCTGGTTTATGCAATCATTATGTGCTGAACTTGCCGCCAATGGCAAAAGGTATGATATTTTAACATTATTAACATTTGTTTGCCAACGTGTAGCTGTCGATTTTGAGTCCTGTACTCCTGATACACCTGAGATGCATCAACAAAAACAAATACCATGTGTTACCACAATGCTCACACGTATCTTGCGTTTTCATGATAAAAATTCTGCTGCACCAGCTGGTAGAGTATAAAAAGAAAATGAATAATAATTTTTTAAGTGGGTAAGTTTTTTTTTTTTGGAATAAGGGAGCAATAGAAATGTGATAATTATTAAAGAAAACTTATTGCGACGAATCTATGAGATAATTAAATTAAAAAATACATGGGTATATCCCCCTATTGTAGAATTAAGACTATATACATCATTAACGAAATAACAAATACAATTATATTATGATGTTACGAAATAATTTTTCAGCAATTTTATCTAATTAAATCAATATATAACTAATTAAATCTAAAAAATAATATTTTAAATTATAATATTAATAATATATGGAATTAAAATATTAATAGAGTAGGCTCTTAAATATTAAAACTACTTTATTCCCGGAGTAGTTCTAATTTTTGGACATTATTACTTTTGTAGAATTGATAAATTAGTTTAATTTATTTTTGATGCTACAAAGTATTTTCGACCGATATGGGAAAAATCAATCTTAAGCCTTGAATTATACTTCACTACCTTCTGCACTTCACTTGTTTGAATAATTTCTGCAAGATACGTTTTGTTTCCTTTGACCCACATTGCTTTCGAATATCAGATACCAAGTTTATTATATTTATATAACTAAATAAAGATCAATTTATTTTCAATTTTATTTTTCACAGGTTCCAAATTTAGAAAGTGTATTAAAATGGATAGTCCTAATTTCTGAACAGTTCGAATTTGTAAGATTCTACTTTATTTTCATTTGTAAAAAATTTTCGAAAAAAGGAATGTAATTAATTATATTATTTTTTTATTTTCATTCCTAAGCAATTAAATAACTGAACTGCAATTAAATTTGCAAACTGTAAACAAATTAAATAATAAAACTTGTAAGTTAAATATTAAGAAATTTTTTAAATTCAAAGATTTATCAGAGATCGTTTTATACTCTTATAAAAGTTGCAGATTATACAAACATTTTTTTTCAAATTCGCGTAACCTTTTGCTTAATAACAATATAAAGTTGCTTAAATCTAGATCTCTTCATATATTTCTTATAATATTATAAAAACTATTGAAAAAAATTAAACAATCTGAAGTTTTCATCCACTCTTTAATAATTTTCAAAAAATTTTGATATATAAATCCATTTATCTTATTTCGGAAAGAAATCTTTCCAATAATATTTGCAATAAAGACCGATATTGGCTAAATCAATCTTAAGCCTTATTACACTTACTGCAATAGATCACTTAGTAAAAACACCGTCATTCCAATTTTTTTTTTATGGAATTATTTCTCATAATTTCTGCAAAATTAATACAAAAGTCTATGAGGTCTTAATAAGGAAAAGCTTGCTTAATTTTCGAATAATACTGCAAATGAATTTATATATTAAAATTTCAATTATCTATATCTTGAAAACTATGAAGAGTGGAACAAAATTTTTACCTCGAAAAAATATTTAAGGCTCTAGATTTGCTTCTGACTAGATAGTTATTGAAGTATTTAAAATTCTTGTATATTTTGGTGCTTAAAGATTATATCGCTCATTTGCTGCAAAGTCGTAATTGCTCTAAATTCGCAAGTTTCGACTTGACATAGTAAATAATGTATTTTGTTTGTTTATATTTTAGGTTACTTAGCCCTTGGCTAAGATTTAGTTGACCTTAGTATTTACTATTACTAGCTCATGTTCCAAGTACAGTTTACACGTATACGAATAATCAAAATGAAAAGCACCGATATGCGACCTTCAGCAAGATTGAGACGCAAAACTCTCGAAGGCAAGCAAACAGGCTAAAGCCTGACCGCCTTTAAGCGATAACGATGATGACGCGATAGGTGTTTACTCACCCACAATATATTTTATTATCTGGCAAAAATTTTCTGAACTAATCATTATATATCAGACTGGATTTCAACGAAAATATTATTATACCTATTTTATAGTTTATTGATTGTTGCCAGAAGTAAAGCGTTATTCCAGTTGTATATCGTTAGTTGTTTAATTTACAATGCAGATTTTTTGTAAGCAAAATTGAACAAATATTAATTTGTCATGAATTTTCATTTTGATTCTGTCAAAAATTTAAAAAAAATATATATTTCTCATGAAACAAATATTTTTTTTCTGTTATGACTACTTTACAGCAAATGAGCGATATTTATTTACAAATTATTATCTTCATTGAGTTTAAAATTAGTATTTTATATTTTATTTTTGTAAGCAAACATGTTCAAAATCTTTGAATTATGAAGAATGTCCATATAAAATATATAATTAATTTATAATTAAATCATTGTTTGATCTTAAAACAATATTTGTTTTTATTTTAAAAGGCTAAATTCATATACATATATTTGTATAGAATGTATTTTGGACAGATAATTTAATTTCTCCTCCACAATTTTGAATGTCTAGTAGTAATATAAAAACTGTTCCACATGAAATACAAATGTTTTTAGTAATTTTAATGTTTTGAAAACTTTACAAAATATTTTCTTTCAAAGTTTTCAACACTTTTTTAATAAACTTAAGTACTGTAAATTTCTCTATAGGTAATGTATTCGATATACTGGATTTAAATTTAAAGATTTAAACCGTGATCAAAAAATACTATTTTTGAATCAATCTGGAAAGCTTGAAGTCTTTCTCAGTGCTTGGTTAGCTGTATGCCCTACAAGTATACTGAGTTTAAAATTATTTTCAATTAGGATCTATATTCGGCTAGTCCGAATCTATATTACCCTCCGTAATTTCGTTCGTGCGTACATCGGGAGTTTTGCAAAATTGACAAAAGTTTTTTGTCTCAAATTTAAGGTTATGTCAGATATCAGTCTATAATTTCTTTGTCTTTAGAACGATTTTCCTGGTTTTAAATTGCTTTGGACAATAAGAAACAATCTATCCAAATGTGTTGAATTAGGATTATTATACTGAACGTGAGAATGTTTTCAACAGATAGGTGGACATGGATTCAGACTATGAAGTCTTAGATAATTTCTTCTTAGCATTCACACGAAATGACAGAGATTGTTTTAAAAGAAAAAAAGCGTTTTAAAAGGGTTAACGGCTTATTATTAAAAAACTGAAGCCGATTTATATTAAATTGCAATTAAAAAAAACGATGAAGTAATCACCATAGTACCTACTAGTATTTGTACTTTAATAAATTTTAAAAATAAATAATAAAAGTATACATGAATATACAAAATTTAACAACATTTCTAGAATTAAATATTTTTAAAATTAAAAAAAGAAACAATTTAAATCAAAATAAATTATATTCTAGGATAAAAGAAATAAAATTTTACATTTTAATATTGTCACATAAAAGATTGTATCGGAAGAAAATAATTAAATATTTTATAAATTTTATTTTGTATTAATAGCCTGTTTCACTATATCGAACGAAAACTTTCGTTCGTTCGCTTCGTTCACTAAAGAAACCTGGTTTGAGATTCAAGTTCTGCTTAACCATCCTTAGAAAAATTTTACATTTTCGAAATAATAACCGATTTATTTTTCTATATTAATAATTTGTTAAATTATAATATTTTGTCCAAAACAAGTCAGTTGGACTTTTACTTTTATTTTATTAAAAATAACAAAAACTTGAAAATTTCAAGATTTGATATTAAAAAAAATTTCTGGAAACGTAACAAATAACGTAAGTCTATGCAAACGAAATCTTCGTAGATAGAGAAACTCAACTTTACACGAATTCAAGTGATTGGCTTTTGTTCGCTTGAATCTTCGTTCCACGTAGAGAAACAGGCTACAAATTTATTTTGTCGAACAAATCCCATAACAAGCTAAAGATTTAAATAATTAATAAATATAATATTCTATATTAAAAAGTGCGTTAATTAAAAATTAAATAGTTTTGGTTTTCTAAGATAAAAACCACTGCCATATAAACTAATACATACAAAAACGAAAAAAAAAAAATTTAGTTTAGTTGCTCCCTTAACTTTAGTAACAACATTAGATTTATTTTATAATATTTTGACAATTTTTTATCAATTTACTATTTTTAAAAATATTTTATTTATAAAAATTTTTGAAAAGTATTTTTTTATCAAAAGTTTATACCATTTTTATAAAAAATTATATTTATAAAACTTTTAAAATGTATTTTATGATAAATGAATTATGTAAGCAACCAGTTTGCAATTTACTATATAAAATAATAAAAATGTAATGAAAATTTTGCAAATATTTTTGTTGTTTTATTTTTGAATGTTTTTTTTTCCAAGACTCATCAAAAAAGTAGACTTTCAGCAATTGTAAAATTAGAATCTTGATTTTGACCTTGTTCTACCTTTTTTGTTATAAATCTATAAATCAGTGTTTTATATTGTTAATTGAAATTCTCTAAACAATTTAAAAAAGGAGTAAATAAAAATTCTCAATGAACATTTTATAAATTCAAGTACATACACACATATTTTTTTTAGATTTTAATTCTCGTTCAGACCATTTTCGGTAATTTACAAAAAAAGTCAAATTGGTAATTAAACAACATTAAGTATGAAGGTGTACACTATTTTTGACTGATATTTTTCTTCTTTTTAATTTAAGTAAGTTTTTGTTATTGAATTAAACATTATATTAGATAAAAATTCCTATGAACGCATTAAATTTTCCTATATTTTTGTTTTATCTTTCTTGTTACCATCCAAAAATAAAGTTTTTGACACGATTTGAATCGGTATTCCATGCTTGGTTTTCTGTAATTGCAAATCTGATAATATTTTTCCAATAAAAATGAAATAGAATACGCCTTTCTCTACTTTATGGATGAAGATTTCAAGATAATGTTGCGATACATAATTCAAAGTAGTCTATATCATGGTTTAACGACAATTGGATATCCCTTTCGAAACGACCCGAGTCAGATTCGGCCAAAGGTTGTCAACCTAATGTCAGATGTTTCAATTGGAAGTTTTTTCCCTAAGAAAAAACAACCGATACAGCCGAATTGTTACAACAAGGCAGCTTGCAGTCCGGAGTTAAACCCAATGGGAAACTTGTGGGAAACCAAAGCGTAATGACTTAAACAGAGCAAAAACTAAGAATAAAACATAGCTTCGATGGAAATTGACTCCGATCTTCTTAAGTAATTAGTGGAATCAATGCAAGACCATATTCTTCACGTAATCCACGACAAATCATCATCCACCCATTATTAATAATGCTATAGAGAATCCTAGTTTTGTTGGAATTCAAGCAAATATATAAAGTTCTTACAAAAGTTTTTAGTATCAATGAAAATGATAGAATATGAAGATTCACAATTTGTAGAGCAAAAATTATTTAGTCTTTTCAGACGGGTTCAAGATGGAGGTAGGCACTGCTTCTAGAGTCCACTACGATGAGATGATATAAAGAGTACAGGCATCCTAATGAGTTTAAAGTACTAAGATTCTTAATAGCCGTGATATTGGTAAGGAAGCATGTGAGTTTAGGGACAGTTATCAACATTTATGTTGATAGACGGGTAGCACTGAAAGTCCTTAGGCGTTTCAGTGATGTGGTCCTCCCTTAAAGTTCTTCTATCGGAGGATAATGGATAATAACTTAGACCACACGTTGAACGGCTAAACTATTATTTAATATCAAAAATTAAAAAAAAATCCCACTTTTCCATATAGAAATTGACTTTTTCCATTAAAATAATTATCATTCCTAGATTTTTACATATGTAGCTATAAAATAAGGATAATTCAGAGGTGATCTTAGCTCTGCGATTTGAAATTTACCTACTTTGGATAGGGCTGATAGGCATATCTTTGTCGCAAACTTATCATCATTCAGATTACTCACTTTTTAGTTAAGATTTCATTAGAAAACATAAAAATATATAAAATTTTATTTTTATCATCAAATAAAAGTTGTGGGGATTTTTTTAAGACTCAAAATATAGAAAGAAGCTCTTGACTAGCAGAGACAGTGATAAATTAAATCAATTAGCTGAAATTGCCATACCACTCCCAATCTAAACAAGATAATATAGCAAATAATCCCTTATTGGTTTAAATGGAGTTCCTTCTTTTTTGTATTTACTCCGGTCTTAAGAAGATAGATGGCATTTTAAGTTAGTAGAAATCTGATGATTTTCGTAGCGCAAAAAAAAGTTGACAAAATTTGTTTCTTATATTTTCGATTTAATTTGTTCTATATATGGGAGCAGCTATCCTTCTTTCTTTGTACAGTAGGTACACTGATGCATGTCAGGTACAACTAAAAGTAATCAAAAATTTGTTTCTTAATAGTGTTCATAATTTCTTTCTATAATAAGTGAGAAAATTCCTTTCTTTGTATTATAGGACACTGATATTAGAATATATATATATATATATATATATATATATATATATATATATATATATATATATATATATATATATATATATATATATATATATATATATATATATATATATATATATATATATATATATATATATATATATATTTTTTTTTTTTTTTTTTTTTTTTTTTTTTTGAGTTTGATGTTTTTATATATCTAAAATTCAAAAACATTTTTTTGTTTACTCACAATTTGACTTTATTAAAAAATCATGTAATTTTTTTTTAATTTTATTAAAAAATATTTAACACTGTTATTCAAATAATATTTAATAAACCTTTTGTTTTAAAAACACACGATCGATATTATACTTTTGCAATAAAACAAAAATATATAACACGCTGAATCTGGGGGGAGTACACAAATTAAAAAACTCTATATATTATTTGTTTTAAAAACACACGATCGATATTATACTTTTGCAATAAAACAAAAATATATAACCAACAAACATTTTAATTTGATATTAAATAAATATGCATACATATTAACAGTATCGTTCTAGACCTAAGCAATTTTTCTCTAGTACCCAATAGTTTTTGGTGTCTGTCTCGACTAGTGATTCGATCGTCTATTAACTTTACGCTGTATTCTTGTGCACGCTTACTGGAAGTCTACGATACACCTTGTGGCAAATCAGTGGTTAAAGATATTATATCTTATCACTTTACTATAAATTTTTAGTCGTAGAGACTATTTGCTTGCGAACAAATGGTATTCGTTGTTTACCTTCTATTAACCTAATCGTCAGTAACCTCTACAATATATGCATATGAAGTGAGTACATTACGTACGTACATACACAGTGTACGTACTAGGGTGATCGGTCCGGTCTTTAATAACCGATTATTTTGGTTAAGTCTGTTTCGGTTTTTATGAAAATTTAATATTTCGAATATCGAAGAAACCGGATAGCAGGGTTTTTCTTTTTTGCTTTTATGAATAGTATTTAAATAGTATTTGTTTTAAATTAAAAATACAAACAAGCGGACATGACAGATTATCTTATTTTATTATTTTAGACTAGATTTTGGTAAAACTCATAGAGATTGATCTATAACAAAATGTAGGACTATTTTAATTAAATTTAAATTTTAGTAAATGAAACGACATTTTTATTGCTTCTATATGTTTGCAAACATATGTTTGAAGGTTGACATAATTTATTGTTGGTAATCAATTTTGTCTTATAACTTCTTCAAGTCTACTTGACATGGATGTACCAGCTTTCTTTTGATATCTTTGCCATTGATTTTTCTTGAAGTCTAACGTGTTCGTAATCTTCGATTCAATTCTTCCGACAATGGAATTTAGATATGGGGACTGCGAAGATTGCTATCATATCGGTTCATTATGGTGCTAAAATGTGAATATCTGTGTTAAATTCAACTTTTCTGTCTTCTTCCTAATAATTTTCTTTAAAGTATTAAAATAAAAATTTGTTTCCATTATTTCATTATGTACCTAGCAGCGGATATCCAGTATTAGACTTTCTTAATTCTTTACAATGTCCATCAGGTCGGAGAATATTAAATATTCTCTTATTTACATAACACATTCTGTTCTTTTTGTATTATTTTGGCATGTTCTCTATCAGTGGACGTCAAAACGTGGACGTTCATATAAAAACGAAAGTGAAATATGGTATTGGCCTGTATTAAACCTTTAAGTCTAAAATGCTATTCTGGGAGAGTTATAAACGAATACGGCCCGATAATTATCAATTTAGTTGCAATTGTGTGCCATTAGCTTAAAAAAAATTCTACAAAATTTCGATTTTTTTTTTTTCAAATTAATTTTTTTGGAAATGACTCTAAATGGAATCTGTAGCTAAATATTGACAGATATTCATCAAATTAATAATATATATTAAAGATTGTTAACAAATTAAATTATAAATAAAAAATTGTCTTCAGAAAGAAAATAAAGGTCAAATTAATAACATATATTAAAGGCATTTAATGAAATAATTGTACCAAATTTCATTGGAATTGGTCTATATATTGATAAGCTTAAAAACCTATTCCGGGAAGAGGCTATAGCAAAACATGGAGCAATAAAGTTTTAATTAATAGCATATATTCAAGATAGTTTAAAAGTTAATTGTGCAAAATTTTTATGGAATTAGTTCGTATTTAAAAGTTTTAGAAGCTATAAAGCATATTCTGGGAAGGAATGTGCTTTTAAACGGTCCTTATATAAGAGCTAGGTCTAATAATGATCCGAGTACAATCAAGTTTTTTGGGTTTAATTGTATATCAAAATTTTAGAATATTATATTACAATTTGTGACTTATATGACACACTGATTTTGGGGTGAACCCATAAAAATAACAATAAATGTGGCCAAATTTGATTGAATTCGAACAATTTATCAGAGTAAATTCTCAACCGACAGAAAGAGAGGTTTTTATTTCATACACAAATATATATAATTTATGGAGCCTTTGATAATTCCTTCATGGCGTTACATACGGAAAGACAAAGTTTATATACTTTCTAAATTTGTTAGGTATACTTATGTTTAACACTCCCCTGCAGTTTTATAGATTTGATTGATTATATATCAATTAAAAAAAAACTTTTAAAAAAACTAACTTTTATTTTGTCGTTTAATATCATTTAATATGCAGTACAAAAGATAACTAAAAAAGTTTCATAAAAAACACTTCTCGTTTCAAATCAAATATCTTACACATTTTCAAAACCACAGGGTTAATCTAATACACATACACACACACACTTACACAAACTTAACCGAGATGTGTCGTGAATAAAAAATGATTTCGAAAAATGTACAATTTATAATAGAATTTTATTAATCAATTATATTAAAGCAATAAAAAATAATAAAGATTTATTTTTAAAATAAGGTATTCCTTCTATTTGCTACAATAATAAAAACCAATGATATAAACAGAAAAAAGGGAATTTTTCTACATACAATAATAGTGGAGGGGGAAGGGGGGATAGTGGTTATATAAATGCACATTTTTCAAAAAATTCATCACTGTTCAATTGAACACATGAGAGTTTATTTTTTTAACAGTGGCCACCTTCCTTGAGTTTGCCGACCAAAGCATCAACATCAGGAACAACAGCACCAGCCTTACGTACTGGAGGATCTTCAACAGAGATGATTTCAATGCGTGGAGTGGTATCAACACCCAAATCTTTGGCAGTCATTTTTTTCAAGGGCTTCTTTTTAGCCTTCATGATGTTGGGAAGAGTGGCATAACGTGGGGTGTTCAAACGCAAGTCAGCACTTAAAACAGCGGGAGTTTTAGTTTTAATTGTCTCAAGACCACCGTCAATTTCACGGACTATGGTCAAACCATCTGCAGTCTTTTCAATTTTATTACAGAAAGTACCCTGAGGCCAATCAAGAGCGGCAGCAGTCATTTGGGCTGTTTGATTACAATCATCATCAATAGCTTGTTTGCCCAAAATAACCAAATCAGCTTTTTCATCTAATGCCAATTTAGCCAAAATCTTGGAAACATGGATGGGTTGCAACAAATCGTATTCCTTGCCAGAAATTTCAACGTGAATGCCACGATCAGCACCCATAGCCAGGGCAGTACGAATGACTTCTTGCGATTGAGTGGGTCCAATTGAAACGGCAACAACTTCATTGGCCAATTTCTTCTCCTTCATTTTAACAGCTTCCTCTACAGCGATTTCATCGAATGGATTCATTGAGTGTTTAACACCTTGGGTTACAACACCAGTTTTTTCAGGATTGACGCGTACCTAAACAAGCAAGACAAAAAATTTTTCTTATTAAAATTCTTAAACCATCAAAAACGCATCTCATCATCTAAGACACTGAGTGATTACGCAAAAAATGTGATAAGAAACAAAAACATAGGTTGGCAGTTTGGTTCACTATAATTATTACCATCAAGAAATATAATTCTATGATAAAAAAAATTCCACTCACCTTTACGGCATAATCAACCACACGTTTAACACCAACCAAAACACGAGACATTTTTAATTTACCTTCCCAAGAAGCGCCTAAATTTCATAAAATTTATTTTAATTAATTCAATAGTTTATAAAGGGAAAAGTTAAAGAAACGCAAAAAACCAACCTGCTACAAAGAATGTTGAAAAAACTGACAAAAGATGTTGAATATAAATCTGACAGGTCCAAAGGTTGTAAAAGAAGAAGAATGATCATAAGAAACTGTATTATCGACAAAAGTGATGCCAGATAAATAGATAATAAGAGCGTTACAATAACTTATTTTATGATTAACATTACAAAAAATGTAATGCACTGATTGGTGCAAAAATTCCACAATGATTTTAAAGCAATTACCCTACACCATATTTATTAAGCAACCTTTATTAGGCGACATGAATCTTGTTCAAAGCTGCCGTATACGCACTTTGTTCAAAAGGATTTTGCACATACCTGAGAATAATCTATTCGTTTATTCGAACCATTGTCATATGCCTCGGGGAAGACTCCAACTGAATGATGATATTTAAATTAGTAGAATTTCCAACTTCAATGTCAGGAAAATCTCGAAACTTTACGAACTACTAACGGTCATTCAATTCAATTCTTCATGTCTCAGTTATGAAGACCTATGTGTACTCTTCCTAAATTTCTGATTTCCGATTTCTTGGCCTGAAGTTGAACAAGAGCATTAACCAACAACAACTATAACTGTATTTTGCTTAGCTCACTGTGCATAAATCAGCAAATAAGTTTAAATCTGTAGAAACGTTACAAACATAATTTTATATCTATAATTCCAGAAAAATTGAGTGTAGGGTAGTAAAATACATAATAGTCAAAAGGTTTAAAACATTTTTTTGCTTTAATATTTCTATTTTGAGAATTCAAATTTAATACAAAAATTAAAAACAGTAAATTAATATTAATGGTAAAAAGACTTACACGATGACCGTACAACTACAACAAATACAACATTACAAAAACAACAGTCAGTTTTGTTTTTGGGATTTGTGTTAAAAACGTCAACAAATTTTTACGAAACAATATTAAAAAACAAAATCTATAAAAAAATATTTATTTAATACCCTACACCACATTGGTTGGTATAAAGCTATTTTTTAATTTATACTTAAGAGTGCAGTATATTATTACACGCATGTGAGATTAGTGTATTCTAAAAGGATTTTTTATGCGGACGTTATATGGAAGCTAGAACTAATTATGAACCGTCCCTCATATGTCAATTTTTGCTTATGTTTATTTTAATATGACCAATTCTTATTCTAATACCAACGTATATGAGAAATTTAAGTCCTTCAAAGTGATATTTTGAAAGGGAATTGTTTGGAACCTATCAGAAATAATGCATCGATCCTCGTATAATAAGGCACATCGTCTTAGAAAATCATAAAACTAGTGGACTTTTGTAATACCTTAAATTCCCATTCCGGAAGGAACATTTGTATTGAACCAATTTTATAAGGACACATCGTTAAATCGAGTCAGAAATACCACAAATGACCACTAATGGTGGTGGTAAGAGATGACAAAAAATCAGCTGAGACTTTACTGTTTCCAAAACAACGAACATGGAGATAAAGCAAGTGTCAAAACATTGACTATTGTAAATAAAGTAAAATGTAAAGAGAAACAGTTGTCACTTTTATCAGTTTTCTTTTATTGAATAAACTTTCCATTATTGAATTAGTTTTAGGTTTTTTTTCGGAAACATTTAAGAATTTAATTTGTAAAAAAATGTCTCAACCTTTAGTGATGCGTATTATGGCTTTGTCCATAAATACCGCTAAACGTGCTGGTTCCATAATACGAGATGTCATGCAAAAAGGTAATTTGGGAATTATTGAAAAGGTTAGTTGCTTCATCATTTCCTGTTTTTCTATCTTATCTGATTAAGATTAAAATTTTTTTATAGGGAAAAGATGACTTACAAACTGAAGCAGATCGTTCAGCTCAACGTTGTATTATTGCATCATTGAGTAAACAATTTCCTACTGTAAAAATTATTGGTGAAGAAGGCGGTTCGGATTTAAATGTGTGTCAAGAATGGTTGGTTACTGAATATGACCAAGAGTTTCTAAGGATTAACTGTCCCGAACAGTTTCGTGATGCTAAAGACGATGATTTTGTTGTTTGGGTTGATCCCCTAGATGGTACTTCAGAATATACCCAAGGTTTCTTGGATCATGTTACAGTTTTAATAGGAATTTCCATTAAAAACTCAGCTGTTGGTGGTATAATACATCAACCTTACTATAAAAACGCAAATGGGGAATTGGGACGCACTATTTGGGGTTTAAAAGGATTGGGCACTGGTGGTTTCGAACCCACCTTGGCACCTGCTGATAAATTTATTATTACCACTACACGTTCTCATTCCAATGCCATAGTACAAGCCGCTCTAGATGCTCTTTCTCCTACAGATGTAATAAAAGTTGGTGGTGCTGGTTACAAAGTCTTACAGCTTTTGGAGGGCAAAGCACATGCCTATGTGTTTGCTAGTCCTGGTTGCAAAAAATGGGATACATGTGCCCCCGAAGCTGTCTTGGAAGCTCAGGGTGGTTGTTTAACCGACATACTTGGAGAACACTACTCATACGCCAGTGATGTTGAACATCCCAATAAAAGAGGTGTATTAGCTACAATTTGTAAAGTGAAACATAGTGATATAATTGCCAAATTACCAGCCTCTGTTCTAGATGCAATGCGTAATAAATAGTTTGTTAATGTATTATATTTTTATTAAGGATACGTTGTCTTATGTAATTACTTTCCAAGAAAAAGCATAAAGCTTTATAAGAAAATAAGTTGAATAATAATAAAATTATTATCAATTAATTGTATTTTGTACGTTCTATCTTATGGACAAGATAATAAAACTTAATATATATTTGTCATACACATGTATGTATGTACATTGTATTATGTATGTATTAATACATTAGAATACATTGAAATTATTTTAAAAGATACGTTTAATATTTGTATTTGTTGCAAAATAATCATAACTCGAATTTTGGATGTTGCATCATATTTTGCTTTATCAGTATTATTTTGTGGTAATTTTGTTATTTTTTGCGCTACAAAGCTAGTTTAGGTATTATGAGTTTATGCTAATGTTTGCAGTATGTAGAAAAAACGGTGTAACACCCACATTGTCCTACCATGTTAACGTTGTAATCACTCTACATGTCGCAATTTTAGAAGCATCTCGATGAAATTTGGTATATATTTCTGTTTTCTTCCAAGGATAAAGCATTTTGAAATTTGCCTTGTTTCGTCCAATATTTCGGCTAGCTTTCATACAAATGTCCTCCCGGAAACGAAGTTTTAGCTTATTAAACTTACATTTATTTTAGTTAAATTTTAAAAAATTAAATCTTGTTTAATTTTGCTTGTTTAACATGCTTAAATTTAAGATCATTCCGAAATCATTGCCAATATAGCTTTCGCTGGGTTGGCAATATTTGTCATGGGAAAGTAGTAGATAAGTTGAGAATGGTGGTGTATATGTCAAAGCAACTATACGTATGTTATATATACACACTTCCTCGGTGACCTTAATGATTCATTGTGTTCAACTTAAAAGCACGGTCCTGAAATAAAATAGACAAGAAAATATTTAAAGTATAAGCCTCATGAAGAACCTTCCTAACCAACGCACCTTAAGAATTAGTCCAATGAGAGTCGACAGTTCTATTACAGCTAAATCCTCTAACCCAAAAAGAAAATACCAGCATAAACGGCTTATTTTTGTAGGCTGTAGTTCCGAATATTTGCAAAGTAAGTATTCCAATGCCATCATCTTCGCACCTCCTGAAGAGTATGTCTAAGAATACTCTATCAACGACCAGATGTTGGTTCACACGAGCAGAATCGAATTTCTGCCAAATCCTTCGATACAATGCAGTTACTTTCACATGTGCATTTAAGCGCAGCCATCTCCAAAAAATAGTTTCATTCTAGACCCGTTAACAATTATCAGGCGTGGCAGGCGCCTATCCATCACTATCCAATTCAACAGCTATCTCATTACCAACAACGACACAATGTCCTTCAGCTTTGCCTGACGTGCTTAGAACTCCTAGGATTTCGAACTGTAATACGCTGCCCTCATCAGGACTTGCTTACATTATCACCTACCAGTGCCTACCATCTTGGACCCATCTGTAAAGACTAAAAAGCCAGTTAAAATGCTATCTTTTCCCATCCAGCAGCTCTCATCCATTTAATATGGGGACGATGCTCACAACTTTCAGTCTAAATTCGCTCCCCACACAAACTCCTCAATTAGATGTCTTCAAGGGCCGTCTTAGGTATTCTTCCTATAGACCATGTGATACCCTAAGAAATACACTTTTGCATTTTAGACAGTTTACAACCTTTGAATTCAGGCACCAGTTATTGCTTCCTGTACGCGAATTAGGCATTAAAACCTGTACATACTTCTACCAAGACAGCTTGCTAACCAGAAGGATACCCAGGTGCTTGGCACAATCAGCCAATCCCAATTCCAGTCGTTATATAATCCCTCCAAGACCCAGTGTCAATATTCCAACGACACATTCGGCAAAAGATTGTCAACCCAGCACAATCAAATATAGCCGGACAGTTACAACAACCCAGTGCAGGTGCGAGAGCACACCGCCCTGAGGTTTTCCCCTTGTCAATATATTTCTGAGATATATACATCTTAAGCTTGACATAAATTTGTTGTCTCATGTACCGATAAGTATTTATATGGTGCTAGAGTAAACAATTTTTTGATGTGGCCTAAAAACTATATAATAAAAACACATCATTAAACTATTATTTTATTTAATATTTTATTAAAAAAAGAATCAATAAAAATAATTGCCAAATAATAGAAAATATTTTAAAACATAAAATTAGAAAAACCAAACATAAAATTATAAATAAATTAATTTAAAAATATACATACACAGGATATATTTATTCAAGTAATTTGAAGATTTTTTTGTTTTTTAAAATAACATAAATGATTCCTTTTGTATTAAAGAATTAATTATTTATAAAGTAAAGATTAGGAAAAAACAATTAACAATACATACACAAATAAAATTAATTACTTATCGTACTACTATTTCCAATAGAAGATGTGTTTAGAATACGATTACGTTTCGCTTTGGCCATTTTACATTGATTTACTGTGGCTGCAAAACGTAACGATTTCAATGACTCTACAAAACAATCCTGGAACGGTGCAACATTTATAAACATAAGTGTTTTTGAATTGCCACCCAAAGAAGGCATTAATAGATGTGTTAATTTTGAATTACGATATGGTATATGATCCTGCTTTTGCAATAAGGCCAATATTACATTTGTCAATTCTGACAGAGAACGATTAATATTTTTAGTTTCATTCATTCGTGTACTGGTTTTAGGGGATTCAGAACCAGCTAAATCTACTAGATTTATGGAACCAATGGAAATTTCTTGTCTTTCGACATGAGTACCAATTAATTCGATCTTGGTTACTGCATGTGAACGAGATGATCTTTCATTTCCCACTGTCGCAGCTGTAGCACGATTCATTTTAGCTATATGCATAAGCTGACGTAAACGCAATGCCGACTCTACCGTTTCTTGGGTAATATTTGAGACATATATATCGTTTTTATTATTTTTAGCCATACGAATTTCCATATCTTTCTGTTCATTACTCAATAAATCGTATAAGACTTCGTTGTAAATTTCCAAAAAAGTAACTTTAATTTCATACTCCCAACCTAAATGGCGATAGTTTTTAATGGAGTCAAATAGTAGATCTACTGTGCGTGGTATTACACCTGGATTACAAGATATACCATCCATAGTATATGTTTTGCCACTGCCCGTTTGTCCATAAGCAAAAATACAAATATTATAACCATCCAAAGCAGATTGTATTAATGGTGAAACCATTTCGAAAACAGATTCCTGATCGGACACTGGATGAAATACTTGATCAAAACTGAATGTATGAGCATTTGCTTTATTTTTATCATAATTGACAATCTCAACAGTGGCTTCGTCCAAATAATTCCAACCACATAACTGTTTGTCCAGTTCAAATTCAAGTGGAGGACGTACTCTACAAAATACTCTAATATTGCCACGTAAGTCCATAACTGTATTGTGCAATTCTTTGCGTTCCATATTTGAACGGAATAATTGCTCTTTACAAACGGTAATCTCTTCAGTAAGTTGTGCATTTTTCTCGACCAAATCTGCAGAACGTTCTCGCAATTCCTGGACTTCGGTATGTATTTCAGCGTTTTCTTGTTCCAATTTCTGAAAATTAAGATATATATTTTTTTGGTTTAGAAAATAATCACTAAAAATCGATTAAAATCGTTTTAACTAAAGTTTAAGTTGTCTGTTAAGTGAAATTGAATTGACTTGAAACTCGAAGGAGTGGATTCTATACCTCGGTTAAATGGATCAATTCATTCAAATATTTTTATGTCTTAATTAACAAATTTAGGATTAATATTGTACTTTCGAACATTATTGAAATTATTCAAACTACAAAACAAAAACATTTAAGAAATTATTTGGATAAGTCTTCTATCTGTTGTCAGCATTTTCATTTTATTATTTTCAATTAAAAAAGAAATTTCTATTCTTACAATAAACTAAAGTTCATATTCTCCTTGAAAGGATCAGTGTCTCCCTTCTTAAGTTAATTTAACCTATGATTTATGATAAATTTAAAATAATAAACAAAATTCAATAAAATCGGGTTTCCCGATTTTGGCTGCAAACATTTGAATATGCAACAAAAGAGGAAAGAACAACATTATTAATAAATGTTTCAGTCACTGTAGTTACCAGTGATTTACCAATCACTTTGCTTTGTTTTTTAATTAAAATAGGAAAATTAAAAACGAATTGTTTGAAGAAGTTTTTCTCCATGTTCCAAAGTAGTCTAAATTATGATTTAACAAACGCAGCATACATCTGTTGGACTGGTCATCTTACAGTCCGGAATTAAACTCAATGGAAAATTTATGAGCAAAGTAATTCAATATGCCTATTACGAAAGCATAATGGCTATGACTAAAAATAAAGAATGTTGGGGAGGAAATTAATTCCGACATTTTTTAAAAATTAGATGAATTAATTTCAGTCCGTATTTCTGAGGTAATCTTCAATAAAGAGTTATCCACTCATATGCAATTCAACAACTGAGAGGATTTTTTTTTTTTTTGAAATATTAAATAATTCCATTAATCTAAAGAATTGATTTATATAGATTTTCTTTGGAAACTTAAATGATATTATTATTATCATTAAACTAACATTCCTACTAATTGCACTTACATCATTAAGATTTTTATATTTATCCAGTTCATCTTTAGTTTTACTCAAACTAGTCTCCAATTTCTCAATTTTTTCTCGCTGAAATTTAACTTGTTCTTCTAAGCATCCATTAATTGTTTTGGTATTTTTCAATTCTTCTTGTGTGCTAATAAGTTGATTTTGTGTATCTTCTAATTGCTCTGGCAGGTTTTCTAATGTTCCCAATTTTTCACATTTATCTTCGAATTTCTCTTTTAGAGCTTTATACTTCTCCAGCAAATCATTATAACGTGCTTTAAAATCATAGGGTGGAATACGTTTATTAATCGGTTTACCTGCACCCGTTGTCGAAACAGACGTTGATGAACTAGTTGCAGCTGTTGTTGGTTTTTTGGCGCCAGTTGTATGTGTAACATTTGTTGCAGTTCGTGTAGCTGTTGGTCTAGTGTTTTGACCAACTGCACGTTTTGATGCGTTGTTTGTGCTCGATCCGGCAAACGTATTATTTGTTCCTATACGTGGAGGTCTGTTACCCACAGTCGATCCAGTTACAGTTGTAGACATTAGACGAGAACTTTTGGCGGGAATTGGAGCTAAAGTAGAGTCCATACGTTTCATAGGTCTCATATCACGTATGTCACAGGCAGAACGACTTCGTCTTAATTTCGCTCGAGCATGGCTATTATTTTTTCTAGCAGCATCTGGAGATGCAGCACGTTCTTTGTAATTAAAAATACTTAGTATAAGGAATACTAATTAAGAAAAGTTAGCTCTTACCTCTTTGATTTGTGTTATTTCCGTTTGGCAAATTTGTTAAATCTCTTGTTAGAGGCTGAAATGATGTATACAATGATGCTGTGCTATTACTAAGAGTATGTGAATTTTTATTTTCAAATCCCGCCGTTTTTATTCTTTCAGTTGGTATAATGGTTCTTGTTATTGGCATGGGTAGTTTTAGGGCAGATGGCTTCGGCAATTTTGATTCCATATTTATAAGGGTTCAATTATATTACAAAATTTATAATTTAAATATTTAGGTTTATTGCGGAAATTATTTTAAAAACACTTCACACAAGAAAATATGTTCATATTTTTCTTAAAATTGTTTAACAAAATTGCGCGCCTCTTTCTTTATTTCAAAATATTCAATATTTATCTTGTTACTGATTCAATATTTATATTGAGTTATATTTCTTAAATATATTGAACTCTAGTTATTGATAATTTTTCACAAACTATATAAAATATTACTTTTTTTCTATTTTTAAGTTTTAAAATTGGATAGACCAGCTAATATATTTTGACAAAATCAGTTACGGCGTTTGATTTCAATTCTGCGCTTCTCTAGTGATATAAAAGTAGTGAGTGTTTGCTGAATAATAAATACCCATAGTTTTTGAGTTATTTTCCGCATTTCAAATGAACTGTCAGTGTTGTATTTTGAAGTAAACTGCAGTGTTGTATGTGTGGTGATTTTTAGAGCGAAAATATTTAGTCACTTAACCAACTAGAATTTTCTATATATTTCTGTAAGAATCTAGCAAGCGAATTTTGATGCGTACTTATCCCTGTTATATACCTTCGTATACGTTCCGAAACTCCTCTTTTACCAATGGAATATTCAAATTTCAATTGATATTATCATTTCCAATATATTGCAGGCTATAATTCGTGGAATTTTTGTTGTGCCCTTTTATAATATCATAACAATATAATATCATATACTTTTTAATATGTTTTGTAAGCCGTTCCCCATAATACTATTTGTGCATATTGGTTTTAAAATGACCAAGGCTTAATTTTGACTGATGATTTGATAAACCAATATAAGCTACAGGCTTTTGATTTTATATAAAGACTCTTGGAATTTCATAATTACAACTAAAAAAAACTGGTGTACGGTTTCCTCTTATAAGGGCGTGCTTCTTTTCGATTTCAGCCTTTTCTCGAAATGGGAAAATTATCCAATAAGGAAGCTCTTAAAGAGATTTATTAAGTCAAAAGAATTTCGGGATCTAGGATAAAATATTCCCAACAGGTCTATTCGAAAATTCAGTGACGAAAGATGAATGGTTTGGTTTGTAAAGGTCTAGATAAGATTCAAAAGAACTAGAAAATTCAATATCAATTTTATTAATCGTCATAGGATTTATTCGAATTTATTGTTTTAAACATCTGGTAACATGAATAGTTTCATTGTGTACAAGTTTACAACTCTGTGCCATGGGCGAGTGATGCAACCAAACAATAAAGCAACACTGTAGAAAGTTATTAATTTTTTCTTTTTGTTGTGAAATCTTCCCAAAAGTCTTAGAAAAACAATCAATTTTAATAAAAACATAAAAAGTAAGCAATTTAATTTATAAAACGATTAACAAATAATAGTTTAATATAAATTTAACTAAATGTTCAAAAAAATAATTACTTTAAAGGCTCCCTGATTTTTTATTTACACAAATAAGGTCGCCTTTGTTTTTTCGGATATGCCAATTAAAAAGTAGAATGAATATGTATAAAATAATAAAATAATGCTAGACACAAGTAGTAAGTCGCAATAAATTTGATATAAAAACAAAAGTGGAAACAACTCTATGAAATACGTCATCTATAATATATATTTTTCTTTTTATCGTCTGCTAATCATTTTTATTATTGTGCTGATTTTATTTTAAATATGAAGATTCAAAGAAATTATATTTTTAATTTATATATTCAGTTTTAGTTTATAGATAATAGAATTTCGTATACTTTTTTTGTAAAATATACTTAAAAAAGAACTATGTAGTGGAAATAGTACAGTGTTTTTGCAAAAAAATGGCGCGATTTTTTCTTAGTATTGACTAAAGTTATCATTTATTATTCTCTACTATTGTAGATGATTACTGTCGTTCAACTAGTACAAAGGGATGTAATAGTTTATTTTACTAGTTTCGTTTTAAAATATCCAATCGTCACGTACGCATTCATCATAACATTGTAGTGAATTATATACTCACAAACATATATACATGTATACTGTTGCTGGCGTCCCCCCGTCTTAAAAATATTTCTAAATACCCCTTAATCACCACCCACTTTTTGCTATTATCTTCTGCAATAATAAATACCGGCAACTAGTGATTTATTTTTGCTATCGCTTTCCACTTTCCTTCCTTTATAACGATTAGAAAGTGTAAGAGAAATAAAGTGTTGATATTATTAGTCACATTCAAAACAATTTAAATGTACGTAAATATATTATATTTATGTAGACGTATATGTGTGTGTATGTACTTTGTACTTCTACGCTATTGAAATTATTTCAATGACGTACATTTGTTTACACAATAATAATGAATTATTTATTACTGTAATATCTAGTTAACATTGTCATTTAGTCTCTGAACTAGTTAGATTTTTTTAATTATTTTCAGATAAGGTTTCAATGAGTTAGATACAGTGGGTGCCATATATATAAGAATATTTAATATTAAATATACAGTATGGTCGCAAACTAAGCGTCTTTCACCAAGCAGGGACACATTATCTTATAAGTTCTCTTTAATTAATGACAAGAGACATAAATATAGTTCCATAAGCTAAGAAATCCACATATTTTTGTTAAAAAAATATGAAAGCGATTCATAAATATATAAAACATTTACAATTTTTCTTATGCTCTCTTATAAATTTCATTTTTTTCATTCAAATTAAAATATATAGTAACAATATAGATATAATTTGGAAGTGAGATATATATTTTATAAGGAGTGAGATCGAGGAATTCTTAACATAAATACAGTTTGCCAAATATAACTTTGCAATCATACAAAATATGAAAAATGTCGACTTTAATAATGAATTTCAGCTAAAAATTCATTAATTTTTCGATTTTGTTTTTATACCTGCTCTCTACTATAAGGCAACAACAAAATAAAAAAATTACTAATTTTGAAAATAGTTTGCAAAAATTATAAAAACATTAAAAATGTGCAATTTCTCGGCGTTATTTTGCATTTATTTTTAAATGGAATCTAATTTGTAAGGAATAAGGAAGTACTCCCTGCAAAATAAATGTCTTTAAAGATACTGGTAATTGGATGTAAAAAGTGTTTAAAAGGCATGTGTCAAAGGATCGGGATATTTTAATATAATAGAAAAACCATTATGAAAAATGATCCTATATGATTTTCTACATTCGGTGTAATATATATAATAGCACTGGTGTTAAAGATTTGAGATTTTTAATAAACTTAAAATAATTTCATAAAAAACAGTTAACCTATAATCACTTTCAACCATCATGTGAATAATTTTAATTCTGTTCTTTCCTCATTTTCATCAAGGGATATGGTATTATATCTCCTGAATGTGGAATATCACATAGGATCGTTTTTTATAATGGATTTGTCCATATAACATTTGAAGTGTTCCAATGCTTTGAAACTTTCCTCTTACATGGAATTAGAAGGTCACTTATGTCTTTAAAGACATTAATTTTACAATAAAAATGAATATAAAAAATCGCCGGAAAAACGAATTTTCCATGTTTTCATAATTATTGCAGACATTTATTTGACACTCTTCAAATGAGTAAATTTCTTTTTTACTGCTGTTGTAATCTGTCCGTGTATTTGCAAAATTTTAGATTTTTCTTTTTTTCTGATTTTCCATTTATTTTTAACAAGAGAGAAATACTTTTCCACAAAAAGTTTTTGAACAGGAATATGCGAACAATCTGCTCAAAACATAAGTTTTGCCATCCATTTTGCAGTAAAAATTTAGAAAACTTGACTCCAATTTATGTAATCTGTTTTTGGCCTATATATTTTTAGTGGAGTTCCCGTCTTTTAAGCCTTGTATATTTTTAAACCTATTCCTACCAGAAACCTATGGGATTTTTGTCCAGTAGTTATATGAACTGTTTTGTATATTTTCAATTTGTTTTTTAATAAATATAACAAAAAAGGAGTTATTTCAACAGAAATAATATTTTAATAAAATATACTTTTTTTAAGTGGACCATTTTGATTTACCCACAATTATTTTTTTTTTAATTTCCTAACATTTATTCATTTTATTTCAATTTACATATAATTTATAGTCGCCATTCGACGAACATCATGGACTTTGCTAGTATGCTCAGTAAGAATGAGCCTCACCAACGTACTATCATACACTTGGATATGGATTATTTCTATGCTCAAGTTGAAGAACTACGTGATCCTTCTTTGCGTGCAAAACCGTTGGGTGTGCAACAGAAAAATATTGTAGTTACTTGCAATTATAATGCACGAGCACTTGGCATAAAAAAACTAATGTTGGTCGCAGAAGCGAAACGTTTATGTCCAGACTTGGTATTGGTCAATGGGGAAGATTTAACGCCATATCGACAGATGTCACAAAAAATATTTGAATTGTTACTTAATTATACGCCACTGGTGGAAAAATTAGGTTTTGATGAGAATTTCATGGATGTTTCGTCACTGGTTGAAAAACGTGAACAGCAAAAACAACATCTGGAACATCAAGATCAAGATTCTGATGATATTGACCTACCACAAGTTATAGGTCATATATATCCATCAGATGGCGCAACTTTAAATGCTTGCAATTGTGGTTGCGCCCAGCGATTAGCATTAGGTACACAGATTGCTCAAGAAATTCGTAAGGAACTTTTTGACAAATTGGGCGTTACTTGTTGTGCGGGAATTTCTTACAACAAACTTCTAGCTAAACTGGTTGGGTCTCAATATAAACCAAATCAACAAACTGTACTTGTGTCTTTACATGCCGAACAATTTATGCGTGAATTGGGTGAATTAAATAGAATCACAGGTATTGGACAAAAAACAGAATCTCTTTTGCTCGAAAGTGGTGTAACAAATGTTGAAGAATTGCAAAGATGTGAAATGGATTTTTTACGTAAGAAATTCGGTTATGAGACTGCCATCAAATTAAAAGATTTAGCTTTTGGTCGTGATACAAGCGGAGTACGTCCCACTGGTAAACCAAAAAGTATTGGTTTAGAAGATTCTTGTAAACCCATATCAGTACGAACGGATGTTGAAGAACGTTTTCGTATGTTATTAATGAGACTAATGGAACAGGTATGATTCTGAAACCAATTAAATCATATAAAATATGTTAAATATTAATCTTTCTTATGAAGGTTGCTGAAGACGGACGAATACCAATTTGTTTAAAAGTTATTTTGCGTAAATTTGATGCTCAGAAAAAGAGCAGTCATCGTGAAACTAAACAGGCCAATATACTTCCGTCTCTCTTTAAGTCAACATCTTGTACGGACACGGGTGGACCAAAAGTTATGCTGGCTGAGGGTGCTCAAGAGAAACTTTTGAAAATCATTATGCGTTTATTTGAACGAGTCGTTGATATGAATAAACCATTTAATATCACTCTGATAGGTTTAGCATTTTCAAAATTCCAGCAGCGAAAAGTAGGTTCATCATCAATAGCAAATTTTCTTATAAAGAAAACAGATTTGGAGGTGCAATCAATAACATCTCTAACAAATACAGATGTGGTTGAAACAAATCCAGAAGGTTCTTCAACGTCAACGAATTCAACTTCACCAATGCCTAGTAATGATGATGAGGCATTTCGTTCATCACCAACAACTTTTCAACCGAGCGATCAGTTCTATCGCCGGCGAACTACAGCTGCATCTCCCATTCCCATGTTAATTGACAATGGTTCAGAGTCGGGAGCTACCAATTCGGATTTTTCTGACTTTTCAGAAACTGAAGTAGAACCTTCACCTAAAAAAAGTCGTATTAGTCGTTTGATTATGAATAAACGTCGCTGTTTTGGCAGTTCAGCCATTTATAATTCTACTGGCGATACTGCTGCAGAGGTTGCCTCTCCCAGTAAATTACGTGTATGTGATTTGCGATTAAATTCAAGAGACAGTGATCGTGATTTTCCAATGAGTCCAAGTTCAGCCACATCAACTACATTGTCTTCTACACTAACGACTAGCACGGCACCTACTCATACTACTACTACTACACCGTCAACATCACACTCAATTAACAACACTGCCAGTGGTTGCAATAGCATGCAACGTTTCTGTCCGGTGCAAGCACCATCGTCAACTCTTTTAAGTCGTATCGACCGTTTAGATGATTTTCGTGCAAACGCTTTGATATTTGCCCGCAGACATTCATTGGCGTCATCAACATCAACAACGATTTCGCCAATACCTTCACCCATGGACGATTGCATTGATTCACAAACACTGCCAGTTACATTATCACCAACTGCAACACAAGTGGAAAAAACTGAAAATGATAATATAAGTACGGAAAAGTTATCCACAACCATCACCGGAAATCTTTCGAACATTCCCTGTCCGACTGGGGTAGATCCTCAAGTTTTTAATGAGCTACCATTGGATGTACAAAACGAACTGATAGCCTCGTGGCGATCTTCTTTAGCGGCAGCAGCTGCTGCTGTAGCCAATGGCAATATGTCGCCTCTGAATTCAACACAAAACAATGGAACACCATCATCTCAAACACAAAGTACTTCGAATACAACAGCAAAAGCTGGTGGTAATAGTGTTAGTACGAATGGTGCTCAAAAGAATACTCTCTATAGATATTTCTTGCGCAACAAGTGATCTATTGCTTTCATTTTTTATGCTGGATAACTTACTGGCTGTCGTTTTTTCGTATATTATTTGTTTATTTTTAATTATTATTTTAATTTACATTTACTGTGCTACAATTAAAAATGAGATTTTGTTGTTTTTCTTTTTGTTTTTTTTATTTTTTTCATATTTTTTTCCTTCAATGAAATGCTTTTTTATTTAATTTTAACTGAGATTGATTTAATTTTAAAAATATTGGTTAATGCGATCACTGTCATTAATGTGAAAAATAACTTAAAGTTAATTACTAATTTTTATTATTATTAATGTAGTGTTTTAAAAATGTTTATACCAATAAAATTATATACACAGAAATATTGAAGAAAAATTTTGAAAAAATGTTAATTTAGTTTAATTAATTTTTCAAAAGAGTTAGGAAAGTTGTATGTAAGTTTGCCTCTATCTGATTCAGCTGTAGCTCGATTGACAATCTTTTGCCGAGTGTGACACGGGTCCTTCCGACACGGAGATCTATTTGTCGTGGGAACGTAGGTTAGGTAGGTAGGAAAATATGTGTACCTGCACCGAGAGCCCATGATGGTAATTTGTGACCTCTTTTTCCAACTTGAGCAGGAAGTAGAGATCACAACTTGAGCAGGGTTGGAGTCCTATAAACCAAAGAATAGAATAAAAAATGCAAAGAGAAGTGGACATATATTAAAAAGAAGGAAACGTTATAAAGGGGGAGATAGACACCCATAGAATTAGTCTAATAACATTTGTCATCTCAATTACTGCCAAGTCTTCTTGCCCATCTAGAAATTGCTAGCCCAACCACCTCTTCAGTCATGTCACCTGAAGTCGAGGACATCTACAAAGTAGATGTTCCACTGACTTCAACTCATTCTCACACATGTTGCATATAACCTGGGCTCCCGGGTTCCATTTAATTGCCACAGCCTCTATACGAAAATGTCCGAATGTACCGAACCACCACGAGCTAATTCATGAAGTATTTCGTTGCCAGTTATGTCGCAGTTCGCCGGTACCCAGTAAAGTTTAACCCTTTGTGTGACCATCAGTTTATTAGCATCTCCTTACATTCCCCAACCAGCACTGAATTTACATACCCTTTAGAGATACTAAAGTTGTTTTTTTTATAGAGAGTTACAAGGTATTTCCCAAAATTCGTGCATAAAGTTTTGCTCATATGTGAGATTTAATCCTTTCAAAGTGGTATTTGTTCCTGTATTTTGATGCATATAATTGTTTTATTAGTTTTAATCACTGTGATCAAATTTAAGGCCTTTTTCGGAAACCCCTTAAATCACGTTTTTATAGTGCTTAGAAATATCATGTGGACCATTCCTTACATCAGAACCAGGTTTTCTATTAACGGACAACATTGGACACAGTTCGATAGCAGACGTTTAAGTACTAGGCCATTGTTGGGTTTTGTTGAAAATATTTAATAATTTTTGTATGCACTTTTTTCAGATCACTTATTTTAATCAGACAAAGGTAATTTTATCCTAATAATTTTCTTAAAGTATTGCTGTAGTGAACAATATATAGGGAGAGGTAGACTCATTCATTCATCATCCTCTATTCAAAGCAAATATCAGTAATTCAATTTCTAAAGAACTATTGTACGAACATTTTTTAATATAACGCTGCGGATAATAAAATTTAGGACGGAGAAGAAATTTTGTGCAGCAAAGCGCACCAAGTAGTATGAATCATAACCAATTTCAATTTGTCCAAAATATTTTATATTTTATTTTTAATTATATATATTATTAATTTATTTACATATATTCCTTGTACATTTCTACATTAATGAACTATAGATTTATAATTAATATTTCAATCATATAAGTAGTAGTTTTGAAATTTATTTAATTAACAATAAATAATTGTCCATATTAATAATTAATTAATAATATGAATTCAAAAATTCATATAACTTGATACAAGTAAAAATGTAATATAATAACTAAATAGAAACCATCAAAATAAAATAATAATTCATTTTTAATTTTCTTGCTAAGAAAGTTTTCTTTAACTATTTACAAAAATTCAATGGAGATATTTATAAACAAAGTAAGAATTTATAGTCGGTTAAGTCCGATTAATTAATACCCTACACCACATTGTTGGTCATAAATGTGAGAGATTATTAATGATTATTATGATTATTTTTATTTCACCAATTTTTATTACAATACCAACGTATTTAAGCATTTCAGAGTTAAATTTAGAAGAGGGATTTTATGGGACCTATGAAAAATAAACGATTCTCGTACAATTTGGCATATCGATTTAAAATATCATAAGATCAATTTGTGCCAAATGTCATTAATATCGCTTTATATTTAGGGATTTTCGACCTTAAATAACCATTCCGGGAGGAACATTTCTTTGGGGGCTAGGTGAAATAATGGACCCGTCATCAGCAATTTTTAATATAAATTCTCCTTTAGCCAAAAACAATGACGCATGCCAAATTTCATTAAGATTTAAAACTGTGAACATCGTTAAATCGATTCAGAAAGTGATCCTGAATCGAACGGTATACTTAAAAGTGGTGCTAGCACAATTTTGTCTGCCCGTTTCAGTTCGTTTTGTACAAACACCTATGGTAGTGTAGGTTATAAAAATTCATATCAATCAATGTTCTAACATCAAATAAAATGAAAACTTATGGCATGAATTTTCAATGAAGTATATTTATGATTTTTTGAAAATAAAATGAATGAAATGAAAAAATTAGTTCAATAAATAATAAAACAATGAAGAATACATTATAATGAAAATTAATATATATCTAGTTATTTATCTATCTTATGTATTTAGAAAATATATTAAATTAATTATTAATCATATAAATTTGTCTTTTTTTATTCGCAATTTTGTTTTAATTTGAAAAAAAATCTAATGGCTCAGCCAACCGACTTTAATAAAATACTTACGCAATGAACTCTCAACGGGCGATAGATTATTAGAAGTTACTGGAGCACCACTTAATAGGAGTGTTTTTAGGGAAAGATAAGTAGTAGGTGGTAAATTAAATATTTTACACAATTGTTGTTCGTTGTTCGACAGTAGATTTGTGCCTAAAGGTTGTGGCAACTGTTTTAGTTCTTCCAATTGGGAACGTAAAATACTACTCATCGGCATAACTGGTGATGCTATTGACTGTTGTCCTTTTTGGCCGTTTGAAATCATTTGTGGAGAATTGTGATTGAGAGAGTTGTTGTTGTTGTTTTCCTGCATTTGCAGCAGTCTTTCCACGTTTTGATTTGCTAATGCGACGTCGTTTATTTGCAACTGTGGTGGTGCTGCATTCTTCGCTGAACCGGTTAGTAATTGTTGAAGGTGCGGTTGTTGTTGTTGCTGCTGTTGTTGTTGATTGTGATTGATATTCGTTTGGGTTTTCATGAACGTTGCTGAATTGGTTGTTAATAGACCGGTTGCTGTTGGTGTTGTTGTCGCCGTTGCCATTGTCGTCGTCATCGTCGTATGTGCCTGTGATCCCCGATAGCTATCCAAGTAATTTCTGTTGAGCGATGATCCGACGTAAGAGATCTGGTCGCCTGTGTGGTGCATGTTGTTTGGTGCGATGGAATTTGAGTTTTCGTTTCCGTTTGACAGTTCGCTAAATTATTATTATAAAACATACACAATCGTTAAATGATGAATAAATTTGTCAATTAATAATAAAACTTACAGTTTTCTGTTGTTGTGTTGAGGGGAGTGCAAGGAATAGTCTGGCTGCCGATGATTTCCAGTGTTGTGATGCATATTGTCCTGTAGTAAAACATTGTCTTATACATCCATTCAAACGTTCACCGTTTGGAGTGCTGATAATACACGGAAGCTGAATATCGCAAAAAGGTAAATAAAAAAATTAGTTTTTTTTTTTTTTTTTTTTTTTTTTTTTTGCAATAAAAAAAAACAACAAATTGTGTATATATTTTGAATTTAAAAAGTATTTAGAAAAAAAATAACTAATTTTCAGTTACCACACGATATTCAAAAGCTTTCGTGAATTAACAGTTATATACATACGTATTAATATAAATAAAAACTTAGTGTAAATGTTATTAAAACTATAATCTTAATACTACCGAAAAATATTTTTGGAAATTACTCGAAACAAAAATCTGTACTATCGAAAAGCTGTGATAAGCATAGCAAAAACGAACATATTATGTACCGACCATTGTGAAGAAATAGCTATACAAATATAATTTACTAAGTGCTGTAATGTTGCTATAATTATTTATGACACATGAAAAAATGTAAAGGTACATAAATTATATATTAATGTGACAATTGATATTAATAAAATTCGTTGCATAATTTTTGCAGAAAAGTCCCTTGAAAGTGTTGAATTTGATTCAGATGTTTTGTAAGAAGAGTAATATAAAGTGATTTAACCTCTAGAAAACTTCTTTAGGAGCTGCTACACTACTCTTAAAAATAATGAGGAGTTATTACATTTCCTAAATTAGAATGAAAAACTATACTAACATCTATTCGAATGAACCTTATGCAATGAGTCCAAAATTTGTACTGAAATTGCAACAAACAAAAGAAAGAGTGAATTTTTAATTTAATTTTATTTTAAATGTCATATAACTTCCAAGAAAATGGATTTTAATTTTTGTTGTCATTTTCATAACTTCAAATAAAATAAATATATAATAAATAAAACAATGACAAAAATTGCTAAGGTTTTGAACAGTGATACTGTAAAACATTAAAAAAACTTTAACTGGGGAATTAGGAATATTGCTGAAAAGACCATTTGATAGGGAACATGAGAACAACATACAAAATTTGTTATGCTAGACATTGATAGAAATTAATAGATTAGAAACCTAAGAAGTGATCTAAAGTTAAAATTGTTGGTAGCTTATTAAAAACCTTAAAGGATCTAGTGATTTATTATATAAATCATATATGTTGCCATTTGTCAATATATTTATCAGAATGCATAGAGATGAAACTATTTATAGAACTATACATTCCGAATATTTCTCCTGCATTTACTTGTATTTTCTCATTTTAATTTAAATTTTATGTACTGTCTACACCGTATTATTATTATTGAAAACAGAAAATAATGTTTATTCTAAATCATCCGAAGGTATATAGTTAATTTTCAAAGTTTCATAATTATTTTCATTTTAATAGTATGTATTAAAAGAAAAAAAAACACTTACAGTTTTTCCATGCCCATAAGGACCAGTCGATCGATTTGCAGCCATTGCAGCATGCTGCTCGAAGTGACGACATTCATCAATTTTAGTTAAGCCATTGTAACGATAACGACATAGCTCCGATAAACGTATTCGTAGTTCCTTTTCCCGTTCTAAGGATTTCAATAAACGTTCATATTCATTTGCCGTATAGAATTGAGCAAACACTCGAAAGCGATCACGAAAATCTTTTTGTTCGCGGGTAAGATTAGGATACTGAGCATAGTTACGATTACGAAAAAAATTCGCTACCAGTTGATAATCGCGCACTAAACGTTTACGACGAACTCTCTCACGCAATCGTCTGGTGTATAGATCGACATGAGCTAATTTGAGTAAATAATCCGCCTCCGTATCATCAGCATTCAATGACATCTTTGATATCAATTGTTCTGCCGTAAAATCATATTCTCTTTCAAAACTGTCACGATTTGGCATATAACCCAGTTGGGCAGCTTCTTCGGCCGTTATGTCCAGAGGCGGTAGGCGTTGCATAGCTGCTGCCCCCAAAGGCCCATTATCGTCTGAGGTATGATCAATTAATGTGGGTCGTTGTGTTTGTGCCGGTGTCCATGTGTGTCGTCCAATTGTGCCATTAACAAATTTGTTAACATATTCTTCTTTGGCATCTTCAGCTGATTTTGTTTCAATATGTTTACTAACATCTTCCCAATTTCCATAGCCATATTGCTCAATAGCATCCAATAAACGTATTTCTTCCCTAGCAGTCCAAGCACCTTTACCACGGAATACCGATAAAATAGCCGTACCCGTATCCATAAATTGGTAAGGATGATTATTTTGATGAGAACCTATTTCAGCACCAGCAGCAAAACACTATACGAAAGTCATTACAAACAAAAAATATATAAACAATTCTCACTTTGGTTTTAATAAAATGTCAAAACAAAACGTCAATAAAGGTTCATTTCTCTCTCAAAATATTCATTTTTCTATTTCACAATATTCTTCTTCTCTCTTTTTAACTCATATGTACATAGAAATGAAACAAAGCCCCCATTATTACTATTCCAGTGGCAAAAAAAGCCAATAAAATTACCACAAACTTTTTTTCACTTACTTGTAGACACAAATCGAAATTTTCACATTCTGCACAGTGAACACGTATACCCTGGATATCATCCTGGCAATTTGTACAATTATATTTTGTAAATAAATCTGCAATTGTAGTCATTTTAATAATGTAATTTCCACTAAATTTTCTAAAACTATGTGTTAATTTTGCTGAATTCTAGAAAAAAGTATTCTTACGCACCCGCCATATTGGCTTTTTTTGTCGATGAATAGTGCTGCTATTACAGCGTTTTTACGATAAATTTGGGAGATTTACAATGAGATAATAATGCAATAACGCGTTTTTAGCACTAATATGTATTTTATTACAAAATTTTTCGAAACATGGGTCACTTTTTTCAAGTTCTCTTAGTTTTATGTAAGATCTTTAAAATGATTACTGAAAAAGCTAATTTTGTTTATCAATAGTCAATTAGGTTACATTCTGACTAAAACGATTAAAAATAAACACTAGTAATATAACTAGTAAGTTATGACGCGCTCTTAATCCGAAAACTTGTTCAAACTGAAAATGATTAGGAGATACCATTTTTTATCAAAATAAGCGAAAATAAATGGTTTTAGGGTATATTAAAAAATAAAACTACTAGGAATATAGTAGAAGTTACTTACTTTTCGAGTAGATACCAATGTAAGTATTATAACAAAATGCAAGTCACAGATATATATCTTTAAATTTTTATAAAATCTGGGACATGGTATTATTTTGGCCATCGTCCCTATTTCACGTAGCCCTTATACAAATGTTTCTCTTTGAATGAAGTTTTAAGATCAAAATAGTTCTAAATATAAAAGGATTTTAACAAAATTTGTCATAAATGTCTAAAAAGTATTTTTAGAAGTTAAGAGCTCAAAGAAGAAAGCCGAGAATGTCCAGTAAATATTGTATATCAGCAGTCGTAAATCGTCAGGAAAGTGACGGAAGATGTATATTAGTCTTCATTCATACAGCTCTTGCAAACATCATTTTAAGCCCCATTTTTGCTTCATGTACCCTGAAGTGACAGTGTCCAGGTACAGCAGCAATTGTGTATCTTGGTATTTTAATTCTATTAAAATTAAAATAAATGTAACCAAATGTTGATATAAGAAATTTTACAATGGTTGGTCCATTTTCTAGCTTCCATATAATCCCCCAGAAAAAAAGCTTGTTCAAAATATTGCCACTTTTGTAAATAAATGATATCAATGGTTCCCAAATTTGGCTTAGTAATATGTACAATTTTCGATTCTTTATTAGATAAATCTTTTCTAACGACACCCATATTGTTACTATATATTAACTATGAAACGAAAAAATGAATCTGTACATCAATCTCTATATCTCAAAGACCGAAAAAATTCTACTTTGTCCTATTATCATTTTTTTTTTAATTTCAATTCTTGAGAAATGCAGATTAAAGCCAATATTCATATTAATATTTGTAAACTAATCTGTAAAATTGTGTTCTGTACTTTGCACTATAACAATAATAGATTGACATCACTAAAGATTTACTCAAAGCAATTCAGAGCTGTATTTATAAAATTCAGAGTTGTAAAATGACATAAAAATTTAAATTTTGCTATTATAATAAAGGTGCTAAAAATTAATTTTTTTAATTTATTATTTTAATAAACTCTATATATTATGATATATTTTATAATATTAGCGCAAAGAAATATGTTTGTTTTAAATGTATATCATTAAAAAATGGTTTTGTTTACATTTATCAAAATGAAGGTCAATCAGCTGGTTAAATATTTATTTCCTCTATTGTGAATTATTGAATTTATGCAGAAAGATTTCTGATAAATATACAATTTTGGAAAAATTCGTTGTAAAATTTATACAAATAATAGGAACTATTTATTAAAATGAATTATTTTAATTATATAAATAAAAAACTTGTGTAAAATAAAGGATATAAATTAATCACATAGAAAACAAAAAACGAATTCCAATGCTAAGTGGGTGGTAGACTGCTGAAGTAAGGAATAAAATAAACTGTATGCAGTAAAATTTTTCCAAGTGGAAATAATAAAAAAAGAAAAGAATTTTAGTTTTATTAATATTTGATAACACCATATGAATATGAAATCTTCAAAGCATCGCAGTGCTCGTCTT
This sequence comes from Cochliomyia hominivorax, assembly GCA_004302925.2. Taxonomy (NCBI): domain Eukaryota; kingdom Metazoa; phylum Arthropoda; class Insecta; order Diptera; family Calliphoridae; genus Cochliomyia; species Cochliomyia hominivorax. The sequence continues at coordinate 58,317,347 of PYHX02000467.1, forward strand.
TCTAGTTTGGCAGAAGATATGGGTATGACTCTACCAGATGAGACACCATATCGGGCCAGACTCCATCATCTGTTTGCCCAAATCGAAAAGGAGTTTGAAATGTTATACTTGGAAAATCTTAGCTGTAAGTAGCTTTTGCTTTATTGTTTTTTTTATAAAATTTTAACCCATTAAAAAAACAGTGCAGGAAAAATTAGATACCTACACTAATAAGGATTCCATACCATCATATGAACGGTCAACATCAACAAATCCTAGTGGTGGTGGTACAAATGCAGCCTCTGCTGTTATACCAGTCACCGGACATGATGATGCCGATAATGCTACGGCTACTGCATCTGGCAGTAAAAGTTTAAAGTCCAAATTTACCTCTAGTGGAGGTAAAGTTAAAGCTAGTCATAAAATTAAAGCCCAAACTAGTCGTATTGTGTCGAGTTTTAAGGCGCAATCTGTGGTGAGTACTGTAATGCGTGAATTCTGTGGCCATAAGGATGGCGTTTGGCAAGTGGCTGCCAAAGTTGGTCAACCTATAATAGGCACTGCATCAGCAGATCATACTGCTTGTATATGGGGTATAGAAAGTGGTCGTTGTTTATTACAATATACTGGGCACGTTGGTTCGGTTAATTCAATTAAATTTCATCAAAATCGTGATTTAGTATTGACTGGTAGTGGTGATGGTACGGCACATATTTGGCAAGCTGCTGTTAATTGGGAAGTTTCAAAGTAAGTTGAATTGAGATCAATGGGTTGATATATTACTATAAAATTACATTATTTTTTTTTGAACTTATCAACAATGAAAAAAAAACAAAGCGGAAAAAATTATTATAAATTCTCTGTTAAATTCGCTTAAAATTTTTAGCAAAATGGTTAGCAGTGATATATTGTTTTGATTTATGAATTTGAACTGTTATCATTTCAGTAGCGGGAATATTATTGCGGGCCATTCGTATTGAATTTCTTTTAATTACAGATTACTATTTTCTTGTTGTAGTTCTTTTTTTTGGGAAAAAAACTCTTGTTTTAAGCAGCTGTCACAGGGTTGACAATATTTTATTGTGTGCGACTGGGGTCGTTCCGGAACGAAGATCCAATTGTCGTGGGAATGCCTTTTTCTTATTGTTGTATCTGCAGTAAAAAACAATAAATTGCAGGACTGAGAAGTACGATTGGACTCGGATTGCAATCTTAACTGGGCATTTTGCTATGTTCCTTGAATGGAAGGATCTTCGTCTCCTCATGCAGATGTTTTGTTGAGGTCGTCTGAACACAGCTTTTTACGATTCCTAAAGCTGCGTTTTAGCAATTTTTTATTTGTCCATTTGATCAGGTGGTGAAGAGTCAATTTTGTTGGTAAAAGTTTCAGTTTATAATAAATTGAGGATTTCGTTAAGATAAATTTTAAGCAGACTAATACTATCGCCCGCATAGGTTAACCCATCTACTTCAGGTGAATTCACTGGGAATTTCCAAAGGTAAAAGTTTAACAAGAGTTTAAGTTTTAGAGTCAAGCCCTTGTGGAACTCTTTGCTTTGCAAAACGGAGTTTTGATTTCCGGTTTCGAAATTCAACGAATGACTACGGCCACAAAGATAGTTCACAATCTATCTCTTTATGTTAATTGAAAATGAGGACTGCAGTTTGTCCTAGAAGAGAACTTTATGGCTAACAGTATCAAAAGCTTTTAATAGGTTTAGTGCCACAACGATTTTCCGTTCTCAAAGCCTTTGTGGGTTTAAGCCATGTGCGCTTTGAGTAGTGACGACTTAATTAGTTCTGTCATTGTATTACGCTTATTATGGGATACATACTAGTGATGAGTATTGCTGTAAAATGACTGTACAGCTGGGGAGATTTGTTTACACTGAGACGCCACCCCTTTTCCAGAAATTCAGGTTCCTCATTATCAGCTTAAAATTACTATTAATAAGTATTCAATTCCCTGCTAGCCAACATTCTTTAAGATCGGCAAATAAAAAATAACATTTTTATTTACTCAGGATTTTATTATTTTACCTCTTCTTAGAAAGCTTCGAATAAATCCCTCCGAGCGGGTTCTTTTTCGTCCAAATCTTTCGCTAGAATACCTTTGAATATGAAAAAGTTATTTGAATTTTTTCCTTGTCAGTAAGAAAAGTTCTTTTGGAATTCTCTCAAGCTGAGGAAATTCTGCAATAAAACGAAAAATGATTAGTAAACAAAAATGCCTTCATCAGGAATTTATCTTTATTGTAACACACACATATAACTGTTTACAAAAATTCCTTTCAAGTACATTAATGGCAATATTCTATTGAATCATATGCTATTTTGAATGAAAAAATACCAGAGTATTGCAAAATAGAAATAAACTTATAAATTAAATTTCTTAATAAAGGAAAGGTCATTCGTCAGAAGAAGAACTTGATGATAGCGATGGTCAGGCTGAAGATCGAGATCGTGTCGATACATTGCGTACACCACTTTGCGAATTTACCGGTCCAGGTGGACATTTGTCTGTTGTGGTAGCAGCTGATTGGTTACCCAATATGGATCAAATTATCACTGGAAGCTGGGATCGCACAGCTATTTTATGGGATGTTGAAACGAGAGATCCTTTACAACCTTTAACTGGACATGACCATGAATTAACTCACGTTTCAGCACATCCAACGCAAAGATTAGTAGTAACGGCTTCTAGAGATTCAACATTTCGTTTATGGGACTTTCGGGATCCAATACCAGGTGTTTCAGTATTTCAAGGCCACACAGAGTAAGTTTAAATATAAATAAAAAAGTGGTAAATAAGAAAAATATTAAAACATGATCAAATAGGAGTGTTACATCAACAGTTTTTACCAAAGATGATAAAGTGGTTTCTGGGTCCGATGATCGTACAGTTAAGGTTTGGGAATTACGCAATATGCGTTCTGCCTTAACAACTATACGCACAGATGCTTCTGTAAATCGTTTGGCAGTCTCTAGTGGTGGTATTATTGCTATACCACATGACAATAGGCAGATACGTTTATTTGATTTAAATGGCCAAAGAGTAGCACGTTTACCACGCACCAGTAGACAAGTAAGTTTATTAATAAAAAATCCCAATTAAATGTAATTATTTTCTTTTTTAGGGTCACAGGCGTATGGTTTCTTCAGTGGCTTGGGCTGAAGAACCGTTATTAAATTGTGATCTATTTTCATGCGGTTTTGATCGCAGAGTATTTGGCTGGTCCATTATTTTGCCAAAGGATAATTGAAAACTACTAAAAATTTCTTCCTTGAAATAATATCATAACATAATTTTGTTACTGTTTGTTATAAAAAGTATCTTATTGAGTTAAATCTATAAACTGTTGATATTTTATCTTTAAATACGTCTGACCAAAATTCTAAAAAACTATCGATTTTTTTGTTAAATCCTCATACATTTTTTTTGAATAATAAATTTATTTTTTCTAATCTATCGAATAAACGTAATGTAATAACTCAACTCCCTCCATTGTCACAAATACTATACATACAAACATATTTAAAACATTTTCATAATCATGTCAAATCTCGGGAGATCGTAACATTTTTTTTTTCTATATTTTAATATATGAAATATATTTATCATCTAAACATGTTTAGTATTCAAGTTATAACATTTTAACATTCGTAGTTTAAGCATTTTTTTGTTAAGAACGTTATGAAAAAACCATGAGAATTAACTATTTAAAAAATATATAAAACAACTAATACAAAATACTATTGAAACACATTTTAAATGTTGCTTATTAAAAAACACTCTAAACAAAATGAATTTTAGTAATGGATGTCATATTTATATGTATTAAACCTATTGTAGTTTAATTAGAAAAAAATCCTAAAATTTTATTTTAAAATAAATAAAAAAATATATATAACTATTTATAACAAGTTTCTTAATTATTATTATTATTTCTTGATAAATAACTTTTTGAACTTTTCTTGAATATAAGTGAAACTTTTATATTCAGCCTGGCATAATCATAAAAACCATTTAACAATGTTACTACAACATAGCAGAGTGGTTCCAAATCTATTTGCAAAATAATTTTGTAACTATTGAAACAAACAATAAACAAACAGACTAAGAAAAAGTCTCCATGTTAACAAACGATTTTGATTATTTTAACAAATTTAGATAGGCATTGTGGGCAGATCGTTGATCGAAGTTGATCCAAATTTAGTTTACGCCCATCCCCCATGAATATTTCTTTATGAAATAATAACAAAATTATTAAGTTCAAAACAAAAAATGGCTTTATCACTATTAATCAAACTGCATATTAACGTAACTCTTGGTTCAATGATCTTTGTGGAGTCACTGTTAAGATAAAAAAATTCGCACAACTTTTTTATATTTGTTGTTTCTTAATTTATTTGTATTTGTTTTGTTTTTTCTTTAATTATAAACAGTCTTATTTATAAAACAATTATAGGAAAAGGTCTATGAAAAATTCTTAGCATAAACATTAAAAATAACGAATAAAAATAATTTATACAACTAAAAATACTTATTATAATTTAACTTCCTAAACAAGAAATATTATCATTATTGTTAAAAAATACTTTAACCAAACGTTGACAACTGGTGGGTAATGCTAATAAACGGTTTAATGTAGTCGATGAATAAGATGAGGAAGATGAATTATGTGAACTGCTAGATTCACTAAATAATAAAATAATAATAGTTAATATGTTTATTTTCTCTTTTTTTTGCTAAACAATTTAAAAGCACACATTACCTCATTGGTGTTAACTTTTTAACATCCCATACTCTCAGACTACCATCTCGACAACCTGAAGCTAAATGTCTGCCATTCGAACTCCAAGCTATGCTGGTTACCATGGCACTATGATCTTTAAGTTCGTTTAATTGTGAACCAGCTGCTATATCGAATATACGAATTTTAGATTCTTCACCACCAGCTGCTAACATTTTGCCATCAGGACTAAAGCAAATACTATTAACCGGTTGTTTGCAATCGGAAAATACACGCATCAGTTTCCCACTGGTAACACACCACAAACGTACCGATGAATCTGCAGAACCCGTTGCAATATAATTACCATTAGGATGAAAAGCCAAACACTAGAATTAAAAAAAATTACTATCAAAAACTGTATACTTTATTTTATATAGATTAATCTCTCACTTCAACATCTTGTGTATGACCAACATAGGTGATTAGAGGAAATTCTCTTTCTAATGACCACAGTCTTGCTGTTAGATCTTTAGAGCCTGTAGCCACATACATGCCCACCGGACTTTCATCCATGCACCATATCGGATATCGGTGACCTCTGTATATGCCACCACAATTTAAACTCTCTGCTCGCCAACAACGCAGACAACTATCTTTTGAACTACTGTATATAAGGGGGTAATGTGTAGAAAATTTTATATCTGTTACACCAGCACCATGACCACGTAAACTAATACCTCCATAGGAATTACTAAAATAAAATTATATTATTATTAAATTCAAATTATCATTGTATACTTTCTAAAATATTTACTATGAATTGTCCGTATATTTCTTTTCGTAATATTTTTCTTGAAAATATTTCTTTTCGAGATCTTCGGTTGAATGCTGGCATTTTATATCACTTTCAATTTCATCCTCATCTTCCTCAACAAAATTATTCATTTCCCAACGGCAGTGTGATGTAGAGATTTTGTTGTAAAGATTTTTCCCCCGCATTGAATGTTGATTCATTTGCCACAGTTGTATGACCGAATTGTTAAAACCAGCCACTAAATGGCATTCCTGAGGATCTAATGCAGCTGAGGTGAGACTATTAGGGAAAATGTAAATAAAAATGTTTTGATAATTTTATTATAAAACTTACCCTTGACTTTTATCTGATATTCTTATCATGCGCGGAAATTCGAGGGAATTTTTATAAATATGTTCTCTTGCATCTTTTATGGTTTTCAAACATTGTTTAACATTAAAATTAATATTTCTTAAACTACTGGCAGCGGTTTCATTTTCTAAACCATCTATTTCAGTTTTAATTGTACTTTCAGGTTGCTCTTCTGCAGGTCTTTTATTCGAGGATTTTTCTGATTTTATTTTTGGAGCAGGCGTCAATTCACTATCATCCTCTTCGTCAAGAGGTTCCCCTGGTAACATAAACACATTCTCCTCTGTGTGATGACGTATCTCATGATCCATTATGTGGATATGTATCCAAGTTTTGAGTAAATTTAAGATTAATACATGACCACGTTTTTCTAAAAATCTTCGTAGTATAGTTACTACAGCTTCGCAGGTATGAATTTCATGTTTTGCTGAACGAAATTGTGCCACATCAGGATCTGATTCCAGGGTATCCAATTTTTGGCAAGCCGAAATCTTTTGTATTAATTTCATAAAGAAATCTAGCTCCGGATCTTCTTCGGCAAAAGCTTCTCGTGCAAAACGTATATTTAAATGTTGCCAGCCAGATTCTAAATTGCCATCAGAGGACGGCAAAGAGCAGCCATTGATTTTGGTGGCAAAAGGAGCTTCATATGTTTCAATAGGTGCTACTAAATGGGCATGTTTGCGCAAAAAATCCACTGCTGCTTTTGTTTCACGGCCCTTTATAAGTTCTATGTATAAGTGTGTTAACAGGGGACCATAAAAACGTTTTAACTCTCCGCGTATCTCTTCCGGTTGGCTTTCTATAAACTGTGAAAATCTAGAAAAAATTATATTCGTGATTGAAATATTTATTTTTTTATTTATTTAGTTTTTATTATCTACCTTGAAAATTGCTGATCGACCATATTATAATTATTGGTTAAACACAAGACATTGGAGAAGACAAAAGAATTGCCGCCATGCAGATCAGACTCAAGCATTTTTTGCAAAACAAAATTTTTCCTATTTTGCAATAAAACCAAATCAGATTTACGAAATTTTTCACTTCCCTGCAGAAATATAGAGGAAATATTTTAATATATAATTGTTAATTAATTTTCATAATGTTTATTCCATAAATGCTACTTGCCACAAAATTTTTTTGCTTCAGGTACATGCCCACAGCCGTTCGCAAAATATCACTTTTCGATTTTTTTGATTTGTTGCCACTACACAATGGACTAGATGCATGATGATTACTTGGTACACTCATTTGTTAATATCAATTTTAATAAAACTTTATCGTCCCAATATTATTTATATATTTTTGTTTATTATAATAGTATTTTTTTTGCACGAATTCCGTCTGTTCAACAAAAACAGAGTTGATCTACTTATTTGCTTATAATTTGTGACGACAGGTGGCGTATGCGTGAAGATTTTACAGATGTTTAGAAAAATGGAGATGCCAGATTTTTTAATATTTAACTAGGATATTTCTTAAAAGTCTTGATTACGAACATTAAAAGTTATAGTCGATCAAATCCGAACATTTAATCCAAAAAATCTTAATGAACGAGCCTTGTATACATCTATTTTTTAATTTTGGCTTAAATCGCTTCATATTTATAACCTCACACCGGGAATACATTTGTATGTCTCCCTCCTGACTCTGAGTATATATTGAAATCACAGTGCTTATTTTTCTTCGTCACGGGATAGGATGCATAATTTTCTAGTTAAACTAAATTCGACAAATGGTTCGTTCGACAGAACATTTAAGATTATTTAAGAAATGAAAACTTAGATATCGAAAGACGTTTCCTTTGTTTGAAAAATAGCTAAATTTTATTGCCGGAACTATAGTTTATGGTCAGTGCTACACCAAAGCAACGTGAAAGCTTCTCAGATTTAATCATTTTATTACGATATCTCTAGCAATTCAAGCTGGTTTTGGAATCACTGTTATTTCAAAAATCTTCGTTCTTGGTACAAAAAAATATATTGCACTGAATATAGATGAATATAGCGCCATCTTTTGGGTTTGAATTGTGTCAAAGTATTTGTATGTAAACAGGACTGGAAATTACGATGTTATCTTGACATTCGAATAAAATGGCTTGTTTGAGATAAGAATTTAATATTTTTCGGAGTAGTTTGTAATTTATTTTTTAATTAAATTAATTAATTTAGCAAATTTATGTCATAAAGGATTGAGATCGAAAATTTCTTAACACACGTTTTTCATTAAAACTTTAAACCCAAGATTTATTATTATTTTTTTGATCGAGTTACCTTCGTAGAACATGTCAGTTATTATGTAAAATGTCAGACTAAACATAATCTCAATAAAATGAGTGTCCAGAAAGAAGTGCGTACTACAATTATTAAATATTTTCAATAAAATCCAAATCGGTTCTACAAAAAGTTCTCCAAGCATTCAAACTGTACTAAATTTATTAAACAGTACCGGGAGAACATGTCCGTTGATAGAAATCCTGGTTCAGTTAGAAGAAATAATCCATTTCTTAGAAAAAAAATTGAAAGCACTTTTAATATGAGGCCAAAAACAGAACACGGAAATTGAAATCAAGTTTTCTAAAGAAATAGCCTTGCTGAGTAATGGGGGACAAAATATGAGGAATGTTGGAGAAAAGTTTAGGATCTAAAAGCAGTCAAAATTTCCAAAAAAGTTCTTGGTATAACAAGCAATATCCTGTAGCGGCAGTAAGGAATATTTACAAAAATTCTGCTTTTTTCATGAGACTTCATAATATGTTCATTTATTTTTGGCCTGACTTGGCATCCTGTTACTATGGTAAACAAACTCTTGAGTAGTACAAAAGCAATAATGTGCTATTTTGCAAACTACCCGGAGCAAAGACCTGTAGAAAGACAGCGGGCTCTTGTTAAAAAGGAACACAATGTAGTTATCCAAAAGTGTCGTAGATTTGAGATCAAAGCGACATAAAGCACTACAAAAACGTTAAAACGTTTCATCACTTATAATTAAACTGTAACATATTTTTTATTTTATCAAATAAAAAATTAAAAAAGTTTTGTGGTTTCGTTTTTATTAACATATAATTCTGTGTTTAGATTTTTTCAGCTTCACTCCTTAAGCGCAATATTTCATTAAGATATTTTATTCAATAATGTACCACCATCTGCGCCATTTCATGTCCATCACTGACATGAAATGGCGCAATTATTACTATTTAGACAACTGTGTATTTGTTAAGTAGTGAATTACTAAAATCAGCTGTTTAGTAAATATTTTTTTCAGTTGTTGATTAAAGTTCCCCGATAGCGGTTATAATTTCTAATGTGTTGAATTTCTCTTAAATATAAACATTTTTAACGAATTTAATTTGTAAAATATAAAATAAATTAAAACGTAAACAAAACAATGTCGTCGGAAAAATATCTTAATGAATTCTGTGATATTATTGATACCTATGGTGGACGCGATAAGGTAACGTGGTAAAGAATAATAAAAAAGCAACAAAATGAATGTAAAATGAAAAACTTTTATATTTCATTCATTCGTTCTCTTTTTGTATTCGTATTTGGCAAAATAAAAAAGAATGTAAACAAAAGCAATTAAACTTAATTGATTCCTGCTAAAAATTATAATTTATATCTAAATGTTTTCATTTTCTATGGAAAGTGGGTGCGAATTAAGAAAAATATGCACTGTTGGCAAGTTTTTTTAATATTATTTGTCTATTAAACTGTTACTAACTATAAACAAAGAAAGAAATATTGAAAAAGCTGGAAGTTGTTTAGTAACTATTATGTTTGATGGTCGGTAGGTTAGTTGTTGTTTGGTTGTATTGGATTCGATTCGATTTGAGAGTTGTTGATATACAAAACAACAGGTTTTTATTTATTTCATTTTTGAATTGTATTGTTTTTGTTATTATTACGACTGTTCACAGTGTATACAAATTGACTTTTTTAAAAAATAATTCTGTAACTTTTAAACTTTTGAAAATTTTACTAGAGGAAGCCTAGTTTAGTGTGGATATTCAGCCAAAATATAAACATTAAAATACATGTAATTGGTTCTATGAAAAAGTCGGAAGATGCAGATTTACAAAAAATGGAACGTCAATTGATTTAAAAAAATTATGAATAATTTCAAATCTCGTTTTTTTTTTGTATTTATTTAGGGAAGTAAAAAGATTTCCACTTTTCCATACGGAAATACCCAAAATCCAGGTTTTTCGATTTGAGAACCTAAAAAAGTATTTTTTTTTTCAAAATTTACCAAGTTTCGATGGGATTTAGATTTCGGATTTAGTTTACACACATTATTGTGAATACAAAATAAACAATTGCTTTATAAGTGAAAAATTGTTGGCACTTTTTTGTAAAAAAAAAATCTCAAAAAATATAATTTTTTAAAGTTCCAAGTTCAGAATAATATAACTTTTTAACGGATTCATATATTTATATAATTGTTAAGCCAATATGTATTATAATTTTATAGGGAATCTGACACATATTTCTAAAAAATTTTAGAACCTTCAGTAAGTTTGTTATCCTAAAAAGAACTAATAAACAGGTCTAAAAAATGGTTAGACATTTTTTTCTACTAAAATATTTTTTATAGACATTTACAGGGACTAATCAGATAAACAATTTCTATTAATATCTCTAACGGTTCAAAAGTTACAGAATTATTTCCGTTTTGTTTATTCTTTTTTGTGATCCATCTAAATGTAGGTTCGAGTTGTATGCATGATAAACAAGAGTGTATATAAATATTAAAACGGAATGTGTCTGGTAGTTCAACAAGAAATGGACCTTGACTTTAAAATAATGTACAACTGTGTGTATATAGTTGGTCAATTATATATTTTGCCAAACATTTTCTTTAAAAAACTGTTTTCAACGATAAAATTAATTAATAAGAAAAGGAATTTTTAAATTACAGAAAGCATCAACATTTATATGAAATTTTGGAGCCAGAAAAAATATGGAATGACCCTCGTATAATTTCGCACATCGGTTTTTTTTCTTAATATTATAAAAATACCCACGTATATGGGAGATTAATGCGTTATAAAGTGATATTTGGAAGAGTGTTTGTATGGGAATTATGAAATGATGAAACGATCCTCGTATACTTTGGAATATCATAAGACTTATTTTCGCAAAATTTGTGAAAATCTTTGTATATTTAGGAATTTTATGGGAAAAATTTCCATTCCGGGGGACATTTGTTTGGGACCTACATGAAATAATGGACCAATTATGACCAATTTCAGTAAGATAAGATAAGATAAGATATAAAGATGTCTTCAAAACTGAGATCTGTACTTTGCGAACAACCTTTAGATAGACAGTCAGCAGGACAGACGAACATGTTTAAATCGACTCATGAAGTGATTCTGATATTTCTTCTGTCCGTTATAAACATCTGCACAAACGCATAATACAGAGTATGAAAAAAGTTTTAATTTTCGGATGATCTTAATTTTCAATTTTCATTTGCGAAGATTAATAAAATAAAACTGTTGTTTTTGATTAAGATTATATAACTATTTGACTTTTTTAAGAGAAGAGTTAAAAAAGAGGTTTATTTTATAGAAAAATTGTAAACATACAAACATTCCTCTTTCAGCTTAATAAAAAACATATTTGTACTTTTAATCTTATGAAGAGTTAAAAAAAACTCAAAATTATTTACACTGCACAGTGTGTTCAAATCGATTTTTTTTTGTAAATAATTCTGTAATTTTTGAAACATTAGAGATATTTTAATAAAATTTCACTTAGTCAAGGGAGTAGTCAATAACCCACCAAAGTTAGTCACATCGGTTATGTTGACTTCTTAAAAGTTCGACAAAAATCTATTATGAATTATGAGAGGAGAAATTTTGGTTATAGATAGTCCTTGTAAACATCTGTAAAAATATAAATCTCTTATAGTTTCGGAGATATTCAAGTCGAAATAAATTTTTAACCCACTTTTAGTTTTGTTTATTTTATTTTTTTTTAATATTGCGGACTTACTGTAGGTCCTTAAGTTTTTTTAATGTGACCCAGATTTCCTAAGAAATTTTTAAAAATATTGGTGCAATAAATATATGAATCCGTGATAAAGCTATAATAAAGAAAAATATGGAAATTACACACTGCCGGCTGCAATCTACATATAAAATTTCTTTTATTCAATTCATAAAAGCATTTTTGGCGAATTTTAAAAAAATCTACATACCCGAGGTGACCCACTTTTGAGGGATACTGACTGCGCCCCTCAACACCTCAGCTCTGACTATATGAAAGTTCATTAAGATATCTCTAACGGTTCAAAAATTACAACATTATTAAAAAAAATGATTTGGACACACTGTGGACCGTTGCTTTCTTATTATACGCATGACAAAGAATTAATTCTGAAATAGCAACCACTAGACCGGATTAAAAAAATGTTTTAATATTTTAATTCAATGACAAAAATACCTATTTTTTAATATTCGCTTTTAGGTTGATTAAATTCGTTACATTTGTGTATGTGGCAAGAGTTTCTTCATGCCCTGAAAAAAAGATTTTTGTTCAAAATGTCTTTTTGACAAAATGTTCAAATTTGATATGAAACAGTTTTTGGGTTAAAGATATGTAATTTAAGTTTTTAACACAAATTAATTTATTTCAATTCGAATTAAAAACAAATAAAAACGTTATATATAGACTTAACGTTTGGTGATTTTAAAAAAATCAATAACCTAGCTGACCAATCTTGAATCCACTAAAAACTTATACTGATCAAATCGATCGGAAAATACATCAATAATTTTTATGTCAAATTTTATAAAAGGAAAATATTTAGTAGTTCTATGTTTACAGAAAAAAAACGTTTTGGCAACACTGCATCATACTCGGTATAATCAAAAGCGTTTAAAGGTATTTAATTATTTATTTATTTCGGGATTTCCACTTTATATTTCAAATGTAATGCACATATCTTTATAAGAATTTATAAGAATATGATCGGTAAATTTCTTTGTTGTATTTAGGGTTTCTCTTTTCCCAGTTTTTTTTTGTTCCCGCGAATTTTAGAAAAATATTTGTCATTACCGGTAATTTCCGGAAATAAATTGGAATATATTTATAATCATTTTTATAATATTTTCTAATGGTAAAAGTACTTAAATTATATTAAAAACAAGTATAAATTTTGTATTCGACTCTGTCGAATCTTTCCGATTTTTTAAAATACTTTTAATGATAATAGTCCTAATTTGAAGCTGCTATTCTGAAATTGTTTTCACATATGAGAGCTATAGTAGAATGTTAATTCGAATAAAATGCTAATATTTAAGAGTTTTATCAACTTAAATTTTTTACTGGAAAATGGAGAATTATATATGAGCCGATATTCATAAAATTATTTCACACTAAAGCTTTTGAAGCTTAACCCCCTATTCCGTGATGGGGTCTAATGTGGGATCTATAACCAAATATTGACCGATATACGATAAATAAATAACATATACTAACGATAGTAAGAAAAAATAGTTGTTCCAAGTTTAATGGTACTATTTTATACTTTAGAGCATTGTATGCTCAAAAGTCTATTCAGGATAAGTCTATGTATTGGAGCTAGTTTAAGCAACCCCAATTTTTTGTTTATACTCTTGTATTAAAATAAATGTATTGAAAAAAATCAGAAAATATTCTATTATTCCGAATTAGGGGAGTTTTGATAAAATGAGGCAATGAATTCTGTCTTATTATCAGTCCATAACTAGTTTGCAATATAGCAGTTTTAAAATAGATTACTGCTTAGAACAGACAATCTGAAAATTTTAAATTAATTCCCAATAGAAATTCCTTGGGATTTAGAAAAATGAATTTCCCGGGAAAATTCCGGGCACGTTATCTCGTGGAGAAACCCTCGTTGTATTCACCATTTTTCTTCTCTTAAAAATATTTTACTATGCATACTTGAGTTTTTATACCCTACATATTATGCTTCACTTTAAAGTATACCATTCGATACATCTATTCTCTCTGGATTATGTACATTTATTACAAAAAAAACAATATTTTTCTAATTTTTGTCAACTCCCATATAAAGTCCACATTATAATGTAGGATACTTGCTTAACTTGAATTTTCTTTTTTTGTTATTGTAATTTTATCAGAATTATATCTTTTTAAGCATCATTTTATATGTAACATTTTTGTTGTTTTTTTATATGTATATAAATATTTTTTTGTATATCTGATGCGCGTTTTCATATCATCTGACAAATTTTATAATAAATAAACTGATAAAAATATTTTATGGCGAAATTTTAAATTAATTAATATACAAATGTATGCGAACGTATTATTTTACTCACACTGGTCGACAATAAAATTGTTGGCATCACTAATATAAGACTTATTATATATCAAAAAATATTCTGCAAATAATGGATTAAGTAGATGTATGTTTTATTTAAGATTTTGAGCAAAACGTCAAAGATAATTGAAACAATTAAAAATTCTATATTCGACTTAGTAGAATCTTCAAAGCCCTTTTTACTATTAACATGTCTATTACATTTAAAGAAGGAATTTCTGTTTCTAGATTGTTATCCAACTAGACCTATTTTCTTGAAATTTTCACATTTCACAGATCCTACTATTTCCAGAATTAAAATAAATGTTTTCGGTAGGACCGAGTGTACTCTTAAAAGCCAACGAAAATTTTCCTAAAAGAGGTTTTCGCTAGATTTGGAGAATATCAAAAGAATTTATTTCTGTTAAAGAAGAATTAATAATTTACATTTAAATCACTTTGTCTTCAAGAAAAAAAAATAAAAAAAAAAAAAAAAATATATAAATATAAAGTATTAATATATATAAGATGGGTATGTAATCATAATATATGGAGACAGAGGATAGAAAGGATATAATGGGATATAAGGTATATATATATATTATATACTATATATTATATTAGTATATAAGTTTATATATATATAATACGTATTAGTATATATATATTCATATATAATTATACTTTATATTAAAGTTATATTACTCATATATTTTTTGTATTTTTTTTTTTTTTTTTTTTTTTTTTGAAATATGTTTTTGGATTTTAGTGAACCTTAAATAGGAACAACATTTTATTCAAATGACTTTTATGACTTATTAAAGAGGACGTATGTGTGTGGTGCTATTATTTTTACTGCAGCTGTAAATAATTCCTATTATAATTACTAAATTTAGTTTATGTAATTAAAAACATGTTAATTTTAGTTAGATGAATTCAAGTGTCATAAGTAACGTATTAAATTGCCATTGATTACATAATTTTTATAATTCAGTTCGCGTGAGTTTAAATAATGACTAATAAATTCGTAGGTACTCATAAAGTTTATTATTTTTATTTGTTTTCTCTTGTTTTTTTTGTTTAACATATTTTAGTTTTTTGTTTATTTTCTTTATAAATTTTTAAAAATGTCTTTTTAAATGAATTTTTAATTGACGTCGTCGTCAACAATAAACGCCTCTAATTTGCTTTTTTTCCTCCTCACAACACCTTCTGAAAAAGTAAAACTTTTTCTTAAAAAAAGTGTTTTGTGAACAAATTAAATATTAAAATAAATAAACAAGTAAGAATGCAAAATTCGGCTATGCCGAATCTTTAATACCCTCCACGCACAGAAAAAATATTGCTACCACTTTTAAGTATATCGCAATTTTTGAGATACATCGATGAAAATCGGCATGTATCATGGGAATGGGGTTTTAAGGTCATAAAAGTCATCAATATTTGGCCCAAATGAATCTAATAATATTCTAAAATAATGTGCCAAATTATACGAGGATCGGTCAATTATTCCTCATAGGTCCCATATAACTCCCTTAAAAATAATACTTTGAAGGGCTTAAATGTTATATATACACAAGTAATGTGATAAGAATTGGTCAGATCAAGATAAATATAAGCAAAAATCGATGTACGAAATTTTAAGAGGGCCGGTACGTAATTTCATCTAGGCCCTGTATTATCACCTTAGAAGAAGTCCTTTAATGCGCATAAATATGTAAGTGCCATAATATTACAACACTCTTAGCCACAAATTAGAAAATATATTTATACGAGGGTCGATCATTAATTTTTGATAGCTGCCATTCATAACCAACAATGTGCTGTAGAAACCCTACAGACGTGTTTGACCGACTTTAACTTTTACTTGTTTTAAATATAAAACGGGCCACTTAATAAGTAATAAAATAAGTTATATTCTTGGATATAACTTTATTCTACTGAACCGATTTTAATAATTTTTGGAATAGTAATGAAGTATGGCAAAATTTTATTCTAATTTGTAGATTTTTATTTGGTAATTTTATAAAAGTTTTTTACTTGAACTAAGAGCTTGATTTAGATATCGGTCTATATCTTTTAATATACTGAACCGATTTTGTTGATTTTAAATAGGAAACTTAACTTATAGCTAAATTGTCTCAGATTTTGATTTGATGCAAGAATATCTATACATTATTGGTTCTAAGATGATTATTTCTTATTAGCGTTACACACGGAATGACAAAGTTAATATACCTCCACTCACCACTTGCAGTGGTGGAGTGTATAATAAAACATTACATATTCTATTTATAGTCATTATCATCAATTGTTGTTGAAAAATAAAAGTGTTCATTATTTGTGACGATTTTTTTTTGCAATTCAGTTTTAATTTAACTTGTAACCATTAACGGTCGTAAATCAAAATTAAATTTTGTGAAGGGAAATGTTTGTGCCATTAATTGTTTTTACAATTTCTTTAATGTTATTTTATTTCTTGATAATTTTAAAACAATCTCAATCAAACCCACAATAATAACAACAACTACAACAATTATAATATGCAATAATAAAATTTAATTATTTTTTAATTTTATTTTTTGACGAGAAATTAATTATTATTATTGATATGAAAAAAATTGATACATTGAAGACCGATGGTTGATAATGAAAGTTTAAAAAGGTGATTTTTCTTTTTTAACTCTTATGATCGCATTCTTTGCAGGATTCGGGGTTTTCTAAAATATTTAATTCTTCACTAATATGGAACGATGAAAATAATCGATTGAATATTTTTCCAAGAACTTTGTCAGTTTTACTATATTTGGATAAATTTTTTCTACGAACGGAAATCGTATTATATTACCGTCCGGCAGATACTACTTTTTAGATGCTTACCTTACATGTGAAACTATATGTTAAGGATAATTAATATATGATTTAAGCTTTACAATTTGATTAATTTTGTTGTTAAATTGAACCAATTTGGATAGAGCTTGCGAATAGATCTTTACCCAAAGTTCATCTAACTGGAGTATCATTAAGTACGTCTCTGACCCCACTTATCCTTATATCCAAGAATAAATGTGGCAACTTAAACCAATCAACTACTCAGATCTATCAATGTGAAAGTGAATCAAAAATTAACGAATTGTTTTATGAAAATTAGATTTGGCGACAATTTGCAGACATAATTTGTAAAAATCGCTATACAAATTGTCAAGTAATACGTAAATCCGCATATCTCCAATTGGAAATTTTGGTCGTTAAAGGCTATAAAAAATCGTCCAGTTGGGCGAGAAATCGCCCCATCTGACATCCTTGATTATTAATCGTTATGAAGTTAACATAATTACAACTGCGATTGATACATTTCGTCGAACAGTAAACAACAATTTTCAACAATTGAAGTACCCAAAATAAAGTTAACATACGAATACGTCGAGAATTAAGTATTGATCGAGAGATAAACAGTTGAACTCCAGCCTTGGTGCAGATGTAATGAAAAGATTAAGTAAGCTGCCGAAATCATTTTTAATAAAGGATTTTTTTCCATAATGAGAAAAAGAATTGTGGTACAAGTTTCAACTTTTACAGAAAACTTTAAGATTGATGAGCATGTTTTATCATTTACAGAACTGCCTTATAAGTTCCAGTTCTTTTCCAGTTTTTGCATTGCTACAAGCAAAGCGATGCAATCATTATTTTCCATAAGATGATAAGGACAAACGGCATATCATTAAATCAGGTAGAGACCGAGATATTAATACAAGTCAAATCATTTAATCTGGTCTAAAAGCTTACAGACAAGTACGTTCATTACTGTTTCAAGTCCACTTGAAGACAATGCCAGATATTTTTCTACATATTTTTAATAGCGCTATTCGAACAAAAAAATTATTAGTATGACACTTTTTTTACCCTTCAGTACCACAAGTGATGAAGAGGTTATTTTAACTTTGTTTTTCCGTATGTAATGCCAAAGAGGAATCATCTAAGATCCCACAAAGTACATATATTATTGCATCAAATCAAAATCAGAATCGATTTAGCTACATCTATCTGTCTGTATATTGGAAGCAGAAATTGTTAGCATAACTGTGCGTATTCCGCAGTTTCTTATTTAAAACCAGCTGTATCTGTTCATTAGCAAAAAAGTTATAGACCGATATCTGAGACAATCTTAAAATTCTGAAAAGGAATCTTTATAATTTTTAACCAAAAAATAATTTGATTTAAACAAAATTATATGTACTTCATCATTGTATCAAAGTCATCAAAATCCGATCAATTAAAAAAATTTATAGGCAAAAATGCAAAATTTTGTTACACCCCAAAAATAACACTTTGAAATTTGGCATATATTGTTATTATGATACCATAATAAATACAATGAAACTAGAATGCGAAAGGATCATTATTTGATCTAATTTGATACATTTTTTTAATTTGGCGAATCTTGGCCCATATTTTGCTATAGCTCCCATTGAACATCCCATCCCGGTAAATTGTTTTGAGCTAATAAAACTTTTATATAAATAGGAATCAATTTTAATTAAAATCATCATGATTATTTTGGTTTCCAATTTTAATTTTCAAATATCTTAAGAACTGTCATAGCGCTATAGAAAGCAAACAATAGTTATCGTATATTTAAAGAACTATCGAAGTGAGAGTATTAAAATTTCTTCTCAAATACCTTCTAACTGTTATGTGATGCTGCACAAAATGTAGGACGCATTAAGGGATGGATAGGCCCCTATCAATCTAAAGTACTACTGAAGTCAAAGATTTAGGATTTTAAAGTTTTAGGATTTCATCCTGTAAAACTTTCTCAAGGAACAGAGACTTTCTCAGAAGAACAGTTTTACAGGATAAAATGTAGAATATATTGGATCAAAACAATGCTAAATATTTAGATTTTTTGTACAACGTATACAGTGAGAGTTCACAAATTTAGTTCCAACTACTCTTTTCAAGACACGGTTTTACAGGAAAATTTTTTAACGTACAGGGTCCGTACTGTTCTGGGAAATGTACATTTAAAGCAGATAATAAAAATCGAATATCTGGAGAACTATCTTGGTGAAAATCTTCCAATTTGGATAAACATCCGAAGCTTGAAAGTTTTTTCTACACGTTGCGATTTATGTAATTTTTTCTAAATCAAGGACAATGTAAGAGTACACCTGGTAAAATATAGTTTCCTATAATCTCGAATTTTCACGATATCTTAGTTTGGTATTAAGGCAAACCAAATTGAATTGAATGGATTAATTTTTTCAAAAATTTAGAATTTTGAAAAATTATATATATTTAATTTTTTTACAGGTAATGAAAGCTCTCTGTTATGGGACAAAATTAATAGCTGGCTATTATGCAGATCGTCAACCTGAACTGGCCAAACGTTATGCCATTGCCAGTTCACGAATATCAGGAGCCCGTGCTACATTACGTTTAATAGATGACATACCCATGATACAATATGCTCTGGAATATGGTTGGGGTCAGAATGTATGTATCACTCTCTACATATTTCATTTGTTAAAATTTAAATCAAAAATGTTAATAGATTTTTTATTTGAAATAGGAAAATGATCGTACTATGGCTGTACTGGGTGTTATAGCCAATATTGTAGATCTTTTATATTATCCAGTAGAGAAATTATGTTGGTTATCAGAACATAAAATTATCGATTTAAAAAATGCTGACTATTGGGATAATGTTAATACAGTATTTTGGGTATTGGGAGTTTATTTAAATTTAATGCGGTAAGTTAAAGTCATTTTAAGTTTTTAGAACCACCACTAAAAATTACTCACTTTAAAACATATTTTAGAACATTGCGAAATTTTGGCATTAATCAACAAAAAATTAATAAAATTAAGGATCCCAAGTAAGTTTTTATCCTTAATTGTTTATTAAATTTTTATGTAATTAATTATGTAAAATTTCTTTTCATTAGAAAAACTCCCGAAGATGAGCTTAAAATTAAAAAGCAACGACTCGAAATCCTCTCTCTTATAAGATTGTCCCTAGATTTTATTCATGCAGCCAGTTATTTACCCAAAGGTTATTTATGGGGTGGTAAACTTTCCACATTCCAAATTGGTGCTGTTGGTACTTTATCAGCCGGTATAGGCATTTATCAAATATTTGCCAAACGGAGGCTAAATAAATAATTTAATTTGTTATATGTATTTACTTTTTGTTTGTGAATTTTGTACCCTCATTTGAATGTATGTGTGTATTTGCTTTTAGACTGGTCAAAATAATATTCATATTATTTTTGTAAAAAAGCAATATTTACTATAAAGAATTCTTGTTTTAAGTTTTAAGTTGTATGAAATGTAAAGAAGAGAAAAAAAATCATCACATGAATGTCTGAAGATAAAAATATGTACCTAAAATAAAATATTTTTGGAATTAATTTAAAATTATATTTGAGTTTAAGTAAACAAGTTTTTGGAGCGAAAAAAAATCCGGTTGATGCAGCCGTTACTGTGTTCACAATCATTGACCGAATGATAGTCGGGTTGTTTAGGAACAGAGATCCAATTTTAGTGGAAAAGAAGTACATAATGTCAATGACAATATAAGTTGTATAACTTTTCAGAGGTAGTTATTAGACACGTAAGACAAGGAGATAACTGGTTAGCTGCAAATGTTTGGAAGCATTATTCAATGAAAGTTGTTGTCAAATGAAAATGATTAAAATCGTACATTTCTACCGAAACAAACCGATATAAATTAAGCCAATTTTGAATATCAGTAATGATGTTTGAAATTATTAAAAAAGGAACCATTGTTATCGTCCAATAACAAGCAATTTGTGACGACCAAATCAAATGCTTAATATTTGGTGGGAAAAGGAGAGTGTTTTGTTTTATAATCAGTTGAAATTAAATCATGAGACTGTAATGATTTCTTCGTAATCATTTAATAATCATGTTACAGTTTCGGAGGTACGCCGCCGAGTTTAACTTTTTGTATAATTCTACGAGGTGTTGATGTATGGTTACAAAACCCAAAAAATTGCTGACGACCATTCAAGTAATTCACCATTTCCGGTATTCATGCTGGTGATGAACAGCTTTAAGATGATAACTCAGATGAAGGAAGATGGCTCCTCTAATGTCTTCGTGACTTCGTATGTTTGTCTCACGCGCGTTGGGGGGTTATAGGACAGTCGACCACAATTAATTAAATCCAGTTTGTTAGTTATTTCTTCCGCCGTTCTTGGGTCGCTGGTCGCTACGACAGGGAAATGCGGGTGCGTTACGAATATTCTCTGAAGCCGCTCATGTTGACTTTCTTTTTATTCAAGCATATGAGGAGACAGTGAAGTCGATAGTCCGCTCCAGTGAAAAGATAATGGGTAAGTGATCGCTAAGGTGATACCTGGCGAACTAGCGCAAGTATCCATAATCCGAGTGTCGACATCGTCATTTAACACGCAAAAGGTGGATTCGCCTATTTGTCCAAAAGAGGTAAAATCGTAGTCAAGAGATTGAAGAAGTTGAAAGAATGAAAAATAAGAGGAGAAGAGTTTACACTTCTTGTGTCATTGATCTCCATATGTTGACATCAGTTCGATTTCATTCAAATCGGAATCACAATTTCGATTTTTTTCAAGCTGGTAATACATACGAACTTTTAAGGAACCAAATGAGCTGTGTTGACATTGTACAGCTGCCTAGGAACCATACTAATATTGAGAACAAATATGGTGTTTAGGCTGCAAAAGAAAAAATATATTCTAAAAAATCTGTCGAAAGATATTGACAGATTTTTTTAGAAATTATGGTATTTCAAACGAACTTTTTAGGAATCAAATGAGTTGTATTGGTATTGTACAGCTGCCTAGGTATTATAAAAATGTTAGAGACAAATTTGTTTAGGCTGCAAAAGGAAAAATAATTTCTAAAAAATCTGTTGAGAGATAATGAAATGTTGTGAAGAGAATGGAACGGCACCCAAAAAGGTCTCCTAAACTATAGAACATTTTCATAATAAAACGATTTTTATATTTTTTTTTTGAAATGCTTATTTATTTTTGATTATATGATTTTGAAATTTTTGTATGTTTTTTATTTTTGGTTTTTGTTTTTTTAAGTGTATTACATTTCAAAAAAGAAACTTAAATATTCTAGGCTTTTTATATTGTCATTACATTTTAAAAATGATTTTCATGCTATTGTTGTTGTTGTTTTTATCTTTTATTTTTCATTTGTAATTTGATGTCTTCTTTTTTTAAATTTCAATTTAAATTAACAGAAATTATTTTTTATTTTTATGTTTTTATTAATTTCAATTTTATTAAATCAGTTATAAATTCCTTTTGCTTTTTTGTATATTTTTTGTTTTTGTTAAATATTACTAAAAACATAAAAAATTTATTTAAAACTTAATAATTTATTAATTAAAAACAATTTAATTCCCTATTTTTATTTTTGTTTTATTTTTTTTTTTAATTTTTAGTTCTTTTTTTCCATTTGTTCAATAATTAATTTTATACGGTAGTTTTTTTATTGTAAAATAATTTGTTTTTTTTTTTGTTGTGTAAAATTAAACTTAGTTTCAAATGCTAAATATGTTTTTTTATTTTGTTTTCATTTTTTAATATTTATGTATATATTTTTAATAATAATATTTTTATTTTTATTGCAGCTCATTTTCTTGTTTGTTAATGCTTTTTTTGTTGTTATTGTATATTTTTAAATATTTTTAATTAATGAATATTTTTTTGTTAAAAAAGCTCATATATAAATATATATGTATGTGTGTATGTTTGTTTGTATGGTTGTATATATATTTTTTAAATTAAATATTTTGAATAAATTATTATTTTCATATTTAAGTTTTGAAAGGAAAATTTAAAATAAATTTAATCATTTAGTGTTAATGCTTTAGACATTTTTCTGTCTTACCATTTATATGCCATAACATATTCATTTTGTAACTAATATTTTTAGGTTAAAATTTTATTTGATTATATTTTATAATTTTTAATATTCATTGATAATTTGTTTTTATTTTTATTATAATTTTCATTATATTTTGTGTATATTCCTAACTACTTGTTGTTTTCGTTTTATATAATTAATTTATTAATTATTTTTTTCATAGTATTATTAAATATTTTTATTTTTTTTGTATATATTATTTTTAAGCATTTTTACGAAATATTTTTAATAGTATATTCAGTTAAATGTCAAACATTTTATTTTGAGTGTATAATTTTATTTGATTTTAACTAAAATTCTATATTTTCAACACGAAACCTTCTTTCTTTTTTAAAATTGTAATTAAAAGAAAATTTAAACAATAAAAATATATATATTTTTTAATTTGTTTGATGATTGTTTTTTGTTTTATAAATTATAATAAAATCATTGGATTTAAAAAAATTCCTACCGAAAGCGGACTATATATTTTTCCACTACTTTATTTGATCCATTCTTTTTCATCATCTTTATAGTTGATAAAACATGCTTGTTATCGTTGGTTTTATATCCCTAATGTTATAAATGAGATAAAAGAATGTGCAGTCAAAACAATGTTGACGATTTTATTCGAGTATAAATAAACAAAACTCTTAATTTAATACATTAAAATCCGGTTTCCTTATAAAGCTGCTCTGACATCAAAGTGTCTGCAGGTTGTAGAAGAATTTAAATTTATCACTAACGTATAATTGAAAGTGTAAAAAGGACACAATATTCGAACTTCTAATCAATCCGAACTATGAAACAAAATTTCGTTTCTGTAGAGACGTCTCTTTACATGATAAAATTAAATAAAGTCTGTGTATGACTGGAATATACAGGAGAATATGTTCCGAATATGGAATCATAATACGGAAATTCCCATGATCATATATAATAAAACCAAATGGTTGTTGCAGAATAACTAACCTGAGGGCTGGTTTTTTAGTGGGAAGATCGGAGCATTGTTGGTTCGATACATGCGAAAACACCTAATGATTTGAACAATTATTCAATTATCGAATCTGAAAGTAAGTTTTAATGATGTATCTACGATTTTAAGGATAACGATAGACTAAATTCGTCTTGGATGTCCTTGTGATGCATTTTGGCGACTTTTATTTGATATATGCGGTCTATTAATCACTGTCATCTTGTCTCATCCTACTTAAAATACTGTAAACAAAAAACTTTTAAGAATAGAAAATCATTGTCGAATCACTATAGCGTTATGTTTTTGTATATTGGATGCGGGAGATCTCATAGCCCGTCATAATAATTGACTATTGAATTGACTATAAAGAAGAAAGAGATCACATTAATAGATCACTTTCGAAAAAAATATACCACGATGAAGTTTGCGAGAGAATTCCTTTTAAACTTATTAACCTTCTAAAGAGTTTATCCTTCTTGAGAGTAGAGTATTGCAATAAGGGGTCAACTTTGTTTCTAATCATATTTAATCTAGTCTAGATCTTAATTCTTTGTATAGTCGTCTTTGACTGTAAATTGATAGTATCAGGGTCAGTTTTAATATAAAACTTGAGGAGTTTAAGGATAAATACCTTTAGGACAGGCATTTTATATAGATTCAAATCATGGATGTCTTCGTGGACCAGTGTCTTTACAAGATCCTAAGTATTTTCTGTCCACGAATCTTATAAACAAAACGCTTTATTGAATATGGTAACAGAGTGAAATGAGGTGACAAAAATTATATTTGAACGGCCACATTCTTAGTGGAAACATCGCTGCAGACACGAAAAATAAAAGACAAAGGGACACTTTATATATACAAGAGAATTTCTGATTAATTGGAAATTAAAATGAAAATGTTTTATATATGCATAGTTGCTAAGGAAATGCGACCTGTTTTCAACCTGGAACGTACGAGGCAATTCTTGAAACATAGTCCCATGTAAATAGACTTGTGTTATCCTTTAATGAACATTACAGTAACTCTAACAATTTAGAAGAATAGGAAGTGTTTTCATCTCCTATGTTAATGCCCGGCCCTGGCAATCAAAAATAATAGATTTCTGGACAAATACATACTGGATTCCTTTTATGTTTTAAATTGCAAACTTCTCACGACTATATCAAATACTCAGGCCAAATTCATTGAGCTCTGTCAATTATTGTGAATGTGAGCGTGCCAACAACAGACAGACAAAAGAACAGGCGGACGGACATAGCTAAATCGACTCCGATTTGGATTTATATATACATTATTGGATCTTACATAATTCCTTCTTAGCCTTAAAAACAAAGTTATATTCTTCACCACTTGTGGTTGATAGTATAAAAACGGAAAAATGTATTGATATTTAAATTATTTGAATTTTTTTCTGCTTTTCTCAGAGACTCGGAACTCAATTCAAAATGGTGAAATAGGATCATAAAATTATAAATTATACAGTTATTATTTATATTTTTAAATAAAGCTGGGGTTAATTTTTAATTTTAATCAGAGTAAAAACTCGAAGCAAAATCTTTAATTTTAAACGATCTTAAGTTTTGTTCTCCATTTGCGAAGTTTAAAAAGAAATATTTTTTTAATTAAAATTTTTATTTTTTTCTATTTTACTCTCCTTCCAATTAAGAATAAACTTTTTAACTCTCACAAAAATGCGAAATGGTTGAAAAGAAAAAGAAATAAATAAACAAGTTAGAATGCAGTAGTTGGCTTTGCTGAATCCTCAAAACCCTCCACCACAAATGCTTGTGAAGAAAACCATACACACTCACACATACATTCACACGTATATAATATATAAAAGTTTTTCTTAACACTCTTAATGGGAATTGAAATTAACTATATTATTAACTATAACTGTTTATCTACTGAACCGATTTTGATTATTTTTGGATTGGTAATGAAGTACATTTAGCCTAATATTATGAAGACAGTTCTACGCTTGAACTTAGAAGTTACCTCAGATATCGGTCCATATTATTTATACTAAACCGATTTTGCTGGTTTTTAATAGGAAACTTCTCAGGACTATAAAAAATATTCAGGACAAATTTGATTACACTCTGTCAATTATTGTGAATGTGAGTGAGATAGACAGACAGACAGACAGACAGACAGACAGACATAGCAAAATCGACTCAGCTTTGATTTGATACAAGAATATATATACTTTATGGGGAATGACGATGTTAATATACTACTTGTGGCGGTGGAAGGTATAAAAAAACAAAAAATGTGCTTGTACATACACAAGCACACAAACAAATTTCTTGCTGCAATAAAACTAACTGTTGTTGTTAAATATTAAAAAATTCAATAACAAAACAGCAAAAATTCATACAACAAAAGTAAACATAACATGTGAGTAGGTTTGTATATACATACAAAGGTTGTAAACATATAAATATCAAGCTTAATAAAAACATTAAACATTAAGCTTAATAAAATATATTTTTGACTGCTACAAACGACTTCTAAGCCATTTATGCGAATTATTCATTTTAAAACTCTCTTTTGGATTTCACTCATTTTTTATTTTTATCATTAAACTCTTTTCAACAAGCGATTAAATTTTTTTTGTTCTTAATAAAAATTAAATTCTTTGAAAGATCCAAACTTACGAAAAGTAAAAAATAGAGTCGAAAACCATAACTTGATTTCATTAATCCTTCGCTTTCAATAGGAATAATTCTTTCTTCTAAAAAATAAAATTATTTTTTAATGTTCAACTTCTAATTTTTTAATATTTTGTTGCTGTTTGTATAATATTTTAATATTCTTCATAATTTTTTTAGCATTTAGCATATTTGGGAGCTCTTTGAGCTGCTTTGTTGGGTTAATAATTTTTTTCAAGTTTATTATTTTTTCATGTTTTTTGCACTTAATTCTAGTTTTTAATGCATTTTAGTTATGTATTAAATATTATATATTTTTGTTTGGAAGCTATATATTATTATAATTTTTTCAGTTTTTTGTTTTTTTTTAATTTTTTTGTTGTTAAATGGCACTGCAGTATTATTTTTATTTTTAATAAGGTGGGAAAATAATTTAGAATATATTCTTTGTTATTTTATAATTAATAAAATTTTATTTGAATTATAAATAATTTTTCTTAAAAAAACAACAAAATTCTCAATTTTATTCTTTTGAGATTCGAATGGAAACCTAATAATTTGATTTAATAAACAATTATTTCTTTTTTAATTTTAAATATTTTTATTCATTTTTATTTTGTTTCTTTTTCAAAAATAAAATTGAGAATAATGTTTGTTTTCTTTTTATAAATTTTATTAATGTTTTATATTTTTCAATTATTTTATTTGTTCATAACTAAAATCTAGTCTAAAATTAATTAATTAATTTTATTTTGTATGAAAATATTTGTTTTTAAATTTATTTTAATTGTTTTTAAAAACATTTTTTTCTATGATTTGTTTAATATATATGTATGTGTGTCTGTATGTTTGTATGTATATATAATAATTTTAATAGTATTTTTTTCAATTCAATATTGTATGCATTTTTCCAAAAAAAGCATTTCCAATAACAAGTTTTTAACAATATTTATTATTTTTAATAATATTTATTTGTATTTTTTTCTTTTTGTTTTATATTTTTAAGTTGTTGATCGTATAAATATTTTTTATTGTATCTATTTGTAATTATTTTGTTGTTGGTATCTATATTTATATGTTGTATGTTCCCCAAATATGTTAAATGATTTTTTTATTTAATGATTTTTCAAAATAAAAAATTAAATCTTTTAAAGAGTTTTAAAATTGAAAATTTAATATTTAAAAATAATTATAAATAAGTAAGAATATTATATGCGGCTATGCCGAATCTTTAATACCCTCCACCACATTGCGAGTAAAGAAATACGTTATTTATCGTACATACACACTAACATGCACTCACAGACGTATACAATATATACGTCTGTAAATATAACACGGAGCAATTAGTGGAACGGTAAATAAGTACATAAAGTCTAATATTATGGCAAAATTGTATTCTAATTTGTCGACTTATAAATAGCAATTTTAGGACAAAATTCTACTTGAATTTAGAGGATGCCTCAGATATCGGTCTATATCTTTTAAAATATTGAAGCGATTTTACTGATTTTAAATAGCAAACTTTTCAGGACTATAACAAGTTATTTAGGCCAAGTTTTATTGAGCTCTTTGGATGTAAGCGTGCCAACAACAGACAGACGGACATAACTAAATCGATTCAGATTTTGATTTGATGCAAGAATATATATACATTATTAATCTGAGGTAATTCCTTCTTCCCTCTTCACCATTTCTGGTGGTGGAGGGTATAAAAGTCAAAAATCAGTTAAAGAACTAAAGTGAAATTATTTGAACTTGAGAGAATTAGTTTCGTCTTCTTGTTCGAAAAGTGACCTTTAAACAAATTTAAGTTTATCAAATACATCACTACCGATTTTATTGCGATTTAAGATTTTATAAAAATTTTCTATATTTGGAGTAAAAGTCTGATTTCTCTTGAACTAGAATCTGTTTAATCATACGATTCGATTTGTATGTCAACTTTTGTAACTGTGTATCATGTTATGTATGTAAATTCTAAAAATCTAAAAGATCCCTCTAAAGGGGCTTGGGATGTCTACATATTCGGCTAGAAACGGAGAATTCAACCCGTATGAAAGTAACAAAATTGATAAGTTCTAATGCAGTGGATATAGATACATCCATAGAATAGAGAAATTATAGTCATATCAGTTACATAGTTTTAAATCCGCTTATTCTTAGAGCTGAACAGCTGCAAGAGAAATATTGTCCACTAATTATTCTAAACAACTTCAGCCTACCTACTAGATGCTTATGTAACCGATTTTCAATCTAATAATAAATTACTTATTATATTTCAGGTCCGACAAATATGGTATCATTGAGTTCGGGGTGGTTGTTGCCTCTGAACGTTAAATCATTTTAGGGAGCATGTTAGGAAGCGTTCTCTATATATAATCAGCCGCAATAAAAAAAAACTAATATCTCCCATATCAGCAATTACCAAATCCTTGAGATATTGCAGCGAACTGCAGCAAAAAAGACGCTTTGGCAAAAACCCGAAATCATGGAATTGGTAGAAATGATAAGAAATTGTTCCGAGGAACACCCATTCTCAAGAAAGTTCTTGAGGTGTTAGGTAAGAATGATGTCCTAACCCCATCCAATCTTGCCTTGATTAGAGTCATATCCATGCACCCAAATCACAATAATATAGCACATTATAGAACACTTGTTCGGGACGGTGTCGGTAAAAAACATGATATATACTACGTATATCTTATAAAACCTCAGCCATTTGGTAGGTCTCCGAATCGCAATGATAAATTCATCAAAGAAGACACCTTTACCAACTTTGCTTCCTTCTAAGAGCCATCAGTGTGATGTTCAATAAATTTTCATCTAAAGTAGGTACGTAATCATGTCCTATGCGATGAGTAAATGTCCTATGCCAGAGCGAGGAATGGTGCAATAGTCAATGAGTTCTAGAATTGCATTAGTCACTCCCAAGATACTCCACCTGGCGTTTAGTTAATTTGACGTCTGAAAAATGAATTTCCAGGTCAGGTAACTAGTTATGAATCACAAAAATATTTCCAGTTCCAAAGCGCCCAAAAGGACTGAATTAAATTTCAAGCGGTTTGGAGAAAATTTTGGTGGTTATATTGATAAGGTAATCAAAGAACGTCAATATATGTCGTAAAATAATAAGTTTGTGTCACAACCATAGTATGATTATGTAATTCACACATCCATGCTATGAACCATAATATGGCGGTGACAAAACTATAATTTAATTTAGTCGAAAAAATGGCCTAAAGTTTTAAAAATTTATACCACAATAAATGTATTGACTTTGGAAACTTTAATGTTTGGGTATCATCCGAATCCGAACGTTTTGGAGGAAATTGCTTTTAAAGACATTAAATTTATGAAAATCTTAAATCTTAAATCGCTTCTTGTTTTCAGAATTAGACATTATTTGCTTTAAATACAATCATTGTTTCCAAATTTAACTTTAGAAACATTTATTGGTTTTTGGATTTTAAAACTTTAATTAAAAAATAAATATTTAAGCTCTTAATTTTTTTAAAAATAAAATAAAAATTTTCTAAAAAATCATAATTTTTAGAAATTGAGTTTAACTTTTAGTTTAGCTTTTAGATTAAAAGATTAAAATGTTTTAAACATGTTAATTATTTTTAATTAATTATTAAATTTAAGCAGTTTTGTATAAAATCTAAAATTTTAAATATTTTTTTGTTGGTTTAAATTATTTAAGTTTTTGTTGTAGAGAGTAATATTAGTTAAGATTAATAGTAGATAGATTTTTAGTATAGATTTAGTTACAAATTTTGTTTTTTCGTAATTTTTTTTTTATATATGAATTTCTATATTTCGGTTTTTGTTCTTTTTCTAAAAAAAGTTGTTAAAATTTTATATAATATTGCCAGGTTAAAATATTTTGTTTTTTTGTATTTTTTTTTGGTTTTAATATATATTATCGTTTATAAGTGGGAAGCGTTTGATTTTGGTTCCATATTGTTGTTTTTTTATTTTTTTTAATAAATACTAAATCTAGGGTTTAAGATTTTTTTGTTTTTATTTTTGTTACTTTATTATTTTTGGGGTTAAGTTAATTGGTCTTGAAACTTTAGTTGCAAATACAACAACTCACAATGTGTCCAAATCGATCTTTTGGGAAATAAATAGGTGACTCTTTCTTCAACATATTTAGAGCTAAGATGTTTTTGAGTAGGTTTGAAGAAACATAAGCACTTAAATGGTCAGGGTTTTAGTCAGTGACCCGTAAAGTTGACCACCTCGGATCACAAAAACTATTGTAATTAATGCAAAATCATAATGCGAATAAACAATTTTTTAGTTACGGTAACAATATCAAATATCAATATTATGTTGCTTCTCGTTTATGGTTACCGCAAACATATTTTTCTCTGCGTGTAAAAGTACAGTCTTTATACAAAATTTCTTTTCTCAATTCATAAATGGTCAACTTTAAAGGGTCAAACATATATGAGCTTGTGTTCCTTTAAATCACTTCAAAATCACCTTAACTCTATGTGAAATTTCAATAAATAATTTGGACACACTGTTCAACTTTTGTTTGTTTATTAAAATAAATCAAAGAAAGTTGTTGTAATTATAAAGTTTCGGAAATTTTGAAAATAAAAGATTAAAGAAAATTTATTTAAATTTTGTTTACAGTTTTTTTACTTATTATTTTTTTTAATTTTTGAAAGTAAAAAATTTTTTGAATTTTTTGTTTTGTTAAAAATATATTTTTTATTTTTGTTTTAATAGTTAATTATTTTTTAAGTTTTGTAAAATTCCAATGAGAGAGTGTATAAAATTGTTTTTATAATTCTTAGAATATTTAGTTAAAAATTTTCTGCTATAATAAATTGCTTAATATTTTTTTAAAAATAATTTCATTTTCATTATTTTAGTTTATATTTTGTTTTGGTTTTTAATAATTAAAAAATTATATTTATTTTAAAAATAAATTTAAAAATAATTTTGTTTTTTTGAATAAAATATTAAAATGTTTTTTTTTATTATAATTATTAAGTTTATTTTAAAATTTAATAAAAAATGTTTAAGAATATTTCTTGTTTTTTTTTTGGTTTTTATCATTAAAAGTCTATTTATTTAATTGCCAATAATTTTAATTAGTTTTTTTTTAATTTTTATTTAAGTAAATTTTCAAGATCAAGCTATTTTTAGGGTCTAAGAATACTATGAGGCAATATTCAAAATAATATCAAGGGATTTTCATATTTTATTTTATAGGAGAGAAAAAATTGTTTGAAATTTTAGAATTCATTGCACTATGGGGAAAAATATCAATGATTTTATATATTTTTTTAATGTAACGATTTGAAATTATTACGGTTATTATAAAGCAGCATATAAAAGAGAACATAGAGTTAAAAAAAGCATGACTTGGTAATGTAGAAAATTCTAGATGGTGCTGTTTGTAGCCACAACATACTTCCAACTGAGTCAGTCTTTTATAAACTGTAAGCTATTGAAGTTGAGGTTGAAAGTGAAAAAGACCTTGCGCTCCATGTCAATGATGATGTTTATACTCCCAGGGTTAAGCTGTGGCCATAACATTCTTGCCACCTCTCAGTCAGACCGTTTTTTCATCATTAAGTTAAATTTATACAAATCCATCCAGCCGGTCTCAAGTTACAGATTAGTTAAAAAACCAATTTTGCCCCACAATGTTATCTATTTAAATTAGTTAAACATATTCTTTTGAAAAAATGTTCCCTCTTGAATTTCCAAAAAACGTTAAAACATTAATTTCATTTATTTTTTCTGTATGTGTATCTGTGTATACTAATTAAAGGTACAGGATTTTTTAAAACGGTTTTTTCTCAATATAAATGCAATTTATATTATTATTATTATTATTATTATTATTATTATTATTATTATTATTATTATTATTATTATTATTATTTTCTTTTAATAATTCCAATAATAATTGTAGAGTTTATTTTTTATTTTTTTAATTAATTTAAAAACAACTAATTTAAATTTCCTTTTTAATTTAATGAAATGATTATCAATTTTTTAATATGCCTTTGTTTTTTTGTTATATATGTATATATAGGATTTTGTTTAATTCCTATTCTTAATATATTAAATTTAAAATATGTTTTTCTTTTTTTGTATGGGATTTTTAATAACTTTAAATATTTATAATTCAGCTAAAGCACCATATTTGTTAATTTATATTTATGTATAATTAATTTTTTGTTTTGTTTTTAATTTAAATTGAAAACACAGTGAATACAATCTTATATTCAAATTAAACGTTACAAATTATAACAAAATTCGCTAAATATAAAACATGTGTATATATACTGGGCATTCTGTTTCTAGATAATGACAGATGTATGTCCAATTTATTTAAGAATTTGCTACAGCGTATTAATTGAATAATTTGAACAACAGCCGATCATCAAAACTGAAATAAAGCAAAAGGAAAAAATCGAATCGAGAATAGAAGTAGATAAAAGTAATACTGTATTCAGCAATAGAAAAACTGGTTAGGATCAGCAGCTGTACCTTAAAACATGTCAGTCTTTTTTATACTGAGTAAAATGGCGGAATTTGAAAGTGAAGTAAGTAATATTTTCAAAGCCGCATATACTAGGAAACACTAAAAACTAGAAACATACAAAAGAACTAGAACGTACAAAAAGATAACATCACAAAAGCGTGTGAAGTAAATACATTATGTTTCGTACAAATTAATTTCCACAATCACAAACGGATATAGTTTATAATTTTGTTTTCCTTAATTTAGGAACACTTTCTTTAATATAGAACTGTGTTGGAAATTTCAACACATCTATTGGATAGATTTTTGGGAGACTAGTAATACCTGAAGTAGTCCTGTAAGACCTATCAGTTCTATTTGATTTTGGCAAATATCGATTGATAATATTTGTTGTGCCTTTTTTTTTGAATTTAGTTAAAATTTTGGGCAATTAAAAATATATTTGTGATTAAAACTGGACCAATACTGGACTTTAGAGTCTTAACAAATGATACCTTCTTTCTATATTATCTTCTTTCTATATTATCTATCTATTAAATTTGAACATTAAATCGTAGAAATTCTTCACTGCTGGAAATATGATGTTGTCTACAAAAAAAGCTGTGGGAACTACCTTTGAAATGTTCATTGAAGTATATCCAGAAGTAATTTAGTTGCAATCACTTTCCATTTATATAATTTGTACGCCGAATGTGATTGGGAGGAAAGATGTCTTAAGAAGTTTTAAAGTAAAATTATGCTGATCAGTGGAGCTTTAACCCCATTTCATAAAAATAACCACTAAAAATTAAGTGACACCTTTTCTACTCAAGATTTTCATCTATTGCCAATAAGATTATCTGATCGAGCATTG
The DNA here is from genome assembly GCA_004302925.2 of Cochliomyia hominivorax. Taxonomy (NCBI): domain Eukaryota; kingdom Metazoa; phylum Arthropoda; class Insecta; order Diptera; family Calliphoridae; genus Cochliomyia; species Cochliomyia hominivorax. The sequence continues at coordinate 58,351,483 of PYHX02000467.1, forward strand.
TCATGAATTTTCGTATTTCTATTGAAACAGTTTGTAGTTGTTCTCCCAATTTCTGCACGCTTGTAGTGATAAAATTATAATAAAAAATTATCAAATAATTACTGTTTATAATTTTAGATTAAAATTATATTACGAACTAAAAAAGTTTAATAAAATACATTACAATATTCACCGTATTTTTAATTTAATTATTTCTAATTAAAAAATAAATATTTTTTAGCTAAACTAAATATGATTTGTTTCTCTTTTTTAATAAATAATCAGGGTTTAATTTAATTGTGATTTTTTGTTAAATATTTAATAATATAAATATTATGTATAGTATATTTAATTATATATAATTATATACTATAAAATTATTGTTTTATATATATTTTTTAAATATTATTATTCTCAAAATGATTGAAGCGAGTTTTTAAGTTTTTTCTAATGTTTTATACATTTAATTAAATCTTCTTCTTTTTATAAATTTATTATTATCAAACTATATTTTTTTTATTTTTAAAATAATTAAGCAACTTAAAACTACAACAGAAACCATAGTTAAAGAGGCAATTGTGGGATAATAATTTGTTATTAATTAATTAATTAATTAATTAATTAATTAATTAATCAATTATTCAATTAATTAATAAAATAATTAATATTTTAATTAATTAATTAATTAATTAATTAATTAATTAAATAATTAATTAATAATTTGTTTGCAATTTGTTACATAGAGAATATTGTTTCTAAGTTTTTTCTTACTAAATGGGAGTTTTTTTTTGTTTTTAATTTAAAATGTTTTGCATAATTAATTTTGTTTAATTAATTTGGTTTTGTTTAATTCGTTTTCTACTGTAAAATCCCTGTATGCTGTGGATTTAAAATATTTTTCATAATTTCTTTTATGATTTCAAATATATTTTGCAATAATATTTTTATACTTATTTTTTTAATTAATTTTTCTTGTTCGGTTATTAATTTGAATTTGCTGTTCTTATTTTTAGGAATTATTTTTTTTCAGAAATTAAACATATAAAATTAAAATGATTATAAAAAATAATTAAAATAATATTATTGATGGATTTGGAAAATTTTACAAGGAATTAAAATTTATTAATGTGATTACAAAATAAAAAATATGTGATGAAACAGGAATGTTTGTGAAAGAACGTATAAATTAACTCTTTTCTCGTAGGATTTACATAATATTTCAAAGATAAAGTAAAATCAAATTATCAGTATATGGACATCAGAAAATGCTATAGGAAACTGTGGATGAAGATCATAACACGTATCTTGTTCAGGAATTTTAAGATCGCTATTCAGTTTTATATAATTTGTACAAAGTTATCTGATTTAACAAATTTGTGGCCAAATGAATGCATCTTAACTGCAGTTTTTTAATTCATGCGGAAAAACTTTATATACAGAAATACTGAGCAAATCATTTTCTGGTTTCCTTATTATGTACCATATTTTATATTAATTGAAATGTGTTTGGTCTAGTGTAAAGCGGATAAACGTGTTTTCTGTATTTCAGAAAACCGACCGGTTTCGAATAATTTATTTTTTTGCATTATTCGACATGCCGGGTTTTTTATATCAGTTAACCGGTTTTTAATGGAAGTAATTTTAAACGTTTCACTATCATATTCAGCTTCATTTTTATATATTTGCTATGTCCGTCTGTTTTTTACATAATAATGTTAATAAAAATAATTAAATAAGATGCTGTAAAGCAAAAAGTAATGGATTTAAATAAAATCATGTTATCTCGACACATTCTTTTAAATACGATATTGAAAAACACTAACAGGGCATTATACAGTCTGAAAATAATTTGATGGAATTTGTTACAAATTGTTATTTTGATATGGAACCATTATTTATTTAAAATTATAATAATCAAGCATAAAGCGGTTAACCGTTTTTTTTGTAACATAAACCGTATTCAAAACCGGTTTTTTGAAAACATCGGTTTTTTGAATACACTAGTTTGGTCTTTACTGGGTTACATGGACAGATAAACAGCCAGCCATCTTTTTGCTGTACAAAATTTTAGTTCTTTTTCATGTAAAAATTATTTGTAAAAACAAGTAATAATGCTATATTCGGCCCTCCCGAATTTTAAATACCCTCCACCACTAACATTATATATACTTATGGGGCCGATATTAATAAAATTAATAACATATATCGTTGTCTTGAATATAGATCAATAACTTTTTTTGCAATGATTTAATGTAGCTAGTTTTAAACAGAAAACTGCTTAGGACAGCAACAAAAACATGTCGATTTCTCATTGAACTGACAGAGCTCAATAAAATTTAACTTAAGTATTTGTTATCCTAAGAAGTTTCCAATTTAAAACCGACAAAATCCTATTTAAAACCAACAAAAACGGCAATGGGGGTGGTATCCTCTTATAAACAACATTTTTAATATCGTATATCTCTAAAATTTAGAATACTGTTTATATTTAAAAATCGTAATGATCCAAAGTAATTTTCATCTAATAAAAAATCAGATACAAACATTAAAATAGTGTTCTAATGAGAAAATGCCTAAATTATAGTTAATGCAAGTGGGAATTGAATATTCAGCTCTACAGGTCAGATTTTTCAATTTAGTACATATTATTCTTTTGACCAAAGGCCCTATTGAAATTGTGCATATTCGGTCCACTTTTTCTGGCAGCTCTCATACAAATGACCTCCCAGAATGAGAAGGTTAATATAAATCGATTTAAAGAAATTTGGAAAAAATTATATTTTAAAATGATGTGCCAAATTATGCAAGGGTCGGTCCATAAATAAATTAGAAAATTTAATTATACGAGGGTCGGTCATTAATTTTTCATAACTACTTTTTATAACAAACATTCTTACTTGTATTATGATTGGCATTACTACTTGTGGTGGTGAAGGGTAATAATACCACCTCCACTTTTAAGTATACCAATTTAGCAACGTAAATTCCGTAATGTAAATCTTGTATTTGAAAGCGATGTGCTATATTATATAAGAATTGATTTATTATTTCTCATAGCTTCCTTCCTTTGAAGTGCATAAATCTTACATATACCTTAACATTGTAGTATAATTTGGATATATCCCACCTTAATACTATGTATTCCGTTAGACTTAGCATTTGACGATGTCTTCCTATGCGTATGGCGGGCTGTTAATGTTATCATGGTATTGTAAAGCGAAATTTAAATTTGACTAGATTTCTCTTTCTCAGACAAAACGACTCAATTGTCTAAGAGAATTTGAGTATTAATTTTGTGTTTTATAGTTAAGTCCATAAACCTCTAATAGATATACAATTCTGCTGCAGCTGTATCAAACTTTCTATAAATCCGATAAGTCGATTTCAAGTTATAGATATATAGTAAAATATGATCCTGTTGTATAATAAAGTAAATAGAATTTAAATAAAAAAGTATTGAAATAAAGTATAACAAAAAATATATTTATTAAAACAAAAAAACTTATATTTTTATAAAATTTTACAATATAAATTAAATAATTTTCTTAAAATTATTTCAAAACCAAATTATGTTTTTTTAGTTTTTACTAAAAGTTAAAATTTTAACAAAAAAGTTTATAATTTTACAAAGAAAATATTGAAATTAAATTAGAAAAAATAATTAAATGAAAAACATAAAATCTGAAAAAAATATAATTAACAAAAAAATGAAATATTCATTATATAAATATAAATAATAACAACAACATAGGCACACTACACGTACATACAAAACCATAATAAATAATGGAATGAAAATTAGAAATATTCCAATAAAATTGAAAATTAAACAATTTTTCAAAATAAAAAATTGAGATTTTCGTAAAGGAAATTAAATCCAGTAAAAACTAGATAAAATTGGAAAAGTTTTTTATAAAAATTTCAAAATTTTTAATTTTTTAAAATTATTGCTAATTTTCAATAAATTTTTGCTTAAAAAATTATAGAAAATTGCAATAAAATATATTTTGAAACCATTTGGAACTTAAAACAAGAAAAATAATGTTAAATAATAACAACAAACAAAATAATGCAAAAATATTGAAATAAAATTACAAAAATTTTTTAATAATAATTTCTCTAAAAAAATTTTAGCATAAAAAAATTAAACATTCAGTTTTGTTTCTCTTCCATTTTCCTTAAATACAAAAATTTTGAAATTTTGCAAATAAAACGAAAAAAATTGAATTTCATTAAAAAAATGCGATTTTTCTAAAAAAAAATAATTAAATATAATAAAGTTACTTTGTTGTTAAACATTAATTGAAAGCCAGCTTTCAATAAAAATTATACTGATATGTTGTACGTAACTAGAAACTAGAGATGAGTTTTAATCGATTATTTTTTGATTTGGAAAATCCTTTAAGGATTCACTGACTCAATCATCTCTAATAAATTACAATAATAATGATTGATAAATGTATGACAAAAAGGGGTGAGGGGAAAAAGGGCATTAAATAAATTAAACATAAAATTAAAATTATAAAAAAAATAATTTCTTTCTCAAAGAAAAAATATAACAAAAATTCTCAAATCACACAAAAACATTTTAAATAAAATTTTACACTCAGTTGTAGAGAAAATTACTTTAACGTAAATAATGGGTAAATTCACAATTTAATTTACACCTGTGATTTTTATCTTAAATCCTTTCAAACTTCTTCTTTATCTCTTCACTTTTCATCTTGTTTGTTTACTCTCAAGTTTCTATTCATTTTCTCTGTGAAAATTATTTGTTTATAAATGAAAAGCATTTTGTATGGTTGGTATTTGTTGCTGTTGCTGCTGTTGTTGTTGTGGTGGTGGTTGATGTTGTTGTTGCTGCATATTCACCTGTTGCTGTTGCTGATGATTATTTGTTGAATCTTGTGTTTGAGACATTGACATGGACATTAAATATTGTTGCTGTTGTTGTTGTCCACCACCATATTTTATGGTAGTGGTAGTGGCCTGTTGAGAATTTAACGAAGATAATGAATTAGTCGATGAGGCCGGTCCAATGCCCACCAAAGTTTGTGATTTTGAATTTCTAGTTAATGGCTTGTGATATTTAACAGCATCTGTTGAATGCTGCCATTGCCAACAAGTGCGACAGAAATATCTGTTAAAAAAAGATGAAGAAAAGTGGAAAATATGAAAAATTATTTTATAAAGTCAAGTAAACAATGTTTTATAAGGAACATGAAATGGAAATTAGGGATTTTACACGGGAAAACGTTCCAGGGATTTTCCCTGAAAATTCCTTTTTTTTAATCCCGGGAAATATCTATCGGGAATTTAATAATAAAGATATATTACATCCGTCTGTAACTCCAGAAATAATTAACAACAAATTCAAAGAAATTTGGCCAGATTGTTTGTTATTGTTCTGAGCAGCGTTACCGTTGAGATTTTTCGAAAAGTCGATAAATGAGGCTTTTAGTCCATACAATACCTCAATACAAAACGATTTAATCAAAATTTTGCAGAAAAAGGTCTTATTATATTCGAAAACTATATTCTTTTTAAACGTTTACATTTCACAAAAATCTTAATATCATAATAACCTACTGCTAATTAAAGGAGGGTCGTAATTTCGTAAAATCAGGAAGATAACTAATTCGACTCTAAATTTCAACAATATCGAATCACATTTGACTGGAAGATGTTTAAGTGCATATAGGTTTCATATTTACTATCACTATAATTGTAGTATTTGTTCTTTAGAAAACTATTAAAACATTAGTTTTATGGCCTACTAGTTTTTACCGTTGCTCTTGCTGCACAAACGTTCTCCTCAGTCCAAGATCTCGAAGTAAATTTTACAAATCATAACGTGTATTAAAAAATTTGTATGCCCCTAGCCCTTTCCGCTCATAAATTTTATTTAATATTTGCATTGCGTGGGTGCTAACTCTTCCCTTGATCCTAACCTTCCTATATTTTGACCAGTAAAACTATTTAGAACTTTCGCTGTTATAGTTTTTTAAATATTCGATAATAATTTCCTTTGTATGAGGTGTATCCCTCCGCCTGGTCCTATTGGTTCTACATTTTGTTCACTTAAATAGTTTCTTGAGAAAGTGATTGGGATCAAATTAAGATATTTAGATATCTTTAGATATTTGATAATTATTATTTGCTTTGTATGTGGGATCTCTTCCCCTGGTCCTATCGGTCTTACATTTTGGTCAGTAAAAAATGATGGGAAAATAATTAGAACCAATTTGAATATTTCCGCTTTAATAGTTTTTTAGATATTCTATGATTCATATTTGCTTTGTAAAGGGGATTTCCCCTTGATCCTATCCGTCCAATATTTTGATCAGAAAACATATTCTTGAAAAGTGTTTGTGGTCGAATTTTAGAATTTTGCTGTTACAGTTCTTTTGATACCCGCTATTCATTCTGTCTAGTAAAACAGTTACTTTAAAATATATTGGGACCAAATTTGAAAACTCCCGGTGTAGTGGTTTTTTAGATATTCGATTATCAACAATTTCTTTTTATGGAGGCTGATCCTATCCGTCCTTTATATTGTTAACGGATCCTTGACAAAGTGCTTAGGATCAAATTAAAAAAATTTTCCCTGTTATATTTTTTTAGATTTGACGATTAATTCTGGCTTCATATGGGGGTACCTCTCCCCCTGGTCCTAACGAAATTGTTTATAGCCTATGTCATTTTCGGGTATCATTTTGTAATAATTTCAGCAAAATCAGTCCAGTAGCTTAGCTATCTATAAGTCCAAAGCAAACAAACACAGAATCATTTCTATATATAGATTATTTAGGTCTCTTTATATAACCTTTTTCTCCACTTGTGATGGTTCGGGATACAAATATTAAGATTACCTCATATCGTTTTTAAATTAAATTAAATCAAATACTTACCTAAAACAAGATAATTCCCGACAATAATATGGTCCGTGTTGTACGCCACAAATTGAACATAATGAATCTTCAAGATATGGATCTACTTGCACTTTTTTCGTAAACTTTGGTGTTCGTATTTCAATAAATGCTGCAGAAACTGCTTTCATATATGAACGATTATTGTTAAAGGTCACACGACCCGAGCCAATGGGATATTTATATTTATCGGTATCAATACCTAAAATTATAAAAAAAAATATTATTTGATATATATTTCATAAATAAGAAACTATAAGACTTTACCGGCATATAAAACCCCATCAAATAAATCATCCATTATTTTGGCCAAACCCTCAGCAGTTAGTTTACCATGTAAGGCACCAACAAAAACAGTTTTAGTAGGATCTAGTTTTTGAGAAGTTGATTTTACAAAATTGGAATCTCCAATAAGCCAAGGAATAACTTCAACCTTGGAATAATTAGTTAAATATGAGAATATAATATAAAAGGGGTTTTGAGTGCCATTAACTTACATCTTTAGACTTAATACGTCTGGAGGATATTTTAAAAAAGAATATAGCATGACCATTAGAAGGATCATCTGCTTGCACAGCACAAGCGGATAGCAGAGCCTTAACTTGTTTGTCCGATTCGAATATGATATAAACATAACCTTTAGGTTGGGCAGCTTGTTGTTCCTTGCCAGGCCATTCAACTCTTATTTGTCCAAATGGTTTAAAAATCTGTATCAATGATTGTTCACTTATGTCCCAGGGTATGCCACCCAAAAATACTTTGGGAGAAAACTGATACAAACGATGTGAACGTGGTGGCAATTGGCCACTCCAGGTGCAAGTGGGTTCACAGAAAGCAGCAGATCCTCTATAAAATTTAGCAACACGATCCAAATAAGCATCAGAAGCACCATTCGTATTCGAGTTTAATGAATTATTCGCATTTGAATTTACACCTTGTTGTTGTTGGTGTTGGTGTTGATGTTGTTGTAATTGCCAATTTTGCAGTTGATTTATGGTGTTGTAAGTTTGCAATAGATTTTGCAGTAATGGAACTTGTTGCTGTTGCGCTTGTAATAGGGTGACAGCATTTAAGGCTTGCAATTTAGTAAGTTCCATATCGAAGGCAGACAAAGCTTCAAAATTTTCTAAATTCTGTTCATCAAATAAATTTGTTGTTGGTGAAGCACGATTGGCGGAATTTTCAAATTCCGAAGAAGTTGAATAGGAGTCATGTTGATTTTGACGCTGCTGATGTTGTTGTTGTTGCTGTTGAAGATTTTGAAATTGGAATTGTTGTTGTTGTTGTTGCTGCTGCTGTTGTTGAAGCTGTTGTTTTTGTTGTGACTGTTGTTGATTGCTGACATTAAGGAATTTCTGAAAAAAATTTAAAATAAGAAACTTAAGTTTGATAATCGGTGGAGCAAACTTTAAAAGTATTGGGTATGCAAGATAATAATGTCGACTTTTAGATTTGAAAAATTTTTAATGATCGAATTAGTTGATGCATTAATCAAAATATTGTCTATTGTTGGTCACTACTTTCTAGTAGAATATGAGCATCAATTTGGAAAGATGTTTTTAATAGTGAATCATGTGCAAATGTGCTATTACTATTCCTCTAGTGTTGTGGAAGATATATGGGATATTGAAGACAAATCCAAAAGGTAAAAAGAAACAGAATATGCTAGAAGGGGTCATGATTGAAGATTTTGACCAAGATTCTGATCGTATATTCTAGTCGTTTTTCGTTGATTGTTTTCTAAAAACGAATTAATTACATTCAGTGTTCGATTCCAACAATTGTCAATGCAAAACAAGATGACATTTTGCAGTCGTATTCACTTTATAATGTTCAAATTATTACTTTTTGTAGAATTTAATTATCATTTCCGAAATACAAAATCGATTTTCAACAACTCTCGGTTTTAATTCATATGGGATCCGGTTTCCTTGGTAGATATACATTATTGCCTTCAAAAGAAGGAAAGCAGTTTATCGTGTGACTCTAGATGCAATGTAAGTTCCTGTATGTTATCTTTAAACTTTTTCGATTGACCACGCCTCTCCTGCATTGAAATCACTACATAGAAATCGCGCAAACCACAGTTAAGAAGTGGGTTACGCGAATCGTACAATCTCTTTCTCTGGTACAATATACGACATTGTTTTGCTGTTGGACAGAAATGCTGAGTGAATTACTATCACTTATATAGTTTCCCAAATCGACATTACAGAAAGAAAAGAATTCATATGTATATATCAGGGATTTTTTGTGGGAGATATGGATCGCTCCGTTTTTGTTTAGATTTAAATTTCATTTTACTTACCATCATATCAATTAAATTATTTTCATTCGATTGATTACTATTTTGACTTTCGGGTGAAGTCGAACGTGTTGAAGTTAAACCATTTGTATAGCCATTTTGATAAACCATGGGTATTGAATCCAAAGATAAACCATTAGCCGAAGATGAATTACTACTATCGCTAAACGTGTGAAAAGATAGACAAACACAATACATTAACAAATGTACGGAGATAAATATTTAATAAATAATTAACACTTTGAAAATTTAAATATATATATATATGGACGTATCCAAAAAAATATTAACTTTACCTTAACAATAGGTGAATGGGGTTGTATTATATCTGTGAATAAAAATATTTCTGAGTCGATAATGTTTATGACAGTTCCTCTTTATAGTTTTAATTATTTGTTGTCCATTAAAAATCAACAAAACTTATTCGCTAAGATAATGGTTATACCATGAAATCTGGACCAACTTCTAAATAACGAATTTAATATACATTTTATGCTGAATGAAAAAGTAAAAAAATATTTTCCAATATGGCCAGGAGGATAAATATTATATTTTATGATATATACATCTTGTGGCGATGTAGTGGTTGAATGAATTGCATTAAATACTTTTCAACCTATTTTGTGATCGTGGGGCACGATTGCCCATACAAAGTCTTCGTATCTGCTTACGATACATTTGGATTTAATTATATTTCTAAGTCCATTGATTCGTTAAAAACTGTATTATTAAAAATTATATAGAGAATGAATTAGTTAATATATCCGTCGTTATTCCTTAAGGTGGAGGATTATATTGTGCCGTGATCTTTGTATAATTTGTCCACAATTTTAAACTTTTATTTAGATAAGAAACAGGAATTATTCTTGCGACTAAAAAATGTTTAATCATCTTATTTATAATTCTCAAAGCTCCGTACCTATTCTATCTATGTGTTTTCTTTCTAAAATATAATCCACAGGTACAGCAATGTTAAATTTTATAGAAATTGTACATCATATCACCAAAGTAAGAAAACTTTTTATGATAGTTCTTGTAGCAAGACTGATCAAATCTCTTCCCATCGATAGTATCTGATTCGATATTTGGGGTAATTTTTAGAATAAATTAGAATATCATATATTCTATAATAATAATGTTTTAATAGTTTCCTAATGAACAAATTCTTTAATTATAGTAAATAATAAATATGGAACATAAATGTAACACTGCAAAATCTTAAATATCCTCTAGTTAAATGTGTTTCGATGTTCTTCAAATTCAGCGTCATAGATTATTATCTTCTTGATTTTATTAAAATCTTTAATTTTTATATTCCAAAAAACCAACGTTATTTTAGACGTTAAATTCTTATATTTCGGAGTTAAAAATTATTGTACTAAATTTCAATAGAACTATTCCATATTTAAGAGTTTTTTATGCTTAAAAGCTTATTCCGAACAAGGTCCTTGTATTAAATTCCTTAATTTACTAAAATAAATGTTTGAGAACATCGTTTTCCAAATTGCGATCTAAATAACACAGTTTTTGTGTATTAAACCTATTTCGATGAGTTTTTGTATGATGATGTAGGACGGTTCAATTCTATGTCAATGGTGCTTAGCACAATGACATACAATCTGGTCAAATTTCATCGAATTTTAGGAGATTCTTTTTTCTTGAAGCTAAACAGTATACCTTCTTCACTTAAATTCCCTCCCTCAAAATTCGCGACAGAAATTTTCCAGGATTTTCAAAAATGATTTTCTCGGAAAAATCCCGGAAACTTTTCCTAGTGGAAAACCCTATTGGCAATACAAAGAAATACTATGCATTATGGTGAAGGGGATTACATAATCGAACTTGATGGACTATAACATTCTTAATTATTCGACAAAGCCGAACATAATAATTTTATTGATAATTTTAATATTTACTATTTGTTGGATACTGATATTAAATATTTAAATTTTCAAAACTTAATTATCAAACGAATAATTTTTTATTTTAATATTTATTTATGAAATTAAAATTTATTATAAAAAATAAATTTAAAAGAAGTTAGTTTTTTCATAAATTGATTTAATTTATATTTATTACCTGACTAAAGGTGAACTTTGAAAAGAGTTATTATAAAGAGATGTAGGCGTACTGGGCGATAAAGGTGCAGAACAATCGAAGCTGATGTTTCTTTGGAAAACCTTTAAAGGTGTATTTTGTTGGTGTTGTGGTGCAATATTATCAAACTTTTTTATTTTTTAATTTTATTTTAATTTTTTTAATGTAGAAGACAGGTGAAGCAAGTAGAAAGAAATAAAAAAGAGAAAGAAAAAATACAAACAAATAAATGGAGATAGAAGAGTGGAGATGATGTGGATTAGAGAGAGAGAGAAAAGAGAGAGAAGTAAGCAAAGTAAAATTGCATTTAATTTAGGCAGTTAATTTAAGTTTATGTGTTAAGCATACAAATTAGTGAACTGAATTAATTTAATATTAAAAAAATTAAATTAAAAATGATTCTTGTTTTTTTCTTTGTGCATATTTTAGTGCAGCAAACAAAAAGCATTAATTTTATTGTTGTTTTATTAATTGTTATTAATAAAATGAGATAAAATGAACTTTAAATAGAGTTTCAAATGCAAAATGGAATGAACTCCATTCTCCATTTCTTTTTTACCTGAAACATATCGAATGTATTGCTGGTTGTAGTTCCTGGTGATATAGAAGATTGTGTTGAACTGGGTGTTAGAGGCATATAAGCACCAGCACCAGCGCCAGCAGCAGAAGCTAATGTATTTGTATTTGCATTATTAGTATTTAAAGAATCCAAATTGGTAGAGGAAATTCCACCACTGCCACCACCACGACTACCAACAACACTCCCTACCATACTACCAATACCAACGACACCATTACAACTATTATTGTCAACAATAACACCACCATTACTACCACCACTACCGCCTACATTAGCCAGAGGCAATATATTGCTTGTCAAAGCTGTATTAGTTGTACAATTGCCCAAGCCAAGAAATTCTGCTGTCAAAGCCAAAGGATCTGCAATGAAATGGCAAAAAAATAAAATTCAATAATAAGAAAATATACACATATATAAAAAAGTATATTAAAATATACATATGTATTTAAATAATCATATATCAATTCGTTAAATCATTAAAATTATACATATTTTTGTTTTTGTCCAATATTTTGGTTTATTTATTATTTTTATATAACAATTCTATAACATTAAAATTATCACAGCGTAGGGTAACAATATATTTAAACCCTACATTATCACACGAAATTAGCGCATTACTCCTTCTTTAAAATTCATTCTTTGTGTTTGTCCGGATAGATGTGTAATGAAATTTGTTACATATTATTTAAGAACACGGACGAAGTTCATTAAATTGGTGAGACGATGTGTCCATTATTTTACCTAACAACAATATAATTATTTCCCCAAAAATGGAGTTTTAAGCTAATAAGAGTCTTATATATGAAACGATTTTAAACGATATCATACTACAGAAAAAAATCGTTTTGCACCGTTAAATATATTAAAATTTTATTTTCCAAAGTGATTTAGAGAAATAAAAGTTAGTAGGTGGTCACGATATAGGGTTATTTCGGTGCCAACCATTTAATTTAAGTTTGCTGCCGTATCCGAGCTATTTAAATTTCAGCCATTCATCTGATGTAATCAACCTTAAGGTGGCCTCCACTATGCGTTCCATTGTTTAAAGTAATATGAGTCCATATTTATTGCTTGAAAGCCTTGAGTGTTGCACTGCTTTCCATGCCAGGTTTAAGTATAAACTCCATCATAGCCTCTTGTCAGTTTATGTATGCATAGTTTAGATAAACGTTGTAAATTCCTACAAGATGAGATGATATAGAGTCCACCACATGTTGTAATATGCCAGGAATTATAATAATCGATTAAGAATGTCTATAAAATACACCAAACGATGACGCATATTTATGTGATATTTAAGCCGATGTAGGTGATCTTCAGAAGTGGGGGTTACAAAGTCATATAAATCTTAAATAGATGGAATCATATCAGAAACTATTTTTAAGTAATTTATGAAGGTAGGATCTATGGCCATTTCATGATTTTTTTGCGCTCAAATTAAGTCCAAAGAAATGGTATAAAAAGTTCACAAATTTTACGTTGCTTTTAAACTTTAAGAGAAATGTCACACATGGTTTTAAAAACATAATACCATATATTGCTATGTTGAGTGTTAAATACCACTTCGAAAAAAGTTTCAGCATGGCAATTTCCCGACGCATTCATAGAAGTAAGTCAAAGATTAGCTTATAGCTAATTGGATTCAAGTTTTAGGTTTGACACCCCAGTCCCCGAATGACGTTGAGTACGACGCTTCAGTAGTAATCTGGAGCTGATAAAAAGTCTAAAATCAAAGCCTAAAGCTATGCCGACATTTTTTTTGACGAATCTTATACAATTTATGTCCAAAAAGTCTGAGTTCAAAAGAAACGGAAGATATTATACGAAAAGTTATATGTTGCTTAAGTTTCGAACAGTTAATTTTTATATTCGTATTATTTTTATTGTATTATAATTTCCAAGGAAATAGAAATTAATTTTTGTTGAAATTTTCAAGATACAGTACATTATTATAGAACTAACATTTATGTGAAATTTATGCGTGTAAAATAAATTTTTGTGGGAGGTTAAATGGGTGATAGAAAGAATTATGGACCGATTCTCGTATAAATTTGCACATTGTTTTTTTGTTTATATTTATCTTAATTTAACCAATTATTACAACACCAACGATATTTGGAAGGGGACTTGTATGGGACCTATGATAATCAATGAACCGACCGCGCCACATAAGTTTAGAATATCATAAGACTAATTTCTGTTAATTTTCGTTAAAATCGCTTTATATTAAGGACTTTTATGAGCTTAAAATTTAATTCCGAGAGCACATTTGTATGAGTAGTACCTGAAATATTGAACCGAATATGACCAATTTCGTTAGGCTTTGTTTTTGGTCCAAAATAATATGTGCGAAATTTTATCAAGATATGAGACCTATGAGAATCAATGGACCGACTCTAATACGGGAGAAATGAAAAATATTGAACCGAATTTGACGAATTTTGTCGTTTTTGGGCCAAAATAATGATATGTACCAAATTTTATCGGATTAGAATATCATAAGACTTATTTCTATCAAATTTCATTCATGAGTGATTCTGAGTCGAACGGTATACATAAAAGTGGGTCAGCACAACCGCATAATACCCCAAACCTCCTACGGTAATGCGGGTTTAATAAATAACTAAGAAAAGGCTGCTGCTAGCCTGACATACAGACAAAAAGACGGACAGAGCTTAACTAATTTAGATTTTAAATTGTGAATATATTTAATTTATTTGATCTTAGCGTGATTACTTCCAAGAGTTACACATGGAATGACAAAGTTTATAATTTACTTTTTTTTAACACTTATATTGGTGTAGGGTATAAAATGTTCGAAATAATTTGCCTATAATTGCTCAAGTTTAGAACTAAATGGATGTTAAAGTTACTCTTCATTTAATATTGATTTCACATTTTATTAATAACAAAATTAGATAGATTCTATATCTGATATATAATGAAAAAAATCGGTCCTAAATCCGACAAATATTTGAGATTAAATATTTTCAATAATTTTTCATTTAAATGTTTAAGTTCTTATAAAGAAAGTTTGTGTGTGTATAAAGAAAATAAACTTTATGAAATACTGCAAATGTAACTGTGTGTTTATGTATCTGTGTGTGTATAATGGACAATAGAAAAGAACATTTAAATTGTCACAATAAATATTCAAACAAATGCATAAAATATTAAATACATAAATAAACACATATACACACCAATACACATACATATAGATTTATCGTATATGTCTGTATGTATATTTGTTATAAAAGGATTTTCCATTTTATATATAAATAATCTATTTTATTTTTGTTATTATTGTTATTGTTGTTGTTTATTATTACAATTTATAATTGTATGAAATATTACACTCATATAAATAGTTTTCACGATGGTGGGTCATTTTTACTGCATGCAATTATGAATTGACACAAATACATAGATAAAAACACAGACATACATAAATATATTTTAAGATATAATAATATCTTATACGCCCTTTGCTATATAAAAAGTAAACACACACATGCATATACATGGATATATTTGTTTGGTATATGTAAGGATATGTTACACATAAACTATTTCATAGGGAAATCTTAAAAATTATATCGACTCTTATGTATTTAAGGCTGAACCAAACTAAATACTTATGTTTGTGTATCATAATTTTATAAAATATGAACAAAATAATATAAAAATTATAAATCAAAAATTAAAAATTTATTTTTTCTTTGATTTTTTTTAAATTTATTTTAAGTATGTGTTTATACCCTTCACCATCACAAGTGATAAAGATGGTATATTAACTTTGTTATTCTGTGTGTAACTCTAAGATGGAATCATCTTAAACTCCAGTGTTTATATTCTTGCATCAAATCAAAATCTATGTTCGTCTGTCTGTCTGCATCTGTTTTAGTCCTGAAAAACCAGCAACAATTATATTAAAAGATATAGACTTATATCTGAGGCAACCTCTAAATGCAAGCAAAGATCTTTCGTAAAATTGTTAATTATAAAAATCGGTTCAGTAGAAAAAGCAGTTATAGCTAAAAACATAACAGATTTTATGACTCACTAAGTGTTCCTGTATTATATGTAAGAAAAAAACTTTTATATATTCTATTCATTTCTGAGTGTATGTGCGTGTATATGTACAAAATCTACCGTATTAACTTCACGCGCATTTGTGGTGGAGGGTATTGAAGATTCGGCATAGCTGAATAAAGCATTCTTACTTGTTCTTATATTTTTGTTTGTGTTTGCACAATTAAGTTCAGTTCAGTTTGGTTTCATTTCGCTTTGTTTGGGTTTGAGTTTGACTTCGATTGGTTGAGTTTTTTTCCTCTTCTTCTTTATTTGCGATAACTTTCTTTCTCTCTTTCTCTTCATATATAATTTTTAAGTATCTTTCAAACAAATACATTCAAATAAACATAACATACAAAATAAATTAAAATAATATGCAATATAACTGCTGAATGTTATTGCTATAAATGTTACTAGCACTATGGGTCAATTAGTAACGATGCCTGTCCGTCCGTCTGTCCGTTCGTTTGCACGGCTGGCTGACCCAGTTCTCGATGAAACTTGAGAAGTGTCACTATTTTGGTAATGATCCTCTTCCTCTCGGAATAAGTTTACTATGCACTAATGTTAACTCAAAACTTGCAGATTTTGAGTTATGACGATCTCGCAGCAAATGAGCGATATGTATATGAGAGATTTGTGGGGTTTTACGAAAGTGGATGTTTATGGGGGCTATAGAAAATTATTAACTGATTCTTGCATATATTTTTCGAGATTTATACATTTTAAAGTGATATTAGGAAGTGCATGATAAGAAAAGTGAAATTTGGATTGTGAATTCAGACTAATACAATTTTTTTTAAATATCATTTCTGGAGGACTTCGCTATTGATGCAAAAAAAATCATCTGTACCAAATCGAGATATGAGTAAAATTGTAATCACGTGGTTACACTAAAAGCCAACCAGCCAATATCGTTAAATCAAATGTTATCGTGTTTGTAAATTCTTTATAGGAACCCATAGTGCATTGCTGGTGTTTTATATCATTCATGCGTTATAAAGAAAAAACAACTGAAAGACAGAAAGAAAAAATAGCAGAACATAACAGGAACATTTTAATGGCATCAAAAACTTCTTAAGTTTTGTTGATAGTTTTGTTCTTGTTGTTGCTGTTCTTTTATTTATTTTCATTTTACCACTACAAGTAGCAACTGCTACTGCCTGCTTCTGTTACCACTACCACTACCAACTATCTAATGTTATCTATTTCTATTTGATTCTTTTAAAGATGGAACAAAAAGTGAAAGAAGAGAAGAAATAGAACTTCCAAATAGAAAAGATGACAAAAAATAACGCAAAAATGTATTGAAAATGTCTAAAGGAATAAGGGACAATTCTTTCAACTTCCTTCCAATACATTTCTTTTTCGTTTGCTTTATTTTTTCTGCTTTTTGTTGTTATTGTTTCTTTTTTCTAACTCTTTATAATGAAATGAAATAAAGTATGTTTGTAGTTGAGTAATAATATGAATGTGTTGTTGTGTGTATGAGTGTGGGTATGTTTATTTATTTTTCTTGTTATTATTGTTGTTATGTTACTATCATTACAAGAGTATTTTATTCAATTGGCTCCATATTGCATAATAAACTCATTCGTTTTCTTAAAGTAGACAAAAGTATATTTTTATATTTATACATTTACAGTGGTGGTCAATTATGTAGCAAAAGACCTAAAACACAAAATGTGAATATGTAAAGTGCAACCAATGAAATGAATGTCGCCATAATATAATCAGATGCGTATCTGATGACACGAGAAGTATGTTTTATATTACCAATTAAGCGTTAACATGCGAACTGTACCGAACACAAGTGATTTGTTAAAAGAAAAGAACAATATTATAGTCGTTTTCATAATATTCTCATTATAATATGCGAACCCATTTTAATGCTACATGTTGCAAGATCGGTTAAAAACTTCTTGTAAGTATATGGGAAATAAAATACACCCGTTTTATGGATCAGATTTTTAAAACAGGATACAGTGGTTTTTGAACTGCTAAAGATATCATACTTTAAAAATTCATTCACATGTTGTTTTTGAGTTTACTTCGTGAAGTACGTTACCCTCAGAATTTGGCCCCTCGAATATGTATTTTAATATATGATTTTAAAAATTCGCTCAAAATTAATTTATCTAATTGAGTCCAAAGAAATTTATGGAAAATATGTGACAAATTCAACCCACTTTTCTTTGCAGAAATAGCCAAAATTCCAATCCATATAAATCGTGTTTAAAAAATAGATTTTTTCAATTAAAATATTCATCTTGTCACACAATGTTTGAAATGAAAAATGAATAAGAGACAATTCTCTAAACTCAGATTTCACATTGTGATGCCACAGGTATAGGTGAGTTTAAGTTTAGAGTTTGGACTTTGTAAACCTAACGGGGCCGGTCCCAAGGTCCCAAAGTTGGACACTTCGAGTCATAAAAATATTTAAATCGATCGAGATTTCTTTCATCTCAACCGATTTTAAAGCTTTTCATATTCTGTTAGTGTAGACCTACAAAAGACCTTCGTAGTCCGGTTAGGTTACTTCAAATAGTTTAAACATTTTTTTGATTCAAAAATTTAAAATGTAACTCTTTGACCGAACTCGTCGAATATTATGGTATTAAAGGCCCAAATCCTTTTTGATTTTTTTCACATATTTCTTATTTTATAAGGAACTAATGATTAAATTTTTCCTTAAGTAACATATACCGTATCATAAAATGAAATTCTACGTGGATCGGTTCCAATTGTAGTGTATTATATCATAGTACTTAATCATCTATAAGATTCTTATTTGTTATAATTAATTATTACTGAGAAAATGTCTAGTGATGCTAATTGTTTTACCATGACTGTACACATATATGTGTGTGTATGAATATGTATGTGATAGTGTATTTTTTCTATAAACTTATATTGATGCTGTTGATGAAATATTGGGACATCCATATCTAAGTTAAACAAAAACTATTCAAACGAATAACTAGATGAATTGGAATACATACGAGAATTGTACAATTCACAGCTACGAAGACAATCTTATAAGTCATTTAGAAAATAAATTTCCAGTTCGATCAAAATGTATTTTAAACCTAAAAAGAAGAAAGCGTTTTTAACTCACATAAGTATATGATGGTTTTGTGCCAGTGTGGAATGTATGGAATTAACTATAATGGAACGATTCTCGCTAAATTTAGTAAATCTCCTAAGAGTTATGCATTTTAAATGGGTTTTCGAGATCGATTTGTATGGGATAAAATAATAATTTTAATTTCCCATAAAAACACTTTTCGATCATTGTTTCTAAAAATATTACCATTTGTTGTTATGTGTGCATATGTGTGTGTCGTATTTGTTATTGTATTGTTGGTGACAGAAAGAGGAAACGTTTTGAAAAAATACTATTTTTTTCATTCGTTTTGATTTTCTTCAAAATCATTTCATTTGTAAAATTTCATCAATTTAGACAACTTATGTTGTTTTCTTTTCTTTCTTTTTTTCTTTCTTACTATCATCTTTCTTTTCTCTATTCTTCAAACTAAAAGTTATTTAATTCAACAAATGAAGGTTTATTTAATGGTTCTTTTTATATAAATAGAATCGAAATAAGGTCTGTAAACACTTATTGGGTCAAGAGAATATTTTTTAAGTATTTTATTTATTATAAAACATTAAAAATTTATTGTAAATTTAATTATTAATTAAACTAGCTAAGACTCGATGCCTTTTGCCGCCATTTAGCGTGGGTGGTACCCATCCCCATGATCCCATCCATCCTACATTTTGGCCAGCAAAAAAGGTCCTTGGGAAAGTAATTGGAACCAATTTAAATACTCCCGCCTTAACAGTTCTTTGGATATTCGATAATTCATATTTGCTTTGTATGGGAGTACCTATTTAAAGAAAGTGATTGGGGTCGAATTTAAGGACTATTGCTGTTATAGCTCTTAAAATATCCGATAATCAACATTTCATTTTTATGGGGAACACCTCTCCCCATGATGCTATCCGCCTTTTTTCTGTCCAGTAAAACTGTTACTTGAAGATTTTATTGGGACCAATTTAGAAAATTCTCGCTGTAGTGGTTCTTAAGATATTCGACAATCAACATTTTCTTTATATGGTGAACACCTCTCTCCCTGATCCTGTCCGTCTTTCATTTTGTCTAGTAAAACTGTTCCTTGATAAAGTGGTTGGAACCAAATTCAAAAATTCTCGCTGTTATAGTTCTTTAGATATTCGATGATCAATATTTTTTTTAACATGGGGGCTACCTTTCCCCCGATTCTATCCGACCCATATTTTGTCTTGTGAAATAGTTCCTTGAAAAAGTTATTGAGATCAAATTTGAGAAATCACGATGAAGTGGTTTTGTAGATATTCGATTATCAATATTTTCTTTGTATGGGAGTTACCTCTCCCTCAGATCCTATCCGTCCTACATTTTGTCCAGTAAAACAGTTCCTTAAAGAAGCGATTAAAACCAAATTGAAAAATTCTCGCTGTTTTATTTTTTTTAGATATTCGATAATCAATATTTGCTTTGTATGGAGGTACCTCCATATATATAATGCGTTATTCAAATTGAATAATATTTATTATTTATTAATTTTCATTATGATATATTAAGGTTGATATATTTCTACTATTTTCCTTCAATTCTACACCCTTTTCGTAATATTTACTACCTTTTTTGGTTCAGTGTATAAAAATCAATAATAGCGAGAAGACTAGCTTTCGTCAGTTTGATGATGAGATTCGAGTTAAATTTTACAGAAAGTTGAATTCAAGTTTATTAATCTCCAGCCAAATGAAGTTAAAATGTTAATTCACTGGAACTGTTATAACGCAGAGTAACGTCTACTTGTAGTGTTAAGGAACCTCATTGTTATCGTTCCGTCATTATCAATCGTTTAGTTCGTGAAGATGTTGCACCGCCGAAATCATCTGAATAAAGTGAAAAGATGTTACGAGTACATAGGAATTTGATCTGATCAGATTGATTAACTTTATACGATAAGTATATTTGTCTAAAATAAAGATCTGAAAAGGCTGCGGAATATTTGCTGCAATAGTAAACATTTCGTTTGTAAATTTTAATTTAAAGAAAAAGTTCTAAAAAAATCTTTAAATAAATAATTGAGAAATAGAAAGGAACAACACAAAGTTTTCAAGTGTTTTGTGTAGATTCTTTTCTGAGACTGTGAGTACAAGAATAATTGTTCTTTTTCCTTTTGAATACCTTGACATTTTACTTAAGAGATAAATTGAAATAGAAGTAGGATTCAAGGCATTTCATACCGAGGAATCGTAAGAAAACGACTCGTATGTGTTTACACATACAATTATACATATATGTATGTGCATATGTGTAAGTATATAATAAAACAATTATAAAATACATAAATAATATATTTATAGAAAGAAATAATAAAACATTAACACTGCAATAAACAAACATTTAATACTAAATAAACATGTGAAGATATAAAACTAAGTATCTCGATATAAATAATAACAGTGTGGCTGAAAAGTGGAGATATAAATTAAATGTTCTTATTTTCATGTACTGGAGATAAAAGTAATCATTTATAAAGTATGGATTTTATGTTTTTATATCACTGAAATTGAATATTTTCTATAGTTCAACATTGACTATATATTAAACTTAGAATTTGGACTTAAATCAAGTTTAAAATACTTGAATCAAGCTTTCTTTTTTGTTACTTCTATATAGCAGACATTTAAATCAGATATGGATTCGTGATTAAATCAAGAAAAAGTAAACTTAAAACAAACACTGAGATCTGAGATCACTTTGATCCAACAAAGGTTCAAATCGGGCTAAAATCAACACATTTGTACATACTTGATTCAAGTATTTATTACTCGGTTGAAGTAAAACCGTTTTTACCGAACTATTGTAACCGGAATGGATTGATTTAAGTACGAATTTCTCTATTTCGTTTTTGAGTGTAAAAATAGTTTTTTCAGTAATTTTTCTCATCATGTAAATTTTTTTCTCTCAGTGCAGAGAAATTAAGTATAGAAATAATTCTATTTAACTTTTTCAATCGCTACCGTCACATTCAAGCATTTTTATATACACAAACACATACTCACACACAGACACATATATACATACATCTACTTACCATTTAATGTTGAATTTAATGTATCCGATGATGATGCTGTTATTGTTGTTGCTGTTGTATTATTAGATAATGTGGTATTGGCATCATTTGTATGTCTTATTGCTGTTGTTGTTCCACTTGCAGTTAAAAAGTCTTGACGTTGTTCAATTATGGAATTAATTGAATGTTGTTGTAAAAGTTCTGTACCAACGGTAGCACTAACAGCAGCAGCATGAGCAGCGGCAGCAACCGTTACAGTGTCTGTTGTTAAAGATGTTGGAGATCTCATAGTGTTTGTATTTGTAATTGTTGTTATTATTGGTATTGCGTTTGGTGTTAAAGTTATTGCTGTTGTCGTTGGTGTTGGTGTTTTTGTAGTCGTTGCTGAACTTAATGAAGTATGGCAAGAAGAAGAAGATTCATTTGAATTGAACTGCAAAAAAAAATATGTAAAATAAAGTTGAGAATAATTAAAATAAAATTAATTATAATTTTAAGTGCTTATTTTTTAATAACAAGTGTATTTTCAATGTTTTAATTACATAAGAAAATGGGAAATTAGTTTCATAATGTCAAAATTTCATTACTGTCTTTGGAATAACGTAATTATGACCATCTATTACGTTATTCTAAATGAATGACCCAATAGTTTCTATTAACAACTGTGTATTCTCTGTATACTCTTAAGAACAACTTCTTCTTTGTACTTCTTTGTACAGTCATACATAAGTTTACAATGTGTAATTGGGACAACCGCTGAACACAATCAACATTAAGAAAATTGGAAAATCCACACACAAAATCATTTGGATTCATATTGCAAAGATCTCAAGTTTCTTGTTTTTTTAATTTTTTTAATTTTTTAATAATTACAGACTTTTGGGAATTTTTTAGCTCTTAAGTCAAACATCTCCTTTCACGTCTCGTGACTTAGTTTAATTCAAATTGGCCTTCCGATGTAACACTGCACTTATAGTATATAATGAAATGAAAGGAAGAATGAATGAGAATGTATTAATGATTGAGGGGGGTCTTTAAAATAAGACGGATGCTGAAAAACGTTAGAATCTGAGAGTGATTTTAGCCTAAAATTAATTTGACAAAAAAGTTTAAAGACAAGAAATTGGAGAAATTACAGGGCAAATATTTTTATCATTTGCAGTATGAAAAAACAGTAATTTGTTTGACCAGACTCGAAGAAATAATGGATTACATGTAGCATAAACTATTCGGAATATAGAGAATAGAAAGTCAATACTTTGACCCTTCTGGCTTCTTCTTAATTTTACACACGGAACGAAGAAGTTGAAATGGAGCTTGCACAAAACCTCCTACCGGTAAGGTATTTCAAGATCATAAAACAAATAGATATACAAATATTTTAATTAAATTTTTAACAAATAGATTTTTTATTAGTCCATATACCATGACAAAGCAAGTGAGTTTAGCTTTGTGTGGTGTTATGTAGTTGATCTTAATCAACTATTGCACTCTTATTGGTTTTAAGTACTGTTTTGCTTTTTAAATTGATACCCTTAGCGTATACTTAATATAATTGATTAATATAACTTATACGCATCCATATATGTCCTTGGTAAAATGTTTTTATAAAAAATTATTTCAATGAAAAGAACTATGCCTTCAATATGTGACTTGGAATATCTTATTGGAAATAATTTGTTTCTGTGATACCAGCAAATTCTGCATATTATGTGCATATATGCGCCATTCCTAAAAAAATACTCCAGATTTAAAATGGTAAATATTTATTATTACATGAAACAGTTTTCTTCTTTTTAATTTTTAACTAAAATAATGACAATTTCCTTGTTGTTGGTGTTTTTCAAAACAGTTGTAAAATGAAGCAATTTCTTAACACTCTCTTTATTAAAATGTCACAAATTTGTAATAATTTTTACGCCTTTCGTTGCCACAAAGAAGAGAACTAGACAAAAATAAATGAAAACACCAACAATCAAATAACCAAACAAATACAAATACATTTAAACAAATACACAAACATACAGAAGTATACATTAGTGAATAGAAAAATTCAAGTAGACTCTTTCAAGTAAAACGTTGATGAGTTGAAACATATTTTAACAAATACATTTACACATACACATACAAAAACACTTGACGAAAATTTCACATACACATATACACATACAAACATACAGTTACAATAACATGAATTCTTTTAAACATCATTGCAATTTTTAGGAAAAAATACAACAACAACATCAACATCAACTAGACGACTATAAAAGTATTGCAAAAGAGGTAGAGGGAGTGAGAAAGCATAAAAAATAGTTGCTAGAAAAAAGACAACAGCAACAACAACAACTTAAGATGAAACGAACGAACACTTGAATAAAAACGTTTTGGCGCGCAATTAAAAGAGCATCAAGTGTCAGATAAAGTGGCAGTAAAGTACACTTTACAAAATGCCAAATTAGTACAAATATTGTTATCAGCTCTTTACATTTATTTTTATACACACACACATACATACATATATATGTATATATTTAATTCTATTTCTATATATTAATATAAATGTATATAAATATGTATATTTGTTTAATATTCGTGTGCATTTAAATGTATATCTGTGTAAGTGTCTGTGTGTGTTTGTATTTAACACAGAATATAGAGTTCTATAAAATACAAAACACAATTAAACACAAATGGCGTACGGAATTGTTCTTCACAACTCATTATGCCAGATTAACGAAGGAATACAAACAGAATTTTATACAAACAAGTAACATGAAAATACATATACATGTGTATGTGTGTATGTATATATTATGGCAACAAGTTAGGAAACATCCCACATACAAATATATTTTTTTATTTCCTCTCGCTAATAGAACGTATGTATAACTACAGTAGGCCTTTATAATAAATTAAACTCAATTAAATTCCTTAAAAATAGAGGGATACGTAAAATATTTTTCCTATTATTTTATTCTACTTATCCAATTTCGATAACTTTTGGTTTTTTTTGAAAACTAGTGATCGGAATACTTTTCACTTCATATATATCCTAATGTTACATATGGAGTGATAAATGATTAAGGTCACAAGAATGAAGAATTATGAAAATTAGTTTACTTTTTAATATATCTTCTATATATCGCTCATTCGATGGTAGTTAACATTACTAATTTTTAGCTTTTAAGAATATAATAACAGTTCAAGTTTTTATAAATGATTTTCAAGAAATGTGTCTGTGTTAAAAAAATAAAAAAATAAATTACGTCCCATAAATAATGATCTTTATTAGTTATTACTATTTTGCAGAAAATTAACGTGATTCCAATATCTTCAAAAGTAACTTAAGTAGGAGAGGTACCCCCATTCAAATCAAATATTTGAAGAACTATTACGCAGAAATCTTTTAGTTCGGTCAAATCTCAATTGTATAAAAATTGTTTTTTTTTCTAAATCTAGGAAGGAGGAGGAGGTGCACCATGTTAAAGCTAGCAGATAATGTAAACAAGGTAAATATTAATTATCAAAAAAAAAAAAAAACTTTTATAATTTAGAAACAATGACTTCATGACGTATTTTACTGGAAATTTTGTAACGTATAAGTACGAACGTATGAGACGGTTGCTAGATTTTATTAAAATTGAAAGATTGAAAGAAACTAAAATTTAATTATAATTTATCTTTTATAATAAAAAACATTTTTAATTTCTCTAAAAACCTGAAATAAGGAACATTGAAGCGTATAAGTTACATCAGTCCTTTACATTAAGCATACGCTTTAGAGCAGCAAGTGATACAAGTGTAAGATTCGGAAAATAAGGTATATTCAAGAAATTTTGCAAAACAATTTATGCTAAAATAAGTAAGAATGCTATATTAGGATGCCTTCTAGCACATAATTACATGTGGAAAGTAACAAGATCACGTCACATACATATACACATTTACACTCTAATACATTCATATGAATTCACCAAACGCATATAAAAACATTTTCATAACAAAAAATGCATATAATGAAGCCATAAATATTTTATATATGTGGCTGTAGCTATTTTGATCTGATGTTGGTCATTTTAAGTATATTGATAAGTAAATGTAGATGCACCTTATAAACAAATGCTATTTTTAAGTTTCCTTTTTGGTGTGTAAGTTTAAACCGACTATGTAAAACCCTGTAATATGATGAAAGGTTTTAAAATACAGACCTTAGTAGAATTTGATTAAGTTCAATTATTTTTATTAAAAATATTATCATTTTCTTAACGTTTATGAAGAACTAATGCCATTTGAAAAAGAGAAAATATAAATAAATGCTTATAAAATTATGTAAATCGTAAGTGGATAAAATATTATTACAGTTCCATCACTTTTTGATATTTAAGCACTATAAAAAGATTTTTGGAAGTGGGGTCTATATCTTCGATATTCTTGGTATTTTTCTTGGTCTTATAAAACAAAAAATAATTTGTGCCAAATTAAGTTGAAATACTTCATGAGTTATAAACCTCCTTCTGGAAAGATATTTTTATGGTATCTTTGTGAAATATATTGGCGATCATAACCAGTTGTAATATGCAATTGGCTCAAAAAATTATCATTGAAATATTTCTGAAACTGGAATTTGTAAAGTGTTACATATCAGATAAGAAGCACTTTTCTACTAGAAATACAGGGTTAAGAAACAAAAATATTTCACACGATTATAAAATTATATTGTTCGACGCATAACAACCTCTAGGAATCCACTATGCGATTCAAACTTCCATAAGTAACTGAACATATAAATCAATGGATTAAAAAAAACGAAAACAAAAATGACCACCTTACAATATACTTAATAGCCCTATTAAATAGTTTATAAGTTTCAGATTTATCAACATGTAAGTCCTTTTCTGCAACAAAGGGACATTAGCGAAATCCTCTATCTGGTTGACCTACTAAAATTTCGTTTACAGTCTTTTTCAAAGAAAAGTTTTTGAGAGTTAGTAGATTTGCACAGACTTTCGACGGATTCTAAAAATAGGTTAAAAGTTAATTTCTTCTGGAATATCTCTAAAACTATAAGAGATAATCTACACAGGAGTTTAGAAGGTTGTCAAATTTGGTAGGGTTACCGACTATTCTTCAACGATGCTACTCCAAATCAACTTGAAAGAATCTCAGCTCTAAATATGTGAAATTTCATGTAAATATTTTAATAGTTCAAAAGTTATAGAATTATTTCGCAAAACTCGTTCTTCACGCCAGGATTAAAAAAAAACACTCCATTTCTATTTTCAAAGATTCCAAGACGACAAAGAGGTTATTGTGTCTTCTGAAAAATATCGATCATTGCACCGCTATCAAATCTTAACTGAGGTTAATTTTAAAGAACTGTGAGATGAAAAATTTATTCTAAATAGAGAAAAAATGATCAATCTATTTTAGTTATAATCTAGAGATATCATTTATGCAATTTTATGTTATAAAATATTAAATAATGAAAATTAAAAATTTTCCAATAATTGATTATTTAATTTAAGGCCCACTGTATTAAAAATTAATTCTATAAATGTTCACTTAGACAGTTAAACAATTACACAATCTATTTGTTACATTTTTTTATTATCATTATTTTCAAAAAGGATACAAGTAAAAACCAAAACCAAATATCATCACATTAAGCCAGTTTTATGTCTGTCCAAACAATCATCAGTCCGTTTTTCTATTTCTGTACGATTCTCTTTCTCTATATGAAAGTGTATGTATGTGTGTTTGTTTGTTTTTTTTTCTCAATTCCCATTCAATTTTATCTATGAAATTACATGAATCTTTTGGATACGTGCACACGTAAGTGTTTGTTGTTTTTCACTCACTTTTAATGGTTTTTATTGTTGCTCTACATACATATATATATAACTGTTACTATTGTCACGTTGTTATTATAGTTGTTGCTGTTGTTGTATCAGTTAAATTCTTTTTTTTTTGTAGTTGTGGTAGTGGCGTTTGAATGATGTTACTTTTGATAGTGATGATGACAAGTGTTGATGATAGAAAATTGTATTTAAAGCTCTATGTGAGTGTGAAGTAAGTGTGGCTGTGTGATAGTGATTAAATATATGAATGTGTGTGTATGTTTTCTATGAAAAATGAGAGAATAGAGAAATAATGGAATTGAAGTAAAAATGAAATGTCAAATGTAACGATTTCACAGTAAAATATGTTGTATTAATAGTTTTGTTACAGATTTGCGGATAAATTTTTTCATCAGTTTCTCTCACTCTCATCTTTTCATCACTTTCATCAATGACAATTTGATGAACTAATGGGAAAACTTAAGTAGATACTATTTTTAGTTTATTCTTTCTATTTCTAGTTCGTTATATATCTTTAGCTTTTCTTCACAGTTATCTTTATATGTTTTATGTTCATGTTTTTTGTTTTCGTCTCTTAGAAATATTTCAAATGGTTTAGAGGAAAAAAGTGTGAAATGGGGATTATAAATGTTGCGTTTTCAATAACACTTTTATTTTTTATGTATTTTTTGAAATGGTCAGAATCACTTAGAAAATCAAATGCAGTTGTTTTCTTCTTATGACTTATTGTGCAACAATAATACACTCGATGTTTGATGAAGTTGTAGAATAAACGTTTGGTGAAATTGTTAAGTATTTTATAACTTCATATGTTTGTGTGTTGAGTAAAGTTTAACGAAACATATTTTGTAAAGAAATATTTTTTGCATTTAATATATTTGTCACTGAAATGTATAGAAAATATTTAAATTTTACTAAAAGAGGCCCAGTTTAGTTTAGATTTTTATTTGATGTCAAAAATTTATGGAAATCTTCAAATGATTTAGAGAATTAAGAGATTCCGACTTTTCCATACGGAAATACCCAAAATCTCAATTCGTATGAATTAAAATTTTTTCTTCATCATTTAAATGGTCGCATTATCATTACAAGGGCCGTCTGGCAGAAATATTATTTATTTTATATATGTTGTTATATATTAAAAGCACAAAAAAATGAATTTATAAGTGAAAAAATATTGCCACCTTTTTAAAAATTCCAACTCTTTAAGTTCCAACTTTAAATACTAACACGTAAACATATTTTTTGTATTTTATTTCGAAAAAATATTTTGAATCACTGTACGACGTATGATTAAAATTATAATGACTCTCCCCAACATACACTCAATAAATACATTTTCACCATTAAAAAAAAATACAAAAAATTAGATATTTCAACGTACAATTTCAGGGGAAATTAGTTAAACTTATAATTTCGATTTCGATTCCATTACTATTTCATATTTTCAAGTCAACTTCAAGCCTTTAAAGAAAAAAAGGTCTTCAAAATAACTTGTGAAGTTAATCACCTCTAATCCCCTAAATAGAGGAAGCTTTCTACGTATTCGACTGGTTGGTCTTGCAGCAATATATTATCGTTATTTATGCTATTTGTCATTGCTTTGCTCGTTATTATCTCAAGTTCAAAAAAAAAAAAAAGATCTAAGACTAATTCTTCGTAAACCATCAAGACTTGCACAATTAAAACAGATGATGTTATCTAAGATCGAAGTACAAGTGAGATTAGAAGGAATGATCTGGGGGAAAAAAGGAGTCGGAAGTGGAGTTGGAATTCAAATATCATAAAGGGTGAGAAACTCACTTTAAATGTGGAAGCCCATATTAGACCGGGTAATAATGGCTCGATTGAATAGTAGAGGAAAACATATTTATATCACAGTATGAGCAAATTTCAGCTCGTCATTGGTGGATCCCTCTTCTCCACGTAAGGAAAAAGGAGGACTCCAATTTTGATTATGTGATATCATGCCGTTTTAAAAGTATAAGTGAGATAAATTAGACAATTAAGAAGCTAAGAAATTTCAGAGCAGCATGCGAAGATGAAAGTTTTAGGGCTTTACATCACTTCTGTTTAAGAGGAGGAGATGCTACTATCAATTTGGAAGAAAGACATCGTCGTTAATTTACCGAAAAGTTTCCACCTGAAAGATAGTAATAACTGGAGAGAAATAATTCTAATATACAATGAATGCTTCAAAGTAAAATTAAGCAAAAAAAAGAAAAATTTATTGTTGATAGTTGAAAATTCAAATTCAAGTAAGTCGTCATCTTTAAGAAATATGTAGTCGGTATTTATCGATTACTATACTTATACATGTTTTTTGTTATCTTGTTTTATATTTTTGTCATTTCATTTATAAAAATCATTAAAATGCATCAACAACAGATTTTTTAAACTTCCTTTTTTAAAATATTTTAGAAATTTTAAAATTCATCTCTTAAATGAAGTTATAGTTTATCAGTTCACAGTTTGTTAAGTAAATTTTATTATAAAAGAATAAAAAAAAATTCTAAATCTATAAAATTAATACTGTCAATCCGTTTTTTGTGCTTCAATAATAATTTTTAATTCACACTTTTAAAAATGTTCTTTGTATTTTCTTGTTATTGTTTTAGGAGACATAAAACTGGAATTGGAATTGGAAACATGTCGACAATTTTACATACAAAAACGTTTAAATGGATTTCACCAAAAAATTTCTAACAAAACTTTAGATTTTCAATAAAATGAACAAATCTAGTTTATTGCTTACAACCAACACACTCACACATATATAAAATATATGAATATGTATAAACATACACATACACACAAAAGACTAACAATAATAAGAATGAAAAAGATCTTACAAATTGTGTATAAAAGTATGTAAATGTATTTATATCTAAATACCGGAAACAATTTTTATGCCCTCCACCATCACAAGTGGTGAAGAGGGTATGTTAACTTTGTCATTTCGTGTGTAGCGCTAAGAAGGAATACTCTCAGATCCTATAATGTGTATATACATTCTTGCATCAAATCAAAATCTGAGTCGATTTAGCTATATCCGTCTGTTAAACCGTCTGTCTATCTGTCTGTGTGTTGTTGGCAAGCTCACATTTACAATAATTGTCAAAGCTCAATGAAATTTGACCTGACTATAGTCCTGAGAAGTTTCTTACAAAAACACGCAAAATCGATTCAGTATATTAAAAGATATATACTGATATCTGGGAAATTCTCTGAGATTTATGAGTTTGAGAGTGATATTTGGAAGGGTGCTTGTATGGGACCTATAATGTGCCAAATAATACTAGGATCGATCCTTGTATAATTTGGCACATCGTTTTGGAATACAATAAGACTGAGTGGACATTTGCATGGGATCTATATGAAATAATGGGCCGATCATAACCAATTTCAATAGGTATTGTCCCTGGACCAAAATAATAGTATCTGTACTTTGCGAACAAACTTTACATGGACAGTCAGTCGGAAGGACGGACATGCTAAAATAGATTCAAAAGTGATTCCGAGTCGAATGTTAGGTAGGACTATTTTTCTGCTCGTTACAAACATCTGCACAAACGCATAATAAAATAAACTTGTATATATTGCATACGTCTGTGAGTGTATGTGTGAATATGTCTGTACGAAATATAACATTTTTTTCACCCTCATTTGTAGTGGAGTGTATTGAAGATTCGGCATAGCCGAATATAGCATTCTTACTTGTTTGTATTTATTTTATTGTATTTGAATAGTGTATGTATATGTGTATGTATGTGTGTGCGTATGTTTGTGTTTAACTTCTAGAGTGAATATCTAATCATACAATTTAATATTATTTTATTTTTTATCTGTTTATTGTTGTTATAACAACAAAAAGAGCAAAAAAAATGATACGATACAACAATGAAAAAAGATTATAGTCTATTATCTGTAACACATACCGGGACGTATAATATGGCGACCAATAAAGGATTCAGTTTAGTTATTTTTTTTTTTGTTTAGTTTGTCACAAGAAAACGAGAGAAAATTCTTTCACATGTTTAACTTTGAAATTGTGATGAAACATGAAAACATTTTTAAAATCTTTTTACATAAAATTTCATGCTAAATATAAAACTAACAAGGAAATTTATAAAATGAGATAAAACTGAAAGATGCAACTAACTATTTTTAGTTTTTAGTTTTTTCCTTCGTTTATCCTTTTGGAAAAAATTGAATTGAATAAAAATTGCCTGTTTTAAAATAAAGTACATTTACATGGATTTGTTTGGGTGTATGAGTGTGGTGTTTTTGTTTGTACTTTTTGGTGACATTTAACGGCCAATCAATAAGTTTCGTTGTGAAACTTATCTTCCTAACAGGGTGCTCTAAAAAAGAATGTTATTAGGATCATTATCATATTTTCAAGTTCATTTATTTTGTGATGCACTGTATTCCAAAAATGTTTTAGTATTTAAGGTTTTCTCGGACTTTTTTCGTAAATAATTACACGATTTTTTTGTATCAAGTCGAAGATTTTTCAAAATCAAATATTTTGAATTTAACCTAAATGTACTGAAATCGCAAAACCTGAATTTCTAAACAGGATTTAGTTTTTAAAGAGGTTTTAGTTTTGGAAATCACGAAGTGTTCGATTATTATAGATTATTTTGTTAAACTCATAAAGGTCCTTAATATAAAGCGATTTTAATAAAATTTGACAGAAATAAGTCTTTTGGTATACTAAAACCGATGTGCCAAATCGGATCCAATGTTTCTTATAGGTCCCATACAAGTAAAAATAATTGGTCAAATTAAGATAAAAATGAACAAAAAATTAAAAGGCACAATTATACGAGCGTCGGTCCATAATTTTATGTAGCTTCAATTTAACTCCTCACAAAAATTCATTTTAATACACATAAATTTCACATAAATGTTAGTTTCACAATAATCTACTGCACACTTTAGAATAAATCAGAAAATAAAATTATACGAGGGTCGTTCTCTTCTCATAACTACCATTTATGGTCAACATTGTGGTGAGGGGTATTACATAATCGGATTTGACCGACTCTAATATTCTTACTTCTTTTATTTTACAGTTTATAAATCTGGAATATGGAGGCGTATGAGTTATGTTAATCACTTTTATTAAGTACACAATATTTTATGCTAAATATATTCAAGATTTATAAGATTTATTTTTATAAGAGATTTATATTTATGACAGATTACCTAAAAGAATTCTGACTTCGAGTTGATACTAATATGGAAGGTATTATAGGTATATCTGGGATTTCGACTTAGGAACTGACTTTTTTATCATTTCTTTCAAACTGTTCATCTAATACAATATAGAAGTCGGTGATATTTTTTGCGAACTTCATATGAGAATGAATAACTGTACACGCTAAAGTGCTTTTTGATAGATAAAAATTTTTCATACTCTAATATGAAGATGTTCTTATAACTCCCATAGAAGATTCCGAATCATATTTGACTGGATGATATTTCGGCAGAGCCTAATAATATAATTTTAGCATTTCTTCATAAGAAAACTATAAAACATTAGTTTTATAGAATATATGATATTCTTATTTATCATCAATATGGTTAGGGTTTCTCAACCGGGAAAAGAGAAACCCTAACTATAGTACATAAATATGTTTATACATAAATACACCATCACATTTGAAATAACTATGTAAATTTAAAATTATACTTATAAATATTTATATTTATATGTATGTATGTATGTATGTAAGTTTTTTCTCTTTCATGTTATTGTCCACATGTTAAAAGTTCATGTCGGCCGTCAAATCGATGAACGTGTAATAAATGTAAAATTTTAATGTTATGATTTTGTAAACGACTTAAGTCGTTTTACTTTTTCCTGAAACTTGTAAAGTTTTTTCTTTCTTCCTTTTTTCTATTCAATATTTCAAAATTAGTCAACTAAAGTTCTTTTTCTAAGTGAAATTAGAGATCATGTAAAGGATTTAGATAAAGTTTTTCTTATTGAACATTATTGGAATTTATTGCAAACGATTACACAAACAATTTAAAGATTAAAAATAAATAAAAGGAAATAAATTGGATTTTAAGAAAATTTACTATTAAAGTTCTTTTTATTAAATTTACACTTAATACAAGTTAATATCCTTATTCTATTAGACAATCGTGTCGTATTGTCTGAGATAGAAATGTAGTCGAATTTATGATTGTCTTTTTTGTTTGGTTTATATATTTATTTGAAAAAAATTTTATATTCTAGAATCAAATCAAATTTGTCTGTCTGTCTATTGGTAACAGTCTTATGCCTAGAACAATTGTATGAATTCAATAAAATTTGTACAGATTATTTGTTGTTTTCCTAAGCAGTTTCCTATTTAAAATAGGTATATCGATTCGAAAAGTAACTGGATTTAGATGTTCACAATATACATCAATGCATGCTGTATCATTATGAAAATCATCGAAATCGGATTTATAAAAAAGTAGTCAAAAATATACAAAATGTTTATCCAATAAACTTGATGCACCATTTGTGCGTTTTGGTTGGATCATGTAAGGAAATTATCTTAAATAATCCTTGTCTGGGTTTAAATTGTTATAGCAAAGGAATAATGTCGTATGTTATATAGTTAGTTAGTGCCAAGGACAGTATCCTGCAGGCATCTAACTTGAGTCCATATATATTTGACCTCATTTGCCACCATAAAAGAAAACATTCACATTACAAAGATCACCTACTTTAAGAGCAGAGTTTCCAAGTTCTACAGTGACGCGTTAAGTGAAAAAGTGCCTCTTCCTCTATTGTGGACAAGACCCATCTTTGTTGTATTGGCTACCATAACACAGTGTTCATTTATGATAGACACCAAAGGTCTAAGTTGCTTTCTATTGAACGCGGATAGTTGGCTCGTCTTCAAATGTTATCCATATCATCCTCGCCTCCTTTTAATATATGCCAGAAGCAGCATTGATATATGTCTTGCTAGAATATTTGCAATATTTTTCTTGAAACAATGTGTTCAGTAATCCAAATCAGCCTATCCACCGAATTTCTCGCTATTTGGTTCAAAAATATCTGGCATACAGTCGGTAATATCAAAGTTATATACCTGAGCCAATTCAATAACTTCTAATTGTAGAGATGTCCGACTATAGTATATTACAGTAGTGCTTTCGGCTGAAGAATACTTAAACACCTAAATCTATAGTGAAATCTTCCATGCCGATTGCAAACATCGCTATATACCCTATATATCCTAGCGTTAGAGAGCCGACGTCATTCCACTCACATCAGAAAATGTCACCGAAAATCTCCTCTCGAAACTGGTTTCAAAATTCAATAGTCGTTTAGTCCCAACTTAATTGCGGAGTGATTCAGTATGCGAGAATGTCCGTAATCCTTTTCGACCACGGATTATCAGCAAATAGCCTCATAACACAATCAAAGGCAGCCCGATGACATATGAGGTCCAGAGGCGTTCAAATTTTTTAGTCTCGTTTCAAGAAAGCTTGCTATCTGGTTCAGAAGGCTTAGAATACGCAGTGCTATTTCTAAAAGGTGAGAAATAATTTCCAAGTTTTTGAACGAAACCGTTCAAAACGACTGAGAAAATCCTTCAGATAATATTCCAGAGAAGTGAGGACAGAACACTCCTTTTGAAGTACCTCTACTTAGCGATCTTACAGC
Organism: Cochliomyia hominivorax; assembly: GCA_004302925.2. NCBI lineage: Eukaryota > Metazoa > Arthropoda > Insecta > Diptera > Calliphoridae > Cochliomyia > Cochliomyia hominivorax. Next base: position 58,387,126 of record PYHX02000467.1, read on the forward strand.
AGTATTCATCCAAACGTGGCATTATGACTTATAAGACCACAATACCCATTCTCAACGTTCTGCATGCTTGACACAAAAAAGTCTGATACATAGTGTTTGAGGAATAACAAGCAATAATAATCCTCAAAGCATTAAATGTTACAAATTGATATTTGATCTACCAAGACAGAGTCCGAAAGTCAGTGACAGATGATAATAGAAAATATCCAAAACAAATCGATAAGAAAGACAGAAGTAACTGAAACACTTTTAAATTTTTAATGGAGATTGAATGTCGTACGACTCAATCGATTGCATTTGAATCCAATACTTGTTTATTAACAAGCATATCTCTCCCACTAAATAGTTTATTTAAAATATCATCATGTTTGCGGATTTGACATCTTAAGAATTTCTTTATTATTAAAATATCATAAATAGATTTCTTTCTTTCTTCAAAAGTTGTTTTTATTCAAGGTGAAGGTACGAGTTCTATTTGAGAACGTGAATGAGAGAACATAACAAACAATAAAAACAGCAGCGCCATTATTTTTATTATAAGTATAACTATTACTGGAATTATTGTGATTATTTTTAGTTACTTTTTTAAAAGCTCCAGTAAATTGCCATTATAAAAGAGCAAAAGTAAATACTGACTTGCCACTATTAAATACTTATTTTCATACATACATACTCTACATACTCCTTTTGGTAGCTAACAATCTTGACAATGTATAACGTTTCACTCACTCTTCGGTTGACTGAGTACAAACATAAAAACGATACAAAAGAAACAACTAAACGGTGAAATCTTATGGTGGATTTTTAGTTGCTTGTTGCCCTTTCCAAATTGTACCATATTTTTTATTATTTCTCTTAGCTAAAGGTAATGATGCAAATTATAGAAATAAATGAAAAAGAAAAAAATGCAAAGAAAGGAAGACTCTAGACTCTAAACTCCCTATTAGAATGAGAAGAGATGAGATGTTGCTGATGAACATGAAAATAATTCAAAATTTGAATATTGTGTGGGTACGAGTCTTCCTCTTCTAGTAGTTTGAGTATGGATTAGAGTAGACCTTAAAGAACAAGGAAATGTCACGCGACAAATCAAATGACAATGACAAAAAAGAAAATAATAAAATTGTGAAAAATAAAGAAATGTCTAAAAAGGAAGAAAAAACATGTTCCATGCGACAGCTAAAAGCACTGACTGACTAATAGTCATGAATTGAAAAAAAGAATGAATGAAAAAAGAAGGAACGAATTATGCCCTTTAGCCACATCATTAAACCAAATGTCGAATACAAACAAAATAATAATAAAATAAAATCTATATGAAGAAAAAATAAAAAAAATAAAGAAAATATAATGGAAAATCCATAGATTTTCTATGCAATTTAATATATTTATGAGGTTCTTTTCCTTTTTGTAGAAATACATTCGATTGCATAAGTTTAGTTAATGTTTGAAGGAAGACATTAAATGTTAATGCAGTTTTGGTTAAATTAAACTTTTTTAAGAGTACAATAAAATATCAATCAACATTTTTAAATTTCAATTTTAATAATTTTAAAAATACGAATATTATAGATTCACATAAAGAGTGAGATCGAAAAATTCTTAACAAACATGTATATCTCGATAAGAACGAAACCACTAAACTTACAGTTTTTATGTTTTTTTTTTACTTGACGGAAATTATTATTACAATTTGCAAAAACAATTAAAGTTTTAATCGCTATTGATGAAGTTTTGAACCTTTTTCAGAAACTCTTCTATTGATCAAACCATCATTTTCATTTCCGTTTAAAATTTACCACACCTTTTTTGTGCTCTTCAGTTCTCGTTTAACAAGAGCCCAATATCTCTCCATTAGCGTTCGTACAAATACCACAAGTGCTTGTTAACCATAGTGTCCTGTCACTAGTCAAGCCAAAAATAAGTGGGCATATTATGAAGTCTTATGGAAGCATCAATTTTTTGTAAAAATTCCTTGATGAAAATTTCGTAATTTATAGAGACCGTTGCAACAAATGATTGGCCATACCAAGAAATGTTTGAGACATTTTGACTGCTTTTGCTCAGGATTCCCTCGAGCATAAGCAACATAAAATTTTTAACCAAGAAATTGCGAAAAATCTGCATCCATCATGCAGCAGTAATAGTTTTTTAGAAAACTTTAATTCAATTTCTGTGCTCTTTTTTGGTCTCTAAATGTTTAACAGCGTTCTTTTTAAGTACTTTTAGAGTCTTTTATGTTCTTAAACCCGCATTAGCTCTGAGCACAGAGCTAACAACGCTACTTTCCTACCGGGTGTGTTGAAAGCTCTTTTAAAATGCTTTCCGATTTTTTTCGCTCATGTGGATCAACATTTCTACATATCAAATAATTCGAACATTGAAATTATTCGAAACCGGTCGGTTTTCTGAAATGCCAACAACCGGTTTCCGGTTTCGGTTTTGAATACACCAATAACTTATATGATTTACAAAGGTAACTTGATTAAAAAAATATCGAATAATACTTCAATTAAAAATCTGGATTATTTAATTAATGTACAAATGTCAAAATCAGTTATCAATATATAAATGAGACTGAAAATAAATTTCAAATGGTAAAACTAAAAATTTAATTAATTAATTAACTTCTACATAAGAAATTATTGAAAACAATTTCAAAATATTATAGACTCCTTTCAGTTACTTGTTGGGAATGTAAATAGCAGCCCAAAAACTCGCAACTCGACTTAATTCCGAGCAAATAGGACAAAAGGTACAGAGCTTCGTTGTCATAGTCGCTAACTTGGACCTCCCAACACTGCTCATTGGAGCAATGTCATAATAGCAAAAAATTCCCAAAATTTTGACTTAACATCAGTACTATTATCTGGTAAATTTTAGTGACGGTACCATTCATACGATATCAAAAAAATATGTAATGCTTATTATACAATTATTAATTATTACCAGAAATAATGAATTTTTCGAGTTGCCCATCGGAAGTTGTTTATTTTAAATTGCAAATTTTGTAATGGATTTTTTTTTGTTAAAACCATCTTGCAGCAAATAAGCGATATCATGCAAATAATTATTGCCAAATAAATAAATTTGTTAAAATAAGAATATCACCTTTACTTCTGAATAATTTATATAGTCAATTCCTCATCAACAAATCAACAGTAATTTTGGCATGTAGGATTTCACTTTGGTTCAATAACACCTGGCTTCAATACAAATATCACAATTGATTACCATTTTACTATTTTTACATTTAAAATTGATTTTTCTCTACCATTTTTGTAATTATGGTCCCAAGAAACTTGTACACTTTCCTTCTTAATACTCTTATTAAGGATCATTGCAATAAATATTTTGAAAAAGATTAGAGATATAATATCACGATATCATGTTAACACCTAAACTCTACAAATTATTTGATATTTTTTTCTACCAGATAAACATAATAATAGAAGAGTGTGTGGCATTATAACTTTTAAAGTTTGTGGCTCCATGGACAGTGTTACCTTGAACATACAGTGTTACCTTGAACATACAATTTTTAAACATGTTTTGTTCAGACTGAGATTTAGGGTATTTTCATATTGGGATTCATACTTTGGTTTAGAAAAACAATTTAAATTAGATTTCCTCTAGTAAAGTTAAGTTATTTTCCATACAATTAATAATTGATTATAAAATAAATATGAATTATTTGTTTTATTGAATAAATTATATATTAAATTGTTATGATTTATATAAAAAAAAACTGACCGTTCAAAAATAAAGAAAATTATTTAAGAAAAATATTTTGAAGATAAACACGATATTTGATGGATACAATTTTTTTCTGAATTGTTGATGTCATTGGAGAAGAATAGAAAGTTTCTGGTCATATTTACAGAACCAAAATCAGGTATGCGGCTTAATTTCGCATATGTTGCAATTTTCGTCTTGCCCTTTTGTGCTCCCTCCAGAATTTTTCATAAGAAAACTAAATGCGATTAAGCAAATTTAGCGATTTGAGCTCCAGCATCGTTGTGATGATGTCAAAAATTTGGGAAACACAAACAAATAATATTTCTAATGTTGCCTCTAAAAGGGTTAATATGTATAACTTGATTATGAACAATAAGTTTCACGTCTCCGGATATCAGTTGTTTCGTAAGTTTTTATAAGTCTTCTATTTTTGGAACGCAATGGAGATGTTTGGTAAGTTAAATAATTTTTCAAAGTTGAATGTGTAAGAATAAATATTTTATTACTATTTCGGACAGTTTTGGTAATAATAATAATAATAATAATAATAATAATAATAATAATAATAATAATAATAATAAATGATATAAGCAATTTCGTAATTGATTTAAATTTTTTCTCTGTATATTTAGCCCGCTAACAAAGAAACAGAATTTATTTTGATTTGATATCTCTGCAATTATAGAAGATGAGACATGTTAGTGTATTTTTATAGAAATCTACGAGGAGTATCTATATACAAAATTTCTTTTGTGTCAATTTATTTATAAATTTTTGGCGAAGTTTAAAAAAGTCAACATACCAAAAGTGGTAAATTTTAGAGGGTCTTTTAGAGGGCTGACTACGTCCCTAACGAATATTCCTACGAATCAACTTGAAACACCATTAGTTTTTTGAGATATCCTTGATAGTTTAAAAGTTACAGAATTATTTAAAAATATGATCACTGAATTTTACTATTTAATCAAAATTTACTAAAGTTTCAATATTAATTTTTTTCAAGAAATTCTACAATCAAATTACATTCATCTCTTTTAAAATTAAAATTGCACTCAAAAATATTTTATTAATAAAATTATTTGGCTTCATTTTCATTATTCATATTTTGTGATGACTTTTCTTAATGAAAAAAATTTTCCAATTTCCCTAATGAAAGCAAAATAATCATATTATTTGATTCAGTTTTTAAAATATTTGATTTTTCGCTTTAAAAATAAAAATCTTAAGAAAGAGTCTTGTTGTTTCATTTAAAATCATTTATTTTACTTTAAGTACAAACTTTTCACACAAACAAACATAAATTTTGATTCACTTACGCAAAAAATATTAAAAAAAGGACTATAGAAAATCCCAGTTTTTTGTATAAAAATTAAAAGTAACCTCCAGTCTTATTCAATCATTTCAGCCAAATCTTTTTATTTGAAAACAGAAAAAAATAACCTACAACTACACATACACACATATACACTTACACATATAGCGATTTTACAGGGCCGAGGCAGAAAATGAACATTGAGATTCTTTTTTCAAGCAGACAGCAAAAATTGAAGGCTATTTTGGTTTCTTTTTTCTATTTTATTTTTCATTTTGTTGTAAGAAAAACTACAAAATGAAAATAATATGAAAATTGGTCTGTTTCCATTATAGAATTGTATTATTTTCAGTTTTTCTTAAAGTTTTTTACTTTTTTTAATTTTTTTCAGTTGTTTTTTCTATAGTTTGCCGGCATAAAGTTTTTCTTATTTTAACACACATTTAAAAAGCAAAATACATACATACACACATATACAACTACGATTATACAATGCCATACACACACACACCCTCTTGTTGTTACTTTTTTTTACAATAAACTTACAATTCGCAGTTTCCGTCCGTTATCATTTAATACACTGTTTATTTTTTGTGTGAGTTGTTGTTGTTGTTTTTTGTTTCTGCTACGTTTTTGTTATTGCTGTTGTATGCAGTAATTCTAGACATAAAAGTGCACCGTACGACGGAAATGTAAAAATAGTAACTGAGGAAGCAGGAATGACAAACTTTGTATACAATTGTAACTTTTTTTACTCAGTGCAATACAAACGTGAAATGAAAGTGTTGTTGTTGTAAAGAAATGAGAGGAAATATTTTATAAAATTCTTTTGAGGTCTGGATCGGAGTTGTTTAAGATTACAAATTAAATCATTTACGACTCCATGACGTATATTGTTTAAAAATTCTTAATTATGTCCATTCGCCTCCTCCTGGAACCCACTAAGTTTGGTAAGAGAATGTTGATTTTATAATTTTTAATCGAAGTATTGAAACAATTATTAATATATTAAAAATTCCTTAAATTCCCAAAAACATGAAGAAAATTTCCGAAAATGGAATTTCAAATCTGGAAACAGTTGTTATTAAATGATTAGAAACACAAAGCCGTTTTTAAAACTGCATTCTATTTTAAAATTCTGACTTTTAAGAACTTGCGTTCGTATATATAAGATTATAGCGGTCATATAAATCTATAAAGAAAACATTTTAGGGGCCATATTGAGCCCGCCAAATTAAAAAAACAAAGATTAAATTGTTTAAAACTTGTTTTTATATTGAATATCTCTATATTAAAAATTTTCTTGTCTCATATCATAAAGGATTTTTGTCGAATTTTCCACAACCAAAGGTATTCGAGATGTCCAATTTAGAACTTTCACCCATTTCCCTCTAGCTGGGTTTAAAAGTTACAGTATTATTTCGAAATAATTATATGTGCACAGTGGTCTATGTATACTGTTTAACAGTATAATAAATATATTTTAAATATGTATACGTAACATAAATAAAAAATATCACTCATACGCAAGTTTTTATATTTAATATAATAATGACATTTGATATACCATTAATACTAAAAGATCGGCAGATAGTTTTAAAAAATTATTTTTTTATTTTTGAGATTTGATGGAGGAACTAAAAAACGAGCATTTTTTTAAAATGGAGATGTAAAAAATAAAGCTCCTAAAATATAATTAAAAAAATAGATCTTAAAATCCTAATATTGCATAGTGTGGCAGAAACGATGTTTTTGTTTTGGAAATAAATATGTAACGATAGAGGAGTAGTGCAGCATTATAAATTTGAAAAATCATGAACGAAATCAAGGGAGCTTCAAAAGGGTATCCCAGATATCGAGTTTTTTGACTGCTTGCCAGATTTTTATCCCTCTTAGACTTCATAAAGAATATATATTCTAGCATCAATTCAAAATGTAGGTCAATTTAGCTGTATCCGTTTATCTGCCTTTTGTCTGCTTCTTGGTTAAATTGATAGTAAATGACAGAGGTCATTTCAATTTGGCTTAAATATTGGTTATTATACTAAGAAGTTTCCTAATTAAATATTGCAAAATCAGTTGAGTAGAACAAAAATTATAGACCGATATCTGAGACAACCACCTTAAATTGAAGTATTTAAACAACGATTATGACTAAAAGGCTTATTAAATTTTCATGAAATTTTGCGCTCTGATATTACGTTTAGTAAAAAACGTTATAATATTTTTGGATAGGACATGGGCATTACCATGCCTTACTAACGAAACACTTAATATCGCATATATTCATAACAAATACAGGTAAATTGGAACATGAATAGAGCTTTGATAATAAATTATTGTAACTTTAAAAAATTTCGGATAAAGCACGATGGAGAAGTATCTCCTAACAAACGAAATTTTATATATCCCATATATCTCAAACTTTTAAAACAAAATATTATATAGACAAAATATTAAAGACGAACCAAAATTTGTATAGAACACGTGTGAGTGATATCCCCATTACAAACAAACTTTTTGGGGCATCAATGAAGTAATAAAAGCAAAATCATTTATAACTTGATAATGCGGGATGATATTACAGATAGAGCATTATTGATTGTTTTATGTTTGAAATATTCCAAATTCAAGTTTTTATATTTTTTGACTTAAAAAAGTGTGTTATCTTCCACAACAGCATTCGGTAGGTAATACTTCAAATCCCTTCTGTATCCAAAATCATAAGAATTGGATTACGCCACAGAGAAAAAAATATGGAGAGGCAACATGTTATGGTTGGTCTCCAATATAATATTTGGAAAGAACCAACACAATATGGTTGTTCAGCAACAAGTATGGTTGCGATACAACAAAATATGGTTATCCCATCAACTTATTATGGTTCTGAAAGCTTTACCATAATGTTTGTTGTTTACCATAATGTGTTTGTGTTACAACAAAATATGATTGACCCACAACCATGTTATGGTTACACTGCATAGAACTTGTTTGGACATTCCAAAATACGTTTATTTTCTTTAAATGCGAATATCTGATATTAATAGTTTTCTTATCGCAATTTGTTAATTAATTTTATTTATTTACGCTGACTCACAGGTAACGCCAACATTAGACAGAATAAACAGATATGAAAACGTCGCCATGTTGAACTGCTGACAATTTTATGGTCATCAGAATAAATTGAAAATAACATTTTGATACAATCAACAATAATATGCTGGTCAGTTGAACATATTCCTAAACATATTGAAACCAATATATATTATTGTTAATTCATTGATAATAATTTTATTGCAGCAACAAAATTATTTTCAAAATAAATTTCAATCAAAAATTTAAATGTTGGCGATAAAAATAATTGCTTACTATGAAAATAGAAGTGTTGCGATGAATATTTTGGAACCAAGAAGATTTCCACATTAACCAAATAAAAAAAATCATTTTAAACACATAATTCGATATTACTTTAGCGATTAAAAACGAATAACTACAATGACAAATGTTTACCCCGAAATATACCATAATTGATATAATTGATATAAAATTGAGACATTATGAACTTGTATACCCAACGTTTATTTCTACAAAAATGTCTAAATGTGACAAAAATCTGTCTATTGCACTTATAATTCAAGAGAGTTTAATTAGTGAAATAAAAATAATAAAATTTTAAACTTCCATGCAGTTTATAAGACAGAAATATAAAAAACCCCATAAGGATGTCGGAATATGAATTAAGTGCGTGCGATGTAAGTTTAAGATTTTTTATTGCAAAATAGAATTATAATTTATAACATGAAAGAGTACTAAATTCGGTTATGCCGAATCTTCAACACCCTCCACCACAAATGCTTGTCAAGTAAACATGTTATGTTTCGTACTCTCATATACACTCACTTACATATACAGTTACAAACGTATACAATATAAAAAAGTTCTTCTGAAATATAACAGAGTAACATAAAATTAGAAATATTTTTGGTTATAAATTTTTTTCTACTGAACCGATTTTGATAATTTTTTTCATATTATGGAAGTATTTCGGTCGATTTATAATTAACAATTTCTCGGATGATCTTCGCTATATATTCGTCTATAGCTTTTAATATACTAAGCCAATTTAAATAGGTAGTTTCTCAGGACTATAACAAATACTAACGCCAAATTTTAATTGAGCTTTGTTATTTATTAAGGATGTGAGCGTTTCAACAACAGGAAGCCGGACAGTCATAGCTAAATCGACTCAGATTTTGATTTGATGTAAGATGATTCCTTCTTAGCGTTACAAACGGAATGATAACCACCATTTGCGGTGGTGAGGGTATAAAAAAGAGCATCTACATCTACACACTTTCACGATTGTTATCAATTCTACAATAAATGGCGACGATCGCAATTATGATGATGTTGTTGTGAATAAATATTTGGGGGGGTTATTTTTATAGTTGTTGACTTGGGGAGATTGCAATATCGACAAGGCAGAAAAAGTACAAGTTACATAGAAAAGAAATAAATATATAGAACCTACAAAAAATATATATAAATAACTATAAAATTGTGTGTAGGTTGTATTTGTTAAATCTGTTGTTGTTGGTGTTTTTATAATAATTTATTTAGTTGTTGTTATTGTTAGTATTTATTTAAAACTGCATTCAATGAATGACGTTTGTTATGAATACAACGAACATTTATATAAATAACATATGTGTGTATGTAGATTTCATTATTATTTCCTATAAATATTTCTTTGCCTCCGTTACTTTGCTCCATCTCACTCACTCAGTCTCTCTCTTTCCCTTTCTGTATTGTTGTTATTAAAGACATTGCAAAAGGTTTGAATTTGTTTTACTAGTTGAGTTTTATCTTATATTTTTCATATTTTTCATATTTATTCAGTGCTTATTGTAAAATAAAAACGGTATCAGTCCGTCTGTCGACACGCTCGTCCGTCTATTTACTCACTCATTTAACGGAAATTCATGTTAACTGTGAGGGGAGCAAAAAAAGAAATGTGAAAATGTACAAAACTCGGAAATGTTGCCGTTGAAACACAAATGTCTACTGCCTGTTGTTTCACATCCCTTAAGAGTGAGAGAGAATTGTTTTTTTTTTGTTGTTTGTGTTTTGTTATAAACATGTGGAGTTAAATCTAAAGTATGTACGTTTCAAACTTTTTTCTTGTTGTATATTTTAGTTGGCGTATGTAAGTTTATGTGCGTGTTAGTGTGTGTGTGGGATTTGTGAAAATATGTTCCTTTTCACAAACTGTTCAGACTGTTGCTGAAGTTTTATATGCCTGAGCATGTTGCGTTTTTATTTTCTATATATATTTATTAATGTATGTGTGTTTATGTTTTGTTTGTAGGAAAAATCTTTGTTCCAAGCTTTTTGCTGCATTCTAACTTACATAATATGCTTTACTTGTAAGCACTGTGGAACAATATAGAACAAATTTTATTATTTTGGTTAAACGTTTAGTACAAAATCCTTATTTTCTAAAAGTGTAAATCATTTTAACGTTTTAATTTTTTTGTCGTCTTTAGTTTCCAAGAAAAACTGTTTAAAAACCTTGTCACAGTTGCCAAACTGGGTCCTACATGAACTAGAACGGAGAGACGTACAAAATTTCGTATGTCGAAAATGCTGATTTACCTCTACAAAAATAAATCCTTTTGCTTCGAATTACTGTTACCTGAGTAAAACATTTTAGAATACTATAATGAACTATTTCAAATGTTTAATACCCTCCACCATGATCGATTAAGAAATAATTGCGGAACGTATTTAAGATATAGCGGGTGTAAAACTGAACTACTGAACCGTTGTTGCCGGTTTTTAATATGAACATTTTTAGGTTAATGACTTGATTTAATGCAAGAATATATATGCTTCTTGGGGTCTTAGATGACATTACACTCGGAATGAAAAACTTAAATACCGTCGTCTTCACTTGTAGTGATGAAGAGAATAAAAATGATACATTGCGATAGTTATATACGCGCTGTAACCAAATGACCATGGTGCCAAAGTGCTGCTTAATATTACGCTGGACCATTTCTATGTTTTGTATTATGAACTATTGAAATCGGCTTTGATGATAACAGAGTATCTGTAACTAGATCATTGATTCATTTCAACGGAACAATGATCTAAAAACTAACCGAATTTTCGACCAGACTTAAGTAAATTTTTTTAATTATGAAAACGCTTAAACACATGTTAAAAGATTAGTAAAAAATGGAAGTGTGAGACGTTTAAAAGACAGACGTCTTTTCATCTGTCTATCTGTTGTGAACACTCTAAAGATTTCAATTTCCTAGATAATATTTTTTTTAATTTGAAAAATTATTGAAAGCATTTTAATCTCTCATTTACTTTAGCCTTCTTTTAACGAGATTAAATGCCAAGAAAGAAAAATCTTGGAGGAATTCAGATCTTCTGTCCTTAAGGAAAACAATTAGGTAATGATTTATTAAGACAAAGAAAGATGGTGAGAATGATTCATGCACCAATTTTAGGAAAATTGGTGCATTTTAGGAAAAATTGCATGTGGACCTATAAAAAAGAGGGAGGGGAAAAACCAAAAGGTTTACATAAGAAATGAAGACTATGAAGTTTACTTCGAGGTTTAAAAATTGTCCTTCGAAACAAGACTATTTAATAACATCGCAAAAAGATTGGACTTAAAGCACCGAAGGAACACAAAAAACTTTTGTTGCAACGAATTTCTGTGGATGCACTTTTAATGAACGACCTGATGAGGTTCATTGGAACAATGAAAAAGAAAATTCATTTTATATAAAGAGTATTATTACACATTACTCCTTAAAATGGGCTAGGAATTCTTTTGTATCATTAAAATCAACAGATATGAATGGAATATACCAACAACTTATACATGAGGAAATCGATGTTATTAAAAATGACTTAATTAGGATATTCAATTTTTGTCTTGAAAGGATTTGTCTAAATCTTGTCAAAGGATCAAGGTAGGTTTTATACCGAATGACAGTGGTGCTCTATTGATTTCTTAGAATTAAATCTGAATGGACTTGTGTGAAAATTATCATAATGATAGCAGAGGAGTGTGGTAGTGGAACCAAGTAACTCAAACATTAAATTTTTTTGATCGTATGCCAAATTTGGTTTTTCATTAAATTTCAAAACAATTTTTACTGCATTATAGCCCTTGATGGACTTCCTAAAAAACAAGCTTACGTGTGATATTTATCTTTTTTATTGTTTCGGCATTTTCATTTTTAACTTTAATAATTTTATAAAATCATAAGTTAGTTTTTTTAATATAAATCAGAATATATATCATTCATATCATATCAACTGAGATAATTTTTAATGAAAAATCCCTTCACTAACTTTCATCTAAAATATACTTTTCGGGTCAACATTACCTGAATTACATTTAAGACAGATATCTCCTATCAATAGTTACATCTTTAAAAAAATTCATTCGACCCTACTGTGCGAAGGCTGGTAAGATTCAATATTTTCTTTAATTAATTATTGACTTTATATAGTAAGTGGTTGCCACACGTAATGTATGGAGGCCGATTGTTAATTAAGAGATTCGAGTGAATTACTATACCCTGGTGACCGTCTTGTCTCGCAGTTTAAGAGCATTGAAAATCATAGTTAATGTAGCCCCCTCTGATATTCATATAAAAGAGACTTGTTTAGCCTATAAAGTTCGATGATAAGGAATTGGGACCATATCATTGCAAGTCACACCATTTCATAATTATGGACATCAGGTTCTATATGAATAGAAACCGAGTGACCTCAGAACGCGAACATCAGGTTCTATATGAATAGAAACCGAGTGACTTTGGAACTCGATTTGGCAAGTCAAAAAATGATGTGAGGACGCCTCCAACGCAATAACTTTTGTAACGCATTGTAACTGGGGATGAAATATACAAACACTAAAATAATCCCTGTTAACAAGTCAAATATTTTCGAAATAGATTTTTTCAAAATTGTTTAAATTATTTTATCTGCTTAAATCTTACAAAAGATTAAAATTCTTATTAAATAATAACAACAAAAAAGTCATTTCTATTAATTTTTATCATAAAAAATTAGCCTCGTTTTTCCACATTTAATCCCACTGTAACACTGAATTGCACTTCAACTTCGTATTCTTTATACTCTGCAGAATGTCGAGTGTAGGCACAGTTTAAATTACAAAATGAATAAACGAAATAAAATGAAATGAAATGAAATAAACTTAAAATAAAAACAAAAACAACAAATAAAATTACAAAAAGAAGAAATATACTATTAAATGGGTGTATTTAATAGTTGTGGGTAGTTGTTTTTGGCTCTTATACGCGTTGGATATTTTCCATTATATTTATTTCTTTTTTTTTTCTTTTTTTCAAGTTATTTCTACTCTCTTTTTGTCTTTTTTGTTTTAATGGCATAACAACAACAACAAAATGGTATAAAATATCCGCAAATACAAATAAAAAATAGACAATAAACTGAATAAAATCCTTTTTCGTATTGTGGGACGTTCGTAGTTGGGATTTATATCATCGTAATTATCATCATTATCATCATCATCATCGCCATTCAATTTAATTTATTTCACAATTGTTTGTAATTGTAAAATTATTAAAACTGACAATTTCGAATGGCCCAAAACTGCACAAGAGCAATTATTTTATTATTGTTGTTATTATTATTGTTATTGTTATTGTTATTGTTATAATTGTTGTTGTTATTGTTATTATTGCATGTTATTAATACAGTCATTTAACCAGAAAATAAATATACAAAAAATGGAAAATAAATACGAAAAAATTCAAAATAAATAAGAAAAAAGTCGCCATAACGAATTTAATGAAATGTGATATAAAACTATGTATGTGTAAATATGTGCGAAATTGTATAATAACAATTATTATATCAATTAGTTATACTTTTACAATTAAATAATTAAAATCAGTAACTTATTTTTTTTAATGTTTTAATTTAAATGAATTATAAAAAGAATAAAATAGACTTAATTAGTGATTTAAGATTTTGTTCAGGTTGAAGAATTTAGTTTTTACGAGAAGAATATGATTACGCATTTATTTTGAAGATGATTTTGATTATGCGACAGAGATGTGTTTCGTCAAAGAGTGTTTCCTTGAAATGCTTAGGAAATGAAGAAAGATCTAATCAACATACCATAAAGGGAAAAACACCAAATAAAAAGCTTGGTCAAGATGTCAAAGTTCTATCGTCCAACTGTTATTAAATAGTATTGGAAGAACTTGTCCGTTGATAGAAAACCTGATTCAGGTAGAACGAATGATAAGGTGTTTTTAAAGCAAAAAATATAAAGCATTTTAAAAACAGCTCCCAACACATCTGGTAGGAAGGCAGACCGGTTAGTTTAGTGCTCGGACTATTTGGTACGGAAAGTAAAAGCTAATGTAGGTTTAAATTCAAAAAGTTCCTAAGAGGAACACTGCTCAAAATTCAATGACCAAAAATGGCACAATAATTTAAATAAAGTTTTCTAAAAAATTCAGTATGTTGCTGATACTCGAGGGAATTTTGAAGAAAAGCAATTAAATTTTCCCAATAAAGTCTTGATATAGCAAGCAATATGCAGATGCAGCAAAATAAAGCACTTATTTGTTACAACTTGGCATCCTGTCGCTATGGTAAACAAGTCCATGAGTGATACAAGAACAATAAAGCGTTATTTGTCCGAAGAGAAACAAATCCTTCCAAAGTGCTCTATACTTGGGCCAGTAGAGAAATACTGGACTCTTGTTAAAAGAGAATTGAAAATCATAAAAAAGTGCCCAAAAGTGTGTTAGTTTTTAGGTGGTGATCGACTACCTGTTAAAAAAAAAGTGACAAGAAGCACTATAAAGATGTTACTGGAAGGTTTACAGTTTTATCAATAGTTATTAATGCTATGAAAGTATTACTTTTTTAATTGTAATAATAATTTCAATCTAAACCGTAAATTTAGTGGTTTCGTTTTTAACAACATATGTGTATGTTAACGATTTTTCAATCTCACTCTAAATAAATTTTATTAGAAACAGTGTATCACAGTTTAGTAATTTTAAAATTTCTTTCGGATGATGATTCAAACTGATTTCTGAATATTGGGCTAAATAAGTCAGCGATGCATTCTGTCCTAAAAGTCGTTATTATAGCGAATGAAATGATAAAAAATTTTGAACTCTCTGCAAGAGAGTCGACCTTCTCTTTTTCTTTTAAGGAAATCTAGTTTTAATAGAATTAATCAATGGGCTCGTGATAAGAAGAAATTTGATTACTAATTGCTTCTTACAAATGTAATGTTCCCCCGCTTATTTTAATGCACTCTAAGGAAAGATAGTCAAGTTATTCAACTTGTACAATGTAGAAGTAAATTTAGCTTCTCAAGAACTGATTATTGTAATAAAATCACGGTGTAGAGTGTATCAAAATCGAGTTTGTTTATAATTTAAATTTTAAACCGTTAAAAAATTCATAATGAAATTCCATATGGTTAGAGCTGAGCTATTTTCGAACAAAATCCTGTCTGGTCAGGTGCATAAGCCGTCAAATATTGCTTACCTCTTTGTGTGTTGATATGTTTAAAATTTCATATAACGTTCTTAAAAATATTTCTGTTAAATTTTACTAAAAAGGGTGAAACATTTACACATTGATTAAATCCATTGTTTTTCTTCCGGACTTTATAATTTTTGTATTGTTTTAAAAATAAATTCTCATGAAAACTAAATCCGGATAAATTTGGGGAAAAAATATCTGCTTTCCTAATTCCTACATTTTTAAATACAAAAGAAATACAAAATATTGGTATAAGAATTTAATCTATCAAAACAACTCAAAAGAATATCAGCTCTAATTACGTCAAAATTCACACCTTTAATGGGTTCAAAATTACATAATTAATTCTACAAAAATATATTTGTATAGACTATATTTATTCAAAATCCAAACTGATTTATTAATATTGGGCAGCTCAATATAAGTTAGTGAGACATTCTTCCCTGGAAGTCATAAAAAACTTAGGAAATATTAGATATTTATGATCTGGTCAACTGCATGTGTCTTACAGATCTGATATATTTTATCACACAGGTTTTTGACACAAGTGTTTAAACCATGTACGATTTGACTGACAACGGCTGTTCATAAGATGCTGCTGAGAGTTTCAGCGATAGATAATAGGAGGGACGGCAGCTTATAAGATTGCCCTTGATTCGAATCTTTAACAAGTTTCAGTCTGGTATGATTCTATCTATTTTCTAAACATTGTGTCAAGTATTTCATTGACAGGTTAATTCAACTCTCCGTTTTCAATGGTTCTACAACATCAGATTGGAAAATAAGGCCTATAACCTTACATGGTTTGGCTGTGTTGCTGAACTCTGTATCTTTCTGTGGGGTGTGTAAATAGGATGTGTCAGAGTCTGAAGAACCCTTCTTTTTGCCTTTTCGCTAAGGACAATCAATAAAAAGTCGACGAAGGCAAACCAAGTACATAATTCGTCCACATTTCCCGCCAAAACAGCGAGATTCGCAGATGAACCTAATAATATTGAAAATGTCATGTCAACTCGGATTAGTGAGAGATCGGTCAGTCAACAAAAATTTATTCACTCCAGCATTCAGTTTGCAATTTCCAGATGATATTACCACTTCTTGCGCTTCTTAGTGAATCTAAGGTTTATAGCGTTTGGCTTTATAAAACGAGCGCTATTTACCCATCTGCGATCCCGCTGCTTCCGCGGGGAAATGTCGTCGAATTATTAAATAATGAATATTCTCAGAGCTAACGCGAAGCAAGCGACAGCACTGATGAAAATTTGAAGTAACTGCAATGTATCAAAATTGCAATAATTTGACTTCATCTTTTATTAAAAAAGGTGGAAGACTCTTCCGTTTTTATATCCTTTAAACTGACTAATAGTAAATTAATTTCTCAAAAATATTAATTACCCGAGAATATTTTTTATTTATTTTCATTGATTTGATAGAAAAATGTTCCGGTTACTGTTAAAATATTTTGAACATTTCAAAATGACCCAAAACCTAAAACTTAAATTTTTTGCCTTCTCCATCAAAACTATACATTTACCCGATATACCTGCGATATTCATAAATAATTTTTTGTCCACGGGACACTGTTAGTCGAATTAGAAATATAAACTTTTTTCTTACAATCACATTTTTAAACTTTTGTTACACAAAAATCGGTATCAGTTTAAAAATTTCACAAAAAAAATATCTAAGAACAATAACAATAAATACAAGAATAACAACAACAACAACAACAAAAAAAATAAACTTACAATTGATGCTCCCTACACACTTGTAAACAACAACTATTACAATAATAATAGACGTTGTAAAGCTCGTTCTCACAGTTGTTCAATGAACACAGTCATCGTCAGTTTAGTTATAACAAAGTTGGCCTTTTCTATGTAACAACTGTATAAGAATTTGTATGTGTGTGTGTGATTTCTTTTAGAATGCTATGGTATTTGTAAATGTATTAGTGTTTATTTCTTCTATTGATGTTACAATTGCTGCTACTGTTATTGCAACTGTTGTTGTTACTTTTTAGTCGCATTGTGAGTATTGTTTTTGTAATTGTTGATTTGTATCCTTTTTTTAGAAAACTTGTTAAGGAAGGTATTCTATGGTCCAGACACGGTTATTTAATAATTGTATGCAGATGACATGATATGAATAAAGAAAAATAAAACATTTTTGTTATTTATGGTAACTGATTCTTAAGGATTTTTGAATTTTTTGTTGTGGAAATTATAAAGAATTATTAGAAAAGGATTTCTTTCATCTTAACAAGGAAGTTTTTTTGTTAAAAAATTAAAAATTAGCATTGAAGAAGAAGATGGTTAAAGACGTTATAAAAATTCTAGAAATTCAAATTTGTAAATTTATAATTGAAACGTAGTTTTTTTTATATATTAATTAATAAGATGGTGTATTGATTTCCACAAACGGTAAGTCCTTTTATAAGTTACAGATCTTTTTATCGTGACCCAAGTATTTTCTATCAGGTTAACTTTGTAAAATATGTCAGATATTGTGTTTAATATTAAATGCATACGAAAATTATTAAATTATTAAATTATTATTTTCAGCAAGATCCAACTTGGTCCTACAAAAAGTTGACTAAGAGTTTAAAGGTCTGCCGTCAAACTATTCCTTCCAGTACCGGGAGATCTTGTCCGTTAATTGGAAACTTGGTTCAGGTAGAACGAATGGTCCACATGATGTTTTTAAAGTCAAAAAAGTAGAAAGCATTTTCAAAAGAGCTCCCAACATCTTGTAGGGGATCAGCCCGGTTAGCTCAGTATCAGTTAAAGCTACTGTTGGTTTAAAAGCATGCAAGACACAAAAAGTTCCTGACAGGAACGCCACTAAAAAGGTCAAAAACAGAACACAGAAATTAAAGTCAAGTTTTCTAAAAAAATATTCTTGCCACAAATTGGTTGACGAAACGTAAGTTCTGTTAGATTTTTTGAAACTTTCTGGTCAAAAATTTTATGTTGAAAAGTTATGAAAAGTTTAGGATCCAAAAGAAGTCAAAATTTCCCAAAAAGCTCTTGATATAACAAGAAATATCAATCATTTGTTACAACGGGCTCTATAGATACCGAAAATAATATCAGTATATGATTACAAAAAGCCTGTTTCTATTTACATAACTTCATAGTGTGCCCACTTATTTTTGGCCTGACTTGAAAGTCTTTGAGTGGCACAAAAACAAGGATGTGGTATTTGTACCAAGAGAGGCAAATTCTTCAAACTGACCAGAACTAAGGCCCGTGAAGAAATTTTGGGCTCTTGTTTAAAGGGAACTGAAGAGCATAAAAAAGATATAGATTTTAAAAGGAGGAGATGGGCTACGTGTTCGTAAAGGTGATCGAAAGCGCAAACATAAATGACAGTAATTAAAGCTATAATAATTTTTGTTTTGTAAATTTTAATAGTGATTTCATTGAAATAAAAAAACTCAAAGCAGTAAGTTTATTAGTTTCGTTTTTATTAACATACATGTATGTTCATAATTTTTTGGTTTCACTCCTTAGTTCCTATGCAATTAATCTTTACAAAGGCTGGAAATTGTGCTGGAAAAATGGTTTATTCAATTTCAGGAAATGCTTAGCTGAGGAAATGCAAAGAGCATTAACTTAAGAATTAAGAAGCCTGCTTTCCGCTGTTTGTACACGACTGCTTCACTTGTGAGGCGGCCGACAGAACTCACACTATGCGCTTCTGCTTTCATTTAGAAGGGTATTACGTGGATAATTGATCCGTTTGCTTGGAACCTGTTTCTATAAATACACCCGTCCGAAATAATCAGCGACTGTGTTCTATAGTGGGCAGTTTATTAAAATATATAGACCAATATCTAAGTCAACCTCTGAGTTCAAGCGAAGAACTTTCGTAAATTTGTGAATAATAAATCGACAAATAAGAAAGAAATTTTGCCACAATATTATGTTATGTGTACATCATTATAATTCCAAAACTGATCAAAATTAGTGTGTTGTATTTAAGAGAAACTTTTATAATTCGTAAGCGTATATGTGAGTTGTATGTAAGAGACATAAGATATTTACTCCAGACGTATTTGTGGTGGAGGGTATAAGCCGAATATAGTATTAGTACTTATTGAATAATAGATTTTATTTGGCATTTTTGGACGTATACTTAATATATTTTATAATACTCATACGTATGGATACTTATATGTATTTTTATACCTTCCACCACCAAAAGTGGTAAATAGTAACCACTTGTATCGCTAAGAAGGAATCATCTAAGACCCCATAATGTATATATATTTTTGTATCAAATCATAATCGTTTTAGGTATGTACATCTGTCTACCCATATGTTAGTCTATTGTTGGCACGCTCACATCCACGATAAAAAACCATATAACCAAATATATGCTGATATTCATAAAAGACGAAAAAACACTATATTTTACTAAGTCCAATCATCAATACCTTCCACCACAAGTGCGTTAGAAATAAATAATTTATGTTAGTTCGTATATATATAGTTTATGTGCACACATATACACTCACAAGCGCATATGAATTATAATTAAAATCCTACGAAAGTTCTTCGCATGAACATAGAAGTTGTTTCAGATATCGGTCTATATATTTTAATCTCAATAACAAATATTCAGGCCAAATTTATGTATGTGAGCTTGAAAACAACAGACAGCCAGACGACAGGCAGACACAGCTAAATAGAATATATGATAACATGATGATTTGGTGCAAGAATATATGACAACATGAATATCATCTTCCATCACTTGTGGTGTTGGAAAGTAGTTGTATGAATTTCAATAGATTTTAAGAGTTTCATTTTTCGGCTTTATATTCTCTTAATCTGAATCTTTAATAGAATGATAAATGGAATGATACATTTTTTGTGGAAATTTTAAGGGTGTATAAACTTTTTACTATTGGTCTGATATAGCTGATCTTAACTAAGAAACTGATGACCAATTACGTAGAGTTTGGACATTTTCATTGAATTCGGACAATTAGTATGGACGTGATTATGTTTACATTAGACAGACAATAGGACAGACTTACTTAATTGACTAAAATTTTGATATGGCATTTCTAGACTTTACACACGGCATAAAACAGTTAAAATATCCTCACCACCACTTGTATTGGTGGAGGGTACAAGGAGGACTAAAATACATGTAAAGGTTCAAAGTACATCATTTGAGGAATACTTTTTATAGTGTTTATATTTATTTAAATAATTTACATGAAATATAAAATACAAAATTAGAAACTAAATAATTTATAAAAATTTTTGTACATTTTTGTCAGATTGTGAATTAAAGGAAATATTTTTGCTTGTTTTTGAAATAAATTTTAATTAAAAATTATTAAAAAATCATAAGTAAATTTTATGAATTTTATGCGGAAGATAAAAATAAATTCACGTTTATTAGGAGACATTCCTTAAGGCTTAGTTAATGTAGTATAAAATATAAAATAATTCAATATATAAATATGTGAATGTTATGCGTGTACGTGTGTGTGTGTGTGTATGTATGAAAAACTGCTATTTAAAGTTCTTTTTTATATATTTTTCTTCTTATATAGAATAAATAACTTGAATATCATTTCGTACGCGACCTCTACACTCAAACACATGCAAATAATCAAACAAACAAATAGATAAACAAAATCTTGTCTATAACTTGAATAAATGTATATTTTATACAACTGATTATATATTTACAAATACATATCTATATTTATGTATCTGTCTGTCCGATCTATTTAAGTTTTTTTTTTTGTATATATTTCTTTTTTGTTGTTTTTGATGGCATGATGTTGTTTTAGTTGCTGGTTTATGTTGTTCATTTCTTTTGAGTTTATTTGTTGTCAACTGCCAGATATAATAAAATATAATAAAATGTATTGAAAACGCTTACGCAATTGAAAAGAACATTTCAAATACATTTCTATTACATCATGGAAAAAGAACAACAACAGCAACAGTGGTATCAACAACAACATCAGTATGTAGTAGATGTAGCATCAACATCAACAATTGTAGTAGTAGTAATAGCTACAACAAAGCAACAACGAAAATAACTTAGAATCATCTTCATATATTCACAAATAGATACAATTCAAATTCTAGACGAATGAGAAGAAGGGTTCATTTGTGTTTGTGTTCATTTGGATGTGTACAACAACATCATTCGCATAAGTATAACAAATTGTAAATTTATTTACAATTGTCACAACAGCAGCCAACAATAACAACATCAACAGCAACAACAACAACAAAAATAAAATGAAAAACGGTTACAGTTACATCTTTGCTAACTACAACAACGAAAAGAAATGTTAAATCGCAAAAAAAGTTTAGAATCGAAAAAAATCGTTTTTGCTTTTAAAAACATCAAAAAAACTTCAAAAACAAGAACTGAACAAAAACTGATGGAACAAAGAAAAAAACAAATACATAATTGTTTGGGTCGAATGTTATTTTCACTCATCGCTTAAATATTTCCGACACCCAAATATTTTTATTTTTAAATTAACCCTCTCAAAGTTTTGGCAATATTTGAATATTAGTAACTTATTGGGATGAAATTCAAAGATAATTTTTTGATATTGAAAACATATCCATTCACTTATATAAACGTTTTTTCTAGTTTTCATAATAATTTTGATTACGTACTTCAATCGGGCCAGTCCTGTTTTATTTTTATTTAAATATGGTTCCATTATGTTCTGCTGGAAGGAAGCAAGTTTTGTGTGCATCCAAAATATCCATACGGCAACCAACCCATTATGGGATTCTTTAACCCGAGGTACGTACAATTAGGAAAGCCGCAATCTGGACAAAGGCGAATCGACAAACCTGCTGAATTGAATAAGAATGCTATCAACGAATATACCAAGAATGTTGGAGTACCTGGACACCAAGGAGTTATTAGAAACGAGGAAGCAAATAATCTGCACTCACTGCTTTGTTGGTTATCATAACTAACAATCTCTCGAGAATAATACCAATTGAAAGATTCAAACTAGTATGTTATGGTGAAGACATCTAACAACGTCTGAGGGAAAAAATCCAAATTAATTTTGTAAAAGAGTTTAAAAAGCTCTGAACAGAACACTCAATATTCTGCAGGACATCAAAAAAACTACTACACGGAAGAACCAGAAAATCATTATATTTCTTCAACTACCAGATCATAATATGGTCCTTCAAGCGGAGTATATAAATATGTATATCATTACCCGATTACGACTTCTCTACATGTGGAATGCAACAAAAAAGCAAACTATATAGATAATAAAGCTAGACATTTGCCGAATGTAAGCTTGCTTCAGGAAAAGAACTAGCTAATCAGAATGACATTTCAGCATTCCCAAACCAAAGATTCCAAAATTTCATGAAGTATACTTTACCAATCATGACTTTACTACTTGTTTGGTTTGGTACCTCTTAAAATAGTTAGCGCAAAACAATTCGAAAATTGGCTTTAATGTATACATTTGGACATGAGACCTCAAAGGGTCTTCTCTAAGCCTAAGCCTACCTATTTAGTATTTCTGGATATTTGGACAAAATGCTGACATTGCACCACATAAAAATTATATAGAACCTGTTGCATTTATTTATAGTTAAAAATATATAAAACTTTTTTAAAGCACGTGTTCCGAAACTATATTTTTTAATATTTCCTTTGGACTCAATTTACAATACTTTATTGTCATTTTATTACAAACCTCCTGATAAAATCAATAAAAACCAAACCATCACTTTGGTGGTGGATATAAATAACAACAACTGAAAGCCCAAGACAATTTTCTGAAGAAAATATAAAGAATTTGTATTCAACTTTATCTGTATTTTGTTCATGATGATGATTTTTTACTTTTATTTCATATAAAAAAGAGGATAAGAAACAAACAACAAAAACATCATTTAGTCTTTCTGTGTTTCTATTCATTCTTTCTTTATATTTTGTTTGTTGTCGTCCTTATTACAATGATGACGATGATGACTACAACGACGATGAGTATCATCAAAAAAATTTTAACAAGAAACTGAAAAATAGAAAATATAAAAATGACAACGACAACAACAAAAACACAAAACGAAGAAAAATTGCATAATAATCCTTTAGCTTTGAAATCAACAGATTATCCGTAAATATTTGTGTAAACATTGTAACACAAATGCGTTTTGTAAACACACTTACACATTTGTACACATACATGCAAACATATGTGTGTGCTTGGAAATTTGTAAGAAGAGATACATATGTTTTTTTGTGTAGGAGGATAAACGGTTACAAATAAGTTGGTAGTCGGATATATGAATCCGTTTTTTTTTTTGTATACAAACAAATCTGTTGTTCTTTGTAACGAAAACAACTACAACTTTAAATACAACAAACAAAAAAAATCAGTCTACCATTTAATCTTGCAGCCAAACCAAACCAAGCCAATCCACCTATATTTTTGCAAGCAGCCAGTTAACTTAACCAGCCATAACACTATTATGATACATACAAACAATGAAATATATGTATAAGTACATATGGATGTAGTAATACTTATGAGCTTAACTACAAATATATAGTATAAAGTTAGGCTTAAATGTCATGCATACATACGCACACATAAATTCACATACATATTTAGGCAGCCAAATATTGATACACTCAGGGATGGGAATTGTTAATTTAGGAAGTATTAAGACCCAATTAAGTATTCTTTACCAGAATATATTGGGTAACTAAATGGAGATATGGAGGTTAAAACAATGACATTTTTGTCTTTTTGAAATTTTTATTAGCATGGGAAATTTTATTAATGATAAAACGCCCAAAATTCTTTTTCGCTATTAAAACTATTTTTTATAGCTTTGATACAGTTCTTCTAATATATTCAAAATCTTTAAAAGATGTTGATCAAATTCTTCTTCACTTATTTAACATAAATCACAAAAATATATGTCAAACATTAAAGGTACGAGATCAATATCTTGACCAAGATCAATGTAAATTTTTGAAATAAATACAGCTTTATATATTTCTGAAAATTTTTTTAAAGACAACACTCCATGCGGAGCTTCCCTGATTCGTCCCGTTGTAAGTAGTTAATAACCTTGTAAATAACTAACTACAATTAAGATGAAGAAATTATTGGAAAGTGTTTATTAACCTAATGAATACTCTTGAAATTTCGTTACGAATCTTTCAAGATAAGGTGTTCCCCACCTAATATTTTGAATGATAGAAGATATAAAATAGTTGAATCTTCTTCACTGATATCCTCGGTATTAGGTCATTGTTAAAACTGAACCTTTTAAATGTAGCTAAATGGAAAGTATAGGCAAATAAGAACATGATGAATATAACGTAATAATAGACCACAAAGTATCTGTGGATGCTAATGGATCATAATCGGCGTCATTTTTAAGACCAATTATCCAATCACCTTAGATAAATAACAAGAATTTTTAATATATTCAAAGAAATGTCATAATTTTGAACTACTTGCAAAACATTTTATTATCCAGGATAATTTAAACTTTATATTTCACAGGTGAACCAGGTTTTTTACCAACGGAAAAGTGTTTTATAGAACCAAATTTCGGTTATGTTGATATGTTTTGCAAAGGTAACTTGATCAAAAAATATATCAAATAATACTTGAGTTATAAGTTTTAATGAAAAATTTATGTTAAACTTTTTCGATCTCACTCCTTATGTCTAAAATACAAGTAAATATTAGACATTTAAAAGAATTCAATATGAACAATATTAATCAAATATATTAAGTATACGCACCAACTATCATTTTAGTCAGTAAGAATTAATGAAAAAACTATTTCATTTTTAACACTACAATAATGGAAAGCTGTTATTAAAAAAGAAGGATTCATGACACATATAAAAGCGAGTAAAAACGTTAAGACCGGCTTTATAATACCCTTCACCATAATGTTGGTTATAAATAGTGGCTACGAAAAATATTAACGAACCCCCATCGTATAATTTCATTTTATGTTTTATTCTTAATTGTGCAGTAATTTTATTGTAAAACTAGGAAATATTAGGCCAAACATGGCCAATTTCAATAAGCTTCGTCACTGGCCAAAAATAATATTATGTACCAAATTACATCTCAAAATTTGTTCATAACGTTTACATGGACAAGCAGCTGGACAGACAGAAGGACGAACAACGTTAAATCGACTCAAAAATAATTCTGAGTCGAACGGTATACTTAAAAGTAACACCATTTAAACATCTATATGGATCTACAAGAAATAAGGAGGTCTTGACTTATACTCATGTGTTTGGCACAATTTGAGATCAAACGATGTTCAGATGTCAAAAGGTAATTTCAGAATTTTTAGCAGTTGACAAATCTAATGTTATTTTCCAGTAAAAATTAATGGCACAATTCATAACGAATCGCTGGAAGATGTTCTTCTCTATATGGATGAATAATAAAACAAGATTAGGACAATGCAGTCTAAATTAGGGTTTGTCGAACTCAGCATACCTCCGTTAGATTGGCCGGCTTGCAGTCCAGATTTAAATTCAAAGCAGAACCTGTAGCGATACATTATTAATAATGCTATAGAGATTAATAAAGTGCGTTTATAGAAAAATGGTACTACAACTCTAAAATTATTTTCAAAGTTTATGAATTTTCATCTCTGTACTTATTTCTTAAATACGTTATTATTTTATATTTTTATAACAAAAAATATATATGAAATCAAATAATAGTTTGTTACTGTTTTTGAGTATTTATTTTTCATTTTTTATATGAGTACAAACGACAGTACAATGACACAGCAAATGTGACGGTTATAAACCCCTTTTTTTAAACTATTTATAGAACATATTACAATGTTTGTATGTATATACAAATATATTTATAAACATACATACAAACGAAATTTTGTTTGTGTGTAAATAAGTAGCACTTGTATATACTTTTTTTTTACAAAAAAAAACTAAATATTTATAAATATTTAGTTACATATAACGATACATACACAAATATAAAGCTTTTTATTTTATATATATAAAATAATAGCATCGCCCTCTTCCGACTTAAACTATATATAAAAACTACATATATATGTATGTGTATGTATGTACAATATGGAATTATTAAATATTATATTTTTTTATAGAAAAGTTATCTAAAAATAAACTTAAAATCATTTTATCAGTTGAACAATTTTTTGCTTGTATTTATTTTTAACAAAATATGCCTTTTCAAAAAATATAAGAAAATTGAAGAAGAAGAAGAAAAAATATCAGTTCAAGTATCATTGAAGAAAATCAGACTCAACAATAAAAATAAACCTTAAAATAATAAAATAATATTTTTCCGTGATATCTATTTTTATTAGGAATATTATTTAAGATTAAAGACAGTATTTTTTCTTTTTTCATGTTCAAAATGAAAAAGAAGGTGAACGCTATATTCGGATCAATGTTAAATATTCTACATCACATAAATATAAGAACATAAACTTACATATATACACATAGACACTAATGAAAATTGATCCCCTGACCACATAGAAACTTAAACTCCTCCGGATCAACTCCAAAATACTTTACTCTAACCATTTTAAATTTCAAGAAAAGATATGTCAAACGCTTCAAAAAGTGACAGAATTATTTAAAAAAATCGATTTAGAAACACTGTCCAGAAGTTTAATCATCATTGGACATTCAAACTAATAATGTCATCTTGGATATAATCGTAAACCTATAATGAATGAGAATTCCGTACTTCCGTAGAGCTTTCTCCAAAACAAAACTCAATACTAACTGAATTCCAAATTGAAGCTGTAAGGGCAGCTATACTCTAAAAACCTATAACAAAGCTGTTGTTGTTGTAAAATGTAGCTCATGCAGAAATTTTTATGAATCCAACTGAGCAGAATTTCTAATAAGGAATAAATAAATCCAAATTTCCTTAGGAATCCTTTGCTGATATATTGGTCATCCATACAGCCTGTGAACTTAAGTACTTGGATATACTTATTACCTCAATGTAGAAAATGGGAATACAAAAGACTTCCGACTAATATATTCTTTCAGTTAAAAACTCTTGAAATATTTTTTGATATTCATAAAAAGAAACACTTAAGGGAAGCAGTCTGTTATTACTATATTATATGAGATTTTGAAAGTAATATATAAATCAGAGGTTCCCTAAATGTAGATTTCCAGACTAGCGAGGTTTTTGCTTTTCATAAATTATAATAATTTCAGAGCGAATATTTATTTTATGTAATTTTTTGCAGTCTCGCTCACACAAATGTTGTAGAAGGTTAACAGAATGACACCAATTGAAATGACCGGCATTTATATATCCATTATGTAGGTGAGCACCTGTTATAGATATATGGAATTTAATCTGTACATAATGGCCAGATAAAAGAAGTTTTAGCGACATGACATCCAATTCATATTTAGTGTGATGATGGCATTACACCACTTTTGAATTTCGATTGTCTCTCTTTTGTCATTTAATCTGCATTCTCTATAGATATCAGCAAATCAATTTTGCCAACATCGAGCAGCGAATTAACGAATTCTATTCGTCTCACTGTACTCACAGTTTTGATGAAATTTAGCATTTAAAGCTTTTTCAGTGGAAGAAGCCTATTGACATTAGTACATTTTATCGATTTATCTATGTCCGTCTATCTGCTGTTCATAAAATTAAAAGCTGATATTAAAAGCTATAGACCGATATCTGAGGCAATCTCAATGACCAAACAAGGATGTAGATTTTCAAAACAAAATGTATTTATTTGACAAGTATTTGTGGTTTCGGCATAGCCGAATATGGCATTTTAACTTGTTTTCCTTTAATTTGGAGATATACAAATTAATCATTGAAACTGATTTAGAAAAATGCAAATATTTCTTCAGAAAATGGTAAAAAAGTATTCCCGCTCACTATTTAATATTTTAAACAACGTTTACTTTATCTATGTAACACATAATCAATCTAAAATGAATATTAATTAATTAAATCTAATCAAAATACAGTTACCATATGATACCAATAACAAGTAACTTATACAAAAAAAACGGTTTTGCTGGTGCAATAACTTTAAAGCTTTGGCTGATGCCAATATCGATGCCGATGCCGATGCTGATGCCGCTACTACTTGTTGACAACAGACGACAATGTTTATTAGCCCATTAACCGTTGACTGTTAAATGAATTAAGAAACTGAGAATAAAGGGAATACCTCCAACAGGATTTCACATAACGTGCCTGATGCCAGATATTAGTTATAAAAATGTATGTGAGTGTGATTGTGTGTGTTGGTGCTTGTGTTTGTGTGGTATATTAAATTTAATAAAATTAATCACACAAGCAAAGTATCAAACAAAGACAAAGTTGGATTTAATTAGTAAAATTAAATCTTAAAACTTTTTTTGTTGTTGCACACAAACGTTTTGCTGTACACTTTTATTCTACAATTTATTACATTTCAGACAAGAGGAAACAACAACAAAAACTATAGTAGTAGTAGTAGCAAGAATAGGAAAAAAATTACACGCACTTAGTTTTTTGAAAAAAAAAAAAAACGAAAAAGGAAAAGGAAACAAAAGAACAATAGTAACGCACACATATGAGCATATGAATGAAACTACATAAAATTCTATTACTTAAATTATATACATGTTAATGGCTATGATGACGATGAGGTACAGTGGTCATAGAAAGTTTTGTTTTGGGAAATAATAATGTATGTTTAGAAATAAACATTTTTTTATTTTATGTGGATATTTTTTATGTGCTTTCCTCAAAGGAGAAAAGGAGTTGTGCTCTTCTAGAACTTCTTAGTAAATCAAGGGGAAGAGGGACGGGCAAAATTTCCTTTGCACATCTAAGTACATATTCCAATATACCTATGCACATATCCCAAATGAGTATTTACACATTACAGCTCCTTATAAATAAAGGCGACTTGAGAATTAAGATGAAAATTGGAATATTTTTATAAAATAGGTCGAATTTGGTTCTTTCAAAATTTAAGTTTTTAAAAAGTTTTTTTGTGAAAAATTAATATTTTAGAAAATTAAAATACTTATAAATTTTGATTCCATGAAGAAATGTTAGCCCGGTGTACCCCCCTGTGCTATCATTATGTAAAATTTCATTTAAAAGGTAATGGCCGTTCGGAAATTACACATTTATTTCCATTTCATTTGTCATTTCATTTATTATTTAATGCTATGAGACTGACAAAATTAAGTGAACTTATAGTAAAATTCCATTAAAAATGGCAGCTGATCCTAAAATCAAGTTAACAAATATAATGAAATACAAATAATGTTTTTATTTAAGAAATTAAATGAATTTTAAGTTGATTTTATAAAAAGTTTATTTTTATTAAATTATTGCACAGTGCTTTTGAAGCACTGTGCGAATGATGTAGTTATTGTTAGTGATGATTATGATTATGATGATATTGTTGCTGTTGCTGATACACATATTGTTTGTTTACTCCCTATTGTACCATGGTCGACAGATAGGTAAACACTTTTACATAAATATAGGGAGTTCTACTACTACATACACATACATAAACTTACTCATTTATTCAGTTATTTATTCATTCAGTTATTGTGTGTTCCTGGTTAATGCTACAATATTGTTCTTGCTTTAGTGTAGCAGCAACAACAACAGCAACAATAACAAGAATAAAAACTAATAATAATTGTACCACCACTAGTTTAATCGAATTTATTCCCACACATAATATCTTCTAGACATCCGTAGACACACGAAGCGCATAAAGTTAAGTAATCTGATTAAGATCGAGTATATATAGTAAGTTATAGTATATATGTATATTCACACATACATTCATATTCACTTAAACTAAGTCCTTTTTTTCTCTCACTCTTACTAAACAACCTTTTTTATTTAGTTTTTGTATATTTTTTAGTTTCCTTATATTTCTTTTTCTATTATTTTTCTATTAGTAAATGAATCAAGCAGGTGGGTGATACAAATGGTTGGTGGTTCCTAACTGGCTTAACATGTTTTGTTGTATTTGTAGTATTTCCACTCCACTTCTTATAATGATAATATTGTTCCTGTTATGACTGTAAACTGCTGTGCATGAATGCTACTGATGCTGTTGCTGTTTTCAGTTGCTGGTTGTTGGTGGCTGCTGTTTGGTTGTGTTTGTGTTGGTTAAATATAAGAAAAATGAATGTTAAGTAAACAATGACTTCTTGAAAGAATTATTCAGTAGTCAAGTATGGATTAAAGGAAAAAGATGAGAAAAAATACAACAACAACAGCAGCAATAGTTGAAAAAAATATATATACATTCAATGTTATGACAACAATAGAAGGACAATTGGACAATAAAGACATATTAATTATGAAATTTTTAGGATTTAAAAAAAAAAGAAAAATTGTCAAATACTTAGGTGGAGTTATGGCTATTGTAGCTGTTGTTGTCATTGTTGGTTGGCTAATCCCTAATGTACTCGTAATAAACAGCTGCTAAGAAAATTCCCTTTGCTATTTAAGGGAATCGAAATTAAGGGGGACATCTAAATAAGCAGTTGTATAGATAATTATTGTTTTTTAAATGGTGTAATTAATATTTATTTGAAGTTAATGCCATAAAGTATGTTTTCCAATGTATTGTCCACATAAGCCAATTTTCCAAAATCTTTGAATTCATTTTCATATACATTTCTCACTTTTTGTAATCGATATACAGTGGTTTTGGAAGTTATTCTGCAACTATTGATCCGTTAGAGATTGAATTATACTTTTCTGAAGTGTTTTCATGTCAATTTAGTACAAGCTATTACTCTGTCCAAAAAAAGAAAATAAAAGATGTCACATGAAATATTAAAAGTTGCTTAACTTTCGAACAGCTAATTCTTAAATTTGTATTGTTTTATTGTATTATAATTTCCAAAGAAACTGAAATTAATTTTTGCTGTCATTTTTGGATAAAAGTCTTATTATAAAATAGTAAATTCATTGTTTTGTATAAAGAGAATATATATGAGAATGAATACTTACTGGGAAAAAGTTGCTCAGGTTTCGAACATTACTGTATATACACTGATGCCTATTACTATAAATGCATTAACCCTTTTTCTTTATTTTAATTGTATCTTTTTTGTTTTCATTAAAAGGGTAAAGTTGAAGTTTTTTAATGAGAAGTAAACAGAGTTTTTTTGTGCAATTTTATGATGAATATTTCTAAAAACGCATATGTGAAAATTGCTTTTAAATAACACAAGAAATAAAATGTTATAATTTGCTGTTTATAAAAATTTAAAGTATATTTTTAATGACAATATCTCATTTTTATTACAGAATCTTCTAACTTAATCTATAAATTGCATAACCGTTTTAAGATGGCCAAGGGAACCTTTCTGTTCAAATAAGAAAAGGTGCAAATTATTGTTTCGTTTACCAATTTCGAAATTGGTCATAAAATTAAATGTTTCGAAAGTGCGGAGCGTAATTTCTACAAAGAAAAGGCCAGAATTATGGTGTTCGAAAAATAAAAAATTAATAAAAAAACAAAAAGCAAACAAATTGAATCCCAAGCAAATGAAAAACAAACTAAATATCACTGAGACTTAAAAACACCTTGTTAACTTTTTAGGAAGAGATGAAATAATAAAATGGAAGAAGCCTAAGTGTAAGTCGAAACATACTCGTCTCAAATTCATACGAAATGGGCAGAGGAATGAAAAAAGGTAATTTTCTCTGACAGAATATAATACGATTTATCAAAGCATTTTCTGCAGTTGGAAAATCAAAAAGTCGATTTGTTTTAAAAAAATCTATAGCACAATTTCTAATGAATTATTAGAAAATGCTTTTCATAGAAGTCCAAATTATAGTTTAACAAATACAGGATATCTCTGTTGGACTGACCAGCTTACAGTCGGACTTTAACCCAATGGATAACGGCCCGTAAATTTAATTCCAATAAAGAAGAAATTATGATGACTTAAATAGAGCTAAAACCATAAGAACGTTGTAAGTACTCGCAACTCTAGAGTTATATTGATTAAATTTTCTCTAAAAACTCTCAGAGATGAATGTATAACTGTCTTTTCGTATTGGCATTTTATAGTCTTTACCAATTTTATATGAGATAAATAAATCCCGTCAAAGTTTTAAATCCTCTACTATTACAACCGCCCAATATCTATAACATGAAAAATATTCCGGATTATAAACATTTCAAAATCTTATTTATTATTAAATAAGTCGAAAATTAAATAAAAACATTAATCTTGAAAAAAAGTTAAACACTTTTAATTGAATTTAGTTAAATTTAAAAATATTATAATTTATTTAATTTCCTAGACATGCATCATCATGTGGCCACTTTTAAATGTAACAAACTGACAATACAACAATAAAAATAAATACTAAAAATGATTATACACACATACAGACACATTCATATATTCTTAAGTCCTTCAAACTCAAATCATGGAAAACCACTTGTCATAAAAAGCCAAGTATATAAAAACTCATACACAGTCATATAAATGTATGTTGGTTTGTAAGTGTGTGCGTGTGTGTGTGAATATATATATTCACACGTATGAAGACATAAATAAAAGAATACGAATGAATAATGTCATAAACTGTATAAACACTAACAAAAAACAAAAACAAAAGAAACAAATGAAAAAGCACAAGGAAAAACTTTATAAAGCCACGGAAACAAAATACATACAAACTTATTAACACTCAAACTTACAAACAATTCGTATATATTCTGTAAATATTCATTTTATAGTTTTTTTTATGTATATGTAGTTGAGAATGTTGAAATAAATGAATTCAAATCTGGAAAAAATATTTTCAAATGGTACTTAATTCAAAGAGATCAGTACTTAATTGAATATTAAAAAATTTGATGAAAGATTCGGAAATTCTTAAAAAGTTATGAGAGCGAAAAACGATACATACAGCATTAGAAAGTAGAGAAATGGTAAAAAATCGGTAAACACTTCAAAGAATATGTGTTTAAAAATGGTATCGACCAGAAAACATGACGATGAAACGGGACCACATACTTTGTGTTCGTCCTTGTTTATTTAAAACGGATCATAAGAATCCATATAATAGATATTTACATTATTCAAAATGGATTTGCAGGATCAAATCAAATGTAATTAAAATACCAAAAAAAAAAGAGTTTTTGGTACTAATGAAAACGTTAGAAGTAGAAGATCCAAAATTTCTAATAAAAGAATAAGTGGAACGTCATTTGATGTGAAAAATATGTGAAAAACTTAAAATTTCGAATTTTTGGAAAATAATATTTAAACGAATGACAATTTGTGTATGAAATTGTACATAAATCAGAGAATTGAAAAATTCTCACTTTTTCATACGGAAATATTGATGAAAAAATTTTGCCACATTTTTGAAAAGCATTCCATTCATTTTTCAAAGTATCAGTTTTAGATTATATAACTTTTTATCATATTCGTACATTTATATCGTTATTGTATCAATATTATTTAAATTTAATTAAGGATTTTTTAAAGCCCGTTTAATAAAAAAGTTTCAAATTTAATTTAAAATTTATTTCAACCTGAATAGTTAAAATTAATAGATGAATATTTGACAAATTTAAAATTAGTATCCCCAGTATAGCTAACTTCTAAGTCTTATTATTAAAAATCGCAAAGTTGTTTGTAAATCGCCATATCACTATTTGGATTTTAGCTGCACAAAATCTGACATCTGACAGCAGTTGTACCAATAATTTAGAAGATTTTGTTGAGAAATTATGTTGAGTTCTCAATTTGAAATGTTTTTAAGCTTTCAAAAACAAATATCGAATTCTTTTCCAAATTATAATTTTGAGACATTATAAATAATAAAACTTCTTCAAAACCAATAGAAGATGATTTCGATGGGTGACTTTGAAAAACTTCTGATCAAACACAACTGAAAGTTTTTTATATAGTTAAAAATAACTTGTTCAGAAGATGTGAATTTCAGATAAGTTCTAGAAAATGTTCATTGAAATTAAACTTAAGAAACTTTCAAAACTTTTTTAAGTTTAAAGTTTTAAAGCTTACATTTGCTCTTCATGTAAGAAGAACAAATTAAATTTGACATGTTTAGAGCTGAAGTATTTTTCAGTTGATTTAAATGACTATTGGCCCCTATCTGGTAAGAGGCATAGTCGGTTTTCCTCCAAAGTTGGCACCAAAGGTAATGTGACTTTTTAAAGTTCGACAGAAAATCATTTATGAATTGAAATAAAAGGTTTACACAGATCTCTTATAGTTTCAGAGAAATTCAAGTTGAAATAATTTTTAATACTTAAATTGAAATTTTGAAATAGTTGTATTTTTTGGGATTTTTTTTCCAAAAAGCTGGCAACATTTATATATAAAACCATTAATTTGTTCCAGGCTTTATAATCGTTTATTGCTTTATAAATGTGGATAAGCTTTGCTAATCCTAACCAAATTTGTTTTATTAAAATAATTAACATTTTTGTTAAGTTCTCAAATCTCGAAACTGGAAATCCAAAATGTATTTTCTGCTTGACAAGTATACTATTCAGCAGAGATTATAAAACTATAAAATATAGCTAATGCAACACAGGTAGAATTAGGGGTAGACATACCCATCATTGTGGCTCATTAGCCTCAAAACAAAAAAGATGGTAGTCGCGGGTAAAGATATTTCTTTAAAAAATGTCAAAATTTAATTTATGATCGAATTTTTTTAATAAAGTAAACTGAAATGGGTTCAAATTGAAGATGTATTTGAAAATACTTTTATTTTATGCCGATATTTTGTCATTAAATAAATGTATTTTAAACTTTTTATAACAATTGAGATTTTTTGAATGGACCATACAATTGAAAAGGATGTTTTTAAATCGTATATTCTCTAAAGCTTTCAAGTCGATTCAAAAAAGATCTGATATAATAAAGAAGTCTTGTATAAAATTGACTGTTACTCAGTGTTATATCAACAAATTAAAAAGCTCTAGAAAACGCAAATTAAAATGTTAACCTCAAGTACCACAACAACACTTTCAAGTTAAGTGTTTTTCCCAAAGCAAAGTCCTTAATTTAACCAAAAGTACCAAAACATTTACAAAATGTACAATTCATTCATTCATTACGAATGATTTTCATATTTTGTCCTGGAGCAGGATTCTTTTTTTATTAAATAATAAAAAGTATTTCGACATTTATTATTTTATTTACAGCAGAGCGTATAAGTGAGTGTGTGTTTGAGAGAAAGAGTAAACTTTTAAATTGTTTTTGTTGTTTTTATGAGTGTGTTTTTTATATTATTTACATACCTGTTGCAGTGAAGGCATTGTTTTGAATTAAAAAAAAAAAAAGAAAATACAATTTCCACACTTTTTCCACCGATACCGTTAGATTTAAAAAGACAAAGTGAGTTTGCTTTTGTTTTAGTGTTGGAGGTTTTTTACTTCATACTCCTGTTGGTATTAATGTGTGGAGAGGGGCTAGTGTTTTGTAAATGTGTAAGTGAGAGAAAATTGCTTCTTTCGATTAAAACAAACGTAACTTAAGCAGCAGCAACTCACATATGGTTTCCTTCACAGGGGAGTAATGAAGGAGTCTAAAAATGTTGTAGTAAACACTCACTTACTCATTCACTTGCAAACACTCACATTCACTTACAGAGTTACAATGCGTAAAAACAAAAAACGAACACTCGTATATAACCGGCGTTTTTCAGGAAGAATAACGAACAGTTCTATTTACTACTACATACACAATAAAAACACCGGATTCGTAAAACAATGACACAAAAAAATAAATAAAAAAAAAACAAGAAACGAGGATATTGTTAATGATGACGTTGACGTTGCAGATGATGATAATGATGATGACAACGAAAACATACATACACGATGTAAAAACAGCTGTTTTTTTAATATTTATTAAATTCAAACATTTAAACGAATAATATACATTTGTTTGTGTGTGTGTGTGTGTGCGTGTATGTGTAAACGATTGTATTCTGTGAGAACGTGTTTCTCGTGTTATTCGTTTGTTGTGTGCAGACAAATGCCGTTCGCTCATCAACACTTTGAAAATACTCTCCTTTAGAATACTTCCGCTTCCGTAATGTATACAATTTAAAAAGAAATGGAAACAAACTAAATGAAGCAGGAAAACAAAAACAAATCAAACATATACAGATTTTTCTCAAATGTGTTTTTTTTCCTTTTGTGTTTGAGTTTGATTCGTAAAGTTTTATTTACAACCTCAACATGTTTTATGTTGTTAGTTGTGTTTTAATTTCTTTTTTCTTTTTGTTTTTGTTATCCTGTCGAATTTTCTTGTTCTTCTTCTTGTGTTTTTTGTTTTCCTTCTACCAAGTTATATTATATGTGGCATTAAATGTCTGGTTTAGATTTGCTTTGGTGGTTTCATCATTGAAGGAACATTTATTATTTATTTATGTGTTTGCGTGTAAGTATGTGTTTTATAGCTGTACATATACATATATGTGTGTATATGTGTGTGTACACGTTTCACCTCAGCCTGTGTCTCTTTTTATATTGTACAATGACAAACATTCAGACTAACTATCTTCTCTATCCTTTGAATGATGCAAATTTTATGCCTTGTTTTGATATCTTTTCCTTGCAATAATTTTGATTTTCGCACATAATACTGTAAGTAGACAGACGTTAAAATATAGAAAAAAACGAAAATTGGAAAACCAAAAACAATAACAACAACAAACAGTAAAAATAATAACATAAAAAATATAACGGTACTATAAAATCATGAATATATTTTCATTGCAAAAGGTTAATAAATATCAATAAGGTGTGATTTTTATTTAAATGCTTAAAATGGAGCCAATGTTCTTCTTTTTCACTCACTCCTCATTCTGCTCCTCTTGTTGTTTTTATTGTTACTGTTGTTGTACTTTTTTTAAGTACACGTTATCAAATTTTCAATGATTAAAGATTTATATTATTTAATGGGGAAAAGTTTTTTCGTCTTCTTCTTTGACTTTACACAAAGAAAAAATTAGACTTTTAAATAAGTTGGGTTTTGTGGACTTGTAGATAATGTTAGAGTATCTTTTTCGCATAAAATATTTTTAATCTTGGTACTTTAAATTTTCATAGGGGATGGTATTTGAGGAAAAAATACCTTAAATTACTCTAATTTAATTCATATGTAAGTATCGATTCAAATCTAATATTAGATATTAATAAAAAATAATTATTGTTTTCCCCGGGAATGGGAGTAAATTGTAAAAAGTTTGAAATATAAAGTTATTATTACCACTAGGTAATAGGCATAAATTTACATGAAAAACTTTACTCGGGAACCCCCTTCCGAAAATGGTTTTTGAGCTTTACACTAGTACATGTTCCTATAAACGCACGTAGTTTTTAGAATTATAATAAATTAAACAAGAAAATATTTATTGGGTATTCCGCTTTATTTTTTACTTATGGGTGATTGGGTGGATGATCCTTTGTTGCGGATTAACTTAAAAATATGGTCTGGCATTGATTTTACTAATTTTTGGGAAGATCAGAATTAATTTCCTTCGTCCAACAGAGGTATGCTGTGTTCGTTAAATGTAGACTGATTTAAAACATGTACCGCAGCATTATATTGCTGGAATATGCAATCTTAATAAAGAAAAGCATCTTCCAGCAGTTCGTTATAAATTAAACTATTTATTTTGATAAAAGGAAATAAAATGAGAATAGATCAAGGCCATCTAAATTATTAATTTTTTCGCCAGAATTAATTAACTTTATACACTCCTCTGCCTCATGTATTTTCACGAGAATTTTAGACGATTTCCTATGCTGCTTTGGTTTCTTCCATTTTATGTTTTCATATCTCGGTAAAATCTTAGTAACGTGTTTGGAAGCCCCAAAAATATGTAATTTGTTCTTTATTTGGGTTGATTTTTGTATTATAAGATTTATCTGTCTATTTGTTAAATTTGTTTTTACCTTGGAAAATTTTCGAACACCATAATTGTGTTCTTTTTTTAATAAAATTCCTTAACACACTTTCGGTACGTTAAATTTTACGATCACAATCAAAATAATTTGGATATTTTCCTGATCGGACCGAAAAGTTTCCTTTGACTTCTTTAAACGTTATGAAATTTATCGATTAAATTAGAAAATTCTGCAATAAAATTGAGATATTACCATTAAACTTGTATCTTTATTTATATGAAACAGAAAATATGTTTTCATATCTCGGTAAAATCTTAGTAACGTGTTTGGAAGCCCCAAAAATATGTAATTTGTTCTTTATTTGGGTTGATTTTTGTATTATAAGATTTATCTGTCTATTTGTTAAATTTGTTTTTACCTTGGAAAATTTTCGAACACCATAATTGTGTTCTTTTTTTAATAAAATTCCTTAACACACTTTCGGTACGTTAAATTTTACGATCACAATCAAAATAATTTGGATATTTTCCTGATCGGACCGAAAAGTTTCCTTTGACTTCTTTAAACGTTATGAAATTTATCGATTAAATTAAAAAATTCTGCAATAAAATTGAGATATTGCCATTAAACTTGTATCTTTATTTATATGAAACAGAAATTCATTACATTTTATTTTTTATAACTTGTGTTAAAGACAAATCTGCGTTTATAGAAATATTACACATAAAATAGCACCAAAAACATTTTATCGCATGAATAAGGCAAACAACAAGAGTAAGAAAAAATCTTTCATTCTAAAAAAAAATAATTTACCTCTCATTAAAAACTCCTAATTGTTCAGTTGATGCAGAGAAATATTGACAAATTGTCTCGAATATCTGACATTGACCTAGTTTGAATTCTTCGCATAGGAACAATCACCATCATACTTCACAGAGACAGGAAGAATGTAGCACTTTCAACTTGTAATAGATACTTATTGTCTTACGCGTTAAAGGTCACGGCCCAAACAGGGTCACTTAGACTCTATTTGACCGCCCATGAGATTTAAACTACCATAGAAACTTAACCTAACCTAACTTGAGGGAAATTTTGACTCTTCCATCCTACAGGTCTGATCGAGTACCATTTGTTTCGATTAATGAAGTATGTCTTTGCTGGAATACACTTCACTTGAGAGCACGGTGTCAGAAATTAGCTTGATCTGTTAACTTAAAATTGAAGCAGTTCCATTCTGAAGAAAATATGTTTAACATATTTAACTGCTCTAATCTAAGATTGGAGGTATTTAGATTAGTATT
The DNA here is from genome assembly GCA_004302925.2 of Cochliomyia hominivorax. Taxonomy (NCBI): domain Eukaryota; kingdom Metazoa; phylum Arthropoda; class Insecta; order Diptera; family Calliphoridae; genus Cochliomyia; species Cochliomyia hominivorax. The sequence goes on from PYHX02000467.1 coordinate 58,427,043, forward strand.
AATTTTGATATAAATCTCTCAATATTCAGATTCATTAAGAAAACAGAAACAAATTGGACAAAAATCGGAAATCTATCAGTAATACTACATCAGTATGTGACCCTTATTATGGTTAAAATTTGTTCACTTCAAGAAAAGAAAGTCTTCCCTGATAAAATCCTGGTTAACAGAGAAAATTTGGAAATCTAAACAGAAACTTTTCAACAGATCCTGAAAATATAGAATTTTTGAGCTGCTTACCATGTGTAACGATAAAGAAACATTTTTCGAAATCTGAAAAAACCTTTTCGAGAGAAAATACAGAGTCATTGAGCTACTTACCATGTGCAACACAGTGATTAAAGCAGATAAACTCTCCGAAAGAATCAAAACTTCCTGAATCTACTTTGCATACATTTGGCACTGAGCATAGTGTCGAAAAAGTATCGAGAAGTTGCCAATAATAACCTAAAGTTTTAACTTTTCTACGTTATTTGTCCGATCTTATATCTTCAGACTACCACTTGTTTCGCTCACTGAAGTTCATCTTAACAGGATCTTCGCTTTACTTTAGAATAGGGTATCTGAAATTGGTTTGATTTCTTCTTTACTTTAAACCATAAGCAGTTCTTTTGTATACCCATAAAAAATGGAAAAAGGTAGTGGATATGGAACAGAGTATATATTTGTTAGAGTAGATGCTTTTTTTATTCAATAATCGACAACAGGAAAGTCGAGTTAGAAACAATGATTGGCCCTTTCTTCAAAATAAAATCTAACCTCAAGAAATGATTTACTGCTTAAAATACATACGCTATTATTAGGCTTTTAAAAATCTATTAAAAGACTTAATATTCCCTACTTTCCCCAACTCCCCAATTCTAAATTAAAATGTTTTCTTTCCCACATTTTTCTTTTTTTAACGAACTATACACCAAATGAAATCTTACAACAAACAATTTATAAAATATCATTCCTTTTACTATTTTTTAGTAAATATATTAGAATATTTTTAGTTGAACACACATTTACAAGCACACATACACAAATAGATAAAATTCTTTTTATATTATAATTAGATTTTTCTCAATAAAGTGTTAATAATTAAATAATTAACCTCTTTTGATAAAAATAAACACAAGAAAGGAAAATCAAAACTATAATAAAATTCAATTCAATTTACAAAAAAAGCAATTAACCTGAAAAGGGAGGAATACATTGTTTTTGTTGTTTTTATACGTTATTACTTACAACCAAAAAAAAACGTTCTGTGTTCTACAATTTTAACCAATATTTATTGTGTATTTTCAAGCAACATCAACATCAGTTCAGGTTCAGTTATAAGTATAGTTTTCTAGTCAGTATTGTGTTCGTCATAGTGAACGATTCACTTACGAATCGTTCATTTGTTCATGCGTCCTTTAACACATAAAAGCCGACAAGTCGTCATACTATCAAAATCATTTCAAATGGAAAATATGGTATTAACCAAAATCGTTTGAAGTCGACTTTTTTACACACACATACATGTATGAATACATACATGTATAAGAAAATATATATTTTTTTATTCTATTCAGAGGATTTTTTATTTTGGCTGTGAAACTGGCGGCATAATTTATATCCCTCCGAAAAAAATTAAATGGAAACTAGAGTGTGGAAAATAAGTTTAATATGAAAGAATAGTGTGCGTGTGCATGTGTGTAAGAATTAAAACAAGGAAATGGGCCGGTAGTATGATGGAAAATAAATATATAAAATAGAACCCAAAAACAACAACAATATGGAAAATGTTAAGTACGTAAAATGAACTAATGAATATTCTTTAAGATGAAACAAGTGGAGTCTGGTTGTTGTAGTTGTAGTCTATTTCCTTTTTTATTTTGTGTCAGTTTTTTTTCTTTCTTTGTGTTCCCAACTGCTAATAATTTTTGTATTTCCACTGAACATCTTCTCTCCACTCTCTTTCTTTTCCAAACGAAACATTTTTTTTCCACATAGTTGTCATTATAATTTTAAGACGCATACTTAGATGGAACCAACAACAACAACAACAAAAACAAGTATCTAAAATACGCAAAAAATAGGCAGGAAGATGTTTTCTTAGAACACAAAAAAGAAAAACGCTAAATGTTCGAAGACTTAGTTCTAAAGTTTCGCATAAAGTGGGGTCAGAAGTATGAGTAACAGGGAAATCCAGCAATTCACCACATTAGTTCATAAGGAAAGAACAGAAATAAGAACTATCAAGCGAAAAAAAATCATACCGAGCCGTTACGTCTACAAATGGGTTTTTTATGTAAGTGTAATCCTTTTTGCTTAGAAATAATGCAAAAACAGAAACAAAAAAAAACATAGTTGAAGAAAATTTTATGAGTATTACGAATCTTTGTATAAAAATAGTGGAACCAACTAAAACACACTCAAACACAAAAGTACAAACATACATAAGTTTATATAAAAATAGGAGTTGTGTTCTATTCTAATGGCATTAGTAGTACAAAAAAAAGATGCAGGCTGTATGGAGAGGGAAAATAGCTAAAAGAAGTATTATTATTAGAACTATAAATCAGCATGAAATGAATGAACAAAAGAAAGTACCACTGACTCTACTAGAGCAAATGGAGTAATGTTAGCAAATGCATTCGTATGTATGTTTACATATGCAATCGTTGGAATGTATTGTTTATAAACAGTAATGGACTATTAATGGCCCTGAGGTTAACATTTGTTGCACTTTGGACATGTTCAATTTTAAAAGGTTTTTTTATAATTTTTTTTTTTATCAAACGAAAAGTTTAACCAACATTTTATAAAACAGTTTTTCACTACAGTCACACAAATGGTGAATGATGAATATGTTAATTTTTAAAGAAAAAAATCTGTTAACAATATTTTTATAACTGTCTAGAAACAAGATAAGTTGTAAACCGATATTTGAGATAAACTCTAATTCAGTAAATTAACCAAATAGCAGTTCAACAAAATTGAATTTTCTTTTTAGTCATAAATATATAAAATTTTATTGGGTATACAAAATTACAATGTCGATTTTTCTTAAACAAATATGTCGGTTAAGCACGATTATGAAATGCCCTACACCAATGTCTGCTATTACAATTTTGTGTGCGGCCTTCGTATAATTTGCTAATGTTTATCTTAATTTGACTAAATATTTTATAATACGATTAATGAGTTTCAAGATGATATTTGGATGGGTGGTTGTGTGGGACCTATAAGAAATAAAGAAATAACGTTTTATATTTAGGAATATTATGGAATTAAAACATTCCGGGGGCATTTATATATGAAACAATGCACCACTCATTACCAATTTAAATAGGCATCGTCCTTGGGGCAATGTAATAGTACGTGCAAAATTTTATTAAGATAATTTAAAATTGCTATCTTCACTCATATTAATCCTTCAGTAATGTATGATAATTGCTGCCCGCTAACGTAAAATATAATGATTCTCATCTTGGGATAAAGACGAATCAACAGAGAAGTTGGTAAGCATATGATGAGATTGCGTATTTTGGAAAACGAATCATGCGGGAAAGCTCTGTCTCATAAAAGATTTAAAATATTTGGATCTAAATTTTTTAAGATTTTCACTAACTTCAGAGATTTTAATCCTTGATTGTTATTGCACTTCTTCAATACTGCTAATTGAGAAACATAGACAACATAAGTGATAAAGACGATGAGAGGTCTAAAACAAAGGAATCATAATGGACCATAAGGTCTCTATGGATGCCGCTAATTAATTTTTATCGGTGTCATCCTTATAACCTAACCTATTATCATAAAGAAGTTCCAATAATAAAAGAAAATATTCTCGCCTTTGGCATAACATTAATACATTGTTGGAAAACAACATGAACTGATGTTTTGTTAATTATTTGATTGACTCAATTATAAAATCTTCGGAGTCTTAATGCAATTCTAATTAAAATTCAACCTCTAGTAACTCTGAGAGTCTTCATCTGAATTATGTATAATTATTATATTAATTTGATCTCCGAATTACCTGACTACCAATCGGCTAAATTCTGTCTAGAATATCGACTAGAAGAAAAACTCTAGCAACAACAAAGCTATTATAACAACCACTTGGAAGAAGAAGTTAAACAAATTTGGGCATCATTGACAAAGTTGCATAAATTTCTACTGTGAAAAACACACGTTGAATAGCTTTTTTACTTAATCCAAAAATACAATTACGCTCATATTGCGAAATATAAATAAACACCACATAGCAGGCAGGCTCTAAAAATTTCCTAAAAGCAACGGAAAGAACCGAAACATAATGTGATCAGAAATCACCTGCACAAGAAAACGAACACAGTTCCACCAGCATAACATAGTTCAAATTTCATCCGGAACAAGCCAGAAAGAATCTTCGCATATGTTGGACTATAACTGTTGTTCAGGTATTAATAAGTGGAAAAAACTCATGACTCACAATTAATTTTTAATTTAATGAATTTTTAGACTCACGCTATTGATGTAGTCCGATTTCTTGGCCTAGATCCAAACCACTACCTGTTACAACAATATCAGTTTAAAAACATTGCATTCCAGTCATTATCTTCAATTTTTTGTTGAGAATTTCCCGAAAATGTTATATAAAGTAAGGTTTTCGCATTGTTAAATTGACCAATTTTCAAAGAAAGCAAACACTTTTTTCGTTAACAAGAAAATTAATAATTTTCTGACTTTAAAATATTGAAAATATAAATGAGCAAATAATTTAACATCTAAAAGGAATGAGTTTTAAATATTTCCATTAACTAACAGCCCGATGAAGAAGATGTTGTTGACGATGATGATGATGATGAGATGACAAGCAACAAGAGCGAAAACCAAAGACGCTGACTTCTAATACTCAGTATTAAGTTCTTCTTTTACTTATTTCTTTCCCAAAAAAGAAAAGATAAAACAAGAAATCATCAAAACAGAAGCCTTATAATATAGTCAGAATAATGTTCTAATGGTAGTATGCTTGTGTATGTTGTTGAACTCTAAGCATATATAAATATGCAAACACACATATACATATATACACGCATGTCACAACTTTTTAAAACAAAGTGCGAACACATGGTTTTAGAGCTCAAAGAAAAAACATAAGAATTTATACGAACTACTTCATTCTCTAACCGCCTGATACTGTCACATACACACACACATACACAAACATACAAATATTTAAACATATGTACATATTTAGTCAGGCATTTGAAAGCGAAATATATTGAATGAAGGAGTTGAAAAATACAGATATACAATCAAGGATGAACACAATATTTACATGTATATGTATGTGTGTATGTTTGTATATTTCATAGAAATAAAGAGACATTCGTCAGACTGTTGTCGTTGACTTTTTATATAACTATTTTTAGTTTTTTGTCTATTTTATATTCGTTCGTCGGTTCGTTCTTTTGAACTGATGAAATGTGTACATTTTCAAATAGTTCTATATTTTCTATTACAAACTTTATTTTCATTTTCTTAATATAAAATACAAAATCCTACGACGATTTTTAAATTTAAAATCAGCCAAAACATCTTTCATGTTCTAAGGAGTTCAAACGAACGTACCACTGACTTGGAGTATTAATAGTATGTGCGTTTGCATATGTGTGAAGATGATTTGGTAGTGGAGCGAAAAAAGATAAATTTTTTTCTGCATAAACACATGCTCATTTTTATCCATTGATACTTCATCTGAAACAGAGCTACTAAATAATTAATTAATACAACCGTTAGATGTTGAATTACAATTTTTAGCAACTTATTTACATTTAAGAACATTTCAGTAGAAATCTCTACCACCTACTTGACAACTTTAATAAGGTAATTACAACTCAATCCCAAGACATATTTTAAGAAATTCTAATTTTAATGGAAACGAAATTTTAGATTGGTTTCGAAAATTACTTATTTCCCATGCAGCCGTACAATAGAGCTTAAGTACTTCATTTAAACTTTGTGTTATCCGTGTAGAAATTTTAATAGAAGTTAGAGATTCAGTTCGTATCTTTTCTCGTCACGCAACAATTAAAAATAGTATTCCTCAAATCAGGATAGTGAGAAGCAATGATACAGGATATACCACATGTTGAGGCATTACAAAATTCAATTATAGTTTTTATATAAGATTTATAACTAAAATACATCGATGTTATATCTGTTATTATAATTAATATTTGCTAAGTGCCTTTTTTAAATTTTTTAAACTCGAAAGAAAAATTGTAGATAGACGGACTGAGTGATTCAAAATTTCGGCACAGAAGGCAAGAGAATACCTAAATGATGGAATTTTGTGATATAACTCGACCAATATCCTTTTGCCAACTATATGTGATATTACCTAGTTATTATTCGGCGTTATTGCCTTTTTTGTATATTTATTATGTCGTTTTTGATCAGCTCACAGATGATATCTCTTAAGTGCCTTTAAAAAAGATGACCGGTAGCAATATTATCAAAATTGCTAAAAATGCAATAAATTCCAGAAATCGAAGAGAACTGATTTTTTGATTTCCCCACTTTAGTAACATTTCCACGATTTATCAATATGTTGTCCCGATAGTCCTATAGAATTAATTTCTAGATCCAAACAAATCTTAAATATCAATGAATTTATAATATAAAATATCTGTGTTGCAGTTAAAACATAAATAAACAAATACAATGTATACTTATTATGTGTGAATGTATTTACGTCTGTCTGTGTAATGTAGTGCAGTAAAATGGTAATGAAAAATCGAGTTAGTTAAATAATAGAAAACAGTAAAAATACAAACCAACCACACATACACGCTTACATACATACAAACATACACACATACATACATACATACATACATACATACATACATACATACATACATACATACATACAAACACACATTCAAATACACAAATATAATGGAATCTATAGGATTGTGAATAGTAAGAAATAAGAAAGAATTTTAATATGAATGTTTGGATTTTTATTACAAATAAACTGATGAATAGTCCATTAGTTACCAATAAAGCCAACACTCTTTTGTTATATCCTTTAAGTACCATACATACATGTATCCTACACATATAATAAAATGTAATATCAATGTTTGGGTCTCTCAGTTCAAAACAATATGTTATAAACATGAATGCATCCTTTTTACATTTATATATACAAATCTTTAAAATGATGTATACATCTTTATAAGTAAGTATGTATGTTTGTATGTATTTTGTAGACTCTTTCCTTGTTGCAACTTTCAATTATTCAAAGAAAAAGTTAAGGAAGAGGTTTATTAAAATACGATTTACATTTTAAAATGAGGTTAAACAAAAAAATAAAAACTAAAAAAGTGTTAACAACATTGAACATTGGATTTCTTTTTTAAGGATAAATTTTACAGTGTATGTGAGCGTATTTAGCAATGTCTTCGTCTATTATGAATTATACATTATTGAAGTGTTATAAATACAACGATTAAGCAATATAAATCAGGTTTTAATATAAATTTTATTAATTTATACATATTAACTGTATTTAAAGGAATTTGAAAGGAAACAAATATGAATCTTTAGGAAAAACAAGTAAAAATATATAGTCGGTCAATATACTACACCACATCGTCGGTAAAAAATGGAAGTTACAAAAAATTAAGGAATGACCCTCGTAAAATTTGATTTTCTGATTTATTTTTAAATGTGTAGTACATTATTATGCACTAAGATTTATCTTTCTTAAACTACAAGAAATTATGAGATCGATTCTTGATTATATTTATCTTAATTTGACCAATTATTACAATACCACCGTACATGTGTTCTTGGAAGGCGTTTTGTATGAACCATCTCTAGCATAATTTGGCACATTGTTTTTGAATATTGAAAAACTAACTTGTGCCAATTTTATTACCTTAAAACCCCATTGCGGGAAAAACATTTTTATGAGAGGTACCTGATTTATTGGACTGAACAATTCTTAATTTCATCGAGTTATTTAAAAAATTGTGACCTGTAAAATGTTCACAGCGTTTACATGAACAACCAGTCAGTCAGACAGACGAACAGAAGGACGGACGGATATCGTTAAATCAACTAAGAAAGTGATTCTGAATCGAATGATATACTTAACATGTCAACCAGTTTCAGTGGTATAGGGTTCAAACAAAATAAGAATGCTTTATTTAGCTGTCTGAAATTTTTATATCGTCAACCACATGTATAGGAAATGCAGTTTTTGTGCTTATTCCGAACTAGTCATTTCACAATCTTTTAAAGAACATCACTATCCACTTTATTTAGCTCCCTACTAGTACTTAATATAAACTTGTCATAGGAGCTAAAAAATGATGAGTTTTATTGTCTTATAATGGTATACAAAAACATAAGTTAGAACTACAACCCATAAACATCTGCACATACTAAATAAAAGTTTTTCTGATTTTGTCTATAATTTTTTTCAGTTATCAGTCGATGGTAAAAAAGATTATAGAAAATCTTTTTATTAAACAGTATCGGGAGAACTTGTCCGTTGATAGTAAACCATATTTAAAAGAGCTCTCAACACAACCGTTAAGAAACCAACCGGTTAGCATACACTTAACCAAATGTCATATAGTATTTGTCACATAGTATTGGTTCAAATTGAGGAATTTTCTTCAAATACACTAAAAAAATAATAAAAATTCTTTCAATAAAAGATGTTAAATTGAATAAAATTTCGTTAAAAAATTAACGAAAAATATGTTATATGCGACATTAACGCTTCGTACGTAAAATAACACATAAATTTATTAAATTCTTCTTACTAAAATTTTAATAAAATATTTGTTTATTTAACCGTTTTTCATCAAATATGTCCTAAGGAGAAAATTAATTTTATAAAACATTCTAAATATGATTTACATTAATGAAATATTTTGCACTATTTAGTACGCTTTGCTGCACAAAAATTCTCCTTAGTCCTAGATCTCAAAAGAAATTTCACAAGTCGATGAGTATTAAAAAAAGTAAATGGTACTAAATCATCGCTGTAGTATATTCGATAATCAATATTTGCTTTATATGGGGGCTATTTCACCCCTGATCCTTACCGTCCTACACTTTGTTCAGTAAAACAGTTCTTTGGTTGGTTTGTTGGTTTCAAATTTCATCACTTGGTTTATTGATTTAAATTAGAAAAGTTTATCTGATTTTGTTATCATATTTTTGTCTACAATTTATTTTTGAAAATATTTCAGATTTGACTCAAACAGATGAACATTGTTAATTCAACATCGTTTCGCAATAGATACAAGTTGTTTGTGTAGAAACATTCGAAATATGACCGAACCTCTAATGTCCACTATTTCCGATTCCAATAAATTTGGAAACAAAATTCATTACATCCGTACAAAATTTCCTCCAAAATGTTGAAATTATTCGATGTTTGGATTTTGTCGCAGTTCAAATTCGATTTTTTCCAAAACTTGCAAAACACCATAATTTCGACTAGATATAACTTTATTACCAGTTATCCAATTTTTGAAATGTGTCGAAATTTTAATACCCTCCACCTTTTAAATATACAATATTTATTTTATATGTTAAAGACATTTGCGTTAAATCTTTCCTACTAGAGAATAATAAGATGTTAATATTTCTTGTAAATGCAACATTCAATGAAATTTGTAGTTCATCTTTCATGAATTTCTTGCTTTAACAGTTTCCGAGTATAAGATATTAAAATTTTCTTTTGAGCATGGAACACCTTTCTTTCATGTTTTTTCCAAAATTTTGGACATTTCTTAATAAAAGCTCTATTGCTAAATAACATTTAATTTTCTGTAAATGGATCAGAAATGTGTTATATCAAAGGTGATATCTGTGTATCCAACTGCATAAAAATTAATTCAGCCTTTTATTCAGTATTCATTTCTGTTTTTTTTTTTCATTTTCGGTGTAAATGGACCTTAATTCTGAACCGATATTGCTAATTTTAAATGCTGAACTGATGAATAGACAGACATAACATGACATTGATTCAGTTTTTTTATGATCCAAGAATAAAAAATATACTAAAAATGTAGAACAAGATGGAGAGAGCACTTAAAAATTTAGTTTACCAACCTTCGGTTTTTTTCTGTAAAAATGAATATAGAATTTTAGTGAAATCGGAAGCTGTCCGAAATTTTACATTTACAATCAAAAAGTTAATTCTAAATTTTTATAACTTTATATAATGTCAGGTATAATTTTGCAGAAACTCTTTAACAAATTAAAATTGATATTTTTCTCGAGAAAATATGAATAAATTAGTACGGTTTCAGTAGTCTCCAAATAATGACAATTGTTCCCATATTTATAAACATAAGTAGATGAAAACAGTCTTAATTTAAAATAGTTATGGAAACCCCCACTTCTCATAAGCAGGGGTCTACTTTTTATAATAATTACTATCATAATATTAATTACATGCCACTTTCGGGCAAATATTTTACTCAAATCTTACTGATTTTAACTATAATTTATACACTCCTAAAAGTATGCAATTTTAAAACAGAACAGAAAAACAGATAATGGAAATAAAGTAGTAAAGCGGACATTATGTGAATATCTTGTGATTTAAAAAAAAATAAACATCAGAATACACAGTTTTTATACCCTACAACACCGTAGGTGGTGGGGGTACTATGCGTTTGTGCATAAGTTTATAAAGGGCAGAAAAAATATTGCTACCACCATTTTTAAGTTTTCCGATTTATGATGAGCGAAATTTTTCCAAGGTCGGTCCTAAATATAATTTTAATAAAAGGAAATAATACCATCAGGAAAAATGATGAACAACTTCATTTAAATCGAGGGGTTTTTCCGGATCTGTCTTAGTTAAACAAGGTATTGAATTTATACGTTTTCCTTGGAATTGGTAGTTACATCGATCAACATATTTATTGTTATAATATTAATTAAATATTCAAAATTCAAGGAGCAGTATATTTTAACATTGAGATGGAAAAGTCTGGAACATTGTATTAACCTATACTATTTTATAAGCTTCGGAGGCATGAACAATTATAAACCGACAATTATGAAAATTACTTCTATAAAAAAATATATTCATACACATTCATTTAAGATTATATGGTTGGTAAAATAAATTTGAGAAGTGGAAGTTATGCGAAAATTATGGACCTATATCCTATCCTATATGAAAGTCATAACAGAATATTATACGATTTTTAAAAACTATAAATTTTCAAATTATTTTCGAAAGATGATCATGTATGAGAAGTATTAAAGACTCTTATGACCTGAAAATTCTATTCTGGGAGAACATTTGATTAGAAGCTGACTGAAATATTGAACCATTTATCACCGATTACACATACTAAATTGATTTTGTCTCAAAATTGTTCAGAAGATTAATTTGACAGACAGAATCGGTATGTTTTAAGTTGGAAAAATATTTTTCTGTACAAACATTCGTCTCGGACGCAAATATTTTTAAACTTCAGAAATTTTCATCCTTGGAAATGATTACTTAAGAAAAGAATATACTATATTGATATATAATTTTATATTTAAATTAATAGAAAAACTTTAATTACATATATTTTTTAATAAAAAGTTTTTATTAGAATTATAGGAATTCTTTCAAAATCTAAACGTGAGGCTAAATTATTCTCTTTAAAAAAAATCAACAAAAATTCTACGCCCTCAAATAATATGACTTCTATTTGTTTTTGAAATGATTTACAAATTATGTGAGGAAATCAATTTTTTGACTGACAAACAATAAACAACATTATTTAACTTTGAAAGTTTTATGTGAAAAATGAAGCCCAGGGCCAAATATTTTTAACAATATTTCAAAAAAAAAATGTTACTAAAAGTAAAACAGAAAAACATATGATTAATAACAAAATGAAGAAAGTGATAATGATGTTATAAAGTGAAATAAATGAAAATGAAATGCGGCATAGAAGAAACCGGCAAAATATTTTCTAAACAACTTTTTGGAGCAAAAAGTAAAAAATGAAAAAAATATTGTTGTAAATGAGAAGAGTTTAATTTTAAACGATTTGTAACTCGAGAGAGAGTGAAAGGGAGGGAGTGAAAGAATGGCAATAATAACAACTAACTGTCAATATATGATGTGTACTTGTATAGTATGTGGTAAAACAAGTAGGAAGGGTCCACTAATGACAGATGTTGGTTAAAATCAAATATTTATGTCTGTACATAAGTGTATGTATGATATGTATGGGTGGAAAATGATGATATATCTTCATAGATTTAAATAGGAAGAGGGGGAAACTCCCTTCTAGTAATAATATGAAATTTTAAAGTCCGAATGAATAGAAATTCTGGAATTGTTAAGGAAGTTTCAAAAAATATTATATATCATTAAATAGGCAGCGGCAGCATGGAGTTTACTACAAAAATAATAGAATGGAAAAATCTGAAATGAAATAATTTTACAACTAACGCAAAATACAATACAAATAATAAAACACATACACACATTGAATATAAAAAGGAAGAAACTATAAAAAAAACGTGACAAACGAACAAAAAGACGAACGACTCCTCCCGATTTTATTCTATTTCATTTTAGTTTTATTTTATTTTTTCTGTTATATGCTGCATTGAACGAACTTCCATAAAAAAGGTTTATGATGTGATATTACAGATTTATTTTGAAGAATTTATTATTTATTAAATTTTTGTTTAAGATTTCATTATATTTTTTTTATTTCAAATTAGCAACACTTACCTTTTGCAAAAACCGCTTGTAGTATTTGATATTTTGCCGGTTCAAAATTCTTTTAGTTTTGGAATTTATTTTTTTATTCCCTTCTTTCCTATATTAATGGCACATTTTCAGTAGTTTTGTTTTCGGTTAACTTTCTGAATTTTATTCACGTTTTTTTTTTTTTTTTGATTGAAAGAAATTAAATCAAAAAAATTCTTTCTTTCAGAGGCACATTTCTTCAATACGAAAAATATTTAAATAAAAAAACAAATAATCAGCTTTAAAAAACGTAAAATTTCATTCACCGTTATTTGCGATTTTTTTCTTGCGTTTCGCTATTTTTCTCCTTGTCGTTTCTAGTTTAGTTATTTATTCATTTATTTTTTTGACACTTGTTCGTTTGGAATTTACTATAATTTTGTTGTTATTGCTGTTGTTGTTTTTATTATTATTGCTATTGCTATTATTGTAGTTATTTGTGTTTAATATAAAAAATATATATAAAAATAACAACTACAAAAAACACTTTGTAACAGTTTTTCTTATTTATTTATTGTTCATTAAATACAACAACATTAATTTTACAAAAAAACTCACAAAAAATTATTAATTAAAACACAAAAACAAAAACGTTTAATTAATTAAACACAGCAAGAATTGATTTTTTTTAAAATATGTTTTTTCCACAATTATAAAAACTAAACTTGTGTAGAATTTTTTATTTCTTTCCAAATATTGTGTTATTTTTTTATAGAAGTTTTAAGTGCTTGAGAAAATAAAACCTCACCTTTCGAGTAAAATCAAGAGACTGTGCAGGATTTTAAGGAATTGAAAAAAGTAAATTTTCTTTTGGTTCTACACAAAAGGAGTGTTTGTCGGTTCGAACATCATACAAGTTGGTAAGTTATGTTTGAATTATTACAGGTTGCCAGCTTGAGAAATGTAATAAGAATTATGGGGGAGAGGTTATGTTAGTACTACTATTAAAAATATTGGGTCAAATGTTATTAATAGAGTTTTTCTACGGGAAAATGTTACTGAGATTTTCCAGAGAAGTTTTTTTTTTTTTGGAAATCCCGGAAAATTTCTTTCGAGAGTTTTCGGGAGACACTCTAAAACGAATCACCTAAGAATTCAATGAATTTTTATTACTGTTCTAAGCAGTTTATATTATGTTCTTGCTATATAGTTCCAATTGCAATATATGTATATAGACTTACTAGCAGACCTGGTAAACTTCGTTTTGCCCAAAAAAATTTTAAAGATAAAATTTTATCATACGATTTAAATAGATTATTATCAATTTAAAATTACTTTGTAGGGAGTGCCTTCCCCCCAGATCCTATCCGTTTAACGTTTTATCCAGTAGAACAGTTTCTTGAGAAAGTAGTTGGGACCAAATTTGAGAACTCTAGCTGTTATAGTTATTTCGTATTCGATAATCAATATTTGCTCAGTGTTGGGGGTACCCATCCTTTTAGTCCCATCGGTCCAACCTTTGTCTAGTTAAACAGTTGCCAAATTTGGTATTATAGTTCTTTCGATAACAAATTTTTGCTTTGTACAGACGGTACAGATTTGAAAACTCTTGCGGTTATAATTCTTTAGATATTCGATGATTGCTTTGTATGGAAGGTACCCCTCCCCCGTAGAGAATTAACTCTTATGATATTTTATCATAATTTTTATAAATGTGTCAAAAGTATTAAGAAACTACATTCATTAAATGTATTTCTCTAACATCTTTACTTACACAAGAATTGATATAACGGTATTTTCGTTCATATTTAAATAATTCATTTATATTTTTATGTAATTAGCAATAATTAGGAACAATTCCAATTATTATAGAGTGAAAATAATTAATACAAATCTTTGAAGTCCCATTTAATAGATGAAAGATATAAGAAGAACATCAAACGAAACTCTTGTATTATCTGCAAATACCGTTACATTGATTTCGATTTGAGATATCGGCCTTTTTGCCAAAAATTGTGGTTATTAATCATGAATGTTCTTCGGCTCTACGTGACACAGTAAATAAATTTGATAAGCCAATAGCGAAGAAATATAGCTTTATCACTTTGGAAGCTTGGATCCTATATGGGGTTCATGACAGGTATCTTGGTCATCAAAATTTTTATTCGGTCAACTCCAAAAATTTTGTTACCTTCTTACATCATTAACACCCCTTTCATATGTTTAAAATATTGAAGTGTTTCAAAATCTCAAATTATTTTTTTAACGATAATGCTTTTTCCCAGACCTCTAATAAATTTGGATTCTACAGACCAAAATCCAAAAATTTCGAGAATTTTATGGTTGTATGAGATCTACTTGAAATAATCATTGAACCTTGTATAATTTGTCACATCGTTTTAGAATATAATAACAAATTTTATTGGTTAAATACCTCATTCCGTGGGGGAAGTACATTTGTTGGGGCCTATACAAAATAATGGAACAATCATAACAAATTTCAAATTTAATGAAGATATCTTCGACCTTTGCTTTGCGAACCAGCTTTACATGGACAACCAGATGAAGGGAAGGACTCAGAATGATTCTGAGTTGCATGGTATTTTTATTGTAACAGTTCGTCTGTAAGCGATAGTTCTTCCTTGGGAAAAAAACTTCCGTTAGATACAGCTAAGGCAATCTTTATCCGAAAGTAAATTGGGTCGTTCCGGAACGTAGATCCAATTGTCATGGGAACGAGTCGCATGGTGTACTTAAAAGTACCTCCCTATACAGACATCTGTACAGACGCATAATATCCATAACAATTACGGTGACGTAGGGTATAAAATGTGCTCAAAATTAGTGCATTTAATAAGGAAAAAAATTGGTGTATACATGCAAAAAATCACTATTAAACCGCTATTTTCAATTTATTAAAGATTTTTTCGGTCTTGGGATTTGCTTACGTACTTAATCCTTGAAAAGAAAAACCATTTATTTTTTAATAATACTTAAACATAATTTTGAACAATTCTGCAATCTGTCCTATCAATTATTGCAATCTTATTTGATTCAAAACTGTGCAAAATAACTCACCCATTTTTTAAGGTCACAAACTTTAGAATCGGTAGAGATTTTACGAATGTAAATCGTTTTAAATATTTTAAATCCATAGTTGTCCAAATTTAAAACATTGCGTTAGGTTCAAAAATTCAACACTCAAAACTTAAAGTCGCCATATTTCTTCTGTCAGTGTTTAAAATTAATGTGAAATCAATCAAGCCGTTCAGATGTTTCACATTTCTATTTATATTTTATGTAAAACACTGTATTTTGCATTTATTGGTTTAATTAAATATTTTACATAATATAATTTGAGGTTGGTAAATCTACAATTTGAATGATAACTTTACATTCATTGTTTTCTCTCTCTCTCTCTTAAAATTGAGTGTTGCCAACTGCAAACAAAACCTTAACAGCTGATTTGTCTGCACAATTTTGAGAGTTTTTATTGCCGAATAAAATTTTGTGTGTTGCACTTTTGAAAAAAGACCGCAAAATTAAGCTTTTTGATTTGTAAACAAATCAATTTAGCAAAAATATTAATTTTTTTGTATTCATTTAAATGATGACTGGTGATAGTGAAATGCGAAATAATACAAGTACGAGTGAATTAAATGGCATCATAGATGTCGAACATTATCGTAAACTGGTGAAACAATTCATCGATATGAGACGCTATAAGACGGCTCTTTTTTGGGCCGAAAAAGTATGTTGTCTCAGTCAAAATGATCCCAAAGATGTGTACTGTCAGGCACAGTGTATGTTTTTGCTAAAGGAATATCATCGTGCTGCCCACACGATACGTTTACACAAATTGGAAAAGACTCATATTCCCTGCTATAATCTATTGCTGGAATCATTGTATGAGGCAAAGGAATTTAATGAAGCTATTGTTGTGATAAATACTGTAGATATAGAATTTTTAGCTTCTTCCCTTATCAATCAACCACTAGATGGTGGTGGCATGGAAGCCCCAAGTATGTTGTTTGGTGAAGAAAGCGTGAAAAATGTGAGTTTTAGTGTGGAAATAATAAAATTGATTTTTTAAATATATTTTTTGATATTTTTAGGAAATTTTAGCTTCTATAAGTTTTTTAAAGGGCAAAATATATGAAGCCATGGATAATAGAGGTTTAGCAATGGATTATTATGTTCAAGCTTTACACAAGTCCATTTATTGTTTTGAGGCTTTAGACGCTTTGGTGCAACACGAAATGTTAATGGGATGGGAAGGTAAGTTTTTTATACACTTATCAATGTAGATAAGTTTTGATATAAGAGATGTATAAAGTAAGAGCATTTGATGTGGGACAATATATTTCGACATACACATATGCTCAAAAGAAGAGATGCGCCTTTAAGTAAAATATTTCATTTCTAATAATTTTGTAAAAAAACCAGCCGATGCAGTTTATCAAATCTAATAAATCTTCCAATCTTTACTCGTTAAGGTCCACAAGTTTTACAAACTATTTCTGCGCAAAGCTGCAACTGCAATAACACAAAAAAATCTTCACTTAACCTACAAAAATAGTCAGAGATATCTCACAGCTCTTAAGCCCCTTCTGCCTATGCATTAGATCCGATCTGCATCCTTATAGTTAAACCATATATTCTAAACATCTGGATCAGGTGCCCATGTTCCAGATCCGATCTGTGTCCATAAAGTTAAACAGTATATCCTAAACATGACTCACATGAGTTCAAAAAACTTTTCCAATTTCACCAAAGAAGTATTCTATAGGTAGTTACTATCAAATATTTCTTGTAAAATTGCGGAACGTTTCTAATAAAGCTTGTTAGCTTTTAAATAAAATTAAGGGGGAAAATGAATCCATAAAGAAGTCATCAGAAAATTCATAAATCTAATAAAAAGTAATAAAGGAACTAAAAAAAGTGGTATGACGTATGCTAGTGTTAATGAGATTGTTTGCAAAGATGATGTTAAAATTGCAATTGACTTTTTTCGAATTAATTATTTTGGCACAATAAGACATCCTCCCTTCCATGTTCCTGGCGAACTACTTATAGCCTCCCATAGGATCACCACAAACATTTCTAGATAACAAAATTACTAATTCTTCTTTATAAATATATAGAGAATATTTTTAATAATAAAAGTCTTTTTCTTTTTTTACAGAAAAAGAACTAATGCAACATTTACCCCTCGAACAACAATCCTCAGAATCTGATGCCAAATTAATAACCAAATTGTATGAAACACAATTAAAAAAATATTACGAAGAAACTCCCATAGAAAATATAAGTCATATCGTTTCAATTCAAATATTAACAGATGAAATTAAAAATACTCGTGCTTCAGATGCAAGTATACATAAGAAAGTTTTACCTAAAATTATTACACCCAAACAAAATCAAATTATGTCTCCAGCAAATAAAGTTTTAGAAGATTTAAAAGTTCCACCCTTCTCCTTGCAAGTGAGTTTAACTAGAGCTTCGTCTTTAATTAATGATTCACAACGTTCTCATATGGAGACACCGGGTAAGAATCGTACAAAAGATAATGTTGATACATCGAATGCCTTGGCATTATCGTCATGTATGACACGCATTCAAAAGAGTACAGATGTGATGGCTGCCGAAGCGGAAAAATTGTTCTATGATTGTGAATATAAAAAGAGTTATAAAATTTTAAATGAGTTTGTGTTTTAGCATAAGTATGATCATTTAATATAATAATCATGATATTTTTATAGATTACTTAAAATCGATCCTTATCACAATGCGGCTTTAACACTACAAATCGGCTGTTTAGTAGAATTTGGTGATTCGAATAGTAAGTTTAGGATTTTTCTTATGGAATTTGTACGTTTTTTATATAACTTTTTAAAATTTCTGGTAGAATTGTTTTATGTGGCTCATAAGTTGGTTGACCGCTATCCTGATAAAGCGATTTCATGGTATGCTGTGGGTTGTTATTATGATCTTATAGGTAAAAGTGATCCAGCAAGACGTTACTTATCCAAGGCAACTTCATTAGATCGTTTATATGGTCCAGCATGGTTGGCTTATGGTCATTCGTTTGCCAAGGAAAATGAACATGACCAGGTGAGTTTGATTTTTGAATATAAGATGTTAAAAAGGTTTTTAATAACAAAATACAAATTACAACAGGCAATGGCTGCTTACTTTAAAGCTACTCAACTAATGCGTGGCTGTCATTTACCTCTGCTCTATATTGGAGTAGAATGCGGTTTAACTAAAAATTTGGAACTAGCAGAAAAGTTCTTTTATCAAGCCATGACCATTGCTCCTTTAGATGTGTTTGTATTACATGAATTGGGTGTTATAAGATATGAATATGATTAGTTAGTATTTTCATTTGTAGTAAGAATGCTATATTTTCAAAATATTGACTTTTATTTTAGTTTTGAAACTGCAGAAGAAGTTTTACGTGCAACAGCTGAAATTGTTACAAATCGGGCTAAAGAAAATAATGAAGAAGTATCGTCCAGATGGGAGCCTTTATTCAATAATTTGGGACATTGTTGTCGTAAAAACAAGAAATATAAAGAAGCTCTCGAATATCATCAATATGTTAGCATGCATTCCCTTACAATAAATTTCACAGAAATAAAAAATAAATTATTTTTTTCTTTAAGGCCCTACTTCTTAAACCACAATCACCTCAAACCTATACAGCAATTGGTTTCGTCTATGCACTCATGGACAATCTTGAAGAGGCTATTACATATTTCCATAAAAGCTTGGCTTTAAATCGTGATTGTATTGTTACTTCTACCATTCTTAAAACTTGTATTGAAGACTTTATGGATGAAGAATCTGTAATTGATGAAATTTATGGTAAATCATCATGGAGTAGCAGTAGTTCATCTTATCCAACCACAACTAAAAATGCCAATTTATTCCCAACGATTGAAGAGGAAGAATCAGCCGCAATGAAATATACTGGTATGAAATTAAAATTTGATGATGAGGATATATCAGCCAATTCAGATGATATTGATCCTAATCTTATAATGGGTATGAATATGGATATTTAAAATATCACACTAAAAGTAATTATGTTCAAATGCTAAAAGGTACGATTATTTCTATTATTTTATTTTTATAATTTTATATTTATTGTATTTCATTAAATATTAAGAAACAATAAATTCTGCAAAATGATTTTATAGATATTTAATCAATATTAAATAAAGTTTTCTAATTAACTTGTGCAACAAGTATTTTTAAATAGTTAAAATAATTTATATCTTTAAATTAAGAATTCTAAAAAAATCGAAAAGTCTTCATTACTGTTTCTGTTAGAAAATATAATCGGATAAATAATCCACAATAAAACCATAAAACTGGAAGTGAGAATCTTAAACTCAACAAAAAATTTTATACAAATCATCGTATTATATTTTCCAAATAAATATTTGATTTGGAAATATAATTATATGGCTTATGGTATTCTAGCTTTTACCTCCTCAGTCCAAGGTCTTGAAAGAAATTTCACAAATCACAACGGGTATTAAAAAAATTTTACACAATGGACATTTTGCCAAATGCTTCTGGCTCTGTCTGTTCCAAAATTTTATTTTATATTTGTAATGCGTGGTAGTTATCTCATCCTTGATCCTAACCGTCGTACATTTTGTCCAATAAACCTGTTTGTTACCAAATTTTAGAACTTTAGCTGTCCTAGTTGTTTAGCTATTCGATAATCAATAGTTCCTTAAATAAGTGATTGGGACCAAATTTGAGAACTCTCGCTAATATAGTTTTTTTTTTAGATTTTTGGTAATCATTATTTGCTTTGTATGGGGTGATCACTTCTCATGGTTGTATCCGTCCCACATTTTGCCAGAAAAAAAGATCCTTAGGAAAGTAATTGGAACCAATTTGAATTGGTTCCAATTACTTGGCTCTTTAGGTATTCGATTATTTATATTTGCTTTGTATGGTCCTACCCGTCCTATATTATGATCAGTAAAACAAATTCTAGAGAAAGAGTTTGGAGTCGCACTTGAGAACTTTTGCTACTTTTTCCTTAGATATTCGATAATCAACATTTTCTTTGTATGAGGGACACTTCTACCCATGATGCAATCTGCCATTCATTCTGTCCAGTAAAACAGTTACTTGAAAATTTTATTGGGACCAATATTGAAAATTCTCGGTAAAGTAGTTCTTTAAATATTTGATCATCAACATATTCTTTGTATGCAGGCTTTTTCTGCCCCTGTGAAATATTATTAAAATCCTTTAAAAATGGAGATCAGTCTCTATTTGCCTTTAATCCATTTGAGAAGGTATATGTTTCAAAAATCTTTTTTTCGTTATTATGCTCTATTAAGTTTATGTTTTGGATTTTACTTGCGCTGTTTAAAATGAAGTAGAATAGAAAATATTCGCATAATTTGCATTTTAAATTTAATTCTAAGTCGGAACGTGTAATTAAAAAAAAATCTTGTATAATTAAATAATTAAAATATTTGATAATGAAAATTATTTTCTTTTAACGTAAACTATTTGAGTAAAAATATTTAAATGAAGGTCAGTATATAGTTGGCCCAAACCGAAGAAAGTAAACAACAAAAAACTAAAATAAATAATTAATGAACGATAAGAAAGTTTAACTAAAATTAGACTTTAATTACGAACTGTGGGAAAATTTTGTTTAACAGAAAGTTAAGTGAACTATTAACTACATGAAAATAAATTTCAAATCTTGATAATAATGTTAAATATTCGAAATAGGTGGACTAGACAACCCGCTGTGAGCGTATAAATAGCAATATGATTTTTCAGAAAACTACAGAAATCAACTTTAACTCAAAAGTTGTTAACCAACTTAAGGATTCAAAAATATTTTCTTTATAGAAATAACAAATTCAAACAAGATGTTGAAAATCTCAGCAATTTTATTCGTTTTATTAGTTGGACAAGTGTTAAGTGTCCCTCTGATACAACAAATCGGGGATGAAGAAGAAATTGTTGAAGTCAGCGATAATTCCCTGCTAAATGAAGTTCAACATTTTAAGGATGTCATTGATTTAAGTTTTTATGGCGCTGCCCTATTCGGAGAGCCAGATCATTATTATACCGCTCGCATGGTGGCCAATTATACACCAGAAGCATTCTCTGTTAATCCTGAAGAATTGGGTACATATTTGGAGGGAGACATTTTAATACCCAAGAAAAAAGTGGTCATGAAAAACGGTATTACCTCTCAAAGTTCCCGTTGGCCTAAAGGCATTGTTCCCTATGAAATTCATGGAAACTTTAATGCACGTGATATGTCCATTATTGAGCATGCGATAGGTGAATATCATCGTCGTACTTGTATACGTTTTGTACCACGTACCACTGAACAGGATTACATATCAATTGTTAGTGGAAATTCTGGTTGCTGGTCTTCGGTAGGACGTGTTGGTGGTAAACAAGAAGTAAATTTGCAGTCACCTGGTTGTTTAACCAAACCTGGTACCGCCATACATGAACTTATGCATGCTTTAGGATTCTTGCATGAACAAAATCGTGAGGAACGTGATTCTTATGTATCCATTCAATATCAAAATATACAACCAAGTGCCAAGTCCAACTTCGATAGAGCTTCCAGAACTTTGGCTTTTGGTGTGCCCTATGATTATGGTAGTGTTATGCATTATTCTGCTAATGCTTTCTCTACAAATGGACGTCCCACTATAGTGCCCATGGTAAGTCAAAATAGTTTCCTAGTTTTATCTTTATTACTCTAACAACTTTGGCGATTTTAGCAAAATATGGGTAATGCTAAAATGGGTCAGCGTGATGGTTTTTCAGCCTATGATGTTGAAAAACTTAATAAAATGTACGATTGTGGTTATGATCCTGTTCCTTTACCAGCTCCCACCCCTGCTCCTGTTCCAGTACCAGCTCCAGCGCCTACACCGGCACCAGCACCTTTACCTGCTCCAGGTGCCCAAGGTGTAGACAATAGTATTGTCAGCAGTTTCGTTAGTGGCATTTTAACTGGCTTAGGATTAGGTGATGATCCATCCGCTGACATTTAAAATCAAAATATATATTTTTTAAATCTTCCCTCTGATCCACGGCATGATAACGAAAAAAAAAGCATTTTAGTTGTATAAGGACAATTTGTATACCAAAGTATTTTATTTAAATTTAAATTATTTAATAAATATTTTATTGAATTATTTTGAAAGCGATTAATTTTATTTTATACATCGGACATTAATTACTTCGATAGATGTTTAACAGGAAAGTGCGCAAACTCGACACAGAGGGCTAAGCAGCAGGGAAATTGGAAGCATTATTTTACAAATGTTTTTGTCAAATGCAAACAATCCACTTTTTATCGTTATAAGTATTGAGATACATTCACGAGCTAGGAAATTGGGTCCATAAGACTTGAACCTGAAATAAACTTAATCGTAAAATGTCATATCTAAAACCATAACAAATCAATCAAAACAATGCGAATATTTACCAAAGCCAACTGATTCGTTTAAAGAGAAACGAAACCATAATATAATGAAAACGCTCGGCAACATGTCAAAAACAATTTAGAAAATACTGAATGGAATTTTTTTTCATCCACCATATAGGCGTGATCTAAGTTGCTATATTTATAAGAATAACATGCGACATCGAACTTATATCCAATTGTATTGTTGCGAAATTCTTCGAAATCAATAGTTTTGTGCTTGTTAAATTCTCGGGTCTAGATGAAATCATTCTTGCTAACTTTAAATGATTTTAGAAATCTTCTGGTCATCCAGCGAAGACGGAACTGTTACTGTTCACTTGAGATTTATGGTTGAGGAATATATAACACCTAGACTATATGGAATCGCACAGAATATATCTAATAGTGACAAATACCTTTTTTAATCCTCGACAGCAAATTAAAGTCCTAATACTCAGATGAGATGATAATATGGCTATCTATTTCTGTAAGAATAAATATCTGGGATTTGAACCATGGACGAATTAAATTGATTTTTGTCGCAGTTGTAAAACACATATATTATTTGATGATGCCATAGTGTAGCGGAATGCGACCGATAAGATCGCCCATCTGGTTGGACTATCACTAGCACGTTTTAGAAGAAGCTGTGAAAATATGCTATATAGTTTACTTCAGATATCAATTAGGAGGTTCATAATACCCAATTTCTGGAAAATGGATGAATACTATAATAAGCAATAATTTTATAGGTCAATTTTCCTCCTTTTACCTGTCATTTGGACTAAATTGTCATCTCTTCAAATACATTGTACAACTGCAGTAATAACAATCGCCTCCACTCAAATCGCACATGCCTTGATCTAGCAGAGATCAAGAGAACTTACAATCCTTGTACTACTTTAACTGCCAAAAGCCTTTGAAACTGTCAGCCACAAAGTTTTCATCCAGAACACGCTGCAGATGGATCGTGAATTATTTGATTTGCTGTTTGTTGTTCGTTAAATTTCGTATCTATAAATCAAAACCTCATAGAGTAAAACATGGATTACATTTGATAGCCTCGATTACCTTTTCACCTCATGCACTGTAGGAACTTAATAAACACTCGAATCTTGTATGACATCAGAGCCATCAAACTAACGCCAGTACAACACAATTAGATTTTCCCCCGTGACATGTTAAAAAATATTTCAGTATATGCGAATAGAACATGCTACGGTATGTGCAAAATATTTTTGACCAGAATTAGTATATACCAGCTTCGCCAAAAAATCCCTGGTTTCAATTTACAGTACTTGGTGGGCACCTACCGTCCGGTCTACAAGAGTAGCTCTAACACAAGTTAGATCGGGATGGATCAATAAACTCAATATCTGGTGCAGTATTAATCGTCTGGCCCAGTATTACATCTACAGAACTATTACAGCGAGTTCCAAACATTTTCCTAATGAACTGTTTTATTGGACAAAATGTAGGACGTGGAGGATCGGAGGTAGAGTGAGAGTATTAAGACTTAATTTGAATTACTTTAACAAGCAACAGTTTTCCTTGACAAAATTAAAGATGAATAGGATTAAGGGGAGAGGTAACTTCCATTTGTTTCACTTAATAAAAACGACAAAGAAAATATTTTTATATCCTACACCACCGTAGGTGGTTGGGGTATTATGCGTTTGTGCAGATGATTGATCATTTGCAGAAAAAAATGGTGCTTTAAGTAAACTGTTCGACTCAGAATCACTTTTCGAATAGATTTAACAGTGTCCGTCCATTTGTCAGTCTGGCTGTCTGTCCATGTAAACGTTGTCAACAGTCTACAAGTCGCAATTTTTTAGATATCTCGATAAATTTTGGTACATATTGTTATTGAAATTGACCATATTCGGTCCAATATTTCAGATACATCTCATACAATTGTTTCTCCCGGAATGGGTTTTTGTGGTCATAAAGGTCTCTAAAATAAAGCGTTTACAAAATATGGCACAAATAAGTATTATAATATTCTTAAACAATGTGCCAAAACATGTGAGGGTCAGTCCATTATTTTTCATAGGTGCCATATAAACCCCCTTCGAAATATCTCCTTTAAGGGCATAAATCTTACTTATATGTTTTTATTGTTGAAATAACAGGCCAAATTAAGATAAATATAATCAAACAGCGATGTGCAAAATTATGCGAGGGTCGGATCATAACTTCTTGTATCTCCATATAATCCCCCAGAAGAAAATTATTTTTAAAACTCATAAATTTAACGTAGATGTTACTGTCACACTTGAGAATAAATCAGAAAATTAAATTATACGAAGGTAGTTCATTCGTTTTTCGTAACTACCATTTATAAGCAACAATGTAGTGTACGGTAATAGATAGTCGGTCTTGAATGACTATACATTCTTACTTAATTTAATATTTATTTTTGGGAGGAAAATTTTAAAGGCTTTCATAACATGTAGTTAATTTAAACTTGAACCCTCAGTATAGCGGAAAACCTCCAATAAAAACTCCATTGATTAAATTACTTTAAAACAAATATTAACCCAGACTTTTATTGAATTGATTGTTTATTTTGTCAAAAATTAATCAATAACTTTTTTAAAAGGGAGTTTCCAAAAAAAAAACAACTGTTGATGTTCAAATATTTATAAACTTCTAGATACCAAAGTAACGGTAATAAAATTAAAACCTAAAATTGCAATCTTTATAACTCAAAAATTATTATATAACAACTAATAAAAAAACACTTGTAAAACATGTCTTAGAAAACAATATGAATGAATATTAACAGATCGAAAAGGTGCAGGAGTCATTAACCTTAAAAAGACAAATTAATAAGACTATCAAGTTTAAGTGAGGTTAAGATTGTTAATAACAATAACAAATTGAACTGATTTGGGAGAAATTATATATTGAGACTAATAATTATACAAATAATAAATAACTAATACAAATATTTATTTAAATTAATTGCTGTTTAAACGGCTGTTTAAATAAATACAATTAAATTAAATAAAATAAAATATGTATAACGGTAATATGTATGAAGGTTTTTTGTAGGTGTTTTTACACTCTATGGGCCAATGCTCCATAATACAATGTATATATTTTACTAAATAAGTAAATAAATAATCAAGTAATGTTAAGACAAAAGATAGACATACAGATCGAAAAAAAAACAGTTAGACTTACTATACAGTCATTCAGAAAGACATAAACGCGGACGGACAAAATTAAGTGCCTGCTGATCACAGCAGTGGTATTCTTATCAGACTTTAATTATATGAGGCCGGTTTGGTTGTTGACTTAAATTAGTGACGTAGTCTGGTAAAGAAATCAGAAGGTATATAAATTTAAAGAAGCAGTCATAAAGACATTTAGTCGTGTTTAAAGATTTATAACAGAACATTATTGTAGCGCCCAAATATTCGGAATAGTTAAGAGTTTTTAAAAAAATGATCTATAAATCAATATTTTTATTACCAATTCTCAGTGTTCTATATGATCATGTAAAAGGAATTCCACTTACCTCTGGCATATTTAAAGGATTAATTGAGGATCCCATTAAAACTTCAGATGATGATTCTGAAATAGTTGAAGTGATATCGAATGAGTTACCCGATATAAAAGATTCTAATTTCATTGATTTAAGTATTTATGGTCGTTTGTTATACGGACCACCGGATTTTAATAAAACTGGCAATTTAGTAGCAGAATATAAACCAAATGATACCTCAGTAAATCCCGAAGAATTGGGTTCTTATTTTGAAGGTGATATTTTAATGCCTGAAAATTTATTACTGGTTAAAAATGGCATCAATTCAAAGACCTCTCGTTGGCCTAATGGTGATGTGCCCTTTGAAATTGCTGGAGATTTTTCACGAGACGAATTAGAAATCATAGCTTATGCTATAGATGAATATCATACTAAAACCTGTATACGTTTTATACACCGAACCTCAGAAACTGATTATATTTCTATAGTTAAAGGTAATTCAGGTTGTTGGTCATCAGTGGGTCGTGTGGGAGGTAGACAAGAAGTTAATTTACAAGCTCCTGGTTGTTTAACGAAGCCCGGTACTGCTATACATGAATTAATGCATGTCTTGGGATTTTTACATGAACAAAATCGCAAAGAACGTGATTCTTTTGTAGCCATACAATTTCAAAATGTGTTAAGGAATGCTGAACCTAATTTTCAAATTATATCCAATACAGTTGCGTTTGGTGTGGGCTATGATTATGGAAGTGTTATGCATTACTCACCCAATGCGTTTACAAGAAATGGCCAACCAACCATAGTGGCTAAGGTAAGAATCATTTGTAGTTCATGAGGTTTCATCCCTGCCCTTACATAAAATACCTTTATTATTCGTAATATAAACTTAGTAATGAAGCCGAGTTAATACCTTTTAATCTTCTCTTTATTTATTTTTAAGAAACCCGAAGGACGTTATGTGATGGGTCAGCGTGATGGCTTTTCACCTTTAGATATTGAGAAAGTAAATCGTATGTATAAATGTAAAGATAATCCTAAACCCAAAGAGCCACCAATAGTTTTACCTGATCGTGTACCATCCAGATATTCTTTCATTCAAAGCTTCGCCAATAATCGTTTGGGAGCATTTATTGGTAATATTTTTAACGGCTTCAATAGATTTGGTTAATTTACTCACATAGAGGAATATTTATTTAAATTATTTGATTATATTAAAATTAGTAATTCTTCAATCGTAATATATTTTCATGATACTGTTATGAGGCTGCAACGTTTAATTCACATAATTTTATTTTATTTATTCATTAATTAAATAATTTGTTAATATTTATTAATTTAATTTTCTTCTAATCATTAACATAAGAAAGGATATTATAGAAAAATATTAAATATAGTTTAAATAATTAATTAAAATTATTATTCCTTTATTTTATAATTGAGTTCCAAATATCCTTTATATTCTAGAAATGTAGTTTTCACCTCTACAATCAAAATCCTATTAAGAGTGTTGCAATCAAAAGGCATGATGCGGATTACCCACATTTCAAATAGACATTATGCTTCAGCTCTTAATTCAAATTAAGATTACTGATGTCCACCCATATTACTATACATTTGTGTGAGTGAAGTAGTAAAAAATTTAATTGGATAAATACAAGCTCTGCTCAAATTGAAGAGAGATCAGAAGTTGTCAAACCTCTCGATTCGGGAAATTTGTATTTATTCAAGGCAAAAAATTGAGATTGAATGGTATCTTGCAACATTATCATGAACAATAGTAATGTTGAATCAAAACAAATTGTTCGATCAGACAAAAGTTTGCTACAGATTCACCAAATTTTGTTTTGACTTCCCTTTTTCTAAGAATTTTACAATCTCAAAGTGCTACTTAATTGTATATACCACTTCATGAATGAATTTGTACCACTAAATTCTTATAAAATCTGAGTCATTTTAGCTTTTTATGCATATTTGTTTCTCCTTTCTTTGAATGAATAATTCATGGGAAATTATTATGGGACTCAGGGGAATGATACTCCGATAGAAGAGCCTTTCTTTGCAAGAAAACAGATTTTGGATCCCTGATAAATTGTCTTATTTCGATTATAAGAAATTAATATTTAATATATTTTTCTTCAATAATTCAAAACCAAAATTTATTAATTTCATTAACAATTTAACGCAAATAAAAAACCGAAAGAACTCCATGGATAATTTGGCAAAGAAAAATTTTCTGGAACTTTATGTGGCCAAACAAAAAGAACTTGGTAAACGTCAAAGGGAATACAAGAAAATCCTTTCGACCAAACTAAAAAGTCGGAAAGAGACAATAATTGAAGCCAGTTATCAAAATGCCATCGAACAACTTAAAATGGAAAAAGATGATTTGCGAGCCCAAATCTGGGTCGCCAATGGTGTGACACATACAAGAGAAAATAAACGTTCACTTAATAATATCAAATGTCATGTACAATGTCAGGAAGAATTAACCGAAGATGTACGAAAACTTAAAGTTTCTATTGCAAATTTAGAGCGTGAAATCAGTCGTGTGAATAAAAAGGTCTATGATCTAAATCGTAAAACTATACCGGAATCACAACATCAGGCTCATGTTGCAAGAGCTCGCAAGAAAATGTTAATATTAGAAAATCAATTGGAAATGGGTGTAAGACGGGAATGTGGTTTTGCAGCAGCAAATGCTCAATTAAGAGAGGAATTAACACAAATACTCGATCATAGAACATTCTTTAATGATTCGTATACGAAACTGGTACAAAAACTCAATAGCGATAAAAAGTACTTAATTGATTTAATTGAATACGCCTTGGGTACTTTTGATAATTGTATCGATATTTATGAGAAAATCGATAACATTATGAAAAAAGAAGCCAAGGAGAGAGATTTACGTAAAATGGAAATGCAGAGTATTATGCGTAAAATAGCAGCAGATGATGACACTACTGCCTTCATGGATACTAAGGGAAAGACTAGAGTGTTGGCTGATTTACAACCCAAAGAATATGCACGGCGTGATAAATTCCGTCGGGAACATACTAAAAAAATTAATTTATATCATAAAATATTGGAAAAGATACAAACCTACATAAAAACCCAAAATGTGGAGAATGTTATTGAGAAATTCCAACAGCAAGAAAGTCTTTATTACTCGTATTTTAATTATGCCAATGAGCTGAGTTATCACATGACTTTACTCACTAATTCGGTGAATCGATTATATAGCGATATAGATTCTTTGAGAAAATCAAATCTACAATCTTTACAAGATCAAACTGATACTATATCTCGCTTGGAAGAAACATTGGATGAAAAACAAAAGAAAAATGAAGAGCTACAAAAAGTACGCAAAGAAAACGATCAGCATTTGGAAAACCTATTAAAAGGCATCGACAGCTTATTTCGTATGTGTCAAAGTGATGCCTCTCCACTTATGGTACTGCTGGGCAATCACGCCCGCGTCGATTTGGTTAATGTAAGACGTTTTCTGAAGATCTTGGAACGTCGTGTGTTCGATATTGCGGCTGCTGTTTATGTTTTGGAGAGAAAAGATGATAGTAAGGCTTTTGGAGATTATGTAGTTAAACAGATCGAAAAGATATGTGAATGGCCCACCGATATAAATGAAATCGTTTTGACTCAGCAATGTCCCGAATGTGCTGAAGGTGAAGCATTCAGTATGGATGATGCTGGAGATGGTGGAGTTACTGTGCACACAGTACAAGATGCCAAAAAGAAATTACATGAAAAGGTCAATCAACCAGAAATGCAATATCGTTTACATAGCATTAGTCAATGTCGTTTGCCACGATCTAGAATTTTGGCTGCCAAGCGACATGTTTGAAAGTGTGCTAAAGATATTTCGATTTCAACTATAATCTGAATGTTTTTTTATATATTTTGTATTAAATTTTTTTAATTATGAAATAATATAATACTAGAATCAGCTCTGTATTATAAGAAATTATAGAAAATTTGGAACTAACATTATATTAGTACTTTCTATTAGAAGGCCTCGATTGAACATATCTGTTTTAAAACATGCCTGAATATTTTTGAAAGAGTTATAGTTAGGAAACAAATGAACATTAAGTCCAATTTTTTATATAATGAACACTAATATTTTATATAGTGACATTAAACATAATGCACTACCTTGATCAGCACCAGCTGAGATGAGCAGAAAATCTTTATTCAAGCACTATAATGATAGAAGTAGTGAACCCAGTGATGTCGTAAGCAAAGGAACTCCGAAATAGTAGAACTGCAACTTCTTTCGCCAGGGCTTGAACAACAAACTCATCAAATCTGTCAGTAGATTTTTCTGACGGCAAACGATTTTTGGATCGAATCTCTAACATAAATCTTGTTAATACAGAATTCGTTTTCTTCACTAGAAAATCCAAATTTTCATGACAGCAGAATATAATGCCATATCTTTGAAAGTGAACATTACCTGTAGACTTGGAGGAAAGATTTAGAGAGCTTTTGGATTCTGATTCCATATTAAGTCCATACTAGATGGATTTGGAGAAGCTCATCAATAAAAATGTCATTGAATTAAAGCCGCTTGCACTTCGGCACTTTTCATTACACCAAACATCGCATTACATGTGATGTATCATTGGATATCGGTTGATTTAGGCTTAACAGAGATTTGATAATTTGGAAAAACGCATCCATTTATAATTTATGGTTATTCTAACCCTACTTTGAAATTTTGTGTGTAATGAGATCCACACGATGTTTATTTAAATGGATCCAAAACTCGTAATGTGATTTTAGTATTTTTTATATTCTGGTTTTAAGGAAACATACTTCTTTCAAACTAGTTGATCATTGCAGTGTCTTCCTTAGATACCATGTAATATTTGACAGGGTTTTTTTCATTTATATTACATTAAAATGCGTCGTATATACCAAATCTAAACTGATTTTTGTATACCAAACAGCTTAAATTTCGATAGGGGAACATTGTAAGGACACGTAATTTAATATTATAGTTGAACTTGCAAAATGAGTTTCGAGTTTTGTTCCTGAGGAGACGGTGTATCTGCGGTAACATTCAGGGCTTCTCGATACAATTGCACGATTGCAATCTTTTCGTTGGCCTAATACCCATGACTTATCTGATCTTCAGTACATTGACGTCGCGAGAATTATCAACTTTTTACAAAGTTTTGCTGGTTTATTATTTGAAGAACCTGTATATAGGGAACACGAGATTATCTACGAACCAGAGTTAGTTTCACCACTATAACTGACATATAACTGACTCAATATCTCCAGAAATTAAGAAACCTGAACTTTAAATGAATAAATCCTTTATTACACAAAAAATATATATATTTTATGAACTTTTAAAAAATAAAATAACATGAATAATATTTCATTGCTGTGATATGCCCGAACTTTCTAAAGCTCGAAAGATTTTTCGTATCGAATATATATAGGCAGCTGTACGCAAGTCATTGCACAAAGCAAATTCATTGGCTGTTTCTTTAATACCACGACCAGATGACTCCATAACAGTTTGTAGACCATAATCTACAATCCGAGCTTCAGAAGTGCAATCGCGAATATTTTGTAATGCTTCATTTGGTATGATTTTTATCTGAAAAATATTGAAACGTTATAATATTTGGATTCAAATTTATCTAAAGCTACATACCTTCTCCCCACCCATTGATTCATTAATTGAATTAAATATTTCATGAATCATAGAGTTATCACGTTTAATGGTTAATTTTCCATACGAAACATGATTAATATTCTTGAGAAATTCAAAATATGAAACCGTTACACCGCCAGCATTACAATACATATCTGGTATCATTAGAATATTCTTTTTTCGTAGGATTACATCTGCAGCCGGTGTTACCGGACCATTAGCACCTTCTAAAATAATTTTAGCTTGTACCTTATCGGCATTTTCAGCAGTCAAAACTTTTTGTGTAGCACAAGGCATTAAGACATCACATTTTTCGTGCAAAAGACCGCCTGGTTTTTCTTGTGCCTTCGGATAACCTTTAAGGGTTTTCTTATCATTTTTATATGCTATGAGATCCTGTTGAAAAAGGAAACGGATTATATGATCTTTTTAAAAAAATGTAAACTTACATCGGGATCAATGCCCTCTGGATTATATAATGATACATCAAACTCATGGATACCTATTAGTTTAGCACCAGCTTCAACTACAAATTTTGAGGCCCAGGAACCGACATTTCCAAATCCTTGCACAATTACAGTTTTATCTTTCCAACCCGTTTTAAGTTTAATCAAATCCATCCAATCTTGATCGTTAATAAAAACATCACCAGCTTTCCATACCCCACGACCAGTTGCCGATGTCCGACCATTTATACCACCAATATGAACCGGTTTACCAGTAACAATAGCCAAGGCATTAATATCATTATGCCCTATTAAATTACATAAATATTTTTAACTGCCCACTGATCATATACAATTTCTTTTCCTACCATAAGTCTTTAAATATTGATCAGAAATCCAACTCATTTCTCGTTCACTGGTATTGACATCTGGTGCCGGCACATCTATACCAGGTCCAATCATATTTCTTTTTAACAATTCCATACAATAACGTCTGGTTATAGTTTGTAATTCATTTAAACTATATTTTTTAGGATCTATGCATACGCCACCCTTTGAACCACCGAATGGTACATTAACGCAGGCACATTTAAAAGTCATCAAGTAAGCTAAACCTTTAACTTCATCCTGATTTACATCCATTGCAAAACGTATGCCTTAAACCGGAAAATATTATCGATCAAAAAGAAATGCGTTAAAATTTCACTTACCTCCTTTAACCGGTAACCGATGTTTCAAATGATGAGCTCTATAACCAGAAATAATTTCATAAGTTCCGTCACTTTTTATAATGGGAAATGTTACTTCTAAACAGGCCGTTACAATGCCAATTAAATTTAAGATCGCAGTAACTCTTGCTTTACGAAGATTCTCATTTAATTTTGGATATTTTTCTTCCAATTCCTTTATTAATGATGACTCCATTTTTTGAGCTGCTGCATGATAATAATATTGAATCATATGGGCTAAATTGGGATTTGCTTCCTGAATTACATTTTTCAAATGTTGAGGAATTTGATGCTCTTTACGTTTAATCAAAATATTGTTATTGAGCGACGTTCTTTGAAGTAATTTTGGTAATATCGATGGCAAATACTTAACTGAACATCGAAACATTATTGTGGGATTTCAAATTCGTTATATTTATTATTTAGTTTTTATTTTTACAAATATCAAAATATATTTTATAAAATTGATAATTTGTTATAATAAATCAATCTTTTATACAGGGTGATTAAATAATTAAATAAAATAATTTTAGGGTTTTCAAAAAGTATTTATTCAAAACTCCAGATGCAATAAAATTATTATATTATTAAAAATTGTTTTGGTTTCACAACGCTCTTCACATTAGGCGATATGTTTCGCATATGCATACTATTCTGGAATCAAAAAAAGTGCTATATATCAGACAAATATTTTATTTAAACGGAACAAAAGTTAAATATAATTATAATGATCTATAAAGCTACAAGTAAATATTTCGAAACGTCTTATGATCCCTTTAAAAATAGAACGATCAAAAGTTATTCACATCGGTGCTATCTTACTATAAGCTCATTCATATAGTTTCGAAGAGTCTTACGTCTAAAATTAATTTTTCAGCTTTTCTCATATTAAACTCAGTGAATGTGAGATTCTACTCTATTTTTCGCAATCATTTATAAAATTTACATCAAGTTAACTTTCGATTTGAATGAAATTCTCAACTTATTTACTCAGATCTTAAAAACATGTCTCGCCTGAAAGTATGTTAATCTCCTTTTTTCCAAAAAGTATGACAGCTGAAAATGACAAATTGTTGGAAAAATGTAACGGCCAATCCGCACCGTATAGAAAACTCTTGAACGAAAAAGTATTAATTTAATCGCTTCAAAAAATAAGTCATTTTTGCAACCAGAACATAAACATCATTATTTATAAAAATTAGGTGGTTTTTGAACTCAGCGTGGTTTTTGGGTATAAATTGCATAAGACATGTTAGACTCTTATTTAAGGCAGTTTATCGAATTCAAATTACTTCTGTAGCGTTGCACATAATTTCTCCATTTTAAAATACTATTTGTATTCTCTACGTCATATAAATCCGAAGCCTGTGCATAAAAACCCAATACTTGGCCGCCATTAACTGGTAACTAATATTTGATTAACTTTGTTGAATGTTTCGGGTCATTGCTATGCTGAAACAACCATCAAAGTTGTATTTCTTACTCAACATAGCGTAACATATGAAGGAGAAAATTTTCCAGAAAATAAAATGGTCCATTTTCGATTCACACTATTCGAAAAAACAGGTTAAAACCAAAACACTCCTACCACCTTGATTTTGGTAGTCACGTTCTAAATTTTTAAGTTATTCAATTATTTTCCTTAAGTATATAGAATTATTTAAAGAAAAATTCGTTTTGGTCGGTCACATATTCAAAGATTGATAAAAAAATTGCTTGAAAAAAAGATCCTCAATGCCAAATGCCCTAATTGGAATAGGTTTCACTTTAAAACATAAATTGATTTATTGCTTGATTTATTCCTTAATTCATAAAATTATTCAATAAATCTTTCTTATTGCAGGGGGAAATTTGAAATATAAATTTTCAATTTTGTACATTCACCACACAAATCGTTCAATGAAATTTGTCCAGATTTGTCATTTAAAACTTTCAAAATCAGATCCGAAGATCCGATATTGATACTACAAGACTATGCAACATATTTCAACAATCTAGAGTGTTATAAATTGATTACAATTAAATTCGAATGGCTTACGGGGAAGTCGTAACACCCGTTGCTAATTAAAATGTTATTGCTAAGAAAAGATTATTATTTGTATTATTCGAAAAAAATATTATTTGTATTATTATTGCTTGTTGGGTATGGTGATACTGTTATATTTATACCAAAATAGTATGCAATAGATTTTACTTATAAACTTTACAGTTTAATTTCCGAAAGCATATTTTCAGGATCAATAGTCATACAAATTGTGATAACCCAGAAAAAAATAAAACTAAAATTTAAGAAAATTATAGTCAATAATGAAAAGACCTAAAATTAAAAATTTAAGATTATTTTATTTAAAACTATCATTACGATTGTAATCTAAGCTCCCACAATTGGTTGGGATTTTACGCATTTTTGCAGATATTTTAGTCCATTATTTCTCACAGCTTCCATACAATTTCTGCTTACGAATATCGCTTTAAAATGCATACATCACACTTATACGTTGGTATTGTATTTATATTAGATTTAAATAAGATTAATGTAAAAAAAAGTAGTTTAAAACGCATAATTCTCTTAAGTAGAAATCAGAAAACCAAAGTATATGAGGGTTATGCCATAATTTTTCGTGGGTACAATTTAAAATTAACAATATTGTGTAGGGTATTTCACAGTCCGACTATAAAGTTTATATTTCTTAATAAATCATAAGAAGATATGCTTTGAAAGCCTTTCAATCATAAACGCAATTATGTTAATGACGCAATTTTGGGACGAGGTACCACTGATAATATATTATTCCCAATTGTTAAAATACTGTCTGTGGTTATGACGATTTTTTACTAGAAGAACTAAACCTAGACTTTTTGGTAGAATAAATAAAATTAAAAAGTGGAATGAAGATGTAAACCCATCTTTAGCAGATAAATCGTGGATTCTTCAATTCTTCATTCGGAAGTGCTTGGGAGCCTCAATTACGTGATAAAATGGTAAAAAACACTGATATTTTAAGCATTCGTATTGACATGTTTCTAGTGGCCCCTAAAATCGGGAAATGGATCTCCATAGTTGTTCTTTTTGGGTATGACGATTTTTTAAAAGATCACCAAAATCATAATTTTCTGCATAAAATACTCTTACATGTGTGGGATAACTCTTATAGTTTTTGACAGTTTTTTAAACTTGGTGGACTTTATTTGAGTCAAAGAAAAATTCTAAGTTGTCCTTAATGTAGGTCTATAAAAATATTCCCATTTTTTCATTCCAAAAT
The DNA here is from genome assembly GCA_004302925.2 of Cochliomyia hominivorax. Classification (NCBI taxonomy): domain Eukaryota; kingdom Metazoa; phylum Arthropoda; class Insecta; order Diptera; family Calliphoridae; genus Cochliomyia; species Cochliomyia hominivorax. Next base: position 58,463,860 of record PYHX02000467.1, read on the forward strand.
ACCCAAGTTACAAGGGGTTTGGCCCCTTACAGATTTCATGAGTGGGGATTTAGTAAATTTCCCTTTTTGATTATAGTACTTTTTTGACTATTCTAGCTTTGACATTTTTTTACTCATCAAAAAATTAAAAAAAAAAAAAAATAATAAAATATTTGAAAATTTATAATATTCCGATAGGGCTTGCGGAAAACCTGTTTCTCCTAATGTTATCGGATTTGCTTTATATGAGTAAGAGTTGGAAATTCTTTCAGAATTGAGGAATAGTTGTATAGTCCAGTAGGAAATAGTTGATTTAAGAGAAATAAACAATAAAAATATTTTCTCCAAATTTATATTTCAATATAATATAATTTTTTAATGAGTCCACGTAGGTATATGCTTTTTGTACAAAATTTATTTAGAATTTTGACAATATATCCAAACAATATTTAAATTTTTTGGGACTTTAATGAGCCCACCAAGTTCAAAAAACTACAAAAACCTGTCCAAAAATGGGCCAAAATATTACTTTGGTCTAAATATCTCTTAAACTATAAGAGATATATTATAATAGTAAAATCCCGTGGCGGCCAACTTTGGAGAAACATTTCCCGCTCCCGGGACCCACTTAGGACATGTTCTTCTCTAAATAGTTTGAACAACACTTCGAAAATATAAAATAGTTCAAAACATAAAACAGAATTATATCCGGAAAAAAACTTTGGTACCACTGAGCGTTGAAGTGGAGTTGTGAGTTTAAGTATTCAGTTTGGATCCTACGTATGTAACGGGGTGCCGTGTACATAATTTTGGCATTTTTCTTTTTTATGTCGATCCCCGTGCAAATAATTTTGGCAGGTTCTGGTCAGAAAATATATAAACAACAAAATTCAAATACATTTTGAGTTTGACAACTTTTTGTTTGTGGATTAGGGAATCGGAGTTAAGAATAAAATTTATGAACGATGACATTTATTTTAAAAGAAAATGAAACCCACTATAATTTTTTAATTATTTTTAACAAATATTTTTATTTCATTTAATTTAATTAGTTTATGCAAATTTTTGAGCATTTTTTTTATACATAAGTAGATTGACTTAAAATTTAAATATATATTTTTGCTTTTTGTTGTTGCTGTTGTTTAATATTAATTCAAAAACATTTTAAATTATATTTAATGGTAAAATTTTTATTTTTTATTATGTTAATTTTAATAATTTTTACACCTACTTAAACTTAAAAAAAATTATATATTTATTTTTATTTATAGACTACAACTAATTAAAACAATAATAAAGATAATTTAAAAAATATAGATATATTTTAAAATAATAAAAACATACTTTACATATTTTTTTTGTTAATTTTTAATAAAAGAATTAAATTATTTGATAATTTAGAAGGGATTTTACTGTTTTTTTAATTATTTTCTTATTTAATAGTTTCTTAGAAGTATTTTAAAAATTAAAACTCTTGAGTCTCACGGAAGCACTCATACACTGAGAATAATTATAATTATATAATTAAAAATAATATGTATAATATGGAAATTAAAAAAGAAATTAAAAATAAAAAACTTTGAAGTCTAAGACATTTGAAAGAAATTATATATTAATTTTTAAAAATATTTACAATTTTAAATTTTGGGATCTTTTTTTAAGAATTTAATTTTGTTTTTGTTTTAATATCACTTAACTTTGGATGCTCAATTAGTTGTTTATGTCGGTTTTTTATGGCATTTAAATTTTTTTAGCAATTTGTGAAAGTGAAAGAAATTGCACAATTGTTTTTTGTGAAAACTTTTTTGAGCTTTTTTATGTATTAATTATTTTTATTTTTAATTTTTTTTAATAATAAAACTTAATAAATTAACGAGAACATTGCGTGTTTATTTTATTTGTTTTTTGTTTTTTTTTTTTTATATTTCGTAATCTAAAAATTATCATTTAAATATTAAATACATAAAATGTATTAATTAATTTCAAATTAATTATTTATTAAATAAATTTATTCTTTTTTCTTTAAATATTTATATTTAAATTATTTCTCTAACAAGCCACTATTGTTTGATTTTTTTAATAAAAAAATAAAATAATTAATTTAATATTTTTATAAAAAAAATATTTAAATACAATATAATTAACTTATAACATTACATCACGTTTTTTTTATTTAAATGAAGAAATTTAATATTTTTTAATTTTTATTATAACAAAATAAAAAACAATTATGTGAGTAATTAATTATTATTTAAAAAACTTGTAAAGAAAATAAATTTCTTTCTATAATTAAGCAATATAAATTGTTTGCTGGGTTGGTTTGTTTTGTTGAGTGTGTGTATATGTGTTAGGTAAAGTGGTAGAGTTTGAAAAAGTTACTTTTAAGCACATTTGGAAGAATCCACCATTTTGTTTACATTAAAGACTGTCACATAAATGTTTGCACGTTTAACGTGTACAAAACAAAATAACAAGAATTTAATCATCATCTTTTTTCTCTGTTTTAAGATCATATTTAGCACACAATTCTTCGGGGGAGTAACTAAAATTGAAAAAAGAAAAAACATTAGTTTTATTTTTAATATATATTTTTTTTCAAATAAAGACATCTTTTTTATATAAATACTAGCATTTACATCGTCCGCTTTTTTGAACAAACATTTTTCTAGATCTCGAAAAAAATATCTAAGACACAACGTGTATTAAAAAGTAACTGGGACCAAATTTGAAAACTCTTTGTACTAATTCTTAAGATATTCGATATTTGCCTTGTATGGGGCTAATTTACCCTCTGATCCTATCAGTTTGGTATTTTGTCCAGTAAAACAGCTCCTTGGGGAAGTGATTGAGACCAAATTTGAAAATTCTCGCTGCTATAGTACTCGTTCTGATTCTATCGGAATTTTTATAGCTTATGTTACTTTTAGGTATTTTGGGATCGTTCTGTGAAAATTGGCCCAGCCAATTTTCAGTCCACATGTTACATAGTTACAAACATCCTATTTTATATATAAAGATGACTGAAAAACTTACCCAATAAGATTTTGTAGATCACAAACAAAACGATAGACATAACGTTTGCCAGCTGTTTTATGAATAATATTTTTATCATAATAATAGCGTAGACCTCTGCTTAGCTTCTCATAATTCATTTTTGGTTTATTTTTGCGTATGCCCCAACGACGAGCCACCTGGAAATTAACGAAAGAAAAAATAAACGTTAATATTTTGCTCTTTTAAAGCTTAAAAAGAGAATTTCTCAACTTACCTCATCAGGATCGGTTAATTTGAATTCCCAACCATCCCCAGTCCAGGAGATAAAACCTTGACAATTTTTATCCATTAATAATTCCAATAAAAATTGCCATAATTGTATGGGTCCCGAACCCTGGAAACAGGGTACTCCTCCCTGAGAGGGATAAGTGCCCAACAAAGCCTTATCCAGACTCATGGTAGACAAATAAGCATGATGTTGATTACCATGATGAACACCCCATTGATCGCCAGCCGACATGGAGCCAAATTGTGATGCATCATAGGAGGGAAACTCGGGTGGGTAGGCATTATGAAATCTAGAGCGACCATAATCGGTATACTTCTGTTCCACACCATTGAGACCATAGAAATCAGGAGAACTACCATCCAAATAGCTAGATTGTCCTTGATGATCCTGCCCCGACATAGTGCTGTGATAATCACTATCATCATAACTGGCTGCTGCAGCCTTAGCCATACTAGCGGGTAAACCGAAATTGGATAAATCTGTGGGATCAGTTTGACTATTATTGCCATTAGAACCCATGCCTCCATAGGGGGTTTGAGTGCCGGGCTCTTCTTTCATTTGATGTTGTGCATAAAAGGCGGCGGCAGGATTTCTCATGGTCATTTGCAGGAAATTAAGATTGGCACCATTGTTATTGTTATTATTACTATTAGCACTATTGGGTGATAAAGCTGAAGCTGTGTTATTGTTATTGCTGTTGCTATTGGCATTAGAAGATGAAGAGTTTTGGGTTTGAGCAGGTGGCAACATGGCTGTATTGGCAGCTGATTGCTGCTGTTGTTGTTGAGGTGGCGGGCTGTTGTTGCGATCATGGGAAGTAGAATAACCTGGAGAGAGAGACAGAGAGGAAAAAAATAGAAGTTTTAGTAAAAAATAAGATAAAAAGAGCAAAAGGAAATTTTATAAAAAATAACCGGAAAAATATGGAACAAAAAATTGTTAAATAAAATATATATTTTTTTAATTAAATTTTTAAAATTTTATTTTGAAAAAAAAAGGTTAAATATTTTTCTCGATTTGAGAAATCTTCCAGTTTTTCATTATTTATTGCATCTTTTTTTTTTTTTTTTTTTTTTTTTTTTAAGGCGTGACAGATAAAATATAAATGATAAATAACAAAATAAATAAAAGATGAAATATATATAAATGATCCCCTTTTCACAAGCAATTAACCCCTTTTTCTAAAAAATATATATGAATTTAAAACAACAACAATATAATAATAACAATAACAACATCATGCGCATAAAACGTTGATGATTTGATAACATTCGAAAACCAATCAAAATCCAATGATTTACAAACACCAAAACAATAAACATTTAAACACAAACACACACACACACACCCAAACCAACAGAAATTTTAAACTTGCTCTTAAACACCCCAAAAATACAACAACATAAAGCTTATAGAGATATAACAACAACAAAAAAATCAGAGACCGGTGGGTTTTCAACCAACTCTTCTCCTTCTCCCGGTTTTCAAAAAGAGTATAAATGAAATTTATTACAATTGTTTTTCTGGTGCACAATTTAAGGGAGAGACAACTATTAGATACCAATATTTCAAATACAAATATTTCCTCTTTATATATTACAAACAAACATTTATTTGTATCTGTATCCAAAAACATTAGAAAAACTATCAAAACCTGTTGCTGATTTTTATTTAACAACAAAAACAAAAAGAGTTCAATTTTATGGTAAAAAGAGCTTTTCTTTCTTAGATGGTGAGTGGTGAGAAAAGAGTGTTTGTGTGTAGCATCCTCTCTATATAAGTGTTAGTTGGGTCAGTTTATTTTTTCACTGCAGAAGAGTGTGATGGAGAAGGGGGGTATTTTATTTTTCTGCAAATTTTTGTTATTGTATTGTTAATTTTTTTTAATGCGCAGATTTTGAGATGCTTTTTCGCAAAGAAAGAAAAATTATTTTAGAGAGATTTTTTTGACAAGATTGAGAGTTTGTTTTATTAGTTGAGATTTTCTTTTGTTATTATTGTTGTAATTTGTTTAGATATTTCTCTATATACTCCTCCCATTTTTGTTGAATGTTGTGCTTATTTTTTCTCTGGGTTGTAGGTATTAGGAACTTTTTTTTAGTTTTAAACTTTTTTTAAAGAACTGAATTAGAAAGGAATAAATTTAAGATTGAATTAATTTAAATTGAAAATTTAGGACCTCGAAAAGAAAAACCCTACATTTTAATAAAATAAATTCATCTGAAATTGTTAAGACCTTAAAAGGTGATTTTGAAGCAAAATAAATATTTATTTAATTATTGAATAATTTTTAACTAAGATCTCTTCACTTTGTAGGATTGAAGGTACATAATGGTCTTTAAATTAATATTTAGAATTTAAAAATTAATAAAATCAAGTAAAAGATAGAATATATGGTATCTGAGATATTAAAAAAAGTCGATCTGCTATTAAAAAATTTATTGAGATTTTCTACTGCTAAAGTATTATAGATCAGTTCCATATGCTACATCAAACACATGATAGTTCGGAAATATTTCTAAAAGTTGATCACATAAAAATAAGAAAAATTTAAGTCCCTGTTAAAAAATGGGTAAGATTTCGCCTCAATTAAAATAAGATTGGTGATCAGTTTATGTGATACCAATGGTCAAGCGTATGCTAGAATAGAATCGCTTCAGAAAGTTTGATTGCTCAATTATGGTAAAGAAATAAGGTGAGAGAACTTTTAAGTCCCAACTATATGAAAGCTTTACTGCTCAGAGATTGAGAATCACATAAGGTATATAAAAATATATAGGATTTATCTTTCCCGATCTAAATTGAAGATATTGAGCATAAAAGTGATCAGTAAACAAGCTGTCAAAAAATTGTAAATGGATGAAATCTCATATCATATGATTGAGATTCTAAAACAACTTGAGAATGGATTACATTAAGAGAATTTTGAATCGCATCATTATCAGAGAAATGAAAGCCGGATTTGAGACGAGGAAAAATCATTTTTAAGGATCTGTGAACTGTATTGACATTAAACGTGTATTTCTAGTTAATCTCAATCATATGATAGTTTAGATTCATTTCGAAAAGAATTATGGTTTAAAAGGAAATTGTTAAAGATCTGTGATCTCTATCAACCTAAAAATATATTTGGAATATTTTTAGATGAGAGAGATAATTATGACTTAGCGAATAATTTTAATTAATAATAAGGGAATTCAGTGTGATTATAATGTATTAAACAGTGTGTGGTTTTAGAAATGGAATTATCGCTTATGATATTCAAAAACCTGTGATCCAAATTGATTTGAAAGCCTTTCATTTAAATGAATTATGAATGAATGAACCCATTTATTCTGCTAATAATTACGGTGATTGAAACATGTCTCAAATCCTTTATATTAATAAAAGTTTGATCTTATATTTGAAAATTAATTAAGTGAAATTTTCAAACAACTTTTTATCATCAAACATTTTAAATATTTAATTAAATACTAAACGATAAAAAAACTCTTTTATAAAAGAAATTAAACCCTTTTTCCCTCCACTCTAAATAAAGTGATTTTCAAATACCGACAACTACTTGTTGATTTCAATCAAATCTTGCCCTTAAGGTTTATTTGTTATAACAACAACAAAAACAATATTAAACAATAAAATTTCCTCAAACACCTTCTTCTTGTAATTGTGGCTTTTTGCTATTTTGTTGCTGTTTACTTTAGACTACCAAGAAAAAGGGTTGAATTAAAGTCCTTTACTATAAAAAGGGAATTAACACTATAAAATTACAAATTTAATTAAAATCTTTTCACACCATAACACCCCCAATTGAGAGGACATTTTGTGGTTTAAGATTTGTGGTTAAATAAAAAAACAAATATAAATATTTAAATTTGATTTTAATTTAACAATTAAGCATTCAACCGCAAAAACAATGAAAATGAGAACATGAATCTTAAAAAAATTCTTTTTTATTTCAAAATTTCATTTTATTCGAATAAAGAAGAGAAAAAATGCTTGAATTAAACTTATTTTTGCTTTAGAGGGTGTTGATGTGATAATTAGTTGTGTTAAACATGTTGATGGTTGTATGTATGAATGTATGTCTTATTTGTATTGTTTTTAATTTATATTGTGTGAATGTAATTAAAATATTTTTTAATTGTTTTTGTTATTTGTTTGTTTGCTGTATTTCGTTATTTTGAATACAGATTACATAAATTTTTTTAAATGAATTTTCAACGATCTTTTGATGTTTTGTATTTTGTATTTGTATTTGAAGAATTTTTTTTGCTTAAATATTTAATCAGTGAAATATTTCATATTTAAATATTTAATCATTATTTTTATATGAAAAAAAATGAAAATTTTTTATATAAATATTTTTTGAAGACTTTTTTAACATCAGTTTTAAGATTTAATTTAAAAAATTTTTAAAGATTAAAAAAAATTTAAATTTGATTTAATTTTTTTTTCATTTCACTTGAGCAAAAATACTTTGAATTCTATTTTAAGATTTTTTGCTTCAAATAAATATATAATTTTTCTTTTGTGTTTAATAAATATAATTTTATCAAAATTAGTTTGACCGGAAATAGCAAAACAGAACTATTTTTGAAATCAACTTAAAAATAAAATTTTATTTTTTTTTAATTATTTTTTTTATCATTAAAAAAATTAAAATTTTTTCATTTCTAAAAATTTAAATTTTTAAAAAATTTTTGCAAACATTTCAAATTTTGATTCGAAACGTAATAAAAAATACGCATTACAGAAAATTAAAAAAGTGTTCTCAAAAAGAGACTCGCAATTCCCATTTTCATTACTGATCTCTGGTTCAAAATTTTGAAAATTTTCAAAAAATCACTATTGTTCGCATCTCTTTACTAATGAAGAAGTCGACCGTAGAATAAGATCGGAATTGAGAACATATTATGCCTCAACTATATGAAAGTTTACTGCTCAGATTGAATCTATAAATTATCTTCGAAACTTAATAAAAAAGAATGAATTTAAAAAATTAAATGTTATCAAAAAATTCTGCCAATCCGATCTTCTTACCGATCAATTAATTTGTTCGACTAAATTTTGAAAATTTAATTTTGAAATAAAATAAAAACAAAATCTTTCATTAACTTTGATTGAATATCAAATTTAATAAAATCAGATAACTTTCAAAATATGAAAATCTAAAATTACAGAATTTGTAATGTGAATTAAAATTTAGTGTTAAATGAATTTGAAAATTATTAGAACTGATTTTTATTAGATTAATCTTTGAAACAAAATGAATTTAAATTTAACAAGATTAATTTCAGAAAAAGATTTTCACTCCAATCACTAAATTTATTCGAAATGGTTTCGAAAATCAAATATTTTAAAATATATCTAAAAAATAATATTTTTATAAATATTATAATAATTTAAATATATGATTTTTGTAAACGGACTAGATCACTTCCAAAATATTAAAATTTAAAAACAGAAATTTTTCAATATAAAAAAGATTAAATAAGTTTAGAAAAAGTTATATTTCGCAGAGTTTTGGTTTACACAAATTAATTAATTAAAAAAAATTAATGTGATCATTTTAAAAGAAAACAAGATCAATGTAAACAGTTCAAATTCAGAAACTTAAAATATCAAGTACGAAAATGATCAAAATTTTAATAAAAAGTGTAAAAAATTTACAAAAATATTATATTGATTTTGAACAATTTGAACAGATCTTGTTTTTTTTAACTCAAATTCTAAACTTTAAAATTTTAAAAATAAATAAAATGATCAATTATGTGAATTAAATATTTCAAAAAGAAAGTTATATTAATTATGATATAAAATCAATTTCAATAATTTCCCAAAAATATTAATTTAAAACCGCAGAGTTTGTCCTCAACTTTAATTTGGGCAAATAAAATGGTGAAATTGACGATCAGTTTAAAAATGATCACTTCGAAAACGATAAATTTAAAATCCATCATCACTATAAAATATTGATCTTTCATATGTCAATGAAAACTTTCATAAGATCAATTAAAAGCCACAACATAATTTAATTTCAATTTTCCAAATGCAAGATCACATTGTCATTGTTTAGAATTACGTTCCTTTACACCTCCAAATTTCTTCCGTTTTGAAATAAAAAAAAATAGCAAATCCCTTTTCTATTTACCTTGACTAAAAAAATTCGCATCAATATCGGTATATAAATGGCCAGTTGAGGCTGAATAATCTCCTACATATGGTACGGAATCATTGAAATAATTAATACCCAAAGAGGCAGCCGTCAAGAACGGACCAGCCGTTGTAGAGGACGCCGATGAGGGTGAAGATGCGGCTGTAAGCGAATTAACTACCGAAGCAGCAACTGTAGACGTCGAGGCGGATGATGATGAGGAGGTTGAGGAAGAAGATGAAGCTATAGCAGCAACAATGGCAGGTGTAGAAGAGGAAACATTTGAGGAATTATTTGAATTAACACTACTGCTACTGCCGCCGGATAAACGTTGTTGCACGTGTTGTGACGTATGTTGTGTGAGATGTTGTTGATGATGATGATGTGCGTGATGTTGTTGCTGCTGCTGCTGTTGATAATGCTGATGATTGTGTTGCTGTAAATGCTGATGAAGGTGGGAAAGATTATTACTACTGCTGCTATTGAGATTGGTAAGATGCTGCTGTTGTTGTTGCTGATGCTGATGTTGAGGCGGGCTATTGTAGAGATTTTGATATTGGGGCAGATTATTATGTTGCTGAAGTTGATGTTGTTGTTGTTGCTGGTTACTTTGCTGTTGTTGTTGATGATGAGTATTTAAAGCGGCGGGTGAGGTGGTGGAGGCTGCTGAGTTATAAAGAGGCGGTGAGTGTTGGGCCAACACTGTAGCCGCCGTTTGGGCATGATGCTGAGGCGGCAAATGATATTGCTCATAACTGTTATACGATTGTAAAACCATATTACCCGATTTATCACTTATATCGCTGTTTGTTGAATAATTAAAATTTTGCAAAGTTTGACAGTTGTTATTCAAATTATATTCCGTTTTAATTTGTGGACTTAATGATTGACGTGTGGGAGTTTGTTGTTGTTGCTGATGATGTGTTAATGGTGGTGATAACAATTGCAAGGCGGTTTTGTTTGTGGGTGATAATTCACAAGCGGGTGTTGTTATAATGGTAGAACCAACTAAAAACGCAGAGGGCGGCATGTCTTCTGGTTAACTTGCTTGAGGGCAACGTTGACGAAAATTTCAATTTTCTTTGATTTGAAAATCAACGTCATTGACTTTGACAGATATGCTCAATACAAGTAAACACTTACTTACGCTTTAACACACACTCACACACACGCGATTTTTATTTATTTTTTGAAAACACAATTTGAGATCACTTATGATCTCTATGGGCAAAATTTTATACTTTTTTTTGGGAATATTTTTTGAGAGCAAATTTAAATTATGGGGGATGCTTCTTAAAGTGATTGTTTAAACCCCCGGGTATTTTAATTAATATTATTTTCTATTTAGTCACTTGTCATTTGATTTGTTGGCATTTTTGAATTGAATTCCGAAAAATGCTGGTAGTACTTGCAATATTATTAACATAGAAATTTGTGGACCATAAATATAAATTCATTTAAATTAAATTGAATTCAATGGTTTTGAATGGATTTGATTTTTTAAGAGGGGTTTTTGAGTATTTTTTGATTAAATTTTTAATTGAATTTTATTAAACACAAAATTTTGCACAGACATTTTTTCAATATTTTTGTTATTTAAATTTTTTAAATGCGGGTTTTTTTTTTAAATTGTTATTGAAATATTTTTAATTAAGTATTTTTTAAAATATAAGTTTTTAAAACATGATTATCCTTTGGTTTAGTTATATTGATTAATTTGTTAAATTCACTTGTTTTTATTTCAAAAAAAATCTCATTAAATCACCATTAAAGTTCAGAATCTTTGCTTTTTTCCTTAAAAGAATTCTTTAAAATTATTTTATGATTTCAAAAACTTTTTTCTAAATTGTTTATTAATTTGTTTTTAATTATTATTCAATGTTGTTGTTTTTATCTTCTTATTAATTTAGAAATTTTCTTTTAATCATTCGCGTATCCGTCCGGTACCTCTTGCACCTTTGACATCCGTTTATGAACTAAACTCACAACTAACCAATGTTTGAAGTTGTTTTTCTTTCGTTTTTTTTCTCGTGTTTTATTTGTTGTTGCTGTATGTTTTATTATTATTATTTTTTTTTTTGCTACACAATAAACGCACACTAACAAATAATTATTTACACACATTCTCCTCAATATAACACACATTTTGTTGTTGTTGTTGAAAAAAAAATTCATTCATTATATAAATTTTATAGTAGTTGGTTGTGGTGGTGGTTAGTATCTGTGTTGTTATGTTTAAATAAGTATTGTATTTGTTGCTGCTGCTATTAAACTCGCTTAGATAATTTTTGTTGTCGTTGTTGTATTTTTCTCTTATTCTCCCTCGAATTAGTTGTAGCGTATAAAAGTATGTATGAGTGAGTGAGTGAGTGAGTATTGGCATTTTGTTGTATTATTTAGTGAGTGAATGAGTGAGTGAGTATTTTAACCAATCTTTTGGTTATATTTATGTGTAGTTATTTTCTATTTAGTATCTTGTTTGAATTGTAGAAAACATTCTGCTGTCAGTACAAGTATTTTGTAGATACTTTTTGTACATGTGCATGCATCGACATCTATTAGAATATTCTTAATTATTTTTGAGAATAAAATCGCCAACAACAGTCATTTGTGGTAGAAAAGATTAATTTTGTGATTTTTTTTTTTGTAGATGCAAAAATTGTTTAATTAGAAACTTAAAAAAAATGTAATTTTGGCTGAATGAATAATTTATTATATTTCAGTTTAAGTTCCATTATTTCAGAATTTTGTTAATATTTAAACAAAAGTGCTTTTAACGAATTCGGAATAAAAGTTTAAAATATATTAAAATATATAATTTTATTAAGAAGATAAAATTAAAAAAGTTCTAGATCATTTTTTTTTTTAAATTTTAATGTTCGATCCTTAGGTTTCTGCTTTAAATATATGAAATTGTTTGTTTAATTTTTTATAAAGTTCCTATAGTTCAGAAAACTTGGTCATTAAAATTTAAAATATAATTTTTTAATCCCTTTTGTACTAGAAAAATCGAGAAAGCTATTAATAAGTTTTTGTTATATAGCACAGGAGCAGTTAATGTGCCATAAAATTAGTTATATTTTTAGCCATAACTTTTTTCTACTACTTTTTTCTTTTGTCGATTTTTAATTGACAATTTTACGAAATTTCATCGCTTGAATTTAGAAGTAGCCTCAGATGTCGGTCTATGTTTATTAATATACTGAAGCGATTTTACTGGTTTTGAATATAAAACTTCTTACTATAATAAATACTCAGTAAAATTTCATAGTGATCAGTCAATTATTGTGGATGAGTGTGAACAAGAAACATACAGAAAAGCAGATAGACGTACATAGTTTAATCGATCAGACTTTCATTTGATGGAAACATATATTACTAAGACTCTTTGTCTTAGATGATTCCTTCTTAGCGTTACATAAGGAATGACAAAGTTATTATATCCTCACTCACATCTTGTGGTGATGGAGAGTATAAAACTCCAACAATGTACTTCAAGTTGCAAAGCTTCAAAGATATATTATTCAATTCAGATTAGTAATAATTAGACAATTAAAATTTTCAGGTAAAAGATCCATAATTCCCTAAATAGAAAACTTTTCCAAAATGCTTTTATGAAAGCGCTTTTTTGGTTCTCTTACTTTGTAACTATTAAATACGTCTGTAACTTTTGAACTACTGAATATTTTTACAGAAATTTCATAAGAATATTTTTGAGGTTTTCAATTGACTAAGAACAAAACATAATCTTAGTGGATCCTGGGGTAGGGAAGGGGGCCTCCAAAATTGGTCAACTCAGGTATGAACATTAAAAAAAAATCGCCAAAATTTTATTTATGATTTGATTGAAAATAATTTAATTTGCATATAGTTCTGATAATTATCTATACATACGTAGGATATCTCTTATAGTTTAAGAAATATTTTCAACAAATTTTAATCCATTATTGGACATGTTTTTTAGTTTCTTTGTGAATTACCGCATACCATTTGGGGTCCAAAAAATTTGTAAAATATTATCTGGATTCTAAGCAAACTTGGAAACTATATTTGTATAAGAATCATAAACCTTTGAAGATATACTATAAAGTTATTATTATTTATTTATTTTTTTAAGATAGAAATTAAGTATTTTCTTGTGATTTTTAATAAAAAGGAGTTAATATCATCTATCAGCTATAATCCACTATTTTCCTCTCGACTATATATATTTTTTTGTCTTAATTCTGAATAAATTCTTAGTAAAAACTAAAATAAAAGAAAATAAGACCGCGTTAACGGAAACTATCGGCATTTTGTTATTTTTGAAAAATTTCTCTTCAATGTCAAAGCTCAAATTGCGAAAAGCTACCTTTATTATATAGCTATATTTATTAGCTGCTAACTCAAAACGTCTGTAATTGACCTTTTATAAGGTACAGTGATAAATTTAACGAAAAAAGTCATTATTTGAAACAATTTGGAATTGGAGTGGATTTGGTTTTGGAATGAAAAAGTGGACATATTTTTATAGTCCTACAATAAGGACACTTCAGATTATAGTATATTTAAATTTCATAACAATATCAAAATTTTTATAGGTTTTATTTAAGGTCAAATATTGAAATGTTTGATTTTATTTTCAAGTAACTATCTTTCCAACGATACTAAATACTTATGTAAATGTTTTGAAGATTCGCTGAACCTTGGGACTCTTTGCTTATTTTCCTTGTAAATATTTTAAACATGTTTATAATAATGTTGCGTAACTTTTTAATCGTTATTGCTAAGACATTTTTAGGAAGATTTAAGAGCATTTTGGGCCCTTTTCTCCAATAATAATTAGATAATGTATTAAGTCCATAATATTAAAATTTTTAAAAATTAAATATTTTATACAACTTTAATAATTGTGTTACCTTTTGAATTATTAAGATATTGAAATTATTTTCTTAAATGTTATTGATTTTATAATAAAATAATTTGAAAAATTAAAGTAATTGTTCCATATTAAAAATCTATAATTATTTAATATAGAAAATATTAAAAATAAATTAAAATTTAAGTATTTTGAAATAATTATTTTATATAAATAGATAAACACTCCATTAAAATATTTTCAAAACCTTTGATTATTAGATCTCAGACAAAGTTAATAAATCAATTAAGAATAAGAAATTAAATAAAAAATCAATATTTATTAAATGTTATAAAAATTTTAATACACTAGAGCCTCAAGTTGCGCCGTCCCAACTTGGGTCGCTTTTTAAGAACGGAAAACAATCAATTTGCGTCTTTACATTTCTTTCGTGCAAACTTATCGTCACCTGCACATTAAGTTTTCGGATTGCATGAAACAAGGGAAATTCCTTTTTCTTTTTTATATATGTGGCGCTAAGAACAAGTGTCTGGTAATGGTAAGAATATAGTGTGTGATTCATCAAAGTACATTAAGGACGTAAATATTAAGTCAAAGTAGAAGAAAAGTAATAAGTTTAGAATTTAAATGAGACGTTACGTTATAAAACAAAACAAATAAAATACTTAAGCAACAAATATAGAAAAAGTTGATTCGATTTGCAACGCGTTTCCCTGGTCCCCAATTAAAGACGGAAGTTGGGACTCTAGTGTAATTAATTTTTTTAAGAAAACAAATTTTTTTAAAGAAATTTCAGCACGCTTTTTCTTAAATAATAAAAATTCTTAGAATTTTTTAATTCATTAGAAATGTATTTTATTTTCGTTATTATCGACAAAATACGTATTAAAGCCAAAATTTTTTCATTCATATCAAGAATTTTAAATATTAACGTCATAATTATTTCATAGACCAAAAACACAAAAATCAAATTTTTTTTGAAGCTGGAACCATATTAAGTCATCATTACTTTCCAGCCTACACTTTCAGCACAAAAAGCAACTAATTAAAAATTATATTGAAAACATTTCATAAAAATCCAAATAAAGTTAATAAATTTTTATTTAAATAATCATTAATAAACAAAATAATAAAAAACAACAAAATTTATTCAGAAAAAAAGATCTAACAAAATGGCTAACAAAACCATAAAAAACAATAATAACAAACACTAACAGATATTTTCATTCACTCACTCAGTCGTTCGTTCACTCGTTCATTCATTATAAAAAAATTATGAACAACAAAAATTAAACAATAAAAAATTAAATTAATAAAATTATTTTTTTAGTTTAGGTCAGTTTCTTATTTTTTTATTAAAATCTATGGGAATTTGCAAAAAAAAAAAAAAAAAAAAACTTTAATTCAAACCACATTACTTTTTTCGATTAATATTATGTGGGTTGTGTGATCTTTAAAGTCCACAACCATTTGCAAAATAAAATTTTGAAAAAAAAAAACTCATCAACAACATCGTTTTAAACATTATCGGCAACATCAACATGAACAACATGCAGTCATTATCATTTGAGTTGTTGTTCAACAAATGCCAAACAACATTTATAAGAGAGCGATTGTTGTTATTGTTGCTGTGGTACAGCCACCAACATTTTGGTTGTTTTGTGTATTTTGTTTTTTTTTTTTTGTAAAAAGCTTTTGAATGAGATTGTTTTATTGAACAAAAAAAGTTTTTTATCTTTTAAGATTTAAAATGAAAACTGAGAATTAAAGGAGTCCCTTCTTAAAAGTTAAAATAATGATTTTTCACGATCGTAAAATAAAGATCGCTGATGAGATTTATTAATATTTACATATAGAGTTGGAACCACAAATATAAAAACCTTATATTCAGAGACTTTTAATTTGCTGAAACTCTTTTAAAATCATCGATATTTTGGATTCCTACTTTTTGTGCTTTTCAACTATTTTATTGCAACAACCCAACACTTTTTTACTGGTTTTATCTCCAGACTATTTTATTGAATTGGTGCCGGAACACTTACTGCAAAATACAAAAATTTTGAACTGGATGTAAAGAAAAAACTCTAAGAACTAACGTTTCTTTGTCCACTTTAAGACATGATTTTCTTTTGAGTGAAAATTTGTCCCTGTTCTATTCTTGCCTTAAAATTCTTTTGAACTTTTTGTTCAGAAGAATTTTCAAACCAAAATTGTATTTATTATATCGTGCCAAATAGTTAGAGTACAGTAGAAAAACATAAATTGAGAGAAATCTTCAAGTCAGTTTTATATAGATTATAACTGATCCACTTGAAAAAGAATGAAACTCAATTATGCGTCCAACAACGAGTCCATAGTATTCGAAAATAATATTATTCGATCATATGTTTAATAATCCCTTTAAAAGCTTTTTAAAAGCTAAATAAATAATTTCAAATAAAATTAGAAAATAGAAATTAAACTGAGAACAATTCAATTTTTCGATATCAGATCAGATTATTTTTTAAAATTTTTCACATGTTTTCAAAAAATATTGAAGTATCCAAAAAGATATAATATTTGTATTATAAATATTTGCTTTGATCATTTAGGATATAAACATAAAAATATCCTTCAAAAAAAATATAGTTTAAAATATATGATTTTTTTTTTCGAAAAATCTTGGCTCTAAGATTCCTACTTAATGCAATCGGTCAAATTAATCTTAAATTTGTTTTACTGAAACTGTGAAACAACCATATTTAGTTCCGCAGAAAATTTGCTGTTGTTTTTTATATTGTGACAGCAATGTTATTAACATCGACCAGTCTTCGTGAGCTGTCAGTTATTGATCAATTATGTTACGATGCTTCATAGATGCGAATTTTGATTACAGATTTTTTATGGTTACATTTTTTGATTTGATATAGTGTTTGGAAATTCGATTTCGAATATAGTCGAAAATTGTTTTGAAAACAATTATTAAGCGATCAATTTTACACTGCCAACATGATATTAAAATCAATATTAAGTATTGGATTCGATTAAACAATTAAAACAATCGTAATAAAACTGGTGGATCAAAAGATCGAAAATCGATATTTGATTTTATTTAAAACTCTCATACCATAAAATCTTATAATTTTGTTTTTAAATCTGATATTTATAGATGTTTATGATCTTCATAAATCTATTTAAATATTAAATATAAACTTTATTTATTTTTTAAATTCAGATTAAATTCTTTTAAAATCTGCATTTGAGAGTAAATTTTATTTTATTTGAAAAAGTTTATGAGTTATAATATGAATGAAATGGTTAATAATAATGTTATGTTCACATAAGAGCATATATATGTTTATATATAAGTTCATATGGTATATCTGTCTATATATGTTCAAATGTGGCATATTCATATGTATGTGCATATATACATATTTTCTTTTTAATGTGTAGATAATTTGTCGATTGCGATTGGTTAATAATATTTGAAATTTAAATCTTTGAAAAAAAAAAACAATCAAAAGAAAAAACAATAAAGACAACAACAATAAGAAAATAAGCTTTTTTATGTCTTTAAGTTTATATAAGAAATGACCATTTCAAATACAACTTAACATATTTTGAGTGTATGTAAGTGTATGAGCAGATACATGATGTTTATAAGTATGTGTTAAATGGGTTGGTTGATTTGTCAGTTTCTTTTTATTTCTTTAAGTATTTAATTTTTGTTTTGTTTTTTTTTTATGAATATTAGTTTTTGATTGTCTTGATTTTTTTCTTTCCGTTTTTTATATTTTAATGAAGTTTTAATCTCTTTAAAAGCGTAGGGGGGTTTGTCTTTAAATTAAACTTTCAAACTGTTGTTTGCTTAAACAAAATGGCGTTTATCATTTGTTTGCTTTTTGCTTTTGTGTTAAAAACGTTGTTTTTGAAATTAAATTTAAATGAAATAAAACCTGTCTTGTCTTGTCTTGTCTTAATCATTTGCAACATTTAATTAATGTTTTATTTTTTAAGATTTTAGTTTTTGAATTAAGAAACTGTATTTAAATCTAATTTTTTAAATGTTATTGTATATTGATGAGTTTTTTTTGAGACTAATGCGTTGGTTAAAGTTTGCCTTGGAAATAAAGAAATAAATTTAGAAAAAAATGTAATTAATTTTTTATTAATGAAATTGAATTGAATTAATTTGATTTGCCAAACCCAGAAAAATAATTATAAAAAACTTTGCATTAATAAACATAATTTAATTTGTTGTTAAAATGAACTTTGACATGAATCTTTGAAATCCTTGAATCAAGCAATTTAAAATTTTGATAAAATTAATGATTTCTTGAATATAAAATTTGACATATTTTTTACTATAATTTTTCATCTATTTTTCCCAATATGATATTTTGAATAGTAGCGAGACGCGTTTAGCTACAGTAAAAATTTATTTAAATTCGCTAACTTGTTTTTGAAAAAATTCCAAAAGTTTTTGTCTGGATTTCGAGCTTGTCTTTGGTATCGTCTTATAATTACTTTGTTATTGGTCCGATTTTAATGATTTTATATATCAAACTGCTTAGGACAATAGCAAATTTTATTCAGTTCGGATTTGCTATGCATGGCTTAATCGACTCAGATTTTAATAAGATGATCTTGCATCAACACTTTATGAGGCCCCGCATTATACACGAAATGTCAAACTTAATATACACCCTATCACCACTTGCGATGGTGGAGTATCAAATGTTGAAAATAGTTTGGCATTCAAAATTATGGTTTAACAAGTTTTCTGCAGTTGCAGCAAAAGCTCTATAAATAGATTTTATAACAGAGCACAAACTTCATTACGTTGAAAATGTTCTGGAGTAATACCAAAACAATAACATGGCTTTTGTATCAAGACAAGAGAATCGAATTAGCAGTTGCTTTAGTTTTATTAAGAATTGTCGATCCGCTTAAACGATCAGTCGAAAATCATTAGAAATAATAGTTTTTTCATTTCAAATCTCACAAAAAATTGGAGCCATCAGGTTTATTCAAAGCGATTCTATCCATTATTTGAAACATATATTTTAATTAATACTTTTTGTATATTTTGTATTTAAACCACTGCTGTACTCCCTGCAGCTTCTTAATCCGATTATTTAATCCATATATTATATGATAATCATATTGGAAATATTATTAATGTTGTTTGATAGTTTGATATCTTCTTAAATATTACACTCTTACAATTTTTAGGACCATTTCTATAAGCTAATAAAAGAATACGATTTCTTAAGGTTTTAAATTTGTACTCATGTTTTTCTGATTATTCGATGATGATATCTATGTTTTGCTCTCCAGGATTTTACAACATAACCCAGGGGGTTTTGAGAGTCTAGCCAGTTTGAGGTTATATTTCTATTAGAGATAGAGTTTTTTTAAACAGTTACACAAATATAGTTGAGGTACTGCAAGGATCACATCGTTCTGCCCCTTCTTTTCTTTCTCCCGATAATTAATTTAGATAATTATATAACAAAATAGTCTAGGCAGAATAGATAAAGAATTGTAGAAATATTAACTGCTTTTCAAACATAAATTTTCAATGTCACTTTCAAGCGTTTTTGAGGATATTTAATTTCCGTTGAACATAACGGAACTAATTAAATCGAGACACACCAGACAGTGTGTAGCCATCAAGGAATTACCTCAACTAGCGTGTTTAGAATAATTTAATCTTATTTACATTTCTATGAATAAATTGTGCAAAATAAAATATTTTATCTTTTAAAAAATTTATTTGACAGGTAAATGTCATAAATTATAAATCTAAAATCTAAAATTTATTAAAAATTTAAATTATTGATATTTTCCTAAATTAAATCGTAAATTTACCGTTTTCTTAACAAAAAACTGTCAACAAATCCTTAACAAAAACACATTAACTATTATTTTATTATCCTTAAACAAATTTTAGAAATAAAAACAACAAACATTGTCATGATCGTGATCATGATAAATTGCACTTCTTTATCACCACATCCTGCTTATAATTCATCACAAATGTTGGTCAAGTGATGGCTTCTGTTTGCTGTTTGCATGATGAAGGACTGTCATAAATGATTAAATTGTTAGAAGAACATAAATTACAAAAAAAAAAAAGAAAAAAAAAAAATCTGGCTTGATCACTTCATTTCAACAAGCTGTTTAATGATATTCAAGTATTTTTTTGTGTTCATTATTTTGGCCAAATAAATTCAACGTTTAATGAACTCTTATCAGCCATAAACTAAATATGGTAAATCCTTAAAAACAACTACAACAATTATGAACATAATCATATACAATTTCGAAAAGAAAAATAAATAAATGTATGAATGAAATTGAGAAATTAAAATTCTTAAAACATCTAAAATTTTAAGGTATTAAATCATAAATAATTTTTGGTTAAAACTTTATTAATTTTTCTTTAAATTAATATTTTTTATAAATTTATATTGCTCATGGTATCTTTTGTTTGGCTGTCTGTCTATCTCTTCGTTTGTCCGTCCATCCATTTGTAAGTATTTGTTTTCGGACAAGAAATGTCATCATATTTCAAAAACGGAAATCAAACAAAAAAATATATAATTTTCGATAGACATACAAACACACTTATATAAAACCAAATCAAACGAAAAAAAACTTTAAGGTATAGAAGAAGAGAGGCAAAATATAAAAGCAAGAAGATACCTTTTGATTTTTTTTGTTTTTTTTTTGTATTTTCGTATTACCAAATGTTCAAAAATTGAAGTTTTGTTTTTTTCTTTTTATTTGACAAGCAACAACTACCATTACAATTTTTTTTTAACAAAAAACGAACAAATTATAAAAAACAGTAAAATATAGGCATATATGGCGTTTCCGGTTAAAGCACGTGCGCCTGCGCGTTTTAACAGATTCTCCTCTGCTATTATGTTTTGTTTAAGTGCTTGAATTATTAGGGATTTTTTTCAATGCAGATAAAAAATATTAAAAATAACAGAAATACAAATCATAACACCAATTAAAAATTGAGCCTATAAACACACACTTCATGTGTTTCTTTTTCGCCGTTTGCTGTCATTTTCCTAATGATGATTTCGAAAAAAAATATTTTTTTTTTATTTCGATATCGTGGTGGTTGATTTTTTTCTATAAATCAGACTTATCAGAGCTGTTTTTTTAAAAAAATAAAAATTTTAAAATTTTAACAATTTAATTTTGAAATGGTGTTCTAAACAGATATAATGAAACTGCCATAAATGATCTTGGAAAAGATCATTAAAAAATTTCAATATGAATTCAAATAAAGGAAATCAGTTTTTAAACTCTCAAATCTGGAGGTTGATGTTTTAAAGTTTAAAAAGTTATCGCCTTTCAAGTTTCCCAATGAAAACAATACTTCTGGACATACCAGCCTTAAAAAACATGTTGATATATGTAATTACAGCGAAATAGCCACTGTTCTGTTAATGTAACTTCTGCATACTTTTTAATTATTATATTTTAACCAGCGGTTTTTCTGATCCGTGTTTTTAAAAAGCTAATTTATAGTCTACTCCCAATTGCTCCTTAAAATATGAAGATCATAAAAAATTTGAAATTACAAAACGCATTTTTTGGTTTTCTGCAAAAAATTTGCATGACAGATCTTTGATCAGATTTTCTTGGTTCAAAAGTGTTAGGTTATATGATGGACTTAAATGATCTTGATCATCAAGATCACATTAGTTGTTGTCAAGCAAAAAATATTATCTTGCTAACTTTTATTTATGAATTAATATTTGCGGAATCCAAAATTTTGTTTATCGTATTCACTTATACCCTTTAAAGTCTTGTAGAATTTTTTCAATCAGACTTTTTCTGATTTCAACCTATATTCAAATATATATTACTCTCGGAAACCCTGTTCCAAATTCGTTGAAGTGTTGAGTGCATTAAAAAAATTACCTGTTACCTGATATCAATCGTTGTAATGCTTATGGTTAATATGTCTCAACATGAAAAACTTTCGAACCTCGATTTACAAGTGATTTTGAATTTTGGCAAAAATCTAGAAGAGGACTGGTTAGCTGAAAATATCAGATAATTCTTAATAAATGCCAAAAAAAAACTTGTATATTAAATCCATTAGGTATTGAATTCGAAAGTAGTTGAAGGATGATTTTGTATGTAGGATCTTTTTCTTTTTGCAATTTTCCTTATTGGTATTGGAAAATTGCAAAAAGAAAAAGAAAATTTCAGTTGCAAAATGTTGAAACGACCGGCATGGTGCCACGGCAGTGTAATTCAAAATATAAAAGACCTTATAAACCAAATTCTAAGTAAGCAGTTCCTTAACGTATTAACAGTTTAAATAAAATAAGTACAGTGTTATCAAATTCGTCTTATATCCCGCCAAATATATTTATTTGCCTAATTTATATATATTGCCAAAATAATAATTGCGAAAAAGGATCACGTTTTAGATAATTTCTTATTTAATAAATGTGAAAATTATTAAAATATCATAATTATCCACTAAATCAAAAAAAAACATGAGAATTGTCAAAAAGAGAGAGAGACGAAGGTAAAAAATAGCAAGAAAAAGGGGTTAAAATAAACCTTAAAGTATACAACGCACAAAAGGTAAAACTGATTGAAATATCTTTGTATAATAATGATGACGATGATGATCAAGGTGGTGGCAATGAATGAATAAAGAAATACATGAGTGGCAGGGAATGGAATGGTGTGTGCCACATTGCATTTGAAGAATAAATATAATCAAAAAAACATAATGAATGGATGAATAAAAAGTAGTTTATTTGGCAATTGTCATTTGACAATCATTTGGAAATTTTTGTAGCTCCCCCTTTTTATTATATTTATTATTTCCTTATTATATAAGTAAAAAAGGATTACATTTGTGTGTAGTATGAGTGGAATGCTGCAAACACTTTAACATGAAAAACTAATTTTCTTTTGTAAACCAGAAATAAACAAATTACAGAAACACGAGACAAAAAGTAGGAGGTCCTTTAGATCTAGTTTATTCCTTGTTCAACAAGATGAAGAAGTTTTGAAATAAAGTTTAATATTAAAAAGGTATGAGTATTTAGAAGACAAACAGGAAGCGCCTATAGGCTAAAAAAGAGTACAATACATTTCATTATATGAACAAGTTTGTAAAGAAATGTTTATAAGAAAAAAGGATTTAACAGCTGTTGCTGGTACTTTGCTAGACATTTGTTTTAATTTTGGGGGTTGTTAAAAAATATATATTTATCATTTTGAATCAAATTTATATTAACCCTTTATTGCGCAAAAAATAATAAAGCAATTAAAATTATAAAGCGATTAAATATATGATTAAATTTCAAAAAGTTTTAAAAATGTTCTAGAAATTTTTTAACTGCACTCGAGAAATATTCAAATTCCAAAAAAAGAAATATTCAAAACGTTTAAAATTTATCACCAACAAATAAGGATCTCCAAATAAGTTTCGAAAGTCCTTAATTTTAATCCTTGTTAGGGTTACCTAATTCATATTTTTTATTTCCCTTTTTATCCAATTTTGAAATAACACTTGGTTAAGTTGTTTTCCTCATTTTCTTTTCCGAAACTCTTAAACCCAACACGTGTCTTTTTACTCCTCTCTATTGTTTTGGAAAATAAAGAAAATTTTCATAAAAACTATTAAATATTAAATAAACAATCAATAGATTTTAAAATTAAAAAAAATAACAAAAGAAATTTCAAAATCAATACTAAACAATACATTTTTTTCGGAAAAAAATTTTCCAAAACAAAAGAATTATTAAAAAAATTTTGAAAATAATAAAAGAAAAAAAAAACAAGGCGCTTGCGTAAAGATTTTTCAGTTTATTGGAAATTGGAAAAAAATACAAAAACAAACACCAGCAACAACAACAATAATAACAAGCAAATATAAACTTCCGGTTAATCATTTACTTCTCCCTCTCTTGTGTATATATTCTGTAGATTCTTTAAATGTCTTTACAATAACAACAACAGCAATCACGACAACAACTTTTAATAACAAACACACTTGTAAATTTAAATGTATATGACACTAACAACAACAACAAAAACTATAGTAAAAACAATAATTTTGAAAAAAGTTATTAGTAAACAAACAATTGATCTTTTTGGGGGGCAATTCGAAAAGTGTTTAAAAAACTTGCACAATGGGTTGGTGTAGTAAAAAATAACGTATTCATATTTTTAGAAAAGTTTCTAAAAAAACTTTAAAAACCGGATTTATGAAAGTTGTTTTCAAGCAAATAAATTTTGATATTGTTTAAACAAGTCATTAAGGTTAAGTGGTTTCAAAACGATTTTTTTGGAAATAATTCTGGAACTTTTGAACCTTTAGAGATATTAAAAAATGAATATGAATATAGCTGAGGTGTTTGAGAGTTGATTGAGAGGAATAGAAACCCCCAAGTGGTCAAAAGGGAATTCTTGTTTTGAAAATTGGCCTTGTCTTTTTTAGGTTCTTTAATTTTGCGGTCTTAATATGACCCCTAAAATTTGTTTAAAAAAATAATTGTCTTTTGTTAAGTTCTCAAATCGTAAATCAGAAATCAACCTATAAATATCTTTATTATAATGCTACATATATAAGATAAATAACTGGGAAGTATTTTCTGCAAGAGGCTCTTTCGCACTACAGGGTGTTTATTATTATTTATACATATTATACGATTGGGGATTTTGGGTATTTTTATGAGTAAGTGGGATTATTTCAAATTATCTGAATTATCGACAAGTTTATAAACATAACACTGAAATTTCAATTTGATATCTTTATTTGTTTAGTTTATATTTAAGTTAAAATATTAATTTTCTTTAAAAAAAAGCAGCAAAAACTTTTCAATTTTAAGTTTTTCATAATTTTTTTACATTAAGTGAAATCCATTGAATTTTTCTTAAAAGTTTCCATCTCCAAGTTCTACCGTTTTCATCGATACCAAATTCTTATGTAATGAGTTTATACTTTTGTTCGAAATTAAGCCTAAATTAAGCTTTCTTTAGTCAAATTTCGTTATTTTCCATAAATTTTTAACTCAATGTAAAATTTAATTGAGAAAAAGGTTCTAACGGTTTATAAGCAACGGAATTATTTTCAAAAAATCGAATTGCTTATAAGTTTGAATAACAGATTTTTTATTCAATTTGATTAAAAACTGCAAAAAATCGCTTAATTTTCATCAATTATCAAACATTTTTTGCAAAATTTGATTCCGAAAATTTAAATAAATTTGATCAAATAAATATTTAATCAGTTTTAAAGAGAACTTGTTCACAATTTGAAAACGTCTTTTGTAAATTTAATGAATTTTTTTAATTCCAAAAATATTAAATAAATATTTCGTTAATTTAATTAAAAAAAGTTATAAACTATTTTATTAAAAAAAAACTAGAATTTTTTATTCCTTCTCCGTTTAACCTCGTATAACCCATCAAAGAGAAACAGCTGAAATGCAAACATTAGTGTTAAATTATTTTTGTTTTATTCTATTCTGTTTATAAGTCCGTCCATTCTTCCCCATTGCACGCATGCATGTATGGCTGAATGTCTGTCCGTCTGTCCACCTGACAGTGTGTTATGTGTTAATGTAAATCGGATGTCAACTGTTTATAAAAAAACAAAACAACAAAAAGAGCAACAAAAGCAACAAAAATAATATTAACAAAAACATTATAATGACATATATGTTTATATAGATCTCTGGCTAGTCCAACTAAATAAGCTTCATAGCAAGAAAGCAAAGCAAAGCAAAGCAGAAAAAAATAGTTGAATGGATCAAATGACTAAATACTTACGATAAAACATAGAATGATAGAGGGATGACTGAATGGATGATTGCATGAATGGATGAGTAGCTAACTCTCTGACTGACTTAGCTAATGCATGATGCAGCTACTTCCACACTTAAACACATACACACATCTACTTAAACACTTGGACACTTGTGTGTTCAGTATGTTAGTGTAGTAGAACACGTTCAATCGCTCATTCATTCATTCAAACGTTCACAATTTACGCATGTTGCATATAAATTATTTTGAAAAAAAAACTTATATTTTTTTTAAATCTTAAACAAAAAGTAACTAAAAAAGGAAGATCAATACTTGTAAAACCAGTACACACTTGACACACACACCCATACATATACACTTGTATTATATACAAGAAAGTAATAAGAACCTGTTAGTTTTAATTTAAAGAAATATTATTTATTAATTGTTCTTATGGTTAATTTGTATTTGAGTTGTTTTGTCTGTCTGTCTGGCAATTCGTTCTTTTTTTCATATTTTTCACGTAAGAGGAAAAGCTACAGTTACACGTAAAAAAAGTTTTTGACCAAAAACGGAAGGAAATCATAAAATAAGCAACCTGTTGCTGCAAGTTAATGTGTATGATTTTGTTGTTGTTGTTATTATTGCTGTTGCACGAAGTTTTCATTATTGTTGCATTGAAAACTTAATAATTGTTAAATTAAATTATAGGTCTCAACGTAAAAAACTAAAAAAAAATCGAAAAAGGAGGAAATTACTATTATAAGTAGGTAACATAGATTTACCAGAAACAGTTATATTTTAATACTTTGTATTAGTATTTTTTTCATATCTTTCAACACTTCAGTTTTTTTATTATTTTTATTCTAATTCAACACAAAAACTAAAAACGAGACAAACCTGTTGGGAATTATTATAAGTAAATATTTTGATTCATGGAAAATCTCAGACAGGTGGTATCTATTATAAT
The DNA here is from genome assembly GCA_004302925.2 of Cochliomyia hominivorax. Lineage (NCBI taxonomy): Eukaryota > Metazoa > Arthropoda > Insecta > Diptera > Calliphoridae > Cochliomyia > Cochliomyia hominivorax. The sequence goes on from PYHX02000467.1 coordinate 58,490,894, forward strand.
CACACATTCCTACATACAACTTACATAGACATAGACCAATAAAATATGGTTTAATCAATTGATTTAGTAAAGCGTTACAAGTCCTAGTTATGCAAGAGTGTGTAATTTTTTATTATGGGCTTGATTTTTATGGGAAAATATTATCAATTATTTTTTTAGGGGGGAAGTATTCATAAAAAGTGCTTAAATTATTCATAATTTTTAAAAAGTTATTTTTAGCTGTTAAAATTTACAAGTCAAGAATTTAAGTTAAAAAAGGTAAATTTTATATAAATGATATGCTAATAAAGCGAAAAATTATTATATGATAAATTAAAGAAAGAGGAAGTACAGTTTGTTTCTTAATAAATCTCAGTTGCAAGTTAAGAATATTCAATACAAATTTTTATTACCAAAAATTAAATTTAAATATTAAAAAAAATTTTAGGCGAAGAAATTTGATTCTAAACATTTATTAATATCTCGATTTCCATGTCATTATTTACTAGAAAAAGCTAACAATTTACGTTATTACTTATTTTTATATTTACATTATTCAAATAATGAGTGAAAGATAATGAATGCTTTTCCGACTTTTTAGGGGTCTTCATTATCCTTTACAATAATATGTTTTAGAGACATATGTTTTATAAAGAAAAACCAAGTAAAATTAGAGACTTCATATCGGCTCCGATTGTCTTCACATGTTCTTCGGTCGGTTTCAGTCGAAAACGTGTGAAAATAAGGATTAGAAAGCATTACTCCAAGAAGACTGTTTCTTGACCTTAGAGTTTTCTCTTTAATTTTAAAAGTACTGAGATTCATCCTAAAGTAAGGAATTTTGGTCTTATATGAATTGAAAGTTTGGATAAATTGGATAAAATGCTGTAACTCCAAGCTCAAAAAGTCAAAGATTAAGGCCGGGAAATTGCCCACATCAACCCTGAAACCACATATAATGTCAATGTGGAGACCGAATATCGTTTGTATTTGGTAAGAACGAAAAGGTATTTGTATAATAGACTATTGAAACCGAAAAGAACAACAATTCCTTGAACAGATGTTGTAAGACTAGTCAAAAACTATTTGGAAAACATTTGAGGTAAAGTTTTGGATCTTCCGCTTTATAGTCTTACCACCATTTATTTCGATGGCTACATAACGCCCTTTGTGGTATACGCTCCATTTCATGGAGAGAATCTGAAATTGTTTCAATTCGTTTTCAAAATTTGCAGAACTGGTAAAAACTATTTGTAAACAGCGAATGGGAAATTATGACTTTCATGACCTTTTTTATCACAACTTCTTCCAGATCACCATTTATTTCAGGACCTTAAAGTTTGCAAGATTGATCGAATACTATTTAGAAAACAGTGGACATGAAGTTTTATCTCAATTGTTTTGATCGATGAAGAACGACCACGCTGAAATACGATTGACATCTAAACAAAATATAATAACACGACTTGCTTAAGGAAGAAGGAAGAAGAAGAAGTGACGGCTAACAGTGGACAAGGTAATGAATAAAACATTAACTTATGAAACATTATCGTAATGAGTTAATCCTTGAGCTTTTTTAACAATAATAAGGATGGTATAAATGCTGAATCTTCTGACTAGTTTAGACTGATCATTCAAAATAACTGATCATACCACCTGAACATGCTGTGTGGAATAATATTGTATTTATTCGTGTGTTTTATATAAAAGCGATAATTGTGGAGTGTCTAAAAATTTCCATAATCATAAGAATTGTACGCAAATTTTGAGGGAACTAATTCTTTTATCTAATTTTAGCGATAGAGTGTCATAAAAATCATGATTCTTGTCTTATTAAGGAAAGAGATGAATTCTCTACTGTCAAGCGTATCCATGGTATAATGCGTTTGGTTTGACGATCCTTTTAGTCTGACATTATGAAATTAAAAACTAAAATAATACTTCCTCAAACAAGCGCGAATAATTTAAATTCATTTCCGAACTAATTGATTATCAATACTCTATGAAATGCTTATTTCAAAACGACACCTGTGAAAAATATCAAATATTAAAACGATATTTTTTTCTAAGATATCCACCAATAACTTAATGCTTCATTAAACAATCTATTGCTTCCACTGTACACCCGATTAGAAAAAAATGAGTGTTTTTGGTAAAAACAAAAGACATCATTTAATATGATCATCATCATCATCATCACCATTATGATCACTAATATTATAATAGCTTTATTATAAATGTTGAAAAAGATATACACACAAATAAGCGCGAATAAATAAGTATGTGTTATTGTTTATATTAAAGGATATCTGGTTTCATTTCCGGTCTGATTAAATACACTTATACGTAGACATATAGCAAGAATGTGTAAATAAGAAGGAGATCAATAAAAATAACGAAATAATGAATGAATGAATGAAAGAATGGAGAAATGCTAAAAAGAATTTATAGCAAAAAAGACAATAAGATGTTTCTTCGCTTGTCTTATATAATAGGGATCTGGATCTGTGTATTTGTGTGATTTAGGAAAAAAGTGGTGGTATTCAGTTTTTTATATACTTAGTTCCGTTTTATTCCCCTAAATTTCTTGAGGTTCATGCAAAGATATCTGCAAGATTAAGTCAAACGCAGAAATTTAGATTTTTTTGTTTATTTATTTTGCAATATTAACACACATATGTATAAGGTGTTTTATATATGTATGTTTGTGTACACATATATAGAGTTTTATTATATTTATATTGTGTTTAATATATGAATGAATATATCTATATAACAATAATATTTATTTATTTTATTTTTTTTTTCTTTTATTGTTTTATTTAGTGGTTAAAGGGAAACAAAAGCATTAAAAATCTCTATCACTGAATTTCACAAAAACTACTTGAATATTTGTATCTGTGTGTATGCGTTCTTAACAGAGTGTATTTATAACTAGAATAACATATTTATGTGGTGTTTATTTCGAAAAAGGAATTTTTATTTTATTTACCTTTCAAGATTTTTTACTCAAAGAATCAATTGTCAAAAATAACAACAAAATATATATAGATTTATATTAAACAAAATTTGAACTAAAACAATAAAATTTTTGTTCAATTTTTATAAATGAATTATGTAAAAAATATAATGATTAGATTTCTAAGGAATTTTATCCAAGAAAATGTTATTATTACTCATATCAAGAGCAATTTTTTAATTACATATGTTAAGGATTTATAATAACTACCTAAGTTATAGATACTTGTAACACATGTAATTAAATACTTCCATATGTAAAAAGTATCTTATGGATATTAAGATAAAAATTATATTTTATTAATGTAGGGAATTTTCCCTCTTGAGATATTATAACCTAAATATGTGACATAATCAATAGAAGAATAACATATTTTTTATATATTTTGATTTTGGTGTAGTTTAACTCGAATAAAACGGAGTTTAAATATGGAAAGTTTTTTTATTGATAAACATCTGGAAATATACTGAATTCTAGAAGAATTTTATAACTTATGATTAGAAACGATCGTTTCATAATTTCCTATATCTTAATTGCGAAAAATAATTAAAAATAACATAAGAAAGAAAGTTTAAGTTAAGTTTAGAAACATAAACTTTGCACAATATAGGACGCTTTAGGATTTAGTAATTGATATAAATGAAAATCATGAATTTATATTAGATATATCAAAGATGATATAAAAGTTAAGAATATCGATTTTCGAAATATGGAGATTGAAGAAATCTTAACATTCCTAACTTTTTTCAAATGGAAATTTAGTTATCTTTAAAAAAAGTTAGTTATTATTTTGAATGATGTGTTCAGCGTTTGCTCAAAATGATTGATGAAAATTCAGTATGTTTTAAAATTATTAACGTTTTTCAAATAGGTTAATAAGTCAAAAACGGTATGAGGACAATTAGATTTTATACGCCAAGTATGCGATGAATTTCATCTTGTTTAAAAGTTCCCTACAATATTAGAGAGGCAGAGTTAATTGAAAGTCAATCTCCAAACAATTGCGACAAAACAGCAAACTGTCTGGAAAAACCTACAACGTATTTCATGCTAAATGTTAAATATAGAGTCTTATGAGCGTTAATTGTCTGAATTTATATAGAATTGGTCAACATTTAAGAACCTTTAAGTCATATGGACTTATAATTAATGGAAGTAGGACCTTATAATTAAATCCCTTTCCAGAAAGGGGCAAATATTTTAGAGTCCTATAAGATTTAATCCCCCTTTTCCGAGAAGGGACCTTATATGGAAGCTAGACATGTAATGATGCCAGCACGATCTATTTTTTGTCTATTTCAAAATAAAAATAATTATATATTTCAGCAAATTATCTTTAAAATTGCGCCCCTTCACTTTTAGTGTATCAAAATTTTTTATTGATCACATTTCGATTGATTTTTGCACAATGATGGATGGATATTATATATTACAAAATTACGAGTTAATTTTGTTTAAATCCACAAATTTTTAAATGTACATTGTAGTTTTCATCTTAATTCTAAAGTTTGATTTTTTTCTTACTGAACCGATATACTGGTAAAGAAAAGAAGACATCCAGACATTCCTTACAATGAATCATTATTGTGTATGTGAGAATGTTTCCCACTCGAGACAGTTTTCGATCTGTTGCGAGGACATTTATACTTTATGGGGTCTTATAACAAAGTTCGCCAGTTCATCATTCACTGCTTTGAAATTATTAAATTCATATAAGTTAAAAATCTGTGGTTCTCAATAAGTGCACTTTAGAAAATCGACCGATTTCAAATAAGTCCTATTTTCGAATTATTCGACATGCCGGTTTTTTCAGTCGGTTTACCGGTTTTTAACGGAATGCAGTTTTAAGTTTTTCACTAAAATATTCAGCAAAAAAAAAAACTTATATACCCCACTTATTTAGGGTTTAAGGATAATTTGATGAAATTTGCTACAAATGGTTATTTTGAAATAATAATAAATACTTCATTCCGTATAAAGTGTATTACACGGCATAAACTATTTCTCTTAAATAACATTTTTTATAAAATGAAAATAATCAAACAAAAACCGTTTAATAGGTATTTTGGCATTAAACTGAATTAGAAACCGGTTTTTTGAAAAGCCCATTTCTTGAATAACTCAAAACCGGTTTTCTCAAAATGACGGCTTTTTGAATACCCTAGTTCTCAATCACTAAACGATTTTAAATCTATTTTTAAGTCTCATTTGTCTCAAGAAAACTAAAAAAAATGTTACAATTGAACAGGAACTAATTCACGTTCCTTTACTGCTTATGAGATCAAGAGGAACTTATACATAAGTAGATGATTTTAAAATTCACCTCGATATTGTTTGAGTTTCCCCAGATTAGTCCACGTTTTATTCGTTAAAAGTTTATTAACATATATAACTCCGTTGCTCTGGATAACACTTTATATTTACTTTAGGAAATCATTTCGCTTTTTTCACAATTCCAAGAAATTGTTTTTTTTTCATAGTTTCACATATAATTTCAATTCAGGCTACTTGCTACCTTAAGAAAAAAATACTGCCAATATTTAATTTTAATATTTTTATTTTAAATCATAAATACTTTATTTTATAAATCAATAACTTAAAAAATTCCGAGAAAAAATAATAAATTTTTTTCAATTTATCAGCAATTGAAATTTTATGAAAAAAATTATATATAAAAATCTTCAAGGTTGGTGGAAAAAAATTTCAAGTTATTTTTAGTATATATTTCAATATGAATACGAATATCATATGAAGTATAATATTTTAAATTATATATCGGGGATTTATAAAAGTTGCCTACAATGTTTATTTTATCAGTTGAAATATAATTTTTATGAGCAGAATTCTAAAGAAAAATGATATTTAATAAGAGTCGATTTTTTAAATTCGAATAGTGAATTACATTTCATTCGAAGGGAATTTTTAACAAAATACAATTTCGAATGTTTTGAGGAAATTCTAAGTACATGATATGATCTATTGAAAAAAGGGCAAATGAAGTTCAAGTTGTTGCACATGCGCAGAAAGGAAAAATGAGTGTAAAAACTTTAATATTAAAAATTTGCGCAATATTTTGTATTTTAATATTTCATAACTTTCAATATAATTCTGAGTTTGTTTAAAAATTCCTCTTTTTTAATTTAAAACTGAAGTATCCTTTTCCATACCTCATTAATTACAGCTGGCAATTATAAGAATAAATTATATTTTGTAAATTACATTTTCAAAAATCGATTATTCAATGACTTTAAATTCAAAACAAAAAAAAAAATAAAAAATACCCTTTTGTCATTAACTTATTTCTCCAAGAATTCCCACGCAAAATATTATCTTTCATAAGTAATTAAGCAGGACCTTAAATGAACTACTAGTAGTAACTAATAGTTGAAAGTACTAAATACCAGTTTCTCTGTACAAACACTTTATGGCTCATTGCGTTTTAAGTTATTTTCCTTAGTTTCCTTTATTTGTATGTATTTATTTAAGAGTCCTTTAAAAGTGGTTGATTTGTTTATAGGCTCAAGTACCCCTGCGTGATTATGACGTGAACGGTGGGATGTGGGAGAGATAGTTAATTGGAAACTGACAATTATTTTAAAATCATAAAGGGGTTGTGATAATTTTCCATGTAGATTGTTTTAGTTTGTGATTATTTCCCATAAAATTTATCTCAGAATTTAAATTAAAAATATGATATTTTTTTGACTTTAAAATTGAAACATGAAAAGGTTAAAGGTTGTCAGGATATTAAAAAAAATTAAGTGGACATGAGGTTAAAAAAGATACATGGGAAATAAAATAAATAAAGGTTGAAATGTTGGGGGAGAAAGATGGAAAATAATACTGTGAAAGTTGAATTTTTAATTTAAGCTTTTATAGTTTTGAATCGAAAATTTCTCTTTTTATAAAATTATATGCAACCTGAACAGAAAACTGAGTCTCACAACTAAAACCAACCGATCCAACTACATAACACATCCCGAATTCCCGATCTTAACTAATAAAATAAAAAAATCCAATTCACGATACCAACTTACTCCAGCTCTCTTTTTGGTATCTCTGCATCAGATGGAAAACAAGTTTGCGAAAGTTCCTTATAAATATGTTATACAAATGTTATAAATATGTTATAAAAGTTCGTTAAATATTTTAAAACAAGTCTGGAACGTTTCCTTAAATGACCTCGTAACTTCTGTTGTCGAGAACAATCTGTCCATTACTGGCACACAGATTCACGTGGTAAAATTACCAACCTAAATTAGCGATTCTAGAAGTTAAATAAGTTTAAAAATTTATTTTTTTTCTAAATGATTCTCGTGTTGTGATCTAGAATCTGGTGCATTTATATTATCAGCTTAATGTTTTAAAATCTGTCCGCGCATTTCTTCTGACTTCGAGAACATTCTGTCCAGTCTGGTTACCCAGGTCTGATCACGTGGTAAAACTGCAATACTATTTCTTGAAATTGTCCAGTAAGGTTTTAAAACTGATTTTTTAGTGAAGAGATTGAAATAATCCTCGTTTCGGAATTGAACCGAAATTAATACATAAAAAAATATGTTTAACTCCATCCTTCGATTTTCGAATCAAATTGTATATCATAACAAAGCTATAAAAATGACATTTCAATAACTACAATTAGGAGAATCCAAAAACTGCTATAATTCGCTTAAAAGGCCATTTCAATGATACCAATTCCCATAGTAAAATTTAACTGGTCAATCTCCAATCTCCTTATTAAATAAATTTTTCCTTTTTGACGAAAACTCTATGAGTTTCGCTTCACCTAAAATACTTTTCGAAAAAATTCTAAAACAATTTTCTTTGAAAATCCAAAAGATTATTGTTCTGAAATATTATTATATTAAATAATTTATTTATTGTGTTGACAAATTTTATGTCAGTATTACATTAGAATAACACTTAAGACAGGATTACATTAATTGCAAATAAAATAAACATTTCCGTTTATGCTTGAGAAAGACAAATGAATGGGTGGACAGACAGACAGACAGCCGGACCTATAAAAGGACAAACATAACATTTGAAAAATAATGACCTTAAGCTGAACTAACATGTAGGTCTTAAATAAAAGTATGCAACACCATCATCATCAGTCTTACTTAAACTGAAATATTTCATTGATAAACACAAACAAAAAATTCATTCATAAAATTTGAAATTCATTCATGAATTTGAAAAATTCATTCATAAAAATTTGTCAAGAAAAAGAAAAACAGATTGGCCGTACCAATTCTTTGCCTGTTCTCTAGATATCTATTGTCCAAGAAACTAAAAGAACAAAAACTAAAAACCAAAGAAAATAACAAAAAAAGGAATAAAATTTACAAAGGACTTGACAACAATACAAAAAAACATTAAATAAATAACAACAACAACAAACATAACTAAACAATAAAAATCAAAAGAACAACTAGAATATAAGAAAATCACATCCGGTAATTTACTTCCTAAAAATGTTAATGTATGTGTGTCAAACACACATACAATAACACGCAAACAAAACTAGCGCACCTTGTTTTGTTGATTAAGCAGGTTTTTAGTTTGTCTTTACATGTTGTGTGTGTGTGTGCGAGTGTCTTGTAAGTAAAATATTGTTAATGTTTTTGTTTTAAACAAACATGATATACAAGATAAATTGATCTTAAGATTTGTTTTTCATCTCTTTGTTTCTCAGCATTTCTTTTCTTCTTTCTTTTCTACAAAAATATTTCTCAATGAAATTTAACGCCCGCACAAGCAAATTAGGCAAACTCGATTTCAAATAGATGAAACTGGAAAAAGGTCTTAATGGTTCCTTTCTCTGTGATACCATCAGGTACAATTTGAGATCCTTATAAATATCTTGAGCTCTCACTCGCACTTTCTTTTGGTCTCTGGTAGAGAAAAAAATAGATTATAAAATCAAAAGAATATATCTAGATAAAAGATGCATCTTCTTGTTTATATGAGCATCTTTTAGTGCAAATACCTTATGTCACTCACTCACTCACTTATATGCACTCACTTAGAATTTTTAATAAAGTGCACCTTACAAAATGTTTTTCTTTTTTTTTATTTCTGTACTTGACAACAAAACAAAATATTCTCACAGGATATTTGAGTACGGAACCAAATAAAATATGTTATATTGTTGTTTTTGTTGTTTTTATTTCGTATTTTTAAGGAAATACTATCAAACATCCTTATAATGAGAATGTGAAAAAATTGTACCCAAGTAATAAAAGAAAAGAACAATCTTTGAAAAATACACAATCGAAATCCATAAAGCGATGTAAAGGAGTTGGAACATATGGAATGAAAAATTTGAATAGTTTGGTAATTTTGTGAATTGATATATGAGATCTCGCATCAGATAAGAACTAAAACTTCTCCATTAAAATAATCTTTTAAAATTCACTAATTAATTTTGGTATTCTGAATTAAATACTTAAACGATGTCTCTTTTTCGTCTTTTAAACAAGGTTTTTTACAAATTCCTACCATTGACATTGGATTAAAAATCTATGGTCGGTTATGACTTGGGACGTTGTGCATTTTGGGCTAATCAGGGGGATTTCTTTATTTTTAAAAATCTATCTGTAATTTCAAAATCTACAAAGCAGCATTCTGTACCTCCTGCGGTCATTCCAGAAGAGCTCTACTGATCTTGCTAAATAGATAGAAGTCATATAGAGTCAAATCAATTGTATAAATAAATGAGTGAATATTTTACAAAAAATGCTTTTACTAACAGTGTGATCCGAAGGACAGAATTCTTGGACACCAATAACGAAATAAGTGACACTTTAAACGATATTCGTCTGATTGATCGGTTATAAAATTTAGATAGTTGGTTTTGTATCTGTATTAGTTTAACTGATAGAATGCCGGAACCTAAAATAAGACATATAAAGTCTCAAAAGCACTAAAACTTTTAAAGAAAACAATTTGTAAAAAATGCTTCATAAGACTAATTTCTTTTAAATTTTACTTCTTGAAAAAGGTTCTTATCCTTTTACAACTCTGTATTTGATGTGAATATTTATCATAAATACAGATAAATGCAAGTGGTGTTTGTTACTTGTATTTGTATATGTATTTCGATATCAGAAGTGCAAGTATTTATAGTGTTGTTGTTTTAATATACATATTTTTTAGTTTTCTGAAACTAATATCAAGGGAAATCTTATACCATTAACCGCCACCTTCAAAAAAGAAAAAACTACAACAACAAAAAGTACGTAGGAAAAAATCAACATTTAATCTAAGTGAACAACTGTTGTCAGTGAATTTTCAGTAATTTTTTGTTGTAGTTTTTTTTTAGTTGAAAAAGAAGTGAAAAAAGGCAACCAATACACACATGTGTTCAATTCAGTCATTTATTCATTCCTTTTTTACATTCATTCATTCATTCATACATTTACTTAAGCTCTGTTAGTCAACTGGCTGATGGACGGACGGACAGGCAGACAGACGGACTGAGTGACTGGCTAAATAAATGAGACTAGAGTTCAGTTTGTTGTAGTCATGGTGATAGTTGGACAGGTGCACAGTTTTTTTGTATGCTGTTGTTTTTGTATATGCACCACCACCAACAATATAGTAAGCAAGTGAGCAAGCGATCAAGCAGCAGCAGCACCTTCCCTTCATACTCTGACAGTCAGTGATCGTTACTCATTTAAAAACTGTTTCGTTTATAGTTAATTTTCTTGTTGCTGCTGCTGATGTTGCAACACCGATCTGTTTTGTTTTTATTTGTTGATTCCTTTTATGTTTAAGTATTCCTGCTGCCTTTTGCACCATGGGTAACCCCCTCATTTAATTTGTATTTAGTTGAATTTATTATTATTTTATTTTTTTATTATATTTTATTTTTTGCTTTAGGCTCCCTTTGGTGTTATTGTATATTTATTAGGATCTCATTTACAATTCGTTCATTCATTCATTCATACAAAAGTGATTGAAGTTTTTGTGTTCCCTTCTCTGGGTCCGATATTTTTCTTCATTTCTTTATATATTTTTATTTGGTTTCTTCATAATTTTGTTGTGATTTTTGCTTGTTAGTGTTTTATTTTTAGTTCTTAATTAGATTAACCATGAATTTCACAGTTTCACTTCTTTTCATTTCACATCTACTTCTTCTTCTTCATCTCAATATAATTTTTGTTTTATTGACTCGTGTGTTTTATATTTAAAAACAATGGCTTCTTGAAATTTCTTAAAACCTCGAGAGAAAAAAAATCATAAAATCTTCAAAAACTTAGCGGGATTCGTTATAAAAAGTGTGTGAGTGTATAAGTATTGTACAACCAGACATTTGGCTTGATATTTGGTTAGAACATCTGTTCTGTCGTTAAGTTTTTTAAACCCACATAATATCTTAACAAGTCCTTGCAAATGTTGTATTAAATTTATACAAATTATTGAGAGAAAAAAGTAATTAAACATTTTTAGTTTTTTAATATTTTTTTTTAGAAATTTGAAATTCAGGTAACAACAGTTAATAAAGTGATGGATTGTAGTTACGGCTTTGATGTTTCCAAAAAAAATATAAATAAAAATATATTTAAGATAATTATGGAAATTTTGAAATAACTGCTAAATTTCCTTTACATGCAGCCGATATAATATTGATTTAAGAATGTCCTACTCAGATGCAAAAAGTTTTTCAATAAATTCAAGGTCAGAAATATGTGTATTTAACAATCACTCAGTCTCAGTCAAAAAACAAAATGAAATTTTTAAATCAAAACTTTCAGAGATTTTTCAAACAAAAATGTTTAACCCCTCAAACAATAATTATCTCATCAAATTCGCTATATCCGTTTGCAAGATATCAAAAATAATTATTGCCCAGATTGTTTGCTCTTGTTTTAAAAATTTTCATATTTAAAACCTGTAAAATCATTTCAGTTAATAATAAGTTATAGACCGATAGCTGAGACAATCTCAAAATTCAAGTGAAGAATTTTTCAATAATTATAAAAAAATAAACCGTCCAAAGAAATTGCAATCGATACCATAGCAAAAATTTTAAATCGGGTATTGAGCCTGCTAATCTGACTTTACCAGCTCCAAATTATTTCAGAAGCATCATATTCTAGCTCTTCCTTTTAATGTGAAAAATGGTTTTTCTATTGAATACGAATCCGGGGATTTTGATATCCCATTCGCTGATAACTAATCTTTGACCAGGAAACAGACACCGAAATGGTATATCCCGCTCATCAAAGAGTAACTTTTAGGGGCTCAAAATGTCTTAAACCAAATTGCTGCCAACCACTTGTACGCTGTTCATTTCTTCTGCTTTTTGAATTGAATTGATTAAATTCAGATAATTTACTAAATTTTGTTAAAATTCATTTACCTTAAATATTTATTTTTAGAAAAAATCTGAGCTGGCATTCCCGGTTATACTCTTAAGGTGGGTGGGCGTTTGTGCAATTACTATCATTATATATGTCATACGACATAAAATGGAACTGAGCTGTTAAAACTATGTCCGGTCGTTTAACCATGTGAAGTTGTGAAAACTCTATAAGACGCAATTTAAGATATATTTCCCTGCTGACGATATTAAGACCATACAATATTCATATAAATATCCATATCATTCATATCCCGTATAACAGAACAGACAAATGGACAGACATAGCAAAATCGAGACAGATTTAGATTTTAAATTATATATATTCAGGACCTAATTCACCTTATTTAGATGTCATATTTCGATGGCTCAATGAATCATTGCGAGTAAAGAGAAAAAAATACGTGATTTGTAAGTCCTTTTCAAATATACTGATTCGAATAAATTATATCAAATATATTTCCCTAATTTGTTGCTTTATTAAATAACCTGTTAAATCACATATTTAAAATGTCTTTTAAGTGGTTTAACCATAAGTTTTATTGTTTTTGTTACCAAAACTCCCATATTGAAATACTTAACAAGATTTTGTTAATAAATAAATTCAAATCCAAGAAAGATAAAGTAACAACTCTGGTCAACAAACAATTAACAAAAGTCAATAATAAACAACAAAAACAACAACCAAATAGCGACAAAATACAATAAGCAAAAACAAAAAAACATCAAAAAACCCACAAAATTCATCCATAAGAATAAAATATGACAACAATTGAATGTGGAACTTTTTGATGGACTTGAGTGATTTTTTTTTTGTTTTTGGAAAGTGTAAAAAATCATAAACACATGAGTACCGCAATCAAATGAACAACAACAACAAAACAGCAACAACACCAAAAAACAATAAGAACACACATTCACAATTTACATAAAAATTAACAGTATTGACGAAAAAAAATCTAAAAACGATCGCATGTTTATTCATTTGATCCAACTCTATCTGATCGTTGTTCTGTTCGGCCTAAAGGCCGGTCTCTTTTAACATCAACATCACACGCAATCAACAAAAGGACCGATTTCGTTGTTTTTTTTTTTGTTTTTATATATATTTAATATATTTATTGTTATGTTTTTGTTGTTGCTATTGTTGGTGGAAGTGAAATACAAGGAGAGAAAAATAAATAAGTTAATATTGTCGGTAGATATTAAAGAGTGTCGTTATGTTTTCTTTATGTAGTTTTTGGACAAATTATGGAAATTATGTTGTTTTAAAAATATATTTATGAAATAAAACCCACAAACAACAAGACATTTATCACTGTGTTTTAAGGGGAGAGAAGGAAAACAGAAACAAATTTCCATAATTTTGATTTGTTTAAAAAAACGACTTCTGTTTTATTATGATTTACAAACGATCTTGATGAAACATTGAAGATCACAAAAGTTTTAAATACATTATTGCTTCAATTCATTCTTAATTGGTAAAAAATACAGAATACATTCTGAAAAAATTGTACATAAAATTGAACAAAAATCTCAAAATTCACGGTTTTGCGGTTCCACTTAGTACTTTTTAATATTCTTAAACTCAAATCAGTTAATCAATCCGAACTCGATAGAGTTTATTCATATTGATATGACCAAATCTTGATAAAGATTTAAATCCTGATCCTACGATTAAAAATTCATTTAGTAAAGTACCGAGATTTTATGTGAACATTTATTAATTTAATAAATGACAATAATTATCGAAAAATAGTGTCAGAGTTTGAAAGCCGTAAAAAATGTAAACAATTTCCAAAAAGGGTATTCATTGATACTTAACGTAGATCCAATGTCCAAAAAAATACAGTTTAGAAGATTAGGAGTGAAAAGTAGGGAATCTGCGAAACCATCATTTATAGTTGAACTGGAGCAGCCAACTTAAAATGGAGAAAAGGTGAAAGCCATCCCATATTTTGGTGTGAAGTACCTTTTGCATAAAAAGATCACCATTAAAGAGCCGTACAAACGATGTGAACGTCCAATGTGTAATCTAATATATATTCAGCAATATGGTCATCCTAAAGTTTAATGTATATTTTCATAAAAACCAGCGAAACCAAAAGCTGATTTTTTGTTAACAAAGTGGAAACCACACAGCAAAATATGAAGTTTGTCCAGTTTAGTCGACCAGTACAAAAGTATAGTCACTTACTATAGAAAGCAAAATGGATGCTTAAAAGACAAGTCTTATGTAGAGCTCCTTTACGAAAAGCAGGACAATATATGACACAGAAAAAGGAAACCCATTTGTTTGGAATTTAATTAAAATATTCATTACAATAAATCAAATGATATAAATGAGTTTCTACCTGTTGTGCCTCGAACTAATTCTTACCTATGCTTTGAGATTCGAAGGATCAACAAGACTTTAAACATAAAAAGTTCATTTATATTATTAACGCTATTAGGCTTTGAATATTATCCACCAAAATGAAAGGTGTCACTGATTACTATGATATCTAAGCCAGAAAAAGATCATACAAAAGTTCATTCATATAAAAAGACCAATAACTTGTCCAAACTTTTACAAAATCTTTTGATGAACAAATTAGACCCGCCGTAAATAAATCAAAATAATTTAATTAAGGGTGTGTCGGTCAGGCAAGGAATCTGGAAATCACCCAAGATTTGTCCATATGAAATTTTATTTCTAAACCATTAAATTTTTGGAACTAATGTGGTAAGTGAGAAGTAGTGCGGCTCCGATTTTATTTATAAACAGAATTTCATTCTCAAGAACTTCATTCAGCAAAAGTATCTTAACTCTTTTTTAATTTTTTTGCAAATCATTTATTGTACAATAAAATTATTTTGAAAATTTAAAACCCATTAAAATAAATCTGCCACATATTTACCTTTCAAAATAAACCATTAGACGTCAATTTGAAAATACTAACTCCCTGCTAATTTCTTGTCTACAGAAAAATGTTCATCAATTATAATAAATTTCAAATTAAAATTTTGAAAAACAACTTGTCACCTGAACAAAATAAAATTAAAGAAAAAATCAAGCAAAAGAAAAATATTTTCCCACGTTCATGAAAAATATGAGAAAAATACAAAAAAAAACGAACTGAAAAATGCTGGCAAATTACTAGACAACTATAACTCTTGCTATAGAAAAAACAACATTAACTCAGGTGCCAACCAGCCTTAAATTACAAGTATTTTAATAAATTGTCATTATGTTATATATATTTAGTTACATACTATTATTGTTGTTATTGTTGTTGCTATAATTTTAGTATTTTCACTCTCTTTAGTCATTTTCACAAGTGCTCTTAAGTAAATTTTGTTGTTTTAACTATATTAAGATGGTGGTGGCGATAAAATACTGTATATTTGTGAAATAAGATAAAAGTGGTTGTTGTAGTTGTTGTTGCTACAAATAAGAGTTTAGCAAAGCCTAAATGAAGAAATGTCCAGAGTCTGTGTCCGTTATACAATGTAGGCGTTTTATTGTTATGCACGAAAGGACACTCTTACTATCAGACTCATGTACATACATGCATACAGATACTTGAGAGGACAATAACAATAGAAAAGAAAAAAGGACATTAAAAATGTTGACAAATTCAAAACACATTGAAACACTTGTTGTTTTTTGAAAAATTGAAAATTATTATGCAGACGAACTAAGGGGTGATACGAAATGATATAAGGGCTATAAATGGCACCCTAAACTTATTTAGTTTGTAGGTATTTCACTAACAAAACTATATATTTTAAAAATTGGGTTTGAGTTTTTCAAACAGGGAATTGATTTGAAAAAAATTCTCACGTTTTTTTTATAGAGATAAAATTTTAGAAGAGGAAAAAATTTTATTATGTTTTTAAATATTAAAATTTTAGTTTTGCAATTTATTTTCTCTACCAGACTTTACATCAATTTAATTATCCTGGTTTACTCCCTGTTTTAAAATTTTTATAACCTCCAAAAACATTTTCTCTAAAATCTCAAAAATTAACTTATAAAACCTTTTTGCCCACAATTCTATTTGTTTTTTATATTTTTCGACGGTATTTCGGTTAACCCCAAATAAAATTTAATTTTAATACAAAAAAAAGTGAAACTTCAATTAAGTTTTCAAAATAACTTTGAACCCTCATAAAATAATATAAAATAAATAATACAAAAACAAAAAATAGATAAAGTGATAAACAAATCGGAAATATAAAAGGAAATTAAAAACTCTACTAACAAAATCAAGGACATATTTTTCCATTTCATTCTATAGAAGTGATGACGGTGTAAAAACAAGAAGTTTAATGTATAATATTTGGTTTGAGATATATTTTAGCATAATTTAATAATAACGACAATTTTATTACAAGTCAGTAGATGTCAATGATAAAGTCATAAAGACATAAAGAACATTTTTAAATCACAGGAATTTTTAAACGGTAAAATAGAACGTTAATAGTGAAATAGAATAAGTTTTTAAATAAGAGTTAAAAAAACTTTAAATATAAGTCGAAAAAAATGTTATGTAATACTGTTTTACATTACCAGGTAAGGTTGTAAGTAATGAGTTGTAAAATTTAAATTTTACTTTAAATTAAAAATATTTTCTTTTTTTGGAATAAATTCTTAAAACCCGTTTTTTCATATATATTATTAAATTAAATCGACTTGCCGTCCAGTGATCTGAACTTTTAAGTGTTTTGAAATCCTTTTTGAAAATTATTATATAATGTTTGAACCATTAGAGATATATTTATTAAATTTCACATTGATTTCATTGTTAATTTTAGGAAGTACAAGTTTCTATGTGAACAGGGACTTAATCGATGATCATCAAAGTTATAATATGTGACAATGTGAACCTTCAAGCTCTAACGCTTTTGATGATATTAAAACCTTCGCAGAAAATCTAACTTATACAAGTTGACTCTAATTAAATTTAGCCAAACATTTCTGTGCAAGCACAAATACCACAAGTGAAGGTCCATAATTTTCCATGCCTCCGTTGTGGTGTACACTCTTACTTGTTTTTTAACTTATTTTAGATGTTTCTTCAGATACGAAGCAGTACAGGTTTTCCTACGTTTAAACAATCTGGTAGCGGATAAAAAGTTTCCACATAACTATGTTAAATTCAGATGTAATCATAGTTATATATCTATATCGGTTCAGAAATATATAATTTATTTAATAAAATGCACATTTATTATAAAAGATAAAGTGTAAATTTATTAAGTATCGAATTTGTTACCTTTTAAGCCAAAGTACAGCTGCATGTGTTAGAAATAAAGATAAATACAATATTATAGTTGTTTTAAAAAAAACTTAAATACAAGCAATTTTATGTAAATGCAAATTGTCTGAATAAATTAATTTTATCACAAAAACGGTTAGAGTTTTTTAAATAAAAAAATAATATTAATAATTATTTTCAAAAGTTGAAAGTTCAAAAATCACGATTAAAATAATATATTTTTTGAAAACAGCTTTATTTAAAATAAGTTTTTCATAACTTATCATATTACAAATAACATTATTTATTTGGTATTGAAAGTTTTTAAAATCGGTTCAGAAAAAAAGTTTAAGAGCAACAACTTCCAAAGAACATTTATAGTTTTATATTCAAAATAATTGTTATGTTGTAATCATTATTACAATCATTTTAATTAAATTAAAATCAATGGAATGTACGCCAGTTTGATTGTTAATTCCTTAAGGTTTTTGGTATTGAAAATTATTAAAATCAAGAACAAGAAAATGAAATCACCTCAAGATTTTAAGTATAATTTATAATATTATTTTCAAAATAATAAAGTTGTTATAAAATTTATCATTATCACACTTATAACACAAAAATAATGAAATTTAGTTGGGTTGAATTATTAAGGCCTTAAGTTCTATGGTATTAAAAATTATAAAAATCGCTTCAGAAACTGTAGAGATATGAATATATGATCGATAGATTATAATATTATTTTAAAAATGATTGATCTGCTGTAAACATTATCACTCACAAATAGCACAGTGCAATTTATTTCAATTTAATTCTTAAAGCCTTTAGCTTCATAGTATTGAAAATTAATTAAATCAGTTCAGAAATAAACAAGTTATAGACAAATGTATGAAACGATCTCAAGATTATAATTAAAATTTTGTTTTATCCAAAATTAAAAATAATTTATTCCAGTTTCTTTGCGAACGCCTTGAGTTTTAAGATGTCGAAAATATTTGAAATCGGTCCAATAATAAAAAAGTTATAGGTCAAAATCTACCACAATCTTAAAAATTCTTAGATATAAAAGAAATAAAATTTGTGCTTAAATAATAAATAATTAGAATATTTTTATTATAAATTTTATACTCTGACAGATTTTATAATAAAAAAAAACCCAAATAACTCTTTTTTAACGAGTCTTTTTGATGATCTTTTTTTTAATATTTCATCATTATTATAATAAATTATTTTACAACTGCTAATTTGCTGAGATCATTAAATATTAAAATAAAACTAAAATAATAAAAACAATTTGAAATGCTATAATCGGTCTTGTCGAATCTTCAATACCCTCCACCACAAATTCGTGTAAAGTTAGTACGTTAGGTTTCGTGCATATACACACATACATACACTCACAGACTTATACATTATGTAAAACTTTCTCCTAAATATAATACAGGAACACTTATTGAGTCATAAAATTAGTTACATTTAAAGCTATAAACTTATTTACTGAACCGATTTTGATAATTTTTGGAATAGTAATGAAGTTCCAATTCTACGAAAGTTTTTGCTTGAACATAGATATCGGTCTACTGAACCGATTTAGCTGATTTTAATTAGGAAAATTAGTGGATGTGATCGTGCCTACAACGACAGACAAACATACGAACAGACAAACATACATTAATAAATCGTCTCTGATTTTGCAAAAATATACATGTAACGCAAAATTGATTTCTTCTTTAGCATTACACACGTTATGGCGAACTAAACATACATTCTTCAACATTTGTGGTGGTGGAGGGTATAAAAAATATATAAAATGAAATGAAGAACAAAATGTAAATTGTTTTACATTAAATAAGTGCGTTTTAATTTCTTAAGAGACTTTTTATTACAATTTTTTCCTAAAAGACATAAGACTGCTGCCAGAGTTAAGAGCTGGAAACTTGAAAATGTTTCAAAACTAAGAAAACATATTATTATGGCATTTAGCGATTTTAAATGATGATGATAATGATGATGATGATGATGGTTATATTTCTTTTACATTTTTCCCTTCTCTTTGTTTTTCTTTTATTTTATATAAATATTTTCCATTATTATTTTAGTTAGTATCTTTAAAATTAATCATTCACACTACGCCTTCACATAATTATATACAAAAACAGTCTGAAGAAATAAATTTTTTTATTTTATTCAAATTGTTTTTTCTTCTTATATTTTGGACGGAAAGTTTAAGAAAGTTAAACTTTTTTTTGTGAAATAAAGTTTCGGTTTTATTTGGTTACTTTTCAACTAATTAACATACAAATTTTGCAGCGGTCTGTTGGTCAAAAAATGCACAGAATAGAATTTAACAATTCAACAACTGAAAATTCCCCAGTTATAAAAAAACAATGCCAACCACTATGACTTATAGGTCATAAACCCTTTTTCAAGTTTTTTTCTATTCTCAAAAAAAAAAAAAGGTTCAAAATGTTGACGGCTTGGAAAATGTGTTTATTTAGCGATCGGGGGTATATGTTTAGCAGTAGCGATGGACGTCTGTTTATGTCTCTATGTAAAATTTCAAATCAAAATTCATTTATTAGAAAGCTGGTCTTTGGGTTTTTTTTTAAACATTAAACAAAATTCTATTTAATTTATGACCATAATATGATTTTATTCTCTTTTTCTTTGTTTAATCACATTTTTCATTTGCTGCTGAATGGCGAGTAAAAAAGTGAATAAATATAACCTTTTATTTGACGCTGATTTCACATCATGTGCATTTTATTTTGTTATTTTTTCACTTCAACTCATTTTGTTTGTTTGTATGTATATTATATATTTAAATAAGTATTAAACACCCTCATATACAAATAATACATATATATTGTATAAAAATGTTAACAGCCAAGATGAAACATATAGCACAGGTATATTTAGATCAAAATTTAATTTATTAAATCTGTGATCATAATAAAATCCAACACGAATACTAACTAACTACAACATATTTGTCAGTTTTACTATTACAACTATTCTATATTATATCTATAATATTTTATTAACTGAATCGATTTTGCTGATTTAAATAAAAAACCTTTTAGAACTACAACATATAATCAGGACAAATTTCATTGATAATTAATTGTCACAATCATATATTAATTGTCACAATCATATTATAATCATAAAAATTTCCCATATATTCGCTGGAAAATGTCATTATTATTTGCTATAATATCAATAAAATGCCTTTTTTAAGTTATAGAAAAGGAATTAATGCTAAAAGCTGTTGTGATAAAATTTTGTCATATAATTGGTTGAGACAAAAATATTAAGTAGTTGTAACAAAACTTTAACTTATGTGTAGAAAACCATAAGGCAAAATATAATAATCAAAACGTTTGGAACTTATGATTTTCATCTAACCATATATTTCGAATTTCTAGATAAAATGTAACAAACACAAAACACTGTGGTCTTCCTAGGGTAACCTGTGCTTAATGGTCGTGCACTATAGGATGGTTGCACTTTAAAATTCAGTTTTTTGCCGAATTTATTTTACATTTCTCTGTTTAAGTTTTTTTTTTTTTGCAAATTCGAGCATAAGGAAAGATTGCTGTAGCCTTTCACGAAAATGAACGTTTTAATCAAAATTCATTTCATGATCCTCCCGACCAACACCCAATATTAAGATATAGGATGGCCCAACCACCCTATTACAAATTTTTTGTACTATTAAACCGTTAAACTGGCTTAATCATCGACTATGCTGAACCTTTTAGTTGGATCTCCTTTCAACATCAGCAATGAGACCAAATAAAACTTGACAAAAGTCAAGTTGCGATGAAAGAAAGGCTGAAGTGAAGGTGTGAGTGAAAAATAAAGAAAATTTTTCGTTTTGTTTTTGTGACGGTTCAAATATCGAGGATTAATATTTAAAGTGTGCTCTATATTCTCTCCCAACTGTATCTAAATACATATAAAAATACCAATACACGTACCAAAATCAACACTCAACGCTTTTTAGCGATTTCATTCTTCGGTATATTTTTTTGTGTTTCAGAATTTGTCTCGCGTCTAGTTTTAATTAAAACTAAATTCGAAAAAAAGGTTTCATTTTTTTTTGCTGTACAACATTATATGTATGAATGAATTAATGTACATATGTAAATATATAGTTTATATTTATGTATGTCTTTGTTATTTAAAAGTTGCGATAACATTTTGATATAAAATTAAAAAAAAAAAAACATTAACAATCAACCATGTAGTATTTTTATTTAGTAGATTTAAATATTTTGTTTTTGTTTTATTTTTCAAAAGACCAGCTTAAACAACTAATACATATATACGACTATATATATAGTCAGTATCTGTAGTTGGATTTTTCAGAAAACTAAAAAAATACGAAAAAAAAAATTAATAATATTACGCCATAGAAAAAACGTTACGGTCGAGTTAATTTTGAAAACAAAAGAATTTTTATACACACATTTTTTTTTTAATTTTTTAACTGAAAAAGAACAAATAAAACAAAATATATATAAACAATAAAAAAACAACGAAAATTATATACTTATATAAAAATAAAACGATTTATATAATTTCGAAAAAATATTATCTTTATTTAAGAAATTTATTTTTATTAATTATTTTTTAATTATCACGTTCATTTTTTTAATGAAACTTTATTTTGTATTTTTTTATTAAAATTTAAAATTTTGCAAAAATCTTAAAAATTTTTTCAAAACTAAAATTCAAGTTATTTGCTTCTCCAAAATTCTATATTTATTTATAAATTTTAAAAAAGATAAAAATATATAAGAATATGGACAGAATCTGGTAATGCGGGAAATTTAAGTGCGAAAAGCCCTTATTCAACTCTGAAAAGACCATTTTAAGACACAATCTGCGGTCATCAATTAATCTTACTTTGTTCTGAATAATTTGCGAAATATTTTATGGGATCATTGATAGTTCCTATTTGAATGACTTCAGCGGACTTCATTATAATGATATAAACAACAAGAATAGACACTTTAATAGTGATATAAAGTATATTATTGCGATATGTATCTAAATTAGGTGTACGATCCAAGGTGTAGTTGCGGAAATAAAAAAGACGAAACGATTAGAAATTTTTATGGCACTGTCTCCCAGCCTCTCTCTATATTGAGTGACTCCAAAGAAGAAGTGGCGGCAATGTGAAAGAAGACGAAACGATTACGCACTTTTTATTGCAACGTCTCTTTGTTTCGGTTTTCAGCATGTCATGCTCTAGTGTGACTCTAAAACAATTATAAAATTTTTATAGCAAAAGCAATCAACAATTTTCCTAAGATGTGATGAGAGTGATACTGGCTTTTTTGTAAAAATTAAAATAAAGAATTGTAAACATAAAATTTCAGATGCATCAATGGAAGAATTACAAAATATATGTTGGAAGGAAAAACTATAAAACTAATATTTTTCTGTTATCCGATTTCAACTACAATATTTAACTAAAATTTAGAATATAATTAATTTTAATTATATTTCTTTTTTAATTCTTAACTTTCATAATTGTCATTCTCAGTCCATAATCATCAGAAATCATATAAATTTCAGTTCAAAAACAAACTTATTTCAGAAAAACTCATTTAGAGCTTAGAAGAGGTATAAATCTATCACTTTTATAATCACAATAACGCAAATTCGTGAACTATGAATATCAAACAAGAATGCACAAAATATATTCAGGCAATTTCTTGAAAATAATTGATTTCTCGATTTATAACTATTTTGCTCGTCGATTTCAAAATCTGTTATAGAGAAATATTTTTAATAATTTTTAATAAGAAAATGATATTTGATAACTTTGTTTCTTAAATCCCAACAAAAGTGCAAGTGACCATTCTTTATATATGAAAAATAATGAAAATTCTCAGAAAATTACATATTTTACAAAGTATAATTAACTCTAATTCCATTCTAAACTCTACACTTTTGTTGTCATTTTCAAAATCAACAATCTGTAACATTTGAAAGCAACAAAGTTAAACTTAAAGACAGACAGACTGGCAAACATAACATGTCATAATTTCTTTTCATTTTTACTTATTCTATTTGTTTTGTAGCAGAATATAAATCCAAACTAAAGAATAAAACAAGTAAGAATGCTATATTCGGCCACGTCGAATCTTCAATACCCTCCACCACAATGCACTCACAGATGTGTACATTTATACACAAGTTTTCTCTTAAATATAACACGAAGCACTTGATGAGTAATAAAATTAGTTATATCTTTGGCTATAACTTTTTTCTTCTGTACCGATTTTGATAATGGTAATAAAGAACATATAGTCTAATATTATGGCAGAATTGTATTCTAATTTGTCGATCCTAATTTATTTCCAAATTTACGAAAAAATTTTGCTTGAACTTGGAGGATGTCTCAGATATCGGCCTATATTTTTTAATATTTTAATGAATCGATTTTGCTAATTTTAAAAACTTTCAGATCTATAACAAATACTCAAGCCAAATTTCAACGAGCTCTGTTAATTATTGTGGAGGCGAGCGTGACAATAGCAGACAGACGGTCATATAAACGACTCAGATTTTTATTTGATACAAGAACATATACATTAAGGAGTTATAAACAGAATGACAAACTTAATATACCCTCTTCACCACTTATTGTGGTGGAGGGTATAAAAATAATAATTTCAACAAAGTTTAAACAAAAAATTATTTTTTACACACGCAATTTGTAAAATTTAAAATGAATAATTAATAAACAAATTTAAAGTGCAAATTATAGTTTATAATAAGGAAAGTGCGTGTAATCAAAGACACCTTTGATAAAACTTTTTAAACCTTAATTAACATTTTTAAATAATAATTAAGTTTAATTTAATATTAATTAACAACTGAGTGCATCAAATTTTAAAGTTTTAGAAGAAAAAAGCTCTTGAAGATCTTGTGGTAAAATTTATGAATGAATTTTATGAATTTTTATTTCAATTTTTACATGTGAATTAATTTGGGATTAAATTAAGTATAACTGACAGTATAACAAACAGATCCATGAAAGAATGATTTAAAGAAGGAAATATTTTAAAAGAAATCTGAAATATTTTATTATAAAATCCACCATCATAAATGGTGAAGAGGGTTTACTAACTTTGTTGTCTATGCGTAATGCTATTGTATATATATATGCTTGCATGAAACTAAAATCTGAGTCGATTTATCTATGTCCGTCTCTCTCTGTTGTGGTCACGCTCACATCCACAATAATGGACAAAGCTCAATGAAATTTGGCTTGAGTATTTGTTATAGTCCTGAAAAGTTTCTTATTTAAAACCAGTAAATATACTGAACCGTTAGTATGTTAAAAGAAATAGGCCGATATTTGAGGCAACCTGTAAGTTTAAGCCCAAAAAAATATATATCAAAATCGGTTCAGTAGAAAAAAGTTATAGCCAAAAATGTGATCTTGTGTTATATTTAAGAAAAACTTGTATATATTGCATACGTTTGTGAGTATATGTGTGATTATGTATATACGAAACTTAATGTTAATACATCAAACGCAATTGTGGTGGAGGGTATTGAAGATTCGGCATAAACTTCTTACTTGTTTTTATTTTAAATCTTTAAAAACCTAAGAATACAATATACTTTACGAATATTATTCTACATAAATATAATTAAATTTATTTCATCAGTTTTGTTCAATTTGTATTGAAAATGACATTGCAATAATGAAATATTTGCAATCCTTTTTAATGTAACAATGAATTTTTGTATAACTGTATACAACCCGACAGTTCTGACCTCTGATAAATATTTTATATTTGGCTATTTTCTGCTTAAATCGAACTTTCGAACTGACATATTTGATACTTTATTGTTTACGAAAGGCTAATAAAGTAGTCTATGCTTATTCTTCAGATGAATCAAGTAGTATATTGCAGGGTTTGTTTATTTTATGACCCAATTGTATTACAAATCGTCAAGCTTGGACAAACATTTTACGCATCATGCATTTTATTTTATTGTCTTGTAATGAAAATTCTAAAAATAATTTCGAATCATAAAAAACAATATAAAATTGCATTTTGTTGAAAAATGCCAATATTATTTACACAGTACTTATTTTTAAAACTCCTTCTCAAATTTGTTTTCAGAATTCTTTAGCCATTAAATTAAAATCGGTTTTGTATTCAAAATAAATTTTTTAATATTTTGGTTTTCCAATTTTCTGAAATGGAGTTTTACGAAGAAAAACTTTGTATAGAAAACTAATTTTTTATATTCTTTTTAATTACTCACAAAGACCTGACAAGATCAGTGAAATTTTTTAGGTTGTAAACCATAGAATGCAGCCACATATAAGTTGCAAGGCCTTACCCCCTGCAAATAACTCGAAAACTAAAAAAAATTAGATAAAATATTGCTTTTAAAGGGGTTAACTAAGGCCTTAAGAAGGACAATATAAATTGTGTAGGATTTCTTAAATGATGGAAACGTTTTAATTTCTAAGATATTCTACTTTAAGCCACCATATTGTCCATGCATAAGTTTATAATCCTTTCAAATGTACAATACTACTCTTCCGTAATATCTTTATATACAATTTAAAATTGAAGTTTTTTTTCAGATCTAGTAAATCGATAAGAGATCATGTAACATTACGCATGTTATTATTTTAGTTTATGTTAAATATCGAAATAACTATATCGTTATATAAATTAATATTTTAATTAAAGATTTCTATATAAACTTTAACCCCCGGTTATTTTTGTTTACCAACAACATTTTCTATTATTTCAAATTCCTTATCATTTATATAAATGAAAACTATAATATTTTAGTGTTAAAATGTAACGCATGAATTAATAATGAATTTATAAATTATATTAAAAAATTTTTAAGCTCTACTATGACATACAATGACTTTAGTACTTCAGTGAAAGAATGCTCAAGACCCTTTTAAAAAATATCTAGAAAAAAATCCAGGTGTTCAAAACATACGCATAGAGAAAAACGGTAAAATGAATTTGCAAAGGGCACAATATTTTTTAAAAAAATAATTTAAATTAAATTTATCTAGAAAATCGTAAATAAGAGGGAGAAAAACAGAAACAAATGATATTTTAAATCACATTTCACTCATTCTATTTAAAACCAACAAGATAAACTTTAATTCCCACAATCAGAGAAAAGCTAAAATTTTATACTCTCTACAGAAGTTCTTTGTTTATAATAATTATATCCATTATAGAACATTGGTATTATGCGTTTGTGAAGAAGCTTGTAACGCAAAATACTTAAACTATACTGGACAGCTCAGAATACCTTTCTTAGTTAAGTTGACGAATTCCGTTTATCTGCTGGATAACTGTCTGTCTATATAACGCTGCGAACACTGTACATGTCACAATTTTAGATGTATATTATGAAAATTCGGTGCTGTTTATTTTTTATTTTTTGGGCCAAGAGGAAATATTCGTCTATGTTATCTCCCGTAACAATTTCCACGCAATATTGGATTTTAAGCTCATAAATCACAAAGACATTAATTTATCTTATCAATTGCTTACGGTTTATAAAAATTCCGGTCTACAATTGGCCGTAACTCCCATACGGACCTAGTTCCGAAAATTGGAAAATACATTTTTTTGAATTTTTAGTATTTTTTCATAATTTGATTTTGTGCGGTTCAAAACGATGTATTACATGTTCCAAATTATTTATTATTTTACCTACAATTTTCTTTTTTATAATTTAATTTAGTACAGTCCAATCCCATGTATTCTACGATTAAAATTGTTCGTTAATTGGTCCATATTTTCCTATAGATCCCATAAAATGTTCAGTCTAATTCAAAAATATTTTTTATATAACGAGTCATTTAAAAGCCGTTGTTGACCGCCTATAAATTTTCCACTCCACCAGGTTCCTTATATAAATCCCAACTGATATGTAAATGTAAATTACATTCCAGAATTAAGTTTTATTTCGAGAAAACGACATTAATATGGAAATTTTATTAAACAAAAATATTATTAAGTATTTAAATTTACTTATTATCATAATACAATTGTCGATGTATTCCAGTAACTCTGTATCAATAAATTGTCTCGTACTACTCCGATAATTCCGACAGTTTGAAAATGAGAAAACAACTGTAGAATTTAACAGTCAGACGCAGTCAATTAAAATGAAACAGAAAAAATAAAATAAAATAATATTAAATGGTCAATCATTGTTAAAGACATACAGACACACACACATTTAAATAATAACTAACTAGGGGCCCTTACTAACGCACACTCTCTGTCTCTCTACTCGCTCTGTATTATTGTTATATTGTCATGTATGTTTTGTTTTTGTTGTTTAACAGTTCATGCATAAATGTACCCACCACCACTTTAGTACTTTGTAGACATTCATAGGGGCTGTCACATGTTGACAATTATCATTTTCGATAATCTCGTAACACATCGTTGTTATACATGGATTTATATGAAAATCTACCGAAGTGATTGGGTATCCAAATTCATAAAACCAAAAAATCAGTTAAAGATCTTTATTATTTTTGAAAAGTTTATGAATAAAAAAAATATATTATGATGGTTTGATTGTGAGACGGATAGACGGTACTGTGTTAAATGTAGACCACAAGTAACCACAGAATCGTGCATAAATTATTTAATTAAATCAAACTCCTCAGACTTATTAAATACACTGAAAAAATATATATTAAAAATATTTTTTGTTAATTTTCAAATTTATATATATTTTTCTATATAAATATATAAAAGTATTTAGATTTATCTAAAAATGTATATCGAAAATTTTTTAATTTCATTTAACAAATAGTGAAAAGAGAACTTTCAAATCGTATTTTTGACAAGGACAGATAGGATTAATGAATTTGAAAATGATTTTTTTCTTTTGGAAGCAGCATAGGTTTCATTCCTAATTTTATAAAGGCCATCTTGAGACAAAATTTCTTTAAAATCAGGACCAATTTTAATTAAATTTTCTCTTTTTTCGAAACATATCTTTTTCTTAAAAGATATTCCATAAGCACTTTAAAATAAACCATTTTAATCACTTTCCGAGTCGATTTAACGATGTCAAAACTTCAGAGTTTCCAATAAAGCAGGTTAAAGAACAGTTACAATCAGCCAGTTAGACAATCATTTGACTTCAGACTTTTTAAAATCGGATAACTGTAAAGTAAAAATTATACTTTTTTGAAAAGTACCGATCGAATTCCTTTCCAAATCGATTTTATGATCGGTTCATATTGCCTAAAACTCACTTGAATGTTAGTATTATGAAAATATTTTGCAAATTAAAGTTATATGAAAACAAAAATCAAAAAATATTAAATATATTTATAATAACTGTATATATTTCAGACTCAGAGAATGCCTCTACTTTGCGCAAATTTTCAGAATTTTGGCGAAATCAAACTGAACTAATCTTAAGATTTAGAGAGACGTTATGAAAATTATTATTTCTCTTAGCTTTTTTAATGCAGTTTTAAGGATTTTTTTAATTAAACTGCATTCGATCAGGGAATTTTCGATCCGAAATACTACTTAACCTCGTTGACACTAAAAATCTTTGGTATTTTCAAATTATAATAACAATTGTTTTGAAATAGTGGATTTAATTTAAACCATAATACTTAACGGGAATTTATTAAAGGAAATTTATTAAGCTATTTCAGCAACAGAATTTCAGCGATTAATACGAAAGAAATGGTAGTAACAAAATCTTCACAAACGACATTAAGGTCGTTTGCAACAACATGCGGTGTTTGTGTAAAATTATCAGTAAAGGAAAATAAGAAATCAGCTGTTACCCGAGACTGATTTAATGAACTATATCTTTTTCTGAATTTTATAAGAGATTTTTAGGAAAAATGGACTAACGTAATACACATTTTTAGAAAAATTTATTCCTTAGATAATAAATTTTCTTTGTATGATTTTTGATGCGCGTTCTCGTAAACATTTTAGATTTTAGCGTAAAATAAAAATATAAATTTAGAACTTAAAATTTCCAAAATAAAAATCCAAAAGCTCCTTCTTCCATATTCATCAGCTTGATGTATTAAAGTCAGCTTTTTGTGAAGAAAACTCTTAAATGTGATTTCTTCTTTTAATTTCAGTTAAAAATGGCAGCCAACCGTGAAAAGT
Source organism: Cochliomyia hominivorax (assembly GCA_004302925.2). Taxonomy (NCBI): domain Eukaryota; kingdom Metazoa; phylum Arthropoda; class Insecta; order Diptera; family Calliphoridae; genus Cochliomyia; species Cochliomyia hominivorax. The sequence goes on from PYHX02000467.1 coordinate 58,520,696, forward strand.
CGAAAATCGTATTTCATAATGTTTTTTCTGCTGGGGCTCTTGTATACTACTTAAGGTTGTTTTAATTTAAAACAAAATTAAACCCAACAACTTAGCGCTTTTTTACGTATTTAAAAACGGCTCCAAAATTATTTAAAGTAGAAAATAGTTTCTTGGTCAAGAGAATAAAAATAAAAAAAAATTTCACAGACTTTTAATTGCATAATTTGTGAAGAATTATCAAGAAATTAAAATGGCTACAAAAAACGAAAAGAAACATCAGTCAAGAAAAAAAGCTGTAATTAAGTGACTAATTTATTAAAACACAATGAAAGCGACAAGCGATAAGGTAATTAAAATAAAAATAATCAGGAGATGAAAAAAGAAATAATTAAAAATAAATTTCTTTAATTATTAACTAAAGTTGCATAATGAATTTATTCAAAATGTTTTGCAACAATTGTTGCAAACTCAAAACCTGCAACGGCAACATTTTTGAAACGCACTAAATCAATTTGAGTCAAGTTCTTTGTTTTTTTTTGTTTTTTTATTTCATTATTTGGTTAACAAACCACAATTTAAGTTCTTGTTTTATTAAACATTAAAAGAGAGATTTTTTTTAAATTTATATTTTTATAGTTCTTTTATTTTTCTGTTGATTTTATAATGAATATATTTTTATGTTACTCATCACCTTTTGTACCCTCAATGTAGCGCATCAATAACAACGCTATAAAACTTCGTAAAAAATTCTATATACAATGAATATGAGCAAAATATATAAATCATTTGCTTGAATATTTGTAAAATACTAAATATTGTTAAAGTTTGTAAAAATGTTTTGTTGTTGTATAATAAAAAAAATACAAATACAAAAACATTAATAAAAAATTCGAAAAAAAAATTAAATGATCAAGCCAGGGTCTTTGGCTGTTTCGGTTGAGAGCATATCTAGGCTAGTATATCTAAGATATTTGCACGCAAAAAAATTGATATATAGAAAAATAAATCTGGCTCTGTTTTTTTTAATATTAATAAATAAAATATTTTTTTCTAAAACTGGACTATAGAACTTTTAATTGATAATAAAATTTCAATGAATTTTAAATCCGAAATTCTTGCTCTTGAAGGGCTAACAATAAAAAAGTTAGACTTTTCAGGATCAGTATAACAGCTGTATAGCGGAATAAAAGAGAATTGTATTAAAACTAGAACTTAAATGAAAGTGAACTAGAACTGAAGTGGAAGTGAACTAGAACTGAAGTGGAAATGAACTAGAACAAGAAATGGAATAATAAACCAACGTGCTTGATCTCTTCAAAACTCTCTTAAGGGACACATTTGCTGTAGTATCTGGTCATTGTCGCTTTGAATTATATGCCTAAAAAATGATTTCTTTTGAATGATTTTTGCAGGAGTTGCAGAAATGAGAATTAAACGTTTCTTTATCCTGTAGATGAACTTCTTTTGCTGCAGTTTGTTGCAATTTGGCGATTGCTGATATGGAGAGACATATGTGTGATATAGTTGGCAGAACTCTTCTAAGACTCTTAATTCTCGACTTATATTTCATCTTACGTAGGTTACGTAACCTACGTACGCTATCACTATAGCCAACTTTAAGAGATTTCCCGCTGATCTGTTAGGAATTAGTACTATTTGAAATTAACTCAAAAATATCTTAACTACGATAATGTGGAATTTTATTGAATTATCTTCAACAATTTAAAAAGTTATATGGTGCGGTGATTAAAAAAAGTTGTATACTGGAACAAGCATGATGGTGGTGCGGCCTAAATTTAATTCCCATAATTAATGCTTGTTATGATTACAATTTTTTTTTTAATAATATCTAAAATATGAGAAGTTTTGAAGGTAATAAAAATCAATTTTATTTTTCTCTCAAGAAATAAACATTTTAGCAGTGATTTAAGAAATATTGTGAATATATATGATTGAAGCAACATTGTTATGACTGAACATAAATTATTCGATAACAAATATTTAATAGAATTTTAGAATGACAAGTTTGGATCCAAAAATATTGCATTATAATTATATTTTTTCTTAATAAAAATTCTACATTTTAAAAATTTCCTGTTTTCTACATACAAATATTTATATTTAATTTTTTGCATAATTAAACAAATATTTTTCCGAATTATCACCAACTTATCAAAACAAATAATAGTAATAATCCATAAATTTTAATCAATAATAAAAACCGAAAACGAAACTATTAAATAAATTTCTCTGATTATCAAAATTTATTAAAAGAAATGATTTTAATATAAATCGGTTTTCATTCACATCGTAATAATGTGTCAAAAACTATAAATTCAATTAATTTATTAAAAAAAATGTCAGCAGAAGCCAGAAAAGCTAAAATTACAACAAAACAAACCACACAGCATGAGAGGAGGATGACCGTTCAGAATAAAAAGACTTAATTAATTATCACAGCAACAACAACAAGACCATGTGTTGAAGTGATCATAAACAAAAAAAAAAAAAAATAATAAATATTCAAATATTAAATTTTATCTTAACAAAATAAAAGGGAATGAAGTGGGGACACCAGCTACCATGAGCCATAAGTATTAAAGGCTGATATTTGCTGGGGATGATGTTACGATGTTTGATTAAAATTTAATTTGAAAATGGACCGTCGTTTGTGATGGCATATGACCACCTTAATTAAGTTAAAGTATATTAAATCCATTCATCTAAAAAACAAGTAAAAATGTTATAGTCGGTCAACTCCGACTATGTAGTACCCTACACCACATTGTTTATTGTAAAAAATGCTACTTATGATATTAATATTTATGTGAAATTTATGGGGTTTATAATGGCTTTTTCTGAAGTATTATATCGGAATTCGAAAAAGTTATGGACCGACCCTCGCAAAATTTAGCACAGCGATTTTAGCTTATATATTTTACATTCCTAATTTGACAAAATATTATTACAAAACCCACGTATATGCTCGATTTATGACTTTCAAAGTGTTATTTGGAAGGGTGATTGTATAGGACCTATGAGAAATAATGAACTGATCCTCGTATAATTCCGCGCATTAATAGAACGATACCTTTAAATGGGCCGATCATAACCAATTAATGGATATCGTTTTTGAGCCAAAATAATAATACTTCCTAAATTTTACAACGGCATTCTGTACTTTGCTAACAAGCTTTTTATGGACGGGTATGGTTATAGTAATATCGACTCAGAAAATCTGAATCGAACGGTATACTTAAAAGTACAAATGCCACCTATGGTTGTGTAGGGTATAATTATTTAAATAATATAAATATGATATGAACTAAAATTAATATAAAACATGTTAAACATGACATTTGAATGTATTAGTTGTTGCTTTTGTTTTTGTTTATAGTTTTGAATATTAATAATGTTATAAAGGCCATAAGTGAAACTAATTTTTAAATTAATTTAGATTAGCTACAAGTTATAAACAAATACATATAAATGTTCAACCAATAGATACAAAATTAAAAGTAGCACTTTTCAAAAATGGTCTAATACAGGGAATTTATTTAATTTCATATATATAATTTGTTGCTTATGGAACGCATAAGGAATTGTAAACAATTTTGTTTTAAAACCTACGCTGGCGCCATTAATATTTCTTCTCTAGCTGAAATTCTTCCCCTTTTTTAAAATAGAGCTTCTTCTTCTTCTTCTTTAAAATTAATATTGTTACGGCTGATTATTATAAATCTTAAAATTTTGAACACACACACGCACTCATTCACTAACAATCGATTATAGATATTTTTTATTTGGCGTTTTTTTTTGTTTCGTCGATTTTTATTTTAATACGAAACTAATTTCCGTTTCAATTTCAATAACATAAATAAAATAAAATTCAAATCAAATTAAATTAATTGTTTATCTAAAGAAAGTCATTTTATGTTGTTTATAAAACAAAACCTGCTGTTTTCAAATTTTTTCTGGTACCCTACTTGAAAATGTTATATTATTTAAGGAATTATTTAAAGAGCTAAACTCACCTGCAGGTGAAATTTAATTTATGCACTTTAAAATTAATTTCGGAAGTGGTGCTCTATGGAAGCTTCAGTCATGGGTTTGGACTAATAGAAATTTATTTGGAAAATTGGAAAATATCTAAGTTTTATCCTTTTGTCCCCTAACCTCATTTCTTTGTATGGAACAAATGTTGGTCTGAAATTCTACTTGAGGAAGCCTAGTTTAGGTTGGATTTTCAGTCAACTTATAAACTCCTTGAACAAGTCTTGAGTATCAATGAAAACGCTGGAACTTGAAGGCTCTACATTTTTAAAGGGAAAATTTTGTTAAATAATTTCGAAATTGTTAGAAAAAACTTTGAAATTCGGATTTTATATATAATAATATTGAAACAAATACAGAATAGGAATTTAAATATTTAATGTATTAATTTGTCCACAAGTCAAATCATTACAAAAATTTCCCCATTTTTTGTATAGAAATACCCGAAATCCCAATTCAAATAAAACATGTTAAAAAATTAAATTTTTTCTTCCTATTATTATAAGGCCTTGAAATCTAGGAAACCTTCAAATCAATTTCAAAATATCTCAGCTGTAACCTTGAAAATATTCTTTAAGATATTTCGAACCGTTCAATAATTACAGATTAAAAAAAATAGATTTGGACATACTGAGCAGCCAGCCAAACGGACGGACGTCCGTTACTATGGAAGTAATTCTGAGTCGATTAGTATATACAGGAGTGGGTGTTACACCTCCGCATATTTTAAATTTCAATACAAACTCTTAATAATTCGACCCGCTGTGATTAAGTATGGTCGAAAAGATAACTACTTGAAAAATAATAGTGAACCTTTAGTAAATCGGTGTGTTTTTTTTAAATATAAAATATTTAATAATAAATAAAATCTATGAAGATTAAGTTATTAATCCGAAATTTTAAAATAATACAAATAAAATCGTACTTAATTTAGAACTTTAAACAGATCCTTATTGTTTTATTTCCAAATACCCAAAATTCCAATTTGGTAAATCATATTTCAAAAGTTGATTTTTTTCAACCAAAAAAAAAATCACGCTGTCGTTATAAGAGATTTCACCAATTACAGATTTTCGGAGTATACAGCTTATTAACTTTTTAAATTTTAGTTTTGAAAAACTAAAGAAAAAAATTTCTAAAATAAACGAAATTCTGACAGGTTTGGAGAAGAAAGTGTTACCCCATATTAGTTGGACTTACTTTGAATGTATTAACGTTAAGATTTTTCAGTGTGGAAAATGAGGGATTTTTGGAAAAAATAACACATTTTCCAAAGTAATATAACTTTTTATCGGATTGGATATGTAAATAAATATTGCACTTTGTTTGGAACATTAAAAGGACTTTAATCAATAGTTCCAAAGTTTATATTTAGATTTTAATATAATTTTAATGCATGAAATAATTAATATATTCTGCTGATCATATCACTTAAGATCATATTAAGAAACTGATCTTGAAACTCAAATCTTCATATAAAATATAACATTAAAATTTAAAAATTTTCACAATTTTAAATTAATCAAAATATCACAGATACAATCTTACTTTGTAAAAATTATCACATGATCATACACTTTGGAAACCTCTTGAGGTCTTTAAAGCAATAAATAATTTGAAAGCTTTGGCATTTAAATAAGACTAATAACATTTATCTCAATATCACTATTTCCATATTAAGAAATTGATCTTACAAATAAGAAATATTATTTTTATATTTTGAACCGTTTTACTTATTTAACCGATTTTAGAACAATCTTAATATACAAATAAATTTCAGATTTCCTGCTATTCATATTACTTAAGACCCTGTAGAAGCAAATGTCTTAATAGGCATCAAAGATCATTTCATATTAAGGAACTGATCTTGCAACTAAAAATATTGTTATTTTGATTTTTCCCTTAAAAACTATGACATTATCTCATATAAGTAAGACTTCTTCAAAACCACCTGTAGCTCATCTTAATAATCGTTAATGACTTAAACATTTTCTCTTGATTTCTTTATCAATTAATAAATGTTTTTTGTTTGTTAATTGTTGATAAACAAATTAACACAAACTACTCGATTGGTAAATAAATTATTTAAGTCCAAAATAAAAAAATAATAACAGAAACATTTAAAAACATTTTGACACACGCCGGATATGGCCAAAAATGTATAAACTAAATATGTAAATAAATTTAAAAATAAAAGACACACGAATAATAAACCGTTGCAAGATTTTAATGCAATATTAATTTATAAATAACATTTTTTTTATAAAAAAACAACAACAGAAAATTTAAAATGCATTAAATGCGTTTAGATTTTGTGAAATATAAATTGTGAATATATATGTGAATTTATAGAAATAACAACAGTGTTGTAAAAAAACCCACCAAAATTTTATTTTTAATAATCAAATACAGTTTCTTGTTTTATTTCCCATATTTTCAATTTCCGGTTTGAAATAAATAAAAAAAGTAAAAAAAATAATAAATAAAAACTTTTCAAACTTACCACTGTGATGTTGCTGAACTCCTGGTGTTGTTAACGCTGTTGCCGCTGCTGTTGCTGATGATGTTGATGTTGTTACAGGCGCATGAAATGTTGTTATTGTTTTATCACATGTTGCTGATGTTATTATTGTTGTGGTACCAGACACTGAAGTTGAAGATGTAACTGTTGCTGTTGATCCTCCTGATGTTGAGGATGTTGTTGATGTTGCTGATATTGAAAAGTCTTGTGGTGTTAAACGACTATTTGTGTTATTGTTGGTGGTGCTATTGTTGTTAGTAGAGTTTGTTGCATTTGTATTGACATTATTACTATTATTGTTATTATTACTAAATCCTACTTGATGGTCTGATCCACAGACTGATGTTCCACTTGTTGCTGTTACTGTTTCATATGAATTATTTGTATTTACAATATTACAATCCTCGGAGGGTTTTTCACAATCTATTTTAAAGGATAATAAAAATTAAGAATTATTTATTTGATATGATCAGAAAATTAAAGTGGGATTTACTATATATAGATATGTTTAGGTATTTAACTTAGAATTGGTTAATAATCACTTTTTATCGGGCAATTACTTTAGAACCGATGAAGTATTTCACACAACTTATTTTATTCGAATTTTGATTCAAAACGAAGAAATGTTGCGAGGATGGGTCCAAATATATTCAAATGTAGTACTTGAGCTCAAATGTGTAGTATTTCAGTTAGATTGAAAAAGAGATGAAACCAGGTACAAAAGTATAAATGGGAAACAGAACATTTTACACTTTTTTATTTAATTAATATTTTGGTAAAAATCGCAAAAAAAGTTTCGGGATTCGGATCAAATAGGAACAAATATATATCAATTTAAAGTGGACACTTTCATCAATATTCTGCAAAAAAATTATGTAGAACCTGTTGAAGGTCAAGAGCTTAAAGCGTAGTACTTCATTTAGAAAGTGTTATAGAGATGGATCCAATAGGTACAGAAGTACACATAATACTAAAGAGAATACTTTTGTTTTTATTTTGACAATAAAATATCTTAAATAACTTTTAATTCATTTGATTTAAAAAAATCCGGTGACGGGGGCACATATATATTTAAATTTACATACCAATTTAAAGCAGATACTTTCATTTCTGTCAAATGTGTATATAAAAAAGGAGAAATCCTTTTTTATATCCCCCACCACAATTGAAATCTTGCCATAACATTTGGCAAAAATCGGTTCAATAGAAAAAAAGTTATAGACAAAAATATAACTTATTTTATGACTCACTAAGCGTTTCTGCGTTATAATTAAAAAAGGGTTTATATAATATATACGTATGTGACTGTATGTTTGTATATATGTATATCTAAAGCATTAACTTTACATGAATTTGTGGTGGAGGGTATTTAAGATTTAGCATTGCCGAATATAACATTCTTATTTGTTTAAATTACTTCCATTTAAAAATCCAGGTCCTTTACTAACAAACTGTATTAATATAATTTGTTAATAAAACATATTCAAAATAATGTTCTTCAGACCTCCAACTTAAAAAAAGAACTAAACAAAGTATCCAGGAATAAAAATTTGATTGTAAATATTATAAACTTCCTGCTTAACTTTTCAATTCAGACCAGACGGACAATCAGCAAAACATCTATGATGTATAAAACATCTAATAAATCATATTAAAAAAGGTGTTCAATGCAAAAGCAACCTAAATAAAAATTTATTCTCTCTACAAAAGAAAAAAATCTAATATTTAATAAAAAAAAGTATTAAATAAAATAAAAATAGAATTTTGAAAGTAGTAAGTAGAGCCACGCGTCTTTGATAATAAAGTTTGACATGACTTCTAGTATTTAGCCAAAGAAGAATCAAGAAGGGAAATGAGCCAACTAGTTCATTTCTTTGCTCCGTTGCCTCTTTTTTATATTTAGTTAATATCCTAAATGTTAAAGAACGAGTTTAACTGCTGTTTATGAGCAGAAAGAGAAAACGGTCATTCAATTTTGTTTTGTTTTTTTTTCACATTTATAAATCAATTTTCTATGGCAGGGATTCTTAAACTTTTAACGATGTGCATAGAGTTTGTCGAGAAATAATTTTTGATTTTTGAATAACGCCGTTTCCAATGAAAGTGATTTTTAAATCAATGTTCTTTAAAACAGTGACAGTGATTGCAGTTTTTTCAAAAGAAAACAAAAAAATCTTTTTTAATTACAAATGAAAAAATCACGGAAAAGGGTTCAAAAAGGACATTATTTTCCTTGAATATGGTATTCTCCGTAGAGTTCACACTGTGCACCGAAGGAAGCGCATAATTTTAATTCTAGATGAATCGTGAATGTATTCTCGGCGCCACCTTTAAGTAATTTTGCTGCCTCAAAATAAAAACAAATAAAAACATTTGAGTATGCAACAAAAGAGGAAACAACGACATTATTAGTAACTGTTATTTCATAATTTCAGGTCACCACAGATCACTGGTTACCACAAGTTATTAACCAATCACGGTGATTAAATCTCAGCCGTGAAAATATCGCTCATCTCTTTTTTTTATTATGCGTCTCCGATATTAAAAAGATTAATACTTTATTGATCATGATGCTCATATAATACCCTCTTCTGAAAAGATCTTTAACTCTTTATATCAGGATTTACTCATACATATTTCGTTGTCTCAATCGGATAAAAATATAAGGTAAGTTTATAAATAACTACATGCCCAAATGGAAGAACATCGATAATTTATTGACATTTCTTTCTTTGAATATATTGATCAGTCAACCCTCAACCGCCTTAGTACCCAACAATTGATTACCTTACGAGCAATACGTATTTAATATATTAATTCGCTTTCTTAAAAGGTTTAATCGACTTAAAAATGGAAAGGTATAGTGCCTTTCGGTAATTTTTACTTACATAATCAGAGTAAAAATTACAGTTATTTTCGGACTTGTTATCATAAATTTTTAGATTGACTCCAAATTGGGAATATAACTTTATATTCAAGGTTTAAATTCACTCTCTTATAAGAATCAATCGTTCTTAAAAACATTTAAAGATAAAGTCTTTTTGGTTGGACCACCCTTTAAAAATAACTTTGTAGTTTTTTGTTAAAGTTCCTTCCCAAGTGTTGGAGATTGTCTCGGATTCACGGAATTATGTCAATTAGTTTGGATGTGAAAGAAATATTAATATCGTTTCAGATATATTCTTTATGGAATCGTGCAACGACTTCAGAACCTCTGCATTTTTTTAACATTCACCATATGGAAATATGAAAATATTTCATGGATGTAGATACAAATATTTACAAAAACACCGTTAAAATATCTTTAAACAAGACAGGGGGTTTTCTCCTCTTTTTTAGATTTTGCAGACCTCAATGAGAAGACTGGTGATTGGTAGAAAACAAATAAAGTACGGTCAGTTTAGGTTGCAAAAAAAGAGGTAAAAAATAAAAATGTAAAACATGCGGCGAATTAATGCAATAGAACGTCATATAGTACTCGAATCAGTTGTAGTAGTGTTATGGTGGCAAAATAGCTGTAATAACAGAAGTAGACTTTTTTTTAGTTGATGGTGATTTTGTTACCTCGAAGACATCCGCTTTTAAGCTGATTTTCCGTTCTATTTATCAGTTTTTTCGCAAAAGTTTATTATTTATTATTATTTTGTTCATAATTTTATTGTATTATTTTACTCTTTTTCATTGGTCCATCAAAAAAGAAGTGAAATTAAGTTAATAAAATTTGTAGATGTTTTAAGTAAGTTTAATGTTATAAGGACAACTTTCGGCACAAAGAGAAATTTGGAAAGGGAGATATTTCTTAAATTTATATAACTCTTTTTTATTTTCTAAACTACTGGACCAACTTTGTTGAAATTTTCACAGAATGATCTCCATATACCTAAAAGTAACTTAGGCTATTACAAAATTTTATAGAACCAGGAAGTGAGGTACCCCCATACAAAGCAAATATTGATTATCGAATATCTAAAAAATATAACGCAAGAATTTTAAAATTTGGTTTTAATCACTTCTTCAAGGAACTGTTTTGTTTGATAAAATGTAGAATGGATAGGATCAGGTAGCCTTTATACAAGGCATATATTGATAATTAAATATTTAAAGAACAGCGAGAATTTTCGAATTTTGCCCCAACCACTTTATGAAGAAACTGTTTTACTAGACAAAATGAAGGACGCATAGGATCAGGGGGAGAGGTAGCCTCCATACAAAGAAATTGTTGATAATCGAATATCTAAAGAACCACTACATCGTGAATTTTTTAATTTGTTTCCAATAAATTTTTTAAGTAAATGTTTTACTGGACAGAATGAAGGGCAGTTAGGATCAAAGGGAAAGGTACTCCCTTACAAAGAAAATTTTAATTATTGAATATCTAAAGGACTGTTAAAGCGGAAGTATTCAAATTAGTCCCAATTAATTATATAGGTATCTTTTTACTGGCCAAAATGTAGTTCAGATGGAAATATGGGGAGGGGTACCATCCACTTTATAAGGGCGGCTAAGCGCACCGGGTCTTAGCTAGTTTTCTACAAAACTTTAAAGTCTATTATTATTAGAATAGATAATATTATATATATAATTTTTTAAATTATATCTCGTTCAACTGATCAAGTTTATTAACCTCTAACTCATTGAAAATAATCGCTATAAAGTTTATTTTTTATAAACTTGTTAAGCGATTTTATTTTTAATATGAGTAATTAAGCCAATAAATTGATATTAAAAAGCATAAATGATTATTTGACACTTGAAATTATTTCAAAATAGTTGACTGAATATTAAAAGTGTTTGCACTTTTAAAAATCTTAAATAATTGGAAAATTGGAAATGGTATATCAACAATAAGATTTTTTAAATAATTTAATTAAAAAATATTAAAAAAGAACAATGTTTTTTTTAGAGAATTAAAAAAGAAAACTTTACCAGATCATAAATAGGTCAGGGGACATTCTCTATTTGGTAAAGTAATATAAATTCTTTTATTCAACCCGAAGTTAACGGTGTTTATTTCCTCTTTTTTCAACATTTTCTGAAATTTCTTGAGGAAAATATAGACAAATTTGAGACCAAATAGCTCTATACTAAAATTATATTTTATTAATTAAAACCACTTTTAAGTAATCACTCTTTAGGATATGCAGTCTGCATGTAATTGGAAAGATCCAGAAAGAGAAAATCATTTTGGCCACTGAGACTAATTGATATCGAATTGTGTCAAAATTTGTGCCCAAACACACATTAGATTTTTTACATAATTGTCGAAAACCAAGAACGGAACATATATTAAAATTTTGTGAAAAAGAAATTGAGGCGGTTCAGAATAGCGAAAGTTAGAAAAGAAGTTGAACAACACGTTTTAAAAAAGTAACTTAAAAATCACCAAATCTCAAATGATCAAAATTTAGAGGAAACAATCGGTTAGAACACAACAAATATAAAAAAGTTATATAACAGGCTCCAATAATTAGAACTTACTTTGCTGTGTATAGTTAACAAGGTGATATACCAGATAATTGTCAGAGGTTAAGCGATGCTCTAAATACTAATTTAAAAAAAAAGTAAAAATTTGGGTTTAACAATCAAAAAGCAGGTGTAAAGATTATTGTATCGAATATAAAATCTGTATAGAACGATGTTACCTCTCCATATTTACTTACTAATGAAATAATATATACGAGACAATTCTGCTTGGGAACAAGCAGAAATATATTGCAGAATTCATATCAGAAATTTGGCAGTTTCAAATCCTTTTTTCATTGCTTGTCGTATTATCACGGACAATAGCCACCAATAGCAGAGGATGTCAGTCTCAAATTAGCCATCTTGCAGTCTGAAAAGGAACACTACTATTTACTTTGCTTATCTCCCTACTAGTTATTTTAACATGGGTTTGTCTTATAAGATATCTTATTGTTTCTTCCATAGTCTATAGGGACACTTATTGACTCCCTATGACACACTTTGTGACACGTTCATTACCGACGTGTGCACACAAAATCTTCACTATTTTCTAATGATAAATTGATATTCAAGGGCTACGAATTGTTCTCATGACAACAGGATCTGTGTTCCGGAACAACATGAGTCATACTCGATCAAAAATTGTCAACACCGCGTCAGCTGTATCAATCACAAGTTTTTTCTTCAAGAAAGAACTTCAGATTCAACCGAACTACTGCAAGGTAAGAACAGGGCACTGTTCCTCAATAATTGCTTATATTTACCGAATAAGTAATATAGGATGGTAGATAAATTGATGTGAGAACGCTTTAAAATCTTATGCTCGTTGGCGTGTATACTAAGACCACTACTTCAAATCAACACCTTAGAGATATGTTGCAAAAGTGTGGCATAGACATAGATAAAGTTATTGTTTCAGTGTCTTCTCATATGCACTGCATCAGGTGTCATCTGTGACGTCTCTTTGATTAAATGGTGCCGTCGAGTGAAGTGTCCAGTTAGGTACCCAAATTTTTTCCAAGTTAAGATCATTCAAGCATTTCTTTTCATTTGCTGAATAAAGGAGTTGAAGTAGTGCTGCATTGGCCACAACATATCAACGGCGTTATGAGAACTAATATAGACAGGCGAAGGTTAGAGCTTATGTGAAGGAGATTGATTACGTCAGAAGTTTGCATTAGTGCAAAAATTGGGGACAAATAAAGAAAATACTTGATGGATTAATAAAATGTATCTAGAATAAATCCAAAATAATCAGGCTTTATAAATTGTAAAAACCTATTTTAGGCAGACTTCACTGTATGAATATATTTAAACACATCTTAGAGGAAAAAAGGGTTTAATAAATCCTAATGATTTGATTAGAGAGAGAGACAGACAGACAGACAGACAGACAGACAGACGTTTCATCAGAGCCAAGAGTTATAATAAAAATTATAGTATTTTATGTATAGTTCCTATAATTTTCCTCATAATATTCTAAGATTTTTTCTATATAACAAAAAACTGATTTCACATCTCAGATTTATCTCTTAAAGTAAATTAATTACATTTTTTCATAAAATATTCATATAAGTGAATATAATAAAATTATTAGGAAGAATACAAAGAAGAAGAAGAAGAAGAAAAAAATCACTCAATAGCATTTTTTATTGATTATAAACATCCAGGCATCAATTTGTACATTTTTCTTCTATAAAAAAGGAAATATTTCAATAATTTATTAGCTAAAACAAATTAAATCAATTTAGTTATTTAGCATTTGAGAAAGAAAAAACTGATTAAAATTCAACACACTTTTTTAAAAAATCATGTAATGAATTCTTTTGAAAAATTTTTCCTTTGAATTTCACACAAAGAAAATTGAGGAACAATTTTTGTAATAATGATCAGGACAAAGTCATTAAAAAAATAAGAGACACTAAAATGATATATAAAATAGTTTTAATAGGGGAAAAAAACACACATGTACATACACACATTCATAAATACATATGAAAAGTTGTTCTTGTTGTAATTAGCTCTTGTAAACATTTGTAGTTTTTCTTAAATATGAATTTTTTTATTAAAATTTTGTTAAGTGTTTCTTTTAAAAGTGACGATTATTAGAAGAGAATTATCAAATTTGTCAGGTGCAAGCGTTAATAGCTGACGTACTGACTTGACTGATTGTGAGTGAGTGAGCGATGGCGCCAAATGCTTGTTAATATTCGTAAAACGTTTAAACACATTTTACATGTTTTACACTATTTATAATTAATATTAAATACACTCACAAATACACATACAAATATATGTATGTATGTATTTAAGTAAATACACATTAAATACAAACTAACCTAACACAATATTAACTAATTGAAAATCACAAAGAATTAATGAAAAATAATAATAAAATAACAAATAATTAATAATTTTTAATTCTCTCTTTTTCTTCTAATTACAAATTTGTTAATGTTATTGTTGTAAAGAATAATAAGTAAAAATATAAATAAGTGAAATTCAATTTATTAATGTCTTGTCTATTTAATGTATTTGTATTGAATTGCAATTTAGTTTTGTTGTTATTGTTGTTGTACTTACCTTTCTGTAAAATATCTAAATGTTCCCATAGAATGTCGCCAGTGAATGCTGGTGTTATGGCTAAAAATTTATCTTTTCCTAATTCAATTATATCACGTCCTTTCATTTTTAAAAATGGTTCATGATTCATAGAAACCAATGAAAATTCTTTTATTGCCCAATTAAGCCAATATATAACATGTTCTTCAGTCCATTCGCGGGGATCTACACAAAAAAAAATAAAAATAAAAATAAAATGATAATAAAAAAATAGAATATAAAATAAATAATAAAAATTAAATAAAAAAAAAAACAATTGTAAAAATGATGACCCATCTAAGTCGACTCTGCAATACCCTTCACTTTGGTGTTTGCTGTAAGTATTTTCGAAGCAGATCGCATGTATAGAATATGTTTTTGGAATTAGTATTTTGTATTAAACGTATTATTCTCTTCATAGATTTCACGGAAGTAAAGAGGGAAACTAAAATTTTTTACATATATAAAATACAATAATTTTTAACCGCTGAATAAGATATCCCCGAAAAATATGTCTTTTTTATAGACTTGTAGACCTTTTCACGAGTACATAGTGCCTTAGTCAGCTTTTTGAAAAGATTTCCCTTGGCCCTTCTAAATTCCATAATGTTTAGTGTAAATTTAAGATGTCTACAGTTCTCTTTTCCTAAGAATTCATTTTTTCGAAACTTAAATCCCTTTTTGAGGATTGACCTTCTTTGGTACAACTATGCTGGTATTTTGGTGCCACTGATGATGTCGATCGTGAAAAATATATTTAATTTAGCTTTCATTAGAAACCTCTTTAATGTCTTAGACTCGCTTTTGAATGGTTTCCCAAAGCTCTTCAAATTCTTTAACATTTAAGATCACTTTTATGCGCTCTTGAATTCTCTTTTTTCAAGAATGATTATCATTTTACACTGAATAAAATCCTTTCTTTTCCTACGATTAGTTTCAGGAATTGATATTTTTTTTTTTGGTGTTTGTTGACTTCGGTTAACATCTCGTTAAAATTTGTTAAGTATTTATCGAAAATATTCTTGCACTTCGTGATTACATCGTAAATACATGTCTACAATCGGCTAATTATGTTCAAATTTTCGGAAATCATACACACGAGAGAGTGTCAGAAAACTTGTCACCGTCAGCACATACATGTGTGAAGTAATTGAGCATCTCTCGAACGTAACTCTCGTTGAATCAAGATTTAAAATTACATGCCTACAAGATTCATTCAAATTAAGATTTGGAGTCTGCTGAACATTTAAAGCGATACTAATACGCTCCGAGCGTGTTAGTTAAACTTAGAAACTATTTCCGGTAATTCCTTTAATCAAAGATTTGTTAGTTTCTGTCCTTTTTAAGATTTCGGTAACTCAAGTTCTTACAAAATTATAGACATTAATAATAATAATGATTTTAATCCTTTTTTCTGATCTTTAATTATCTTCAGTTTTTGAAAACTGTTTAGAATGGTCATTCTATGATCTATTTAATCATCCGACTGGTCTTTTTAGCATGGACTTGTTCTAGGTGGTAAAATATAAACAATTCTAGAGTCTCTTCAATATTCAAAGTGACTATCCTCCAACGCACAGTGTTTCATATAGAAAATTATATGAAAATAAATCTTTAACTTCAGAATTTCAATGCAATTGCACAAAGTCATAGAAGAGGTGTAGACGAGTTTAAATTTTGAGATTGCATTTTATGGATATCGAATTATTTCGGAAAATTTATTTATAGAATCATTTTGATTTTTTTGAAAAATTCTCAAAACTAAAAATCATTTTACGTCTAAACGAATTCAGATTTTAATATAATTTATTAATATATATACTTCATCGGGTCTTCAATGCATTTACACTTAGTGTTACACGCGGAATGATAAACAGGATATATCCTCCCACACCATTTCTGCTGATGTAGAGTTTAATAAAAATTTAATTATAAAACTCAAATAAAAATTTAATTAATTATTTAATTTTGTCAAGCCTGTGTGTGTGTGAGTTTCTTTAATATTAAACAAATAAACATTATTATTTTTTTTCCTTTTTGTTGTTATTTTATTATTATTATTATCGATATACAAGTTGTTTAATGATGTTTTCATGTTTTGTCATTGGAATTACTTATTAATACGATAAATATCATTTATTTGTAATTATTGTATTTAAACAAGAGAGGGGTTGTTTCAAAAGTTCTTCTTTCTTTTTTTTATTTTTTTTTTCAGACTTATTAATCGTAAATACCCCCGACTGCACATTTATTTATTTATTAAGTATTAAATATTCATTTATCTTGAATTTTATTAAATTTTAAATTGTGGGAATTTGTTCGCTTGTTTGTTTGTGTTGTTTTTTTATGAAATTCATATAAAATAAGTATTTTTAATTATTCTCTATGTAATTGTTTTAACATTTATGTTTTACAAGAATTTATATAATTTTATAGACAATTAAATTGAAAGAGAAGAAGACTTGTTGATTATTTAATTTAAATATTTAAAAAAAATTAGTAATGAATACTAAAATGCCGACAACTAAGTTTTATTTGGGAGGATGTATTATTATATATTGTTTAGAAGTATACACATTTGAAAGGGAGTATAAAAGACAAATTACCATTCAGAAAATCTTGAATAAGTCTAGACATTATATACATGTCCTGTAATAAAACTCTGTAATAAAAAATTCGGTATTTGGAGATATATTTAGTTAAAAATACAAATTTCACTGAGCCCTCAAATTTTCAACCGACCCAATCTTAACCTAAGTTAAGATGACAAGGACTCTCATAAATTTCTCGTAAAAAAACATACAATCGATAAAAGTTTATAAAAATTGTTTTAACACTTTCGGGATTCCGTTACTACACGCAGAGAAAAAATATGTTTGTGGTAACCAAAAACGATTTTTAGTGCTGACAATATCTATTGTTATTAGATATTGTCAACACTAAAAATATTGTTATTGTAATAAAAAGTTTGCTTATTCGCATTGTCAGTTTGAATTGATAGTAATAGTTATTGTTATGGCCACTAAAAATACTGTAATCGTAACTACAATTATTGTTATCACCACTAAAATTATTTTTATCGCCACTAAATATATTGCCATTCCAATAAAAAATTTGTTTGTAAGCATTATTCTGTTATTCAATAGAAATATTTTCGTATGAAATTATTAAATATATTTCCCATTTTCTATATTTACCTTTGGAAAATATGTAAACTTATTTTATTTTAATTTTATTTAAATTGTCTAATTTTTTATTTTTAAATAATGAAAATATTAATTAAAATATGTTTTATTTTCCATGTTAACACAAAATGTAAAAAATATATTTGTTCAAATTTTGTTGTCAGTTAACTGAAAATAATATTTTTTTCTAATAACAACAGCTTTTTTGTTCAATAACAATAAAATTGTGATCAATCAGACATATTTCCAAACATACGATATATTTTTTGTTTTAATTAATATAAATAATTTTATTTCAGCAACGAAATTGTTTTCAACACAAAATGAATTTAACAATTAACATGTTGGTAATAACAATAAATGTTTACCGTGAATATATTAGTGTTTGCGGCGAACATATTGCGGAATGACGTTTCTCTGCGTGTATAAACAATTTTAAGTTTTAAATTTAAGTTACTGAGTTTGACAATATTTGCCCGACTGGCAGTTGGGCCGTTTCGAAAACGAGACATATTTTCATTGAAATGGGCGGTTCAATCGAAATGTGCAAGACACATTTAAACAGCCAAATATTGATTAATGTTGGATAGACTCAACGCCTCAAAAATAAAGCTGATAATAATTTTGAATTGTCCGAATACAAGGTATAATTTGGACCATGATCTGAAGCCTAAGATTGAACTTTCTAATTTCGTATCTATGCCTCCTACTAACTTTTTTGTACAATGTACGTTTGAGATTTTCGAATTAAATTAAGCTCTAGAATGGGCCTTAGGTTTTTAATCGATATTTGTAATTCAGGTTATTTGGAAATCTATATTCAAGTAACTGTTGATTATTTTATTTGTTTGATTTTGAAAGCGAAAGTATTACGGCGCAGATTTTGAAGTTTGCATGGACAGAAAGGAAGTGATCATATCGCTTATTAGTTACCGGATCGACACAACTCAAAAAAGTTTTAAATTCAACTTAATACTAGAAGTGCATATAAGATAAAATGTTCTATTAACGTATAAAGTTGTGTTTGGGAAAAAACCTTTGAAAAACTAAATCTTATGATAATCGGCTACAAATTTCTTTCTTATGTGGACAATACTTAATGAAGTCATTTTGACTATGCAAAATCTCAACATGTCCAAAAATATCGTTTTTAGTACTTTTCACCATCTTAAATCGTTAAAGGAATATATTATCGTTGTCATTTCTTGTGTAGAGCCAAGAACAAATTATCCAAGACCTTATAAAATATATATTTTCTTGCTTCTAATCAAAATCAATACAATTACGTCCATCACTCCGTCCGTCTGTCTGTTGTTATCTCGTTCACATCCAAAACTTAATGAAATGAAAAATAAAAAAAGCTTAATCCGTTCACTTGACATAATATTATTGGTCGATATTTGGATCAACCTCAAACTTTTGACAAACAACTTTTGAGACAATAATTTTTATCACACTTGATTATAAATTTCTTTCTTGTTTTGATATTAACTTTTATTATTACTTAAATGCAAAGTCATTTTGACTGTTTTTGGCTAATGTATACGAAATTTCAGTTATCCTAATGTTAATTATTACAATAATTATTTATAATTAAAATCTTTCACTTACCTTTGGTTATATTGCAGTTCTGTACCTCTTTCTCCCAGGAAGCAAAAGAGGCTTTTAGCACCTCGGCAACCTTACGATTTGTACCGGGCGTTAAAGGAGGTATTTGTGTAGGTACATCTGTACAGAGAAAACGTAAATGGAAAGTTTTAGTTTATATTTTTTCCACAACTTGTTCTACTTTAAAATAAAATAATTAATAAACTTAATTTACAGCAATTATGTCTTAATCAAGTTCTAATAAATAAATTTTATTATTCTATTTTTTCCCAATTTTTCTTATTTCTAGACGTATTTTTGTTTACATTTTGTTAATTTATTCATAAATTATTATTGTTTTTTCTTTAAAAAATAAAAAGAAAAAATATTTAAATTTATGTTTAAGTGTAGGTACAGGTGGTTTAAATGTTTGTACATACATACATACATACATACATACATACATACATACATACATACATACATACATACATACATACATAAGTGCATGTGTATGTAAGTATTTATGTACATAATTAATAAATTAATTATCAAAAGTGTTTAAATTAATTACCTTTTAATTTGCCATTTGTTGTTGTTGTATATAATTGTTGTATTTTATGGGCTTTTTTAAAATGAAATTTTTTTGTTGTAAAACAAGAAAAATAATTATTGTTGTTGTTGCTGTTATTGCTACTGTTGTTATTGCTGGTGTTAAGTGAATTATTGCTGGAATTATTATTGGCAGTATTGTTATTGTTGTTGTTGTTGTTGCTGTTGTTGGCAACATAATACGCTTGTGTATAAGGATAACCGGTCATACGTAATGGTACACGTAAACGGGCATCCGACCAATCGATCCATTCATTTGTCATTATTTTTGTGTGGAATCAAATCGAATCACAATTTAATTTTGTTTTCTTAAGCCAAAAAAGGGACCAACAATTTATCACTGTTTTTGTTTATTTTTTTTTATAAATTTTTATTATAATAATTTCTTCTTGTTATTGTTGCTATTGTTAATTATTAATCTACGTCATTGGATAACAAAGTACACGTTTTTTCAATATTTTTTTAATTTTTTATTATTTATTTACAGTTATTTTTTTTTTTTTGATTAGAAACACGCTTTTCTGTCTTAAATACTTTATTTGTTTAATTTGAGGAAATTTATTTTGTAATTATTTATTAACTATTTGCAAAAACAAAAAATGAATATTAAATTTAAATATTATTTATATGATAAATATTAAGACAAGTGTTTCTTATTCTTAATTCAATGAAAACAGATTTGTTTACAGTTATTTGAGGGAAATGAAATGCGTAATTTTAAAAGAACAATGTTTGTGTGTGTGCGTCCAATGAGTTAGAAACTCATAGAAAGCTATTCTAATTAGATTTTATTACACCGTTCTCAAAACATCCTTTTAAATTAAAAATAAATCCTACTAAGACACCTAAGAGTATGCCAGATAATTTTTTTTACAAACCTGTTTTCCTCTGTCATGTAAGGGTTTATGTCCTTGCTATAAGGATCCTAAATTCCTATTCAACAAAATCTTTATAAGGTTCATGTTTTCTTCTAAGGCGTGAAGGCTTTTTACATATATTTGCATAACAATAAAAATAACCTACAAAAATAAGGTTCGGTTACAATTAAAATTAAAAAAATTATATTTGATAAAGTTTTGCTTCAATTAAAAAAATTTTTCAACAATTCGACTGAAAATGGTGAAACATTATAATTCGAAAACTTTTTAACTGGAATCAATGTTGCCAGGAATTGGTCCTTCAGAATTAAAACACAAATTTTTTTGAATTAAAGTTTCAAAACCATAGAAAAATATATATCTCTTCATCCAAAAAATTATTCTGCTAATTAAAATAATCTGAACATTTCAAAAACTAGAGTTCTACAAATGAAATCAATGTTGCCAGATGAGAAAACTTTTTCTCAATTGTTCACTGATCTCAATAATTCACTTCATTGTGAATTTCAGGTTTAACCCAAATGTTTAATACTTCTTGTTTTTCTAATTCAGAGAAATATTTGAAATTGTTCACCAAAAAGCTTTTTTTAATGGAAAATTAACAAGGATTTAATATAGGCTGGTTCAACCTTAATATGTATTGACAACACTTGAAATGGTTTCTATACATCTGGTATCATCAAATAAAATTTTTATTTAAAATTCATATTTGTTATGTTCGAAATTGTCAATTGATGGACTCGTAGACAAATTGAGCAGTAAAATTATTTTAAAATATGCTAAAATATAAGCACAATATTCGAGATTATTATTGTTTCGCAGCATCAGGGATAAAAGTGAACAACAATAATATTTCTATTGGAAGAATATGAGATTTTTAAAAGAGAAACTGTCCACATATTTACACAAAGCAAAAATTAACAATTGTAGACCGACCCTCGTATTATTTGATTTTATGATGTATGTTTGAATACAACATAATAATTTAAAATAATTTAGTGATATTCACATTTAAGAGAGATTTAAACCAATCGAGGTTATTTTCGGAAGTGGCGTTTTGTGAAGATTTCTGGAGATTATGAATTGATCTCCGCAAAATTTACTTATTGCATTAATCTTAAGTATATAAATTATTACTGCAAATCTAAAATCTTTTTAAGATTTGAACACTTTAAAGTAATTTTCGGAAGTGATATTCATACGATCGGTCCAAATTCGGTTACCAATTTTTATTTTTTTTTTTTTTTTGTAATTTAGCAGATTATTTGGATTTAATGAGGAATTTGTGTGTATCAAATTTAATTATCGAATCTAATACTTTATGTTGGGTGTTGGTTTTTCTGTAATAAAATTATTATTTTCTAGGAAAAATGACAACATGGTGCGATAAAGAACGAATTAAAATGTTATTGTGAATGATTCGAAATATTATTCTAATTTAATATCAAGTGTAAATAGTATGAGTGAAATAATGCAAATGTTTAGATTTTTATCAACAAGTTTTACATTTGTCCCTTGATATTCCAAATTATTAAATTATTCAAAATATTATTTTCTTTTTAATCAGAATTTCCTGTCGTGAATGACTGCGAAATTTATTTGTGTTTGAATGTAAACTTCTAGCTGTCATTTTCGGCAACTATGGGAAAGTTGGAAATGCAAATGAATTATTTCTTAGAGAAGTTTCTTGATTTTGAAAATAGAATTGTGACTTTTTTTAAATAAAATTTTCAATTGTGAATGAATGTGGACTTTTATTGTGAATAATTTCAAATAAAATTGTAACGGTATAAAAAACAATGAAATTCTACATTTCGCTTAATGGGAATATAGTGAAAAATACTAAAATGAAGTACAGCTCTTTATAAAGCCTACAGGTGTTTATTGATTTCGAAAATTTCCAGAAATTAAATCATTCTAAAATATTTGTAATGTTGGGGGGAACGTAATGAATAATACTTTGATGAAATAAATAGCGATTTTATTTTGATATAAGACCTTTTAAATATTTTAAGGAGTCCAGATCTTTATGAGAAAATCGTGCAGATGTCAGCCTATTGATCTCAAAAGTTTCGGAAGCAAAATTCCGAATTTCAAAATAAAGTATTATATTTTCAAATTTATTGTGAATATGACAACTGTTCCACTGATTTTATTTTGATATAAGACCTTTTAAATATTTTAAGGAGTCCAGATCTTTATGAGAAAATCGTGCAGATGTCAGCCTATTGATCTCAAAAGTTTCGGAAGCAAAATTCCGAATTTCAAAATAAAGTATTATATTTTCAAATTTATTGTGAATATGGCAACTGTTCCACTGAAAGCGTTATTGTGAATGAATGTGATTTATTATTGCGAAAATTATTATTGTGAATGTTATCGAAAATATATAACAGATAAATAATATATATAATATAAGTTAGGAATAAGTCAAATGTGAAAACATTTTCACATTTTAAGATTCTCATGATCATAATCCATATTCCATTATCATTGATTAGTTCTTATGGACTCTGCTTCGTGATAACTTATTACTAATAAATTGAAAATTCCCCTATAGATATTACTATTTAAAAAATATTTATTGGATATATCAATAATCAAACACCCTCTATTCCTAATACTTATAATAATATGTTTTCCCCCTTTAATTTTTATTGCTCATCGGGTTAGGGGGTTAATGGCAAACAAATTGACAACAACAGAAATGTTTACAAACATACAAATCAAAATAAATAAATAAATATTCAGACGATAAATATAATTTAATTGAGCCAAAGATCACAATCTGACAGATGCTAGTGAGTTGTTGTTGTTATTATTATTCTGGTGTTACAAATCAATTCAATTTATTGTTTAAACTTATTGACCTTCTCAAATTGATGGTGAAATAGATGACTGACAAGCGGTTTAAATAAATGGGTGAATGGAGAAAGAAAATAGGGTTATGACCCTTTATTTTATATCTGGCAGATACATTTCTATAAACAGCAACTGCAGCAGCAGAGGCTTAAGAATAATATAGATGCTTTTGTATTTTATAATAATAATTTGAATTATTGTTATTATGACTACAACAACATGAAAAATAATAAACAAGAGCGTAAACTATAAATATATACAAATACAAAGGCAATTTAATGTTTAGATACATTTTTTATGCATATGAATAGTTTTTGTATCCATAAGAATAACAAGTGTTAATTTATAGCACGCGTTTTTTCTTCTTATTCTTTGTGTTTTTCTGTTGTTGTTTTGTTTCTTTTTTGTTTTTGTAGTATTTTTTTATCCACATTTTAAAGATTTACTAGGAAAGAAAGCGAGACATATTCTGATACTACCAGGAAAATAATATACCAGCACTTGAAAAGGGTGGATGAAATTGTTTTGGAAAAAGTAAAGAAGAAAGTTGTAGATTTTGTATTTAAAAAAATTTATCACAAGAAATTGTCACTGTATTATACACAACCGAATCACAGTGTGGGTGCAGTTTTTTTCCATTATTTTTTATTCTGTTTAATAAAAAATTGTGTACAATTGTTTGTGTCGCCCAGATGCAGGGACAGACAACTCAGACGTATGGAAGACGGACGGACGGACATAAAGAGTTCGGTTGGGTTCAAGCATTTAATTCAATTCAATTGAATTGTTATTTTATATTTTTTTCTAGAGATTTACACTGAACAAAAGATTAAAAAACGGGGGATTTCTTATATTCACTATCACAAAATAAAGTTAAAAATAAAAAAATATATTTTTTATTAAATGAAAAATGATAAAAAAACAATTGAAAATGTTATATTCGGCTATGCCGAATCCTCAATTCCCTTCACTACAAATGCATGTGAAGTAAATGCATTATGTTTCGTACATAAACATTCACACATACACTCACAAATATAATATACAAAAGTTTTTATCCAATTAAACACAGAAACACTAATAAAGTCAAAAATATATTTGGGTTTATAACTTTTTTCTACTTTGGAATGATAATGAAGTATATAAAACTTAATAATACAGCACAATTTCATTTTAATATATCGATTCATAATTGACAGTTTATGAGAGATCTTCATGTAAACTTTGAGGTTGCCTCCGATATCGGTCTATAAATATTAAAATACTGATCCGGTTTTGCTATTTTTAAATTGGTGACTTCTCGGGACTATAACAAATACTGAGGCCAGATTTTGTTGAGTTCTGTCAGTTATTGTGAATGTGAGCGTGGCAACAACCGACAGACAGACGGATAAACAGACATATGTATATAGCTAAATCGAATCAGATTTCAATTTGATGCAAAAATATATATAAATTACACACAGTATGACATAGTTAATATACCCTCTTCTTGGTGGTAAAGGGCTTGTGAATTATTATTATTATTATTGTGAATTATTATTTTTATTGACATTTTCCATTATTGTTGTTTTTGTTTACGGTGATTCTTTGTTGTTTTTAAAATTCTAATCACAGGTGTTTAGCTAAATTATAAAAATTATCTTTAAGATATAAATTTAAAATTATTGTATTTATTTTCATTTTTTGTTGTTTTGTTTTCCAAAAAAATCATATACAAATACTCTCTCACATAAAACACCGACACTCACACTTATACACACTAACACTCTCACATTTATAGTTAAAGAACCTTACAAAATCACATTTGCATTTTTTCCTTCACTTGCATTTAATTATTTATTATTATTTTCTTTTTCATTTTATCTTCACATTTTTTTGTTTTTATTTTAAATTTTATTTAAATTATTTAAATTTTCTCAAAATTTCCGTTATATTTTTTATTTATGCACAATTTATATAAACAATCAGTATAAATTTTTAATAATATTTTTGTTGTTTTCTTAAATAATTTGTGTATATTGTTGTGTATCTATTGGATTCGTAAAATATGAACTGAATAGTGAGTAAAATAATGTTCGTAACGATCATCATAATATCCTAAAAATACCAAAATACCAACACATTGTCAGACCGAGATACATTTTTTTGTATACAGAATACTCTCACTCTCTTTAAATCTCGCTCTTTAAATCTCTTTTATGCACTTGCTCACTTATACTTTAAAACCTTTCATATACTTATACTCACACACTTGCACTTTTTATCATGCTAAGCCCTCAATAAACATAACAACAAAGTAACATAAAAGTATCTATTTCATACACATAGATACTTTTGTTATTGTTTCATTAGCTCTTTAAAATTATACTCACTCTCTTATTCTGATTTCTTACTCTTTAAACACTTGAAAACTAAAAACAAAATATAAAAAATTCATTCATTCACAAAATCTCCAAGAAGAGAATTTAGTTTCTAAAAAAATCTAAAAAATACAATCTGTAATTTGCAAAAGAGGTTTTTTATCGTTCGTTCGTTTTTTTTTTTCGTTAGATTTTTTTTATTATGAAAATTTTATTTAAGAGAGTTAATGTTGTGGCTAATCGGGGAAGACGTAGAAAAATTATACACATAAATAAAAAAGACCATCAAAACGGAAACGGCCATCATCATTGTCGACATACTACAATATGTTGTTTATTTTGCCCATTTTTTCATCATAAAAAATCTCAACTCCTAAAAACTCGTAATTCTTTAAGTCTCAGAAGAAAAAAGCAAAAATTGTTTAACGTTCTGGTTAAAAAAAAGATATTTTGTTTATGGAAAAAACATCGCATTATATGTGTATGTGTTTGTGTGTTTACAAGGCGGCCACTCATATTTCTTTTGTTGTATGAGTGTGTACATTTAAAAAGGATTTACAGTATGATCTCGTTTAATTGGCACTTCACCTAAAACAGTTACAAAACAAAAAATACTGGTTTTATTTCATACTGACTGTTTAGTTAATGTTCATTTAGCAGTTTGTTTCTGAAGATCTGCTACCTGAGTTAGATTTTGTTTTAAAATTACTTAAAGTATGAGAGCATAACACGATAACCACAAAAATATTACCTTTTGATGTTAACGGCCTAATATGAGATTTTATAATTACATATTTTAAATACAACAATTATATCTTTTCTTAAGTATTGTTTAGTGAAAGATTTTTGAAGATTAAATCTTAAAATGAAATTCTACTCATAATTTAAAATAATAGAAAAAACTAAGGTTATAATTTACTAGACTTGTGATTCTTTAAAATCACAGTTCCCTGATGTAACCTTCTGGAAGTAAATTTTTATTTAATTTAACATTTTTTCAGTTACTTGTATAAAAGTCTGATCTGATTTTTTGGAACGAAGTACAAAAAACTGTATCTCAATTGTTCAAAATGTATACAAAAACAAGTAAAATCTTTAAGTAGGGTTTCTCTTATCCCGTTTTTTTTTTTGCTCTCGGGAATTAAAAAAATATTATTCAAGGGAATAAATAAATAAATCATATATTCTAAAAAAATAAATGTTATATTAGTTTCTAATAAAAAAAGTGCTTAAATTATGGTAAAAACAAGTAGAAATCTTGTTTTCGGGTTTCCTGAATCTTTTCGGATTTTATTAAAATTCTTTAAAAGGTAGAATCCCTAATTTAAAGCTGCTAAACGATTTTTTTAAAAACGATTAGATAAATTAACTTTGCAAATCGCAAAGTTTAACCTCCTACTCCGGGATGGGGCCTAATGTGGAAAATATAACCAAATATGGACTTATATACGTTTAAATAATAACATATGTTAAAGATATGTTAATACAACTATTTGATATTTAAGCTTAATTCGGTCCTTATATTGGGGTTTGTTTAAATAACCCCAAAGGATTTTTGGTTATATTCTTGTATTTAAAAAAATAAATGTATATGGAAGCTTTTAGAAAATCTTTCAAATTCTCGAATCTATTTTACTCACAGATTTCTATGAAATTTCCCGTTATATTCACTTAGGCCCAATATATATAGGACTCTACACCACATTTATGGTTATAAAAAGTAGCTACCAAAAATTTTTAAACGATCCTCGTATAAATTGATTTTTTGAATTACGTTAAAGAGTTTCCTACATTATTATGTTACTAACATTTATAAGAAATTTAAAATTTAAAGAATTTTAAAGGGATTTTTTTCTGATGGGTAACACTAAAGCGACCTTAGCAAAATTTCGAACAACAATTTTTGCACACAATACAAATACTAATGTGAAGTTTTTAAATTTTAAAGAGATTTTCGAAAATTGCGGTTGTATAGGAGCTTCGAGAAATAATGGAACTATTATACTTATTTTTAACATTATAAGACTTATTTGTGACAAAATTTCCTTAAATAGACAAAATAATAACACCTGTTAAATTCCATCAAGGTATCTTTAAAACTATAACCTGCATTTTATTCAGAATGTCTACATGAAAAACCAGCCAGACGAATGGAAGGACATTGTTAATTCGTCTCAGAAAGAGATTCTGAGTCGTTTCTGTCTGTTACAAAGATCTGCGTAAAAACATAATTCTTATGGTGCTGAAGAATATAATTATCTGCCGATCTTGATTTTTGATAAAAAACATTATACGTTTAAAAATTCGTTTAATTTTTTGCGTAAAAACCGTTATTTGAACCATTAACAATGATTTTAGTACATTCATTTTCCACTGAAGGAAAGTCTCTTTGGCAAGCAATATTTAGTTTAACATATTCCTCTGAATCTGAAATAAGTTACAGTCACTTGATCGTAACTATTTATTAGATTTATCAAAAATTATCAGTCTAAGATCTTTTAAAGAGGTTGTAAGATATAATCTATCTCCAATTATATTGATAATTCACGGTAATTCGAATGGTATCGATTATATATAATGTTTTTTAAGATATTTTTATATATAGTCGACACCTTAGTATATCCGAAACTTGACTGTTTTTATTAGCCAGATAATAACTGAAAATGATTCTTAAGCAATTCTGATGTTTATGTTTATGTAAAGCTGGATTCCTAGCAGAATTCATAAAGATAACGATCAGGATCCAGAACTTTATTAAATCTATTGTTATAATAAAGTTTAATCTAAAGTATAACATAATTGTAATATAATATCCACTTCCAATCCACTTCAATGACTGATGAACTAGACCAAACAGATCGCCAGACAAAGCAAAATCGAGTCAGATTTTTATATGATGCAAGAAGATAAATACAGTGTAGGGTTTTAGATGATTTGTTCTTGGAGTTAAACATGGAATAACAAAGTAAATATACACTCATCTATACTTATAGATATGTTGAATATATATAAATCGTCTTTAAAAATCTCATTAGTTTTAACTCATGTTCCAGTTAAGGGTTTAAATAATGATTCTATTAAGTAATTTTGGTTAATTCCATTATTGATTTTATTTTGCGAACAGGTTCGCTTATAATCTTGTCGAAACCTTTATTATTTATTGACCTAGACTATTTGAAAAATACTACTTATGTCTCAAAATTTGTTACCACAAAATTTGGGTATCGCAAAATCGCCGTTTAGTGTGGTGAATCTTATATTACAAGACATAATCGAAAACAAATATTCTAATATAAATATTTTTCTCTAGATGGAACACAATCCCCCGCAAAACTTTCTAGATTATTTTACGATGATCGTGAAAGTATTAACATGAAAAATTAATGGTATGAAATTTACAATTTCTGAGGGTTCTGATTATACCATCATTATATTATTTATCAGTTAGATTTTTAAATACGGAATTCCCCAGTTCTTTTAATAATGAACTCAATAATTTTCGGTTTTTTATTTTGCCAAAATTTTATTTATAATTCAAATTGACAAGATTTCATCAAGATTAATTGCTGAACACAATAAAATGTGTGTTAACATTTATTTTTATTATTAATTCTAAAAAGACATTTTCAATAAAAATTGAAAAAAAAATAATAATAATAATAAATAAAAAGAAAATTAAGGAGTGTAATCGAAAAATTCCAAACACATGATTTTCATTGTTTGATTCCTTATTTGATCAAGTTACTTTTGTAAAATGTGTCAGTTATAATGTTCAATGTAAAACCAGACCGGGAGAACTTGTCCGTTGATAGAAAACCTGCTTCAGGTAGTTGGAATGGTTCACATGATATTTCTGAATCCAAAAATATAGGAGAGCAGCACGGTAAGATCAGTGCTCAGAATATTTGGTAGGAAAAGTTAAACCTAATGTGGATTAAAAGGCGTGCACAGCTTTAAATGTTTCTGAGAGGAACGCTGCTTTGTATTTAGAAACCGAAAACAGAGCACGGAAATTAAAGTCAAGTTTCCTAAAAAATATTATTGTTCTGCGAGATTTTTCCCAACTTCCTGGCCAAAAATTTTATCTTGCCGATGCTCGAGGGAATTTTGAAGAAAAGTTTGGAACACAAAAGCAGTACAAATTTCCAAAAATTTATTGGCATGACAAGTTATATGCAGTTGCGTCATAAAAAGCAGTCAAAAAATATAGAATTATACATCAAGGAGTATTTAAGAAAAAAAGACTCTGTAATGAGTCCACTTATTATTGGCCTGATTTAGCATCCCGTCTGTTCTATAAGTAACTCCTTGAGTGGTACAAGAAGCAAGAGTATTTGTAGCAAGAGAGACAAATCCTCTAAACTTTCCGGAGCTAAGGACAGTGGAGAGATATTGGTTCTTGTTAAATGAGAATTAAAGGGTACAAAAGAGATGTCCAAAAGTAGACTTTTATCGAAGAGTTTTTCGGAAGGGTTTCCAAAAAAGGTCAATATTCTTTTTTTATAAATTGTAATAATTTAAAATTGAAAGTTTAGTGGTTTCATTTTTATAGCATATATGTGTGTTAAGAACTTTTCCATCTCTCACCCCTTACTTCAAGCCAGACAAATGAATATTTATATGGATAATTAAAAATAATTCAAGCCTTTTTTAAGGTGGATTTTTGATGAGACTTAAAAAAGTGTCTTGGCGCCATTATGAACAGAAATCTAATAATAATTATTATTTAACACCACAAAAATTAAAATCCAAAAATACAACTTCATGAATAAAACAATTAAGGAATAAACAAAAAAAGCCGAAAATAAAAAACATTTCAAAAATGGTTAAATTTTAAAGATACAAATGGACTGACTGAACGAACGAACGGATTGAACAAAAAAAACAGAAGTAAAGAAATATTGTTATTATTATTGACAACATAATTATTTTAATATTCTGTATCTTTTAGTTCACTTCACTTCAATTCAATTCACTTCACCTTGTTTTTATGTTCAAGTTATAACACAACATCTTATTGTTATTTATTTATCTTTTTTTGTTGTTCATTTTATCTGACTAGATGTTTTGGAGTCAATTGATTTTGAAACTACAAAAGATCACAAGAATAGCAACTTGTATTTAGTTTAGTTTTATTTTTGTACAAAAAAAATATAAATGAAATTGTATGTGATCTTAATATTAATAATTTAACAGATAAACTTCAATCCATAAGATTCATTCATATCTTCATTCATTCAGTATCTTTGTCTCTCATTCATTTATCTGTTATATGAAAATGAAATATAAATAAGTATTTTGACTTCTTCACGCTTATAATGCATTTTACTCACGCATCATCGTTTTGTTTTCTTATTACAATAACAAATTGACTGTTGTTGTTTTAACTGATTCAGAATATTATATATTTATGTAGATATATTCCTTTTCAGACAAAAAAGATCTTTCACAATTTTACACTTATGAAAAACATGATAAAAAAAGAGCAGGCGAAGAAAAAAATATGAATAAATATGGAACACAGTGGTTTTCTGATCTTTTGATCAAACATTACAATAGAAATAAGGTAAAGCTATCTGAATCGGCGAAAAGTTTGGGTTTAAATTTGTAAATCAACAAAAATTTCTTACCGACTTTGAGACAAAGATATCAAGAAGTTAATTTATTTGAAATTCCAATTCCAAATTTAGATAAGTTTTAAAACAGATATAGTTCGCCATTGAGTGGCAAGAGAGCCATTAACCTTGATTGATATTCATACGCAACAAATGAATAACTAATGATTTAACAAGTATTAATATATTCGAAGTATATAGTCTATATATACTATTTCAGGTATCCTCAGAAAGGATTGCGTGCTTTGCTTGGACAACTGCCTTATTGTGGTCTGTGCAAACAAGACTTCATACACATTTTTTATTTCTAATTTTTAAATAATAAATAATTTTTCTCAACCAGCTCACCATTGGCCAATACTTTATATATTATTAGAAAGCAAATGAGCATAAGCATATTTGAAATTGTGTACATCAATTGAAATTTGGATTGATGATACTACAAAATTCTATATAATCTTTTATTATTTCTAACCTTATTAAAACTGGTTTATAATTATCGAGTGAAGTTAGGGATTTATAACAGATCGTTTCATTGATTTTTATCTTATTAAAATAAACACTAAGTGATTTAACTAAAAATAGAGTCATTTTCCTTTTACAAGAGAATAAACGAAAATTTTAATGTTCGAACCAAATTCAGAAACGAAGTACAGAACATAATTTGTGAACTTAAATTTATCCATTCAAGTTTAACCCAAGATTTCCAAATAACCAAAAAAATGCCTTTAATTTATAAAGGTCCACAATTTTCGACTAAAGTTAAGAATATATACTAAATAATTTCTGAAATTTTTTGAATTTTCCTGATAAATGCTACAACTCAAATTATATTTCCATAATAAAAGAATGACCGTTCTTATTGTTAAATTGCTAACCCGCATTAAAATACTCTGATTAAAATGTATCGGCATAGCATCAAAAATTTTGGCCTTACGGGGTCTTAAAACTTTATAAATTTCAATAATTTATAAATTTTCATTAAGTTTAACATTGAAAAAATATATTATTAAATATTAAATTTGGTCCATTTTAGTTAATATTATATCTACTTTTCTTCAGAATCAATAAAATCCCTAAGGTACGGAAGAGAGAGATCTCACCGAAACTTGACTGCTTTTATTAGCTAAATAATAACTGAAAGTGATTCTTAAGCAATTCGGATGTTTATGTTTATGTTTATGTAAAGCAGGATTCCGAGCTGAATTTACAAAGATAACGATCAGAATCCAAAACTTTATTAAATCTATTGTTATAATAAAGTATAATCTAAAGTATAATATAATTGTAATATAAAGTATATAGAGTTTTTTGATTAAGGAACTATTGAGAATGTAAAATTTTGATATTTTTCAACCAAAATACAATAATCCGAAAACAGGAATCCCAATATTATTAAATCTATTGAGGTAGTTACGGAACGATCGTTTTTTTAGGCACCGAAAACATTGGTAAGGCTGAAGCATTAGCCTTACAAGATATTTTTACGTTTAATCGGTTGTACGAAATCTTATTTTAAATTAAAAATTTATTGTAACAAGATTTGTAGATTTGCGCAGGGTTTATGGTTTAGTAAAAGATCGATATTTTTGATATTTTTTAGCAAGGAAAGGTGATCATTCACATGCAGATATTTAAACAATTTGTTTATATTTTTGAAAATAAATCTAATAAAATATTAATATGAAACATTTTACCATTTATTAATTTATTTATTAAAGTGAATCTAAATGTTATTTTAATTTTTTATTTTCAGTCGCAGTTTCCTAATTCTTAATTCTAAACCCACTGTGCTATAAATAAATATATGTATATTTTTTTGTTTCAAACCTTTTTAACAAACAAACACCTAAGATTGAATTGAACTTTAACAACAACATAAGATTCTTTCTATATATATGTTGCATGTTGTTCAATTATACTGGAGTTTAACGATAATGATAAATAATGCCACGGTATATTAACTTTTTTCTATATATGTATGTGTTTCTTTATCTTAATGTTAGAACTAGTATTTGTGGTCATTTATGGAATCACAAACCAAACAAAAATCGAAAAAAAATAACAACAGAAAATATACACGTAACATCAATTCATTGATTCATACATACATTCATTCATTCATTAAAGATTTAATTTGAGTTATACAAATGGATGGAATGGATGATGTTGTTTTCATTCATAAAAATCTAACCATGTTTTCTTGGATCTATTCTGTCTATTTATATATACGAAATTCCAGTACAAATTATTTTTGTAATTCTTTTTTTGAAACTCATTCGTAGTTTGTTTTTTTTCAACTTCATAGACGTTGATTTGATTAAATGGATTTAAGAAAGGGGTTTGGGTAAAGACAAGATTGACCGTTTTATATTTGACTATAAAAATATATATATCTCAGGTTGTTATCATCGCCATCATCAACATCATTATTATCTTCTTCATTGTCTTCTTTGTGTTTGTTGTTGGTCTATGAAGGAATTTTTTTGTTTGTACAAGAAACAACTTAAAACAAAAGAAGATACAATAAAATTCCCTCACAAATTAGGTTTTTTTCCTAAAAAAAAAATTCTTCGAGATTTTTAAGAACGAGTATAAACGGAAGCTACGGAAGCAGCAGCAACAACCACAATATAGTTACACATACACGGTATATATTGGACATAAAATATCGGGTTGGATGCGAATGAATGAATGAGTGGATATCGTCGTCATCAGCAGCTTCATCAAAACAACATCGACAATAACATACGTTCGGTAACATAAGTGCTTGAATTTTATGTATAAAGTTTTTTTCTTGTATTTCATACATGTTTTTTTACTACTACACTTACGTGTTTTATGTGTGTGTTTATAACGAATTATCGTGTAAAGGCAACATGAGAAATTCATTCATAAATTTTTTCCATACTATTTTTTGTGTTTTTTTTTGTATCTTTTAGTTTGCCATTCAACACGATCACTTTACTTTTTTCAGCTACAAATTAATAAACAACAAAAAAAAATACAACTTTGCCGATACTTTTTTTCTGTTTCTCTTTTAGCTTTAGCTATATAGTGGTGCTTTAACAACAATAACAATTTATATCTAGATACAAATTTTCTTAAGGAGGGGGAACAGGGAGCTATTGTGATACTCACTGTAGTATGGCATGGAGTGGTGTGGTGTGGTGTGTCAATTTTGTATAAGTGTGTAGTTGTAGTTGGTACGTATTATACAGTTGTTTCCATATTTTATTCAGTTTATTTGAACGTAGTCGTATGAAATCTGAGTATAGCGTGTGTTTTACAAGTTGTTTCCATGTTCGAGTAGATACGATTTCATATATATATATGTACATATATATAGGGATATATTGTATACTGGATGTATAATATTATCAAGGTACAAATTAGTCATCATATTTCAATGTGTTGCTTATTTTCAGTTTATTTAGTTTCTTTTCTTTATGGTTAAAAAAATAATGTTAGACTTACAGCCGACATCGGCTGATTATATGACAAGAATAATTCTTTTATTTTATTTTTATTAAATTTTATTAAATGCATAAATTTTAATATTTTTTCTTCCATAATATTCCTGACCTCGCAATATTTATTTAATGTGGAAAAATTCACCTTGTAAAAATTCAGAATCTTTGATTTTTAGTTTTCTATTCTAAAGTGAAGTTTTACATTTGAAAGAACTCTTTAAAGACTATTAAGCTATATTGTTTCATTCCTCCAAATAATTTCTCTTATTTGTAAATATGGGATAAATCTAGAATCTTTACCTTAATTATTTAAAATAAAGTCTTGATTCTAGGAATTATTTATATATTGGTAATACGAACTATAAAAATTTTAATATGGTTTCACTCTCCAAATCATTTACCTTCTAACTGAATGATTTTGGATTAGCGCAGTTAGTGGCAGCTGTACGCAATTTCAGATATAAAATATGTTTAAATCTCTGATATATAACCTGTTTTTGTAAAGTTCTAAAGTAAAAACTTATATATTTAGTCCTTTAGGTAACACAAATCTAACATTACATTTAGTTTATCATTTTAAGCCATATCAAGATCTCAGTCCTTCCGTCCATAAATCTGATGCTTACGATCTCATATACAAAATG
This sequence comes from Cochliomyia hominivorax, assembly GCA_004302925.2. Classification (NCBI taxonomy): domain Eukaryota; kingdom Metazoa; phylum Arthropoda; class Insecta; order Diptera; family Calliphoridae; genus Cochliomyia; species Cochliomyia hominivorax. The sequence goes on from PYHX02000467.1 coordinate 58,556,535, forward strand.
ATATAAAAATTTAAAAAGCTTTAAGCAGATGTATCCGCCAAATCACAGTAGTATTTGACAGACAGAGATCTCGGCTATTGGAAGAGTTGGTAGGTGGCTTAGGTGCTAACATATAGGTATTCGACGGTCCAATTTAGATCTCTTTCGGGTATATTTTAAACATATAAATTCATTCAGACATTCCAAAATTGAGGTAATCTGGATAAGATAATATTGTTGGGATTGAATTGAATAAAATGGGTTCAATTTTTACTTACGAGTTGACGAAAAAATTTTGTCTAATATTTTGTCACAGTTTCAAATTTTGCACAAGAAAGCTGATCAACATCGATTCAAATATGCTCTTCATTGCAATCATAATCGATCAAATTTTATTCTGCGCCTCTTGAGGATGAATATTCGTACTCTAATCTCAGTGATTGCCGCTGATTGGGTGCCAGAAGATAAATTCTTCTTTTTAATGACTTCTGCCGAAGGTTTGTTGTAATTTCTAAAATTTCTAAATGATAATACAATTTTTGTCTTATAACAATAACATTGTTGAAATTAACTCTTTGCTTACAATAACACCATGATCAGTCAAACATCTCTTTACATATTGTGATTACTTCTGTATAACAATTTTCAAAAAAAAAATTAATTAAAATACAAGTAAGTGCCCAATAGTCGGTGATTTTTGGAACTGAGTATTATAGAAAATTATGTATCGCTCCTCGTTAAATTTTATATAAAATATTTTGGTTGTACAAATCTTAAATATAAGAAATATTAACGCAATAGTGATGCCCTTTAAAATTTATACATTTTAAAGTGCATTCTGGAAGTGGGTCTGTTTGGGAGCGCTTTAAAACCATTGCTTTGTTTCAAATTTAATGAATTTAAATCTTCCATTTCGGGAACTACCTTAAATATTCTGCCTTTGGTTTCTTTGGTTCCATCAAACCAGCTGCCAAACCATCAAATAGTAGAGTTGCGAAAAATATCACAGTACTCAGCGAGCATGTGACTTTAGATTTGCAACCATAAAGGTTTCGAATGCTATTTGATGGACTTTGTAAATGAAAAAAGATAAGAAAATTGATTTGTTAAATTGAACAGAGATATACCATCCACATTAAAGAGATATTTTCTACAGTGAAATGATTATGACTAGAATAGTTTTTGTATGAGTCATAGTAAACTTCAATTACAAAAGTTTTAGATTTTAATTAAAACAATTAATTATTATTTTTTTAATTTATTCCAAAATTAAATTTGTTTTAAAAGTAATAAATTTATCTACATCTTGAAATACGATCACATCGTATTAATCAATTGTTGTCTTTTTTTCTTTGTTATTGTAATAATTTAAAATAAATTTAATTTGCATATTCTAATCGATATTAACTTAATATTGCCAATAATTAATATAAACATTAACAACTTTGTTTTCATATGTATGTGTATGAATATGTAAATAAATATTTATTCTAACCACAAACAATTCTACACACCATGACTTTAAATCACTGTGGCAGACGACTGTCTATAATGATCAATAATAATGATACTTAAACATATAATTTTCAATTCTTTATTATTATTTTTTTTTAATTTTTTCAATATTTTCATATAAAAATTTACAAAGTTACTTCCACATGAGAGTTTTACAAATACAAGTAAGTAATCATAGAGAGAGAAAAAAGTTAATTTATTGATGGGGCATATAATAATGACCGGAAGTTATCTTTTTTTATTATTTTCGAAAAAAAATCAATTTTTTTCTATCAACTTCTTCATTATCAATGAAAAAAAGCTAAAAGAAAAATCAAATAAAAACAGTTAACTTGTTTTGTTAACAACTATTTACACATATATTTTCATATTCACATGATATACATGTACATGATATATATGTGTGAGTGCATGTTTGCATGTAAGTAATTTATAAAATTGTTTATTAAACTTTTATTATTTAATTATTTTGCAAAAATATAATAACAAACAATTGAAAAAGTTTTGAGCTTCTTTTTTTCAAAAACAAATGGAAGAAATAAGTTTTTGTCATTTTTGCAAATTAATCATTAAATACTTAAATGAACAGAAATTATGAATGAAAATTATCAATTATTATTATTATTATTTTTTGGTCGTTTGGAAGGAGAGATAGTGAAAATTTAAAGTTATCAACACTTAAGTTTGGCGAGAATAAAAAGTAATAATTAATGGTAACAAAAATCGTTAAAACCAAAATAAAGTGCTTTTTATCTTATCTCTTTGTTTTGCCTTCAAAACAAATGTGAAGGAGGTGTGTAAAATTCAAAGAACCTTTAGTACAAAAAAATGAGATATGGGCAAAAAATTCTCCAAATATTCTTGAAAAATGGCAACAAATGGTTTATAAGGTTATATAAATTTTGAACTTAAGGGTGCATAAATAAAATAAATCACACAATACCTCCAAATCGATTATTTTGGGCAATAATTCAATAACTTTTGAACCGTTAAAGATATCTTAATGAAATTTCATTTCGTAATTTTGGCTTCATTTGTATTTGGAGCACAGACTTCTATCTAGACAAGGACGTAGTCGGTGATCTTCCAAATTTAACCACTTCGTCAAAAACTCTTTGATAAATTTTTTGGTCCGAACTTTATAATTTTTTTGAATTGTTTTATAAATAAATGTTAAAGGTAATTTGTGTAAAATAAAATTGGATGAATTCGGGGTAAAGATTTGCCCTCAATTCTTATTTAAAATAAGTAGATTTAAAAAAAATTAATTCCTTTGTCAAGTTCTCAAATGTCTAAAACGGCCCTTATAATGACCGGAAGATTATTTCAGTTAAGAAAGTCAAAAGTAATTTAAAAATGTTGAGATTTTGGGTATTTCCGCATGGACAAGTGGGAATCTTTCTTGATTTGATGAACAAGTTTATATACATTGGATTGAATTTTATTATAAATGTGTAAAGAAGTATCCTGGTTTCCTTTAGTCAATTACTATTTTCCATATACTTTTTTCTTGCGATCACCATAACATTTTTAATTTGATAACAGTAATATTATTGCAGCAACAAAGTTGTTGCCAAAAAATAAATTTAGCAACTGATAAAGTAGTCTTGAGAAAAATATATTTGGAATGAGACTTTCCCTTGCAGAATTTTTTGATGCATCAGCTTTAAACTTTAAATCATATAGATCTGACCCTGATATGTCTCCTTAATTCAGTCTCAAAAGCTAAACTCGTTTACATTTCTTGTATATTTATGAGAAATTTAATTGTTATAAGATTAAATGTTCGTAAATTAATTCGAATCAAAAATTCGATTAAGAGAAAAAATTCTACATGTTACTTAAGTTCTGAAGAAAATAAAAGTGATCGAGATAGGACCATTAACCACGACTCGCTGTGATGGACGGGAAAATTAAACATCATTAATTTGAATTAATTTAAGTGCTACGCTTACTGACTATTTAAAGACTTCTACGGGGCTTGAAATTCTTGGAGAAAAGACCCTCATTCAACGATAGATATATGTGGAAGAGATATGAACCTCTGCCTCGGCCTATTAAATTTCTATTGTGCTCTTTCAACACCCATACAGTGTGGCGTCGACATTGAGGATAACAACCTTCTAACTTTCATCGACGACTTAAATCTGGTAGCATGGGAACCAGTAGTCCATAATATGGCAGGTCTTACTCATTATCTAGTTTAAAAAGCTGCTTATTATTAACATATTTGTTTACCCATACATTAACAGAATTATTATTTTTATTTTCGTTTAAATAAATTTATATGGTCCATTTGCTGCAAGATCGTCTTAACATTAGAAGTGAACAATTACAGGTGCACTTCGGTTGATGTATAGTTTAAATTAGAATATTTCTATAAGCGTGTTTTTCAGTTAGCATTATTTTTGAGTTATTACTATCTTTCAGTAAAAGAGCGATATGCGCATTTGCTTTTAATTTATTTACAAACTCAAAAATATACAATAAAGTTTGTGAAAAAAAATAACCAAATTTCTTAGAATTTCATTTCGCAAATAAATAATTCCGATGATACAATTTAATTGTGGTAAATTAACTGAACTGGAACGTGTAGATTAAATAATGAAGAGTAATGCAAATGACAATTTAACTAAAATTTATTGTTTTGAATTTTCGACGAATTTCATAAAATAAAGTTAAAGCTGTATTCCACAGATCGGTAAAAGCACAGAAATCCAGTTAGACGTTCCGAAGCCGGAATATCAAATACCTCGATAAAAATATAAGAGCATTTCATTTATGTGTTGCAAATTATGTTCTTTAATCTTTAACACAATATTACATGACTTTTAAAAAATACCCATAAATCACTTAAAAAAGAGACTATAATTCATCATTTGTTTCCTCTGATTTACATTAAAATATTGTCGGTAATCAATATTTTACATAATAAAACACATATTGACACCTAATCAGACACGATGGCATTTTCAAGTTAAATTTTATAGAAAATTCTAAGAAATTTAAAATTTTTGTACTTGAAAACTTATTTTCTACACTCAAAGAAAAATAAATAAAAATTAACACTTTAGCAATAAAAAAAGTACAAAATAAGCTTTTATAAAATAAAATTCTACGAATTGAAAAAAAAAACGTATTTTATTTTTATTTTAATTTCCATTGAAATACATATCAATACAACCTGTGTAAAACTACACACAACTATATTTAAAATATATATACTTATTTATATCTATAATGTTCAATAAAATAAAAATAAATAAATCATTATGAAAAGGAATAAAAAAACACAACAAAAACAACAACAAGACAATTGAGAATCGGCAGAGTCAATTTTTAGATACCCTCCACTAATTAACTCAAAAGATAAAATTAAATGGAGGTATTGATTTTTTCAAAACTTTAACGAAATCTTTTACTTATTCGGAATGGGGTTTATCTCTTTATCTGAATAATTATATAATACGAATCTTCTAAATTGCACCGAAAATATGTCACATTCTTTATTCAAACTCTATTAGAAATACAATTCGGAGAGTCGAAATGAAAATACGTGATCAATGCTTGTAAAAAACTTTCGGAAAATTGGGTCTGAAACTGTTATTTGTACAGCTCGGTAGTCAAAGCAATTTGTACGAATGAGTCCATTATTTGATCAATTGTAATCGAAAATCAAAGATTAGCTTGTTTACACAAACGTGACATGATGTTTTAATGTTCAATCTTATTCCTACATACTTCTGGGAAAATAATGGGAACTCTCAGTCCCGATGGTTATGGAACTACATTGAATAATTTTAGCATGCAGACAAAACATTAAGAGATGTTATTAAATGTATATAACAATGTCATCAAGGATTGAATGGTTGCAAAACCTGTAATAGTTCTAAGATTGAAAATGGAAAAGTACCAGACCACATTTAAGTCTGGCACAGCAAAACGCATGTATCAGGAGGAAATATATGCTTTAATGGTAACAACGTTGAAGGAAGGAATATCGCTTACAAGTTTCTAAGTATAATCTTTATGCGGTTTATTGTTGTAATAACATCTTAATTCGAATGTTATGAGATTCAAATCACCTTCATGTTCGGAAAATAAAAACGATCAATAAAGAATTCAGTTTTTAAGAGCAAATGCTAACAAATCAAAATAGATAATACTGGGCGGTAAATATTGCGCCCAGATTTTTTTCAAATCGTGTTATTCGATGTGTGAATTGCAAATATAAACAAACAATAATACGAAACATAAAATGCTTGTTTATTGCAATCGCATGAGCAAACTCATCTCTGAAGTTTTTGATGTTATTCAAGGACTTTTACTGAACCGATACTGCCGATCTAAATACTAAACAATGAAGCGAATTTCGTTGAAACTCTGTTATTGATTTCGATGCGTAAATCGAAAACAAGTTTATGAGAAACTTTAAAATTATCTACTGGTCCAAATTTCATTGAAATCATAGTTTCCGACGTGAGAAACGAAAATACAGACAAACAGAAGTACGAAATATAATGAATTTTCAAAATGGAAATTGTTTTTTTTGGTTATTTTATATTTTGTATTAGACCAAATTGCCGGTTTGAAAACCTGAAGTATAAAATTTAAAAAACTTTCAAAATCGGTTGAGGTTAATAAAAACGTTTAGTAAGTAAAAAGGGTAAAAATAGGTTAAATAAAGATCATAATTTGGTGACCACAATAAAACTAGGACTTATCGAAAAATGTTGCAGTTAATATGCTTCTCAGAAAACAGTTTATCTCTCTGTGCAGTTTTTGAATGTAAAAATCGAATTTAATGTTAAAGTGTATTTTTTCATATAACGATATATAATTTTATTCCGAAATAGCAAATAGAGTCACATGAAAAGTGGCAATCAAAAAATAGATTAAATTCAGATTGGCTTTATTTATTTCAATATTGAACTATGCAATCAGATTTTTTGGAATATAAAATACAGATGGAAATAGCAACATAAACATTCAATTCCTTCTTTGTGTTACATACGAAATGACAAACTTATTATATCCCCATTCACCTCTAGTGATGGTGGAGTATAAAAAACGGTGTGTTGAAATTAAAAATTTTACACATAAAAAATTGACAAGCAGGAGAAGGAGGCAACAGAATAAAGAAGATGTAGAGTAGAAGCTGTAAAAGATACACAATCACATTTATTGGATTTGACATTTCAATGTGAATTAAATTTTATGCAAAACAACCGAATAAAATAAAACTACATAGAAATAAATACATATAAATTCAATACAATATTCCAAATGCAACAGCAGGTTGCAATAGGGGCAAAATATCAACCAGATAAAAACGAGCAAACATAACGAAGGGGAGTTTTTACCCGACAAAGTGGGTAAATTGTATAAATGTAAATAATAAAAAAATTTACAGCTGAAAAAGCAACAGACTTAAATAAATAAAATAAAAAAAGAAATCAAATTTTTTTTATAAAAAAATTCAACACAAAAGTCACCATAAGAAAAACGCAACGAAATGTTTATTTTTGAATCAAACCAATTTGAGAGCCAAAAAAAAGGTAAATTGTACAAAATAATTTCCCTCTAAATGGTACCATTCATCTGATTGTAGTTGTGGTACATTTGTTTATTGGTCGAGACAAATAAAACAAAACGAATTTTGTTACTTTAAAACAAATAATTTTTGATTGTTATAAATGTATTTTATACGTGTATTTTATTATTTTATATGTATGTATGTATGTATGTATGTATGTATGTATGTATGTATGTATGTATGTATGTTAATATGTATGTGCAATATTTATATGAGTTTGATTATACGTATGTTTGTATGTTTTTCTTACACCGGAAATATAAAATTACACACTCAACACTTAAAATGTGTTTGTATGTTTATGAACCTCTAACAACAACAACAACACATCAGCTGTAAAGTTTTATTCTGTTTTTTTATATTTTATTTATATTTTTTTGAGAATTTGATAAAAAAATTCAGCAACATAATGATAAATATACATAAAATACAGTGGTTTCCTAAAAATAAGATTTTGTTATTTAAAATAAATTTTAGGTTAATTCGAATGCTATGAGATCCAGATCACACATTCGGTAAATGGAGTATCAATTAATAATTGAAGAACCAGGTTCATATGCGAACATATATTATGAATGTGTGTAAATCATTTGATCAATGAAAAATATATATTATTTCAACTCGAAACTTCTCGCAGCCTATAAGTCACCTTAATTTTTGTACCCTTCACCTCCACAAGTGGTGAAGAAGGAAGGAATCATCTAAGACCCTATAATGTATATATATTTTTGCATCACATCAAAATCTGAGACGATTTATCTAAGTACATACGTTTGTCGTCTGTATGTCTGTTGCTGGCACGCTCACATCCGCAAATTGCCAGAGCTCAATGAAATTTAGTCATGGTATTTACTATATAATGCTGAGAAGTTTCCTATTTAAAAACAGGAAAATTGGTTCAGTACCTTAAGAGATATAGACCGATATCTGGACTTCAAAACTTATCAATTATAAATCAACAAATTAACTAAAATAAATTACCATAATATCATTAAATATGTACTTCATTACTATTTCCAAAATAATTAAAATCGTTTCAGTAGAAAAATGTTATATATATTATATGCTTTTGTGAATTTGTATGTACATATAATGTACATGTACGAAACATAATTTATATAATTCTCAGGCATTTGTGGTGGAGGACATCGAAGAATCTGCATAGCATTTTTACTTGTCCTGACTAGAATGGTTCCAAAATATAAGAGTATTTTAGGTAACGAATAGGCACACGAATGTATTTTGAGGTTTCAATATTAAAAAGTTAGTTAGACTATAGATCTATAACTTCCATTCTGAAGTAATATGTCTTTAGTACTTAGCATTTTGCCATGGAGAACTATAATTAATAAAACTTAAGTCACAGATTTCGAATAATTAAGAAGGAGTGTTATCGTGGCAAATACTTTTTTTAATTTAACTTGAATTATACGCTAATTCAGATATCGGTCTAATAACCTAACTTCGATGCAATATTTCTTATTTGATATTGACTTTATAATTTTTTAATTCAGAACTTCGGATTCATTAATCTCAAAACTCCAAGTCATCTATGAGAATATTTCCGTATATCTTGAATACTATTTTAATTTATATAAATAAAATTTCAACGTATATTTTTTATAAATTTTTAAAAGTGGACGAATCCGTTATTTATTAGATATTTTACTTTTTTATTGTTAAGGGAATTCCCAGATATTCGAACAAATATTGTAATAAATTATTTTCAAATATTTACCTACACTGTATTACAAAAATTATGAATCAAAACTTTTTACCCTTCACCATCACAAGGGTATACTATGTTTGACATTTTGTATGACCTTATAGTGCACATACCTTCTAGTATCAAAACCATTTCTGAATCGTTTTAGCTATGCCCATCTGTCCTTATTGATATTGTCCGAGAAGATTCTTATTCAAATCGTTTCTGCATATCCGAATATAGATGTCCTACTTGTTTTCATCACTTTTAAAAATTTCCGCTGATGTATTCGGAATATAACATTTTATATATATTACTTTGTAATGATTCACTCATCCATTAATAACTGTATAGACAAAACTAAATTATAGGTATCGGAAGAATCACTTCAGATAATTTAATTATCAGATATTAAATAATTTTATAGTTCCACAATGATTTGCAAAAATTATAATAACAACAATAATATTTACTTTAACTTAACGGAATGCAATTTTCTTTGAAATTGCTAAGTTACTTGTTCCCCTTTTAGGAAAGGGTCTATGGTCTACGCACATGTGATGATGAAGTGTAATATTGTGATATACAAATTTTAGACAACTTTAAGTTTTTAATTAAAATATTTTTAAATAATAATTTCATTGATCCTTTTTTTAAAAAGAATGATACATATATTGGTCTATAACTTTTCGTCAGATTAACCGTTCAAGCACTTGGTTTAGACATGAGCGTGTCAACAACAAACAAATAAATGGATACTTTTAAAATGGTATCTTAGATATCAGTCTATAAATATTTATCAGTTGAATCGATTTTACCGTTTTTAGAAACGAAACTGTTCATCAGGATAATAGAAAAATATCAGAATAATTTTCATTGAGATCAGACAATTAATTTAGACATGACCGTTTTAACTACAAACTAACGGATGGATAATTTTTTAAGTTAATGTGTCTCAGATATCGCTCTATAACCTTTTATAAGGTGAAGCGATTTACTGGTTTAAAAACATTTTGCAGCACAATAGTAAACTAAACAGACACATATCTTTAAGTTCAGATAATTAGTTTGGATATCAGTAGCAGACTAAGGGATGGACAAAATATTCAGAAAGGTGTTAGATATCGGTCTATAACTTTTTTAAATCGATTTTGTTGGTTTTAAATTGGAGATTTCCAAGATAACTGAGCTCAAACAAAGAGTCTTGATATGAGGACAGACAAAAAAATCGAAAAAAAAAAATTTAACAGATTCGGGACAGAATGACAATGTTAATATACTCCGAAGTAATTGTAATGGAAAATTTGTATATTTTTTTGTATAAAACTTTTTGTCACAGTCCCACTGCAAAATAAAACGTCATACATCAATATATATTTAATGCAGTATATTATGCTACATCTTGCACTTCATACTTGTTGCTTGTAATTTCAATTATTAAATTGCATATGCATTTTTAAAAATCAACAGACACACACACACAAATACAATAAATTCATGCAACATTTACATTTCCAAGTTGAATTGACTTTTTACTCAATATTGAGTAAAAACATAAATAAATGTAAATAATTGTTGCTGGATTGTTGTGGCACACGGTTACACTTGCTAAAGTCATTGAAATATATTTTTTTAAAATATAAAGTTGTAAATAAACACACACATTTAAACACATACATACATGTATATTGTAAAAGGGGGAGCATTTACACATATATATGTGAGTGTGTGTATTTTTTCCTTTCTATATTCAACATTTTGTTGCAGAGTTCGTTGTTTCATGGTTTCATATGTTTCTTCATGAGTTGAACACATTAAAATTAAATATGTGTGACACTATTAAAGTATTTATGACATTTTGAAATATTAATTGTTATTTAATTGAATACTTGTGGAAAATATTATAATACAACAATTTTTCTCTTATATGAGAGATGAAGGAGATGTTATAGATGTCATAAATTAACAGCAGCTATTGCTATTGACAGCGACATCAATGAAAAATAACAACAAAAATTAATACACCTGCCAATAAGAAATTTGAGATGAACATTGATTTTTTTCTAGAGTCTTCTGGAAAATATCTATTTCTTAGTCTCATGGAATAAGAGAAATGATGGTGGAATTTTTTGAACAGATGGAAAAATGATTTTACAAAAGAATTTATGGAGTTCCAAATAGAGTCATGTAGGGTATGTAATGCTGGTTCCTTTTAAAACTGTCTTGAAATTGTATGCATAAAGTTTTCTTTTATTAAATTTAGAGCTTAAATAAATCCCATAGTTTAATTGAAATCTTATAACGAGAAAAACCAGAGTTAATTATTATACCCTACACTAACAAGGGTAATGTACATTTGGTTATCTAAACGACTTAGAATTTAATTCTGATGCAAACTGGGTCCAACAGGTCAAAACAAAAAACTTGTTAATTTCACAAATGATCGTATAACTTAATTAATATCGCCACGACGCTTGGATTTTTTGCTCATATCTTTCAGGTCAATATACTCAATTTCTGGTCACAATAAACTCATGGATTTTTGGTCATAATAACCAATGATTGGAAAATTGTTCAAAAAAACAGCAAAAGCGATTTGGAAGATATGTAAAAAACTGAGATTGTCCGCTTCTTCTGACAACAAATATATTATTTCTGCAATGTAGAAGAAAAACAGCCTTAAAGTTGGAAATATCCCAAAGGGCAATTTTGATAAAATTGATATGAATTTAAACGGTTAAAAGATATATTTGACTCAGAATTGAAGCCTTTTTTCTAATGTCAGAAGTCTTGCTTTAGTAGATTAACAAGGTCATTGTGCTACTGAATACCTTCGTACTATCGAAGTTACACATCGCACATTAAATGCAAATCAACCGGAATGGGAAATAATAGTAATCTTTGTTGCACTATAATTTTAGTATAGAATAAAATAAGATGTGAAATATTCTTTTTAAGGTGGCAACTAAATATTATGGTTTGGTTCATATGTGGTTCTATGTGGGTCAGTAAATTTGATACTACCGTATTGGTACATGTTTAGAACCAACTTTAGATTGTTTTACGTTGAAATGAATATGAACGATGTTCAGTTCGTGTACGATATCGTTCAGAAACTGAACATGTGATCTAAGTCTGCAAAACAAGAGTTAAAGTACTACAACCATACTATGGTTTATAAATAAAATATTACCATATTTCTTCTTATGTATTTATTTGTTAATTCAATTTGAATAATTAATAAACCCCGGAAGATTTGAGTGCATTCATAATTATTCGTTATAAAAACCGATTTCTTTTATATTACCGAAACCAGTTCGCATTTTACAAATTTTATTTCATTATCTTCCTTGAATTATTTTAGCAAACATTTTGACACTTGTCGTAAGACATTAATTACTTCTACGAAATTATTTTCGCCTTAACACTCACACTTTTATGCCACCCAACTTGTTCCAAAAACATGTTTGACATCGAAAATTTTAAAGAAACAGAAAAAAATTTCAGAAAATTAAAAATTAAAGCAAAAACAAAATTAAATAATGCACGTAGCGTAAAAGTGACATGTTTATGACAAAGCATCCGTTACAAGACGTGCTAAATTTTTTGGGGAAAAAAACTTCAAAAATTTTACACAAAAATTTTGAAAAACTAAATTTTTTATTGATTAAAAAACTGGAAAAAATTTTAACAAATTAGGAACAAAAATATTTAAAACAAAAAATCACGTTGTAGGTAAAATAGAGGCTAAATTAATTAAATACTATTTTAATTAAAAAAACATGGCAAATATTTTGGGTAAAAAAATTAGGCTAAAACGACATTTTAAAGCGGTATTTTTAATTATTTCAAAGCAAAATCAACATTGAACAAAGTTGATTTGAAATTGATAAATTTTTTTATTTAGTTTAAATTGAACGTTTTTTATTTATGGTAAAATAATATTGTACATATTAGAACATTTTGACATTAATATATAAAATTATACAACGATAAATTCTTAAAATTACTTTCAAGTAGTAAAATCTCAAGTAATAAAAAAATTTAATAATATTCTCAAGAAGCTTTATTTACTGTGAAACAATTTTAAATAACAACTTGAAAAACTTGTGATGAAAAATATAGGACAGGTAGGACCATGGTACATTTGCAGCTGGAATTCATAAATTTAGCCCCAATATTTCTCCCGTAAAAGAGTATTTTAAAATACATCACGATTTGTGAAATTTCTTTCGAGATCTGGGGCTGAGGAGAATTTTTGTACCGCAAAGCTAATTGGGTAAAAGCCCTTTCACAAAATTATTTTAATTAAAACAAAAATTTTACAAATAATTAAGAAACAATAAAAAAAACAAGAACAGACAACTTATAAAACAATTGAATTGAAATGCAAAAATAAATTCCTTAGAATTAAAAAAAATTCTCACGCCTTTTTCTTTGACATCATGTGTTGAGATTTTTGTGAACCAACTAAAATCAGAAAATTATTTCTTTCAGATTTTTTCCTTAATTTCAATAGATTTCAATCATTTTATTATTATTATTATTCTTATGTTCACATATGAAAGTGTAGGTATGTATAACATAGTATTAGTAGTGGTAATGTCTAAACAGACATAAATATAAATATGTGTATTTACACATGTCTGTACGTATATATAGACAAATATCAGTTAAATACCAACAACAAAAATCTACTCAAATTACCAGAAAAAAAAACTAAAATGAAATAATAATAAAAATCATGAAAAAGAATTGAAATAATAAATAAGTCCTGTACACACTGTCTTTTGAGACAATCTGTACAAGGATCAATTTAAGTGTATGAACTGTGTAAGTACCTGCCTGATCTACAACAATCTGCCGCCGCCAGTGCCTCTTCCCACATATGTGTACTTATAAATATTATTGTGTACATATCGGTCGGTCTACATATAATTCTTTTCTTTTTTTCATATATTTTGAGTTACAGGGTTTTCCAATGTAGAGAGTTGTTTAAGAATATTGTACAAATATTTTCTTTAATGGTTAAAATTTAAATTCTCAAAAGACTTCGAACAAGTTAGGAGCTAAATTTTCATTCTTTCTAATCTCTTAACTCTGAAAAGTTATGCAAGTTTAACAAGACAAAAAGGGGCTGATTATGACGGGTTTGTATAGGTTTTCAGAATGGGTTCTAAGATGAAGATCTGATCTAATATTCTGGGACTTGCGATTAAAAAAAACCCAAAAACGAATATCATTTAGTTGTTAAAAAGAAAGTGATGAGCTTTCCACTATCAATGAGCCAGAATTGGGGCTTTACCTTTCAATTTATAATTTCTACCAAGTTGGAAGAGTTATTCATTTGACGACTTTGATTTAAACGAGCCCATAACATGATAGATGCATGAATTCATTTCAGATCCGAGTTCTTTGCTGAAGAAGAAATCTATATGTTTTTCCAGCTCTTCTTAAAATTTTTGTCGAGCAAAGTCGGAAAAGTTTGTGCAATTTCAGATCAGTTTGACCGTGTCGATGACCTCCCTACATGCGATAAAAGTATCACCGTAGATAGAAGTGACCAGTAAGCTTTTGAATTTCATCGGTTACATGATCAAAATTCAATAGAAAATCTTATCGTTCTCTTCGTAGTGTAATCGTATTCCTTCATAGCTTCTCGGATGTGAATCAAGTACAAATCGGCAAGACAAGTTGATTTCGTATAAAAAATTGCAACAAGATTCAACGCGACACAATCTGTTACAATCAGCGTGTCAGCATAATTGAAAGAAACTCTTGACATGTCCAGTATAAAGTTGAATATTTTACAGGTATAATTGTGCCATCTTCGTTCCAATTATCTTTTATGTGAAAACTTGAGAAAGTTCCACTGTTACTAAATGAACCATTTAATCGGAAACGGATATGAATCCATATCGTTCGTTCACCAAGATGTTTCCATAAATATTAGAAGGGTTCGCCAACCACTTTTTTAAGATATACACAACCCATTTTGGATATACATAATACAAAGAAGAAAAATTATCAAATCGATGTTTAAAATTCGAAATCAATTAGTTGTTTCCTTAAAACCTTTGACAACATTATAATTCAAAATTAAAATTTAATAATGATTTCGGAAGATTGTTTAAGATTCTTATTTTGAAACATTTTGTAAGAAGTTTTCTTTTATTTTGAAGAAATTTCAAAAAAGTGTTTCGCACACTTCTTTAGAAAACACCCTGTATAATAAAGTTATTCATTATCATACTTAGCGTATCAAAATGAAATCTGTGTGAATTTTTCGTTTAATTTAAAGAAAATATATATTTTATATAAATATATTTTCATTATAGGATATTTTATTTATTAAAAAAAAATTGAATAAAAAAAAAAATCAACGCGCAAGTGCTTTTAAACAATTGCTTTATGAACTCCAGTCAGTCAGCCCCCGTCTGTGTTGATTCTTTTAGTTTCAGACAACATCGACAACAAAAGCCAACAACTGTAACAGCAACAACAACAAGAACAAGAAAACACATTGTCCAGTTTTCGACAAATCACAAAAACAAAAAATCACAAAAACAAAAATAATAAAGAAAAAAATTTTTGAAACTCGTTTAAACCAAAAAAAAAAATAAATAAATAAAAAACCCAAAACATCAAGATCAACTAACAGATCTGTTAAAGACAAACTCCTGTGAGTTTATAGCAGTGTAGATGTATTTGTGCAACATTATGGGGCAGCCGTGGCACCAACAACAATAACAATAGCAACAACAAAAACACCAGCAACAGCAGTAGCCGTGGGAATTTTTTGGATTTTTCAGTATTAAAGCAACAAACTTTAAATAAAAGCAAAAGCAACAACAAAAAAGTACCCAAAAGATGCGCCAAAACGCCTCTTTGTTTAAATGCTCTTATTTTAACTCCTTGTTGTTCCTTATTATTATTGTTATTATTGTTATGAGTGTGAGTATGTGTTTTTTAAAGCAACTTTTGTTTTGTATTTTATTACTCTGTTTTTTTTTTACATTTTCTTTGTGTGTTTGTTTGTTTCTTAAGGAGCTTTTAAGTTGCAAGTATTATTTTTGTTGCTGCTGCTGTTGTTGTTTTGTTAAAAAATCTTTCTCATAAACCCTGGTACATTTGGTTGATTTTTCAGACCAACTACTTACTCTTATTGGGGTACTTGAACATCAATCTTTCCCCCTTATTTTCCAGTTTTTTTTTCTTTGATTCCTTCTTGTTTGTTGTTTTTACTTATTTTTGGTTTTTTCTTGATTCATTCATCCATTTGGGTTTTAATCAGGTTGTCGCCTGAATACAACAGATT
The DNA here is from genome assembly GCA_004302925.2 of Cochliomyia hominivorax. Classification (NCBI taxonomy): domain Eukaryota; kingdom Metazoa; phylum Arthropoda; class Insecta; order Diptera; family Calliphoridae; genus Cochliomyia; species Cochliomyia hominivorax. The sequence goes on from PYHX02000467.1 coordinate 58,572,648, forward strand.
TGGTCAATAACAAAATGCGTTTAGTTCTTTTAGTTGTGTTTTCATTCTTTTGTTTTTGTGGGGGTCTTTATAATTCTTTTGGTCTGATTATCCTTTTTTCCACTTTTCTGTTGTGGTTTATTTTCGTTGGTTCAGCAGCATTTGATGATGAATTTCACATTCCCATTAATTGATAACATGACATGGGAATTTTATTCAACGCTGCTGCACAGCTTTTATTAAATGGATTTTCTTAATGGACTTAAACAAATTTAGAAATGATCTGAATTACTTTTACTAATGCAAGTAATTACATTTTAATTGCTGTACAATAAGAATTCAGCTATACCTGGAATAATGAAAAGTGCCCTTATAACGCTATTAAAGCCCTTTTTGGATTGAAGGCATAGTACGTTATAAACCCTTAAAATTTTGACGAAGTAATGCTTCGAAGTCTGCTTGAAGGATTTTAAAAATCGAAAGTTTAATAAATACTGAAGAAAATTTGATCTCTATTGGAAGTATAATGATAACTTTAGCGCTGTAAGTGCTTCACAGAATTGTAAAGAATTCTAGGAAACGTGTAAGTTAAACTAATTAACACTTATTGAGATAATGTACCTTGTTAAGCCTTTTAAATATCAGTCTTACATGTCGTTGTAGTCAAGAGAATTTATATAATGATGAAAACCTTTGGAAAATGTAATGCTGATGATGACATCGAATGCAGTGCAAGACACCGAAATGGTTAAAATATAATCTATGTTATCGCCCAGTTTTCATAACCAAAATATCTAAAAATTTGTCTTACCTTAATGACCTTGATTGAAGAAAATTGAGGAAACTGACAATAGACCCACATAGTTGTCTAGGTGTAGAACAATATGCATGAGACCCAAAGGTTCTCCTTATCACAACTTTAATTAATTGAAAAATCATCAATAAAAACTCTTCATTGACAATAAATTAATACTTAAAACTAATGTGGACGTATGGTTTTTAATTATGAAGATCAGAAAATAATAACAACATTGATCTTATACAGATCGAAGACCGATCGAACTTCCTAACAACAATAACTTCATGTTCAAACCAATCAAACACAGAGAGCAATCTTTCTCTTAATGATATGTTGGAGGTCAGCCAAGCGAAGACAATTAAAACTAGCAATAATTATGATCCTAAAATTGAAGAGATTACAACAATGGAGCAGAAATATTTCATTATGTTCTTTATCTTCTTATTCCTATAATTTCTATAGGAGTCGTTACATTGATCCAAATCGAGCTTTCGAATAATTCAGTAACTTTAAACCCGTCAAAAATATCTTAATGAAATTTCACATGATTAAAGCGTTGATTTGACCATGATTAAAGCGTTGATTTGATTGGGCAGAAGTCCCAATCCGGTCAGAGGCATAGTTGGCTGTCCTCCAAAGTGCGAACCTCGGATATGTCGATTTTTTTTAAAGTCGCCTAAAATTCATTTACGAATTGAGACAAAAGAAATTTTACATATTGATATTCTTTATAAGTCTCTATAAAAATATATTTTTAGCATTTGTAGGTCATAATTTATATATTTAGCGATATTCCAGCCGAAATAAATTTTTTAACATTTTTTAAGATTTTTTTCAAGATATTTTGTCAAATTCTTTAATAGAAATGTGAAAAATGTTAACTTAACGGGGCTTCCCCTAAACAAATTAAAGTATTTTCCTTACTGTACTACCGCAAGTCTCGTTAAAAGTTACAGAAGTAGTTACATTAAAATAGATTTGGAAGCACTATGCGATTGTACCCAACAAAGCAAAAGGCTTTAAAAAAAGTTTGTAACAAACTCACTATCATAAGCGTTAGGCTTGCAAAAGTGTTATGATAATTGTTGTGAAACACTTGTTAGCAATTAGTTTATTAAGAAAACTGAACACTTGCGGTAATATTTTTAGTTAAAGTATATAAAATGAAGTGCAATTAAAAAATAAGCTTACATATAAATAGTTTTTGAAACATGAAATAAAAATGGCAGCATCTATAAAATTGGAAAATTAAATGTTTAAAAGAATAAATACTGAATGTACTATATACCTTTTATGACATTTGAGGTACTTATATACCTTTTATGACATTTGAGGTACCTTTTCCACTGTCACTTTCCCTTTTTATTTGTATTTTAATTTTCATCACTTATTTTGGTACTAATCTGACTGGGGCTGATTGGAACTTCACTCGAATTAATTATTTTGGGTATTTTCTTATTTAAGAGCAATTCAACAATTTCTTTTGACTCATTACGGATTTTTGTATTTTATTTTATATGACATTTTTTTACAATGTAATTTTAAACCACTTTTTTAAACACAGATTTTATAATTTCAATTTTATACAGAAACACATACAAAACTATTGCGAGCATTGAAACATTTTTAAAATATTATTTTAAAAGTATTTATAATTTTGATTTACATGAAGCTATAATAAGTATGCTTATGAAATGTTGTTGAAAATTCTTTATGTAAAGTTTATTTTAGAATAAAGTTACATTTTGTTTATGGTTTGATTTGTTGAGTAGATATTCCATTCCTTATTTTTTGCAATATTTATGAATTTTTTTCTAAATTTTTTTTTTTAAATTTTGTCCCATTTTGGTTAAAAAATTAAAAGAAAAATCATAAAAGATATTGCGGTATAATTGAAAAGAGTTTGAACAGATGTGTAGATTTTTATTGCTAAAGTGAATTAATCGTAAAATCATAATTTTTTCGGAAATATCATATAAATTTCGGTGAAATCAAAAAACCTTTTTCCTTATTTTCATAAACACTTTATTTAACACCAAAAAAAAACTATTAAAATTATTTCTTCTTTTGTTTAATTTACATACAATTTCCTTTTATTTACAGAAAAAGTGAGTAATAAAATATTTATAATCAAAAAGTCATTTTTGAAAAAAATAATGCATTTAATATGAAAAAGCCATGCAGTCTATAAAAGTCTGGTATTCAAAATTCAATATTTAAAGAAAAAAGTCCAAAAAGAGAAAAAAGAGTGAAAATCAATGTTGAAAAAATAATTTTTCTTTGTTTTTTTAAACACTTCATAATCACTTCTAAACTCATCCGTTGCGATAATACGATAATACTTTTCCATTTGTTTATTACTTTAAAAAAAACGCTTCTTCTTTTTTAATCTTTTTTCTCTATTTCTCACATTTTTTTCCTTCATTCGTTTAAGTTTGTTTTTATTCCCCCCAATGAGTCGTGTAATTGATTTGATTAGCGCTGTTCTTTGATCTTCGTTTTTTTTCATAAATATTTTTTTTCTCAAGTTTGTTTTTCTATTTCAATGTTTTTGTTGTTTCAAAAATTGCATTAAATGTCTGTCCTTCTATAAGTCCATTGGTATGTCCGTCCGTCTGTGTATTGTTTATGGCTGAGGTTGATGAAGATGCAGATGATGAGGATGATGATGAGGATGGTGATGCATGTGTTTAGATTTCAGTGCACTTATGAGTTGTAATTGTTAGAAAAATGCTTTTAAATCGTTTTTGCTCCCGCTTTTTGATTATTTTCGGAATACGCGTGTTTTAATTTTGCATATCTTTTTTCCTCGTATCCCGTTGTTCCTTTTCAGATAAACTTTACAGTTTATTAGATTAAAGAGAATAAATCGTATCGAGTTGTTAATAAATGTTTATTTCGATTTTCAATTTAAATGTTTATAATAATTCAATCAAATAATCATCATAATGTTACAATTTTGAAAAAAATATACAGAATTTGAATGCAATTTTTTTGTGGTTTATTTGATTGGATAATTTTAATTATTAGTGTTAAAGATATTTATTGCCTTTTGCGTGTTTTTTGCTCGATTGCTTTATAAAATATTGCAAATTTTCACCACAAGTGGTGCATGAGAGCGCAATAAGTGTCCAAGTGGACGATGCACAGTGGATATTTATTTTAAATTTCAATATAATATTTATGATCTTTTCTACAAATCAGAAAATTAAAAATAATCGCACTATGGCGTGCGGAAATAACCAAAATCTCAATCCATGATATCCTGTTTTGAAATTTGACTTTTTAAGCCTGGATGTTTACTTTACATATGTAGCTGTATATTCAGGATAACAGGACTAAAAAACACGGGCAGACACGGCTTAACAAATTATTTCGACTTGAATATCTCTGAAACTAAAAGTGATAACCTATTTATACATTTTCCCTCTATTCATAAAAAATACTTTGCTCCTGGCCAATTAGTATATTTTTGAGCTCAAACCATGTAAAATTTCATAAATATATATCTCTTACGGTTCAAAAGTTAAAAAATAATTAAAAACAATTTAATCACACTGTGCAATATTAATTATTTGTCAAAAGATAAAGTTCTAAAACATTCCATTATCTCAGTAACCGGTAAATTCCACCATTGATATATATGATCATTAAAATCAAATGTGTCAGCCAATGTAAACAAGGAAACGCAAAAAACCTGCTCAGGTAGGTAGTTGGAAAAAAATTATTCCATTGACCCAGGAGCTTGAGCCTACAGACCATTTCCAGCTTTGTTAATACTTCAAATGGTTACATGAATAATTGAATATTTGTTAAGAAATCAGCGCACCTTAGGCAGAGAGATTATAATTAGTTTGGTTCCCCGAAGACTTCACATTGCACTTCTTCAAGAATGAGGTTACAGCAAATAATTAACGATTTCGCGAGTTTATTACAGGCAGCTAATTAGCTCCGCCTCGATTTTTGGAGTTCAAATATCATTGGATGGTATTAAAAGTAGGAACCATCAGTTAGGAGTTACAATAACTTTTAGATATTTATTGCTTGAAAAAAATCTCTGAAGGCTTTTGGCTTCATACCTTTCTCTAAGCTTGGCTGAATTAAAACGGTTCTGTCAGATTGTGCCGAACCATGTTCCAGGATTTTTCTGAATTGTGGCATGAATATAAAATAGCAATGCTGGAAGATGTTGTTCCGGTGGCAAAAATTCACAATCCTTGGTCGATGAATTTCATATCGTTCCGGTTATAGTTGGAATGAACTATGCTAGTCGTTGAACTTAAGTAATTGAAGATTATGATTAGGCCTAAGAAAAGCTTATGTATTATCGAATGATCACTTTTCCCAAAAGGTATTAGAATTTCGGTCTGTTTTAAGAACACTTCGAACAGTATATTTTAAGAGCAATTTTTTGGATATATAAAGTCTTCACACAGTAAGAGTACAACTTAGTAGCAACATGAGTTACAACTTTAGTAGAAAAATTAGTATCTTTCCAAATAGATGCAGTAATTTTAAATATTCTGGGATATACGACACAATAAATATCATTGGATATACGAATGATCTCTTTTTCACAAAAGTGAGAAATCCCAACGCTTCCAATTTGTCACTTGAGAGAGAACTTGTTTCCAAGTGAGATCCACTCACAGCAAGTTTAAGCTTAACTGGCTGATTTCCTTCCTATAAAATAATAAAACTTGTAGCAGGTTTTATAGAGCTATGTAATCGATTTGATTGTTAGCTTATTCTCTATCCCCGTTAATATCGCTTACAGATTATATATTTATTAAAGCCTTTCTTACTTACCATCTTATTTATCATAAAAACTTACTTTATTTCTATTAAAGATTAATAAAAGCTCTTTATTCTCAGTTTGTTTTTGCTCATTGGAATTGTCATTTTATCATGATAAACAAATCTCATTATAAGTCATTAGAAATGTAAGTGCAGCGATGACTAAATACTCACGTACTCATAGATACTTTAAAAAAAAATAGTAAAAGAACAAAATGTTGCTACCAGCTAAAACATTTTATTGTTCAATTAGCGTTTGTTGTCTTTGTTTTTCTAACAAGAAAATTGTTTTTTTTTCTTCTTCTCTTCTCTTTTTTCTATTTGCAAATGTTGTCATCTGTTGGTTTTAGTAAAAAAGTCTAGACATCAATGAACTGAATTAGTGCACGGTAAAAAACAACAACAAACAATTTAGATAAAAAACTATACCTCAAGGTATATTAAAAAATAAATAAAAGTCAGTTCTATTGATACTTAAAAGATACAAAAAGAAGAAAATAAAGAAAAATATGAAATTAAAAGAGCATCGCGAAAATATTGTTAATAAACCTTTAAAACGAAGGTACAACATATAATTGAGTGAATGACTGTTGGACTGACTGCATTAGGGCCAACAAAACACACACACACATATACAGTGAGTATGTAAATTGCTTGGTGAAAGGTGTCTCCTCTACTTTTACTCTTAAATAAATATATTTTTTTTTTGCAGACGTTTTATTTAAACACTAAAATATTCCATTAATATTTACAAATACTTTAACAGAACATGTGCATATATGTATTTGTTGTATCTATAAGAATTGTTTTTTTTTTGTTTGCTTTTGAATTATTGTAAATAAGATAACAACAGATGACTTTTCTTCCACCAGATTTGTTTTTGTTTTGTGTTGGTTTAGAGTACAAGAAGAATATCAGGTCTTTGCTATAAATTTAGAAGCAGTTTTGCGAGAAAGTTTAAGATTTATTGTTGACCTAAGATTTGGTTAAAAGAACAAGAACTTTGTTTAATTTATAAAACTAAATGCTCGGTTAGGGTTTACCACCTAAATCATATGATTTTAAGTGGTTTTCCAAAAAAATATTTTTTTATTCTTAATTTGCATTTAAATTGAATTAAATTTAATGACTTCTCGAAAAAGTATTTAAAATTTAAATTAAATATTTCGATCTGAAAGTCATATTTTTTAACATTTGTTACCTGTTACAACTAGAGGAACGAGATCGTTCATTTTAGGAGCTTGACTATTCAGAAGTTTCAAAAATTTTTAGAAATTTATATTCAAAACCCTTCTTGTCGCTATTTATCTTTTACAAGAATAATACATGTCCAAAAAGAACCCGTTTTTATCAGTTTTTTGCAAGTTTTTCATAAAAGTGTTGGTACTCGCTACAGATCCTATTTTGATAACTTTCTACAGGATCGGAAGTACGATAAAAAGGGAATTCGAAAAAATAATTCCTCTGTTATTATAAGTCATGCAAAATTACATATACATATAAAAACCAATAAAACTTCTAAAAATTCCTTTTACATTGGAGAAAAGACTTGCAAAAAACTATTTTCTGGTATTTTCACTCTCCATTTTTAGAGTGAAATGTAATCAATTTCTCTTTGCCGAAACTCAAAATGAAGCTTTGAACTCCTTGAACATTTTTATAACTGAAAAATTTAACCCGTGCTAATGTATATGAACGCATCTTCATCTGGTAGTAATTCAAAAATAAATAAAATATAAATCCATTTGAAAGAGCTGAAAGTGAAGAAAAAATCAGAATAGCGATGGTAATTGGAAAATCTTTGAATCTGCATGGAGTCATAAATGATTTCTCTCGGATTTTCGCTGAAGATTGCTCCAAGCGAATCCAAAATGAGCAACAGAATAACCAATCTCATAATTTCACCTTTAAATAAAAATAGTCATTGGAGAAATGATTTAACGAAATCATTGTTTATCCTGAAAACTGTGAAACAAAAATTATTTACAAACTAAACAATTTCAACCCAAAGTGACTCAGAAACTTTTTGTTCAAAACTTTTATACACAAACGACAGAAATGTTTAAGCGGCAGAGATGGAAACTTTTCGAAAAATTAGGAATTTGTGGAATTTTATTTCATTTAAAAATTAATAAAAAATCCCTTCATTTAAAAATTTATTCCCTCTTTGAGATTTGGAGATTTCCTTTTTCAAAAACGGTTAATGATTTTTATACCCTACAAAATAATAGATGATTGTAAGATATATCGATCCACTTTCTACCTATTGAAGTGGTTATCGGTCCAATATTCCAAGTAGCTGTCAAATATGAAAAGGAGTTCTAAGCTCACCTTTTTAAAAAACATTAAACATTTTATACTAGTAAAAATTTCAGTTCAGTAGTTCTCATATTGACCCTCTTCTGACAATCACTTTAAAGTCCTTAAATCACAAATCAATTTGCTATATCTCTAAACTATAAGAGTTAAATGTCAAACACCTTAAAGTGTGCACTTGGAAACGATTTTATATTTTTATCCTAGAAACTGAACATAATATAGTGTTTTTACATCTAATCTGAACTGATAATGGTGGAGGGTACATGGAATTCTCACTTTTTTAATTAGTGAACCGCAAACCCTAAATTTTTCATTTCTTAAAAAATTCTCAGTTTTTTATTAAAAAATATTTATTCTTCTATTTTATTTATTTTATGCTTCATTCATTATTCTTCTCTTTTTATGTTCATAATTTTAATTTTTTTCTTCAGTTTTAATTATTGTTTAAGTCCACTTAAGTGGGCGTTTTCATATTAAAACGGGCAGAGGTTTTTTCTGTTTAATTCATTTTTTGTTCTTTACTTTTTGCATTTTTTTTGTAAATTTTATTAAATGTTGCACAGTGTTTCAAATGATAAATGAAATGGAAATAAATCTGTAACTTTCGATTGCCAAGTCCAATTTCAATGAAATAATAAAATTCGTTGCAAATTTTTGCGTAAAAATGACGTGAAAGTGTTGAAATGTTGTTGTTGATTTTTTTTTTCAAATTAATAAATTTTGATTTTTAAATAAAAATTTTGTAATAAACCATGATGTTTATTATTCAAACATATTATATATAAATAGATTTTTAATACTTAAATGAAAACTCTTAATATTATTCTGTTTTTCATTTAACTTTAAAAAATTCCCAAAAATGTTTTTCTTACATTTTTTGCTATATCTTTCCAACCGATATCAGGAAGCAAAAATTTCAAATACAAAAATTTTGAACACAACATAAGCCTTTTAAAATAAAAGCTTAGCGATTTTGAGACTTGAGCTTGTGAAGTAACCTTCCAAAAAAGTATAAATACGATATAGTTTACTTAAGAAAATTTGTTTATAACTCTATTAGAGTGTATTTAATTAATAACGTTAAAACTTCGCCAAGATCGGCCAAAAAGTAAAATTTTGAAATTTTGAAGCTGAATATCTTTTAAATAATATATGAGATAGCGTAACTATATGATGAGGTCTTCACTAGCAGAATTCAAATCTTTAAAATTGGTTCCGATATATGGATTTTGAACCGTTTTAAATACTTTTATAACCCAAGGTGACCAACTTTGAGACACTGTGCACCGACTATCATTAGGTCCACAAAGTCCAAACTCAAAACTTAAACTCACCTACACTTTTACAAACACTATATAATTTCATTGAAATCAGAGAAGCCGTTCGGAAACACTGTGTGTTGTATGTTGTTGTAATTGCATTTAAATTCTATTGAATTTAACACAAAACAAGTAAGATTACTATATTCGACTATGCCGAATCTTCAATACCCTTCATCACAAATGCCTGAGAAATATATAAATTAAGTTTCGTACATTTACATACATTATACACACAATAAAACTCAAATACACACTCACAAACGCATACAATATATGAATGTATTTCTTAGATACAACAAAGAAACTTTAATTAATAATAAAATTTGTTATATATTTGGCTATAACTTCTTTTCTGCTGAACCGATTTTGATGATACATAATAGTAATGAGGTACATAAGTATCGATATTATGATAATTTATTTTCACTATATTTTTTCTACGTTGTGGATTTATAATTGATAATTTTACGAAAGTGTTCGCTTTTATTTAGATGTTGTTTCAGATTTCGTTCTATGAACCGATTTTGCTACTTTTAATTAGAAAACTTTTCAGGACTATAATTAATACTCAGACCAAATTTCGTTGAGCTCTGTCAAATTTTGCGGTTATAAGAGTGCCAACAACAGATAGACGGACAAAGCTAAATAGACTCAGATTTTGATGTGATGCAACAATATGGGGTCTTAGATGATTCTTTCTTGATGTTACACAAGGTATGACAAAGTTAATATACCCTCTTTATCACGTGTAGTGGTGGTGGAGGGTAGAGAAATGTTTTATTTTTCAAAACACTATCTGAGGGGTTGTTGTAAATCTGTTGTGTATGTTTATCTTTTATCTTTTTTGTTATAAACTATAACTACTTTAGCATTTAATATTAATTAAGGATTTTTTTAAGTTTAATTTCGTTATTATTACTATTGTTGTTGTTGCTTGAATGAATATGGTCTTGAATTTAATTAGATTTAATAATAATTATAATGTCTTGTTCATTAAATAAAGCTCTTTTTGTTGTTGTATTTAGTTAAGTGACTAACAATTAAATGATGGCACGTATACTATAATTGTAGTTTTTTTTTGTTTGGTTTGTTTTATTTAGTCATTTAAATTAACAAAAACATTTTTTATGTGGGCTGAAATTGTCATTCGTATGGAGATTTTATTAAAAATATTCTTCGTTTAATATAATTTTATAATATTTTGTATCTGAGGGATTGTGAGCTCATTAATGCTCTCTAAAAGAAGAAAAATAAAAGATATATTTGAGATCTTGTTATATAATTTATTTTAAACACTTCTGGCGATTTTTTAAACTGTAGATTTTTAGCATTTTTTTTTTTTAGTTTTATTTATATTTTTGATAATCAAATCTTTGGACTTATAATTTCTAAATCAGATTGAAATAGAATTAATATTATAACTGATTACTTATATCAGTTCACGTCTATAAAACATGAACAGATATGCTACTAATAAAAAATATTAACACGATTCAATTAGATTTTGAATCGATCAAAAGCTTGTTTTTTATGATAACTAACAAGATTCATTGTCCTGAAATTATTTAGCACATGTTTTATAGGTCGTAAACATCTCAAAATTTAATAAATTTTTATCTAAAATACCTTTCGATTGGAGTCAGATATTTTCCAGTTTATTGATTTAAATTTTATAAAAATACCAAATTAAATAAGATCAATTTTCTTACTGTGTATTTGGTCCCAACCCACACCCACGATGTATAAAGCAATTTAGAACATTTGCACGAACAATATAAAGTCAATGTTTGGAATTGTTTTTATGAATAAGAGTTTGTTAAATCACAATTTGAGAAATTTAGAGAATTTCTTAAAATTTAAAAAGGTACTATATAGGTTGTAGGCGGATCTTCATATAATGTCCGATATATGAAGATCGGCCTATAATTACCATAATTCTTTCAATGTGAATATTTTTTTACAGTTTAACAAATAAGTAATGGTCGATCTAACCCGATTATAAAATAAACGACACCATAGTATTTGAGGGAATTATACCATTAACGGTGATTTTCGGAAATGAGAGCTATAAGAAATTATGGACTGATCATCAAAAAATTTTTTGATTGCATAAATAATAGAAGATTTTTTGCTAAATTTAATTTAAATATCTTCATATTTATGAGTTTTATGAGCTTCCGGAAGGACATTTTATGGAAGCTATCCGAAATATTGGACCCACTATGATCAATTTCAATAGGTATTCAAAAACTTACAACCTGTAAAGCTTTCACAATGTTTACATGGACTGTCAGTAGGACACACAGACGGACGGACATCGTTAAATTGATTCTGAGTTCAACGGTATACTTAAAGGTGTAACACCATTTTCACATCAGCTCAAACGCATAATACCCCAACCACCTTCGGTGGTGTAGGGTATAACAAATTAACTTTGAAACGTTATCTCAATTTCAAAAATTCAATATTTTAAATATTAAATCTCTTTGTATTTGTTTATAGTTGAAAAACAATTCTTTCAGATATTTCTATATTTAAAGTTATCGACTTTAACCCCAGCAAATGCAAAAATATTTTCTTCAAATTTAATAAAAAAGAAAACAGAATTCTAATCAATAACGAAAAAATAAGTGTTTAGTTCACAATTAATCACATAAATTAACACCTGCTAAATTGATTTATTACAAACGAACAATTTATATTTATCAATTAAATATTTCATTAAAATAACACTTTGTCGTTCATATGAGAACTACAAAAAAATTCTATTTCAAACAATTAATTTATTTCCCAAAAATTATCGACCGATTTATTTAGATCAATATTTGTTTCAGTTTTGTTTTTAACAATAAATTTAAAAATAAATAAATAAAAAACTTTTATTAATACAAAAAAATATACAAATAAGAAAAACATTTCGTGGTAAATAAATAAAATCATTTACTTTGAAAATTGTTTCATTATTTTTCTTATTTTGATTTTAATTCTTTTTTGAAAAATCAAATTAAATTGAAAATTATGGTTTTATAAACAAAATGTATTCGTTAGATACTTGTGTGCGTATTTGTGTATCCATGAGATACAAATAAATAACAAATGACCAAAAAATTAACAAAAAGAAACGAACGAATATCGAAATTTAAAAACGAATAAAATGATTGGATACAAATTGTTTCGTTTATGGTGGGACGTTTACTAGATCGATTAAAAAATGTTAATGAAAGACTGACCGATTAGAAGGTGATGAGAACATTATTCGATTTTTCTTTCATATGAATTTTTATTTCTCCTGGTGTTTTTTGAAATTGACCCACAATTTGTAAATGTTATTGAAGGTGTAAGTGTTGTTATTGGCCGCAATTTTGCGAATAGCAAAAATTAGCCTCAATAAAATACACAGAGAATAAATAAAAAAATTAAAAGTTAAGCAAGATGGGTTATATCTTACCCTACATCATATAGTGCGTTTTATGTGAGAGCTATGTAATTTTAATTCGTGAATATTTCCGATAACATGAAAATTAATGAGGCGAACTATCATAATAAAAAATATAATTATAAAGCAAGTAAGAACGCTACATTCGGCTCTGCCATTTATTACATTGAATTTTTATTTCAATCTGATGAATAATTTTTGAAAAAATGACAAAAGTTTTTTGTCTGAGTTTCACGGTTGTCTTACATATTGGTTCTTTGTTAATGGACCGATTTTCATCTTTTTTAAAAGCAAACTGCTTAGGGCAATAATAAATAATCTGGCGAAATACTTTATAATTTGGATAATTTTTGTGACTGTGAGAATGTTTTCGACAAACAGACGGACATGGCTAAATCGATTTAGATTTTGTTATGATACAAAAACATATACCTTGTGCGGTTTTAGAAGATACCTTCTTGGTGTTACACATGAAATATAAACCTCGTAATTATGTTCCGATACAGAATCATTAAAATGAAAAATGAAATGGAAATAAATCTATAACTTTCGCACGACTACTCCGATTTCAATGAAATTTCACATAGTGATAGTAGAATTATGGATTTAACGGCAGTCGTTCCACAAGGTCCTAAAGTTGGTCCCTCGGTTATAAAAGTATTTAAAACGTTTAAAATTATTCTTTACTGAACAAACTTTAAAGATTTTTATATGATTCGATTCTACTAGTGAAGATCTACAATAAATATCGTTGTGGGTTTTTTTCTTTTTTGACCGATCTTTGTGAAGTTTTTATACTATTGCTTGTTCTATACGATTTTTATATGATTTTCTTATTAAGATGTAATGACAAAAATTTATGAAAGTATCTACATGGATTTCAAAGTTATAGGCGTTTTAATAAGAATTTTCAGAAAATGTCTATTTTTCGCCATATCGGAAACAAAATATTTGAATCATTAAAATATCCCGTTCTCAATTTGGGTTTTTATCAAAAACAGTGAAATCATTTACAGTTGAGAATCCAAAGACCCCAAAAATTAAATTAAATATATTAATGTTTTTCCAATTTCTTAACCTCATTGTTTCTCTATCATGTCAAATGTAAAAAAATACTAAAAGTTTCGAACTACAAATCTATTTTTTTAGTTATTATATATTAAGAATATTGATATTGAAGAGACCTTTCCAATGATATATAAAGAGTATAAAAGAATGTATGTCATTACGGTTTTTACAAAAGTATCGATATCTTATACCATTCAAAACGAAATTTGTAGAAAGCAAAACCTATCACCTGATACCCATAGTGTATATATATTTTAACTATTTAACACTAAAAGTTTATCCATAAAATTCCTAATCTGATGAACCCATTTTTTTCAAAAATAATGATTTCATTCTTTTAAAGAACGATTAAGAAAAAAGTGTTTGAATTTTTTTAAATTACCATGAACAAGTCTTTTAGAGATTCATCTCTATACTCTTTGAAGCTTGGTTATAAGTGGGCTATTTAGGCTATAAAATTCTGGGAGTCCAAAGAATCCTAATACGGGATTTCTTTGCTGGATTTTGTTTTATTAACTAAGAATTTATTTTGAAATTTTAGTCCCATTATTATATCCAATTCATTTCGTTTCTGAATCAATTGATTCCATTCATTCAAATCCAATGATATCATTCTTTTAAATAACTTTTCTACTTTTATTTGGAGGCGATAGTCAAACCTTTTCATACAACATTAATCTGGAAGTCCAAAGAACACTTTTAATTTGTTTTCTCATCTAATCCTTTAAATATCCAATTCATTCTATTTTTAGTGAAATTCAGGCCCAATGATTTAATTCTTTTAAAGAACAATTTAATTAAAAAGTATTTATATTTATTTATTTTTTTCCGAATTAATATTGATTCTGCTGTTTTATTTATGATCGTGTAAATTTCTGTTTGATCATCAAATTTTATTATTTTACCAATTTTACGATACCGATGACGATCATCAACATTGATGATCTTAATGCTTTAGCTTCTGTGGCTGATGTTTGCTGTTGATCGTGGTTGCCTTTGCGGCTGACGAAAATGACTTCAATCATTTTTTTTTTGTTTTTAGAGGGAAAATTTTATATTGTTGATAAAACTAATGTTGTTATCTTAGCTGCCACTAAACACTGAACTTGATGCTGACGATCAGTGATGACGATCATGATGATGATGTTGTTTAAAATTAATTTTTTCTTCATTTGTTTTATTTTTTTATGTGTTTTTGTTAAATCGAAAAAAATCAACATAAAGTAACAACAATAAAAGAAAAACTTTTTTGTTCAAAAGATATTATTTTTTTAAACATTTTCTTTATCTTAATTTTTTTCTTCATTTGTTTAAAAAACAATCTAAAGAACAACAACAAGAAGAAGCTACTGTTTGTTTTCTAAAGAAAATCAATTTCATTTCATTTAAATGACCCAAAGACGCTGGTTAGACTTGTCTTAGCCAATAAACAACTTCTTTTAAAGATGTTTTTTCTTTTGTTTATTTTTAACTAAGGTACGGTTTTTTACTCTTTTTGTATTCTTCAACCGATCGGATCTTTCAGAGTTTCATTTTAATTTGAAAAAAGTTTGACTTTTTTATTGCTCTTTGAACCAGAATTTTTTCTAAAAAATTATAAAAAGCAAAAAAGAGCAAAATCCAAAAAAGAGTTTGAAAATGAATAATTCGAACAAATTGTTTTGACGTGGCAGTGTTTGTATGTTTGTACTGCCTTTATATGAATATACAAACGTACTTAAGATTTGTTGTGTGAATTTATTGTTTTGTAAAAAAGAAAAAATGGTTTATATTTTTTTGATCTCCTCAAGGAAGAGTAAAAATTAAGATCTTTTGAAAATAGAGATTTTGGTCTGATTTTTCCATACTCTGTTCTTAACAAATCTGTTTGGCGCATCTGGCGTTAGAACTTAAATTTAAAATTGTAGAATTTTTTATGTTTTTTTTTCTTTTTCAGGGGGATTGGAGAAGTTGTTTTTTTTTCTGCCCCGATTTGTTTTCTCAATAAACATGTCTATTAAAATTAACATATTATTTTTCGTTTATTCTACTATTTCTTGTTATTTTTATTATCATGCAATTTTAAATGTCTTTTTTCTCTTCGCTCTACTCTTCTATTTGTTAATTTAATGGAAATTTCATTTTAATTTTATTTTCTTTATTTGTATTCAATAGATAAAGATTTTTTCCTTATTTTAATGATGGTGAGAGAGTTAAAGAAAATAATATAAAATTAAAAACAAGTAAGAATGCCATATTCGGCAATGCCGAATCTTCAATACCCTTCACCACAGATGCATGTGAAGTAAATACTTTTTGTTTCGTACATCGCACTCACACATACAATCAACGTATATGATATATAAAAGTTTTTCTTGTTTATATCACAGAAAGACTTAATGATTCATAAAATTTGTATTATTTTTGACTATAACTTTTGTTTCTAAACCGATTTTAATAATTTTTGGAATGGCAATGAAACTTGTCGATTTATAATTGACAATTTTAGGAAAGTTCTTCGATTAGAAGTGTTGCCTCAGATATCGGACGACATCCTTTAATATATTTAACCGAATTTGGCGGTTTTAAATAGAAAACTTCTTAGGACTACAAAAAATACTCAGGCCAAATTTCAGCAAATAATTGTAGATGTGAGCGTGCCAACAACAGACAGACGAAAGACCGACGGGAATAGCTAAATCGATTCAGACTTTGATTTGATGCGGGAATATATTCTTAGTGTTACACACGGAATGATAAAGTTAATAGACACTTTTCACCACTTGTCGTTGTGGAGGGTATAATAAAATGTCTTTAAATGAGGTGATATTTTTATTTTAGCTTTTTGTTTGGATTGAGTTTAACTTTTAGGCCTGGGAAATAAATCTGTGTGAATTATTAAGAATAAATTGATTTATGATTAAAAATGTTCATTTTGAAAGTTAAATTTAATTATTTTTAAAAGGTTCATAAAACTTTTCATTAGCATGAGATGATGAGAGATTTTTGGAATTAAGTTGTTTTTTTTTTGTCAAACGACAAATGACAGTGATCATTATAAATGTAAAGAAGTTTTAGTTTAATACAAAGATAATAAAGTTCTTTTTCTCTAAATAAATAAAAATTTTATAACATAAAAAGATTTATTTCTAAGATGTCTTTTTACATAAAAAATCATAAATTAAGAAAATTTTATCAAAAAGTTAATGTTCGATCAAAAATTTTGTATTAAAGTTTTATGAGTAGAAAATTGAGATCTTAAAAATTTAAATAAATTATTTTTTTTATAAAATTTAAATATATATGAAATAACGATTAATTGATGTTAATCTAGATTTATAAAAATTCAAAAGTCAAAATTCAATTTGAATACTTTACCGACTATTTTCTTGGAAAACAATTGCAATTGATGATCACTTACCTTAAAATGAGAAAAAATGTTTCATTAATAAATTTTTAAAATATTTTTATATTCATTAAATTAAATTTAAAATTAAGAAGTAAGTAAGTACTATATCAGGGTCTGGTACTTCGGATCCTTTCTTCTACTATTCATATGCGGGAAGGATAGTATTTAAAACATTCGGATTTTTCGATTTTAGATCAATTTTATGACGGTTTAAAGAACGTTTCAATTCATAATCATTCACGTAGTCCATAATATTTTGCTATAATTGCTTATCTATAATAGTTTCAGAGATATTTAATATGAAGAATTTCTTTTACAAAGGTGCTATCAATCTCCAGTGTCTTTTCCGAAAATTTTGTTTGATACAATAATGTTGAAGTTTTGTGATTTTCAAATAGGGGTCTGTATAAAAGCTACAATTGTTTCTGAACCGATCTTGTGTGTTTAGATTTATTTGCGTCAAATTTAATTTAAATAGTTTCATATCAGTGTCATATGTACTTAAAATTCCAATAAAAGAAGATTGAAGCTACCTGAAATATGAGAACGATCATCAACAATTTCCATAATTGACCCAAAAAATACTCTGTACAAAATTTCATAACGATATCTTGAAAATTGCAACCAGTAAATTTTTAGCAACATTTCATAAACAAACAGTCATCCAGGCTGTCTTACTTTGCAGAAATTTATCGAGAAGAAATTTCAAATTGCATACATGTTTAGCAACGCTTCATAGACAGACAGCTGACTAAATGGGCGATTTTAAGTTAATCGGTATATTTTAAAATGAAGGCACTATTTTGCTTCTGGTTCAACGCATATAGTGGTTTGGGGTATAAAATACGGATTTGTAGTAAAATATGTGACAGTTTTGCTTTTGGTGTTTCCTAGGGTGGCAGTAGAGCCTCAACCACGACTTAGAGCATTCTCAATACTAGATAAGACATACGAATATAACTGATTCATATTTCGAAACGGACCAAGACATTCATAATAACCACTTGTGAAGAAAAAACAGAGGAAAAAAAGTTATAGACTTGGAATTTGTGAAAAAACTTACGGTTGACACAGGTGTTGCTAAGTTGATATTCTTTGGCCGATTGTAAGTCGAGTCGTTCTAAAACGAAGATCCAATTGTCGGATAATAACGAAAGTATAGTTTGAGATTCAACTTTGTCTTTTAATTAAAATGTGCTTCATCACACGTTTCAAGTTCTTAAATTCAGAGGTACGAGATGAGCCAGCGAAAAACACTGAAGTATATTTTGATATTGTCCAACATATACTTTATAAGATCAGTTAAAGCATATTCTGCTAAATGAGGTGTTCCAAAGAATGAGGTTTTTCAAAAGAACGAAAATATTATAAGGAGATGATAGAACACCTTTTAAACAGATGTTTTAAAAAATCCAACATCTGAGTCAACCTAAACATTCCGAGCATGACCTTTTGACCTAATTTTTTTCTATTAAACTTGAAATGACTTAAATCGAATTTAGCCATAAATTATGTGTACTTTATACCTGTTCCAAAATGGGTCATATATCATGACATTATTTAAATATTCTAACTTCACATTTAAAAATCAATTTTAATTTGCTGCTTGCCTGTGTGTGTTTGATTATATACATATATATGTATCAAAATGTTGTTACTTCACCTATGTAAAGTGATGGTATTCAAAATTCGTAACAGCCGAAATCATTTCCGTTTAAAAATCTTTCATCTATATTGCAACAATATCTTTGAAATCTTGCTCTATTAAGTGTTAAACCTTGAAATCTTTTGTTAGAGAATTCAAATAATTTTGTACATTTTCCAGAGAAAAATCAAAATTTACATAATTTTCTTGACAAGGTAGTGAAATCTACAAGTTTCCAATTTATTATATGTTTAGTTTAGGAAATAAACATTATTTCCATCCAAAAATCTGTTCTTATTAACACAAGAAATTTATTTATTTCTTTTTTTTTCAAAAAAATTTAGCCAAATTTCATTGATAAATCAATCGTGTTTTATTACAAATCAAATTGATTCAAATTGAAACAAAAAAAAATCATATAAAATTTAAAATATATAAGATTTTCCTTTCCCACACTTTTTGTTGTTGTGGCTGCTGTCGCTATAGCTTTTTGTTGTTGTAAATAAATTTATTGAATAAAATTGTTATTCGCATACGATCTATAGTAGTCGAGACTTAATTAATCTCTTGTGAAAACTATCGGAAATGATAATTAATTATAATCTTTATCGCCAACTTTGATTATAATAAAATCAAATATTATTATACCGAATAGCTACAGAGAAAAAATTGATAACACATAGAAACTTTAAATATATACATAAGGAGTGAGGTCAAAAAATTCTTAACATACATATATGTTAATAAAAATGAAACCACTAAATTTACAGTTCTTTTTTCTGAAATTTTGAACCTCTTTTGGAAACACTTCCATTAACTTTTTATAGTGCTTTCATTCACTTTGCTGGAACAGGTAGTCCACTTCCGTTTTTACTCCTTTTTTTGTACTCTTTAATTCTCTTTTAACAAAAGTCCAATATCTCTCCACTGGCCTTAGTTCAGGCAATTTGGAGGATTTGCCTTTCATGGTAAAAATACCTCACATTATTGATCTTGTTCTACTCAAGGACTTGTTTGCCATAGCGATAGTGATTACACTATTTAATCTTATGAAGCAGCCTTTTTTGTAAACCCAGTTTAGAAACATCATGTGGACCATTACGGACTAGTTTTCCCGGTACTGTACATTGGAAACCGTTTAACGGCAGAACTTTGAATGCTTGACCAACTTTTTGTAGCATCAAGTTGGGTTATGTTGGAAATATTTAATAATTTTTCTTTGCACATTTTGCTGGTCAATCGTTATAATCAGATTCAAAATATATTCATTTGTTTGACATCAAGGTAACTTGATAATAAAAATTAAATAATACTTGGGTTAAAAGTTTTAACAAAAAACGTGTGTTAAGAATGTTTCGATCTCACGTCATAGATACTTTATTCGACAGATACATATGTATATAAAACAAAGAAACAAATCATTAGAAAAAAACTTAAATCTATAATTTGCAAAACAAGTTTATATACAAATTCATAGATACAACAAATATTATTGGAAATAATATAAATAAATCTAACGATAGATAGACAGATAGATGGATGTATATATCTAGATAGACTTAGTATATCTATGAAGTATTTTTATTATCTTTTCATTGTATTGTTTTGTATATTTTCGTTTAATTTAGTTTAAGGTGTTTGAAAACAACTTTCATTCATGATTTTTTCTTTAACAGTTTTTTCTTGATTTGAAGAAAAAAAAATCATCTCATATAATAATCATGAGATTGTATATTATAAATCTTAAGAGTTTTATTTACAAATCAACTTACAGATACATTGATTTTTTTCTTATATTCATCAACAGTCAAATAATTATGGCTTAAAAATTATGTTTCCCTGGCGCTATAAAAATTGAGGCAAACCAATTCATTATAGAGGTTTTTGTGAATGAATGATTAATAAAAAAAAACTAACCAACAAATACACGAGGCATCAATCCATCCAATCCATCCATTCATTCATTCATTCATTCATATATACCTCTTCATGTTATATGAGAATGTATGAAGCTAAAGAAAAATATTTATTGATAATAGAAATTTACAACATGTGAGTATTTGAGTATTTGAGTATCTAAGTATCTGAGTATCTGCCTAACTGAATAAATGTACAAATGAATGAATTAAATATTTTTTAGCAATTCATCTAACGTAAAATTGTTAATATCTAAACAACAGCAGCAACAACAACAACAATAACAGCAGCAGCAGCAGCAACAGTAAAGCAAAATAAAAAAATATTCATTCATAAAATTTTAGTTTTAAAATGACGGCGAACGAGTGTCTATTTGGGGAGGGGATAAGAGGTGGTGCGTGCTTTGAACTCCTTTAAATTTAACATTAGTTAGTTTATGCATGTGTGTGTGTGTATTTCTTTTTAACGTTCAGTTCAGTTATCTATTGAGGTTTTATTTTTATTCCCCGACTCGTTGTTGTTGTGTAGAGATTTTAATTCATAGTTGTATTTTGCTATTTTTTCTCAATGAAACTGGTTTTTTGATAATTTATCTAAAAAGCAGAGAAGTCCAACCAAATGAAATGGATATATATTAGGGGCCTAATATATGGTTTTACAACATTAAAATATAAAAATTTTGTTAAATATTGAAATTAGAAAAACTTTCGGCTTGTATGATCTGAACTTATCAAAGTCTAAACTAATTCTGAACACAAAATATATTGTGGGGATAAAATTCAAATTGCATCATAAAATTTATCACATTTTTGGTTATAACTTTTTACATTTCTGAACCGATTTTTATACTTCTGTACGGAATGGTGATCAAGCTATATGATACGGAGATTTTTTTTCTTAAATTCCTTTCACGTTCAATACTGATGTCTGTCTTTAAACTTTATATATCGACCAGAGTTTACTGGAAAGAAAATATAGACACAGGTAAGAGTCATACAATTTGCCACATTTTAGGCTATAACTTTATTATTTTTCTAAACCGATTTTTATAATTTTTATGGAACAGTGATCAATTACATATAGTTGCTTCTTTAATTCCATTCGTTTTTCATAGGAAATTTTGCGAAATTTTATTCCAAAGATTTTCTGGCTGATACAGATATCAGTCCTTTGTTAACTTAACCGATTTTGCTAGTTCTAACAACGAATTTCTCTGGACTGAACTAAATTGATTTTGCTTCTCAGGACCATAACAAATAATTAAGCCAAGAATTAAAAACCATATACACTAACGAACGAATCAGAATTTGATTTGATGCCAGAACACATATACTTTATGGGGTCTTAGATAATTTCTGGGGTAGCGAAGACCAAAAAATCTTTGCGAAATATTTGAAATTAAACATATTAAGCAGGATTGAAGAACAAATTTTGTAAATATAAATTTTCAAAACAAGTCTACAATATATTGGCCAACGTTTTTGAGACCTTAATGAGTTTGATCGAAGAAGAAGAGATACTAAAATTTTCCATTAAACATACAATTTAGTTAATTAAATTCCTGCTAAAGAGTTAATAATTACATTAGAGGTTTATGCGTTTTGAACCATTTTTTGGGGAGAGTAATATGGGAGCTATTGGAAATTATAGGCCGACCCTCGTAAAATGTATATTTACCTTTGCTATAAAGCAAATTTTATTAAAATGGTTATCGAAGATTTTAAGGGAGTTTAAGAGAGATCGAAGATTTTAAGGAACATGGAAACATCTCCAAAGGAAGATTAATCAAGAAGGGTCATGGAAAGGAAAATTAGTGGTTAAGAAAGTCTTATATTAAATATTTTCATTTCAATTAACTCCGATATCAACCTTTAATAAATGATCTAAATTTTTCATAGAAAAAGCTTTAAAGCAAACTTTAAAAGCTTTAATTTTAACCTTTATGAAATAAAAATCATAGAAAATCTTTTCAAAAGGTAGAACTTAATTAAATATATAATATATATTAATATCCACCCAATTTTTGGTCTTTTTCTAATCCAGTATTACAAACTTTTCCCATAGATCAACTTCTATGTTGTCCCATCTCTGAACCGTAATCATTATTTTTGAGTCTTTGAATGTGGCTTAGTGTTTTGATGTGTAAGTTTGAACGTGTATATTTATTTTTTTTGTCATTTCCATCCTCCTAAAGTTAAGCAGCAGCTACAAAAACACCAATAATAACAATCTCAGCACCAACTAACGTTAACAAAAGCAGCTGCCCATCCGGTCGGTCAGTGGGAATAAAATAGTAAAATAAGATAAATAAATATAAAAAAAGCTCTAAAGAAAATCAAACAAACAAACAAACGAACAAACTTGGTCAACAACGTCTTGATCACTTTTCTTACACACGCAAAATTAGAAATCAATTTAAAACATTGATGTTTCAGAAGGTGGTCATGGGGTAGCAAACGATGGGATAAAAGACGCTAAAAGACTGTACGTAAACGGATCTTAACAACCAGAATTATTTTCACAAAAGTAGAAAAAATAAAACTGATCTAATATAATCAACACATTTGTTTGTGAAAACCTTTTCTTGATATTTCATTTTATTTTTATTTTATTTAATTCAGCCAAAAGGGGATCGAAACGATTGATTCCAGTCTCATCCATGAAAAATTACAAGTTTTTCTTGTAACATGTTGTTGTATTTGCCACAAATGAATTTTAACATTTTCCTCAATACATGTTGTTTGTTGTTGTTTGATCTTTTTTTAACAGGTTTTTCCTCATGCAGTTTTCTTAAGATCTAATGATATGATCCCCCCTTTTTTTGCACACCAAGTTATGCTGATTGTTAACCACAAAAGTGTTATTATTATTATTATTCTTATCGGCCATCGGAGATAAGAATGATCAACATTGGTCAATGTAAACGCGATTTAAAGACGATCTGCAACAATGAATATGCTGAAGAAAATTATTACACTAAATTGTGTTCATTTTATAAAAATATATCAACCTATTTTCTGGTGATTTTTCCTTTCCTTCTTTATGAAAATATGATAAAAACAAAGAAACTCTGCATCCGCTTTATCTATATGTAGACTGTGATTTCCTCATAGACAATCACCTGATGTCAGTCTGTGTTAAGGAAATCGAGAGGATGTCAACTTGTGTGTCAAAGTGGCGCTTTTAATGTGTGTTTTTATGCGAAAAATATACTACTTTTAGCACAGGTATTATTGGGTAAGTGAAAAAGTGGGAAAGTGTTAGTAAGACCTTTTAGAAATGTAAATTTAAGAAGCTTTTTCAAGTTTATCAAAAAATTAGTATGTGAAGTCATCCATATAACCTTCCTATATGGAGGAACGATATTATAATCTATTTTAAAGCTTCCTAAATATTATGGAACGTATTCTAAAGTTTTCTTTTAGAAAGCTTCATAGAATCATGTGTAAAAATCATTTCACAGCTTTTATATTTAACAATTTTTGTGATATAATTTTGAATAGGAATATTTCTATTCAAAAGTTATTTCTAAATATTTTTTACATGTTTTTTTTTGAAGTATTTTTTAAAGCTCTGAGATCTTAAGCTTTTTACGAGAACGATTTTGATCCTAAATGGATAAAACAAAACACTTTATGGATATTTAATATAGAAAATCAATATATTTCGTATGGAAAGTTTTTTCATATAAAAGCTTTAAAAAAAATATTGTGAAATTATTATTATTATTATTATTATTATTATTATGAGAATATTACAATCTTTTAAAACTTTTTATACAAAGTTTTCTAGAGCTTTTATTAAAGCCCTTTTGTATATCTTTAAAAAATCCAAAATTTAAATTTGTTTTAAATTGCTTTTAATATTTTCCATTAAGCATTAGTTAATAAGAATATTATTATTATTATTATTATTATTATTATTATTATTATTATTATTATTATTATTTTGTTTTTAATCCTCCCTGAAAAATTAAAGTTTTTAGAAAAGCTTTTTAGTGCCTTTTTAACGAAATTTTGTCTTAATTAATTGTTTATAAAACTTTTTAAAAAACATGTCTCAAAACTCAAAACTTTTAAAAAAACATGTCTCAACTTTTTCTTTAAAAATTAAAGACAAAGTTCACATAGCTTTTTCTTTATGTAATAAAATTGCAATGCAAATCACTAGAGCTTTTTGATGATTTAAGAATAATTTATTTATATTTGTTTCCCAATTTTTACTACAAAAGCTTTTAAACTAAATAAAGCTTTTAAACTTTATTTTAAATTATACAAAATGTCTCATGATTTCCACAATTTCTCCATACAAAGCTTTCCAGAAATTGCTAACTGGAACTTTTTTAGTATACATGGTTTCGTTTAAGTTTCTAAAGCTTTTGTTATTATATGGAGCGACAAATTCATCAACATCTTTAAACTTGTTTAAATCTCTAGAAATTAATGATCTATTTAGAGCTTTTAAACTGTTATTAATAGACAAATTTTATTGTTAATTTTCTAAAGCTTTTCCAATGATTAAGAAAATCTTTGTAATTTTCATTAAGTTATTTTTTAAAATATTTTATATTGAATATTTAAAGTTTTCTATAATTTTTTTTAACATCTCTTTTCGAAAGTTGACACATAGATTTCTAAAAGAGCTTTTAAAACTTTTTTTAGAATTAAAGTCAAATTTCTTGTTCTTCTTCCTCTAATTGCATTACGGAAAACTTTATTTAGATTGTAAAGCAGATTAGAGCATTTTAAAGCTTTCACTAAATGGGGTTTTAATATTCCAAAATTTTTAAGCATTTTAGTTAAGTCCAATTTTCCGTTAATATTCATATTTTATTAACATAAAAAAGGTCTAGAAAGTCCTAAGACTTTCTAAAAATTAAATCGAGAGGCAAATCAATTTTCTAAACTCTTTTTTTAACTCTTCTGTTCTGATAGCATTCTGGAGCTTATCTCGACAAAACTGATTTATGGTGTTTCGAGATTGCCATCAGAATTGTCTTCTCTTTTGAAGCAGTTATTAAACTATTAAGTAGTTAAATTTATTGTAAGTTAAAAATTCTTAAGCGTTTCCTCAAATCCAGAAAACTACCTTTTCCTCCAACCAATACAACACCTTTTAATAAATACCATTTCTAGCTCTTTCACTTTATTCATACATTCATATGCATTTAAATCTATAAATTTCAACTTTATCTTCATTAAACTAAACTAAAAATACGAAAAACTAGGTCCGGAAGTTCCCAACCATGTAATAACAGTTAATGTGTTACATCGAACCTAATAACCCAAGTAAAGAAATGAACATAATAATAGAAAAAAACTACAGCAAGCGATCAGGATATATTTCCGCAAGAACTGGTTCTGTTTTCTTGTTTTTTTCTTTAGTGGGCATTTGATTTAAGGCAGTAGCAGCATTAGCTGTTAGTAAAAGACTAGAATATGGGATCGTAGTATTAATTAATAATTAAAAACAAAAAAAGAAAAGCTATACCAAGTCGGGGTTAATAAAGGTGATTTAAAACTAATTATCGTATCATGTCTAGCTAAGACATTTTTTTAAATGATTTTTTTTCTTTTTATAGATTTATGATAATTATCTGTGGGATTTTTAGTTTTAAAACCGAAAGAAAAAAGAATGTATTTGCTGTTGTTTGTGTTATATATCTGAAGCCAATAAAAAAGGGCTCAATTCTCATAAATTATAATATTGAAACTGTTAGTTTTTTTGGACTAGAAAATAGTTATCCTAAAATTAAGGAGTGAGATGGAACATTTTTAATATACACACATTTTAATGTTTTTTTATTTTATCGCTAATATGAAATATTGAACCTTTTCTGAAACCTTCCATTATCGATTTTATAGTATTTTCTGTTACTTTGTTCGAACAACTAGATCATCTCCGTTTCAAATCTACCACACTTTTGGACACCTTTTTGTGATCTCCATTTCTATTGTAACAAAAGCCCAATGTCTTTCCACTGGTCGTAGTTCCGGACAGTTTGAATTTGGTTCAGTTCAAATACCACATTATTGTTATTTTACCACTTAAGGGCTTGTTTACCATAGTGACGGATTTCCAAAACAGACCAAAATTAATGGACACATTATGAGGTCTTATGAATGAAGAAGGCAGCCTCTTTTAAATATTCCTGATATAAATTACGAAATTTACCATGCTTTTACCAGAACCAGGTTATCTAACAACAGACAAGTTATCCCTGTATCGTTTAATAACATCAGAAACTGTGTAACGCTGAATGCTTTGCCCACTTTTTGTAAGACCATATTGTTTACATTAAACATAACTGATATATCTTATAAAGATAACTTGATAAAAAAAAATGTCGCAAAAAGTTTTAATGAAAAACGTCTGTTAATAATTTTTTGATCTCACTCCTCATATTTAATGGATACTAATTAAAAAGTAAGAAAATATAAAATATGAATGGAAATAATTGCTCCCCCTTATATTGTTACTTATTTACTAAGGAATTAGTAATCGATAACAAAAAGAACACCCACATGGACTTGATTATAATTTAGAGTACCCTACAATTTAGTGGGGACTTATATTTCTTTAACTTAAGTTAGTAAGATTCGGAAAAATTAAATTTATTTTGAAGTGCAAAGAGCAATTTTTTTACAGATTTTTATTTCGGTCAAATCTTTTAAACAGTTTAAATTTCTCCTTAAATCTTAAATTTAAGTTGTTTCCCGAAAAAAATGGAATTTCATCTAAGGCAGCAATAGCAATTTCGTAAAGACCTCCTAAAGTAGAGTATTTATTTAATAACGATCACTTTAAAATACTCTTCTTATTATACTCATTATACTAAATTCCTTACAATTATAATTATTTAAAGAATAAAAAAAGAACTTATTTACAAATAGCACGAATATTGTTTATCACTAAATGCAAAAACAATATTGAAATGAACTTGCAAGTTCAGTTACAATTTTCAATACGTAGAATAGAAAAAAATGTCATTTTAATTATTTATCATGAGAATAAATGAAACTTTATAATAAATAAAAATGCATTTATTCTGCGATGTGAATTAAGTGAAATTCTATATAAATTTAGAATTGATGAACGATCAACAAATTAAAAATGGAAAAATAATTATGATGATCTCATGCATAATTGTGAACTTTTGGATTTTTCATTTTATTTTATTTTTTAAGATCAAACAAATTAACAAAAACATAAGAATAAAACTTAAAACTGTACCCTCAAATAAATAGGCCGATTTTAGGGAACACGATCGGAAGATTATTATCTACAAAACAATTAATAACTTGGAACAGTAAATTAATGAGTTTCCCCTATTTTCCTATTAAAAGATCATGATAAAATATAACATTTATAATTGTAAAATGCAGTTAAGAAATCTTGGACTTATATTTGCTGATCGTTCCATTAAAAATTTCATATATATTTAAGACATTATGTTTTCTTGATTTAAAATGACATATTTTTTATACTCTTCAGTTGTCTTTTGATAAAAAAATATCTCATCTGTAATCTAAGATAAATGTGAAGTACTGACCTTGATTGGTACCTCATTAAAATGATTCCAAATCGGACATCGGAGTTTCAGCTTAATATTTTCTTTAAAAAAACCACTTTTGAAAAGAAAACTTGCAAAAAAATTGTAAGATTTTATATTTAATTTAATCAGCTTTAGGGTCTTAACTTATATTTCTTTCTTGATTTTTAGCAACAAAAACATTTCTACCCGAAAGCTTTCTTAATCGAACCAGTACTTAAGCTTTCTGTTTAAAGCTCGAACTTAATTACATTTTTTTATTTAATTATCAAAGCATTTAGGGCTCACAGACTGTAATTTAAACGTCTATAGGTATTAAAGAGGTGATCAGTAAGAAGACTCTAATTCTCAATTAAACTTTTTAACATGAATATTTAAAATCATATTGTGATGTATAATTATTCGACAAAACGTCAAGACGACATTTAGGGATCTTCGTTTTAAAATTGTTTATAGCATCGATTTGACAAAGCTCTCACATAATTCTCACATTTAATTGATCGAATGCATAATAAATTACACGAAATCTTGTTGATTTTCATAAAACAACGATGATCTGACTCAATGACAATTTAATAAAAGAATATAAAAAATATCAAAGTTAAAAATGACTTCAACTATTTATGGTACTGAAATATCCAATGCGAAATCAGTAAAATTTCGACTTGGATATACCAGGCACCATCATAGTGCTTATAGTGTGTTCAAATCGTTTAATTTCAAATAATTCTGTACTTGTGAACCGTTATAAATAATGGAATTTACATGGTTAAAGCTGAGTAAATTTTGATTTGATTTAGAAAAAATCATTTATGAATTTAGACAAAGGATTTTTTAGTCTTTTTTAGTTAGCGGCTTTAATGTAGATCCTAAAAGTCTTTAAAAATAAAAATATATAAAAAGTTAAATCAATCTGAAATTGGAACTTTGAAAAAATTATTATTTTTTTTTTGTTCTGAACTCCATAAGGTTTTTATCTTAACCGAAATACATGTAAACTTAATTGGTATGAATTTGTGCAAAGATCTGCCCACAAGTCCTATCTAAACATGGTCAAGTTAAAAAAATATGATTGTTAAGTTTATAAATTGCAAATTTGGAATCATCTTTGAATTATCCTTAATATAGAGCCACATATGCAAGGTAAATACCCAAAAAGTATTTTTGCTGGACGGCTTTTATAATGACAAGGTGATCATTTCAGTGAAAAAAGACAAAATTTTAAACTTGATTTTTTATGGATTAGATCTTGGGGAAATTCATTTTAATAAAGTTTTGATTGGAAAAAATATTCTGAAGATCACCAAAATTGGCACCAGCTAAAATTGCCGATTTAGAAAATCACAGAAAAAAATATAAAAAATTCACATCCATTGAAATACCGTAATTTCAAACAGTTTTTCGAAAATGAGATAAGATTTTGATACCTTTTTTTCCGAAAAATTTAAAAATATTTGCAAAGCGATCTTCAACCCGGACCTGAATTTTTCCAAGATTTAGACTACGTATAAACAAATTGACCAAGTAGATAAATATCTTTAGATAAATATCTTTAAAATAATGTTTAATTAATTACAATTTATTTTCAATATTTTGAAATATTTATTTTTTAAATTGCAACATATTTGCAATTAACAAATTCAATTCCATTCTATTCTGTTCTTTACAAATCAAGGAGTGTTCAAAAATTAGTTAAATGTAATTTTTTTAATGAATGATTTAAAAATTAACATAAAAACTAATGAATGAAAAATAATGATCATTGAATGGCAAAAATAAAATGAAAATGAATGAGAATTCAGTTTAGCGTAAAAATAAATATTCATCATCATCATCATTGCAAAACTGCAACATTTTCAGATTGCGATAACAATTACAATAACAAAAAAATATTTAATTAATTATTTTTGTTGTTTTTCTAATTGCAACACTATAATCTACCAACACTAATACAAATTTTATTTTTTATCTAAAAATAAATTGTTATTTATTTATTCGTGTTTTCAAAATGAAATAATTTTATTTTTACAAAATAAATTAAAAAAAGCAAAAACAAAAAAACTTTATAATTTCAATTTTAAATAAAGTTGTAAATAAAATCCATGAATGAATCTATCAAATAAAAGCAAGAGAACAAATCAAACCCAAAGAGAAATATAGAAAGATGACGATGATGTTGATGTTGAATACAATGAAATGGAACAGAAAAAATATATATATTTGAATGTAGTATTTAATTTGAGTCAAACTAGCCATGATTAGGAACATCCGGTTTACTAACCGAAAAAATAAAGCTACACACATGAATTCAACATGCGTTTTTTTTTTTCGTTTATATTTTATATTTTTAGTGTTTTTTTTTCTCAAACTCAAAAAAAGGCAAAATTCGAACACAAATCAACAGCAAAGTTGAGAATAAAACAAAGTAACAGAAAGTAGTAAAGTGATGATTCCATGTTATAGTATAAATGTATGGATGTATACATCAATGTACCAACATGAATACTATATGATTATTTTCACTAATACATATGCACAAAAGCATTGGTTAAGGGAAAAATAATTTCTTAATATTATATTAAAAGCATTATTGAACTTCCTAGGACTATAACAAATACTCAGGCCAAGTTTCACTTAGCTCTGTCAATTATTGCGGATGTGAGGCAGACAGACAAGCAGACAGACATAGCTATATCGACTCAGATTTTCATTTAAGAAAGAATATATAAACATTATGTGGTCTGAGATAATTTTTTTTTTGGTATTACACACGGAATGACAAAGTAAATATACCCTCCTTACTTCCTGTAGTAGTGAAGAATATAAAAATAACATTATTTAAATCAACAATATTCAACGTTGATTATATTTCAAAGCTTTTTCTGTGTACATGGCAATTGTGCTGAAATTTCGGAAAATCGCATCTAAAGGAAATTTTAAAATTCTGTTCAGTTCGTTCAATATGGGGTTTTTTGGCTTGAGGTCTTTAACATTTGAACCGTTAAAGATATCTTGAGAAATGCATGGAATATGTAGCTATATATTAAGAAGCTAGAAGAATGAATAAAGATTATCACCATTTTTGAAAAAAATCACAAACAATGCATTTTTTGAAGTCTCAACTTCACATTAATACAACTTTTTTACGAATTTATTAGGGTCTGTGTTCTTCCAGTTCAAGATCAAAATCCCTAACGAAGTCAATTTTCATTAAAATATCTTTAACGATTCGAAAATAGCAGATATCAATGCAAGGCTCTGAAAGATATTGGTTGTACTACCCCAACATATACCAACAGAAAAGAACTTGTGAAATATGATTGTTGTAAACTGGTAATAATAAATAGATACAGTCGCAACCGAAACATTCCAAATCAACACCGATGATGAATAACAATAATGTCAAGGTAAAGCCATTTATTAAGTAGATTTTTCTACATTGGACTATTTAAATCGAAATATTGCGTAATGGATACAGTACAATAATTCCAACCAAAAAAGGCGAAAATGAAACTTAAAACCCCGATATTCAAATCACGTCATGTGTCGATGGTAGACCTGAGGCGAAAAATATTAATCTTTTTAAAGACAATTCTCAATGAGAAACCACCATATTTAACAAGAAAAATTCATCCAGCTTTTTTTCACGAACTCCTCAAAAGTTTCGAAATATATTAAAAGCTTTCTACTGGATGAGAATTTTTCACTCTTCCATTTTATGACACAGGCCTTGATGTTTCTGCTTACCAATTGTAGTCAAAACAGTAGGATCTTAATTCAATAACCTTCACATTAGAACAGAGTATCGGAATTTAGCTTAATTCATTCAAAAAAACTGAGGAGATCTTATGAACTTAAATTTGATTTATTGTTGCAGGAGAAATCTTGTAACAATAAAATTAAAAAGTGGTTTCAAAATTAAACTTTAAAACTCACTTTCGTTCTTCAGCTTCATTACAATTGCTAATGATTTATTTCTTTAAACATTTTAAGCCTTAAACTGTTCACAACTTTTATAAATTCATTAAATCGTTTAGAGAAAATCAAGTAAGATATTTTTTCCCACAACCAATAATAATACGTAAACTCACATATACACTGAAATATCTTTTATATATTTAGTTGTTGTTATCCCCGATTCGAAAACATAATGATGCTGCGCTAGCTACATACTCTCAAGATCTCTCTCCCTCTCTATAGCATATAAGTGAGCAATATAAAAAAAAGATATACTAATGATAATTATGGTCATTGCCACAACTACTATAACAAAATTTGGGGCGTGAATGAGAGTGTATCTGTGTGTTTTAAAAGAAAAAAAATTCAAACTAAAGAAGGATGAAAGGCGAGACTATGATCTCACAGATCTAAACTACTGTTAACAGTACAACTACTGTAAGTATTACGGTTGTCAGTAAATAGTATGAGTACCATTGCTATAGTAACTTCGATAGTACTCTTCTGCATATTTATGTATTTATTTATTTGTTTGTTGGTACTTGCGTACATACATATGTATGTGTATGTAAACTGTGGTAATTTTTATAGATCGTTTTTTTATTTTATCCATTACTGATCATTATAATTATTATAATGATGATGGTTCTTTTAGCTACTCGACTTTAGTTTTTTTGTTTTGTTTCATTATTACTATTTGTATTTTATATCTTTTTCTATGTCAGCCACAACAACAACAACAACAACAATAATAATAATTACAACAATGATGCTGAATATATTTTTTCTGGGCTCTGTCTGATAATGTTTGGCTACTTGTATTAAGCTTTAATTTGTTTTTTCAATTCGTTTTACTTTTTTCTCTCTTTTTCCCCCATTTCAGATTTTGACGTTACGTGTTCATGTTCATTGATCTTATTTCTATTTTTTTCTCAATTTTTTTTTTTTTTGCTTAACATTTTCATTAATTTGTTCAACAATATGAGAGTAGCGGCAGTAGCATCAACATCACCACCAACCACTATTAAATCATTATGATCATCATCATAAGTTAAAGCAGCATCATTATTCTTATTTCTTTGGTTGTCAGTTAGTCCATCCGTCCGTCCATCATGATCATCATTGTCGGTGCTTTATAAATTTTATACTTTTCTAAACTCATATGAAGTAAGTTGTGATCGTCATTTCTTGATGTCTTTGTTTAAAAATAATAATAATAATGATCGCTTACATTTTAACTGTCATATTTAAATACAAATTTTTAATTGTTCTAGTTTTTCATTTGAGTTCGGTTTTTTTTTCTTCCTCTGCTGCTTCTGTAAGCTTTTAATTAAATGAATAATTAATATTTTAAATATTTATGAAAGAAACGTTAAAATGAAATTAGTGTTATGGATTTTAATTAAGAAATGTAATTGTTGCTAAAGGAAGATCATTTGTTTAAAACAAGAACTTCTTTAATTCAGGGGCAAAGCATTTTAAATAATGAAGCAAAAATTAAGTTACGAAGTTACCTTCAATAAGAAATTTGACTTGAGACTTATTTGATCAGCTTAGAACACGATTAAGTCACTTTTAATGGTCAGGAAGAATATTCATTTTTTATACACAAATCCATAAATGTTAGGATATAATATTAGCTATAATAGAGATATAAGAGATGTCTTTATGGGCATCTGGTATTTTCGATTTAATTTGTACAAGTCCTTATGTAGTCAGAGGCGTAGTCGGCAACCCTCCGAATTTGGTCATGTTGATAATATAAAACTTTATATGACACTTCATTGTTTATAGACACTCCTTATAACACTCTAGAAAAAATCTATTCCCATAGGTTGAATATCTCTTAAAGTTTCAAAGATATACAAGCCAAATTTTCGTGTCTCGGAATACTTTTAAGTTAATCCAATAAATCTTATCCTTAAAATCCTTCTTTAAAACTTATTATCTTCTTTAAAGATAATTACAGAGAAAATATTTAAATCAAATATTACAAGTTACAGAACCCGCTAATTTTACGGTCATAACTGTATCTACTATATGTTTCGAAAGAAAATTTTTCTCTATATGATTTAATTTTGAAGATCGAGGATGGTATTTAAAGATCAAATGATCGTTACTTTGTGTAACGGTTGTTTTAAATGAAACCAGCTAAGAATTGGAAATATGAATTCTAATGAAGTGCACTGAACCAAATATCGTAGGTGATATTAATGAAAAAATTTTGTAGAACTTTAACGAAAAAAAATGTGTTAAATAGACAAATTTTTATTCTAATTAATTTTTTTTTCTGCAAAAATTTAATCAAAAAATTTTTTAGTAAGTTAAATTGAAAACATCATTAAATATTAACGAATAATATGTTATATCAAGAGCAGTAACGCATCGTAAGTAAAATTACACACAAATTTATTCAATTCTACATACTAAAATGAAGTTTGTTTATTGAACTATTTTTTAAACTATTTTTGAAAATTCATTAAAATTCAAATGGAAGATCAGCTGATCAACAAAACATGTAAGTAACTTTTCATCAGAAATACAACCTGTCGCATCACCACCAAATTTGAATAATGTATTATTCAAATTGAATAATATATATTCAAATTATCCGCATTTTTATTAACGAATTAAAATTGTCATATTGACAATTTATCGTAATTTAAAAAAAAAAAAATCCAAAATTTTAGTCATGATCAATAAAAGCTTCGTAGTCTGATATTTGATCTACTATTCTTCAATTCTACAACCTTTTTCGTTATATTTCTACCTTTTTTGGTTCAGTTTAGATTTCACGGCAATTGAGGGAATTTTCTTTTTTATCTAGAACATATGACTTTTTAGATGACTTCTTAAAAATCCATGATCTTCCTTCCAAATTTCAAATTCTCCATTAAGATGATCACTAGAATTTGTACATATGTTAATATTACGTTTATCTCAAAAAATTTAAACCGGTTTCATGTTATCAGCTTAGAAAAATAATTAAATTTTCTATTCATTAATCATGAATTAAAAACCATTT
The DNA here is from genome assembly GCA_004302925.2 of Cochliomyia hominivorax. Taxonomy (NCBI): domain Eukaryota; kingdom Metazoa; phylum Arthropoda; class Insecta; order Diptera; family Calliphoridae; genus Cochliomyia; species Cochliomyia hominivorax. The sequence goes on from PYHX02000467.1 coordinate 58,607,852, forward strand.
AAAATATAAAAAATGCTCTTATTTAAAGTGACTTAACTAAAAAAATAACACAAAAATAGTTTTTATATTCCAATAAAACTTAAGCATAAAAATTTTTGACAAGTGAGTGTGGAAAATGTCATTTAAATTATAAAAGAAAAACCCGTAGATATTTTATCCAAAATGACTGGCAGTTATGGAGAATTTATATGAAAGAAAAACGTTACAAAAAATAAAATGGAGGGGAAAAACTAAAAGCAATTTAAAATTTTAAATCGATTTCATAATTATTTGTTGCTGCGCATGCGCACCTTTTAATTTGTTGCAGTTTGTTGACGATTACAACGAAAGAAATTGAGACTTAAGCAGAAAAATGATGAAAATAAACTTGAAAAACAAATGATGCATTAAATTACTAAATATAAATAATTCTTTTTTTATTATTTTTGTCTATAACGTTAGATATTTGTGAAAGAAAAGGTTTTGAATAAAAGGGTTTCAAAAAGAGAGGTGTTTAATTAGTTAGAAATCGATCGATTTCAAAATTGAGAAACAATTTTCTTCTCTTAAATGCAACTTTGTGTTTTTTTTTGGAAATTTTATTTAAAATTCTTTTTGAATTTGTTAAATCTCCACTTCCTCTCAAAACACCCTATTTAGATATCGAAGACACGATATCAGCATGTTAAGATATTAAAATAAAAGTCATTAAAAAAAAGTTATAAACTTGCAACATTGATGGGTATTAAATGTTATAGAGAAACAAATAATATAAAATATTATTAATATCGCTTGCAAATAGAGTTGCCATTAAAAGCGATGATTCCCTATTTGAGGGAATTCAATGTTGTATATTTATCTTCGATTAAAATGCACTTGCATTACATCCTGGTAGTCAAAAATAATACGATAATCTTAAATCCATATAGTCTTTACGAAAAATTTTAAAGAATCGTAGAATGTTCCAAGGTCCCGAATCGCGAGGTTAGACTTACTTCACACGTTCATTGTAAGTTTTGTTACATCACGCACAAAAGAGCAAGTGTATAGCAGTGTGGGAGGGCATCTCTATTTCAGCATCCCAGAAGGCGAATTCATACAATGAAAATATTGTGTTACTTAGGCAGTTTCAGACAGTATTGATGGTAACGCTTAATCGATGTCGAAATTCGCATTCAAGACCAATTTGAGCTATACAATGTTCCCGGTTCAATTGGACCACCATTATACACGATAATATGGACGTATTAAACTCCAGATGGTGACTTTTTAACCAAAGTCGAAGTCCGAATACCCAAGATCAAATGGGTTTTCCCAAACTACTTAAGCAACATCTTTACCCGATGTGTTAAACTCAGAGTTATCACATAATATTATATAGTAGTTGGAGAATTTATAAACTTTACAGCACACAGAATTTGACATGATTTACATCAAAAAATGATAAGAGAGAAGTGAAGCATTATAACTTTGGTAGCTTGGACCCCAAAGGTGTTTCAGGCCCAAGTAATAAATGTGCAAAATGGGATACCTCTGAAATTCTAAGATTTTTAGTTTTTTTTTTAGTTCTTCATTAAGATCTGTCTGGCATCTCTGTCTTAAATACAGAGAGAAAAATATAAAAGCTGATAAAAAAGGAGACCAAAAACATAGACATATCAAATGTTAAAACGTTTAAATTTCAAACATCATTTAGTTAAAGGTGGTTGTTGGTATGAAATGCAACAACTACAACAACAAATAATAAAAAAATACTAACGAAAAAATGCAAAACGAATTTAAAACAAAAATGCACGCTTCATTTGTTTTATTGACTCTTTTCTCTTTGTGTCTAAGTGTATGCAAGTGTATAAGTGTGTGTGTGTGTTCGTGTGTATGCAGTTTTATTGGTGTTGCATTTAACTGGTCTTCTTTCTGGTCAATTGTATTTTAATCTTGTTGTTTGGTACGCATGCGCCACTTTAAATTGAAACGATCATAAGTACAAGTTTGATTCAGCAGCATTAAAAACTATGCAACAACAATAACATGCAGCAACAACATGCATACATGTTGCAGCAAATGTTCTGAACGATTCAACCATTAACTTTAAATATCAAAATGCATTTATTGTATGTTCAATAAATGTACATCTAAGCATACTTACATAAATACATCTATACATTAAAAACATGTAAATATGTATAAATGAATGGATGAACGAATGGATGAATGGATAAATGAATGAATGGATGATTTTTGTTATGACCATAGAACTGGAAAATTGTTTGCAATATTATTTACTAGACGCAGGTGCATTTTCATTGCTAATAAAGTGTAAGCGTTTATTTATATGTGTATGTATGCATATTTGTTTTCAAATGTATGTAAGTGTGGATGTCTAAATGTATCTGTAACAATCTGCATTTGAGAATTTCAAATGATACGATTCATAATATCAATTTCATATTTATTTCGATTTATTTTTATTTTTTTTTTTTAGTTTACACGTAGTGGTGAATTTTTAAACATTAACTTACACACATACAACATAAAAATACATGTTGTAACAATTTTTTGCTTTCAATTTATTGATCAAGTTTTCAATTTTGATATTAAAATAAATCGTTTACACTTAGAGAAAATCTCTTAACTTTAAAAAGAAAATATAACTCCAAATGGGTCCTACAAAAAAAAACTGACCAATGAATAGAAGTTCTGAACAAGTTACTAAACTTCAAAGGTAGATTTCGATTTCACTATAGTGATTTCAAAACGACATTTTGTTAATATTTCTATAACTTTATTGCAGCTGATTTTAAGAAACACGACTTTTCTTTGTAGCTTTGTGATTGTCTATCACAAATTTAAGTGAATGAGGTTAAAGCCAACGATATTTGGTTAGACTTGAGCCAATCTTATCAAAGTGGAATAAGCAATCTTAAGTAGAGTTCAAGAACAAACTTCAAGTCATATTGTATTGACAAGAGCAAATTTAAGTTGAACTGCATAGAACCCTTCCAAGTTGGATTAATTATAAGAAGCTCATGTTGGATGAATTAGAGAAATCTAATGTCAGATTGACGGGAACACAATGTAAGATACATTTACTTCGATATAAACAACTGACCAATTCTAAAACATGATTTTTCTGACATGCAGGGCTCAATTTGGGCCTGAGCACAAAAATCATATAACTATGTCGATCGTATTTCAAACTAGAGAACCCTTCACCACCACAGGAGGTTGGAATATATGCGTCTATGCATATGTTTATAGCGGACGGAAAAAAATAATTTTATTCTGACTTTCAGTTCCCGAGCTGATTTAACTATGTCCGTCTGTCCGCACGTACGGTTAATGAATTGATTGTCTGTTATTCCATGCAACGTTCTAAATACTCAACAGCAAATTTTTTGGGCTAAGAACAAGTAAATGGTAATAGTTCCAATATTGAGATATCTTATTTTAAATCTCGTAAATGTTGATTTGATTAAAATTATCTTTTTATTCTCCAAAAAAATGAAGAAAAATCCAAAATCGGGATATTTTGTATTTTGATTTATAGAGAACATATTAATTGGAAATTTGGAAGAAGCCCTTGCCAAATGATCATAAACACATTAAAGTTTCCAAACTTGCATTTTGTTTTTAAAACAAGGTTTTAGGATTTTGGAATTTATAGATTTATAGGTTAAAATCAAAATCGATAACAAAAATGGGTCTAATTCGAGAGGGTCTGGATTTGGACCTATGGTTTAGATTCAAAATTCAAATTAAGGCTGGACTCTTTAATACTTATATTAAAATGTTGCACAATCGTTTAACAATTAATTAAACTTGATCCCCTCCCGAAAAATTTTCAATATTTTTCTATAATAAATGGTTTGCGGAAGACTAAATTGTTTTTCATTTTACTCCTCCAAATCTATAGAAATATGATTAAGGATTTTCAATCAAAATTTAAATCCACTGCGCATTTGTGATATAAATATTTGAAGGGAAAAGCTATAATAATTCAGTCATAAAGACCTAGAGGGGCTTGAACCATGACATCTAAGATCTTTACCACATATTTGGCATTATAAAGATTTTTTACTAAATTTAGTTGGAGAAAAAACCTCATATCTCGATTTTCAAATTATTAACAAATCTCTATTCATATACAATTTTTCTCTTAGTGTCTTTCAAATTTCCACGTACACAGATACACTTTAACTCATATTTGAAATGATCTGTTTTCGTTGTTTTCTTTTTAGTTTTTGGACTTGATTTGATTCGTCGTCATTCATACATAATTTTAACTGAACGCACTTCTATGATTATTATTTGTAAATATCCTGTATTATTGATTTTGTCAATAACTAGACTTATGAAATTCTTAAGCTTAAAGCTCTATTATTATTTCATTTGATATTACAACATGTAGCTTTGTCATCATCATCATCTTCATATGCCTGAAACGATCTAACAATCGTTTCATTATAGTTTTTTTTTGTTTTTTGCTCTCTATTAAATGTCGACATGTTCGTTAACATCTGGTTAATTTTAAAAATTATAAGTTTATGTCAAAGAAATATTGAGTAAACATTAAAATGAACAAAAAAATAAATATTAAAAATCATATTTGAAGAGAAAAAAGTTATTTGAAAATATTGAAAACTAAAAGACAGAATTGAATTTGAAACTTTGGCCTTTTTTTCCAAGATATAACATTTTAAATCAATGTCTTTATTCGTATGCACATGTTTTTCATTTAGAACCCCAACAAATTAAGTGCTTTTTATAGTCAGATCTAGGATTCTGTAGCCTTCGTTGCATCGTGGTAATAAAGTAATTTTGAAGTTTAGCACATGTCTGCCTTTAAGCCAGTATTTAACACAAACCAGCTGCTTTATAAGCAGATTCTGCTTTTTTTCTGCTTTTATTTCCTTATAGCCTTGTCTGATTGTTTTAATAGAAAAAGGGGGAAAATAGTTAAACTAGTAAGTAACTGGAAACTTAGAAAGTCTCTATGTAAAGTAGCTGTTCTTTTTCTTTAAAAAAAAAGATGCCCATTTAATTTAAGCATATTTTCCGGTTTATTTCACAAATAACTATGAGAATTATGGTCAAATCAAAATACCTAGATTAATCAACTGCCCGCTAAGATTAGCGACACCCAAGCCTTAAATGACGCAATGTAAATTGACATAAATTTTATATTAAAGTAAAACTATATTCGACACTTATTAAAGCTTAAATTACTTTTCCTTTGTCGAATATTGAAATTAAAATATCGGGAAACCCTTTAGCGAACCTGACATTGGATGAATCCGGAGAATGTCAAGAAAGATACACTATAATATGGCCACCCAAACAAATAGGGAAATAGAGGAAATAAGTTCCTCGCCACTATATCGCACATAGAGGGCGGTTTCAGGCAATGTTATACACGAAACTCCATTATCCTAAAACTTAGCAACAGCAATCTTTACCTTTAACATCTCCAAAATATGAATCTTCTCTACAATAATTATAAATTCGACGAATACACCTGGGCAATCCGACACTAGACAAATACGGAAAACATCAAGAAAGAAACACCAGCAGGTATTACCATCCAAACTTTTGTGGGAACAGAGGGAATGAAAACTCCACCAATACATCACATATACAGGGCGTTGTTCTAGGTAACGTTAAATGCGAAACGTTCCAACATCTGGACGGATGTTTATTCAATTGGTCACATATATAAATGACATATAAAACTCAAATTGAAAAATTTTTAATTTAGGAGTTTGATGGGCATAAAATCCCATTCCGACCATTTGGTTTTTAAGACGTTAAAAGTTTTTTTCCAGATTTTAATTTTAACTTTTTCCGATCCTGTTATTAAATATCATCCGATTATTATTTTGAACTCAGATCAAGTCAGTTTTTTTTTTTTGTTATATTCTGGAAGTTTAACTGTAGGATTTAAGGGACCTGTGACCTGATGATTTAAAATTTTGATTAAAAATGATCAAATAACAAACCCTCCTTTTCACTTCAAAATTCAACTAACCGTATTTTATCAATTCCTTTTTTAAAACCCGTTTTTATTTTGCAATATTTTGGGGTTTTGTAAAAATGTTTTAATAATATTTCTATATATGAGTAATTTATGCAATTTGAGGTTAAGGTTATATGGGGGACTACAGTAAATTATGAACCAATCGTCGCAAAAAGATAGAATTCTGTTTTTTTTGGTTATATAAATCTAAGTCATTATCATATATATTATCACAATACTAATCTTTTCAAGATTTATGGTTGTTAAACAAAATTTACTTTTGCTAAACTTATGAGATAAATCCCATTCCGGGGGACTTTTGTATGAAAACTACCTGAAATATTGCCCAGATCACAACTAGCTTCGCTTGTGCCATATCTTTTCGGAATGAAAAAATTAGACCTGTTAAGCACTCCTTACATAGAAAAACTCCAGCCAACCAGCAGTTCAAATCAGATATCGTTAAATCGGATGAGAAAATTATTCTGAACCTATCAGTATACTCAAATACTATTTAATTTCTAATAAATTTTAATAAATTTCCCTAACTTGTAACCATTACAACACCTCGGAGAATAAAATATAAAATGGACATATTAATTTATAACTTAAACTACAAATCTGCTAACAGTCTGAGAAAAAAATACCAAAAATAAAAGAATTATTAACACAAATAAACAAGTCCAAGTGAAAGATAAGAAAATACAATAAATTTGAAATAAATACGAGAGAGAGAGAAAACACAGCCATGAACGACTGCATTGAACACTACAGATTTAAGGGCCTTTTAGGAGACCTCAAAATAAAGATGGACCAAAAGGGAAATAAGATTTCTGTTAAAATGGAAAACAGAAGAATGTTATAGACTTCCATGAATCACTTTTTTAAGCCCTACAGATTTATGAGATTTTAATGGGACCTTAAACAAATAATGGATCCAAATGCTAATGCAATTCAAATTTGAATAGAACTTTATGTTTATTTTTATATGATTTCCAATAAAATGATTTCCAATAGACTGGAAAGATGGAAGTAGGACCATATATTTTTTTAACTTTCAGCATAAACGCATAATGTCCAAAACTAACTATGGTGTAGGGTATTAAAACATTTTATAAAGATTAATTTTATAGAGAATTAAAAAATCCAAAGAAAAAAGAATGGTGTTGTGTCCGATTTTTGATTCTAAAATCACCACTAAATATTAATACAACAACTTAAACAACTTGTGAACATAAACAAAATGTTTGACCCCAAAATACAATAAAATATCGAAAAAATAATTCAATGTTCAATTCGATAATCGTTGTTTGTTTTCTTAATCGGTTCAAAGATAGCGCCTTTAATAAAAAACGATAAAAGATTGTTTTACAAGAAATACAATTTTATACAAAGCACACATACACAAACACAAACAAATAAAAATCCCAAAGTATATTTATCCAAACCAATCCAATCCAATTCAATAGTATCCCCGTGGAGTAAGTGGCGCTTAAAATTAATAGAAAAAAAACAACAAGCACACACACGATTTGTTTTTTGTTTTTCTTTAAACTTGCAGCAGCAGCAACAACCTTCCTCCCTTTCAACACTTTTATACCTGGCCATTTGACTCTTTGCCACTTCAACGTAGACAAAAACACCCAAAAAAGTTTGTTCAACAAACAAACAAACAAACAAAAACACTTTTATTTGCTGAAAAGTTTTTCAAAAATCAAAGAACTTGAAAATGTTACAAATTTATTTATGAAGCTACTGAATCTAATTTACTGTTCACGAGTCCATGTGTGTGAGTGTTTTGTTTTTGTTGTATTATTTTTGGGGCCATGCAACATTTTTTTCTTTTAGTTTTTTTTACAAACATAAACCAACACACATTAAAACCTTTGTCGGTACAGACACAAAAGCGCCACACGATATTTACACGGCAGCCAATGTGGCACACTAAACTGACAACAACAAAAAATCTGATAATAAAATCGAAAAAAAAAAACAAAATAAAATAAAAAGAATAAATATGTATTTACTACCGAATATTTGAAATCCAAATAGAATAGAATCCATATTTAGTTACAGGTGTATAAATGTTGTTATTGGATACAGATATGATAAGAATAAAGAAGGAAATAAAGACGATAAAAATATAAATTCATATATTGGACTTGATGGAAATGACAAAGACATTAACTGTTAATAATGTCTCAAAGGGCCTTAAAGAAAAAGAATGCAAAATATAAACACCATTGGTGGAGATTCCAAAATATAACCTTCCCAAATTCCTAATTCAGATAAATGAGATTTGATCTCACAGGGCCTTAAGAAAAAAAGAATGCAAAATATAAACACCATTGGTGGAGATTCCAAAATATAACCTTCCCAAATTCCTAATTCAGATAAATGAGATTTGATCTCACAGGGCCTTAAAGAAAAAGAATGCAAAATATAAACACCATTGGTGGAGATTCCAAAATATAACCTTCCCAAATTCCTAATTATCTTCACACAGTTCTTTTCTTAGTGCAATATATTTCGAAATAAATATTATTCTTAATAAAATATATATCATTTCCAAAATACCCTAAATAGGAGCATCAAGAAACTATACACCAACCCGCTGTGAGGCAGAATAGATTTTTTAATCGACAGAATCAATTTGCCGGAAATTTAACAGAGAATGGTAGCAGAGAATTATAGGATTACAACTTTGAACTGTGGAACCCATTGAGGCTCCATGGGCCGAGTTATAGGGGTGCAAAGTGTGTATAATTCTGTGTGACAATTTTTTATTACTCATTTAATATCAAAAATTGTGTAAAGCCCTCAAAACCCTTGACGACAACCTTATTTATATTTTTTAAAAGGTTTCTCTATATAGAAAGTTCCAATTAAAATTTGTTGCCAAAACCTTGTCGGGCTTAGTGCAGATCCTCTCGAACTTCAACGATTATTTATCCAAATATTGACTTTAATCTAGATATACTAAAATTCCACAGCCTTAATCCTAAAATAGAATGCAGTTATTAAAACCCTAATGCATTTCTTATCATCATGATAACGGTATTTCCCAGACCTTCATTAAATGTGGACACTATAAGTCAATAACCTTAAAATTCAAATTTTGTGATTTCCTTCACATAACTGAGAAGAGAAATTAATAATTATTTCTAACAGAATACAGGTTTTGGGATGGCACGGACAATACGAAACCAACGAGAGCCAAGTTCAGGTAGAAGAATTGGTCCATATGATGTTTCTAAATAAAAATATTCTTGCTGCTTAATGAATGTAGAAACGTATATTCTGGCACTTTTTCGTAACTTTCTGGTGTTGATGATCGAGAGAATGTTGAAGAAAAATTCCGGTCAATATGTAGTTTCGGAAAAAGAATTATTTGTAATATTTGAAATACCGAAAATTATATTTTTTGGATTGATTTTGAATCCTGTCACATGGTTAACAAGCTTTTGAGTGGTACAAGATCAATAATATGGTATTTGTTTTTGTACCACAAGAGGCCAATCCTCCAAACAGCCCGGAGCCTCCAAGGCAAGTGTAGGGATATTGGACTCTTGTTAAAATATAATTGAAGAGCACAAGAAAGGTGTCTAAAAAGGTGATAAGTTTTAAACGGAGATGGACTACCTGTTCGAGGAAAGTGACAGAAAGCACTATTAAAAACGTTAATTGAAGGGTTTCCAAAAAGGTTCAAAATTTCCCATCCAAAACGACTGGGCCAATTTGATGAAATTTTCATAGAGTGATTCCAATATACTCGAAAGTAACATAAGCTACAAAAAATTTTACTATGACCAGAGAAAGACGTACCGCCCATACAAAGGAAATATTGAATATCGAATGTTTAAAGAACTATAACAGCGAGATTTCTCAAATTTGGTCTTAACTACCTTCTTAAGGAACTGTTTTCACTTGGCAAATAATTTGGACGATAAGGCCAGGATGAGGGAAGCAAATAGGATCAGGGAGAGGTACCCCCAATACAAAGCAAAGATAATAATGTTTGCAACGTCCATGTCGAAATAGCTTCCTTTGGAAAATCTAGTGTTAAATAAAATTTTATAAAAAGTTCTGCAAAAACTCATCTTTTATTATTTACAGTTTTGAAATGTAAATAATATTTATAGTTTTTTTTTTGTCATAAAACCCAAAAGGAAATCTAAATATTTTAATTATAGAAATTTGTTATGAAAATAAAAACGAATTTAAATAAATTCTAAACTTTTGTAAATCCCTTTTGCCCCCTGTAAGTAATAAAAATTAAATTTTAACTGTCTGTTTTAAGTAACTTTAGTTTTATATTTTAATTCTTATAATTAACTAAATTATCGACTACTGACTTTAACAAAAAAATCTCTTAACAAACTTTAACACTTTATTTAAATTTATGCAAAACATGTCTTAACAGAAGCTACAAAAAATAAATATTAATCAAAATTTTTCAAGCTGCAAAACTTATATTTAATAAAATTATAAATGATTTTTTTCTTCTTCTTCAATTCCAAAGCAAAATCGAGAAAAAACGCTATAAAAAATTATTGTTTGACTGCATGCAAAATTGTATATTAAATATTATTGGTTGCAAGAAGGGTTTCTCCATGGGTAAACGTTTTTGGGATTTTCCCGGGAAATTCAGGTTTTGTAAATTCCTTGAAATTTCTATCGGGAATTTTCGGAAAGTAGTTTAAGTGAAGAAGGAAGAAACACAATGAAATTTGGCCAGATTGTTGGATATCGTTTTTAGTAGTTTCCTAATTAAAGCAAAATAGTTATAAACTTATATCTAAGACAGAGTTCAACCATACTGCCCAATAAATCAAGATATAAACAAAATGTAAAAATATTCTCAAATAAACTTATCATAAAGAATTTTCGACAACATTTCAGATTAGTTCCAAAATTAATAATGCAAATTTGGATTAAGTTTAATACTATATGTATTAATTTAAGAAATATCGGAGCATGTTTGGTTATAGGTTCCATATAAGACCCATCCCGAAATACAGGGGAATGAGGTATAAAAACTCTTTATTATAGAATAATTCTAGCAAAAATTCAGCATGATTTTAAATTATTTTAATCGTTTAAATATAATAATTTTATGAATATCGGCCCTTATTAGGATATATCTCATATATAATTCTCTATTTTCCAAAAAATTAACTGATTAAACTCTTATACAATAATATTTCAACGGAATTCGGCTAAAATATATTTGATCATGGAGTTAATAAATGTGTTAAAATTTAAGAACACCAAATCGCATACTACTCCAGGCTCTCATACAAAAAGACAACATTGGAATATCAGCTTTAAATTAGGATTACGATATACAATAGAGTTAAATGTTCATAAAACTACAAAAAAAAATTTTAAAATTATTTTAATAAAAACCTGAAATAATATTTTCAACTCGGAATTTCAAGAATATGGAATCATATTTAACTGGAAGATATTTATGATTCGGCAGAGCCGAATATACACTGAAGCAAATTTCGTAGAACTTTAATGAAAAAAGTGTGTTAAATTAATAGATTTTGATTTTAATTAACAGGACGTTTTTTTAAATTGAAGAATTTTCTTCAAACAAACTAAAAATTTAATCGAAAAAGTTTTTAAGTAAAAGATGTTAAATTGAATAAATTTTCGTTAAAAAAAATTAACGATCAATAGATATTTTGCAAAAACGCATCATAAGTAAAATAACACACAAATTTATTCAATTCTATAAACTAAAATGAATTTAATTTGAATAAAATTTTCGTTAATTTAATTATTTTTTTCGTCAAATAATTTTGTATATTTTCTTTGTCATATCAAATGAAATATGACAAAGAAAATGTAAACTGAATGTAGAAATCTAAGGAGAAAATATTTTATAGTTATTTCTAATTAACGTGTTTGAAATTAAAGGAAAATTTGGAACAAATTCATGAAAATGCAAATGGAGAATCAGCTGAACGATCAACAAACATGTAAGTAACTTTTCATCAAAAATATAAGCCATTCGGGTCACCACCTATACTATTGATATTGCACTATTCTTAGTTGACTATTACTTTGTTTACACTATTAACTAGCTTTTACCCGGTGTTCTTTGCTGCACAAAAATTTTCCTCAGTCTTACTTTTCGAAAAACCTCACAAATCAGTGTGTATTAGAAAAAGTAATTGGGACCGAAATCTCGCTGTGGTAGGTCTTTAGATATTTGATTGGCCTGGTCTTATCCATCTTATATATTGTCTAGTAAAACAATTCCTTGATGAAGTCATTTAGACTTAATTTAAAAATTCATGCTGTTACAATTCTTTACACCCTTTTTCGTGGTATTTACTTCCATTTTTGTTTCAGTGTAGGATTCCTACTTATTTTTACATTAATTTAATAATTATTTAATTAAAAAACACTACTAAGATATTCGTTTTATAGGGTAATCCAATTTGTACCTGGGAATTCCCGGAAAAAGAGAAACCCTAATTGTAAGGAAAAGCGTTACAAAGAAAAATTAAAAAAAAATCAAAGCTTGAGGTTATAGATACTTTTTTTAAGTAGTAAACCAATATAAAATAAATATATAGACGAGGAGTGAGCCAGTGAGTGAGCGAGTGCTGGCAATAGTCAATATATTCATAGTTGCCACTTAACTTCTCTATACAAACATACATATATATATATGTATATGAGTCAAAACATGATCATGGTCTTTAAGAATGATGATCATTATGAATACTATAAATAAAGATAATGATGATCGTGATGATCATTATCATATGGCTAATATTCCATATGTAGTGGCAGTAGTAAACAACTAGAAGTCAGTTAGTAGTTTGATAGTTTTTTTTCATTCTTCTTCTTCTTCTTCGATTTTCAGTTTATACCATGCAATTGTAATTGATGAAAAAAAGTATCTAAAGAAAAATCATGGCAGTAAAATCATGGTTAAATAAAACACTAAAAATTAAAAATGAGCAGGTGAAACTTTATGTTTTTTTTTTGGTTTCTTTTTTAGTTTTAGTTTATTTTACTAACAACAACCAACACATTTGAAGCAATAACCGTAAGTATTTGCAACTAAAGGAGTTCAGTTACTCTTCTTGTGGCAGTCAGGCCAAATGCAGTCGTCACAGCATTTCTTTACAACAACAACAACCAGCTGACCATACAACTTTTAGCTCCCCAATTTTTCTTCGATTATTTTTTCTACATTTATTTTTCTTATTTTTACTTTTTTTTAACTCACAAAAGAAGAGAGATGACTATCAATTTAAACCATATTATTGGTATTTGAAGTATATTTTCCTTTTTTCTATTTATTCCCTATTTAAAAGAGTTTTTCACTTCTAAGTGGGAAAGTTCGAATTAATTTAAAATTTTTAAGATAAAATTATAAACAAAAAAATCGATTAAAAAGGTTTAGCAGAATTCAGAATTTTATAAATAAAAGTGGGTTCAGAACATTCGAAAAGTATTAAAATAGAAAAAGAAAATCTTTTTTCCACATTCCCAAATATTTTCTTAAAAATACCACCAAAAAGGCAAATTTTTACATTCGATCATAAATTATTTTAAAATTTATTAGATTAAAGAGTTAAAAATCAATATCAACAAATTTTTACGCAATTAAGTTCCCACATAAAAAGGGCAAGAAAGCATTTTTTATATTCCTAAATTTTTTACTAAAAATTCCCTACAAAAGCAATAAATTGATATTAATTGGAATTATTTTAAAGAGTGAAAAATCACGATTAATAATTTCTACCAGATTACAAATCTGCTTAAATTTTTTAATTAACCTCAAACAAGGGACATGTCCTTCTGAATTTCATAAATGAAAATCGGCTCAGAATTTAAGAATATCAAAGTTCTCATATATACCTTTTGGAAAGCCTTTTTTCCATATCACTAAAATTTTTATAATAAAAATTTTCTCCTAAAAAAGAGAATTCCCTCAGAAGATGTGATCACAAATAACAATGTCGTTATATGAAGATCGGTTCATAATTGACCATGATTGGTTATAACTGTTAAATAATGGATTGATTAGGTATCGCAACCGAACTTCAGTTGCGTTATCAGTTGCCAAAATTATATTATAGATGGCAACTGACAATTAAAGTTGTAAATTTCAGTGGCCAAATAGTAAATATTCTGGCAACTGTTATTTTCTGGTTCCCTAATCCAGATCTTTTTAAACATCAACTTTAACCAACTTCAGTTTAAATTTAATAACACTCACATTTTCCATTCTTTATTCATTACTTCTCTAATCTAAATCCAACCATAATTTAATTCCCAAATTCCAGTTTGTTATCGGTTTGTTTAACTGATTTCAACCAAAAAAAGTGTTAAATAAATTTCAATCTTTGTTTTTTTCTGTTTCTGTTACAAATTATTAATCATCGATAAAGTTTTGTTGAATTAATTAATTTTAAATGAATTAATTTATCATTTTGCTACCTGCTACGTTTTAGGCGCCATTTCTTAAAGGTGTTTGCTGGGGTCTCTTTGATTTTTAATTCAATTTGTTTTGCATAAATTAAATTAAAAAATGATTTCTAAGATTTTTTAATTAACAAATTGATTTTATCTCTGATTTTTGAATGAAAAGCACATTATTCTTTAGGAAGAGATATAAAGATGATCTAGTTTTCTGGGAGCATATTTGTTACACAAAAAGAAAAAATTTAACATAACATTTATTTATTAAAAGTTTATAATCATTTTGTTATGCAATAAGAACGAACGATCTCAACGATCTTATGACGCCCGTTGCAAAATTTTAATCACTTTTGCATAAACCAGAGGATGAATAGTTTCAAGAGATCCTAATTATAATAATGAATTACCACTGATTTAAATTTCAGGCTGATGTTGCAGTCTGAGTAGAAGAAAATCCAGTCTAGCAAGTCAACTCGAAAACACATTTGAAATTTTATTAATATACCTCTAGTGGTTCAAAAGCTACAGAACTATTTCTAAAAAACAAAAGAAAATTTTATTTAAAACAATAAAAAGGCCAAATAATATCGATCACATCTAAGAAGATTCCCATTCCACTCCAAAATTAGGCACCAAAATAACATTTTCTTATTAAATCAAAATTTTAAAAGTCCGTCTTAATCAGTCTACAAATAGTTGAATAATAATGTACTTTTTTTACAAATTTTAAATTGTTGAAGTCAAATCCACCACATAACGCTAATAACGACTTTACCGTTGTTTTGTTTATATACTTTAAAAACTGCATTTTCATGATTGGAATGCACCAAAATGTCTTTTAATAACTTCAATTTTAAATTAAATCGCCTCAAAGGCGGCAACATATGTTTGTTTAAAAAATATTCCAGTAGTTTAGCAACGAATCTTTGCCATTAATCTACTACAATTTAGTTTATACATGAACCTTTTGTGAGTTCAAACACCATAACGGGTAAGGCAGTGTACTATTGATATTTTATTGCGATAAAACGGTGTCATAAAAAATTTATAACGTTTAGTTAGAGGTGAAAAAGATTTTACCATTCACCACCTAAATAAATAAATTCACCATATATACGATACTATTTTAAGAAAATAGTAATGGACCGATACCATCCTTAGGATGTTGGTGGGTCTCAAACCATATTTATTATTTCTTGATATCGATCCATCTTTAAGATCATTTTTATTGTTGAGACATCCCTGAACCTTTGCTTATCTCACCGCCTATTTAAATTCATCAGTCTGATCTCACTTAAAGATTTAAACAAAGAGTATAACTAGAGATTCTACTCCTTTTTTTGCTTTTAAAAATAAAATTAATCTCTTCAATAAATTCATTAGAACACAAATTTACAAATCCATTATAACTGAGTTAAATGGACTGAGAGCGAAAAGTTCATAACACACGTTTCTTATTAAAACTTTTTTTGATCAAGTCAATCTGATTAACATGAGTGACCGGAAAAAAATGAGCACTAAAATTATAAAATTATTTCAACGAAATCCAACTTGGTTGTACGGAACATTGGTCAAGCATTCATAGGTCTGTCGTCAAACGGTTTTTAATGTTATCAGAGAGTACCTAGAGAACTTGTCCGTTGATGAAAGTAGTAAGAATGGTCCACATGATGTTTCAAAAACAGACAGAATTTCCAGCATGCGGTAGGAAAGGAGCCCGAACTATTTGTTACAAAGCCAATGCAAGTTTAAAAACATATAAGGCCCAAAGAGTTCCTTTCAGGAAAGCTGCTAAAAATTTAAAGGCCGAAAATTGAATTCAAGCTTTTTTAAAAAAAAGCATGTCCTTGCTGCATCATGGATTACAAATGATCTTGCCCGGTGTAATGATTTGGCGAAATTTAAGAGCCAAAAGCAGTCAAAAATGTCTTGGTATGATAAACAATATGCAAATGCGCAAAAGAAGCCAATCGCTTGCTATAAGGGATTCTATAAATACCGAAATTTATACCAAAGAATGTTTACAAACAAGGCTGCTTCTTTTCATAAGACTTCATAATGTAATCTTTTATCTTTGACCTGTTTTGGCATAACGCCTCTATGGTAAACATGCACTTGAGTGGTACAAGAACAATAATGTGTTATTTGTACCAAGAGAGATGTAAATCCTAGAAACTGTGCGGAGCTAAAGCCAATGAAGAGATATTGACCTCTTCCTTAAAGAAAATTGAAGAGCCCAAAGAAGGTGTTCAAATGATATTAAACGGAGATGAACTATCGGTTCTAGCAAAGTGACAGAAAACGCTACAAAAGGATAAAAACTATAATTGAATACCTCAATATAAATTTTATGTTTTATAATAAATATTTATATATAATTTATATATTAAGTTTATTTTGCAAAACGATGCCAGTCAGAATGATGGAAGTCAATTATTTTCTGACTTAATTGAAATGAGAAAAAAAACTTTATTTCCATTTTTTTGGAATAACATTTGTAAGTGATCTGTATGATCAAATAGTGGTTTTACTTTTATTATATTTATTTATTTATGTATATTTATTTTTATTTTTATATTTAATATCATGCAGCTCTTACGGGATATGATTAATTTAGAGATTTCCGTTTTTCGCTCTTTTTTCCATTATTCTACGCTTGAAATTGATCAAAATTGTAATAAAGAACAAAAAAAAAACCAGAATATTTTGAACATAACTAAATATGGATTGAAAAAATGGCGAAAAAAGCGAAAAAAATATGATTACAAAATTACGAAATGTGATATTGTTGCAAGAAATTATTATAAATGCGGATTATGCTGGTAATTCGTATGAGTTTGAATTTTTTGCTTAAAAATGCGAAAAAAATGTCGAAAAAAGGAAAAAAGTTATTTTGTGATGACCCAGTTTCAAATTAATAAATTCAATATTAAATATTAAATAAAAATGAATTAAATTATTTTTATAATTTAAGTTTAAATATTGGAGAAATTAAATATTACGGCTTTAATTAATTAATTTAATTAAATTAATTTTATTAAAATTATATAAATAATTCAATTAAAAATTTAATTAAAAAATTGAATTCATCTTAATGCTTCCACGATTAAAATAATACAAGAATCCCGTACCTGATTCCCGCCTTGACAAGTGAAAAAAGAGACTGGATCTAGTGCAGAGATTGTTACACACACTACTATACATTTGTCTTTATGTGAGTGAATCAGAGATCAAATTAAATTATTGATCGTTCTGCTCAAATTGACGAGAAATCAGCAATATATCAATATATCAGCAATACTGTCCTTGTGAAATTAGCAGAATTTGTAGTCCAGCATCTCGAGTCAATAAATCTGTATTTTGAGCACCACTGATATCCTTATTAATTAAAGTGTGCGAAATTTCAAATTTATTATTAAAAATATTTTTCGGAATTAAAATTTTTCGAATAAAAATATTTATGTGTTAAGTTAATATATTCGAGATATGTGAGCAGAGCTCGACTAACCTTAACATTAGACTCCTGATTTATTATATTATTATTGTCCCCTAATTATATCCATCACCACCGAAAGTGGTTGGGGTATAATGCGTTTTTGCTGATGTTTGTAACATGCACAAAAAATGGTATTGCACTCACTTTTAAGTATACCGTTCGGCTCAGATCCACTTTCTAAGTCGATTTGATGATGTCCGTCTGTCTGTTCGTCTGACTGGCTATGTAAATGTTTTGAACAGTCTACAAGTCGCAATTTTTGAAATATCTCGGTGAAATTGGGTACATATTATTATTTTGGCCTCAGGACGAAACCTATTGAAATTGGCTATGTTCAGTTCAATATTTCAGGTACCTCTCATACAAAAGTTCTTCCTGGAATGGGGTTTTAGGGTAAAATCCTAAAAGCGATTTAAACGAAATATGGCTAAAGTAAGTCTTATAATGTTCTAAAACGATGTGGCAAAATATGCGAGGGTCGGTTCATTATTTCTCATAGATCCAGAAAAAAGGGCAGAATCTTACATATACGTTAGTATTGTAATAATAATTGGTCAAATTAAAATTATACGAGGGTTGGTTCATAATTTCTTGTCACCATTCTTGTCCCCATGTAAGCCTCCCAGAAAAATTAATTTTAAAATGTATAAATTTAACATCAATCTTAGTGTCACAGTAATGTACTGCACACTTTAAAATAAATCAAAAATAAAATTATACGAGGGTCATTCCTTAATCTTGTAACTACCATTTTAAGCAACGATGTGGTGTAGGGTATAAGATAGTCGGACTTGACCGACTATACATTCTTGTTTATTATTAAAAAAAACTTATTTTAGATTGAATGCTGGATGAACTTTAATACATTTGGAATATTAATTTTAATAAATTCATTGAAGAATAAATTCGAAAATTAATAAATTTGCAAAAAAATTACACATAATTTTATTAAATTTTTACAAATCATTTAAATTATATTTAAAAATTAAAAATTTTAAAATGCAAATTTATTATTTTGCATATTAAAACTTGAAGTATAAAATTTATGAATGAATATTTTTGTTTGTTTGTTTGCAACATGTTTGTAGAAAAAAAAATTGCTGGAAAAATATGATGAATGAAAACCAGTAACGTATGTATGTTTAGAATTAAATACAAAAAAAATTAAAATAAAATGAAAAATAAAACCAAACAAGCAATTTTTATGAATGAAATCGAACACAACAACAAAATCTACAACATAAAAAATGTTAACACAGCAATTTAAAACAACTACAACAACAATATACATAAATAGTTATATACACACATACACACTTATATATTTATTATTAAACCACAAATTACTCTAAGAAGTCAATGAAATATAAATAACCCAATAAACAATTTGTATTACAATAAATAAATTTATTTTTAATGTTTGCTGGGTTATTTACTTTACACAACCGAACATGACATTAACATTATAGCACTTGGGACATGCTATAAAACTGCTTCATCCAAGATCGATTCTTGAACTATTGAAAAATATACAAGAAGACATTTGTGCAGCCAAATTGACCAAATTGTCCGCCACATTCATTAATAGACGACAGATACATGTACACACAACTAGACAACAACGTTTTTAACATACTCAGCGATAAAAATGCAACGAATATTTAGGTATGTGTGTAAGTAATTAACTTTATGACCCAGCAGTTCTGAGAGTTTTGGTTTTGTTTTGATTTTTGCTGACTAAAATTATTAATTTGAGGATCATAAATTTGGATCAGAGGCACCCAAAATACTGCTTCACTCACATACAGAAAAATATATACCAAATATCGCTCCCTTGAAGGTTCCGGTTTGAGATCGTGCCGGTTTCACGGTTTCAAAATATAAGAAATATTAAAAAATTCTTAAAATGTTGCAAGATTGACAAATTTTTAGTTTTTAGATCAGACCCACATCAGTCTGGTTTAGGTCCAAATTATCCTCACTTGGATTCGCCTAAATATAACAAAAATTAAAGAATTCTCTGAGTGTTGCAAATAGGGGTTTTACATTTCCACTGAATAGTTGAACGAGACTGTACGAAAACCTCTAATTCCTCGCTGCACTATTAGCAATTTCAAGGTCCTGTCTAAAATTTTAATTTATATCACAACTGCACGAAGGAACTTACAAAGGTACCCCAACTATATGTGCCCGTAAGAGCTTCAAGCTTCAGATGTAACAGTTTGTAGATCAGGCTCTGAAGCTCCCGATTTAAGTTCACAACAAAAATAAAGTATTGCAAATAGTATTAGATCCCACTCTGAAGCTCCCTGTTTAATTCTATAACAAACGTTTAACAATTTTTAAAGTGTTGCAAAAAGAAGTGTTCCCGTTCCATAGAACTATTGAACTAAATTGAGTAGTTACCACCAGAACGGAGAATAATTTCCTCCTCTCTATTTTAATCGAAATCTCTATACAACCAGCCAAAGAAGCCCTCCAAAAGACAAGATGATACATGTATTTAAGTTTGAAAGTTAGGAATTTTGGTCAAAATCCGTTAAAACCTATTTCCATGATTTGGAGACCAAAAGGGTCTATGCATTAAATGGACCTAATATATAAAGTTATAGAACATTAAAAATATATTTTTTACTATTCCAAGCTTGAAATTGTAGCATTTTCCGGTTATCAAGTGTTCTAGAAAAAAAAATACAAACTGTTGGGCATCTTCCAACACTCACACAAATATCTCAATACAAACATATATATTTTTTCCTACAAGAATAAGCGATAAGAAATAATGATGAATAATAGGGACTGGTTAACTGGTAAACAAATCAGTAGACTGTTTCACTTTACCAACAATTCGATGCGAAATGATACCGTGAAACTACGCTGGGCTTTTTATACCCAACTCTACTGAGTAGACAACACTTATTACGAATCGCGTAGTGTTTTAGATGCTTAGAAAGATTTATGTGAAAACAAGTGCGTGTTTGTGTGTGTGTAAGTGTGTGATAATGCCACAGACATTCATCCAGCAGCTTGTTTGTCGCAGTTTAAAATGATGAAAAACTTCAAACATTATTCAATAGTGAGTATAGCAGTGGGTAAGTAACCAGTTCTGTTATAAATTGGAGGGCCTACGTAGAAAATCACTTACTTGCTAGAATTCAAAGAAAAATAGCTGCTTTAAAAACCCAAACTAACGAGATTAAATGAATTATATGATGGATAAAAGAGGTGCCAGCACGGGGTTAAAAGGAGAATAAAAATTACTAGTATTTGATTAAGTCTTATTTAAATGCTTGTCTAAATTAATTATAGACTTTTTTTACTTTGGCTTTTATTTTATGGGTATAAATTACAGATATGGCAGATTATTTTTCTGAAATTTGAGTGAAATTGTTAGATTTCAGTCTGCTTATGTTGACTGAATGTTAAAATCTTTCTTAAAAATAGTCTACAATAATTTCAGAAGGATCGAAGGAGTAAAGAATCATAATTAAGTAAATGTAAGAATCATAATTCAGTAACGAAAGGTCCAATCGGAAATAACTTAGCAATAATGTTTGCTATATCTAAACAATATCGGGGAGTAAAACATTTAGGACATAACTGGACATATAAATATATATCATTATTATCTTTTGCACCTTACGATTAAATAAATTTAGGCGATATCAGTTATTAAAAAAAGATGTAGGGTTTGATAAACTTTGATTTTCCAAAGATTTTTGATCAAAAAAAGGTATACAAAATATAGCGAATCTGGGTCGTTTTTAATATTTTGAGTGGAGATGTCCAAATTTATGACCCCCTAGACCCACTTGTGTTAGGATCTGAAAATCCATACTTTAATCCCATTTCAATACGAAACACTGAGGCGCCATTAGGAGCTCATTATATATATTGAAGAGTTCGAATACTTACAGTAACTGAATTACTCCAGAATTCGAAGTTCTAGATTTCAAATTGGAGTCGCATAAAAACCTCAACTAGTTGATTGTAGATTTCGCCAAAATCCACTTAAATATAAAAAAAATTAACATGAATCGTTTTAAATATGTTTAAGGGGAGATGTCAAATTAAGGAACTTGACTACCGGTTCTTATTAGGATCATAGAGTCCAAAATTTAGTTTCATGTCATTCTTCATATGAATTACTGAGGTTCCCGTGAGGAGCTGTTTAGACAATGAGTAGATCGAATCCTTCCAGGTAGTGTCATGAAAATCCTAAATATCTAGGCATAGACTGTCCTGCCCATTTTTAGAAGTACGAATTTGTAATTAACGTGCAAAAACTGGTTAGTGTTTTTTTCGTTTAATGAAGAGTCTAAGAGTTATTTAGATGGATCTTTTTAGCGACTGTTATATCCTGAATTCTCAGTCCTAAATATCTGGGCATTTTTTTAAATACGAAAAAGTTTCTAACTCTGGTCCTATTTTTTCTCGTTCAATGAACTTTCAAGAACATTCAAATTCAAAATTATCTCTGAAATTATAAATTATTATCTTATGGTCAAGGGACATATTTTGTGAGTAAAAATACGCGTACAATGGTTGAAGAATTTGAGCTGAAATGGATAATAATGTTTGATATCCAAATGACAATTAAGATAGGACACTGAGTTAATAACTTTTTCTACTGAAAGGAAATGAGCGAGAGAATTTCCAACAGTGAGGTATGACCCCATTAAATGTTTTTTAATAGATCTGAGCCAGAAGGTTTGGCATTTCATTGATTTAAATCTTCACCTCACTTATACGCTTTGACACTAGCGATCAATATTCTCCAATATTATAGAATTGGAATATTTTCTATCTAAACATTTTCATCCTTAGACCCTTAAAGAGTTTTCTGTCCTCTTAAATTTCTCTCATCATTTTTGTATTAATAATTTTTAATTTTAAAATAACTTCACCAAAAGAAACACCCTTTTTCGGAATAAAATCTTTCTTAACAAAATCATTAAATTTAATTTCATTTACCAAAAAGATACAACAAACATATATTTAGGTTATGTAGGGTATCACCAATTGAAGAATAAGAAAAACAAGTCTAAACAATTTTTTTCTTGGATCGAAAAAGCGAAAAGAAACAAAACTAAAGCGCCCACGGTCAATAGCAACAAAATGCATATAAATTTTAAAATTGTAAACAAGAGGGGAGCATGCGCTCAAACACACTTATCTTTATGAATGTTCAAACATACATACTTACATAAAAAAGACAGATAGATATGTGGTAGTATGTATTTGTATCTTATAGGCCCGGCTGTTTCATTCATTTACTAACGATCTATTGAACATATACGAATGTATCTTTTGATTTCAGTTTTTTTTTTACTTTTCAATCGTTTTTATATTTAAAATCAAAATTGAGGTGTATGTAAGCAAAAATGCTATGTTTTGAAATTTTTAGCCCAAGGTTAAGATGAATAAGAAGAAGATTTAGCTTGAATAAAAAGCTTTTAAAATAAAATTTATAAAAAAATAATCATACGAAAAAGCCGGTTTAAAAAAAAATAAAGATGAAAACAACAATAAACGCATTACGAAACCCCTCTTAACTATCTTTATTACTTCTTTCTACTCCTCTTAATCCATATACCGAGTAATTTGCTCTTTCTCTTTAAAAAATACAACAAAAAAACTCAGCATAAAACAAATTGCAATTGTCGTTACAGAACTACAAATGCAATAAAAACAACAACAACAATGACAACAACAAGGAAAAAAGAACACTAAAAGTGATCGATTATAAGAAAAGTCAAAGTGATCGTTTTTTTTTTGCATCACATTCTCCCCCTTTTTTTTAAGTTTTATTATTGCTAAAAATATATGCAAGCATACACAGTGGTGGTCAATGAAATAGCACCACTAAACGTTTTTCTTATCTCTACTGTTTATATTATTGTTTATTGTAAAAGTGATATTTTATTGAATTATCGGCAAATATATTTATTGCATCTTCATTTTCAAGAAGACTTATAAAGACATTGTTTCTTCAATCCCTTGGATATAAAAGGCTTTAAAGTTTTATTTGTGCTTAATGTTCATAGAACTATGAGTGTCGTCGTAATCGACTAAGGAGGTTTTCCGCTGCCTCATTTTATAATTTACCATTTCTTAATAAATGCGAAATCTTCAGAAATCATAAGTTTTTCGAAAATCATTTTTATGCTTGAAAAATTTGTAATTTTCAGTTGAAAGAAAAATTAAAGTGTTAATCTACAAAACAAGAAATTTAAGGATTCCCTGTTCAATTCCAACAACAGGAGAAAACAATTTTTCTTGCCTTTACATGAACCGTTGCTCCAGTCAACGACAGCAAAGCAATCATTAACTTTTTTTGCCGGAATTAAAATGCAAAAATAAGTTAAGAACATAAAATAAAGCACCATAAGAGTGCTTTGTTAAAGTTTTGAGACTTTTATAGGAACAACTAGAAAAAAGATTTAAAAGAAATGCCGTTAAACATACAATTTGTTTGTCAGTATGTTCTTTGTAATAACGGTGACTTTTTAGGGTTAAGCCCTTAATCGAAATCTTAGGATCTTGAAATATGGAGAGAGATATCTCTGTCTATATATCGCAATAAAATAGATAATTGTTTTAAGTCAAAATATACTGACATTAAAATTGATAAATTTTAACAAATTTATTAACCTTTTAATACCGGCCCTTCGGAGCTACAAATGTGAATACATTCGACACATTGCAACATCGGTACAAATAGCTCTTTAGATTACTTAAGGCAGATTATGTTTTTTGTTGAATAAATACAAAGGTTAATCTAAATTAAAAGCCCCCATTGAATCCCACTGATTAAATAATCCTAAAGACATAGATACCAAAGTACGGGTTTGGACTCTTTTTTTTATTCTTCAAACAATCGGATCTTTTAAAAAGTTTAATTTTAATTTTTAAAAAAAGAGTTTTATTTTTCGTCGCTCTTTGAACGAGAGTTTAATTCTAAATTCGCACAAATTGTTTTGAAATCTTGTGATGCATTGAAAAATATTTTTTATTAAGTAATAATTTAGTTCAATTGAGGCCATCAAGTTCAAAATTAAAGAAATGTCTTAATTAATTAATTAATTAATTATAATTGAACTGAGGCCTAATTAGGTCACTTTCTATATAGATCTGACATTTGTAGGAATTTTTCTGTAGAAAATTGAAAAGAGTTGAAAAAAAAATAAAAAAATTAAAGAATCATATACAAACAACATGATTTTGAAGTTCCGCCCCGACCCTTATACCAACAAGGAACTAAGAATTTAAACTTTATTGAAATTTATTAAAAAAATATTTGGTAGTTCCAAATTACAAATTTATTTCTTAAAAAGCGGAATTCCACTCTGTGCTATGTGAGTCTTTTTACTAAAGAAAATTTTAGGATCCGTATATAAAAATTCGACAACATTTTTAAGATCTATAAAAAGCCTTTTTTTGTTGTCTAAATTTAAAAAATAAATCACTATGAGACGCCAAAGGGGGTCTTTAATCAATATCTTGTGAGATCAGCAACTCAAGAGTACAAGATATATTATAGTGATTCAAAGATGAGAAATAAATTTAGAAAATTTTTATATAAATAACATTTCAAATAAGATATAATATTTATGTACACAGTGCTATTTCATTGACGACAGTTGTATCTACATATGCACAAACATATACAAATCTTAAATAAAAACATACATTCCTACATACATACTTACATATATAAACTACAATAAAAAAAGTTTAATAAATAAAAAGAAAAACAACAACAAAAATAATGAATGAATCGAATGACAATCGTCAGATGTATAGAAAGAAAAAACAACAACAACATGGAGGCAAAAAAAAACGAAAAATCAACAAAGCAAAATAACGAAAATAAAATCATAAAGGTATCCAACAAGCACAAACACACAGACACACTCGTTCACATTCATCCCAAACAACAAAAAACCATCCATTCATTCATCCATCCATCCTCACACATCCAATCCATTCATTCATTCATCTTCTTTCTACCCCATAGATCCCAACAAGATCACTTTTTTTCCTTCTTATGTAGTTGTGCGAATGTTTGTATTCGTTGCTATAAATGACTTCGTCGCTTTTTTTTTCTTTTTGCTTTAATTCTTTTTCATTATACGTTTTCATTACATTTCGTACTTCCAATGCGATCTGAGATGAACGTTTGGATGGACGGACAGCTAGACGGACCAACTCTGAATTATCAAAACGTATGAATGAAAATGAAGGCGCGTTTTATCAAAACATTTAAATAAATACGAAAAACAACAACAAACAGAACCAGTACAAAACAAAAAATAAACAAAGTCAAAGAGGAATAAAAGAGAATCGTCATATCAGCTCAATAAAAAACACTTTATTTTTTTGTTTTTGTTGTTGTTTCTTTCTCAATAAACTAAAATTTTGTATGAATGAATATTTTTTTATTGCCGATTTCTGTGTTGTTATTTTTGCAAACAACAACAATAAAATTTTGCTTAAGAATTATTCTCACTAATACAAACAACTTCATACACACAGATACTATTTTTTTACTCTTAAATTGCTAAACACAAAGAGAATTTCATTAAAGAACTAAAAATAGTCCAATTTTTATGGGGAAAAACTCTTTGGATCTCTTAAAATATTGTTAAACAAGATTCAATTCAAAATTTATCGTTGAAATGGAAATTTTTATTTAATTTTGAATCGAGTGGGAACTTAAGAATTTTAAAATTAATTTGAAGAATTAATAAATTTTTTTGGGGGAATTCTTGGAAACTTTTTTCCGCTCCTCCATAACTAAAAGCGATTACTTAAGGTCATAGCTCAGATATAAATCACTATTATCTTGATTTTTTTTTTTTTTTTGCAAAATTAAATAATTTGAATTTGAACTTTTTCAAACGAAATGATTTTTGGGTAAAACGTTTTTGAAAATAATTTAAATTAGTTTCAATTATACACTGAACAAAAAAAAAGGTTATCAGCAAAAGAAACTTTAATTCATCATAATGAAAATTTTCGGTAATTTTTCATAAATTCTTTAAATTGACGAAAAATCGTCAATATGACTATTTGAATTCGTTAATAATAAATTCTTTATAATAAAGAATAAATAATTAATTCGTTATATTAATGAAATACCACATTTAAGTTAAATTTACGAAATTTTAGTTGAATTGAGGAAAAAAATTACTTTAAATTGTTTTAAAAAATTAATACATAAAATATTACGTATTAAATATTTCATGAATAATTCCGATAAAGCAAATGGACTAAAAACACCATTCCGGGGTGACATTTAAATGGGGGGAACAAGCTTTACATGGACAGTTAGCCGAACGGACGGCAATTCTTAAATCGAATCAGGAAGTGAATCTGAGTAGATCGATATTATTAAAAGAAATCTTAAGAACTGTAACAGCGAGAATTTTTTAATTTGGTCCCAATGACTTACTCAAGGAACTGTTTTATGTCAATAACAACAAATATGGTATTCCGGAGGGTAAATATCCATTTTTATAATGTGTAGGCATCTGCGAGCTTACAAATCGATTTGTTGAAAAGAATGCTGTAACCTTTTAACCGTTAAAGATATCTAAATGAAATTTCACATGGTTAGAGCTGAGACATATGTTGAATATAAGTAAATTTGACCAGAGGAAGTCCTTTTTAGGTTGAATTTTTAGCTAAGGTGTTCACTTCTAAAAAAATTTTATTTATGAAAACGCTTTGACCTGGAGATTTACACCTGTCGTTATTTAGGCCTACCTTTAGGGTGTTTACGCTTCATATGAAGCTATTTTTTAAGGTGGTGCCATCTTTTTGGAATAAAAATCCAAAAATAAATTTGTTCATTATTTCAACTATAGATCAAAAAAAATTTATGACGGATTTATATATTTATATGGTTTTTATATCGACATTTTTGAGAATTTCATAGGAAATTAAGAATATATTTTATTTTTAATCCGCTTAAATAAAAAGGTCTAAAAAAAAGACTAAATATCTCTGAAACTATAAGTGAAATGAATTTTAAGGCATTTTTAAAGGACCACATTGACGCTTGTACTCCTTAAAATTTGTACGAAAACACTTTAACTCAAACTGTATGAAAATTCATTACGATCTCTAACGGTTTAAAAGTTATTGAATTATTTTCAAAAAAAAAATTGATTTGGACACACAGATCTATATGCTAACAGCGATCGAATATTTTACCAAGAAGAAATTATTCATTTTGTTTAAATATCGACCGATCACATACAGTTCTATGATGAGTGCTATTAAGACTTAATAAAATTCCTAATTACTTTCTGAAGGCGGCAACCATTTTCAAAAATTATGTTTTTATTATTTCTATATAGAATATTTATTTCATTCCCCGAATTGTTATATTTGTGCAAAATCATTTCGTCAAAGGTCGGACTTTTTAAAAGTTTATTATTTAATTTTATAAAATTGTTGTTGCGATATGTCTTAAGTGCTTCGTTATCAGTGTATTTTTCACGAAAAGCAAAAGTGAAATTTATAATTTATAAGAAAATCATAAAAAACTGACCAACGCTATTTTTAATAAATTAAGAATATAATAAGTAACGCTATGCCGAATCTTCAATACCCTCCACCACAAATGCGTGTAAGTAAATGCGTTATGTTTCGTACATGTTTCATTTCATTGAGAGCTCGGTCAATTATTGTGGATTAAAGCGTGCCAAAAAAAGATAGACGGACATAGCAAAAACGACTCAGATTATTATTTGATGCAAAAATATATATACATTATGGGGTCAAAAAATATGTCAAATCTAATTAGTTTAAAACAATTTTCGAAAATGTGGCAACGTCATTACTTTGCTTAAACTAATATAAGATAAAAGCTCCTTGTTGAAGAGTCAACAATTCTCAATTATTAAATAAAATGGGGGGGTGAACCAACAACAATGCAACATGTTAACTGAAAAAAAAACCTTTATCGGAAGTGAATTATTGACTTTGAAGATTGATTCTAATTGAGCTTTGTCAATAAACATCATGTGTTTCAGCTGAACCCATTTTTACTTCCTTTAAAGAGTGTAAGGAGTAAGATCGAAAAATTCTAAACACACGTTTTTTCGTTAAAACCTTGAACCCAACATGTCAGTTATTATATATAGAATATATTGTTAATATGATAAAACACATCCACACAGTGGGACCACTGTTTTTTGGACCTTTTTTGTTAGTTTCAACTTGGCGAACTCTTTTTGCATCCAATAAAAAATACCATTTAATAGAAATTTAGAAAAAAAGGTATTTATTTGTGATTTTTTTAAACAGGTGGTAAATCTTTTTCACCTTAAAATCAACTATTTCCTTTTCAACTACACAAATTTTCTCATTTCTGAAAGAATTTCTCAATGCATGTAATGTAAATCCGAGGGCATTAGAGGAAATAATTTCTCCGCTGGCCCTTTACCCGTTCGTCACCACGGTAAGCTGATCAATTTACTGAATAAAAGTGAATATCTTAAAGCAGTTTCTCTAGGATTAGAAATTTGGGAATCTTTTAATGGTCCTACATTAAGGACAACTTTATTCATATTTTATTCAAATTTCAAATTAATATCTTTATTTCTATAGAATTTATTTAAGTTTAAATTATTACAAATTTTTTACTTAAATGCGCCGAAAATATTTTTTTTTAATTTTTTACAAATTTCTTAAAGTTATTACACTTAAATAGTTTATTATGAACATAATATTATTGCTCAAATAATTACCTTTCCAACGATTCCAAACACTCACATAAACATATTTCACTACTCTTCAAAATTTAACTGAAACTGGGGCTCCTCCCCAGTAATGTTTACATTTCCTATATAAGAATGAGCTATAGCGTTCTGTGCAATAATTGAATAGCAATTTTTACATGTCCTCTCGATGCTCTCGACGCCGAGGAAGGACTACTCTCTCCGAGACCTCGAATGAGAATAATTTCAAAAACCCGGCATTTTCAAAAAACCGATTTATTCAAAAAATGGGAAAACCCGTTTCGAATACGGTTTTATTTCAACAAAAAAATGGTTAACCGATGGTATATAGTCCAGGATTTTATTTAAATCCATTATTTTTCCTTTACAGAAACTTTTTTCTTTAATTTCTGAATATATCTAAATTATAGATATCAGAATACCATTTAATAATTTTTATTGACGTGATGTCGAAAACAGATGGAAATAGCAAATCGATTCAGAATATGATATCAATTATGTATAACGTACTTTACTCATGGAAGACACGAAATGAAAAATTATATATATTCTCAGTCAATTGCCGAATGAATGATAAATGAAGCTGAATATTTAAGCAAAATGTTTAAAAGCGTCTTCCATTAAAAACCGGTTAACTGACTGAAAAATACCGGCATGTCGAATAATTTGAAAATAGAAATTATTCGAAACCGGTCGGTTATCTGAAATACAAAAACCCGGTTAACGATTTTTGAATACACTAATAAAAATATATATTTTTGTTATAATAATTTCAATCAAATAAAAAACTAAAATTTTAAGTTTAGTGTTTCTGTTTTTATTAGTTTATAAATATGTTAAGAATTTCTTGATCTCACTCTTTAATTTAGATATTTCTATGCCTTATTTATAGTCAGTTTCGAATTCCAAATACTCCATTTTTAGAATCGATATGTTCATATCTTAACGCTCTTACTTTTTTGATTAAAATTTCATTATTATAATTAAATTTTAATAACTCTCATATGTGTTTGTTAATATTTCATATTTATTATTATTTTTTTATATAAAATTATTAATCATAATTTGTGTCTTTTTTCATTATTTTTAAATTTTAATTTTTTATTATACAATTTGTTGGATTTTATTACACGTTTTTTTTTTGTTTTTGTTATTTACAGTTTATGTTACTGTTTTATACTTTTATACTTTTATTCCGTGTTTATTTTCATTGTTTATTTATGTTTCTCTTTTATTATTGTTGTTTTTGTTGCCGATTTTAAACGTTTTATCATTTCTTTGAAATCTTGGTAAAACAAAAAATTTCAATGTCAAATTTACCATTTAAAATATATTTATATGTAAATATATATATACTTTTTGTCATTCTACGAGTTCTTTTTTATTTATTATTATTTTTTTTTGTTTGCTAATTTCATTTTCATTATAATTTTCGGTAAAACATTAATATTTTGAGAACACTAAACTAAGGGAATATTTTAGGTTCATTGTTCCATAAGTGTCAGTATTACGAAATCATGGAAAACTCTATAATGTTAAGACATTGTTGAGGTATATCAAAATCTTACTCGGTTCTGGCGTCACAGTTTTAGGTTCGTCAAGGGGTGCAATAATACCACTTGCTTCTAAGTAAAAAGTGTGGCAAAATCGAAACCGACCGAGAGTATTGACAACACTAGATCATAAAGCTTTAGATTTTAAGAGAATTGTAAATATATTTGATGTCTTTACAAATAACACAAATGATATTTTGGAGGGTAAACATCTGTCTTTATAACTCAGTATTCGATAAATGTCGAAGTTTAAATACACACTGAAATAATGTCGAGTTTTATGCCTTAAAAAATATTATGCGGGAAAGTATCGTACCCCTTTTCATTGGAAGAAAACGCCTTTTGAATATTATCGATAGTCAATGTATCGTAAGCTCCCACCATGCACCCACTCAAAAAAACTTGTGAACGATGATTTGAGCCATTTAAAGTATTTATTTGGACACAATGAACAAGGACCTGATCTGTCGAATAAGTTTTAAGATAAAGAATTGGAAACATCACTCGACAAAGGAAGGACTTAAATTAGCATTAGGAACACAATAAGATATTTCCCGTCACGTCAAACATCAAAATATCAAAAATTAAATAAATTGGATCACATATGAATTGGAGATGTAAGACTTTGAAAATGGATTTTGAACGTAGGAAATGATATTTGAACGCTACAAAGTAATAATTTTTGATCATCGATCTAAATATTCATTTGATAGCCACTTTAATTGCCTTTCAAACGATGTACGAAATTTGTTGAGGCGTCACTCAATAATATCATTTTAAAAATTGGTTGGAACCATAATATTGTTGAAAGAAAATTTAAAATGTTTTATAAAATTTTAAAACAAAAATAAATAGATTCAGAGATCTTGGCATTATTTTAAAACCCACTTCTACTGTCGATTAGCGGAAACCTTTACGAAAGACAATTCATGAAAACAACCAGAATATTTGCTCCGACTCAAAGTCATAACCTTTCATCATAATCCTGCACGTTCGTTTCCACGATTTCCATTTTGAAACGATCTGAGTTACACGCGCCAAAAATTGTCAACAACTACATTAATCGGAAGTTTTTTTCTCCAAGAAAGATCAGATGCAGCCGAACTGTTACAAGAACAAAAACTCTGCTCGTTTAAAGGTTTCGATAACGCAAAAAATATTGGCGAAATGGTAGGTCTCATACAATTAAAAAATAATAAAAAGTTTTAACTTAACCGCCTTATGGTCCGAACTTTGATCTTTTTGACTGACATTTGATTCGATTAAAGAATTCAAATTTACCTCAAAATGGAAGCTGTACTTATGGCGTGTTACACATATGTGATCTTGGGTTAAAGTGATACCTCTGATAGTTCCTGGGTTAATGGTAGGCCTCATAAAATGGATATAACGTTATTTTTGTATAAAATCATTCTGTACATTAAATTATTTCTGAAATAGTACTGACATTTTGAAGTGTATTTAAGATTCAGTAAAGCTGACTTCTTTTATATTCTTTTATTGGTAAATTGCAAATCATATTTTTGTTAATTTAATCGGGAAAAATTCAATCAAATATATTATTTTAGATTAAAATATGACTTTTTTCTTATTTTTGATTTTTATAAAAAAATATGATTTTGAAAAGAGCACGTGTACGTTACAGTTAATGAATTTTTATAATTGTTGTTATTAAGAAATTACCTAATAAATTTATATAAATAAATCTATTTTTTATTTTAGAATTAATTTCAGAATTTCTATGCATTTTTTTCGTTTTCATAGTTCATTAACTTTTGCCAATGTTTTCTCCCCACATCTTTTTTTTTCGAATTTTATTTTATTTTATTTTATTTTATTTCTTTTGATATCAAACAAAATAATAATTCCTTTTACAGAAATACTTAAGGAGGCAGAAAAAAAAAGTACAACAACAAATTAAAAATTAAAAAAATAATAATAATAAATAAATAAATTAATAAACATTTTTCTGACACTTTGTTAATTTCAATCAAAACACACCTAATTTTTAATTCACATAATCCCATACAAACTCACTACACACGCATCCAAATAGCTCACGTTCACACTTATGCTAACTTACACACGTACGAAAAACTTAGAATACTATCATTTAAATTAAAGAACAATAATAACAACAACAACACTAAATAAACAACTAGAAGTTTTAAAAGAAATATTAATAAAAGAAAATCATATAAGAAAAAGTTGCATAAAAATGCAACAACTGCAGTGTCAGACAAAGGGCCTCTTCTATAGAACACTTACAAACAAAACGAGAAAAAACAACTCCTACAAAACAGTGAAGGAAATTCGATAAGGGGCAAACGATCGATCGTTGATGATCGTGATCATAACAAAATATTATTGCTTAACAACAAACGAAATTTTAAATTAATTTTTTGTAGATGAACTAAACGAACATAAAATCGTAATCAAATGTGGTCCATATATCGAAATATATCGAAGGATCGTATAGAATTTGTATATAAAAATTTAAATATAAAATCGTAATAAATTCTGGTCAATATATCGAAATAAATCGAAACATATCAAAAGATCGTATAGATGAATATATCGAAAATATATCGAAAGATCAATGGAGGCTTAAAAAAGGAGACCAACCAGTTAGGTTTTAAAGATGAGACGTTCATTCTAATATATAATAGTTCTAATAACAAGCGAAAATATATCAGATAAGTTCAATCTGTGTCAAACAAACTTATATCTCGCAGAATATCAAGAATTATTTTCAGTTAACTTTTAGCAGATCGGTACGAATTGATATACTGTCTTCATTTTGAGTAAGACTATCAAAAGAGATCAGCCACAATTTGCGGAATTTGTGACGATCATTTTGATGGAATAAGAATGGAAATTGTCTCAATTAAAACAGATCTTCTGCGATCAATTTATAAAACTCATGGAAAAATAAGAAAATGTTTTAATGTCGATTTTACGAAAAGAAAACTTTAAGGCAATTAATTCAAATAATGGACGAATCTTTAGTGTTGGGTATATAAGTTAATAATGTCGATTTTTTTGTTTGGAAATTTATTTTAATAACGAAATAAGTTGATGTATCATCGTTAGAAACCGCATTTTCCGATCTAAATTCGGGACTAAATGAACAGTTTCGATTTTGAGAAATCATTTTCTGATACCCTGTTCTATATTGATTGCAAAGTGTATATAAGCGCTAAAATAATTGCTACTTATGTCCCGCTATCTAGTCGAATATTTAAACTTTTTGACCGATCAAATTTCACCATTTTTTTAGTTTTGAAGTCATTGTTTTTAAATCACTCAAGTCATTTTTCGAAATAAATTTATTAAATTTCTAGCAAGCGATTGAAAAATGAGAGTTTATACTTTATGTTTAACAATTTTGATATTCCAAGACCATTCACGATACTGAAAATGAAAGCCGATTGTTAGTGAGATTGGACATGTCACAAGGAAAGCCTTATATAGCTTATATTCAGTAATTGCTCTAACTTAATTGTAAATGTAAGAAGCTGGAAAGTATTTGGACTTTGAATTCCTAAAAAATAAATTATGAAAGGGACTTTTAAAGAGTCAACGCACACACACCTAGGAATATGTCGATAAATTCTCAGACCTTTTAACCAAATCCTTTATTAAGTTGTTCAAATTTGCTTAATTGTGATGCTGCAATCGGACGTCATTCTTCCACAATCAGTCTTGATATATCTGTCATCCATAATAGAATAAAATAGACTACGAAAATTTACGAATAACGAAATCTCATAAGACCCTAAGAATAATGGGAAAATTTATAACCAGTTTAGTTAATTGATTTGACACTAAGTAATTTCTAGTTGCCATTCCAGCGATGAGATTTTGACTTGATTAAGATATTGAAAACTAAATTGTGAAAAATGCTGAAGTCTTTCGATGGACTTTTGTAAATATTGTGATATTCGAAACTCAATAACTAAAAATACCGAAGTTTGGTAACGAAAGAGCGTGTTATAAATCACTTTTTTCAAGTCTCGTCTAACAAATTCGCCTGACTGTTAAGGAGCGTAATACGAATATCTTTAATACAAGTCTAAGTGATTTCTAGTTAATTCTAGATACTCAAAACTCAATCGCTGAAAACGAAGTTTTATTCTATATTATTTATTTATTTATTTGTTATTGCAACTGTTATCTCAATTCCTTGTTTCAAGTTCCTCCAATTAGCCTGAGTCCTTTAAGTGACTTCTAGTTATTTCCCTAAATCAATAGACCATTCCGTAGATGACGTTTAGATTTGATTATGATTAAGCGGAAAATTCTGATGTATTTTTCGAAGAACGGTTTTAAAAATATTGCGCTATTAAAAACTCAATGGCTGAAAACTTCTTTTTTCAAGTTCCCATTAACAAATTCACCTGACTGTTAAGACGCGTATTATGACCATCTGCATTACAATTCAATCATTTCTTATTCCATTCATAATTTCAACAGTTGTGAAAAGTTTTTTTCCCCACTTTTTTCATTTCGAAAAAAAAAGAAAAAAACAAACTAAAAGATACAAAATAAATTACAATATGGTTACAAATGGTCGTCAGCATAAGAAGCAAATTTTCTTGCAGACTTGTTGCACCGAATGATAAAGAAGGCAACTGCAACAACAACAACAACAATAACAACAATCAAGTAGAGAATCACTTATAAATCATAAAATACACATAAAGAAAAAATTGTAATGAATGAATGAAAGAAGGAAAAAATATATTAAAACTATTTAAAAGAGGGAGTGTAAATAAATATTGTTTAAGTGTGTTTGTGTGTATGGATGTGTGTGTATGGATTTTAGATTGCAGTTCAAATTGTTAAATAAATAAAGAAAAAAATAGAATGTTTAACAAAAAGACTTAAAAATTGATTTTATTTCTGAAAAACAAAGACCAGTAGTCCAAGTCAAACTATTCACAAAACTTGGCAAAGCGATTGAAGTGGAGTTTTTTTTTTAATTTTATAAAACAAGGGAGCACCTGAAGTATGGGGTGGAGAAGGGGGCTAATGAGGGGAGGGGAGAGCATTGTAGCATAATCAAAAACATAATAACGTATGAAAAAAAAAAAAACAAATAATATTTTTTTTACATTTATTCCTTAAGAGAATGCAAATAAGTTTTATTCGAAATAGGCATTTTCGTTATTTTGTTATTTTGCTATTTTTTTATTAATGTTTTTTTTATATATAAAAATTTAATTCTTGATTTGATTGTATGGACGCCGGAAATAAACGACGTGACTTTTTTTTGATGAAAATTATATGAGAATTTATGAAAAATATAAAAACAAAACATTTAAGAAAAACAAGAAAGAATGTATAGTCGGTCAAGCCCGACTGTATAATACCCTACACCAAATTGTTCGTCGAAAAAATAATGAATTACCCTCGTTTAATTTGATTTTCTGATGTATTTTTAAGTGTGCAGTACATTATTGTGACTCTAATATCTATGTAAAATTTATGAGTTTTAAAATTATTATTTTTTTCATTACGACCCTCGTACTTTTGTTTATATATTCATCTTATTAACTTTTAATTACAATACCAACGTACATATAAGATTTAAGCTCCTAAAAGGGCGTTTATAATGGACCTATGAGAAAGAATGAACCGACCCTCGCATATTTTGCCACATTGTTTTAGAATATCATAAGACTTACTTGTACCAAATTTCATTTAAATCGCTTTATTTATAGGACTTATATATAACATTTGTATGGGAGGTACCTAAAATATTGTACCGAATGTGGTCAATTTCAATTGGCTTCGTCCTTAGCTCAATAAAAAATATGTACCAAATTTCATTCATATATCTTACAAATTGCAAGCGATCGACTCAGAAAATGATTCTGAGTAGTGATTCAAAAAAACGAAATTTTCAGAAATCGGTTGTCGAAAAAATGTTTCTGAGTAGTGATTCAACATTTTCAGAAAACTGGTTGTCGATTTATTTGAAAAATGTGTCTTGGCCGAATCAACAAAAATGCCGTTTAACCGAATGTCGAATAATTCGAATATTGAAATTATTTGAAACCGTTCGGTTATCTGAAATGCAAAAAACTGTTAACTGGTTTCCGGTTACGGTTTTTGAATCGAACGGTACACTAAACGCCATTTTTTCTGCATGTTACAAACATCTGCACAAATACATATACCCCAACCACCTACATTGGTGTAGGGTATAATCACCTAAGTTTATGTGTGTGAATTTCTTAGTTTTCGTTTGATTTGTAAAATAAAATAATTTTTATTTTTATAGAAAAAACAAAAAACAATTTTACAATTTGATACGATTTATAAAGAAATTGTATGAGTGTGTGTTTATATATTTTGCATATTTTTTTGATTTACATAATATATAAATATATAAATAATAATTTGATATTTTTTTATGTATTTATGTATTTTTAAATATTTTTTTATTTATCGATAAAATAGTTCTTAATCATCAGTGGTGAAATAAAAAATTTGAAGAAATTTTATCAAAATGCACAATGGGTTGAATGGGACTTGGTGGTGGAACTTTTCATTAGCTCAATACAAGAGCTTAAAAATTATAAACTTTGGCACAGTGTGTACAAATCGACTTTTTTCTGTTTTGTAAATAATTTTGTAAGTTTTGAACCATCAGAAATATCTTAAGGAAATTTTGACTTTTTTTTTGAAAATAATTCTGTAATTTTCGAATTGTTTTAGACATCTTAATGTCTAAAACATAAGTAGAGCTGAAGAGTTTTCGAGTTGATTTGTAGGAGTACAAATGCCTATCTGAGAAAGTGCATAGTCGGTGACCACTCCAAAGTTACCCACCTCGGGTATGTGGAAAGTCCTTCTAAATCACTATAAAAATATGATTACAGGTGTAGGATATCACTTTAGTTTCCGAAATTTTCAAACAATTTGCAACATTGTTTTTTATAATCCTTTTAAGTTAACGAACTTAGAACATTTTTACTTATGTATCAGATTCTTAAAAAATTCCCTAAAACCCTAAAAATAAATAGCTTTTTAAAATTAAAAATTCATTAAAAAGAGAGTTGGCAATAATGGAATATTTTCGCCGTAATAGTTCGTTAGATAATTGATAATTGATTTTCAAAAAATTTTCCTTCACTACCCCAATGTGCAACACAATATACACATTTCTACAACAAAAAATGTCAAAATTTTATTTCGACAAAGAATTTTAATATTTTAAATATTTTTGAGGGGCAAGAAATGAATGTGATAGATATTGAAGGTGAACAAACCGTTTTGAACTTGAACTTAAAAAAACACATTTTTTACACGAATTTGAAATATTTTTTTTAATTTTTAAAATTAATACAACAAAAAAAAACTAAGGAAAAACACCAAACACACTCCAAAGAAAAATGTTTGATAAACTTTCCACAAATTAAAGCAAAAAAAAAGTATTTTTAAATATCAATTTCGATATGATATGATAGTGAAATAATTGGCCCCTTATGATTTCGATTTAAAAATATTTCTTTTTATTCCAACGGAGTGAGGAGAGAGGCCTCATTATCTTATCGTATGCATTTTGTTTTGATTTGATATAAAAAATTATTTGGCATTTTTTTATTATCAGAGAAGAACAACAAAATTCCATATTTTTTGGCAAAAAAATAAGAAAAATACACACAGAAAAAAATCAATGTAAAATTAATTGAAATATTTAAAATTTAACTTGTTTTCAGTTATGATTTGACTTCATGGACAAAAAATGGTTATTTTACATTATTTCTAGTGTATTGAAAAAACCGACATTTTCAGAAAACCGGTTTTCGAGTTATTCGAAAAATGGGATAATCATAAAAACCGGTTTCGAATACAGTTAGTTTGATTATTATAAATCTATAGAAAATATTATTATTTAATAAAAAATAATAAATAATAATAAAAAATACTTAAAAGTGGCCTCCATTAACACCCGATTAACCGACTGAAAAAACCGGCATGTCCAATAATTCGAATATATAAATTATTCGAAACCGGTCGGTTTTCTGAAATGCAAAAAAAAAAAAAAACAGCTAACCGGTTCTCGGTTTTTCAATACATTAATTGTTTCACAGTAAATTTTAGGATTTTCACCACTTGAAATTTTAGTACATAAAAGTAATTTAAAAAATTTATCGTTGTATAATTTTATATATCAATATCGAAAGATTCTAATATGTACAATATTATTTCACCACAAACGTAAAATAATAAATGAAAAAAATATATTATTCAATCTTAAATCAACCATGTTCAACGTTAATTTTGCTTCATGTTTTATTTTCTGTGTGTACACACACGCATACTTATTCATATATAATTTTTTGATAAATTTTCGTAAATAAACAAAAATAATATTTGACAAAAAATATACCTTTGAACGTTACAGTTATGAAAAAATTTTATTTTTATTCAACAACAATTAAATGCCAAAAATCACCTAATGTTAAACACCCTCCCACTTTTCACCCACAACCCTTCATTCCTTTGCCGCAAAAATATGAAAATAACTTTAATGTTTTCATAGTTTATTTTTTTGAATTAAGTGCAAAAGTACTATAACAGAACCCCCCATGATTTTTTTACACAAGTCAGGGAAAAAGGTATAAAAGAGGGTAAGGAGTGAGGTCGAAAAAATATTAACATACATATACGTTTATCAAAACGAAACCGCTAAACTTACTGTAATCGAGCTCCGTTTAAAATCGATCTCGCTTTTAGCCACATTTATTGTTCTCTTTAGTTCTCTTTTAACATGAGACCAATATCTCTCCACTGACCTTAGTATCGGGCAGTTTGGAGAATTCGCCTCTCTTGGTACAAAAATCAAATTATTTTTCTTGTACAAATCAAGAGCTGTTATTACCATAGTGACATAATGCCAAGTCAGACCAAGAATAAGTGGTAAATTTCGGAATATATAGAGGCCGTTTTAACAAGTTATTAGCTTTTGCATATTGCTTGTCATACCAAAGATTTTTTTGAGAAATTTTGACTGATTATGGGTCCCGACATTTTCTTTAACATTCCCTCGAGCATCAACAACATACAATTTTTGACCAGAAAGTTGCAAAAAATCAGCCAGTACAAACGTTTCGTCATCCATTATACACCAAGAATATTTTTTTAGAAATCTTGACTTCAATTTCTGTGCTCTGTTTTTGGACTTCACATTTTAGCATAGTTCCTGGCCGGAACTTTTTGGGCCTTGTATGTTAAGGTAATGCAGGTTGGCTTTACCTTTTCGCACTAAATAGTGCGAGTATCGAACCAACCGGGCTGTTTTCTTGTCGGATATGTTGGGAGTATGTGGACCATTCCTTCTACCTGAACCAGTTTTTCTATTAACGAATAAGTTCTGCTGGTACGGTTTTATAACATTGAAAACAGTTTGACGGCAGACGTACCAAGTTGGGTTTTGTTGAAAATGATAAATTCGGATCATTCATATTCACTTGTATGACATTAAACATGATAACTGACATATCTAACACAGGTAACTTGATAAAAATAATAATATTTCGGTTAAAAGTTTGTGTTAAGAATTTATCAACCTCACTCCTTATAAAAAGCTTTTGACTTTTTCTCTATTGGTTTCCAATGAATTTCTAATTGTTTTCTAAGAACCATTTTGTTTGTTTGCTTTTTTTCAAATCTTATCAACTAAAACCATAAACAAAAACAAAATTCAAATAAAGAAAATATACAAACAAACCAAAACCATATTCGTAAAAACGCGGTATCTTACCGATTCATATATAATTTTTTTATTAAAAAATGCGCAAAAATTTAATGAATCGAGTAAATAAATTTAAAAATGTAATAAATTTTCAGTAATCAGACTTCAAAGAGAGTTTCTATTTCTCTATTTTGGGTTTGGTTAAAGCGAAGAGATTTGAATAATAAATTTTAAAAACTATAAAATATTTCAACATAAATTATGAGAAATGAGTTAAAAGTATCTATAAGTTTTATTTTATTATTATCCCATATATATACCGAAGAATGTTTATATAATAAATAATAAATAAAGCTATAAAAACACTTACCCAATGACGCTTCATGATCTGATATATCAGATATACTACAGATGGGAGGCGGTAAATCTTTGCTGCCATCAACAGGTTCTTCTTTAATGAAGATGTTTTTGGTCTGTAAGAAAAAAAGTAAAAACAATAAATAAATTTTAATAATATTTTTTTTTAATTTTTTTAATAAAATTTGAAAATATTTAAAATTTTTTATCAACTTTTAATCAAAATTTTGAAATTCTCTTCTAAACGTTTTTCGATAATTTATCCACATAAAGCTGAATTTTTCAATTATAAGTCTCGTACTAACTTCAAGTGTTTGTTCTACTAAATTTGAGCAAATTATCTCTCCTTCAGTGTTCGAGAAATGAACCCATTCAGCTTGATGGATTTTACATCAATTGCACTTTATACTTTTTTGTATCGGTATATACGATGGAACCAGTTCCACAATACGCATCGTGGAATTTGGATGTAATAAACTTTATTACTGATCACAAATTAACTACCATATTTTCGGTCGTTTAAGACTACATTATAGCTCAGCATATTTATGAGATATTTATTAGGATTATAAAGAACCATAGACTAATCCTCGTTATGTTGGATCAGTATTTTAATAATTAAATGAATGGAATGTTAAACCCTTTTTTTAGATTTATGCACTTCAAAATGGTTCTGCAAGGGTGTAAATAACTTAAGGTCATCAGGCTGTCATGAAAAATTGAAGCAACAGATATAGCTCTCTTGTATCCTGAAGGTCCTTTGTATTAATATAAGGTCATCAGACTGCCATGAAAGAATATAAATAGTTTTGGACTATTTGGTGCCAAATCCAGTTAATATGATTATATAATTTGGTATCTATAAGTTTTGAGAGTTTTAAACAATTTTCCGGGAATACACTTGTATAGGAACTACCTCTAATATTAGAACGCTTATCACCATTTTTTAAGCTTTCTACTTTACCTAAAAATGATAGATACCAAGCGGCAATCGAAATATCTCTAAAATTGCAAACTAACAAACGAAATACAACTGACCAGGAGGACATCGTATAGAATATATAGGAAGTGTCGTTCGGTACAATTTAAGGAAGTGAGTAACATTAATTTTTCTGTACATACATAGACCTCCTAAAGGGACTCGACGTATTAAGTGTTTAATGTTCTAATGGCATATGGATTTTGCGCTACAAGAACTGATACCCCATTCTGAAATGTATTTTATTTGGAGATTCTGTTTCAGAAGAATCAAGGTCTTTTGACTGATGAGTCAAAATTACTGTTTTCCAAATAGTTTTATAACATGCTATTGAATGTGGATAATTATGGTCTCGTATCTGATTGTTTTTTGCTTATTATTCTCTTCAGGCGAATCAAGTGTATTCGTTTCGGATCCCTATGAACGTCTAATACTATTTCAACAAGTTAAATAAGCTGATACCCT
The DNA here is from genome assembly GCA_004302925.2 of Cochliomyia hominivorax. Classification (NCBI taxonomy): domain Eukaryota; kingdom Metazoa; phylum Arthropoda; class Insecta; order Diptera; family Calliphoridae; genus Cochliomyia; species Cochliomyia hominivorax. The sequence continues at coordinate 58,650,610 of PYHX02000467.1, forward strand.
ATTCTGAAGCGTATTCCAGTTGGATCATTCTATATTAATCAAAAAATGTTAGTTAGAAGGATCAAGGATTAAACTCTAAGACGTATGATATAAAACTTCTCATCTGCAGTTTTGTAGAGTTTTTGAACGGTTTTATAACCGTACCAGATTATTGCTTTCTTCAAAGCAATCAAGTCGTTATTCCAGTTATATAATCGTTATATTATTTCCTAAAATCTGATCTAATTTCAGTACCTCTTGACACAAAATACAATTCTGATCCCACTACATGGGTAACATTGCCTTGGCGTCATCATTGTAGATCTAGCTGTTTTTTCCAAACTTATATAGGAATTTTTACACTTGGGGTCATGACATATACGAAATCATTACTTTTGGATAGGACAACAAACAGTATACACATTTTCTGAATTGCCAAATATTGACTGAAAGCTTCTGCCAACAACGTTTAACGTTCAGAAAGCATTTTCTTTAAATTAAATCAGACCTCTCGGTCGATATCCAAAAAGGTTTAAAGTGGATTTCCCCTTATGTATGGGATCATAGAACTAGAAATAAACGTAATGCTATCTTTTATGAAAGAACCATAATTTCATTAGAATCTAGCAGAGCGCTCTATTCGTCAACGTTCGTTAAAACACAGATATAGTTCGTATAATTAAGAGACTTATTTTGGCGTCTCTCAAAACTGAGACCAAAAGTATTTTATTTTCAATTCAAAATTCCTTCCATAAATTCTATAATTAAAATCTTAAACAAAAATCTCGACTATTCTTGACCTGTTTTTTTTTTTTAGAAATTTTATCAAAAATATTTTATCAAAATTAATATCCGTTTTAAATGAGTCCGTTGCCAATGATTTTTGTTATTTTTTTTTATTTTCTATGCTTTTTCTAATACATGTATTTAATTAAGTTCTCATGTTAGTGAATCATTAATTAATTAATTAATAAATAAATGTTCGTTTGTTTGTTCACACCCTGTAAATTGCAACTAAATTCCCACCATTAATATTCATTACGCATACGACTAAAACAATAAAGTCAAGTTTTTTTTATTTTCATACAAATAATTTTACATTAAATTCTATTCTTTTATATCAATTTTATTTTATTTTATTTGTTTGCTAAATTTTGCATAAATATTGTTAAAACAAAAACTATATTTATAAAAAAATATATATATAAACTACATGATCATTTATGGCATTATATTTCACTGGTCAGACATTGAGGAATTAATTCAATGTAATTGAATTCTTTATTAAAACATTAGAAACGAATTGGAAATACGCTAAGGGAGGCCTTGTTTCTTTTGGTATAATATTGTTGTAAAGAGGAGGTCCAACCATAATGCACTGTGTTAATTAAGAGTCAGAATTTTTTTGCCCAACCTAATGAGACATTTCTTTTAAACGTTTGGCAAATTCAAAGTGAAGAGGGGATATGAAATAACATATACATGCTCACAAAGTTCCTACTGTGTAAAAGAATTCCAAAAATAATTATAAGATTTTTTGCAATTAGAACCATAATTTTTGTATATCCAGCGAAGCAAAGCCTTGTAGAACAGATAATATTTCTTGATCGTGAAGTCAAAAGGTGAAGTCTATTGATTTTTAAAAAAATTGTCCGTTTTGGTTGGAACTATTTTTATTTATAAAAATTTCGCTTAGAATCCAAAAAAATAATAAGATTTCTTCCAAATAGAACCACAATTTCTTGTTAATCTAGCAAAGCCTTGTAGCGCAGATAATTGATTCGTTTAAAAAGAGCAAAACTTCTAAAATATTCCACCAGACAAGTGGCCATAATCCTCCAACATGACAACAATAATACCGAAATCAAATATCTCTGTAATGAACTGTATTTGGTGGATCCTGGAGAGTGTTTTGTTTGAACATCTATTAACGTGTAAACAGACAGATCACAAGGGACTTGTAGCGAAGACTTATATCTTTTAAGAGAGAATCTTACAAAAACACGACCAGACAAGAAGGTATAATTATGGAAATACCGCTGACACCAAGTTACGATCTATAGTTGGTGGAATCAGCAGGATGTTTTGTATTATGAGCTGTCGATCTTGGGTGAAAGGAGACTTTTAACGAAAACCATTAATTCGTTTAAAGAGAGCAATTTAGTAAAAAACGATCATACAAGAGAGCCTAATCTTTCATCAACAAAACACTTGACCACAAGACCGATTAAAAGCCCGGAAAAATAAGAAATAGATGTGAATAACGGTGGGCAAAATTCGCGTATTTTATATTATAGAGAAGAAAGGCTAACATTTTTTTGCAAAATCAAAATATAAAATCTTGATAATTTACTGTAAAGCTACGATGATCATTACTCCCATAATCATTGATTTCATTGACATGTTACTTTCGACTCAAAAGCACACATGCTGTTCAATAAATTCCAATAGGGTACAATATACCACTATTTAAAAAAAACATATGGAATTATTAAAACTACTATTTAGTAATGAGGAGTATCCGTATAAGGTTTACAGTGGTCATAAAAGGAATATGAATAAAAGAAAAAGCTAACAAAACTTAATAACGTCATCTTTTAAATAAAAAAGTATTACAAGCATTTTAAGGCCAAAAACAAAAACTAATGATACTTGATGCATTTTTCTGTCGTAATTAATGCACACAATTCCATAAACTAAAATTTTGTGTAATTGAATACTTTAAACCACTGAAGTCATCCGGTAATCAACACCAAGGAAGATCGATTGGCTACTTTGAAAAATATTTTAATATTAAAAACAATTTTAATTCAATCCTTTTTTATTTTTCAATAAAAAAAATTTTTGAAAATATAACATATTGTGTCTGGTCCTTTTTAACGTTTAAGGGGAAAGAACCTTTCAAGGTTTAGTGAACCAAAGTTAAAGAGGTTGTTAGGTTAAATCAATCAAATGGAAATTTATTTCTTTTTTGGTAATTCAATCTTAATTAGTTGAAGTTTTGAATTTCGGACAGGACAGAGACTCAAATTTTTTTGAGTTTATGGAGTCTGTGGTTATAACTTCCCTTTTGAGAAGGTGTGTATTGAACCCAATTTTAAAGACAAAAAATATGGGATTTTTTTTCTTTTAGTCTACAACTTAATTTATTAAAACAAAATTTTTATAGAACAAACCATATGTTTAAAATGAAGCCAGAAGAGTAGAAGATATTGTTGGCATACAAATCTGTTTTCTTTATTTATTGTTTTGTTTTCAATAAACTGTCAAAAATGTGACATTTGAAATCTCATCATTTAGACAAAAACACATACATATATTCGGCTGTAGCCAGAAGCATTAAAAATCTAATGAACCATAAAATTATCATATCTGTTTGAATTAAACAACAACAAAAAAACTCGTATATTACGAGGGTAATCGAAAAAATGTCTTAAAAGAATTATTTTCATATCGAAAACAAAATGTATTAGAAAATATGTAAATTTTCTAAACTGTCACAAAACATAACTTTTAAATCCTTCCTTGTTCGAAAATATAGGTAAATAAATGCATAAGTATAAGTGCCAGAGTACGTGTCATTACTACATTCATTCACACATCCATACATACAAACATATTCATATATGAATTTATTTGTTATTTATTGAATTGATAATTGTGATATTTGTGAAACATTCATTTGACTATTTTGACCTCCATTATCATTATATAAATGACAACATCGTTAGTACACATAAACACAAACATACAGACACACACACTCACATAAACACACACTCATTCATACACCATCACTCCCAATTCAGTAGCCCCCTTTTTGTTCTTTTCCACATTTAAATTCAAATGTTTAACATTTTGAAACTACAAAAATAAATACATCCATTTATATACACAAACACACTCAATCATTGTGATATATATAAATTTTTTCCCGAGTCAAAGTTACAATTGAATTTAAGTCCCCACAAATAATAAAAGTCATGAATGTCAGTTTTTTACTCTTGTATTTATTAAAATGAATTTAGATGAAAACGCACCAAAAAAGAACCGAGAACAAGAGCGAATTGAAAAAAAGAAATATTCAACTCGATACATTTGTAAGTATAAGTAACCATAAATGCTACCGAATGTAACAAAAACCATGTTTAAGAAACAGATGAGAGGAAAATTATAGCATAATTATGCCTCTAAGAGATTCGTTTAAGCAGAATATTTTATAAAAAGAAGAAACCCTTATAGGGGACAAGAAATCACATCAAAAGTTATAACGGGAAAATGTTTAACTAAATCGTAAAATATTGAACTCAGAAAGTGTCATGCCTATGAGCTATTAGCGATTATTTGTAAACTTTAGTACAGCCGATTTTAAAATTCCATACAGAAATCAAATCTTAGAAATGGGTTTAATATCACACTCCAAGACTCTATCTCATTAAAGACCTTAGCGAGATCATAGAACTAGAATCAAGCCCGTCAACGTTAAGTTTTTGAAAAATTGGTGCAGCTGTACACCAAAACACAGATATAGTTCGTATAATTAAGAGACTTATTTTGATGACTCTCGAAACTGAGTTAGTGCCTTGCATATGAGCTATTAGCGATTATGGTTAAAATTAAGAACAGTCCATTTTCAAATCAAATCTTAAAAATCGGTTATATATCACACTCAAAGACTCTTCTATCTAATTTAAGACCTCAGGAAGGAGTAGACTCTTTTTATGAAAATAAATTTGTAGTTTTTATTTAACTACTTGAATTTTCTTAATACTTTATATAGAGTCCCTAGATGGACCTTTCGGGTTCAAAACTGGTTATTGAAAACATTAAAATCAAAGTCAAATTTCAAATTGTAACGAATCAAAAACTATTGGAGACAGATACGAAATATTAAATTAATTAAAGTAAAACTTCATATTCCAACGACTCGAAAATCACTCCTTTACATATTTTTAAGACCTCAACGTGGGTAACATTTACACTAAAAACAATTCGGTAACTCTGAAACTGTTAGAGGATCGTAATGAAATTTCACACGTTTAGAGTTGAGGGATTTTCGATGTATAGAAAATAGTTAAATTTAACTAGAGAAGGAGGTTTTTTTAGGTTGGATTTTCAATTACAAAGTTCTTTCTTTATAAAGTTCCTGATTAACTTGACGATTCACTTCAAAATTTTAATTTTTTTAATAAAATTAATATTTAAACTTTAAAAAAATGTAAATTAATATCGATATTTATCTGAAATTTCAATATGTCCAGGAATCAGAGAATTAAAAAGATTCCCACTTTTTCATGCAGAAATACCCATAATCACAATCCGTATAAATCATATTTACAAATTTAGCTTTTTTCAGTGAAATAATCACCTTGTTATTCTAAAGGACCTGCCATTATATAGACCCAAAATAACTTCACTATTTCTTGTTTTATTTATGGTTTATGGTTTTTTGCGACCTTTGCCCAAGTGTATCCGAATTTAGTTGACACTCATTTTCGTTAACAACAAAATTATTATAAAAATCTGGCACATACATTTAAAAAATTTTGGCCCTATATTGAGCCCGCTAAAAATACTAAAAAACAAGGGAAAATGAGAGAATTTTAATTACGACTTGAATACCTCTGAAACTATCAGAGATAATCTACACTTTTTTACGTCTCAATTCACAAAGAATGTTTGGCGAATCTTAATAATAAAATAATCAACATCCAGATCAACTTTGGAGGGTCTTTGGCTACGCCACTGACCACGATTGTACTCTGTAAGATATCTCTAATGGTTCAAAAAATCCCAAGCTGTAAGGCTTGTACCCCTACAAATCAACTCGAAAACACCTCAGCTTCAACAAATCGATTAGGACAATCAGGCGTTAAGATATTTCTTCAAGAATATTGAATATTCTCTTTTTTAGAAAATGTTAAAATGTCATGACATTTAGAATCCATCGGAATACCATGTTTATCCAAAACATGTCTTCGTCCACTTAATTTTCTGTTATCAATTTTAAAACATAAATTTTCTCAATTTAATTATAGAATTCGATTCGATTTTAATCTTAAATATTTTAATTTAATCTTTTATATTATACTATTTATATTTAGAATAATCTTAATTGTGGAACACTTTATTCTTAACCTCAAAAGTACAATTGTAAAACTAGACAACATCCCGCTATTTTATCATTCCCAATTGTCTCTGCTGGATGTTGTATACAATCATACATCTTTTCCTCCATACGACAATCTGTCTAACTTATAAATTTTGTTACTTTCTCATGGAATCTGTATGATGACAATCAAGTAGTTTCTTCGCTCTCTCTCTCTCTTCACTTCTTATTCTTACTGCTGCTGTTGTTGTTGTTGTTATTTTTTATGACGATCATTTATTTAATTGGGTAAAAAGTGTATCATAGAATTGTATATAAATAATTTGAAAATATTTACATACAAATATTTCAATCTCTTTTTTAAAATTCAAATGAGATTTCAAATTTACTTTTCAAAATGTGTAAAAAAGAATTCTGAGTATTCAAAAATATGATTAACACTTTGTATTGAATGGATCTTTTTCTCTCAGATTTGAAGTTTTACGCTAAGGAGTGAGATCGGAAAATTCTTAAGACACGTTTTTAATTAAAACTTTAATTGATTTTGATCATGTTACCTTTGTAAAATATGTCAGTTATGACAACTGACATATTAATGTCAAATAAATTAATAAATTCTTAATCTGACATGATGAAATATTCTTAACAAAATCCAACTTGATCCCACAAAACAGTGGGCCAAACATTCAAAGGTCTGCTGTCAAACTGTTTCCAGTGTTATTAAGTGAACTTGTACTGCTTGACAGAAAACCTGATTCAATTATAAGGAATGATCAACAAAATTGAAAGCATTTTGAAAAGGTCTCCCAACACATCCCGTAGGAAAACAGCCCGGTTATCTCAGTGTTAAAGCTAATGCAGGTTTTGAGATATAAAAGACTCAAAAAGCCGCTAACAAGAACGCTGCTAAAAATTTAGAGGCCATAAACAAAGGTCGGAAATTGAAGTGAAGTCTGAAGTCTTTCTGAAAACATTCAAAAATTTTATATTGATGATGCTGAAAGAAATATTTAGGACCCTAAAACAATCAAAATTATCCAAGATGTTCTGGGTATGGCAGGCAATATGCAGTTGCGGCAAAAGAAGTCAATCATTTGTTACAACGGGCAGTATAAACACGAAAATTTACATCAAGAAATGTCTCATAAAGCTTCATAATATCTCTCATTATATTTGGCTTGACTTGGCATCCTATCAATATGGTAAATAAGCCTTTGAGTTGTACAATAACAATAATGATTTATTTGTATCAAGAGCGACAGATCTTCAAAAGACCAGTGGAAAGTTATTGAGCTCTTGTTAAAAGAGAATTAAAACAAAATGTATCCAAAAGTGTGTAGATTTTAAACGGGGATGGACTCCCTCTCTCAGCAAAGTGACAGAAAGCACTAGAAAAACGATGATGAAAAGGGATTCCGAAAAAGTTTCAAAATTTCATCACCAATGATTAAACCTGTTTTTTTTTTTTTAATTTTAATAATTTCAATTTATTAAAAATATTAAAACTATAAGTTAAGCGGTTTCGTTTTTATTTACATACTAGCAGACCCGGCAAACCAAACCCAACGCCCTAAAAACACTTTTTGTAAGGCGTTGCCGGCCCTAAGCAATCATTAGTGTTGTATTGTCATACGATTTAAATAGATTATTTGTAATTTAAATTTGCTTTGTATTGGGGGTACCTCCCCCTGATCCTATTAGCCCTATATTTGTTCAGTGATAGTGTCTCATAGTATTATTTAATTTCTAAAAAAATCCGTCCAACCTTTTTGTCAGGTAGGACAGTTCCTTAGATATTCGAAAATCTATATTTCCTTTGTTAAGGGGAAGCCCATCCCCCTGGCCTTATCCGTCCAACTTTTTGTCAAGTAAAATAATTCCTTAAGCGGGTAGTTGGGACCAAATTTAAGAACTCTCGCTGTTATAGTTCTTTCGATATTCGAAAATCAATATTACCTTTGGGAATAAGAGTCCCCCTCCCTGGTGCTATCAATCCTAAGTTTTGTCCAGTAAAACAGTTTTTTTTAGGAAGTCATTGGTAAAAAATTTGAGCGCTCTCCCTATTATAGTTCATTAGAAATTCGATAGTCAATATTTGCTTTGTATGGGCGGTATCCCTCCCCCTGGTTCTAACGGAACCTTTTATAGTCTATGTTACTTTAGGGTATATTCTGTGGAAATTACATATAATTTGGCTCAGCCGTTTTGGGGTCTAAACGTTACATACATACATACATACATACATACATACATACATACATACATACATACATACATACATTCTTACATACTTACTTACACACATCCTATTTCATATGTATAGATGAATGTTAAGAACTTTTCGACCTCATTCCTTATCACACGGTCTGTGGTCATCGTAGTAAATGTGTGATAATTTTTGTCAGGAATAAATTATAATTTTAAGACGTTTTAATGTGAAACATTAATTTTATTATCATTTTTCTCTTCTTCTTTTTCTCTCGATTTTAATTTGAAGTTTAATTTTTATTGAATTGAAATCGTTAAATGGAAATACTTAAACGGTTTCTAGAAAAGACGATTTGATTAGTTTAAGTGAAATTTTTTAAAAACACTTAAAAAGATCAAGAGCTTAGAAATTCTAGATATTTTTAAAAAAAATTTACCAAAACTGAACTGAAAAATTGAAATTTTTTAATGGACACTTCATTATAAATGATGCCCCTGATGACATAAAATATATTTGCTACTATTCAGAGACATAAAAACGGGCCATCAGTCACTCAGTCAGTCAGTCATTCACTCATTAACCTAACAAATAGGAAAAAATAGATTTTTTATTTCAGTTTTTTTTTCAACACAATTTTCAATAAAATATGGAAATGCGATGCATTTAATGAAACGTGACCAAAATACTTAAATAGAAATTTTACAAACAAATAAACAAACAAACAAATTGGAATTAAAAATTTAAATAAGTTTTACAAAAATAAGAATTATAATGATAAATATCTTGTCAGATTTATCACTCACCTCAATCAAATTGGATAAAAATGTTACTTTACGATTCTTTTTCAAACGCATCGTTGAATTGGTCGAAGAACTCGTTAAAGCCGATGAGGATGATGATAATGTTGTTGTAGAGGGAGACGATGTTAATGATATGGATGAGATATTAAAATTATCACAATTATTTGTTAAATTGGATGATGATGATGATGTTTTATTGAAAAGATAATTTGAGGGAAAATTTAATATGTCATTTAAATGAGCCGTGGCCGAAAGATGTTGGGGATGATGATGGTGATGATGATGATGGGATTTATCATAAAACGAAGCCGCAGATGTTGAGGTGGGCAACATAAATTTATTAGATGGTAATTCAGTTTTACAAATAGCTAATTCCATATTGCGTTACAACATCTGAAAAGAGAGAAAGTGATAATTTTATTAAAATCACTCAAATTATTAAAAATAAAGTGTGTGTGAGTATATGTCACAATCACGCCTTATATCTTGAAATAAATGTTAAATACAAATGGATTTAAAAGTGATCTCAAAAAAAGAGACATAATTGAAAAGATCCATTTCGATAAATATTAAAAAAAATCGACAAAGCACAGAGAACGTAGATCCTGGGATTAGACTCTTAATAACCTATGTTTCGAGTAAATAATAACAAAGAGAGATGGCAAATTTGTGTCATAATAATCAGACATTTGATAGTCGTCGAAATTAATGCCATAAACATGTTTTGTATCAACTCTGACAACTTTCTTCAGTTGAAGAAATGAAATGTCTTCGGAACGTTCTAGATTAATTGTAGAATCTTGCGATCATATATATAAGTCTATTAAAAATAAACCTCAGGAATATTCGAATAGAACATGACAACTCTAGCCCCATATATGGATACGCTTCTCTTCATTTGAATAGTGTACTAACAAATGACGACCTGAAGAATTGGCCAAGTCATGACAACGCTCCACTACATATAAAGTATATGGGAAACAATAGATGGAAACTTTTGGATCTACTAGACTTAATACTTAACATCAAAACCCAAACAGTTCTTAAGATTGTGTGAGAATTACAAAATTATCGATAATTCCAAAAAGAAACTTTATTAAGTACTCACAAGAAAATCAAACTTCAATACTTTTATCGATTGAGCCTCGTAGAAGCAATAGGAAACTTTCACTTAAATGATGTTCATGAGATTTGCAATTATTGGACAGAATGAAAGTCCGCTGTTTTTGGCCATTCTGCCACACTGCACAATCAAGATGATCATTTCAGCGAATTTAGTTCTAATGGTGAGAAATTTCAAATTAAGTTAAGAAGTTAATATAACTCATTCTTTGAAACCTATTGGGTTTAAGTATCTCAGATTTCATTTTTATTGTAAAAATATTTTAGAAATTTAAATTCTTCCGGGGGGGTCAAAGCAGTTCCCTCCAAAAAAGGATCAACTAAAAATTCCTTGGAATTTAAACTCGTAAAATTCTTAACAGCTGATTTTGTTCCTTTAAAAATCAACAAAATTATTTTAAAGTAAACAAATCATAAAGAAACCCATAAAAATTAATCTGAAACTTCAAAAAAAAAAAAAAATACGAAAATAATAAAAATAGTACCCCTTCACGTTAAGTAATAAAATAAGTACCGCATAGACGCAGATTAAATGCTGTCATTACCCTTAATGATCATCAACGACACTGTCATCATCATTATCATTATCAACATGACAATAATGATGATGATGCGCTTTGAAGCGGCAAAAGATTAAAACGGTGTTATAAAAGAAACAAAAGAAATTATTTTAACAATAAAAGGTAATAAAAATTATAAACAAAACAAGTAAGAATGAAATATTCGGCTATGCCGAATGTTTAAATACCCTCCATCACAAATATTCAGGCCTTCATTTAGTCCTGTCAATTATTGTGGATGTGAGCGTGCCAACAACTGACAGACAGTCAAACAGACGGACATAGCTTAATCGACCCTGGTTTTGATTTAATGCAAGATTTTAAATACATTATGGGGTCTGAGATGACTCCTTCATAGAGTTACACACGGAATGAGAAAGTTAATATACCTTGTGATGGTGGAGGGTTTAATAAACCAAAAAAATGGGAAGAAAAAAAATAGTGCATCCCCGGTTTACCTTTGAAGTCATCCATCACTCATATGTAAATAATATATTGACTTTAAGACAAAAAAAAAACAATAATAAAAAGAAACAATTAACTTTTTTTTGACAAAATTGTTGTTGTATTATTTCAAATATTTACAGAAAAAATTGTCATATTGAAATAAATACTTTTTTGAGAAACAAAAATTTATGAATGAATGCGTAAATTGTTAACATTAACCAAAAGTTGTTGTTGTTGTTGTTGCTCTTTTGTTGATGTTTGTTTTTATTTTTTTTAATAATTTTTATGAATGAAAATTGTAATTTTGTATTTGTTTGTAAATTTAGCGGCAAAATTACTTTTTTCTTTTTTTTTTTTTTAAAGTGTAAACAATTTGAAATACTTTTCTCATCTTGAGATATTTTTCATATTAATTTTTATTTAAGTTTTGTTTTTGTTGTTGTTATTGTTGTTTGTAGAATCTCGAATTGTAAGAATAATAAAAACTAAAAATTAAACTCATAATTGTTAAAACAAACAATTAATCGATTATTTGCAAATAATAAACAAAATTGTAAACAATGTGGGGCTTTTTTAGACAGGACATTAAATGAATGCATTCATGCAAATAATAATAATATTTTACAAGTATTATGTATTCTAAGGTCTTACACTTCAAGTTTAGTATATTCAAAAAACCGACATTTTTAGACAAATATTTTTCGAGTTATTCGAAAAATGGACTTTTCATAAAAACCGTTTTCGAATATGGTTTTATATCAAAAAAACCGGTTAACCGGTTTTTGTTTGATTATTATAAAATTGGTCTTAGAAAAATACTTATTTTTCTTTAGAGAAACTCTTTCTTTAAATTTCTAAACATGTCTTAATTATAGGTCTATATCCCTTAACCAAAAAATTGTATATTGCTGAATAAAAAATCTCTTTATGTTGAAAACAGACGGACACATCAAAATCGAATAGAATATAATGTTTAAGAATATATTTAGTACTTTGCTCTTGTACTTTACTTTTGAATATTTTAGAGAAAAGCAGAAAAGCGCCTTCCATTAAAAATCGGTTAACCGACTGATAGAAACGGCAAGTTGAATAATTCGAAAATTGAAATTATTCGATATCATTTAGTTTTTTGTAATGCAAAAACTGGTTAACCAGTTTCCAGTTTCCGATTTTGAATACACTATTTAAGTTCCTTATAGGATCAGTGGGAGTTTATACGTGAATATTTTTCTTAACAATTCTACAAACAGTCATCATGTACATATATTCCAGAGTCATTTAATTATTTTTACTAAAAGATAGACCTCAATACAGTCCTTGACAGATATTATATGGAATAGCAAAGCATTTCATATAATATCTATTGTCTTAAGTGCCAGAACATGGGAAAGCAAAGGTTGTAAACCATGCCACAACTTAGATCACGAACCCTTTGCAAGTCTTCATAATCTTCCAGTCACGAAAACATCATATTTATCCAACCCTACATGAAGTTGCAGTGGGCATCAGTTGAAGCGACTAATTCAACAAAAAATCCAGACTGATGCTAAAGAACATTAACGGGCGTGGAGTAAAGTCCCTGTTAATGGATCTTTTACTGTCAATTAGGAGCCTGATAATGTCTTAAATGCGAAAAGCCAACCAAATACAAAAACCGAATGAAGTATTTAACATGAGTACCCGTCTTTGTAGACCTAATCTTACGGTGCTCTTCGCAAAGGATAAATTCAGTTCGTCAACGAAGCAAGAAACTGCAACGTCTAAATAACAATTCGAAAACATAGATTTGGGCATGACTTCCCCCATCTAAACTCCTGAGGAGCACGACACTCGGCTAAAAATGCAAGTCTTCAAAGGGACAGGCTGATTTCCCTCTAATCAACTGACGGCAAGACTCTCGAGCCCCTTCTCTTTTCTCAGCTAAACCGTCATAGCTGCTCAACAAAAGCATGGATTATATCAAATGCATAAACGACAACAACATTAACAGCCGTCACCACTCAAATCGCACATGGTTTGAACCAGTAGAAACCATGTGAAAGTAAGATCTTTGAGGCAGTTTATCTGTCAAACTCCTTTTACATTGTCAGCTACACAGTTCTTTTCCGATACAACCTGCAATCCACATTGACAAACAATTTTAAGTTATTCCTTGAGTTTCGAGACCGTATACCAAAACCTTGTACTGCAAAAAGGAGTCCCACAAGGCTGTTGTTTTTCTTCTATTTCTTGAAACTTTCAGCACCTCCACCTGGATTTGATGACTGTATTATTACGACCATGTAGTTGTGATCAATGTGATCGAGAAAATGGTTATCTCAGCGAAATCCACAATTTCTTCTTTGCACGTTGCTTGAAACTTTCTTTAGCGAAGTTGAAGGTAAACACAAATTAATGTATCATAGTTGATGGAGTCCAATTCCGACTGCCAAGCAACGGAAGATCTATGGGTTTACATTTGAAAGTCTATTTACCTCTTCAGATCATGCCACTGCAATCACGCAAAAACTGCGAATTAGGTATTATAAAACGATTTGCCAATCAGTGATATATTATGCTGCTGAATGATATGCAAGATGCAGCCTTAAGGATCGTAAGAGACTGTATAAAAATTTCTCCAATACACGATGAATACCTTACCAATTAGGGAACATAATGAAATGCTTAGTAAATAGTTCCTTCTTGTATATCATCAGAGGCATCATCCTTACATCAATATAAAACAATTGGAAGTTTTAGGTATACGAATAGAACATACACAGGTATGTGCAAGATCCTTTTGATCAGAATGGGGGATCGCTCATCTAACACATTGAACAGTATCTGCTACGGTGTACGAATGTTGCTCTAAAAAAATTAAGAACGGAATGGAGGAATAGACTCAATGCCTACTGGTTACGTATTGACCGTTTCGTTCTAAACCTATGCCCTGCGTGTGGCTAAAGACCACAAGACGCAGGCTATATGTTTATCTATCAAGTTAATGATATCACTCTTAGTCCAAAAGACATGTACGATAGATTTTAAGTGAAATATCAGGCAAAAAATCGATCTTATATACAGATATTTGTTAAGATATATATTCGAGATACATTTGTTGCATCTTCATATTCACATTTATTCTGTTTTTTTTTTTCTAAGTGTTTTAGTTTGTTTTTGCTTTCATTGAAAATTATCTTATTTATTTTATATTAAAAACTTCTAAATGTAAACTAAAAAATATGATTGTGGTATGGAGGATTATAAGTACTCGAGTATTTAGTTTTATTTTTGTTGTTCACATTCTCAGTATATATTGCTCTAGTGGGTGTTTATCAACCAGTTTATGAGTTCATATTGTATCTAGAATGTTTTTTTTTATTAAACAAACTATCAGTTTATGTATGTATGTATGTATGTATGTATGTATGTATGTATGTATGTATATGTATGTATGTATGTATGAATGTATGTATGTATGTATGTGTTTATGTTTCGAAAAGCGTGGGCTATTCATTCAATAAAAATGTTCACTATAAAAATCATGCAAAATTATGAACAACTCGCCGATCTCATTGTATAATGCAACTATTATTCTGCAAGATAAAGAACTTCACGTTCATAGACATTTTGCGATTTACAATAATAAAAAAATTATGAAAATTATATGAAATTATGAGCGGAAAATAATCATTTTAATGCGTGACAAATGTGAGAGTAATAAAAACAGAAAAGTTTGATTTAAGTTTAATAAAATAAATAAACCTTAAGATGATCAGGTATCTGATCATGATCTGATAACTCAACCTTACAAATTTCTTTAAAATTTCTTTAAAAAAGCAAAAATATTGCATTATAATTCAGTTAACCTAATTTTACCAAAAAATCTTCATCTCTTCTCATAAAAGATCTTTAATGATCCTCATGATCTATAATTAAAACAAAATTTGTTTAATAAAATTATTCTCTCTTTTCTATCGTTCTGACAACTTTTCTATTTTCTACTAAATAAAAATCATTGAACTGTTTGTTGCATTTATTAGATTTTGTTCATATACATATTCATCATATTCATCAATAAAATGAAATAAAATTATTATAACGTATCGTTTTATATTCAACACTATAACACTGTGTAATTGTAGAATATTCACGCATGCCGTCAATCAGTCAGTCAAGTCATTCATTCGCTCATTTTTTATTTGTTCATTTATTCCTCAAGCACACAATCAGTCAGACGGAACGTCAAGATGTATTTGTACGAGGTCAGAGTCTTTGGGGTATGTTTTGATTATATTATTTTTATTTTGTCGTAATAAATGTAATGAATCATATTAATTATTTGCTCTAAGAAAATATATCAAAAAGGGGGGGAGGGTGAGATTTAAAACATATTAAAGAGAATTTTCCCAAAATTCAGATCATTTACTCGCACTGAAGACAAGAGAGATCAAATAACGGCAAATGTTCAAAATATTCGGATAGATCAGTACAACGCTCGAACGCATGTTTTATTACCGCTTCTTACTACTGTAATGCAGAAAAATCTAGATGGTGCTGTTTCATATATATCAGTAAGTGGGAGAGCTTAAAGTAGTCTGTGAGCTGTGCTATCAGTTGTATAATATAAAAGAAAATAACAATATTTGACGGTAAAAACTTAACAAATGATGTCAGAAGTCGGAAGAAGAAGAGCATTGCCGAAGTTTGAGAAGCTGAAAGAGGAATCTCATGAGAAGCTGAAAAAGGAATCACAAATTGAGTAAACTGAGACTACCAATAGCTGGTATTAAGATGGAATTACAAAAGAGGCTTAAAGATGAAAACAGCCGCGAGTCGTTGACTGTTCTCATTCAAAAAATCTCTAAGATTAAAACTGAAGTTTAATAAATTTACGAAGATAACAAAGAGAAACTTCTTGATGAATTTAGAACTTAAGTTCAAGTAACTTCCAAAGCTAATAAATAACTTAAGGCCGAAGTTAAAGCTAAAGTTCAAGAGAATTTTTAATTAGCCGTAATGGAAGTACACTTTCAAAACTTATCTAGGGCTACCCGGAAGAAAATCGGATTGTCAAACAGAGTGGACGGCAATAAAAGAAAAAGATGATTGAGTTAGAAACAAAGATGAATAATCTTCAATATCAAGAAGGTCCTTAGTTTTGAAGGTCCTACTTTAATACATTTTCAACTAGAAATATGTAGTACAAAGAAGAAAAGATGATCTTGGTCTTGTTGGGAAAGTGCTGCAGTAGTTCTTGAAATCTTAACAGCGTTCAGTAGAAATAACCAGAATGATATAATGAATTTAGAATAAAAGTTCATGAACTACGAATTAAGATTTTTAGCGGTTGCAGGCATTTCTAGTCAAGAAATCTCAAATTAAGTTGACCGAAAAAAATGTACAATTAATAGTCGTTCTTTATAGTTGGACCACTCTGTACCCTCTGTACTTTATGTTAAATAATACAACGGTCCACGGTCTATACAGTCAAAATTCCTGAATTCATTATTTTGAAAATTGAAATATTCATTACCTCTTTCTGTGAAGATTATTATACTCAGATTTATCTGAATACTAATGATTCTCGATATCTCATTCTCGATACCATTTAAATTCAAATAGATGACAAGAAAGAAAATTTCTTTATTTTTTCTTATTTTTCTTACGTCAAATGAATCTGAAATTGGAATTATTTATTATGCTGTTAGAAAAAAAAGAACTGAAATTGTTACGCAAAAAAGAAACGAGTGGAAGTTATTGAGAATAAATTACCAAATTTTTGTTAAGGAAAACAAAATTTTTATACAGATAATATGATCTCATTAAAGAGCCAACATTTTGTATAATTTTTCAAATCAGCTGGAGTGACAGATACAAATCCATCTCCTCAATTCTGAGTAGAAAGAAAAAGCAGGGCAGATATACATATATTCTTCGATCATGTGAGAAGTATTGAAGATGGTATAGGCGCACCATATAGTTGAACTAATTAGACTTCTTCGTTTTTGTAATCGGCATGATTTAGATAAGAAGTCAATTCTGACCATTGAGGAACCCATACCATATTATTACCCGATTTGTGGATACGATTTGTGCTCTCATGATACTGTTTTCAGTAAAATATAATCGTTATATAAGCATATGAGATTTATCTGTTTAAAATGGACCTCGTGTCAGAGGCACGATATACATGCAAAATTTGATTAGAGGCAGACTTGTGAAGGTTGAATTTTCAGCCAAATTATAAATACAAGTTTACATAAAGTAGTTATATATTAAAGGAAATTATAAGATGACTGCAGTTTTACGTTTTAAGAACTTAACAGAAAAATTTAAATTTTATGCTAAAATTGTCTAACTTTTGATAGGACTTGGCCCAAGTTTTAAGAATTTCGTTTACGAATTTTACCGTTACGATATCTTTATAAAACAATAAATTAAATTTAAAAGTTCAGAACAAATAAATAAACATGTTATATTCCGTCAGGCCCGACTATTTAATACCCTACACCACATTGTTGATTGTAAATGTCTGCTAATAAAAATTAATGAACGATCCTCGTTTTATTTGCTTTCCTTATTTATAGTTATGTATGCAATAAATTATTACGATACAAACATTTATGTGAAATTTATATCTAGAAGGTTAAATGAGTGTTAAAAAATCTTATGGACCGACCCTCGTAAAATCGATTTATGAGTTTCAAAGTTAAATTAGGAGGGTTGGTTGAATGGGACATATGAGAAATAATGGACCGATCGTGGTATAATTTGGCACATCCCTTTAGAATAAATTATGACCTATTTTTTCCAAATGGGGTTAAAATTGTTTTGTGTTCAGGAATTTTGTGGACCAAAACCCCTTTTCCGGGGGATATTTATATGGGGCCTATATAAAATAATGGACCAATTATAACCAATTTCAATATAGGCCAAAATGATAATACGTGCTAAATTTCATTAAGACCTGTACTTTGCAAACAAAATTTACATTGACAGCCAGCCGTACGTTTGGACATGCTTAAGTCGACTAAGTAAGTGATTCTGGATCGAACGGTTTACTTAAAAGTGGTGATAGGACTATTTTTTCTGTCTGTTACAAACATCTGCACAAATTCATAATACCCCAACACCCATGGTGATGTAGAGTATAATAATTTGTTTTATTAGTGAATAAAAGTTGCCACTTTTTTTGGAAAAAAAATTTTTTTCGACTATTTCGTAGTTCCAAATTTAGATAAAATAACTTTTAAATAGATTCATGTATTTAAATGGTTATTGCAGCCATATTTTTTAGGACTTAATAGAGAACTCGAAAACATCTTTACTCTAAATATGTGGAGTTTCATTAAGAAATCTTTAATGGTTCCAAAGTTATAGAATTCTATCCCAAAAAATCAACTTGTACACACTAAGCATATCCCAAGTGGCCAAATAATAACAAAAAATTTAATTAGATATACTAAGCCTAGTCAATACGCTTGACTTAAATCTAGTCAGATTAAATTTCTCTTGCACATATGATAAAACCTTAGTACCTTTTCTTCACAACTTTTTCTCTAAGTGTAATTTTATTTATTTTTCTTTATTTATGTATTCTGAAATCAAAGATAACTCATTATTATATACATATATATTTGTATGTATTACCAAAGATAAGATAATAAAAAATATATACTAAATTTAAATAAATAAAATTCTTTTGTTTCGCAAAAAAAAGAAGCGAAAAAAAGTGAAACAAGAACAATTTTGAATAAAATAATTTAAATAAACGTTACTTTTTTTCTTGTAATTTAAATGTGAAAACACACAGAAATATAAATCTTAATAAACCTAAATTTCAACTTTAATTCAGTATTTATTTTCACATCTAAAAATCTATTTATCTACACTTATTTTATTTATTTTTTGAATTTTTCACTTGTTAAAATCGCAAATCACAAAAATATGTCAGTCTGTAATTTATCATTTATGATAGAAAAGAACTATTTTTTTTTGTTTTTTGTTTGTTTGGAACTGCAATAAGTTTTGGTTTCTAAATTGAAATCAAGGTTATTTTGATTGCATAGAATCGTATCTGGAAAATTTTATTATCACACGATTAAACGACCGACCACAGAACTTAAAATGATTTTTAAATAAATCTGCATTAACCCGTGATAATAGTAAATATTTTCAAATCGTACGATTCATTCATGTAAAAAACGAACATTTCAATTCATATATTTATCACTAAAATTAAGAAATAGTGAAAAATTTGCAACAGTGAGGGGTAATTGATTGAGAGCATGAGTGATTATTAAGTTATGGGTAAAAAAATATATGAGATGATAAACATAACTTTTTATTATGATTATCAGACAAAGTACTTTTTCCGTCCAAATCTTTTCTCTACTTGATTCATTGATCTCTAAAATACCTCAGGGACTTGGAGTTTTAGGAATATTACCTCTCTAAATATGATATTTTTCGGGAAACCAATATGGTATAGTTGTTAAGATATTTCTCTACAGAAAGCAATTCAAGAATTCCAAGTTCGAACCCAATGCTTCATCTCCTCTACAAAATCGAAAACATCGAAAAAGCCTATTAGTCAACACGAGTTGGGATGAATACGGAGAATATTAATAAATTATAACAGAGAATGGTCAGTTAGTACCACCAGTCCACCTCCGTGTTAAACAGAGGAATTGAAAAAATAGCACATACATAGAGGGCGTTGTTTTAGGTAATGATAGATACAAAGCTGTAGTATTCTAGAACTTAGAATAAACACTAAAATCTCTCTGACAATGTCGAATTATGCGTCTAAAATATGTTCTTTTTGCAAGGGATGATAACAAATAATCACTCGATGAAATTGATGCTAAAAGAAACCGATTATTGGTAGAAGCTTATGGTTCACATGCACCAAACTAAAAGACTTGTAAGCGATGGTTTTGCACAATTAAAAGTTGTAGTTTTAACTCGGAGGACAAAAGAAACTTGGTCAGCCAAAAAACGATAAAGTTGAGAAAATTGTGACCTGCACCAAACAAGAGTACTGATTATTACTATAAGCTTATGGTCCACATGCCCCAAACTATAGGACAAGTAAACGAAGGTTTTGCGCATTTAAAAAGTTATATTTTTGACTCAGATGGCAAAGAGAAACTTGGTCAGAAGAGAAAGTAGAGAAGGATGAAGAATTGGAGACCTGCACGAAACCAGAAAACCGATTATTGATGAAAGCTTGCAGTCAACATGCACCAAACTAGACGACTTGTAAACGATGTTTTCTGCGCAATAAAAAAGATGTATTTTTGACTCGAAGAACAACGAGAAACTTGTTCAGCACAAAAAACGTAGAAAGATGAAGAATTGTAGACCTACACGAAACAAAGGCCCTATTATTGCTGTAAGCTTACGGCCTACATTCCCAAAACTAGAGAACAAGTAAAAGAAGGTTTTGCGCAATTAAAAATGTTTATTTATGACTGAGATGACAAGGAGAAACTTATTCAGCCCAAAAAAAGTAGAATGATGATGAATTGGATTGCACGAAACAAAAAGTATTTATGACTTTGATGAATAAAAAAAATTTCAGAAATTGGAATTGCAGGCTCTAGTTTAAGAACGTTTATTACATTACTGAAATGGGTGGTTCTAATTTCTAGGTATTTCGAATTTTTAAGAGTTCTAATTTGTGAGATTCTACTGTAACACTCTGTATTTAATAGATTTTGAATTATGAGATGATGTAATAGAATCACAAGATACCGAAGACTTTTTGATTCATTAAAAGAAAGTAATCAATGAACAAATAACAGAATGTTCGATCTGTCACTAGCGATCATCCCAGTAAAACCGATTACCCACTTTATAGCACTAACCGTAACTATTCTGATTACCATTTGTTTCGATCTGAAGTGGAGAGATTATCCCTCTTTATTGGAATAGAATAAGCTAACAGTAATAGAATTGATTAATACTTTATATGGGAAACATGATGAACCAAATCCAAATAATTGTTTTACCCATTCCTTATCACCAGCATAAAAAAAATAAAATTATTTTACAAAATGTGCAATTGTGAACATTATGAATTGTGTGACAGACTGTATTATAAATTTTATCAAATTTCAGCAAATTTGTTGTGTTCATTTTATTTTTTTTAATATCAAGACTAAATTTACAATAAAAATGTTTTTTATAAAAAAAAATAAATAAATTTAGAAAAAAACAATCACTTTAACCAGACTAAATTTAATTCTTTTTTTAGTTTTTTTGTTTCTTTTGAATTTGTTGTTTTATCACCGGAAGTTGTTTTGGTCTACATATTCGCTTTGCATACACAAACACTCATGTATAGAAACCCATATACAAACACTTATGTAAATACATGCAATATGGGTACAATCTCTCATATATTCAATGTTTTTTTTCTTTATATTAAAATTAAAATTTTATTTGTTCAAATAAAAATGCATTCAAAATAAAAGTAAATAAAACAAGTAAGAAACGCTATATTCGGCAATGACGAATTTTCCATACCCTCCGCCACAAATTCCTACGTTAGGTTTCGTAGATATACATATTCCCACACATACACTCACAAACGTATATATTATCTAATCGATGTTCTTAAATATAACAGAAAACACTTAATGAGTCATAAAATTTGCTATATTTTCGGTTATAACTTTTATTCTACTGAACCGATTTTGATAACTTTTGGAATAATAATTAAGTTCACATAACTAAGAAATAACCATGTAACAACTTACAATAGACACTTTCACGAAAGTTCATCGCTATATCTTTTATATACTGATATCTGATCGCATCAGATATCGGTATATATCTTTTAATATACTGAACTGATTTTGCTGGTTCTAAATAGGAAATTTCTCAGAACTATAGTGAATACTAAGGCCAACAGACGAACATAGCTAAATCGACTCAGATTTTAATTTGATGCAAGAAAATATATACATTATCAGGTATAAGATGATTCCTTCTTAGCGTTACAAACGGAATGACAAAGTTAATATATCTTCTTCACCACTTCCGGTGGTGAAGGGTGTAAAAAGAGTAAAGATAATAAAATACTCCACTATAAAATTCGAATTGTGCATAATTTTTGTTATTGTTCTTATAAAAGGATTTGGAAGATTTTAGGCTCCTTAATGGTTTTGAGGAGTTTAGTATCATAATGCTAAAATTACGTTAGAATTTCCAAATGTCGGTGGTAGCTCTGTGCTCCATTATGTTGAGAACAAATTGTTTTTAAAATAATTTTAATAAGAATATTTTTTTTGGTTCGCTTTGATGGTCTAGATCGGATAGTAAAGCAACACCTAATTAACGTTCAAATTTGAACAAAATTCTGGAGAATCGTACCTAATATTTACCAAGCTTCAGAAGAATATCGAGCCCTAAGTTAGAGAAGAAATTCCGCCAGAAAAGCTTCCAAAAATAAGATTGAGAACAGATTTTCAATGTCTCATCAGATAGGTTACTTCATTTTAGTTACACATCAAAAAAGCTCTTAATACATGATTTGCTTTCTAATGGATATCACGCCAAAGGACTCCTTCGGTTCTAAAGTGGCTAAATCAAGCCAATTTCCTTGTTCTATATAAATGATTATCTCGGTAAAAACGTTCCATATCGTTCGAAATACGGTAGTCAGAAGGGGCAATGTCTAAGCTATAAATATTATAACCCAAAATATCCCATCCACTGTTTTTCTATATATTGGAAAATGTAGAGATTGTTTCATCTCTCATACCCCACGCGGTCATCAGACCTGATATCAATAGCTCATAATAAAAAACACACTTCCAATCCAACCACATACAAAGCATTACATTGGCGTCATGAATTGGCTGGTTGTCCGGTCATTAAATATGATCAATTGACCTCTGGTTTTGCATTCATTTTTCATTTACCAGCGACAATACGATGCAAATGATTATGCATTCGCTCTCATCACTTTCTAATCGCGTAAATAATCATTCAAAAAAATGATTTGAGTGCGTGAAACTTGTCCTACAGAGCAGGTCTCTCCTTATTCTTTTGTTTTAAAATCTACACTTTCAATTAGCTTGATCATCGTTTAACCTAACCTAACCTAACCGCAAGCTTCCAACGATCGCTATTAATAATTTTTAAGCGAAAGACGGTTATCAGATTTCCCGCATAAAAGTTTTTTACACATTTTCGCGAAGGGTGGCATGACCAGCCAGCGCGGCGTTTGAGTTGTTTAAACTGTGTAAGTATTTAAGCTTGAACCATTATTCGAAATTCACATGAATGATATTCGTGGGATGTTAGCTACGACGAAATATCGGTATTGATAGCTTTCATGACATAAGCAATTCAAAAATTTCCTTACAAGTCTCAAAATTGGAGACATATTGGTCGACTATTTTGACCAAAAAAAATCACCAAAAGCACGAAATGCGTTTTTACCTGATTCATATTCATAAAAGACTTTTAATAATCCTAATACGTTGATCAATTGTGAATTCCTTTTAAATGGTGAATTTGTCAAAGACCGAAGCCGAGAAATGTCAAATTAAAGATTCAGATATGATTCACAGTTATCATCGTATATTTTAATTGGGCCACACTTAACGAAATGTCACTGGACCAATTTTGTTAAAGTTATCACAGAATAATCCCAATATACCCAAAAGAAACATATGCTATAAAAAATTGCGATTGGAGTAGAGGAAGCGGTACCTCATACAAAGCATATATTGATTATCGAAGAAACTGTTTGACTGAATAAATCGTAGGACTAATAAAACCAGGGTAAAGGGCCAATGTTAGCCAAAACAAGGCTAACATTGATTATCGAATATTTAATGAACTATAATAGCTACAGTTCTCTAATTTGGTCCCAACTTCTTTCTTAAGGAACTGTTTTACTGAACAATACGTAGGACAGATAAGACCAGGGGAGGGGTATCGCGCATACAAAGCAAATATTGATTATCGAATATTTAAAGAACTATAATAGCGAGAGTTCTCCAATTTGGACTTTATCATTTACTATTAATGATTCACAATTTTACACTTTTTAAAATCCAAAAAAATAAAAAAATAAATAAAATAAAAATAAGTTTAATTTAATTAATGAATGAAATGAAATCAAATGAACAACAAAATATTAAAATTCTCAAATCGTTTTTTCAGTACCGTGAAATAATAATTGAAAAATTGTAACTGAAATAACTAGAAAAGATTTATTTATTTTATCTAAATCAGGGTATTAAAAGAATTTTATTTCATTCAAAATAATTGCAAATAGTTTTTTAATTATTTCTTTTTTGTTCAAAACCAAATTTTTTGATCATTTCTAATTTTAGATTTCAAATTTTTTTTTTTTTTTTTTTTTTTTTTTTTTTGTATAAAAAGTATTGAGATAATGAACAAATTATTATCAAAGAAAACGTCATAATTTCAAAAAAAAAATAAACAAATATTTACATAAATTTATACATATACAAGTACATATACATATGTACATATATGCTGGCCTTTATAGAAATAAATATGTCTTTAAACCGATAAGAAAAAATACATAAAAATTTAAATTGAAAAAGGGATTTCTTTGTAGTTTTGATTCTAAAATATTAAAAAGAGAGTACAATTATAAAGTTTTTTGTTAAAGTGTAGCTAAACATTGTATAAAATTGCAGTGTTTTTCCCCTTTTTTATTAATATTCTATTAACATTGACAGATGTGTCAGAATATATTTGACTTAAATCTACATTTGTTTACTTCTAAAAATACAACTCTGTTAAGGTATTTTACATAGAGACAAGTGTCTGCTAAATAAAAATAATGTTTCCTTTGATTAATTTAAATATTTTGAATCATTTACAGTTAAGTTTGAAAAATAAATACTGTGAAAGACAAAATTGTACATACAGTTAATAGGAAATTCTTAATTTTTTTTCAAATGTTTCTTGGTTTTTAGAAGAATTCATTCATTGATTAAATCCTGATTCGTGATTAGAAACTGATACACAGTTAAGTTTAACTGCACGGATATCAAATTGATATTGAAATATTCGATAGGATACCAAGAATGTTCTTCAAATAATTTAAACGGAAACCGGCCACATGTTCCCGTGTGAATACTTTGCTTCAAGAATGGATACAAGCAAGGACTTGGGCCGAGGATAAGATTTTAGGGATTGAATTTCTATAAACGTCTTTTCCGCAAGTGAAACATCACACATCACTTGGCCATAGAGAAGTGGTCGGAATGGAAGAAGGTTTTTGCCGAATGTTAGCTAGGAAAATTCGAAGCCATTTATTGCATTGAAAGCCCAGTTTTGGGACAGCACTGATACAGTTGATAGCACAACAAGCATATTATGATGTAACCCAGATGAGGGGATGAAAGTTGAGAAAAAATGAGCTTAGCAGGTTGATTGGCGTCCTTACTGAAAATCCCACTCTACGGCAATATTTTAGAATGAAATAGGTCTGACTGATAATATCGAATACAAAATTGTGGGAAGACACCAAGTAGGTGTAATATTACCTATCACCCGTAACGCCCAGTCTCCCCAACCAAAAGAGTCCTAAATTCCGGGATACATAACATTACCTTGAAAGCGTTGATTTGGAAAAAATGAGGAATTACGTACATAACTCGTAATATTTATAGTGACTTACGATTGGTATCTTTCGATAGTAGCGTATGTGTAACGGGCATGAGACCTTAGTGAGTCTAGAGAAATTTTCATCATCATTGGGATTAGACTGGCATCCATTCAAAACCAAAAAAAATGACTCCCATATGCATTTAAGACGAGAGATGTTGAAAGGCGATTTTACATGTCGAAATTAAAAGTTGAACGTTTAAAAAAGAAGGCATTTTCCATCGCGAAAAACAATGAGTACCATCAAAAGAGTGTTATGCGCTCAATTACGGAACGATTGTATCGAAGACATTCACTTCATTTGAAGAGAAAAGTCAATAAAATTCGACTATAATATTCGACCAGACTCATAGTCATAATCATCAATCATGCTATAGCTCAGAAGCACGTTAAAATGCCCATCAAAAACTATTCAAAGAGGATGCCCTTTCTGAAATGCGCTACATTTTAGAACGGGATATAAAAATTTACATAAGAAGTAGAACGATAATCTCAAACGCAAAATCTCATATGTAAAGCCCAACAAATTTTGAGCTGTTCAATTCGGTAAGTACGATGACAGGGTAGCTATACAAAATAAAATGGTTTTAAACCAAAATCTTCGGAAAATTTGCTAGACACAAGGTCATAATCTTACATCATGTAAACACTTAGCTACATGATGCTGTGATCGATCCCGTAGACGGTTGTTAACTCTAGCCGAATAAGCCTAGTTGAAGAAAAGAAACTGAAAGCCGAACATACTACCGATTATCCCTAATCTAAGCCGAAGTGCGAATGGTTAAAGATAAGCAGCCGAAAACTGTTCATATTACGCATCCCTCATAAACAACTCGATAAACAGCCTGGCTGCAGAGAAGAGGTCGAAAACCGACCATATTTGAAGAGATAAGCCGAAAGCCGATCTTGGTATATGATCGTCTCCGTCAAATCAAAATAATAATTCAATAAAGAAATTAATTGTTGAACCCCTTTAAAGAGAAAATTATCCGACTTGTTACTTAAGGTTTGTGGATCCGTAAGAAGACCGTGGCGGTCACTAAGCTACCTCAGCCGAAGAATATAACCATGTTACAAAGCCTCAGTTCTGAAAAAAGTTACCCGAAATAAAAGCTACAATTATCTAAAATACTCCAGATAATTTTGATGTTCCAATTATTTGATTTCAGATCTTTTTTTATTTCAGAAATAAAATTTTAAACAAAAATTCCAATGTTTTTGTTGTTACAAACAACAAAAAAAAACAATATAAAATATCAATTTAACAATATTTTCCAATATTGGCAAATTATTGAATGTTTAAATGACAAATTGTTTGTTAGATAAAAAATCTGGTGTTTGGTCCCAGATACATAGATAAATAAACATGTGTTATTCGGAACAGCAAATTGAAAATAAAATGAACAATAATATCGAACAACATTTATCGATAAAAATAAAAATAATTACAAAGAAAATTATTGCACATTAAAACTACAACAATAATAACAACATGATAAAAGGAACACACACACACACAGACAAACCTTTAAAAAATTTTTTGAAAACAAAAACATTATCGTTTCTTAATTTTCATTTATCTTCTTTTTAATGTGACCCCATAAGGTTGCATGCCACATGAATGTCTGTTGAACATATGACCCTACACGATATTTCTACATACAACATAAAGCGTACAACTACTTGTGGAATAAAATATACATAAGTAACTGTAGTTGTTTTTGTTATATACAATCATACAAACAATACTTGCGACAAGTGGCAAGTTGAGATTGCTAAAATATCGAAAAAAATAAGGGTTTGAAATGTGGTAATTTTAGATGATTTTTTATATTTGTAATATGTGTGTGTGTGTGCATGTGCAAGTGTCTATGTTTTTGTAATCAAAACATTTTGATAACAATACATACTGAGAAATGTATTGGTGAACATAACGGTAGTTGAGTTATTGACAACGATCGGTGTGTTAGTGATTGGAATATATAAATTGTAAATGGAAACTCATTAAAATTGTTAATTTGGTACTTTTTTATAAATGTGATTTTGGTACTTTTTTCTGCATTTTAAAAAAGTTGGTTTTAAGGGAAGGATCCTATTATGTGTTAAGTGGGTGCTCACAAAGGATTTCGCCGCATTTGCTTATGATAAATACTATTCTCTTTTAGTAGTTATATCTACATCATGACATGGGACATGGAAATTACTTTTTTGAAGAACTTGTCAAAAATTTATTTACTTTTCAGCTTCAATTGACACAATCGCTACTTTCTATTTGCAGGTTAAAAAGGCAGAAGTGAATGCTTTATTTTTAAAGATCTAAAGGTAGTTGTAGAAAACTCCAAACATCTACAAAAAATGGATTTGCAGCATCATATAATGATGATCATTCTCGACGAGAAGATGCCCGATCCGCTGAAAAAATATTAATATGAAGAATTGAAAACATTACCTGGCGAATTGCTGCCAAGCGGTGATCCTCCTTGTCCAATGCCGACTAAAATATTTAATATGAGGAATTGAAATCATTACTTTGCAAAGATTACTGACAAACCCTAGAAGAATTTTTAAAACCATGTGGATTCCATCCCAAGCAAAGAAATAGATCTCCATAAGTATCAAATCTGAGAAACCTTAAAATGTGATTATGCATGTAGGCCAGCTAATCAAATACACCTTTCGCCACAGTAGTTCTCTATTTTTGGTCTGACCAGCAAAACATTTTGCACTGAAATCTTGAGACACGATTACAATGAACATAAACCGAAACAATTTATTCACTTAAAAAGAGCAATAAATCAAAAGCGATCACAAAAATTCGACCAGACACATAACGTGACGCCACAACTATGACAAAGGACATTAAAGAACTCAATTCTCCTAGCATGAGTAACCATAATACAGTATTGAGTTGTTAACGAAATTAATATCGCGTCCTCCGCCGAAACCAAGGAGCTAAAACAGAATTACTGAAAAGCACTTTACTCTAGAATAGCGAATTAGAAAATTACTACAATCAGAAGCAGTTCATTGTATGAACGAATAAGGTTCGACAAGTTGTTGCCGCAAATCCTGTTCGCCAAGATGATGCCATTCGTTAATAAGGAATACAAAACCATGCGATCACTAAAATATCTATAATTCCCTTAAAAGTCCCAAGAAAAAAACTATAAAAAAAGTACCATCTCAATCAAAATAATTTATATCCCAAATCATTCCCTGCCATATTAATGTTGTTTCATATTTATTTCATTTGCTTTCGATTTTCTTTTGTTTTACTATTCTTTATTCCTTTCTTTATACATTTTTTAATTTATTTGTCCCTTTTTTTGTTTGTTGTTTTTTCGATCTTCGGTCTGAGGTTTTGTTTTGTTGTTGTTTTTTTCCTTTGTTTATTTTGTTGTTAATATTTTAGTTAGGGAATTGGTTTATTATTTATACTGTCAGCTATAAAAGCAGCACCAACAACAACAACAATAATAAACACTTGCTATAAACACTCAGCAACAAGATCACTTAGGGAGGGATCTAAATCAGCAGGTTAATGTTTTTACAAAAAATATTCTTCATGTTTTTTCTTGTTTTCGAAAAAAAAACATACGAGATTTTAGAGGGGGAATTTTTCAAAATGTATGAGAATATTTTTCTTTTGATCACATTCAAATTTCTGAAAAAGGGACATGAAGATCGGCAAATAAAATTCAAAGTTTGCTTACATATGTTAAGAGGCTCTTGATCAGTTGTTGTTGTTGTTGTTTATTAAGGATCTGGAGACTGACCAAATGATTTACAATTGTCTGAATTGGCAGCGTATTAAATAAATTAGGGGATTTTTTGGAAAAT
The DNA here is from genome assembly GCA_004302925.2 of Cochliomyia hominivorax. Lineage (NCBI taxonomy): Eukaryota > Metazoa > Arthropoda > Insecta > Diptera > Calliphoridae > Cochliomyia > Cochliomyia hominivorax. The sequence continues at coordinate 58,680,325 of PYHX02000467.1, forward strand.
TGTTGGGGATCTTTTTTTTTTTAATTACAAGAAGATGAGAAACATTTCTCTCTGTGTACCTTTACCAGATAGGTAAATCGTTTTTATAGTATTTTAATTTTTTATTGTTCTAATCAAATGTTTAGTGAACTGAAACGATTTCAAATTAATTCTAATACAATTAATTGATTTCAAGTTTATATTTGATTGATTTCAATTCAATACTGTAAAGATCAACACAGATAATAAATTAAATTAAATTAAAACAATAAGGAGTGAGATCAAAAAAATATGCACATTATTAATCTAAAATTTTATTTTTTTATTTGATTGAAATTGAAAAAAATATATATTTTTATAGTTTGATCACTGGAGGTGAACTTTTGAAACTTTTTCGGAAACCCTTCCATTAACGTTGATAGTGTTTAATGTCACTTTCCTCGAATAGGTAGTCCATCTCCGTTTAAAATCTACCACACGTTTGGATATCTTATTTGTGCTCTTCAATTATGTTTTAACAAAAGTCCAATATCTATCCACTGCCCTTAGCTCTTGGCAGTTTTGAGGGTTTTCCTTTCTTGCTACAAATACCACATTATTGTTCGGCTTATTTACCATAGTGATTGGATGAGCAAGTCAGGCCAAAAATAAGTGGACACATTATGAAGTCTTATGAATGGAAGCATTCGTTACGAAAAATCTATCAGTACATGCGTTTTGTCATCCATTTTGCAGTATGAATATTTTTTTGGAGAACTTGATTTCAATTTCCGTAGCATAATTACCTGCTTTAGCGTCAAGATGTGTTGGGAGCTTCTTTGAAAATGCTTTCTTTTTTTTTGGTTTTAGAAACATTATGTCGATTATTCCTTCTCCCTGAACAAGGATTTCTACCAACATTTCCATTTAATAATATTGGAAACAATTTGATGACAGAGCTTTGAATACTTGGCCAACTTTTTCTAGGACCAAGTTGGATTTTGTTGAAAATATTTCATAATCTCACTACGCATTTTTTCTGGTCGCTCATTTTGTTTGGCATTAAACAAAATAACTGCCATGTTTCACAAGGGTAACTTGATCCAAAAAAATACTTGGGTTTAATGAAAGACATGTGTAAAGATTTTTGCGATCTAGATCAGATAAGCGGTGTCCAAACTACAGATTTTCGAGTTCACGAGGCAAAACTAAAATTGTGTTTACTTCACACTCTCGTCAATTTGAGCAGAGCGAACTATTTTACCATTTCTTACAGTGTATTATTAATTCTAATATTATTTCATACGTCATTTCTAAAAACAGCGCGTGAGTATGCTCCTGCCTACACATGAAAAAATGTGGTTATGAAAAGCAAAAATCCAACGTTTTTTTCTCAATAACAAAATAAATCACCAGTGTAAAGTCCTTTTATATTCACATATATATTTTTTAATTAAAATTATGAGAAAAAGAAAAGATATATTCACAAGAATATATATTCACAAAATAAAATTATCGTAAAACACCTTTGCTGTTCTTTAATTGGCTCATTTAATAATAATTTTTATATTTTTTCCTTCAAGTTTTTTCTTCTTTTCTATCTCTTTTACGGTTAAAGACAATTTGCTGCCAAAATTGTTGAAAAATAATAAAATAAAAATAAAAATGCATTTATGTAATGTTAACGGAATGAAATGTATTTTAGGTTAGGGATATGCTATGTAACATTTCACTAATTGTAATACGAGAATAATTTGGAAACGAAAATTAGACCACAAAAGCGAAAGTAATTTAATCCAGTGAATTCAGATAAAGTAAATTTTTAGGGTTCATAAAGGGAAAAGTTCCAAGGGCTGTGTTCTACAGACATCTCTTTTGAATCCAGTATATTATTCCATTGTGTTAATCAGGACAGTAGAAGGCTAAAGAATGCATGGCAACTGCATAAAAACGTCCTGAATGGAAGTAAAAGAATGATTGTAAATCTGAATTACACAAGTCACCCTGTGAAAGGTGCTTGCTCCAAAGGAATCCTTTCGTAACTCTTCTACAGCCGAACAGTTACACAAATCTGAAAAACTGTCTCCTTCACCTGTGTTGGAGGACAGTATCTGTCTTCCAACACAGTCAAACGTAGAGAATTACCGAATGCATTGCAACTGCATAAATCGTAAATTTGAATTAAAATAATAATCACCCTGTAAAAGGTTCCAACTCCAATATTGTGACATGTGCACTGTCGAAACCAAGGAGCTGATTGATTCTGTAGATATAATACAAGGGCCAAATAGTCTAAACATGGCATATCATTGAGCAATCTATTCTGCTCTGTTCTGTACAACTCCATTTCAGATTTTCCTTCGAATATTTATCACCACCAAGCTTTTTGCCTCATATAGCTAGTCCATCAGCAATGTCATTGATCCCATTGATCAATTGATTGATCCAATTGAGTTATTCGGGTCAGTCATTAATCGTTCAACGTTTCATTACCGCTCAATCATTTTATAGCCGCTAAATTAAACCAGCCTCTTTCTGAACGAAAGAAAAGAATGTAGAGTAACACAAGATCCATAAAACTGTCACCTCCTTTGACTCATCGTGACAACTACAACAAAAGTCTTTAAAAGATAAACCTCATTCCACTAACTTAAATGTCCATTATACAGTGTCTGATTTTCATGGAAACCAAGATCTGCCGAAACCAAAGAGCTGATTTGACTTGTGGATAACATACAAGGGCCAAATAGTATAGATAGAGGTACGTCGTGTTGTCTCATTGAGCAATTTAGTCTGAATGGTCTTGTACAATTCCATTCCAAAGTATCCTTTGATCAATGAACTCATCACCGAGCTCCGAGCGCAATCTAGCTACCCCTACCTCGAATGTCTCACTATCTCATTGTCTCATTAACATTGATATTGTGTACACATGTACTATACTCTATCTGTCCATTAGGACCGATGCTGATATTCGTGGATATCAGATAATACCTTAAACAGGCACTTGATCTTTATTTCCGCCTTAATAACGCTTCAATCACATCGCAATCTAAAGAAACCTGCACACCAAGACATTAATTATAGGAAACGCCAGCAACTCTGCCCCACCAATTGGACTCTATCACCATCAGGTAGCGATGTTAAAAAATATCGCCATAATGCAATATGCAATCAGACCAAAGACAAAGATGGAGTAGTTTTAGTTCCGTGAAAGGCCGTACTCTCAATTGCTGTATGGAAAATATTTTTTATCTGACATCACTAACTTAATTCCAGTGTTGCATTTCACTTTTCCGACGAAATACTACTGTATTATATAGTGGTCCAAAAAGACCATACAGTGTCTAACATAATTTGCTACTATTTTGTTTCACTGCTTCATAAATTCAATCGTGGAGACTTTTGCAAAAATATTCAATTTTCATTTTAGACAAAAGTACTCACAAGCGTGAAAATTGTGAAAATGTTTCAAGAAATCGGGTCTCTAGAAACCGGCCAATAACTTGAACATATTACCAACAAGAAATCTATAAAATTTGGTCCCTTTCTTCCTATGACTTTTTGGACTTACAGATGTTCTAAATTGATTCGACTTTCAAATAATCCCTTTCATAATTTACAATCTGTGAAAAGGTGTTCATAATTCGTTGCAAAACCTATAAAATTAAGCATTTTTGTGTGGTATATTGAAATGACATTATTACCCCTACACTCAGTCCAAAGAAAAAAATGTATACATGTGCCACATATGAAATACATAAGTACGTTTGTATATGAAATTATAAGCAAAAATAAGCAAAATAATTTCAACCAAAAAAAAAAATATTCGTTCATACAAAGTTTCTACTTTTTGTGGGTTTTTCTATTCTCTACATCTTTTTTTCCTCGTCTTAACTGCCTGCACTCACTCAAAAGTGACATTTGCAGTTATGCTAGATCAATTCTTTTTATATATGATTTGATTTCGCTTTAAAATGTGTAGTCGTCGGGTAGTGCCACATATAAAAAATCTATGAAAATATCATTTATTTATCTACACATGTTCAGGTCCATTAATTGTGTTGACTCAAAAATATATCTATATTTTTTTGGATTCTTTTTTGCCTCAAATATATATTTTTAAGTATGCGAATATAAATCATAATTATTTTAGCAAAAATAATTGTCAATGAAAATGTTTATTACCATAAATAATATATAAAAGTAAAATATGTGTTTGTTTGTTTGTTTGTTTGTGTGATTGGGACTTATAGGCAGCTAAACTACTGGACCGACTTTGTTGAAATTTTCACAGAATTATCTTCATTTACCCGAAAGTAACAGTATGTGTGAAGATAAATTTTTAAATTTGACCTGGACACAAACCTTTTCACTTAACAGAGCTCTGTTAACCAATTATTAGTGAACAGAGGTCTGTAAATCAATGCAAGATTGGGATACTGAAAAAAACAAGGATTCCGGGAAAACGGGAAAACATGGGCTGATGAATCCAAGTGGAAATGGTGGTCAGTAACTCCAATTATCACTGTCCATAGCCAGAATATTTAACAGAGCGAGTTTTGATAGAAAATTTTGGAAAAATGCAATGGTTTGTGTCTAGCGAAAAATTTTAAAATTTATCTTCACACAGATAAAGTAAGGGGAGGAGGTACCCCACATACAGATCAAATATAGATTATTGAACATCTAAAGATATGCAATCACTTCTATAAGGAACTGTTCTACTGGACAATGCAAATAAAATATTGATAGTTGAATATTTAGAAAACCACTATACCGACAAATTGGTCCCAATTAATTCTTTTCAGGATATTTTTTACAAAACTAAATGTAGGACGGAATCAAGGGGAGTCATACAAGGCAAATATTGATCATCAAATATTTAAAGAACTATAAAAGCGAGAATTTTCAAAATTAATTCTTTTCAGGATATTTTTTACAAAACTAAAAGTAGGACGGAATCAAGGGGAGTCATACAAGGCAAATATTGATCATCAAATATTTAAAGAACTATAACAGCAGGAATTTCCAAAATTTGGTCTCAACCTACATGAAGGACGGATAGGATCAGGGGAATAGATAGCCTCCATACAAAGAAAATGTTGATTATCGACTATCTGAAGAGCTAGTAATTGTTCTCAAATTCGACTCCAATCACTTTCACAATAATAATTTTTACTGATCAAAATATAGGACAGGTAGGATCAAGGGGAAAGGTACTACCCATACATAGCAAATAGTAATTATCGAATATTTAAAGAACTGTAAAAGTAGCAGTATTCAAATACTTTCCCATGGAATCTTTTTGCTGACTAAAATATAGGACGGACAGGACCATGGCAAGGGATACCACCCACATAATAAGGGCAGCAAAGCACACCGGGTCTTAGCTGGTAATATATAAAAATTAAATATGTTTTTTCTTTTGAGATTTATTTTCTTTCTATGGCAAAATTTTTAACTAAAAATATTAAATTGAAATAGATAATTTGTTGCATCATTTTTGACATCTTTTCACAAAAAAAAATCAAAATTTCGTTTTGGGTCAAACATTAATTTCGTTCTTATATGAAAATGAGTAATTAAAGAAATTTCTAAGAATACATTTTAGGGAAATGAAAAAAATTAGGATTTAGAGTTAACTGGAATTTTAAAGTAATAAATTATAAAATATGAAACATTTTTAAAGACATTTAGCGATATCCGCATTCCCAAATATTGTTTTCTGCTGCATTAACGTCAAAGGCGTATTTGCATGTGCGAAGTACTCATTTAGCAGAATAAACAAAGCAAATTCGTCGTCGCCAAAGGGCGAGGTCGTTAAAATATAGAAAAATTTTTGGGACCAACCTCCCAATGGTTCCAAACTCATCCCATGATCATATCTGCCCTTCATACGGTCCAGTAAATCATTTAACTGAAAATTTTATTGGGACCAAATTTTAAAATTCTCGGTTCCTTAGATATTAAATTATCACCATTGTCTTTTTATGGAGGCTACCTCTCCCCTTGATCCTATCCACCCCACATTTTGTCTTGTAAAACAATTCGTTGAAAAAGTTATCGGGATCAAATTTTAAAATTTTCGATGAAGTATCTCTTAAGATATTTGATGATCAATATTTTCTTTGTATGGGGGTTAGCTCTCCCCCTGATTTTATCCGTCCTAAAACAGTTCCTTGAAGAAATGATAGAATCCAGATTTGAAAATTATCACGGTTATATTTCTTTAGATATTCGATAATCAATATGGAGTAAGGGGGTACCTCTCCCCCTGGTCCTATCGATTTTTATAGCCCATTTATTTCCGGGTATATGGGGATCATTCTGTGATGGATTTAAAGAAAACATTTCATCAATAAACTTCTTCATTGACCTAAATGTCTTTAAACTGCGACTTTTGGAATATTTACATCGTACACGTACAGACAAGTACGGTCATTGTTACCTTACTTATCGAAGGTTTATGTTGCCTCGCGGAGGATTACTACCACGATCTAGTCTCCCTCGACATTCATTAAATTTGAATGCCTCTTACTTGAATTTTGCCGAGTTTTCATGTAATTTATCCCCATTTTTTGCGATACTTGTAGCTTTCTCTCTTCCTTTTCTCCAGAATATAGTTACGATGGAGACAAACTATGAATATTCTGTGACGCCATGAAATAAAACATTTTTTATTCGATTTGAAAGGTGAAATACGGTCCCCATGAAATACGGTTAGTGGATATGATCTTCTAGTCATTAATGGAGGGAGTTCCATTAAGTGACAGTACATTCATTCCTGCACCCTGATAGAGGATCAATTTGTTGGCCCCTTAGGTAGGATTTTGATCAGTATGATCGAGTCTTTTGTGTTTTCTATTGACTCGCAAAATTTTCATCATAAATGTTATGGCTGCTATGACTTACTCTATTAAAGGTCATTTAAGCTTCCCTTGGAGTTCAGTTTGCTTAGAAATTCCAGCATCTGAAACAGTTTCAGTATTCCATCGAACCTGCACCAATCAGTCCGCTTAAGATTTCTAAAACTTGTCCAAAAGTCGAACTTCCAGAAAAATCCAATTATGATCAGAAAATCCAACTTCCATAATAAAACCATAAAGTTTTTGACTTTGTTTTAAGCCTTGTTTTCTTTGTCCATTTTAATTATTGTTTTTAATATTTTTCGCAAAAAAAAAAAAAAAAAGATGTTGAAAAGGAATCACAAACAAAGATAAATTTTGCTAATAAAAGAAATTGTATGGACTTAAGAGAAATATAAGAAAGATTAAAGAGGAGTTAAGAGAGTTTTAAAACAGGTAGTTTTATTTTATTGAAAGGATCACATAAATCGCATATATATGGAGTGATTGGTGATAATTATGTAAACAATTTCTGTAAAAGAAAGTGTAAACAAAACAAGAAAAGCGATTTAAGTCATTTCTTCAAAATGCATAAAAATGGACATCAGGAAAAGAGCAATTTTTTCGTGATTTATTTTGATCAGAATCAGCAAAATATTGGAGTAAGAATTAATTATTATCTTCTCGTAGCTGAATGATGCTTCTGCTTAATTTTATATAAAACTTGATCTTATAATGGTCAGGAGAAAAGCATGATCTTCATGATTCTTTGATCAGGACAATTGGAGTAAAAACTAATAATTACTTGTCATAGTTTTATGAAACCGTTTCTATATAAAACCTGATCTTATGATGATCATTATAAAATATAATTTTGGATTCTCAATGATCCTGGTAAAAAATATTGGAGTAAGAACATATTATGTAGTCTCAACTGAAACTATTCATTAATTGTATACAAGATCTTCATAGAATACAATTCTCTTACAAGAGGATCAGAAGGATATCACGATCTTTATTATTTTTTCAACAGGTTTATAGAGAATATCAAACTGTTAAAGAAAGAACTAATTATATCTTTTCATAGCTGTATGAAAGTGCTCCTTAATTTTATATAAAACCTGATCCTCTAATGATCTTCATAAAATATAATTTTCTCACACCATTAGAAAAGTGATCTTCTCAATCGCAGCATAAAAATCTTTACTTTTTTTCTTCTTTAACAGAAAATAATAATAAAAAAATAACATTAAATAAAAATTTCCTCCAAACCAAACCCATGTTTTAATAGGCCTAATATTACGAAAAGCAAATCAGATGTTATTAAGATAAAATAATTAATTATAACTGGAAATTAGTTAAACTTAAAAAAGTTATCTTGATTTAACTAAAGGAAGAAGAAAAACTAGTAGTGAGTACTTTTTGGTCATAAAACAAAATGTCTGTGAAACAAACGATCATGATTTCTTAAAACACTCACACATACACACACACACGCACACAAAGTAAGTGATTTAAAGATGTTGTTGATGATGAGTGAGTGGTTGTGGTGGCACAATCAAGTGGCAAACAGTTTGTACGACTAAAACATAAGTCCAAGTCTATTCCATCCATCCATCCGTCCGTCCAACCAGCTGCTTATAAATACGAAAAATGTAAAAAAAAGGTTAAACATTTTTCGACCACAAAAACTATATAATTAAAATCAAAACATAAAACGTTGTAGATCACAAAAACTACAACCATATGATCGTTCTAAGACCAGAGGCACTTAAATTCATATAAAAGATGTAACAAAAAAATCTATGATCATTCATAAAAAAACTGGATTTTTTATGAATTAAAAAACAAAATTGTTTTTCTAAGATTTTTTTTGGTTAAACGATTTAAAAAAAACGCTTTAATTTTAATATTGTTTATAAAAAATAAACAAGTAAAAATGTTACAGTCGGTCAAGCCCGACTATTTAATACCCTACACCACATTGTTGATTGTAAATATCTGCTATGAAAAATTTATGAAAGATCCTCGTACTATTTGCTTTTCTTTTTTATGCTTTAGTGTGCAGTATATTATTATGATACAAACAATTAAGTGTAATTTATGCGTTTTAAAAGGGATTTTCTCTGTAGCGTTATATGGGAATTGGAAAAAATATTGACCGACCCTCGTTTAATTTCGCACAGCGGGTTTGACTTATACTTATTTCATATATGACTAATTATATTTAAAATATGTAATAATTCGAAGGGAGGTTGTATGGGACCTATAAAGTGGACCGATCCTCGTTTAATTTATCATATCATTTTAGAATATAATAAGACTTTGTTTTGAAGAAATTCGGTAAAATCATTTTATATTTATGGATGAACAATGGGGGACATTTGTTTGGGATCTACACTATATAGGCATAGTTCTTGAGCCAGAATAAAAATATGCGAAAAATTTCATTTAAATATCTTCAAAACTGCGACCTGTTCATTGTGAACAAGCTTTTCATGGACAGCTGGTCGGACGTACATACTTATATCGACTCAAGAAGTAATTCTGAGTCAAACGGTATACTTAAAAATAGTAGTAGGACTATTTTTTCTGCCCGTTACAAACATCCGCACAAACGCATAATACCCCCATCACCTATGATGGTGTAGGGTATTAACTGTATTTGAGTAAAAAGGTAAAGTCGACAAAATTTGTTTAAGAGGTGTTTGGTAGCTAAACTCACACATCTGTAATAGATGATTTATAAAAATCTCTTTTTTTCTCATTTTGTGTTGTAATTTAATAAAGATTCTTATGTTTTTTGTTTATTTTTTTTCTTTTAAGATTATGAGAATAATTATTGTTATTTTAATATCTACAAGATATTACGTGTTACAACAATAACATTAAAAGATATGTTATGCTCTCTTATTATTGGTCACGGTGATCGCATGCACTTAATTAAAAAAAATTTTGCAATTTGTCTAACATAATTTTGAGTAGAAAGCAAAAGTATTTTTAATAAATTTATTCAAATTTCTTCCTTAAATGTATTACAATTTCTAACCTAAAATCGAATTCGTCGTAAGATAATTATTAAAAACAGATCTTAAAAATGATGATCATCAGTCTTTTCTCTCACTTTCCTTTCAAACTAAACTTCTCCTAAAGTTTTAAATTGATCAAAAATATTTCAATGAAATTTGAATTTGATTTGTGAATGAATGAATCGTTAACATCCGATCATAATTTTCTATTGTCTAAAAATTAAACAGATTATTACCACTGATTCCATTGAAACAAGTGTAACATTTTATTGGATTTGTAGCATTAAAAATGTGTGAAAAATTGATGAAATAATCATTTTATTTTTGTTTACCTGTTTTTAGTCCTTTTTCAGTAATGAAATTTAATTGGATTATTCTAAGGAGCAGTTGGAAAACCCTTTAAAGATTTATTATGATGATGAATATTTACAAATGTTTTGTAAAAGTCAATTTATTAAAAAAAGATGCCTGAATTACATGAAGAGAAAAGGGTACCAACCTGCTACTGACATTTAGCTTAAGAGCATTATTTCAATAAAGTTCAAGACGGGATAGGTAAAATATTGAAAGTCACGATTTGGAAAGAATTATCAAATACCTGTTTTTTCCCCTTTTTTGGTACTTTATTCCAGCTCTTTAGATGTATCACATTTATATTTTTCAATGAATTTTAGATTATATTCGGACTGTTTAATAATTAATTAAAATTACTTCTTCAATAAGTGGACATTGAACCGATAAGGGCAACTTGCTTGCAGATCGCCTGTTAAAGTTTAATAGGCGATCCGCTCAATTCACACACCAATTCTGCTTAAATCTGGGTTCATGTAGGAGGCTCAGCACTATGAAGGCTGATGGAAAACTAGACCAGCTATGTAAATCAAACCTGTTACATCTCCTGAGAGGCCACCTCTGAAATACAGTGGTAGTATTCTGAGAGGACTATGTTATTGGCACTCACAATGGATTACTTCACTTCGGACATACGTCTCTTTGAGAAAGGTTAACTACAATACCCGTTATCTATTGACCGATCTGTCAAGAACTGTGTATAGACCCAATTGTCGTCCACCTGACACCATCGATCTGAAGTCAAACTACTGATTGTTTATGACTCCAAACATGACGGACATGTATTTCAGTAGAAAAAATAAAAAAGTACTAAATATTTAAAAAGTACCAATTCTTTAATTCGATTACAAAAAAGACCGATTTTAAAAAAGAAGTAGATTTAGTAGATTTATAAGTGATGTATTCCTTTCATATCTATTTTTGTGGTTTGTAAATGTTTCCCTTTTTACTACCTTTCCGAATTTATTTAAAAGTGAAGAACCCGTGTTCGAAATCTCATGTTTTCTAAAGCCAGGATTTTAGGGAAATATTTTAGGCTTAAAAGCAGTCAATATGCAGTTGCGGCAAAAGAAGTCAAACACTTTTTACAACGGGATCTATAAGTACTGAAGTTTGCCTCAAGGATTGTTTACAAACAGAGACTGCTTCCATAAATAAGACTTGACATTCTGTCACTATGGTAAACAAGCCCTTGAGTGGTACAAGAACAATAAAGTGGTATTTATAGCAAGAGAGGAAACCCCTCCAAACAGTTCGAAGCTTTGGCCAGAGGGGAGATATTGGGCTCTTGCTAAAAGAGAATTGACGAGCACAAAAGAGGTATCTAAAAGTGTGGAGCAAATTGACAGGAAAGGCAATAAAAACCTTAATGAAGGATTTCCGAAAAAAGGTTAAATTTCATCTTAAGTGATTAAAAACTCAAATAAAAAATTAAAACTATAAGTTTAGAGGTGTCATTTTTAAAACCATATATGTATGTTTGGAATTTTTTGGATCTCACTTCTTACTTCTGATATTATTAGAAGAACTAAGGGCGTATTTTGTATAACTTTCTTAATCGAAAACATTTTTTGTTCTCGCTACTTGTTTCCTGAAAAAACAACTCCCCAAAATAGGTATTTATTGCCTTCAAAATATTAAATAGAAGCAAATTCGTGTGACTTAAAAAAAACTATATTCATATTTGAATTTTGTTTAAATTAGAATCACGCAATAAAAGACCGACTAAAATGCAAGTGGCAATTAAGTCTACAAAGGCTACAGAACAGACCCAAAAAAAAACAACAACAAAAAAGGAAAAAATTCAAAAAATTAAAAGATGAAAAATAAAGATGAATTTTGTTTACCTGCGTTTTTAAAACATTGGCCGGCCGGATTCCTTAAGAAACTCTTCTATGGTTCAAGAAAATAAAAAATAAAACAAAAACACTACAAACGTCAAAATGATGCAAAGTGAAGAAGAGAAAGAAATAAGAGGCCTGAGTTGTGTTTTTGTTGACGTTTGTTTTTGTTTTCAGCTTCAAAATAAAAGAAAAACCAAAATTATGATTATTTTGTTGTTGTTGTTGTTGCCGCTGTTTTCGTTTTTATAACACTTTTTTTAAATAAATTTGATAATATAATTGTTGTTGTTTTATATTTATTATTATTTTATTTTTATTTTCGTATAGAAACAACAACACACACTTAACTGCATGAAAGATCTTTTTTTTTTTTGAATAAAAATTGCGTGGTTGTATGAATTTTTTCTTTTAATTTTTGTTTGTTTTTATTTTTTTAATGAAAATTTTGTTATTTTTTTGATTTTTTTTATAAAATAGATTTTAATTTTTATTGTAGGCAGCAGAATTTTGATTAGAAAAATAAACTGAAAATTTCAATTTATGAATTAAATTCACAATTTTTTGTAAGGAACTTTTAAATGGTTGACATAAAATTTTCCTTTTTATACCCTCCACCACCACATTCATTCTGTTTTATTTTCCTGCTGTGTATAACGCTAAGAAGAAATCATTTAAGACCCCAAAATGATCATAAATATTTGCATCAAATCAAAATCTGATTAGATTTAGCTATGTCCGTTTTTCTGTCTGTCTGATATCTGGCACGCTCACTTCCACAATAATTGACAGAGCTTAATGAAATTTGACCTGAGTTTTTGTAATAGTCCTGAGAAGCTTCCTACTTAAAACCAGTAAAATTGATTGATATTGAAGAATATAGGCCGATATCTGAGGCAACCTCTAATTTTAAACGAAAAACTTTCGTAAAATTGTCAATTATAAATTGACAAATTACAATAAAATTTTGCCATATTTACTTTATTATCATTCCAAATATTATCAAAATCGGTTCAATAGAAGAAAGTTATATTCAAATATATAACCAATTTTATGACTCATTAAGTGTTTCTGTTGTATCATTAAGCAAATCAGAGCAAAGCAGTCAGATGTGGCGTTTAATCGAAACAATATATGTTTTTTTGGCTTTGGCGACAAAAACTTTCATTTGGCGATTTACAAACTATTTTGCGATCAAAATAAATTTTTTAATGATTTTGCTATTTTTGAACCATTGGAGATAGAGGTCTTCATCAAATTTCACATAGTTAGACCATAGTTGTCCACATTAATGCTTGGAGTACAATCGTCAATGTAGATTAACGTTAACACTCTTAAATTAGCCACCGGGTATACTAATTTTTTTTGGATTTTTTTGGATTTTCTCAAAACGGGTGGCATCACTTAGTTATCAATAAAGATTTAGAAGTGACTAAAATTCTTTTTATTATTTTGAACTTTTATTAGATTTAAACGATTTTGACGTCTTTTGGCGATTTTTATTTTGAAAAATAATTAATTCTGACGATTTTGAGTTTAACTTTTGGTGATAGAGGTGAAATTAAATCTGACAACCCTGTTTGTGCTGTACGAAACATAACATATGTACTTCACTTGCATTTGTGATGGAGGGTATTGAAGATTCGGCATAACCGAATATAGCATTCTTACTTGTTTTCTTTTAAATGTTTGTTTGTTATTGTTATTATTTTTTTCTAATATTTTTAATTTTTTTAAATAAATTTTGATTAGAAAAATAAAATGAAAATTTATGAATTAAATTCAAAATTTGTTTAAGGCACTTTAAGATGGTTGACACAAGATTTTATATTTTTGTATTAAAAATTTATTGCACTTTTTTTTGATGTTTTGAAAAATTAGGATCACAAAAAATTTATTAAAAATTTCAAAAAATATTTTTTCTTAATTATTTGTTTTAATTTTTATATTTTTGTATTAACACAATTTGTTTGTTATAAATCACTTGAGATTTTCTTTTCCTTTTTTTGCTTAAAATTCTATTTTTGTTAAAAAAAAAAAAATATTATAAATTTTTGTTAAATATTTCACACGTTTAATTTTCCACGATTTCAAGTGTTGTTTTTATTTATATTTTTGTTGTTGTTTTATTTATTAAATAAAATATTGTTGTTGTTATATTTTCTTCTTTTACGTTTTCTTAAGAAATTGCACTCGTTAGAATTTATTTTGTTTTGTTGTTTTGTTTTACACACGCACACAATTTAATTTGAAAAATAATAAAAAAATATAATTTGCAAATTTTTATAATTTTTCTATTTTTGTTTTCTTATTTATTTTCGAATGTTTCAGAATATTCTCTGTTTTTCAATTCGTTTTCAGAAAATAAAACCGAAAAAAAATCTATAAATTATTTTCTTTTAAAGCGCCTTTAAAAATCCTCACATTCAACTGTGTGAGAGTTTCATTATCAACTGATTTTGTTTCACTCTCATAGTGAAGAAACGAACCTCACAAACGTAAAACCATTTAATTATCTCTTATATAAACGTTTAACTCTCTTAAATGTTTTGTAAATTCCTATGCACTCTTTAACACATTCTCTTGTTCTCTTTCAACATTAATTCTCTCTTTGTTTGTAGATGTGATGAAGTTAGTGTTGCCAGATTTAAATTAATGCACAGTGGTAAAAAACTTCAGCTAAAGAAATTTTAAGTTAATTTATATTTTAAGCGAAAAAACTTCGTATATAAAGAATTAATATCAGAGAAAAAAGTTCGAAAATGGAGAATTGGAAATTAAAAGTGAAAACTTTGTGAAAAGTCATGTTTGGATATTACGCTTTGTGAAACTATGGAGAGAGATCTAAAAAGTTCTTAACATATATATGTGTTAAAAAACGAAACCATTACAACTACAGTTTTAATTTTTATTATTATTTTCCAAAAAAGGTGGCAATATTTTTGTTTCGAATTTAAATATTTTTCGATTGAGTCTTAGGGCAAAGATCTCTCCATATGTCCTCGCCAATGTTGATAGATTATGAACTAGAACAGTCTTTAAATTACCCTTGTTATATAAGGAGTGAGATCGATGAAATCTTAACACACATGTATGTTTTAGATTTAATTTACAAAATATACAAATAAATATTTCAATAGTTTTAATCATTAGCGACACTGTTTTTTGTCACTTTGCTCGAACTGGTAGTCCATTTCCGTTTAAACTCTAATACACTTTTGAATCTTGACTTCGTACAGTTTGGAGGATTTGCTTGTATCACTCAAGCGCTTGTTTGCCATAGTGACAGGATGTCAAGTCAGGTTAAAAATAAGTGAAAACATTATGAATTGCAGTGCCTTTTTTCTAAGCATTCCTTGATGTAAATGTCTTTATTTATAAAGCCCATTTTTTGCTGCAGCTGCATATTGCCTACCAGCTTGAATTTTGGGAAATTTTGCTTTCGTATCAATATTATGAGCATTAAACTAACAGGTCTGCTTTCCTACCAGATGGGTTTGCTGCTTTCTATTTTTTTATTTTTTTTGGCTTTAGAAACATTATGTGGTCCATTCCTTACCAGGTTATCTATCAACGGACAAGTTCTCCCGACACTGTTTAATAACATTTAAAACAGTTTGACAGTAGACCTTTGAATGCTTGTCCAACTTTTTGTAGTCCCATATTGGTTGGGTACTGTGCCAAATTATACAAGAATCGTTGTATAATTCCTATGACACTTTGACTCCATCACATCAAATAGTTTAAATCTACGCAACTTATAATATTTCGTATGATGTTATATGATTTTTACGATCTGAATGCTATATTTTACATAAATTGTATATGATTCGTTAGACGATTTGTTAGCATTAGCTTCCTACTCTTCGTAGAAAGTTTATTAGACTTGATTTCTTTTGAAGTGTTGTGTGCGAACTTACCCTTTTCAGGATGCCAATAAGAATCATTTAGACTTTTAGCCAATCAAAATCGAGAAACGATTCAAACCATTGCAGTGCTAAAGCACCCATCGGAATGGTATTTCTCAGTCAGCATAATATAGAATATATTTGGACAAAATGTCACTGAAAATAAAACGGTTAAAGCCAACAAATTGATCTTCTTGCATTATAAACTCTATCAGAATTATATTGACATCAATTACACTTAAAAAGCTTTTTTATCATGACCCAATTTTAGTCTTACGACATCGTAGGACGTTGTCTATAAGATAAAATTCCATTTGCAAGGTCGATATCAAATATTGGCACATTGCTACAACACATATCCTAAAATTCTAGACTCTTTAAGAGATTTAGGTTCGAATCACAGCCATCACGATGAAACAATCAGGTCACCTGACCCCCATAGTGCCAGGTTTAAAAGTTTTTGTCGGACATCAAAGTCAACTCGTTACCAGTTGAACTTCAAACAGTTCTAGACTGGTGACTCACCACTTCACAAATCCATGACTTTTAAAATAATATTAAACTCTAGCAATCTCAATATGACTATGATACTGCATAGCTGAAAGAATAGAGACCGCCATAGAAATGGAAGATCGAGCATTATCAAAGACTTCCATTGCTAGGGCGATGACTTCCCTGTAACCTGTCCTAATTTGTATTTGTAATATATTTGCGATAATTTCAAAATTTGCTTAAATTCTAGAGTATGCATAAATCGTTGTGATGAGATACCCGTGCTCTATCCGGCAAAATTTTGTATTTTTAATTAATGGCGTTGACAAACACTATTCTTATGCCCAAATCTAGTGAAATTGCCTGTATTATAATACTAAAGAGATATGCGATATCCCGTGTCCTATTCCAAAAATTTTAATGTGTAAAGTTTTTCACTAAAATCAATATCAGTGTGCAAAATGATTAGTCATAATCTTTGCAGAATTATTCAGTTTTTTGAGGTTGTCACAGATATCGATCTATAACGATCTATAGCGATCTATTGATCGCTATTTATTTTAAAGAGGAAACTTTTTAGGACAATATCAGATACTTACAGCCAATATCATTGAGGTCTGTCAATTATTGAGGACGTGAACATGCCAACAACAGACAAACAGGCAGAAATAGCTAAAACGACTCAGATTTTGATTTGAGGCAAAAATATTTATCCATTACGGGTGCTAATTCCTCATTGGTGTTACACTCGGAATAAAAAACTTAGAGTATATTGACTTTGCAATTAGTCACTTGTGTCGGAGGCTATAAAAATAAACTCAGAAATTGAGTTGTATTCATAAATCTATGGCAACACTGTATTTGCATTTGTGCGAATATCTGTTTCTTATTAACAATTTATCTCTTTGACGTTTTGTATGTGAAAGAATTATTGTTGTTTTTATTTACATAATATTTGTGTTTGTTTTGTTTCGTTTTTCATTACTTTTTTTTCTTTAATTTTCGCTGATAACAAACACAATGAAAAGTGAGAGTGTAATTTTTAAATTTTTTTCGAACGAATTTCCAAAAGAAATGTAAATAAGAAAATAAATAAATAAAAATTTTACAACAAATTTCTTTTTATCTTTAGGTTTTATTTATTCCCATTGAGAACATAAAACATTTATTTTAAAATAAAAATAAAAAACATTTTATGTTCTCTCTTAATTAACCGGCTTCCATTATTAAAGAGCGATAAGATCTTAAATTACTTATCGCTCCATCATCCTTGAATTAAACGTGTTCACACTTAATATTTTACTAATCGGTTTATTAAAATTATATTGTCTGGATTAAATTCTATTCAAACAAACCCCAACCAAACTCTCATTTTTATTCTTGAAGAAATTAAGAGAGAGATTAAGGGAAATATTCTCTTTTAGAAATTAAATTCACCTTTAGATTTGTTTGTGTTTTTTTCATTTCAATTCTTGAAATCTTTTCGTTTTCTTTTATGAAAATCAGTTTTTCTACCCACACACAACCATAAATGAATTAGCAGGTTGTCCAAATTATTATTTTTTCTCTTTGGACATTTTAATTCTCTTTATTAGCAAAAGATCTTTTAAAAATCAGTGTTACCATTTTACAAAATCCAATTGAAAGTTTAGCGCAACACATATTCTAAACTCTTGAAGAGATTAGACTCTTGAAGAGATTCAGGTCCGAACCACACCACAATCATGTCACCTGACTCCCGTAGTGCCAGGTTTAAAAGTCTTCGTCAGACATCAAAATCATCTCGACTATTACCAGTTGAACTTCAAACAGTTCAGGACGGAGACTCACCACTTCACAAATCAACATAAACTAATAATAAAATTAACTAATAAAACTCTAACAGTAATCGTATGGACGCACCTGTGGCTTCGGCCATAGTGCAATAGAAAACAGCAAATCAGGTACAGGAAAGTGATCTTATGAATATCCAAAAAAAAACGATCACATATCGGAGATGCCTCTGCTATTTCTTCCAACAAAACATCGTGCCAAAATCTAAAATCGCATCAAGTCCCAGTTATAGTATTTTTAAATTATATTAACTCGTAATGTCCATATATTAAGAACAAACAGTAATGATGTATTGAATACCATACATAAGCCGAAGTCATGTGTTTATTTATTGGGTCCTCCACCCTGAAATAAAGTACTTATCTGAGGATGTCTTTATTTCCATATATAGCACATGGCCTACTCACCTTTCATCTCAAGTTCAGCACAAACTTTAAAGGATTCTTAAGCAGAAATACAACACGAGCTGCCATCTTCCACAGGATAAAATGCCGAAAGATCACAAACGTCACAAACCTAAAATGAAACATTTTACTTACACCCCCATGGCCATAAAATGTACATTTACCACAAGTACACACTATGTGAGCAGCCATTCACTTAGCATTGCTCTCCTAAGTGAATGGCTGTTCGATAGTTTTCATGATGAAAAGCATTCTTCCCCTTTTTTGAGAACCACACTGAAGAGCATACGTTTGCGTCAAGACCAAGGATTTTAGAACAACTACTCGCAAGAAATAGCACCGAATTCATACATTCAAGATTAGGCTCTAGAGTCCTCCAAACCCGCAATAGATACTTACTAGGAGTACAAACTCAAAAGGATCCTTTGAGTTTGAGCAGATTTGTATCCACAATCTGCATAAATTCGCATAAAGCATGATAACCCTTAAATGAGACTACAAGAAGAATACGACCCTTGTACTAACGTAATCATTGCAAATATGATTATAAAGAATTAGAAGCATAACTCGGTGAAGATTGTCGTCAAACACTAGTGGAACTTTGTCATCATTGGGAGTCACATAACGATGATGCTTAAGTGCTACAGAAAGTTATTTTTACATTTTTGCGTATAGTTACTATCAACAGGTGTTTTATAATATAATCTATTGATATCAGTTCGGAAGTTCTATCACTATGATGATTCGTTTGAAGACAACACTAAACGAAACGATCAAACAAAATTTAGAATGGAGGGGATGGGAAGTTTTGCTTTATACCCTTACAGCACAAACAATGATTCATCATTTTCACAACCAATAAGACAATAAGAAGACCATTAAGTCTCCATAGGACCTTGAAAAATGTTGATGATGAAATATAATTCTCTTCCTTCCTAACTCAGATGATTTTACCAAAATATAGTCAATAGTCAATAACGGTATTTTAACTAATTATGCTAAGACAATTGAAAACCATTAGTATCTTTCCCATTTATTCCAATTTTATAATTTGTCATAGAACTACAATTTTCAATCTTTAATCCCATTAAAACAAATCCCAAGTTGACAATGTTCTTTGGATTTAATTCAAAACAATCATTTCATCATTTTCAGCATTTATGACTTCAAAACACTTTACAAATATAAAATTCGGAATGCCTAATTAATGATCTTGCAAAAACGCCACACACACACACAAACAAAAGACATCAGTGACCAAGAAATAAAAAATATATTAAAATAAATAGTGGAGATTAAATATAAAATAAAAAAATAAAAGAAATATAAAAGTTATATTGGGTAAAGATCGACTGATTGATACCCCAAGTTATTGTAGGTTATGTAAATTTTTCACAAATGTTCGGACAAATTGGAAGCTTTGATTTTTGACATTTATGTTATTATGGTTAAAACGGGCTCTATAAATACCGAAATTTACATCAGGGAGTGTTTCCATTCTTCATAATGTGTCCACTTTTTTGACCTGACTTATCATCGTTTCACTATGGCAAGCAAGCCCTTGAGAGTTATAAGAACAATAATATGGTATTTGTACAAAAAACGGACAAATCCTCAAAAATGCTCCGTGTTAAGGTCAGCTATATTGGGCTGTTGTTAAGAGAGAATTGAAGACCACAATTTATGTGCTGAAAGTACAATAAAAACGTTAATGGAAGCGTAAAGAGAGGCCTGCAGATCTCCATTAAACTGAAAAAAAACATCTCAACTTTAAACCACAAGGTAGATATCTCAAATAATTCTAAAGTTATGGAGTTATTTAGAAAATTTGTTCATAAACAAATAATCGTGTAGGGTATAAAAATCATAGAGGGACACACAATACAATGTCATTGAAAAGGAATACAAAGGCAAAGCGGACTGGTGCATATTACACACATAAAATAGCAACAAATCAAAAGATAGAAAAAAAGACGATTCGACGACATCTGAATAAAAAGAAATAAGAAGAAAACAGAGAAAAAGAGTGAACTACCACCACCAGCAATGCAATAAACCATGACAAAGAACAAAAGTCTAGAAAAAAATTTATAATAATAAAGCAAAAACAACATTATCAGGAACAACAACAACAACAACAACAAAAATATGTTGGATAAAAAAAGCAAAAAATACAACACGTGCAACAAATGTGTTTTAAATTCACAGTCTATAATCATCGTCATTATTATCATTATTATGATCATTATTATCATCATTATTATCTGTATGTAAATGCAAAAACTGTCAAATGACAACTACCAAGCCTGAATCTATAAATAGGCTAAAATGACATGTTTGATCAAATGGTGGATCTTTTTGCAAAAAAATATATAAATAAATAAATAAAAAACTATTAAAATAAATACAACTTTGGCCACTTTGGATGTTGAATAATAAAAATATTTTTCAACATAATTTATATTCATATAAATTAATGTCCTTTGGCAAATAGAAAACTCTCTTACACTAATACATAAATACATAAAATGCAACATAAATCTGGTAACTACAACAAGTGTTAAGATACCCAGTTGGTAGTTTTCCAAAATTTGAGGATTTAAACATGTTTAACCTGCGAAACGAACATTATTTAATCAAAGAATTTATTTACCATTGAAGATATATAAAAAAATAACTTGGCTTTAGCTGACGTCCTCGTGTCTCACATGCGAACACGTACCCTGATGTCGGAAAGGGAAGGTGTCCGTCAATTTCTTTGTTATCTTCTTTGTAGCTAAATGAAAAGAAATATTTCTTTTATTAGTAATATCTTACAGGTACCACTTTCCCTAAATCATCTTTCTGCCTCCTCCCAATTCCTTGCATTAACATGGTCGGTAACAGTGCCATGAATCTGAATATCTAATAAACGCTCCCATTCGACGCCAGGGCACCAGGTTCTATTTTTAGACTAATTCTAATTGAGACTTTGATTCAAGTACCCCTACTGATCAGTATATCCAATCAGTTAAATTTACACAACATGAGATTCTTCGTGCCGGAATGACCCTAAATTTTCGGCCAATGGTTATTACCACAGCAATGGAAACAAAAAATTACATTTTTAATTTCGGAGCACCATATTCCGGCAGTACTGCTAGAAAAATACCAGACCATGGTTTTCCTCAATATGTCAGATACGTTTGCACCATATGGACGACATTTCTTAGTGAAACATAATGGAGAGTCTTGCAGACAACCCAAAACAATACACTGAAAATTGCAACTGGATATGTTAAGATAAAAAAACATTAATAACATGCTTGAGGAAACCAGGATACTCCCTGTCAGGAAACATAATTAGTTGCTATCCCGGCAGCTCCTGGTAGCAGGTCATCTACCAACTGATCCAAACCAACTATTGATAGATAATCCTCCTCCCCCTCGACATATCTGGACGAACTTTCGATGTTATTTTTTTGCCTGTAATAGATGCACAGAAACAGTTGCAGCAAATCCTGAACACTAAAGACATTAATGGCTACAGACTCAATAAAGTCCTAGATCAACATCTACCCGAAATTTCAGATAATGAAAGGCGACTACTTAGACATTCTACATCGATACTGGCTCCAGTTAAGAGCTGATTGAAACAGGATTCTCAAGAATTGTTCTAGGTACTATTAATCGTAACAGTGTATTTATTAAATTGTCCGCATAGCCCAAAAAACTTGAGTCCCATTGACCTATGATCATGACCGATTGAGGTGACACAATTTCTGCATCTCACAACTCCATATAATGGCACAAACTAATTGAACTCAAGCAATAATATATTGAAATTTAGGAATAAATTCCGACAACCGCTAAACTGTTACAACAAAGATGTTGAGCGTTTCTGATTCGAGCTCCTTCATAATTATTTTAAGTCCATATTACTTATCAGTGCTATTTCCTAACTATTATTTCTGAGCTTACTCTGATTTCAAAGACACTCTTCCTGCCTTATTCGAAGAAAACACAATTTCCCTGGTCGAAAGGTTAATAGTATTAGTACATTTATAATATTTTTTTAAATATATTAAAAGATTCATTTTGGAACCACTGCTCTCAGACAGTTGATTAAAGCCCAACACAGGTATTTTACATTAAATTTCCCACTATAAAAAAAAATTATTAGTTTTATGAAGTAAATTTATTTTGATCACATCAATTAAATATTTAATATTTTTATTAATACAAAAATTAGCTTATTTAGTATTATCAACTAAAATTTTAGGATTTGCCACACGAAAAACATTTGGCACCATACTAGCCAGAGTATTAAATAGATCTTCTGAAATATCATGCGGCAATAAAAGTTGTAATGTGCTAAAAATGTTAAATTTATTGTGAAAATAAATGTAAAAAAAATATTTCATACAAATCGAAATACTTACCTCAATTCTGCACCACCCCAAGTAGCGGACTCAATCATAAAACCTTTAGCACATTTAAAAACTAATTCAGCTCTTCGTATACACCATTGCACGGTCATATCTTCAGACATTTCATGTCTCAATAGGGCCGGTATTGTTAATGTTGTAACATCATGTCGACTGGCTGTCTTTAAAATATTACGTAAACCCAAAATAACCGGATGACGTGAGTTAATTTCACTTGGGCTATTAATAGGTTCATCCGATATCAAATGGAAAATAACATGTGATTGTGAGAGATTGGAATGTTTAGTAATAAAAAAGTCACCAGTTTTTAATTTAGCACTAGTTTTAACTGGAGAATTACTAGCGCTGCTATGAAGAGATGGAGTTATACCAACTTCTTCACCACTGGCGATACTTATGTCAGTACTGGCGGTACTTAAACTTTTCGTACTGGGAGTAGATGAAGTGCTGAGATTAAGTTGTCGTATTTGTTGTTCAATTTTTTCCAACTGGTCATCAATCTGAGTGAAATCAATATAGAAATTATAAGGATCGTGCATTTAACATATGATAGTTAAACATTTAGAGCGCTCAAGACTGCTATGTAAATCCATAAGTTGTGGACGAGCCCACGTGGAATATGTTTCATGATGATGTGAGGTATGTGTCACGATTTTGGGAAGTGATGTTATATTTTCAACCGATCATCTGATAATAATTTTCGTGCTTAATAATCATAAACCCCGATTAAAGGAGATACTTGCAATTTTATATCGATTATCACCAATTTTAACATGTCCATATACACTACCTGTGATGAATAGCTCCTTCATAGAAGTATCTAAAGACCACTTCCTACGTGCCATCATCGACAGGAATGTAAACGACAGGTCCATCATTAAAATTGGAATCTGCCCAAGATGTTCTTGGGTACTCTCCGGTATATCCTTGAAATAATCTAGGAAACCTCCTCAATACGATGACATTGATAAGTACTAAGGTCATATCAAACTCATGGATTAAACAGATATCGTTTATCGTCACCTCTCAGCCTGCCATTGCTGCCATAGGGGAGATTTGAAAAGGCATAAAGCTGATTATTATGTTAGCTAGCGAGCCCATATCCTTCGCCTGTTGTAACTCCTAACTTCCAATTCACTATTGGAAGATGGTATAGATTACTTAAGTTGAAGGGTCTTCGAGAAAAGACATTGTGTCTTACCTACTGAGTCTGAGCCGCTGGCTAACTGTAAATAAGCGGTCAAAAATTTCTGTTTGGAAGACAGGGACGACAAACTTTCGATCACAGGACTCTGCCTTCACAGAAGAGGCTAGTGAAGAATACACTCTCCTGGAATCGGAACAGTAGTTAACTATTATACATAATGCTCCTCCGTGTCATTGAATGGAAGGAGGAGCTAGCAATGGATCCATCAGGATAATGTTAGGATAAAATCATGCATCCTAGCGATTTACTATCTGACTATCTTATCAAACTCATTTATGTGAGAATTCTATGCTTAAGACATATTAAGGAGGGTTTTTATGAGACGACCCTCATAAGATGTCTTCCTAGTTACTTTAGCTGGATGAAGTAATACTTAAGTAATTTAATGTGAAGATCGAAAGTGGCTCTTGTGTGGGACCTATAAGAAATTACGGATCATTTCTTGTACAGTTTGGCACATTGCTTTGGTGTATTACCTACACCGAGTATATTACAATTTTTTCCTAATCACTTCTAAGTAATTATATTATTGGAAAAATGTAGGACATTAATTTATCAATATCTTTAAACTAATCCATTGTGAACCTTACATTTTTGACATTTTTGAAATTAAGAAAAAAGTTGTTTTAAATAATATTTAAAATTTACCTGGCTAAAATGAAATTCAGTCGACATGTTAGCATTTTTAATAATATCCTTATTTGCTTGCGCTTGAATTGATGGTGTTAACACTACAACACCACACAAAGAACTTGAATATAAACCCAAAGCCATATTTAAACCATTTAGGCTACAAAACAACAGAATATTACTCGAAAATTATTAATAAAAAATGGCTGAATGTATCAAAATATAAGTTTACCTTTCATCGGCATGCAGAGGACTACATAAATCATTAACATTTGCACTTAAAATACGAATATTATGCATATGCTTAAGTTGTGAACCCAAATGTATGGTAAAACTTTCTTCCATTGAAGGCTGTTGTGATATAAACATTGACGAGCGATTGCCAAGTGGTGTAGCCACTGGTGATGATTGAAATAATTCTGATACTTGACTAGTTATCCAATTGCGATATTCATTTTTTTGATGACCACGTTTTGCCTCCAGTTCTGATTCATAACGTTTGCGTACATAATTTTGTGTCGAATATTGTTGGGCCAACAAGTTATTTATATCCTCTGAAGTAGTCGTTATATCCAATTGATTTATTTTCGATTCCATTTCTTCTTGTTGAGAATTATTTAGTGTCTCCACTTCTTTATCCATTTGAGTGGTCATATTGGCAATTATTTTTGCATAAGCACGTTCTTTTTTCAATATCTCTTCCAGAGATGAAGAATGCACTAAACGATGAAAACTTTGGGCAAATATTTCATCATCTGTAGGACCTATACGATCGGCAAATTGTATAAGTTCTTCCTTATAGTGCCTTTCTGTGTCCCGTATAATTTCTTCAATATCGATTTCATTATTACGAGCCTTTTCCAATAATTTTTCAGCGTATTCATCTTTAAACTTTTGATTTTCAAAATCAATAAATTCTTGCAAAGATTTTTTTACGTCTAGAAAAAAATTTCTTTTTTTATTTTAAAAAATTGGAGTCCATTATTTATGAAATACTTACTTATATTTTCATCTAAATATCGCATCATAGGATCCATTTGACTTAGGATTTGTGTTACTAACTCTTCTAGACATTCATCATCATGCGGAATCGTTATTTCTAAGGACGCGTCTTGTTTATTACCCTCATGATCTTGATATGAATACAAAAACTGTTTTGTTGTTGAAGCTTCCAAAGATTCAACCATTATTATTGTTGTTATTTTATTTTAAATTTGTTTTAGAACTGATCTTGTTGACGTTTTCGAATTTACACCCCTAAAAACAATTTCTATTTTAATTTTAATTAATTATCAGCTGTTCGAACGGTATAAAACAGAGTCAACCTTTGCAACGACAACGGCTGTAATAAATATTGTTAGTAACGGCTTAATTTGTCCTCAGCCGGATAATATATAAAAAGGACGAATTGAAGTAAAGAACAGAAAATAAAACTTTTCTTTGTTGTTTTTGTACATATAGTGGTCGAAAAGCAACCTTTTGCAGCTTGTCCTTAGTAATTATGTAAAGACATACAGTTTGTCAAATATATTTTTGTAATCATAAAAATATGAAAAATTTCAGTGATTTCCAACTAAAAATCTTTAATTTTTCAATTTTTCCGAACTAAAATTCTTTAAATAATTGGACAGATTACAACAATATTAAAGAAGAAATCTACCCATATTGAACAGAGTCAAATTGATGTTTGCAAAAATTATGAAAACATTGGAAATGTAGAATGTCTTGACGATTATTTGCATTTTTCCTTTTTAAACGGAATCTAATTTAAAGGAATAAGGATGTATTCTTGCAAAATTAATGACTTTAAAGAGGCTAGTAACCTCATAACTGGTTGTAAAAAGTGCTTAAAAGGCATGTTTCAAAGAATTGGAACTTTTTAATTGTTATAATGGCAAATCCATAATGGAAAACGATCCACATTCAGGATTATATACAATATCATATCCCATGACGAAAATGGGGAAAGACCCATTTTAAAACTATCCACAGGCTGGTTGTAAGTAGGTATGTGATATTTTTAACTTGTATATAATAAATATAAATGAAGGAGCATTTCCAATAAAAAATTATTATGGGCAAGGCGTATCACTAGAATCCCACCCAAATTTGTTATGAAAACTCAAGTAATCCCTACTATTATTTAGGAAAACAATCCCACGTTTATTTCATATGAATGAGATAAATAAAAAAATTTGTTAGCAAGGACGTTTTACTCACTGTGATATGCTGGGAGGATATTTTTCAGAAAAAAAATATGAAACTTAATTTTGGGAGTCGGAATTGATGTGTGGGTTCATTTGGGATTTTGGATTTTTGCTCTTTTGAAAGTGAAATTGTGTTGGTTTACAAAATTTAATTTTTTCAATGTTATTACAAAGGAGTACGGTTGTTTTTCTAGCTTCTAGTATTAAACATTTAAGATTTTTTAACATACTTAAAATAGTTTCATTGGAAACCTATAGTTCTTTTACTCTGAAAAGTCCTTCTTAGTTTAGATGAGCGATACCGTGATTTTTGAATAATTGTGTTCCAAGTGAAAGTGATTTTTAAATCGCTGTTCTTTAAAACAGTGTCAGTAATCCCAGTATTGGAAAAGAAAACATAAGATTTTTTTATTATTTTTATTACAAAATTAAAAAACACAGAAAACAAAAGAATTCAATAAAAGACGACAAGGACACCATTTTATTTGAATATGGGTTCACACTATGCACCATAGGAAATGAATAATTTTAATTATAGATGAATCGTGAATTTATGCTCAGCTCCACCTTTAAGTAATTTTTCTGCCTCAAAATTAAAACAAATACATTTGAGCATGCAACAAAGTGGAAAGAGCGACAATATTAGTAACTGTTATTTCATAATTTCTTTCAGTCACTGTAGTTACCAATGATTTACCAATCATAGTGATTAAATCACAGTCGTGAAAATATTGCTTTCAATTCACAGAGTTACTTACTTCAACCATCCTGGGATATGTTATTGTATATAATCCTGAAAGTGTGATATCACAAAGGATCGTTTCCTATAATGGATTTTCAATTAACAATTGAAATACTCCAATCCTTTGAAACGTTCTTTTTAAGCACTTCTTACATGGATTTATGAGGTCACAAGTGACTTCAATGACATTAACTTTACAAGGAACACTTTCTTAATCCTTAAAAATTAAATTCCATTTTCAAAATGTGTAAATTTCTTCTTTTGTTGTTATTGCATGTTTATTGTAATCTCTATGATTCCGGTAACTGCAAATCTCGAGCAATATATTAGTATAGGAGAAAGGAGCCAATAAATTATAAGATTTTATGATCTTCACCAATGCTATTCCAATTATAATCAAATGCATGTGGTAAATGCTCAAAACCTCTGAAAACGCTAAACAAATACCGCAATGCGGCACCTTAACATTAACCACTTCGTGAGAGGGAGCCGCAAAACTCTTGAAGGTGAACAAACGACGTACAGCCTGACCGCCTTTAAGAGATAAAGGCAATGAAGGAATATGTGTTTATTTACCAGGAACTGCTTTACGACTGGTTTTTGTTTCTTATAAAAAAATAATGCTTTAAATGACAAAATCTCAATTTTATTACAGAATTTTCTAATTTAATCGATAAATTTCGCAACGTTCCAATACAGAAATTGGTCGTAAAATTAAATGTTCCGAAAGTGTTATGCGTATTTCCTTTATGAAGGATATAATTACGGTGTGGTAATTGAAAACCATCCAAGGGAAATTCAAAATTAACAAAAGACTAAAGTAACATATGAATCAAAAAGCAGCCTGTAACAAATGGAATTCTACAAAAATAAAGAACAAACTAAAACTTCCTGAGACTTCCGGACACATAAAATGGAAGAAGACAATGTGCAAGCGTATGCTTAAAGAAGACCGTTTAAAATTCACATGAAAATCCATAAAATAGGCAGAGGTGTGGAAAAAGGTAATTTCTTTCGTCTTTTCGTCGGTGGTACTATTAAGCATTTTCTGCAGTAGGTATATCAACAAAAATGAAGATGTTCTTCCCTCTTTTATTAATAAAGATTGCATATTCCACCAAGATAATGCTGCGATACATGTTTCAAAGCAGTTTAAATCATGCCTTAACGATTACAACATATCACTATTGGATTGGCCGTTTTGCAATTCAGACTTAAACATAGAAGACCCGTAAAGCTTATTCAAACAATGCCCGAAATGAAAGTATAAGGATTAAAAAAGAACTAAAAAAATAAATCAAGTTTAGGAAGAAATTAATTCCGATCTTCCTTAAAAATTCATGAATTGAATGCCAGATAATAATGTTATATAAAAAAGATATATGCGTTTATTGTATATTAAGAACTAATCAAGATTCCTACGCAATCGATTTTTAATTTTTTTGTTACAAATAAATTTTTCTCGTTTAATAGTTAACATAAATTAACAATGAAAGTATCATGAAATATGTCTTGTAGAGACCTTTCTAATGATGTATAAAAGGTATTATATTATTAACCCATAATTTTATTATAATATTTAGGCCTTTTTTTAATTGTATCGTTAATTTATTTCATATTTATTGGCAATTAATTCATTTAAGGCTTTGAAGGAACACATAGTTAAGTCACATTTTGTTTGACAGTACAAGAGTTAACTGAGTAACCTAATGTCTGACTATGATATTAGATTGTGCTGAGTAACCGTCCATTGCAATAGCAAGGGTATTGAGTAAGAGCATGCTAAGAGTTCTTCTGTGGTGAGATTGAAAAAAATCTTCAGACTCGAGTAAATCATGTATAGCAAGGGGGGTCTTACTATAGGATAGCAAGGACCTTGTGGCCACAGCAAAACATTGGATCATGGACCCTTCAGGTGCAGGTTGCATTTTAGAAATAGGGATAGCACCGAAAAAGTCTAGGAAGATTCTTATAGGCATTTCAATCTGGTTTTCTCTCTTCCTAAGTTCACATTCCAGACTCTGAACACCTGCCTCATTTTTCGTTGTGTCTTTTTACGAGCGTCGCTTTATAATTTCTTTTAGTCCCCATATAAACCTCCACCAGAAAAATTCAGTTTAATTTTAATTAATTTTTCTGGTGTTACCATTTTTAACCGACGATGTGGTGTAGGATATTAGATTGTCGGGATTGACCGACTATACATTCTAACTTGTTTTTAATTAGATATGGACCATAATTAAACTAATACGGTTATGTCAATCGATCAGCTGACTTTGATGGCCTCCCATTTTGTCTCTGATAGATTTTTATTTACATTTTTGTATAAAAACATGAAAAACGTGCTATTTTGTAAACAATCAAAGAAGAACGTCAAAGTGGACGTTGTCACATTATGGAATAATATTATGGTATGGAGTTTTAAATATTATTGCCTTTTTATGATTGATCAAACGTATCTTAATTTTATTTTAAAAAGGTTATACTGAGATACTTTCGAACAATAACTTATACTGCAAATTCATGTATAATATGAGATAAGTGAAATTTTGATAGATCATGTAAATCTCTGAATTCTCGGTGTGGTTTATCTCTTATAGCTTTAGATATCTTCAAGTTTAAATAAAAGTTTTGCCCATTTTTAGTTTGATTTTGTCTTTGTTCCATGAATTTTGCGGACACAAAATAGCCTCTAAAATTTCCTTAACAACTCGAATATATGAATCCGTAAAAAGTTAGGTTTATCTGAATTTAAGGATTTGAAAAAATCCTCTTTTTTCCAAAAAATTGGCAACAATTATTTTTCCGATAAAATTTTCTTTTGTTTTGAACTCAATAATTTTTGTTAGATTATTAAAGAAATCTAAACGGAAAAATACACAGAAAAAACTTGAATCAAAATTCAACATAGTTGATATTAAATAATACAATGATAATTTTTACAACTACTTTTTAGTAGTAAATAATGTTGAATTAACATGTTTTATCTATGAAGTAAAATCAAAACTGAAAAATGTTAACTTATGTCTGTTTTAATTAATTTTACATTGACTTTTTTCTGTATGTACGTGTAAAGTGAAATATTTGTACACTGATGCATATTCTTATAAGTACATTTACTTTTTTCTCTATTTTTGTTTTATCATTATTGTTCTTTTCCAAAAGTAAAGTTGACATTTTTTAATGAGTATAAAATATTATTTCTTCTTCATGCAATCAAATGTTATTAGTGCAGTTTTATGAGTAATATTTCCTTAAACGCAGACGTGAAAATTGTTTTAAAAAATTACCAAAAATACACATTTTTGTTTCTTGGCAATAAAGATATGTTTTTAAAGGCACATACATCAGAATTTTAATCGATAAATTTCATGATGTTTAAAGATGCATTAGGGAATTTTCCGATCGACCACGAAAAGATCCAAATAATTTTTTCATTACGAAAGATGTTCCAAAAAATTGGTTTAACGCCCGAAAGTATATTGCGTAATTTTTTTAAAAAAGGACAGAATTATAGTGTTCCGAAACTTACCGAAGAATACACAAAATTAACAAAAATACAGATTTATAAATTGAATTCTACACAAATAAAGAACAAATCTGTGACTTCCAAACACGTTACTACCATTTTACTAAAAATTTAAAACATTTAATGAAAAAATGGATGAATATATATCACAACCAGATAATGTAGCGGTATCGAACACAGCAAACCACTGTTGGAATGGCCGGCTTGCTGTGGGAGTTACACCCACCTACAAAACGAAAGAATAATGACTTTAAAAGAGGTAAAACTGAAAATAAAGCAACTTCATGAGGAAATTGATTTTCATCTTCTTAAAATTTTTTTAATACAATGCCAGACCGTATTTTTCAGATAATCCACAATTAAGGATTATAAATAATGCTATAGGGACTGAGTGACTGACTGAACACGTTTATAGCAAAAAACCATTAAACATATCCGTTAAATCTAAAATTAATTAAAATATTTATGGAAATATAAATAAAGTTTTCAATATTTTAAATGAGTTTTTTGTTGGTTTAAGAAAAATATTATTTTCCCACGAAATATTTTCTTGTATAATTTTTAATAATTCTTAAATAATAGGTGAATGCCGAGGAGTCGCATAGAGGTATTGGTTACCTTTATACATTGGCCATGTGCTTTTGATTTTTAATATATACTTCGTAAACTGATGAAGACCATAAAATACTTAAGTTTTTAATTGTGATTCGGGAGCCCCCTCTTCCTATATGTAGGTATAGGTCGCGATTTTCTGCGAATTAGTAGTACTTGGGACGCGTTTGTGTCATAACCTGGCAATTTGAGTGTTTAAAGCGCCATTTAAAATTAAAATCCCAAAAAAGCATTAATAGAATATACTTTTAAATATTATTTTAATTAATAAAAGAAGCTTGGCAACTCTGTTTCAGTTGCATACAATATAGTGGATATAAAGAATCCCGGATGTTTTTAAAATTATATTTTTCTGGAAACACAGGTTTTTTGGAAATAATTCTTTAATTTTTGATCCCTTGGAAGCCTTCCAAAGACTGTTATCTCGGGTATTATCCCCGATATTGTTAACAGATTTTTTACTTAATTGAAAGAACAAAAATATTTATAAAACAACAAAGATTAAAGTCAATATCTTTATCCAGTTCTAAATTAATCAATTTAAAATATTACGACTTTTTTCTATTTTTTGGCCGCAAAAAATATTTTTTTTATCTAAAATAATTTTTTTTCTACAAACCATATAAAAAATTTAAATTTCTGAATGGAATCTTTGCCCAGAATATTCAATAGGTCTATCTCCAAACCCTTTCGATTTTGACTAATTATAATCAAATTTTTTATTTTAACCCATATATTCTATAATACCAAAGCCTGAATTTTAAAACGGAATAAAGTTTTGGAAATCTCAAAGTTTTTATAATACTTTGGTAATGACTTTGTCCAGACCTTTAATAAATGCAGACTCTATGGGGCGAAAACCAAAATTTCATTTTTTCAAGTTTTCATGAATTTAAGAAAATCCTTTCAACAAACCAATTTTTTCCTACACTTTAATTTAGAATCACAAGATCAACATATCCTGAATATTTTAGACAGATATCATTATCATTAAATATTTTTTTTGCAATTCAAACAAAATTTATAAAAAATGGTCAAAATTTCAAAAATATTCCATTAGAAGCATCAAATTGATGTATTAAAACAATATGTAACCTGTAACGAAGGGTCGTCCTATAATGAAAGTCCACTGTAAGGAGATACTCCTGTGTCTGCCAAAAACACAGTCACTACATATTCTGTTACTGCTTCACTATTCCATCTGCAATATCATTCCAAATGCAGTAACTTATACTGGGAATTCAAAATAATCTGACTCTTCATTTAGACAGATATCATTATCATTAAATATGTTTTGCAATTCAAACAAAATTTATAAAAAATGGTCAACATTTCAAAAATATTCCATTAGAAACATGAAACGTCTAATTTTCATATTCGCTTTTACCTCGACTTTATTATAATATGCATAAATATTCTTTCTCTTCTTCAAGACTTTTTAACTCTGTTCAAAATCAACATCATAAAACAATATTGATTTCACAACTTCGAAATAATTTAATAAATTTCCAGTTATTGGAAATGAAAACTGTTTTTTATTTTTGTAGTTCCAATTCTTTGGAAATAAGTGGATTAAGGAAACAAGTACACAGTTTTTAACCAAAATCTTCCGAGTGCCATATAATAGAATTAACAGGTATTTTAAGATTATTCCATTGAGAAATAAGGTACATATCGGCCGAAACGGTTAAAAAGTAATTTCAGATCACTGCGTTAAAAGAACATGAGTTAAAAACTTAACTTAAGGTTCCCTTTTGCGAGACTCAGGTCATTAGAAAACGTTCATAATACAATTTGGTAAAGTCATTTAGAATTATGTAAAACACGTGTATGTCGAAGTTAAAACGAACGTTTTGATTTCTTAGGGAAACCTTTCTTTAAAGAAGAGTCAATTAATTCGACTGCTATTCAGCAGTGTTCATGAGAGCAGTGTTGAACAATCACACAGTAGGTGGAAAACCCGAACTCCCATAATACTGTGTGCAGTTAAAATTGAATCCAGAAACCTGCTTTCTACTGAAGTTATAAATTGTTTAGTCCTTCGAATATAATTTTTAAGCCAAATATCGTGTATAGTTCGACACGTTAACTCACTTAAACATCTTATCTTCGCTATTTCATATAACTTATCCTCCTTAATTTACCATGTCTGCATAGCCGATCTACAATGTCCCGGCACAGTTACTGTGATCAGGAATATAAAAAACATGTATATTTCAATATCTGGTTCAATAAAACCTGATATTCAGTCATTATTCGCATGAACATTTACCGTAGAACCGATGTTTGTTGTCAGTAAAGATCCTGATCCCGACGATATCCGTTCATACTTGAGCCAGTGAGACGTCCTCTTTATGGCAATAACAAAATATTTTTATAGTTTTAATCATTTGTGATGAATTTTTTAATCTTTTGGGGAAATCCTTCCATTTATGTTTTTATAGTGCTGTCTGTTATCTTTCTCGAACAGGTAGTCCTGCTTTTAACAAGAGCCCAATGTCTCTTCACTGGCCTTAAATCCGGGCATTTTGGAGGATTTGTCTCTCTTAGTAAATATATCACATTATTCTTCTTTCACAATCACGGACTTGGTAACTATAGTGGCAGGATATCAAGGCCAAAAATAAGTGGACACTGTATGACTACTAATGAATGGAATCATCCTTTTTTACAAACATTCCTTGATGTAAATGTCGGTATTTATAGGTCCCGTTGTAACAAATTATTGTTTTTTTAGGTCCTAAACTTTTCTTCAACATTCCCTCAACCATCTGCAAGATAAAATTTTTGACGAGGAAGTAACGAAAAATCTGACAGAATATAAACGTGAATTCAATTTCCGTGCTCTGTTTTTGGCCTCTTAATTTTTAGCAGCGTTCTTGTCAAAAAATTTTGACTTATATCTTTTTAAACCTGCATTAGCTTTAACTTTTCGTACCAAGTAGTCAGAGCACGGAACTAACCGCCTTACTCTTCTGTCAGATGTGTTGTCTTTTAAAGACGCTTTCTATTATTTTCTTTAGAAATATTAAATGGACCATTTCTTATGCCTGAATCAAGTTTTCAATATACGGACAAGTTTTGCCGGTTGGATTTTATTGAAAATATTTAATAATTTTTGTACGCATATTTTTCTAACTTTAATCAGATTAGCGAAATATTTATTTGTTTGACATTAAGCTTTAACTGACATATATTACAAAGGTAAATTGATCAAAAAATCAAATAAAGTTTAATGAGTTTAATCGTTTTATTACAAAGATAATTTTAATAATTTAATTCATGTGTTCAATAACTTGAAACCGTTTTTATTTTACAAATTTAAATTTAACGGTTTTCCAAAGAAAGAACATGTGAAGCAAATTTTGGAATAAATAATATTTAATCGGTCAACTTTTTTACAGTTTCTTTATAATTTAAGAACATAAAAAACGAATTTTTAATTATAATTAAGTTTTCAAAATTAAGTAAAATTTAAAAAATCAAAAATTAAAAAAAAAAAAAACATAAACAAAATTTGACATTTCAAAGAGAATAAAAACAGAGCGAATTTACACATGATTTCACTAATTCAATCCACCTTGGCTATTTAACGTATTTTAAGTGTCAATATTGAAACATAAACAAAAGGTCAGCTGTGTAAGAGTTGCACCACACTAAATAACAATTTTGCGTTGTCACACCCTTATGTGTGTTGGCAACTCTTTAAATATCCTTTCCAATTATTCTTTACTCTACGCAACCATTTATTGTTCACGAACCCTGACAAGTATAAAAAATTAAGAACCATTAACCAGCCACACTGTTAAGCAAAGAACAGTGTTGTCAGATTACGGGATTGTCTTTATTCACTTTGGGAATTCTTTCAAATAGATAATAAAATTGGTTTGAATGTTAATATAATTAAAATAAAATCTCACGATTATTAAGCCATTGAATGAACAATGCATTTCTAATACAAAGCACTTCTATAAGAGATTAATATTGAAAATTAATACCCGTTCTTAAGTCCATAAAAATGAAATCGGACGAAAGAATGTAAATTATATAAAAAGGACATACATTTATATGAAACCATATCAGTTTATACGTAAATTACTTTATATTTTAATTTTTGGCTTTAACAAGCACATTATAAAGAAATTGTGGGAATTATTCCTTACATTAATGGGAATAAATGTGTGAACAAATCTGGGAACC
This sequence comes from Cochliomyia hominivorax, assembly GCA_004302925.2. Classification (NCBI taxonomy): domain Eukaryota; kingdom Metazoa; phylum Arthropoda; class Insecta; order Diptera; family Calliphoridae; genus Cochliomyia; species Cochliomyia hominivorax. The sequence continues at coordinate 58,716,543 of PYHX02000467.1, forward strand.
CTAAAACAGACTAGTGGCAAAATCATTAAGAAAAAACATTTTTTTCAAACAAACTGAAAAAATAAATCTATAAAAAAACAACAAATCGTGAGAAATTTATTATAAAATCCATTAGATATCGATAGTACAGATATGGAAGTAAGTTTAGGGCCATCAAATGAAGGCGTAAAACAAAAAGATTGTATAAATAAAACGAATGAAACTATGACAGAAATGCAAGTTATGGTCTTGCCAACAACAGTAGCAGCAGCAACAACAGCAGCATCCGCAGAAGCAGGTAATAGTGCTAGTGCAACAGCTATAAATAATACAATACAAATGGGGGAGAATGCAAATACTACAACACTCTCATCGAAAGCTTTAAAGAGATGCTTAAGTGTGCCAATACCTAGATCGCAGCCACCTTCTAGGGAAGTATCGCCAGCTCCTGTTTTTAATATATTTGCACCAAGGGGTAGACGTTATTCGGCCAGCTACAGTCCAGCAAGGGGAGTAAGTGCTGCAAGTTCTACCAGTGTTGTGGCTCCTCTGGTGAGCGGAAGTGCAGGTTGTATGAATAATGTAGGAGTTAGAAATGACTCGTCACGATGCGTTACTCCACGCATATCACAATTGAGGCAAGAAGAATGTGTTGATGGCTTGAATATGCGTGAAGTAACTCATGAACGTGAAGTCCATTCGGCCATACAAATATCACAAAGTTGGGAAGATTTATCTTTGGTGGCCGAGAATTGGTCTTGTAAATCATCGGATGAATTAACTAATCCTCTACAGGTTATGGTTGGTGGTAGTGGCTTAAGCAGCGGTAACAGTTGTTCCAGTCCCAGCCCCACAAATAATCGTACTAACTTACGTCTTCCATATGGTCTATCGCCTTCACCGACACGACGCAGCACGTTTGCAACACGCCGCTCGATGTCACCCATAGCTATTCGTCCCTCTCAATTGGGTCCAGTTAAGCGCAAATTTGAACTAGACGAAGGTTCTTCTACAAGTTCGTGGAGTTCTTTGTATTCACAACCGCCAGCTAAGAAAATGTTTTGTGAAAGTCGTGGTTCATCTCCCATATGCCAATCACCATCGGGTTCTGTTTGTCCCAGTCCTGATTCGGGTACTGGTACCTATGATGGACGTATTACACCCAAATTATTGATATCTAAATTATGCACCAATAATACAACAAATACAAATTCTGCATGTTCCTCCCCAATGTCAGCCTCATCTTGTGGTGATGTTATAGAGTCTTCAGCCAATGCTGTAAGTTCACACTGTTCATCTTTATCCTCATCATCCTCCTCCTCGTCTTCGTCATCTTCAACATGCTCCAATTCTTTAGTATCCAGCAATAGTGAACCTATGAGTATTGGCAGCAGTTTAGATGATAATATGCCAATCGCTAATAAATTGGCCACCATACCACCTATACAGGATGAATCCACCTTAATGGATGTCATAAAGCCAGACACAACTTCTGAAGTTAATATGGAAGCTTGTACAAAGATGTTGGTGGATCCCATGGTCACTAGCACCACTAATACAAATAATCCAACACCTTTAATGTTGGATGAAAAAATGTAAGCATATAAAAAATTATTTTGAAACAAAAAAACAACAAAAATACATTAGAATTTAGTTAGAGTTTATTAAAAAAGAAACTATTATTAAATTAATCCTAAAATTACAAAATCAAGCGTAAACATGAGAGTATGACTTTTGAGGTTAGAAATAACAAATGATTTCTAAGAAACATTTTTTCAATCTACCAAATAATAATAAATTTTTAGGTTAAATTATTTTCTTTCTCAAAATCATTTGATTATTTCTAAACTGAATACGTTAAATATTAGAAATGAATATTATTCTATACAAAAAGAATATTAAGTTGATATTTAAATAGATTTTACATAAAAAAGATATGTATATGAATGATGATTAACGCTATAACAATACAATTATTCGTATAATTAGCTAACAAATGAAAGCCTATCAGTATTGAAAAAGAATATATATATTCATCAATATTAAAGCAAATCCAAATTGCAAAACCCAAAAGAAAGAAATAATTTTAAAGTTATAGTATTCATTTAACTACTTAATTTACATTTTATAGTTTACATTTTGAAATTTGCTTAAGTTAAATTGTAAATTTTTTTAGGGTAAAATTTTATGTAAAAAATATTTTTCCTTAATTTATTGTTTAAAAAATTTTAAATTTTAACAAAAGATTTTCATGCAAAACTAAGTGTTACAATTAAGTGAAGTAGAAGTGTACTAGTCGGTTAAGACTGTCTATATAATATCCTACACCATGTGAAAAGTATGATTATGGTCTGGCTCTTAGAGAATTTGATTTTTTAATTTGTATATGTAGAAAACATACTTTTTTAAGTATCATAATGCTCCCATTTAGGAGATAATTATGTCATTTGAGGTGATCCTCAGGAGTATCCCTCAAACTTGGCACTGTTTTATTTGATTGTTTAAATGATGTAATATACGGACAATTTAGTAATTAACATATTAATAATAATTAAGCGTTTTGGATGTGTTTGTTAGCGGACAGAAAAATATTGCTATTAAGATTTTTAAGTATACGGTCCGACACAGAATCACTCCTTCAAACGATTTAACGATGTCCATCCGGCTGTCTGTATATATTAGGGTGGTCATATTTTGGTTTTTCTACCAAACTTATAATCTGAAAATGAATTTCTATTACGCCATTTTGTTGAGAATTAAAAAAAATAGAGAAGCATTTTTTCTTAGCTTTCATTTGTTAAAAATATCATTATAAACGATTACCAAGATTTATGCAGGGATTGTCTTTATAAATTTGTTAGAAAAATTTAGCTTAAATAAGTTTTGTAATTCCATGGACTCTCACAAATTAGGTTCACTTTATTCCACGAGTGATTAAATAACAACTTTAAATACTTAATTTTTTTTACGTAAAATTCATTTACAGATTAAACATAAATTCGAACTGTCCAGATATTAGTGCCATCCATTTCAAATTAAAAATAAAATTTGTGGTTCTAATTTCTGTACATTTTTTATGCACTGAAATTCAAATTGATAAAAAGGGGAAATGCCGAATAAAACTTAATGTCCCTTACTTTTTGTATGTGATACAAATGAAGCAAAACATCTGCTGAGGAAAGCAATGCCTATTCTGTATATACAACAAAATTAAATATTCGAAAATATGAATAATTGAAATTCAAAAGTATTTCGAAGTAGTGAACAGTGAACAAAATTAATAAATGATTCACGATCTTTCGACCAATTATTATGATTTCGATTATTTTAGTCGATTAATCGTACGCTATAATCGATTTCTTAATCGACTTAAATATTCGATTAATTAAAAATTTTTAAAATGAAAATTAATTTTTTTATTTTTCACTTTTTTTATTTAGACGAAGAGAAAATTCTAAGAAATTACTCTATTCGATTAATCGATCACTAAAAATTACAAAATAATCCTTTTTTTGCACAAAGAATCGATTATCAACCATAATCGAAATCCAATCACTACTTTGAAGATTCTGTAATATTTAAAATTTCTATGAAAATGAAAAAGGTACAGAAATTAGAACATTTCAAATATAGGAACTACATCTGAAACAAAGTGGTCTAATATCCGAGAGTCTACTGTAATAAAGTTCTTATCATTTAATTAATATATTTAAAGTAAATTAGTTATACATTTTTTTACAAAATTGTAAATATTTCAAATTCAAAATTTTTGCAAAAGATTAATTCAAATTTGCTAGAGGTCAGTGATCTTTTTCAGAACGTATTAAGTATTTGAAAACCTGGTAACTTATAATTTACGAAATCCTGCTAAACCGTAGATTGTCGGGGTATTATGTGTTTGTGCAAAAGTCTGCAACGGGCAGAAAAAATATTGCCCCCGGAACTTTAAACATACCTTTCAACTCAGAATCACTTTTTGAGTCGATTTAACGATGTCCGTTCGTCTGGCTGGCTGTCCATGTAAACTTTGTGAACACAATTGCAAAATGTAATTTTGGAGATCTAGATGAATTAGCATGGTTACTTTTTAGCTTAAGATGCCTTTTGAAATTAGTGATAATGGATCCGTTATTTTACCTAGCCTATATACAAATGTGCCTTCCGGAATGGGGGTTTTTTAAGGCCATAAAATCCTAAAATATAAAACTATTTTAACGAAATTTGGCATAATAAGCATATAAGTCTTGTAACATTCTAAAACGATGCGCTACATTATGTCATCTATTATTTCTCATAGGTCTCACATAAACCCCTTTTAAATATCACTTCGAAGGGCTTAAATCTCGCAAATATGTTTATATATATAAGCCAAAATCGATGTGAGAAATTTAATGAGGTTCGGTTCATTATTTTCTTTAGCTCCCATTTTCACCCGAGGAAAACCTCTTAAAACTCACAAATCCAACATAAATGTTAGTATCATAATATACTCCATAAAATAATTTTGGAACGGGTAGTACTTAATCAAAGACCATTATATAAAAATATCTTTTAATTGTTATGGATTATGTAACGACACAAAAGTGATTCAAAATTCTTTGGGGCGTCATACGTTTTTGCACATTTTTGTACGGGCAGAAAAAAATTCTACCACCATTTTAAAAATATCATTAGACTAGAATTACTCTCTGAGTCGATGTGCGTCCGGCTAGCAGTTCATATAAAGTTTTCTCGCAAAGTACAGAACGCAGTTTGAAGGTAACTTAATAAAATTTGGCAATCAGTATTACTTTGGACCAAGAATTTATGATGATTGATCCATTATTTTATATAGGCACCACGCAAACATCCCCGGTATGGGATTTTGACCCATAAAATTTTTAAACATAAAACGATTTTTTTTAATTTTGCAAAAATAACTAATATTTTAGTCTAAAACGATATGCCAAGTTATACGATGATCGGACCATTAATTCTCATAGATCACATACAATCTCTCTTCCAAACATTATTTTGAAACGCATAAATTTTACATATACATTGGTAATAAGATTTGATCAAATTAAGATAATTATAAACAAAAACGGAAATTTGCGAAGTCGGTCCATAATTTTTTCTAACTCTTAATTAATATTCAATAAAAACATCAATTTAAAATGCATAAATTTCACATATATAAGAAAGACAAATTAATCGGGGGCCGTTCATAAATTTTTCATAGTAGTCATTTGCAACCAACAATGTGGTGTAGGGTATTGCAAAGTCGATCATGACCGACTATAGCATTTTTGTTACCTAAAATCTGTACATTATTACAAGTGTGCTAATAATTTGATTTGATTTAATTTCACTTTTTTATATTTTCAATGAGCAAATACCAATTATGACTTTAGTTGAGAATGAAATGTCCAGATTTAAGAACCAAAAGTTTCAATTTCAGAGCGTGCAATACATTGAAATGGATGGTTCTTATTTCTAGATGGGTTGAATTTGTGAGATTCTACTGTATTCAATAATATTTTTAAATCGTTAACCAAAAGTTTAATATTTTCAATTAATTAAAGAAACATTTTAAAAATCTAAATATCGCTCATTTTCTGTAATGTAGTCAAACTCGAAAATCAATTCTTCAGGAGACGTATTTTTAATTAATTCTAAGAAACATATTTCTTTTTTCAAACGCTTACAAAAAGTTGTAATGTAAGCTAAAGAACCACCGATGCAAATTCAAATTCGATTGTTAACCAACCAAAGATCTTAGAGATGACATTTGACAACCTACACATCTCTTCAGCTCATGCTACTGCAATCACGCTTAAACAGCGTAGTAGGAATAAGGTCCCTAATGCACTAACCGGCAGTGCTTGGGGTATGGATAATGAAATCTTATAACAAAACGATTGGCTCAGTGTGGTCTCCTTCGCTAAGTGATACTTAATGGAGAAATATTTGAAGTTGCCAAAGTGCAGCCTTAAGAATTGTAACGGGCTGTATGCAAATGTCCTCAATACAACATGTACATGAGGAGACAAAGAACTTATCGGTTAAGGCACAGAAATGCTTAGTAAACAGTTCCTTTTTGGATGCCATCGGAGACAACATCCTTACTTCAATTTAACACAACTAGAGTTACACCCGAGTCATGTAAGAAGAAATCTTCAGATATATGAACAGAGCATACATATGTATGTGCATGATCTTTTCGATCAGGATTCATATAGTGCAACTTTGAATGGCATTCATAGAGAATATTGTACTTGGAGGCCGCCCACCTCTCATTGCAGAGGTCTACAAGAGTAGTTCTAGCACAATTACGTTCGGGATGGAGCAATAGCCTTTACGCTTACTGACAATTTCTTGGTCTGGAGTAAAACCAGAACCTGAATCATGATAATTAACTAACTTGTTTTTAAAGTTGTTATAAAAACAATTACCGATGTTCAATCGGAATAACACTTTATGTCTGGAAGAATAACACTTTATGTCTGGAAGAATAAATATTGAAATACATTATTTACTTTACAATACTGTTGTTAATTGAAAAATTACGATTTTTGTATTATGACGATCTTGCAGCAAATGAGCGATATGTTCTTTTGATTAATAAAAAATGAATACTTTAACATAATTTAAAATTTTATTTCTTATCTGAAACAAAAATTTGTAAAATTTATTAATTTATTTAACAAAAAAAACTGATATGCTTTTATTTGTTACCTTTTATATTCATATGAACCACCATTCTCCCTCCCCTCCCTGTAATCAATTATATACTTTCAGTATAACAAAACACACACACACAAATATTCAATATACTTAAATAGTTTATTATATTATAATCATTAGTTTTATTTGTTTATATATTTGTTTAGTATTTATGTATAATGTTAATTTTTTTAGTTTCTAGTTAAAATTAATAACAAATTTATCCCTGTATTAAGAAATCATCTTTAATTTACAAAAAAACAAAAAAACTCCCATTGATTTATAAAATCCCATTACATTTTTTTATATATATTTATATATATAAATTGTTCTAAGTTAGATATTTTGTTTTCTGTATGTGTGTATGTATGCCCGTGAGTTATATTTTTATTTTAATGTTAAATATAATAATTAAGTCTTTAATATATGTTATTATCACAACAACAAGGTTTCTTTATTTTGCGTAAACCTTTAATTAAACAAAAAACAAAACAAAAACAAAACATTAAGCAAACAAATTAAAAGAAAATACAAATAAACAAACAAAAATACTATGTTAATCAATAATTAAATATGAAAAAAATTAATAAAGTGATTTAATTTGTTCTCATGTAATTAAAAACAACAAAAAATATGTATTAAATTTTAAAATATTTTTAAATTATGGATAAATAGAAATTAAGGTTTGTATTTGAATAAAACAGATAACGATATGAGTTTCACATACCCAGTCACCGTCATTTATCTTTATCTAAATATAAAGTTTCTATAATATTTCTTTCAATTCGCAGAGTTACTTCCCTCAACCATCCTGTAAATGATTATAATTCTGGTCCTTCCTCATTTTCGTCATGGTTTATGGTTTTGTATATAATGTGGAATATCACAAAGGATCGTTTTCCATAATGGATTTGCACCTACAACATTTAAAGTGTCCCGATCCTTTGAAACATGCCTTTTAAGCACTTTTTACATCCAATTATGAGGTTACTAGTGACTTTAAAGACATTAATTTTGCAAGGAACATTTTCTTAATCCTTAAAAATTGCATTCCATTTAAAAAGAAAAAAACATCAAAAAAATCTCCGAAAATCATTGAATTTTCCATGTTTTCATAATTTTTGCAAACATTTATTTGACACATTTCAAAATTTCTTCTTTTATTGTTTTTGCTGTTGGTATATTTTGTTGAACTTTTTTAAAGGTTTTTGACTGCTTTGGACCCTAAACTTTTGCTGAGCATCAGTAGCATCTCACGCCTTAAAAATTATTGAATAAAGAGAACAAAAGAAAAAAGCTTAAATTGAAGAAAGAGAAATCATTTGAAGTGTGTACATGTATCAGACAAAACATGGACGACCACCGGCATAATCGGTTCGGAAAAAGTGAGGAGTAGTAAAACTAATTAAAACGGAGTCTAAAATTTCATCATTCGAAATTGTTGCAATGTTAACAGAAAAACAGTTTCCAAACTGTTTTCCATGTTATTAAACTGTATCGTAAGTACTTGCAGTACTGTAAAACTTGTTTCAGATAGAAGTAATGGTCCACCTCGATAGGCTCAGCATGAGGATAGATCGTTTCAGATCTCAATAAGCCATATTTGCCTTGATATCGAAAAGGAAGATTCCTACCATGCGTACATATCACACAATGACTTCTCACTGAGATTGGAGTACGAAGGCCAAACTGGCCTCGATATCGAGTTTGATAGATTCATATTACCATCTAGATCTACAGGAGATAAGTGATCACTTACCCAGATTAGCTCCAGGTTGAAATATTTTGTCATCTTGTTAGGAGGCAAACATTAACCAAAGTGGAACTTAACGCTGTCAGACTACCATACGACCAAATATATGATAACTTTATTGGGGTTGGTTAAAAGTGCCTAAAGTTTTGATCCACCGAAATCTGATATTCTTTTGTATGTTTAAATTTTCTTTAGCTTAACTTTTTATGTAATTAAAAATAATCTCAATTAACTTTGAAATTCATTTGCTTTAAAATACGTCAAAAAATTCCAATATTTTCAAATAACTTTTTATACCCTACAGCATCAATAGCGGATGGAGTATCATACGGAATAGCGGATGAATTATCTGAAGTTTATAAAAAATCAATTTAATTATATAATTTAAAGTTTTGTGAATATTTTACAAATCGCCATTTTAGAGATATCTCGATGAAATGATGATCACAGATGAGCCAAATAGTTAAGATCGGTCCACACCGATATGAAGATATTTCAATTAAATTTAGAACAATTACATTTGATTAAGTTTAAATTTTTGAAAAAGATCGGACCATAAATGTCCATAGCTCTGTATATACCAAAATCGCATCAAACTTTCAACTTCTAATCTTATATATATAAAATAGAAAGTGTGTATGTATGTATGTATGTTGTGACGTGTGGACTCTATAACGGCTGGACCAAATTTGATGAAAATCACAGAATGATCTAAAAATACCCGAAAGTAACATAGGCTATAAAAAATTCCGATAGGACCATAGGGAGAAGTACCCACATACAATTCAAGTATTGATTATTAAATAACTATAGAACTATAACAGTTAGACTTCTCGAATTTGTTCCCAAGGAACTGTTTTACTGGAGGAAAAATGTAGGACGAATATGACGAGGGGGAAGGGCATCGCCCATACAAAGCAAATATTGATTATCGAATATCTAATGAACTATAACAGCGATAGTTCTCCGATTTAGTTCCAACAACTTTCTCAAGGAATTGTTTTACTGGATAAAACGTAGGACAGATAAGACCAAGGGGAGGGGCATCGCCCATACAAAGCAATTTTTCTTTTTTGCAAAACGAAGTTTGCCGGGTCTGCTAGTTAATTAATAAAACACACATTAATTTAATTTTTTTCACATTTATATATATTTCCGCTTCTTTAAATTATCCATTCTTCATTCGTAAATATATATAATTTGAAAATATTTTTATTCTTAAAATATAAAGAAAAATACTTAAACGAAAAGTATAGTTTTTGTTCCAACTATATAAGAGATGATTTAATAAACATCTTATATATTTTCCTGTCTGTTAACAGTTTCTTTTATATCTATTAGAAATCGTAATATGATTGAAATGTAGTTATTATGTTACCCGATTCGAAAAATGTTTCTATTAAATATTTTCAACAAGTTAGAGCGCACAGTGATTCCATATCGATTAGGAAATAATTCTGTAACTTGTGAATGATTTCAGAGAGAGAGAGAGAGAGAGAGAGAGAGTTTATTTGGAGAATTAGAGGTACAAAGTTGATCAAATCAACAAAAGTATAAACTTCTTACCGAAATATTCGAGAACAATGAGATTCATACTTCTGAAAGAAAATGTTATTGACATGATATTTGATTTCAGAATTTTGCCAAGAACTAAGAACTTCGAAATATAAATTTCAGTATGATTAGCACAGATGCATATTCCTATAAATGCATCAAATTTTTTGTCTATTTTTGTTGTTCTCCTTCAAAACTAAAGTTGAAGTTTTTTATGAGAAGCAACTTAACGGTGCCTTTTTTTCTTAGACTTAATGTCTGCCTTATTAATGCGATCAAATATTCTTAATGTTTTATTACTGCAAAAATTTTTTACTTAATCGATAAATTTTGTAATGTTTAAAGATGCCCAAAGGAACTTTTCTGTCCGATAAAGAGAATCAAATTAAATTTTTGCATGATCTGGGACGTTCGAATAGAGATATTTTTTGTACATTAAACGTTCCGGAAGTGTGGTGCATAAGCTCAAAAAACAGTGCAAAAGAAAATCGTCTAAAATTCGCACGAAGATGAATGAAATGGGCAGAGGAGTAGAAAAAGGTAAATTTCTCCGGCTAAAAAAATTCCTGACTCACGTTATTGGCACGATTTAATGTTCTGATGTTAAAATGTAATTTCGATGCTGGTAGTGTTATGGTTTGAGCAGCATTTTCAAATGTTAGCAAATCCTAAATGTTTCAACTATAAAAGTGCTTTCTGTCATTTTACTCGAACAGGTAGTCTATCTCCGTTAAAAATTTACCACACTTTCAGATACCCTTTTCGTGCTCTTCAATTCTCTTTTAACAAGAGCCCAATATCTCTCCACCGCCCTTAGCTACAGTTAAGTAGTTTGGAGGATTTGCCTTCTTTGGTACAAATACCACATTATTGTTCTTGTACCACAAGCTTCTTTATCATAGCGAGAGGATGCCAAGTCAGGTAAAAATAAGTGAATATATTATGTAGCTTTTTTGCGAACATTCCTTAATGTAAATTTCGATATTTATAGAGCCCGTTGTTACAACAAAATATTGACTTCTCTCGCCGCAACTGCATATTGCTTGCCATACCAAGAACTTTTCGGAAAATTTTGACTGCTTTGGGTCCTAAAATTTTTCTCGACATTCTCTCGAAAATCAGCAATAAGTTGCGAATATATTTTTTAGAAAACTTGACTTCAATTTCCGCGCTCTGTTTTTGGTCTCTTAATTTTAACAGCGTTCCAGTCAATAACTTATTGAACCTTGAATGTTTTTAAACCTGCATTAGCTTTAACTTTTCGTACCAAATAATCCGAACACTGATCTAAGCGGACTGAATTCCTACTAGATGTGTTGGTAGCTCTTGCTTTCCTTTTTTCTTGACTTTAGAAAAATCATGTGGACCATACCTTCTAGCTTAAACAGTTTTCTATCAACGGACTCCTAACTCCCGGTAGTGTTTAACAGCATTTGATCTTTGAATGCTGGGTCTAATTGTTGCAGGATCAAGTTGGTTTTGGTTGATTAAAAAAAAAAAAAAAAAAAAACAAGTAAGAACGCTATATTCGGCTATGCCGAATCTTAAATACTCTACTCAAACCCGTTTTCCGGGAAATTCCGTTATAAGGGAGCTATAGGAAAATTTGGACCGATATAGGACAAATTAATATAATATCTTCAGAAGAGTTAGCAAAATAATTGTGTCGACTTTCAATAGAACTGGTCTTTATTTACTCGGGAAGAGGCATTATATGAGAGCTATATCAAAATATGGACCCATGTTAATAAAATTTATAACACATATTTAAATTAGTTAAAAAATTAGTTGTGCCAAATTTCAAAAGAATTGGTTCAAATTAAAGAGTTTTATAAGCTATAAATCACATTCCGGGAAGGGGCCTTATATGGGAGCTATATCAAAATATGGACCCATGTTAATAAAATTCATAATATATATTAAGAATGGTTAAAAAATTATTTGTGACAAATTTTAGTAAATTATCTTAAAAATTGCGGCCCATATAACACAAGGAGTTTGGGGTGTATCAAAATTTTGCATATTATAGCCTATAACTTTTTTCCGGTTAATCAGATTTTGATAATTTTTTGCACGATGATGAAGCACGTTTGTATGCTAAAATAAATTTTTTGTTTAAGTCCAATTACATTTTTAGAAGAAATTATAAGAATTCATTTTCGAAATTTTGAGGTTGTTTCAGATATCGGTCTATAACTTCCTTGCTTATAAACCGATATAGCTGGTTTTAAATAGCAAACTGCTTAGAACAATAACAAACAATGTGGCCAAGTTTTATTGAATTCGGTCAATTATTCTAGGCGGAATGTTTCCAACAGACAGACAGACGGACATAGCTAAATCGACTGTTTTTGATTTGATGCAATTATATATATACATTGTTACAGCGTTACACACAGAATGACAAACTTAATATACCCTCACCAATTGTGGTGGTGGAGGGTATAAAAACATTTATTACAAGGCTGGAGAAATGTTGCCAAAAACTTTCAAGGCGGCTTTTTGGAAAACTGAAAAATGAATTAATTGTAAAAAAATATTTACAACCTGCACCATTCCGTTTGTAACGCCAAGAACGAATCATCAAAATCTATGTGATATAGCTTTGTCCACATATCTGTCTGTTGCAAACATTCTTACGTCAGATTGGTCAGATTCTTAAATATAATCCTAAACATTTTAAATTTAAAACCAACTATATTTGTTCATTAATAAAAAAGTTCTAGATTGAAATTAAAATTCCGACGAATGACATTTTCCGTTAAAAATATACATTTTTAACGGATCCACATATTTATATAGTTATTGCACTAATATTTTTTAAAATTAAATCGCTTTTTATTAAGGACTTTTATGACAATTATATCCCATTCGGGGAAGAACATGTGTGTGAGATGTACCAAAACTATTGAATCGAACATAGCCAATTTCAATGGGGTTCGTCCTTAGGCCTAAATAGTAATATGTAAAAAATTCCGTCGAGATATTTAAAAATTTGCTACCAGTAGACTGCTCACAATGTTTACATAGACATCCAGCCATACAGACGGACATCGTTAAACCGTGTAAACCTGGTGTAACATTACTTTTTTGCGAAGTGTTCAACTTTAAAAGATCACTGACATATAAGGGGCTTGTATTCCTCCAAATCAACTAGAAACACCTCTGACTAAGATAAGATATATCTCTAACGGCTCAAAATTTACAGAATTATTAAAAAAGTCAATTTGGTCACACAGTGCTGCATTTTAATATGAATACACTTCTAGTAATATCTGAAAGGATTTCATTATTTTTAACTTTTAAAAAATTTGTTCTTTTACCAAAATTATATTATTCCGATCCTTTGTCTAAATTTGTATTCAAATTACCCAAATTTATCTTATAGCAAAAATCATTAAAAAAAGCTATAACTTCCGGATACTTTTATTGTGTCTTCACTAGGATTAAGTCGTTCAGTTTTAAAAGTCCTATATCGAAGAAGTCGGTTTTTCCTTAAATAGCCGGTTTGTTTAAAGAGAGTTTTTAATTTTAATATATAAAAAATATATTTTCTTTCAAAGTTTTAAACACCGGAGTAAAGTAAATAAGTACTGAAACTTTTCTGTCGGTAATGCATTCATTAATAATTCCACCAAAACTGATATGGAAGATACTGAATCTGAATCTTAAGATCTAAGATCTATTTGAAACATGAATGAAATGATTATATACAAAGTCCAATCATCTTATTTACCCGAACCGGAAAGCTTGAAATCTTACTCAATTCTTTTTCTATATGTACTACAAGTACACTGCGTTAAAGATTATTTTTAATGTCAAATTGTATTAAAACAAAGAAGAACAAGTAAGAGTGATATATTCGGCTATGCCGAATCTATTATATCCTCTACAACATTTATATATACACTCAAGCACACTAGAAACAACAAACTTTTTTATATATAAAGCGTATTTTCGTATATGCGTACATTGGGAGTTGAGAAATGTTTACATATTTTTGAATATAACTTTTTCCAATTTATTCGATTTTGATTATTCTTGGAATATAAATTAGCTTCATATCATTGTTAAATTTAAATTAATGTTTTCTCAGATATCTGATTTATCCTGTTGTCTTCTCTCTCTTTCTCTCTTGATATTTAATTCTTTACAGGATTTCAACCCTGTTCTGAAGTTGGATGAAGGGATCACAATGATCATAAGGTCACCGAGTAAAAGTCTGCATTTTTGATGTGACAATAATGCAAACCATCCTTCCCTACCTACCTAATATGTGAGTACGTTTGTATATCCATACCAACACTGCTACACATGACCACAAAGTATATATACAAAGCCTGATGGCCTTTGAACGACATTCATAGAAACGCTACGAATTCCACGGTTTCAAGTTACCGTATGAATGTCGTACTTGAAGTTCTTTTGCAGACTTAGAAGGAAATCAGCGAGGTCTACATGTGTACAATTAATAGAGCAATAGGCTCAACGCCTACTGCTAACCATGCAATTTGTGTGGCCAAGAACATGTTACATTTGTTTAACTGCACCAAACCACTTTTAGTCCAGAAGATTTATGGACTCATCCTATAGAAGTGGCACAATTTCTTGGCCTGGAATCATGATAATTAACTAATTTTTTATCAGCTGTTACAATAACAACAACTACAAAGCAATTTGTGCGAATCATACATTTTTAAATTCTTTTTTAATTATTGTATCTGCTTTAATTTTTATTATTCTTTAGGATTAAACTCTTTGAAAGATCCGATCTTACGAAGAATACAAAAAATGCCAAAAACCGTGCATTGATTAAATGTTATTAAAATGTCTGCAATGGTTCAAAATTTACAGAATTATTTCCCTACAAAATTGTTTTGGAACCTCTGTGCAGTGTGAAATAGAGGAAATTAAAAAATTTATTAAAATTTTTATACATTTTTCTTTTTATTTTTTATTCTTTTTTGGTGGTTTTAGTTGCTATATTTTTATATGATTTACTTTTTTTTAGAATAAAATTTTAAACAAAATTTACTTTGTTTTTTGTTCATAATTATTTATTTCCGATTTTCTTAATTTTTGAATTTTTTATTTTTGTAAACTTTTTTTATGATGATACGATTTATTTGTTGTGTAAATTACAAAAAAAATATATATGTATATGAATGAGAAATACTTAAAATTAAGAAATATATATTTTATGTTGTATATATTTGTTAAATTATAATATATTTATAGATAGATATATGTATACATATATATTTAAAAATAAAAAAAATATGTATATATAATTTAATGTATTTACTATAATGTAAAAAAAAAGTACGTTAATATTGCCGAAGAGAAAAGAAGAAAAAGATAAATAAACAAACTTAAACAAGAGACCGGATCCGTGTTATACTATACTACAAATAATGATGACAATTTCTCAATATGCTTATGTTATACATATATGTATATGTATGTATGTAAATATGCTAAGTAAAGTAGTATGTTAAAAATTTATTACAAGTAATAGTTTGTTTCTTGTTCTTATTTCTTTTTAATTCATTTTCAATTTAATAAAGTTGCCAAAAATAACAACAACAAAGGAAGGAGGGGGTCCTGATTTCTACACAGAAAAACAAAAGTTATTGATCTAATAAAGTTTTTAGGTTAATTTGAATTAATTTTATATTTATTTATTTATTTTTTATTTGGAATTACTTTTGTGAAAGTGTTTAGCAAATAGGAAGAGCAGGTTTAGATTTCATTAAGTGAGGTGGGCTGTTTAAGTATTATATTTTTTTGTAAGGGCGGGAGAGATAGAGATAAATTTTCTTGTCTAACTATCAGACCTGTCACCGAACTCCATTCCAATCGAAAGTGGAATTAATTCCGTATTATTCAAATGCTTTAGAAAAAATAAAGCGAACTTAAATTATCGCAATGAAACCACTTTCAGTTTCATGAGTGGACTTAACTTTTCTATGAAATTATTAAAAAATTAAATTGAAGTTAAAATAATAAAGTTTAAAATTATTTTTAATAGTTTTACAACTCGAATTTTTATAGTTTATTGAAGAAGCAAAATCGAACAGAATCTAATGAAGTTAAAACCAAATCGGAATTAAAACCATTTCAAGCGAAATGTGTGAGACAGGCTTGTATATATCAATTTGAGCAAAATGAAAATTTAAAATAAATGATAACAAAATCTTGATTAATTACTGTTGTAGTTTTATTGTTTTATTTAAATTTAAAAGTTAAATTATAATTATATTAAGAACTAAAAAAAGTAGCAAAAAATTATTACATTTATTTTTATAATTATTAAGGTAAACTGTTTTTTCCAAGGGTGGGGGAGGATATAGAATTTTGGTGTTGTATGAATTAAAATCATATGGGAGATTTATGATTAGTGCATATTGTACGATGTATTATTTGTTTTATGGAGTTTTTTTTTTGGAATGGTTTATTTTTTAAGACTTTACATATATATATTGCTGAATATATAAAAAAAATGAAATTAAGCGATCATGTGTTTATTAAATTTAACGTAAAAAAAGAGGAAAAACAATATATATCCTTTGATAACAAGGATTCCCTGTGTATATGTGTAATAATAGAGTGGGTGGGGACTTTTTTAAAGTGTGGAGGGACAGCTTTTCTTTTTTTTTTGTATAAAGAAATGTTGATTTTAGATGATTAATTGTTGACTATGATTAAATTATAATTTAAATTATATATAAAAAGAACGCTGTAAAAGAAAGAAAGAAAAAAGAGAATTAGATTAAAATTATTTTACATTTTTATCTAAGACAATCATTTTGTTCAGCTTTTAGAAAACGAAATCATTATAAAGTTTAACAAAAAGAGTTTTTTTACAGAAATACCAAAACCCAACTTGGTCCTACAACAAGTTGACTCAGTATTCAAAGATCTGCCGCCAAACTGTTTCAAATGTTATTAAACAGTACTAGGAGAACGTCTCCGTTGAAAGAAAACTTGGTTCAGGTAGAAAAAATGGTCCACATAATGTTTCTAAAGCCAACAAAAATAGAAGACTTACCAACACATACGGTGGGAAAGAAGCTCGCTTAGATCAGTGCTCTGATTATTAAGTAGAAAAAATTAAAGCTAATGCAGGTCTAAAAACGCACAAGGTACAAACAGTTCTTGACAGGAAAGCTTTTAAAAATTGAAATGCCAAAAGTAGAGCAAGGAAATTGAAATAAAGTGTTCTAAAAAACGGTTGACGAAAAGAATGTTCTGGCAGACTTTTTGCTATTTCTGGTCAAAATTTTATGTTGCTGATTCCCATAAGACTTTAAAATGCGTCCACTAATTTTTCGCATCACTTGTCATACTGTCATTATGGTAAAAACGCCCTTGAGTGGTACAAAAACAATAATGTGACAAAGATTGTACCAAGAGAAACAAATCCTCGAAACTGCCCGGAGAGACAAGGACAGTAGAGAGATGTTGGGCTCTAGTTAAGACAGAATTGAAGAGCACAAAAAAGGTGTTCGAAAGTGCTAAAGATTTTAAACGAAGGTGGACCATCTGTTCGAACAAAATGACAGAGAACTCTATAAAAAGGTTAATGGAAGCGTTTCCTAGTGAGGTCCAAAATTTCGTCACTAGGGACATATTTAGGAATTTTTTAAGATGATTCGCGGGTATATTTTTTAAATTACTAATTTTCTGTACGCCTTGTGGCCAGATCTTTGACTTATTTTCAACCAACAATAGTTTACAGGCGTTGCCCTTTAAAATTCTTTATTAAACAATGTGAAGTTCAGTACAGAAATATGGGTTTATCAGTACAAAAATATGGGTTTATCTTATCAGTAAGGGAAGAAATATTGCAACTTTTTTGAGAAAACCCAAAAAACTAAGACTTTTTTCTACTATTGTTGGAAAATATCGGAATTCAAAAATTATCTTTTCGAATTCTTAAAAATTCAACTTACCACTGGGTAGCCAAATTTGGGGTATCACCGATGACTAAGCCATTGATAGAGGTCTAAACTCAACTCTAAACTCATTTAAAACTTATTAAAATATCTCTAACGGTTCAAAACTTACATAGAAAATATCCAAAACATCTATTCGGACTCACTGTGAGACGTAAAGACATGGACAAAAGTTACCGCCTTCTATCATTAAAGGCTCCCCATGCTTAAACATAATGTATTCAAATACATTTTCTGTTATTTTTCTTATATCTTTAAAAAAGTTAACGAATGGAAGCAAAACAGCTCACATAATTATTGGACAAAATTCACCCTCAGCTAAAGATTTTTAAAAAACTTTTCTCTTTCGTACATATTTTTTTTACTTTTTCCGTCACTTCCGTGCCAAATAGCCCCCAATTATTTTTTCTTTAAGTATATTTTTGGAAGTAATGTAATGTTCTTGAATTCGTCTATCCAAGTGGACCCAATAAATATAGTAATGGTTTGATATTGGGTAACTAAAGAGGAGTTTTAAGAGTGTGAGAGGTATAATATAAGATCCATAATTGAATATTTCCGTCGTGTTTTTGAGAACTTTTATGCGTGAAAAAATTGCTTTCATCCCAAAAGTTCATTCCTTTAATTATGTGCTCTTCTCAAAAGAAATTCGTTTATTTGGTTCACCACTCTGCTTGTCTGCAAACTCTGACATTAAATCCGGCACAATTCAGCACTATGTTCAGTACGGGTATGAAAATCAGTACCAGTATTTTCATTTAACATAGCAGCGACTTGGCCCTTTTTTAATTATTTTAACTATTTCTCTCTTTTCCCGAACAGATAGTGCTAGTTTCTTGTCTGTTGGAACATCTTTAAAACATTTATAATTCCAGCTATGGTGGTACATGGCCAGTTAACCCATGAGCATATTTTCCACTTTGTCTTAATTTCAATCAATTTTACATTCTTTTCCTTTTTTACTCATTTTTAATAGAAGTGGCATTAGTTCAGTTTTAAAGTTACCATATTAAGTGAATTTTTAAAAAGTGATATTTCTTAAAGTTTCTTTAATATTTAGATGCAGTGACAGTGACTTTTGTTCACAAGAAATATGAACATACTTATTTTTGTTAATGAGGTTTTGGAAAGAAAAATTATTATAACTGAAACGCATTTTAAATAAACCATATTTGATGTACGAATTAAAATATTTTTATATATTATCTGATCACAAATCTGACTTTCGTCCATCTGTATAGGCCAAGATAAGATGAAATAATATATATTTTTTATTTCCCTTATTTTAAATCAATGATTTCGTTTTCTAAAGAATTAAAAAAAAATTAATTCAATTAAACTTACCACAACAAACTAAATTATGTTATTGATAATTTGTATTTTAATTATGCTGTTTAATAGCATAATTTGTAGATTTAATGTATATTTTTATATATATATTTTTTTTTTTGAGAAAGACTTTCGGTTGCTTAGGTTGTTTTTGTTTTTGTTTCTGTTTCTCTTTTGTAGTTTCTTTTTAGTATTAAAAATTACTTTTTAATTTCTTTTTGTTTAATATTATTTAGTTATTTTTTTTGTGTTTGTTTTTTGTTTTTTTATTTAAAGTAAGGAAGTTTGTGTTTTTAGTAGGGTTGATGTCTGGGTTGACGTCCTGTCCCTCTTTGTTTGCCAGATGGATAACCGCTGCCGGAACCTTAATAAATAAAGAAATGTAAAACAAAAACATTATTTTAAATTTATTAATAACAACAAGAGTCTACTAAAGTAATTAGTGGCAAAAAATAGGTTTAATTTAAACTAAATTTAATAATAAACTACAAAAATCCAACTACCAATTTTATCATTATATCTTGAGACCAAAATTATTTACAATGGTTTTTTTATTATTATATTTTTTTTAATAATTAAAATTTTGACCGATTTCTTTTGTATTTTAAATTAAAAATTTCTAAGAAAATACCAATTGTTTTTGTTTACAATAAATTATTTGGAATAATTATGTATACTACCTCCTTTGGGACCACCTCTGGGTCCACCAGCACCACGATTACCACCACCACCGCCTCCACTACTACCGTAACCACCACCGCTACCACCATAGCCATCATAACCTCCAGCATAGCCATAATCTTTTTATTATATTTTGTTGGTCGAAGGGGGGAAATTTGATTTTTGTTTTTGGTATTTTTTTTTTTTGGTGCGTGTGTTTGGGTTTCGATAATTATTTTATATTTTTCATTTATGTTTTTTTCATTAATTTAATTTCATTTTTTATTTTCATTGGTATTTTTTAACACATTTCATATGATTTTTTTTTAATAAAGAAAAAATGTAAAAAAGCAAAAAAGAAAATAAAATAACATAAGAATTCTGTATAAAATTACATTTGATTACTACACATAATTTCTACTTCATTAAGAATCTACAAATATTTTATTTTATTTTATTTACTTATCATGGAAAATACGGTCAAAATTATTCAGTGTTATTTTCAAAGAGGTTAAAGGGAGATGAGCAACGTTGAAAAACTTTGCTATTAAAACACACAAAATATTTTTCTCAATTATATTTTATAAATAAATTATTTAATACTGTTTGATGTTTTTAAAAGTATTTTAATTTTTTTAAGGAATTATTCTTTTTTTTCAATGTTTACAATCTTTCGATCTATTTTAAAAATTTGTATTCAAATTATCCAAATGAATCTTATTGTAAAAAATCATTAAATAAAAACTATAATTAATTTTCCTTAACATTTTTATGTTCTCTTTCTATAGTAGACATACATTTTTTTAAGTTTTCTTATAGATAAATTTTATTCTTAAAACTCACCTCCATAAATATTTGCTTTTCAACATGGAATTATTCTTATTCACAATTTTTGACTTTTTTTTGAAGTACAAATTAAATTCAAATAAAAAATAAACAAGTAAAAATGTCGGTCAAGCCCGACTATGTAATACCCTACACCAGAATGTTACAAAAGATTAATGAACGACCCTCGTATAATTCTATTTTCTGATTTATTCTTAAGTGTGCAGTGTACATTTATGTGAAATTTAGGAATTTTTCAAATTAATTTTTTGGGGTTTTATATGGAACTTTGAAGAAATTATGGACCGACCCTTGTACAATTTTGCACATCAATGTTTGCTTTTATTTATTTTGACAAATTACTATTGCAATACCAAAATACATAGATTTATGCACGTTTATGCAAAGTGATATTTAGAAGGGAGCTTGTATGGTTCCTATTAGAAGTAATAGACTGACTCTCGTATTATTTTGCACATTTTTTTTAAAGTGTCATAACATTTATTCTCGTCAAATTTTGTTAAAATCACTTTCCGGGAGGATATTTGTATGGGAGTTACCCAAAATACTGGATCAAATATGGCAAATTTCAATAGCCTTCGTCCTTGGGCGAAAATAATAACATGTACCAAATTTCATCCAGACATCTCAGAAATTGCAACCTGTAGAGTGTTCACAACATTTACATGGACAGTAAGCCGGACAGTCAGATAGACAGACATCGTTAAATCGACTCAGGAAATGATTCTAAATCGAACGGTATACTTAAAAGTGGGCGTTACACTATTTTTTTTTCTGTGTGTTACAAACGTCAGCACAAACGCATAACACCCCAACCACCTACGGTGGTGTAGGGTATATAAATAAAAATATAAATTTCGAAAATTGTTTTCTTCACCTTACACTGTATATAAGGTAGCTTCCAAACAAATGTTCTCCAGGAATGGGTATTTAAATTCATAAAACTCATAAATATGGTTATATGATTAAATAATAACTGATGCCAGCCAGATGACAAACTTCAAGTAGATAAGTCCGCTAATAACCGTTGCTTCCACTTCCACTTATCTTTACATAACTTCCTATAACCCCAAAATAACAGGTCTTGCACAGAAAAAATTCCCCAATGGCATATTTTTACAAATATTGAAATCAAATTCTATGGGGGTAAGTCCCAAGTTTCTAAAAAGGCAGACGTGAAAATGGCTATAAAAATCATCAAACATTAAAAAAAAATTCCTGTATCTTATAAAGAATTTTAATCGATAATTTCATCGAATAAAGTTATGACGTTTAAGGATTTCCAAGAGAATTTTTCTGTCCAATCAAGAAAGGATTAAAATTAAATTTGTTCATGACCAATGATGTTCCAACAGAGAAATTTGTCGTAAAATTAAACGTTCCAAAAGTATGGTGAGTAATTTCTTTAAAAATTTACAGAATTATGGTGTTCCAAAATCTACCAAGAGAGAAAAACAAAATTAACAACAGAGAGATTTACCAAGAATCAACCCGTAGTAGCAAATTGAATTCGTCACAAATAAAGAACAAACAAGTCTTCCTGTTATTTCCAAATACTTTTGCAAATACCAGGAGTTTTATATAGGGGCTATGGAACTAGCTTTATATCACCGAGACTTCAAAGTTGTTCTCAAATCAAAGTGGCCCAATACATAACACTAAAGTAAAACATAAAAAAATATTATTTGAATTGAAATTTTGAAAAAAAACTTTTGTGTGAGAACCTTGGACACCACTAAGTATAATCCAGCTGCAAAACCCGGATAACGGGTGGTTCCTCACAGTCTTACTTAATTTAAGAAAAATATTTTTTGTCCACTAAAATATTTTCTTGTTAATTTTTTTAAAATTATATGCATTATAAGAATATGCATCATATTTCGTATCGATTTTGCTATGTCCGTCTATTTTAGACATGTCACGTTACGTTAATAGAAATTATTAAATGAGATTCTGCCAGATTTTTCATTTAGCCAACATACATTTTTAGGTAAAGAACCCATAAGAACAAATACAATATTTTGATTATTATTGAACCATTACTTCAACCTCCATCCATATAAGAGTCGTTATTACTTGATAAATGTTTTCTATAAATTTTAAATAATCAAACAAAAACCGTTTAAATGGTTTTTTGGCATAAAACCATATTCGAAAATGGTTTTTTTTGGAAAGGTCTGTTTTTTTTAATACACTAATCACCATCATATAAGAAAAAAACTTAAAAACTATTGCCAGTGAAATTGTTATGAGGAAAATAAGATGCGTTAAAATATGTGTAAATATTAAATTTATGACGACGTCGGTTGGGAATCAAACAACATACTCGGAGATCATAATTAATAAATTTATTATATACATGAGAAACAAACAAAAAAATGTTTTTTTAGGGTTTTTTTCTTTTATTTGCTCTTTTTTTTAAAAAATTACATATACACATGATGTCTAATATAAGAAGGCATTTTTTTCATAAGATAAAAACAATTTAATTATAATTTAAGCTTGTGTTGTTGTGATGATGACATATTTCTTTTTCTCTTACATTTTTACTCTTTTATGTATAAACAAAATATTTATAAATTTTAAAAATCTTGTTTATAAAAAAATTAATAATGTAATAAATATATATATATAACAGAAAATATATATTATAAATTAATTATTATGATGTTGATTTGTTTGATTTATTATTATTTTTTTTAGGGGCGGGGCGCAAAGCGACGCTCTCATATAATTTCTTATATAATTTATGTATTTTAGATATAAAAGAATATTGTTTGTTGTTAATTTTTTGAATTGGCTTAAATTTTTTTCTCATGTTTCTACAATGTATTTTTTTATTATTTGTTTTTAAATTATTATGTTTTTTTTACAATATTTTAAATTTTTACCTTATTTTCCACACAACAATTTCAGCGTTTCTTTTAAATTGAAAACATTTTTTTCTGTTTTTTTTTCTTCTTTGAGGAAAATGTTTTTAGTGTTTTTGTAACGTTTTCTTAGAATTTGAATTTAAAATGATTTTTTTTTGGAATTTATAGTTTTGCCAAAAAATTTTTGTGTGTTTTAATGTCTCACCTCACCGCAGTACAAAAGGGGGGATTGGATTTTTATTTTTGTAAATAAATATTATACGTTATTATATTTTATATATTTAAATATTTAATTTAAGCAAAAAAAATGATTTTTCTTTTCTCAATTTATTATACGATTTTTTCAAGAAAAACAAAAACAAATTTACTTTTAATTGTTTATTTTCTGTTTAGGTTCAAATTGTTAGAAAAAAAACAAAATACTAAAACTAAGAAAAAATGAAACTTTTAAAATTGATAAGAAAAAAATATTAATTAAAAAAATAGAATTCAAGACAAAAAAATTAAGTTTAAACTACTACATAACAAAATTAATCTAAAAAATACAATTAAAAATTAATTACGGGAGAAAAAAAATTATAAAAATTAACCACAAAAACCAGGTTAAAAAAAATTAAAGACTTAAGCGAAAAAAAGAAATGTTGAAAAACAAAACTTGGAAAAATATATTATTTTCGTTTTTGTAATTTCAAAAAATAAAAAAAAATGGTGTGTGAGGCGAAACATTTGAAAATTCGGTATTACAATGTTTTTTTTTTCAGATTTTTTTAAAAGGTATTCTTTAAATAATAAAAAATAATTAAAATTATATATAGATATTAAATGTAAACAAAACTATGAATTAGCAAATAAAATAAAGATTTTAAAAACATAATCTTAAAAAAATATATATTTAAGAATATTAATAAAAATTAGAAAAATATAATAATTATTATTAATATTTTTAAATATTATTTTCTTTTTTCATTTTGCATATTTTTTATAACTTAAATTTATATATAAAGATATATGAATGAAAAAAACATTGAGAAACATGCAAGTGGTTAATAAAAAATATATATAATATTTATAAAATAAACTTTTACATAATGGGGAGGTTAAATATATAAATTTCTTTTTTTTTTGTATTTTTTCATTTCTATAATTAAATCAAATGTTAATTAATTAATATTAATAATATAAAAATAAAAGTATTTAATAAAACGGCTTTAATTTCTTAACAACCAAATCACTCAAAATTAAGTCTTTATTTTTTCAATTTTTGATTTTTTTTAATTTTGAAATAATTTGAGTAATTCAGCCGTTTTCATAAAAATAATTATTAGTAGATATAAAATGTTAAAAAAAAATGTTTCAAATCTTGTTTAAAATTGTTTCATTAATTACAAATCATTAACCCGCGTTGTTATTTAAACAAATTTTTTAGATTTTATTTTTTTAATTAAAAATTGACGAAGTGTGTTTTTTATAATAAAAAAATTAAATAATAAATTTAAAACGCCGCATTTACGCGTAAAAAATTGCCATATTTAAGTTTTTAAAAGTTAAACTCTTAGCTGCTGCTGTTTAAGAAAAGACATTCTAATTTATTTATTATTTCTGAAATCAAAAGTTTATTTTTATTGTTGGAGAGTAAAAAAAAACTATTTCTTTTTAATTAACAAAATTGTCCGTAGGCAAATAAAAGATTATAACCCCAAATATACACAAATAAATATAAAAAACACATTTATTTAATGTATAAAAGGGAATTAAAAAACAATTCAATTTAACCAGAAATCCCATACCCTCACAACTTTGAACTCTCTCTTTTCCTCCTCTCTTCAAATTCATCATAAAAATAGAAAATCTCAAATTTCTTTCCCTATGAAACAGTGTTTAATAAAATAAGAGATCGTTTAATTTATTAAAGAAATAAACAAGAATTTATAGTCGATCAAGTCCGACTATCTAATACCCTACACCACATTACAAGTTATAAAATATAGTTACCAAAACTTAATGAACTACTCTTGTATAACTTAATTTCCACGTAAGAGTGTCTTACATTTGGTGCTAACGATGATGTTTCAAATAATGACATCGCTAGAATATATCAAAAAGTATCTTTAACCCTTAATTGCATCTTTTTGTGTTTTAATTAATATTATAGATTAAAAGATAATATTTGATAGTGCCGCTTGCCATTTTTTGATAACTGTATTTTATTATATTCTATATAATCGCTTAAAGAGTTGTCAGCAATTACAAGTTCGCAGTAAAAAGCCACTAGGAACTTTCTTTCTTCACCAAAATTTTATGAAGTATGTAAATGAAAGTTTAAAACTGTAACCTAAATTTTGTTTACAATGTTTACATAGACAATCAGCCGCCCAGCTGGACTCAGACAATGATTTTGAGTCGAACGGTATAACCAAAAATAGTGGTAATAATATTTATTTCGTCCATCTGCAAACATCTACAAAAACGTCTTATACATTAACTATCTATGGTGTGGTGTAGGGCACATAAAAAATAAAACGTATTGCACGTTATTGCCACGATTATAATACTAAACAAATAGGAAAGGAAATTTAAATTATAAGAGAGAGAGAGAGAGAGAATTTAAAAAGGAGGCGGTATGACATTTCACTAAATTGAAATACTCTCTTTTGGAAATAATCTTTAAGGTTAGAATTAATAAGTTTCTGGAAAACCAGAAAAAAATTCTAACTAAATAAAAACACTAAACTAAATCTCTTGTGTTAAATATTTTGTTGCTATTCTAACCTTAAAACTATTTTTTTTCGGGGAGTTTTTTTTTTCGTTTTGTAAATATATATTTTATTAATATAATTAATAAGAATGCATAATAAAAATATATGCTTTTAGTTATTAATTCTTAAAATATCATTAATGTATTTATCATTTTGTATTTGTTGGTTTGTTGGTTTAACATAAAGTGTTATAAAAAAATTTATAACACTTTATGGATTATTTCATTCGATCATTCTCTTTTTGTTGAATGATGAACGAGTATAAAAAGGTAGGTAAAATATATGTTTTGTTTGTATGTATTTGTATATTTATATATATGTATAATTAATATATAATAAAGGCTTTGTTTTTTATTTGACTTTAAGCCAAATTAATGATTAATAATAAATATTTATAAAATAAATAACTATGTTTGTTTGTTTGTTGTATTTAGGGAGGAGGGGATTGGATTGATTGTTTTTGGCCGGTTATTTCTTTAAGTTGTAATTTTTGTTTCTATTCACGTTAATGGAGAAATATTAGAAATAAATATAATTAAAATTAGAAAGTAAAAGTTAAATGAAGGAAAAGGCACGTTAACGTTTTGTTTTCTTTAACATTGAAATGTTACAGAAATATTATCTGGTAAATAAATAGGTGATTGATTATTCAATATAAAATGTTTTGGCACAATGAGGTATTAAATGTGTTTATGCTTTAAAAAAAGCGCCAATTATTTTTCAGCTGAAAACAACCAAAAATCTTAGTGGTTAATCATTTCATTGCTTTAAACTTTTACTTTTTAAACTTCTTTATCTCTTCTATTCTGGAGCTCCTCATTTCTTTCTTTATTACAACATAATGTTTTTTTGATCTAAATATTTTTCGCGCTCGCTCTCTTTTAAAAGAGGTGGTGTATAAAATCATACACCACTCTATCTCACTCACACATATTAAATAACACACACGCTTCGTCAGTTTTTCTTTATCTCTTGTTCTTAGTTACTTAAGAATGGATTCTAGATGTTTTTCCTTTTTTTTAATTTTATATTAATTTAACAAAATTATTATTAAATGATTAGTGTTGTTGTTGTTGCATAGCTACGTTAATGGTTGTTGGGTGATTTAAGATTTTTTTCCATTTCTTGTTTTATTTTATTTTTTTTTTTTAATTTTAAATTTTAAGCAATATTGAAACAAATTTATTTTGTTTTATTTTTTACGTTTTTATCAAATTAAATTAAAAATGAAAAAATATGTATTATTTTCTCTATAAATATTTTAAAATTTAATCAATAATTATTTAAAGTAAATCTTGTTATTAAGAAAAATAAAATAATAATTAATAAACTTTTTTTTAAAGTAGCAGAAAAAGATTGAACTTGTCTAAAATTTGTTTTTGTTTTTCTTTTAAAATCAAACAAATAATTAAAAAATATATATAATAAGATAATAATTAAAGATGGTTTAAAAAATACCTAAATCAATCAATATATCAATAATAAAAATAACAGTAATTATCATATTGTGATTTTTTTTTTTGTTTTCTTTCTTTCAAAAATCTATTTTCATTTTGTTGTTGTTGTTGAAGTTGGTGTTGTGTCGTCTATTGTGTTTGTTTTTATTTTAAGTTAAAATGTTTTATGATTTTTTTTGATTGTTGGTTGGTTGATTCTCTTCTTATTGAATATATTTCATATATTTTTCAAAAGAAATTTATTTGAATTGTTGATAATTACTATTATTTTTATGATAATTGGATGAAGTGTTGTTATTGTAAAAGTTTGAGGATGCTTGTGTAGGAGTACTATTATTATAATTATTTTGGTATTTACCGTAGCCATAGTCGTAGCCATTGAAAAATCCACCACTGTAGTAATCACCATAACCGGCATCATAACCATAACTACCATAGGGATATGCACCAGGACCAGACCATTGATGAGAATAACCTATAAATTTGTTTAATTTTGTTTTTAATTTACTTTTTTTCACTCAAACAAACAAAAAAAATAATAAATTTTCAAGTAGCAAATGATTTTTTAGAGAAACTTTTCGGAAATATATGTTTTCGAAATCAGAAAATATATTTTTATTTTAATAAAACAAAAAAAGAAATAAACACGTTTTTTATTTAGTTATTGGCAAGTGGTCCGATTCTGGTCATATTCATTGTTTTATAATTATTATTTTTTATTTGTAGATAATCGAATTACTTAAATATAATTTTTTTGAAAAGACCACTTTTATGTACAAAACTTTTTATAAATTCAAATGAGAATTATAATTTTGTTTTTAATTTCACTCAATAGAAAAAAATGCTAGTAATAATATAGAATATCAAAACTATTTATTGTTTTCTTACTTTTATTATTTTTTCTACAATCATGATCTTTACGAAAGATAACTAAAATTTCAATTTGTTAGCGTTTTAACGTCAAGAATAAATAAATGACGCTTTTTACTCCTCATAGGTGCTGTAATATATAAATACACCAGTATTGACCTATAAATCACACAACTTTGAAATGTTCAATTTTCTCAGTTTTTTGAATGACAATGTAAAAAAATCATTTTAATATTTTTGGAAATATTTACTGTTTAAAGACATATCAGGAGTAAAATTTAAAACAGTATTCTTTGACCATTTTAATCAAGTTTTCTTTGAAAACAAATGAATATATAGTAAATCTAATTAACCAGAAATTATCTCGCAACACATTCTGCAGGAAATCAGCCTGGTTAGCTCAATGCTCAGACTATTGGGTACGGAAAGTTAAATGCTGGTTTAATAACACACAAGACTCAAAATGTTCCTGACAGGAACGCTTCTAAAAATTAAAAGGACAAAAACAGAAATTGAAGTCAAGTTTTCTAAAAACTTCTAAAATTTTCATTATTTGTGCTTAAAACTACATTTTTTATTGTAAATTTTAATATCAATTTTAATTAAATTGTGTCAAATATCATATAAATACATTTTACCGATAAAAAGTTAAATTTATTAAAAAAAAAAAAAAAAAAAAAAAAAAAAATGATTTTGTGACACTATGAAATTTTATATTCTAAAGTATTGTTTGGTTATTTCTGATCTATACCATATCTTTCCTTATACGTTAGACATGATCATAACCTTGATTAAATTCTTGATAGTAATCTTTAACGCAATTTTTATCTCGAATTCTTATCTTGACAATAACGTGCGACTGCAATCTTGTTAATGAATACTATATAGGCAACGATCTATACTATAATCTTGAATAAATTTATAAATCTAAACCATTACGCGAAATAATATGATTTTATTGATTCGGATATTATAATACTGGGATTTGTTTATTTCCAATAAGGATTTATAATTCATAGAAATAAAATATTGATTCATATTTAATTATATGATAAACAAATCTATGTATGCATATCAATCCATAATTTTGTGTTTTACAAGCATTCAACTAAAATTAACATGCCTCGACATACAATAATCAATCAATACTTTACACATACAGACGAATAAATCATGTTTTGCAATCTTAATTTTTCAACAAAATAAGAATGAAATATTGTAAAAAATGGATTTTATGAAAATTTCTGATAATATAAAATGCATACATTTAAAATAGAGAATTTATAATTATTACGAAAAGTTTCTATTAATAGATTATAGAAAATTATTTTTCAAAAAAAAATTAAAAACAAAAATTACAAAAAAAAATCCAACTTACCACCACGTCCGTAACCGCCACGGCCACCACGTACACCACCGCGACCTCCACGCATCATCATCATTTGATTTTCTGGTTTGGGAGTGGCGCGTTTAACATCGACTTCTTTGCCGGAGATTTTTTGTTTGGGTGTTTTCAATAATTCTGTAACAACTTGTTCTGAATCGAAGGTAATGAAACAGAAACCTTTACGTTGAGACTTTTGCTTATCGAAGGGCATTTCAACATCGACAATCTATAAAAATAAAATAATAATATTAAAAATCAATTATATAATTATAATAATAAATATTTGTTATATAACTTACATTGCCGAATTGACTGAAATAGGTTTTGATTTCATCATCACTGATTTCGGTGGTCAAACCACCGACAAAGATTTTACCATGACGAGCTTTAGCTTTTTTGGGATCAACTTTCTTGTTGTTAATTACATGATCACCAGCTTCATTAACTTTGTCAATAGCATCTGTAGTTGTGAATACAATAAATGCAAATCCACGTGAACGACCAGTTTGTGGATCTGTTTTAACATTGATGCTTTCAATTTCACCATATTTACTGAAATGCTCACGCAATTCCTCTGTAAAAAAAAATTGAAATTTAAAATAAATTTCTAATAATAAAAAATGTCAGCATGAAAGTTATAGCCGAGCAGGGCCGACTATGTATACCCAACACACCACAATTCTGATTGATATCAAATAACTACGAAGAATTAATAAACGATCCCTCGATTAATGTAATATATGAGATTTACACACTTTAGACTAATATAAAAAAGTGGAGGTTCAATGGAGGCACGAAAAATAATAACTGGATGATGGTTGTGTGACAACTTTTAATTAAATTTGCTTATATTTTTACTTTTTATGTGCTTAAAACACTATTCTGAGGGATCATTTGTACTGAGGTAAAGTAAAATAACCAAAATCACTAATTTTAATAGATCGGTCTTGGGACAATATAATTACAGGTGCCAAACTTCATCAAGATATATTTCGTTTTATTCAAAACAAGATTAGTTTTAACACATTACAAATGCATAATGGTCTCGTATTGATCGTGTCGTCCCCAATATTTGCCCAGCATACACAACATTTGTTTAATTTCCTAGCCAATCCAAGACCAAGGCCAAAACGGCACACATAAAAGTGGTAAAAATGTTACGAAATTAGTTTTATGTTCGTCACAAATATCCGCACAAACGCATAATACCTTAACAACTTATATGTTAGTGTAGGGTGATATAATAACAGAAATATTTAAGATTATTCAACAAAACTTTACTTACTTTCTGAGGTTTCCCAGCTTAAACCGCCAACAAATAATTTTCTGTAAAATGGTTTTTGTAAGAGAAAAGAAAATAAATTAGTTTAATTTATAGTATTTATATTTATCAATATATTTTTTAACAAATATGTGTGAATAACATTAAGAATTTTTAAAATATTTATTAAATTAATTTAATTTTTTTTCAAAATTTAATTTTGAAATTTTACTTTGAAAATTTATGAGTTACGTTTAAACAACCACGATTCACTTACAAATTTATATATGGAATTTGAAAAAATAAAGTCAAATCACCAAAATCTATTATCGATAAAAGAGTTTGTTTAACGAGACACAAAAAAAGAGAAATATCAAGTAAGAGTTTTTTATATTTTATTTTTATTTGCAAAATAATATTGTATTTATGCTAAAAAAATGTGTTCATTTCATACAAAAAATATATCTTACGTTAAATTTAAAGAAATCATCTAGACAAATGTTAACAAAAAGACTGGCCAAAAGAATTTTACAAAAACGAGAGAATAAAATAACGAGTATTAATCACCGCTCAAGAAAAAGATTGTTTATTCGATGGACTCAATAATCAACTAATTTAATTTGAACGTACGGCTTTTAGCTTTAATTTTGCAAACAATTTATTATACAAAATTTTAATAATAATCGTTAAAATAACAACAACGTTAAGTAGTACTTTAAGTTTTTAGTTTTTAAGTTTTTTTTTTTTTAATCCAATTTTCAAAATTCATTGATTCGCAATAGATAAACTAGAATTTTTTTATTTTTGTGTGTATTTTTTTTATTTATGCTTTACTATGATAAATACCATCATCATCTCTCATTGCTAGGCATGTTGTTGCTGTCCCCAGCTACCGGAAATTATTGTCCAAAAATTGCTTCATCTCTTGGTTGGTCGTATTAGAGAGCACAGCCTGCCGTTGTCTTATTCAATCAAAGATTTCAGGTCTTTTTAAGCAGCGGTGAGGTGAGGTGATGTTGTTGTTTGTAGCACATACGTTTATATTTTAAAGCTTTCCACTTAGAAGCTACAATGGTTTGCTTTGGTATGGTTATGGCTTATAGTACCTGCCGGAGAGGAACAAGATTAGTTCACTCAAACACAACAGGAAAATCAAATCAATGTTATAGTATGTATGTAATAATATGGATTATTTTATTTTTATTTTTTGGTTATTATTTATTTAAATGTGTTATTTAGCATCCATTATTATTATTTTTTAATTGTTTATTATAGAAAAACCATTAATTATTACGTATTCGTTAATACTAAAACTCAAAAAATATATAATAAAAATAATGCGCCACCAATTCCCTTCTAGAGAGAAAGAGACCAATTTTATAAATAATTTCTGATTTTTGTAATCGATTATTTGATTATAATTTATAACTTTTAAAAATAGATTTTTTATTATTTTAATTTTTATTGAAAATTCTTATAGTAACATCAATGATTGGAATCTATATTTAATAAATTTAAGGCAATAAATTATATAATTATATGCAGGTATTTTATATTCATCATATATTTTATTTAAGAATTTATTTACGTTTACAATTATTTAGTTCAGTGTTTTAAAATAACAAAAACTAATTTTAAACTAAAGTTTCTTAATTCAAAATCTAAAAACTTATAAAGAATCCAATCACTTTTTTCCTTTTATCCTCTTGAATTATTCAACTTATTTTTAAATGTTTTTCAATTAATGAAATTATAAATAAAAATAATAATTTTATACCATAAAAGAGAAAATAATAGAAAAATAACAAAACATAAAATATGAAATTTAATAGATTAAAACAAACTGTGGAGGAAAGCCAGTCAGTCTATTAGAAAGAAGGTTACAATCAAGTGAAGTCTTACTGTAATAAACAATTCTTTTACTCTCTATTTGTTTCTAAGAAAGGAATATTACATGATACAAGTGAGTTTATCTTTGAAACTAAGATCAAATTATATCTCCAAATGATATCGCAGCATAAACAAATCAAGATCTCTATACTAAAGATTTTACCAATATGTAGTTTGCATTAGAAAAAGAGATATAGAGACCTGAAGTTTTGTTATATTTAAAAAGTTAGCGATAGAGTTCTTTAACAAGAGGGTTAGGATTCGTATCTTGTAGAGGTCACAACACAAATGGAACGGTAGAAGGTAGTACAGTGAGAATGTAGTATGAATATAGTCCGTCTTGTAGGTTTTTAATAGGTTCAGGTTTTTACAGGATGTGTAAGGATGAGGAAGAGTTAGTGTCGGTGAAACATTTACTTTATAACTATCCTGTCTCTTTCCATGTTTCTATATGCTGATCTATATTTCTCCGTTTCAAATTTCTATTATTTTACTACTTTTACTCTGTCTTCTCCTTATTGTTTTATTATCAGATTGCCAAAACTAGATTGAAAGGAACACAATGGATCATAATGATCTCCGAGTGATAGGATCACCCAGTCTTCCCTACCTACCTCAGGGGGAGAGGTACATACAAATAAAACATCTTCCAAATATCTAAAGATTTATTAGTGCAAGAGTTTTAAAATTTGGCTCCAAATTTCCAAATATCTAAAAACTTTTCATCTAGGATTTCTAAATTTTGACACTTTTCTATGAAACGGCTTTATTGAAATATTTAGGACATGGTCAAGGGAAATGATAGAGAGGTTCAAGTAAAATATTAGTAGATATTCGGTCCTAATAAATATCTCAAAAATTATAAGAAGAATTGGAAAGAAAAATTGGAACAAATCTAGATATTTATGCTATTGACAATTTCTTTCCTTTTTCTTACATAAAAAATTATATTTCGCATTGGAATTCTTTTCTTTTAGAATAAAATTCGATTTCTGTAAAGAATAGTTTTTCCATGTGATCGGCCGAATAAAGGTATCTTCATTGATAATCAATAAGCTGGTTTTGCTGGCCAAGTTTTTCTCTCAAAACTGTGAATTAAAAAATTATTTATTTTTGTATTTCCTCATCTATTGTATAAGTGGGTTAGGGGAAGATATGAGTAAAGCAAATAAAAGTTTTGATGTAAATACAAATATCATCTCGAAATAATTTCGAAATATGGATACATTTGTGAAGAGTTATAGAAATCGCTTTGGTCAAAAAAGTGGATCTGTAAACAAAAACTTCAGAGATCCCTATAACTCAATAGTCCTTATTTTTGCTCTTAACAAGTTTAGAGATCTTGACATATTTTATATTTAAAACAAACTAGAAACATATACAATTGTAAAAACAAAATATTTACATTTAATTTTAATTAATACCTCTCACACATCGGGAAAACATTGATATTGTTAAGAAAACTTAGCTTAAAATGTGTAAGTCCTTCCGAGATTTTTAAATTACAATAAATATTTTTATTAAAATTCAATATAATTTTTTTTCTCAGATTCTACTAAAAAGAATATATTCTCATTTTAATGACCAATATATGTAAACAAGCTTGAAATAATCTGGCTACTCTCAAAAAAAAAAAGCATTTTCCTTGTACATACACATGTATGTTTATGCCTAATATATACACATAAATACACAAACCTACATACACAACACGCTATATTAAAAATAAACAGCGGCCGGTATATACAAACGAAAAATGTACACAAAACAAAAGTAATGATGACAAGTAAAAGAGAAAAGAAATTTATGAAATGCGAACCGCCATTTTGATAAAATGACGAGGCAAACGAAATACTTAAAAAAACTAGTAGAACCAGACGAAAAAAACCAAAAGAGAAAACAAATAAAAAAGGGAAATTTGCAAAACAAGACAGAATCGAATCTTATTCATAAAGCATGCGTTTTTATGAATAAAAAACTTAACCTCACAATTAAATAAACATGATTCGTCACAGAAGCTAAGATATAAGGATATTCTTGAAATTATATGTTATTGCAAAAAAATATAAATAAATAAAAACACTAAAATATTAACAACTGAAGATAAATTTTAAAACTAAGACGAAAAAAACACTTTTTTTAATTCAAGTACAGTTGTACACACACGCGCAAAAACCGAGAATATCCAGACCAAACAGCTAATGCAACAAAAGATATTTTTTATTGTAAGAAATAACTCAAAAATACCAAAGTAGAGAAACACAATCCTCGATTCTTTTTTAATTCCATATTTCTGGGTGGCATGTGTATACAATTTTCTTCTTATCGAAGTATCGCACCATCGTATATACATTTTTTCTATTTACGTAACAATATTTTTTCTTTATTTTTGGTAGTTTTAAGTATTTTTTATTTAAAACGCAATTAAATATTAGAAAATGTTTTAAATACCTGTCATCGTCGCGTGCATTTGTTTCGTTGGCATTTCCATTGGTGTTACCGGCAGTTCCACCATTTTCTTTTTCATTATTGGCGCTGACGTCTTGTGAGAAATCTTCACCATTCATTTCACAATCTTGATTCTTGTTATCGGCCATTGTGTGTGTATTAAAAATTTGTTTATTTATTTATAATATTAATAAATTTAATTTCGATTGAATAAATTTCACTGTATATTCTGTTTTTGTGTACTATAAAAAAATTAAAACTACACAATTTAAACTCTTTTTCTGTTTTTTCTTTTTTTGCGACGACACGAGCGGTAAAGCTGATGACTGTAGTAATGGCCGGAAAAGACAGAAGTCGACGATGAACACACTAGCTAATCGTGAAATCTTTTTACTACGCTGAATACAAATCACGTGCTGAATTTCGCATTTATTAGCGTCATTATATAGTTGTCTCTTTTCTTTGTTACTTCAAAAGAGTGCTACCATATTTAAATAAAATAAAGAGTAGCCATAGTGTTTTTCAGAAATGCAAAACAATAATGTCTAAATAGCTTTTACCCGGTGCGCATTGCTGCACAAAAATTTCATGCAGTAGGGATTTTTAAAAAAATTGATAATAAAAATTGTTCCTTAAATATTTGACAATCAATACAGGTTTTATACAGTGAGAACCCTTCCTCCTGGTACAATCCGTCGAAATTTTGTGAAGTAAAACAGAATATCGAGAAAGTGATGGTGACTAAGTTTGAAAATTCTCGCTGTTATAGTTCTTTAGATATTCCATAATCTATATGTGCTTTGTATGGGGATCCTTCCATCTGGTTCTATCGTAATTTTTATTGGGATTATTGTTTGAAAATTTCAGCAAAATTTGTTCAGTAGTTTAGCTGCTTAAAAGTCCCAAACAAGAACAGATTCGTTTTTATATATTTAAAATTCAATCTGTACTTGAAAATAATCGTTGTCATAGTTCTTTAGATATTCCCTTTGTAAGGGATACCCCTACAACTATTCCTATCGGAATTTTTTATAGCCCATGTCTCTTTTGGATATGTTAGTGTTATTGTGGGAAATTCAATAAACTTGTCCAGTAGTTTAGCTATCTCAAAGTCTCAATCAAACAGACAAATTTCGTTTAAATAAGACTAAAAACTTAAATTTAGGTTTTACCCATCACTGGGGGCTCAAAAATTATAGACTATTGTTTTCATTAAGTAATTCAACAAACTGAGATTGTAGCAATTAATATTGTTATAGGATACACAATTGATATATTATAATTTTTTACCGACAGCAACGCCGCGATTCGTCTCTTTACTTGTGCCTTAACGACATAGAATTATGTCCTGGAATGCCTTGTGACTTTTTTTGCAACAGCAATAAGTAAATTTGTGAATATTTTTTTTACTTATTTACAAATGTGCTGACATTTGTAAATGGTCTCGATAGAGTGGTATTCTGATCAATACTTAAAAACAATGAATGACTTAAAAAACATAGCAGTTTTCATTACCATAATATTGGAAGTTATAATGGAAGTTCGCAGACATAGCGAACATCATTGGTTTTGCGATTTGACAACAAATCATTTTTCTAAATTGAGAAACATTTTGATTTTTAAAGAAATATAAAATTTTTTTTAAATTTTAATTTACAGAATTGTAATTTAATTTTAAATGGAAATGCTGTATGCTAAGGCACAACACAGTTGGATAAACGAATCGTCATGTTTGATAACCAGAATGATATGGCCCCGACTAGATGGGGTAAGGGTATCATTTCTTATCAATATATCCAGAAGTCTCTTGAGGGTTACATGCTAGACATTCTCGATTCGGGGTAAATGCATCAAGCATAAAGCTTCCTGGAAATGACATTTGTAGAAGTTGAGGAAAATATATACTGTCTTGTTTTCAGTGGCTTTCGAATGTTCTTTGTGGGTGGGTTAGTATGGCGATGCGAATGCTTACTAGACTTCTTCGGAGTTTATGTAAAAGGTTGGAAAAACTAGACAGTAAAATTCTCTTTGCCCTTTCTTAGAACATGACTTTGCCACTACTATTTTTCGGACTTTTAATTTGAACTCGCAAGTTCTAACTTTAACTTAATTTGAAGACCATT
The DNA here is from genome assembly GCA_004302925.2 of Cochliomyia hominivorax. Classification (NCBI taxonomy): domain Eukaryota; kingdom Metazoa; phylum Arthropoda; class Insecta; order Diptera; family Calliphoridae; genus Cochliomyia; species Cochliomyia hominivorax. The sequence goes on from PYHX02000467.1 coordinate 58,754,392, forward strand.
CACATGGTACCCATATTGTTAATATACTTAAACTATCAATGGGAATATTTCATCTGTAAATTAAAAGACCCAATATCTCGAAAACTATATATTACTTAGTTCTACCCTCAAAAAGTATGTATTAAAAACCAAAGTTTAAAACTCAATAACGTGGGATAACTTTATGTGTGCATTTTTTATAAAATAATTGGGCATTTCAGGGATTTTCCACTTTATTGAAAAATTGCAACAATTGCACTACTAATTAAACAAAACATACTTTTTGGCACATCTATTCAACAACTTTTGTAAAAAACCTTATTTTCATTAAAGAAATATATTCATTTCATTTTATCTGTAAAACGCACCATGAAAGTGAAATACATTCAGCCCTTTTTATATCATGAGAATAAAAGAGACAACGAATTGCATTAAAAGAAAATAACTATAATGCATATTTAGAATACACGAAGAGGGCAAAAAAGCACGATGTTGAGCAAAACAGTTGAGAAGAAGAACAAAAAGAGGTTCGTTCACTTCAAACCAAACCAACACTTGTTCAATTTCAATGCTATAAACTGCAATTATTATTTTCGCATATACAAAAATATAATAAAATAAAAAAAAAACAACACTGCACTGAAGTAACTTCATCAAATTGTAGAAAAAATTTAAAAAAATAACTGTGATTTCAAAATAAAAACATATATAATTTGTTTGTGTTAAATAAAAGTACACAAAATTTTTAAAGAAAATAAATTAAAACGAAAATACAAACGGATTAACTTCATACATTTTTTGCCATACACAACTACAAAGAAAAGATAGAAAGAAAGAGGAAAAACGCAAACTTTGCAAATAATTTTTTATTTTGAGAAGAAGAATCAGCAGCAGCAGACGACGAATTCATACGACAAAAGGCGACGACAGACACACACAACTAGCACACTTAGCACGACGTAGAGAAGTGAAGGGGAAAAATATATAAAAAAGTAACGCCAAAAATACAAAATATAATTTATTAAAAAAAGAAAAACTTAAATTCGTTTGAAATAAGTAACGAAATTATAGAAAAATAGTTTAAAAATTTTATTACTAAAAGTTCAAAAAAAAAACAACAAATCAAATAAAAAAACAGAGAAAGAAAAAGGTACCAAGAAAAATTTTGTGGTCATTTACATTAAGTGTGCGCTGAGAAAGAGGAATAGTAAGTAGTAAAAAAAAGGAGAAAAACTAGAATTTGCCTATTTTTCGGGGAAAAATTATATTAAACCAGCATCCATCAAAATATTAAAAAATTAACGCACAGCCTTAGTGTTTTTTCCACAAATCTTCATCCAAAAGCAATAACTATCCAAGTGCTTTATTTAACAAAAAACGGTAAGCAAAAAAATGTTTTATTCAGTTTTTCCTAATTCTTTTCTCGCCAGCTTTTTGTTTTATGTAAAACAAAATGCAAAAAAAAAAGAAAAACATGCGGTGTTTATTGTTTTTCATTGTGATTCTTTGAATACTTTTTAGTTTATTTAATTTTATTAACGAAGTTAAGCAAAATATATTTAAAAGTAATTTCTAAAATATAAAAATTTTGTATATGCAAATTTCTTCCGGCTTATAACATAACCTCAAATTTAGCTATGAGTTTATGTTAACATAAAGAAGAAAATAAAAAAATGTTGCCGAAAAGCAAAAAAGAAAAAAAAAAACATATTTATACCTTATTCCCTTTTGTTGTGTTCATTTATATTAGATTTTTCTTTGATCTTCTTAAGCAGCAGTAGCAGAAAAAGCACGCACTTTATAGGAGCTAAATTTCTTTTATGTCTTATTCATCATTCATTTGCTATTTTTATGTGTTTGCTTATTCGTGTTGATTTGTTTTAAATTTGTTTCTATATACAGTCATGGACATAAGTATAGACACAAAATTAGAAGTGTATCTTCAAATGTATTGAGAAATTCTAATTTAAAATTTTATTGACATAACTTTATGGGTTGTAATTGTTGTTAGAGAATCGATTATGATAATAATATCGATTAAATGTCTAAAAAAACTATATTTTGTTATTGTTTCTACATTTTATACATTGCTTAGTGGCCGATTATTTGAAAAGTGTCCTTTCTGAAAAATAAACAAATATTTCTTTTCTAATTTTTTTTTTTTAATTATTTCGATTAATTGACTAAAATAATCGAAATCAAAATAGTTGATAGTTGCAAAATCGTTTCGATTTCGATTTATTCACTTCGTTTACTTTTGTAACTTACATTTTAACAAAAATCGAATTATCTAAAGGAACAAAACCTTTAAATTGTTTCCGAAGATGAAAATTTGATGTTTCAACAGTTCAGCATTCTGTCACTTTGCTCGAACAGATGGTCCATCTCTGTTTAAAATCAACCACACGTTGGGACACCTTGTGCTCTTCAGTTCTCTTTTAACATGAGCCAAATTTCTCTCCACTCTTCTTAGTTCTGGACAGTTTTTAGGATTTATGTCTCTTGCTGAAAATACATTACTGTTCTTGTACCAATTAAGGGCTTATTTAACATAGTGAGTCAGTCCAAAAATAAGTGTTATAAATGGGAACAGTTTTTATTTAAAACATTCCTTTATGTAAATTTCAGTATTTATCTTTTTCCGCTACTGCATATCAAAAATACAAAAAACTATGCAACAAGCATATACTTTTTTGTTTGATAACTTGACTTGAATTTCCGAGCTCTGTTTTTGGCCTCCAGATTTTTAGCAGCTTTTTTGTATTAGCTTTAAGTTTTCGTACCATAAAGTCCGAACAGATGTGTTGAAACCTCTTTTGGAAATGCTAATTCCTTGGCTTTAGAAATGTGTGGACTATTCTTTCTATCTGAACCAGATTTTCCATCAACGGACAAGTTCTCCTGATACAACAGTCTGGCGGCAGACAATTTTAGTTAAAAAATATTAAATAATTTTAGTAAGCACTTTTTTGGTCACTCATTTTAATCAGATTAACAATTTATACTTGTTAAACATAAATTATATGTTTTACGAAAGTAACAAAAATATCGAATAATTCTTGGTTTAAAATTTTCAATAAAAACGTGTGTAAATATTTTTTCGAACTCAATCCTTAATATTTTCTTGGTAACGATTTTTGGCATGGAATATACCAACTATTTTCCCAAACAGGCTGCCACAAATAAATGGTGCAGGCTGTGGCTCACTTTGTCCTTGTGTTACCGGAAAGAAAATGAATAGGAATAAAATAGAAAGTGAAGATGAAGAGAAAGCGAAAAATGATTTATGTCGGAGTAGAAAAAAGTAGATGGGTGAGTGTTAAGTTTTGTTAAGCAATCAGTATTCTATAAAGGTCCTATAGAGTAATATTGTCATGAAATCTTCCATAATTGCGAATAAAACCACATATATCCCCTAAATCAGTTGTCGCCCAATAAATCAGAGGAAATGCGACCGAAGGCACTCGTAGTCAGTGGCACATAAGATGAGGAATAATTCTCTTTTCTTTATTCCGACAAGGAAGTGCCATTCCCATATCATCCATGTAAGGATACATATTGGTTCTTTATTCCATTTGTCTTGCGCACTAGAATGGAGCATTCTCGAAGAAGATTTGAGGTCTTGTTCGATACTTGTTTTCGGACTTTCTGTCTGTAAAATTACTGATATCTCAACGTTTATTATATAATATCTCAGTCAGCTCTCGAATAACTACAATCTTAGCCTGCGATAAATTGCATTCGTCCGGTATTATGAATTTCTGAAAGAGGACATCTCCCCAAACTTTTTACTATATTTTTAGTGCCGCCAATTAAGATGCGAATATGGAAACGTAATTTTCTAATAATTCTGCTTTCAAATATCTTTCGGTTGACATTTTACACTTTCCACCTTAATTTACAATTCTTACACATGTGTTCGATGGGATATAGGTATGGAGAATGCGAAGGATTTGGTAAGGCAATATCGTATTATATGCATGACACATCTTCACATCTTTTGCTGAATGTTAAGAATCATTATCGTGCTGTGAATTCAACTTCTCTGCACTCATAACATTATCCACAATAATATGTCAATAAGGATAAGTAGACATGAAGTCCCATTCAATTTACTTCCATTTGAGAAGAGCAACTGATTCCAGAAGCAACCTGGATCAACAGCCTATTTTTGAATTGTTAACTGCATTGTTTAGCAGCGAAAACCTTCCTGTAGTCCGCTGGGTGGATGTTATTTTTGGATCAACTTTTACCTTTCGTACTACTTTGGCACGTTCTCTTTCAGTTAATTTGTGTGGAAATCAGCTATGCTTTGCTCACTCATTGCAAACAAATAGCCAATAAAACATATTTTTTAAGAAAGTTTCTTCAATATTATTAATATTAAAAAAAGGGCAGACTTTGCAGTTTTCATAAAAAAATTGACAGACTGCCAAAAATATAGACATTTTGCTTATAGTTTTGTCCTATGGAAAATTGATATTTTAAAAATTTGTTGTTATTTTTTATTCCTTTAGATAAATCGATTTATTGATGGTAAATTATACATTATATAGACATTATTTGAAATCTCATTTATAACAAAACTAAAAGACACAAATTATAAATATTATTTTTTATATTCAACTGATTCGATATAAAAATTCGGGATTTATCATTTTTAAAAAATAATAACTTCGGATTTCTCAATAATCAGTACTGTTTAAATACATAAACAAAACCATAATTATTTTTTTTTTACTTAAATTTTACATAATTAATTTTCATATAGTTATTTTAGTAAATAGGACATTGTTTAAGTTGCTCAGGTTTCGAGCAATACTGTATGTAGATATTTTTATATTTCTCTAGATATTCAGAAACATAACTTGTATTTATTTTCTTTATTTATAAATAATATAAATTTTCATAATGTTGGTTTGGCAGATTTTTATTTAGAATATATTAGTAATTTCATCATCCTACAAAAAGAGTAAAATAATTATTTTGCAGTAACTTACAACTGCATGCATATATGCATGAACGTACTTCCTACTTAAATTATATGTAAGAGTTATGCTTATTTTTTTATTAAATCAATATGGAAAGTGAGAGTAATACATGTTTCGGTCTAAATCAAAATATATAAAAGATTTTACTCCACTTCGATGATTTTCGAGATATAGGGATCCATGATGATATTGTATACATTAATTTGGGAAGAATATTACAATTTTAAAACCGTTAGATAGAGAGAATCTTAAAAACTAGTAAAATATGTTCAGCTCCCATTATTTGTATAAACACGCAAAACTCATGTTAAACTAATGAGTCTTTTTGGTTTTGCATCAGAAATTTACATACATTGAGGAATTAAATCGAAAAATTCTTAACATAGATATATGTTAAAAAGCAAAACCACTAAACTTGCAATTTCAAATTTTTTATTTGTTTGAAAATACTCCTCAATATTTTCTTGGTAACGATGTTGCTTTCGGTCTTCTTGGCATGGAATATGCCAATTCTTTTCCCAAATTTCTAGTAGGCTAGTTCAACAGGCTGCCACAAATAAATGGTGCAGGCTGTGGCTCACTTTGTCCTTGTGTTAGCGGAAAGAGAATGAATAGGAATAAAATAGAAAGTGAAAATGAAGAGAAAACGAAAAATTATTGTGTGTCTTAGGAGAGAGATATAAAAGAAGTACAAGTTAGATTTATGTCTTAGTAGAAAAAAGTAGATGGGTGAGTTTTAAGTTTGTTCAGCAATCAGTATCCTTTAAAGATCCTTTCGGAAACCCTTCTGTTAAAGTCTTGTTGTTGTAACAGCTGGAAATAAATAGTACATTTATCAATTTTGTCTCATGTCGTTGTTCAACTTCAGGCCTAGTAATCTGGCAACCTCGATTGGTAGTGTTCATAGATCTTCAGAGATCATAGGATTGGACTGACAGTTGAATAGATGTTGTGTACCATATGGTCCTTGATCACATGCAGGACATAGGTTTGGGACGGCACGGTCAATACGTGACTAAAAGTCATTGAGCCTGTTGCTCCATCTCGATCTCAGTTTTGCTAGAACTACTCTTGTTGACCGCCGCTAAATCTGCTCATTGTCTACAATGGGCAGTGAGCGGCTTCTACTCCCGCGACAGCTGGTTCTTCGTACCGGAACGACCCGAAATTCTCGGCCAATGGCTGTCACGGAAGAGAGAATTTAACGTCTTGTACTGCTTTCTGTTGAGTGTAAAATTTCCCTACCGGCCTTAGCTACGGATAGTTTGGGGTATTAGCCTCATTTGGTACTAATAGCATATTGTACCACCTAACTGCTTGTTTGCCTTAGTGACAGGATGCCAAGTCAGACCGAAAATAATAGGACACATTATGAAGTTTAATGATCGGAAGCATCCTTTTTGTAAACTTTCATTAATGTAAATTTCGGTCTTAATAAAGCCAGATGTAACAAATGATTGGCTTCTTTTGCCGCAACAGCATATTTGCTAGTCGCACCAAAAACTGCTTTTGAAAAAAATATGTCAGAACAAGAATTTTTTCGTGCTCTGTTTTTGGCCTTTTAACAGCGTTGCTGTCAGGAACTTCTTGAGCTTTGCTTGTTTTTAAACCATCATTAGCTTTTACTTTTCCTTCGTGCACTGAGCTAACCAGACTGCTTTCCCACCAAATTTGTTGGGAGCTCTTTTTAAAATGCTTCCAATTTTCTTGGCTTTAGAAATACCATTTACAAGGTTTCCTATCAACGGTCAAGTTTTCCCGAAATTTTTAATAAAATTGAATACAATTTGACGACAGTATTTGGAATGCTTGGCCAACTCCTTGTAGGACCAAGTTGCGTAATTGCAAATATTTAATAATTTTGGTACGAACTATTTTCTGGTTATTCATTTTTATCAAATGAACTATATATTCAAAAAGTACCATTGAAAAAGTCAGAGTGTGAAATTTCTTTCTATTAGAACTAAAACTATTTTCGTTCATTAATACCTGAAATAGCCAAATTTGGAAGGCTAATCAACCTCAGCTATAACAATAAAATTTTTTTTCTATATCTTCAACGGTTCAAAATTTATAAAATTATTGCAAAAAATATTTTGAAACCACTGTGCCATGTTGTTAAAAAAAAAAAAAAAAAAAAAAAAAAAAAACTATTTTATGCTAAAACATCTGTCAATATTAATAATATTTATCCAGTATTTCCTTCTTTATTTTATTTGAGTTATTTTTTCTCAGATACGTATTAACTCACATGTACATACACAGATGGACAAAAGTCACCGTCATTTGTCAGCCAATAGAACTAATGATATATAAAAATATTTTAATTCTTGCATAAAATATGGTTTATTTAAAATGATTTTAGTTAATAGCGGCACCTAACGCCACTTCTATTGAAAAGTGAGTGATAATCAACATAATCATAACATTTTATTTCTTATATTAAACCCAATAGGGCATTCATGGGAGCACTTATATAGATGCATTCGAGAATATCACATTTATTCCAAAAATATGTTTAAAGAAAATTTAATGAAGGAATGGAAGAAAATTGATCCGGAAATGATCAAAGAAGTTAGTACATCCTATGCAGAAACGTTTTCATAAAATTATCAAAATTAATGGCAAACATTCCTCATATTAAACTATGACAAGTTTTTTAATTTACTTTTCATAGCGGTGAATTTTGTCCACTTGTTATATGAACTATTTTGTGTATTTTTAATTTATATTTTTTTAATAACTAAAGGAGAAAGGAGTGGAGTTATTTTATTTTATTTAAATAAAATATACGTTTTGTTTATGTTCACCGTTTTTATATTTCAATTTTTATTTGAGCATGGGAGTTCCATAAATATTGTATATAATGACTTTTGTTTATGTGTGTACATTTAACATTACTATTCAAAGGATTGTATGTATGAGCATCTGTTGTTAAATTCTTTAAGAAACTTAATAATACAATATGCTTATAATAAACATTAATGGGAGAGTTTTACATATATGTAGATAATCCTACCTTAAGTGGAAATTTACTCAAAATCAGTTCCTAAAACGAAATGACAATGTCCATTCAACTAAAGTTATTTTGATGTAATGTTGCATATGCATCCAAGGACCCATAATGTATATAATCTACCGGAATGGAAAAGTTATAAATGGTCAAAAACTTTAAAGATATACTGACCTAATTTCCAGTTAGGACTCTTGTGTATGGAAGCAGACTTTTGTATAAACATTCATAAATGTAAATTTCGGTATTTATAGAGTCCGTTGTAACAAATGATTTCTTTTGCCGTAACTGCATATTGCTAGAACTTTCAACATTCCCTCGAGCATTAGCAATATAAAATTCCGAGTTCTCTTTTAGCAGCTGGTTTAGGTCTAAGGAATCGTCCACAAAATAGAAAGCATTTTCAAAAGTGCTCAGACTATTTGGTATGGTAGCTAAAGCTAATGCAGAATTAAAAAAGGAACTGGCAGGAATCCTTTTTTAATTCTGCATTAGCTTTAGCTACCATACCAAATAGTCTGAGCACTTTTGAAAATGCTTTCTATTTTGCGGACGATTCCTTAGACCTAAACCAGGTTTTCTATCAACGAATAAGTTTTCCCAAACAATTTAATAACATTGAAATAGTTTAAATGCTTGTCGAACTATTTTTATGATCAGGTTGGTTTTTGTGAAAATATTTAATAATTTTAATCAGATTAACAATATATTCCTTTGTTTGGCATTAAACATAATAATTGATCCTAAGTTATCTCCAGCAGTTCATACGTTACATAATTTGAGTAACGTTCAGTGGAAAAGTTCATTAAGTTGAATAAAAATTTTTGTTAACAGAAATAATATTATGACTGGAATCATTTTTTGGTATTTCATTTTCAATTTTTACCCACAACCTTAATCCCTATATAGTTTATAGTATATATTTTATGAATTTTTCTTATTACCCTGAGTTTTCAGTCTTAATCTTAGAGTAGACATGATTTTATTTTCGAAACTTGTTTTACAAAGATTCGTTTTTGTTAGTAGTGTTGATGATGATGATGATGATTCATTAAACATAAAATCTTAATGTTTTGAATGCATTTTACATGATTGAATTACACTTAAGTATGTCATAGCATTATAATTCTTTAATAAACACTGATTTCCTTATTTAACTCAATCCTTTTTTTTTCTTAACTGATCAATTATCAGGAGATATTAAATTTCATTGCAGGGAATGAATTGTTTGATAGGAGCTTTTTGTTTTAATAGAATAAAACATCATTTTATCTTTTATAAAAGGAAAATTAAGAGGTTTATATTTCTTTTGATAAATCTATATTAAAATCTTTTTATATCAAACATCAAAATATTTTTTTAATGAATATTCACTTCAAAATTCTCAAGGTGTTATCCATTTAATAAGGGGAAAAGTTCTCATTTTTTTTAAATCAACTAATAAATATTTCATTTAAAATATTGTTAAATGAAAAAATTATTTGTATTTCATTTTATCTTTGTTAATTTATATCAGAGTTTAACTGCTTTTTTAACAGTATTTTCCTATAAACGCACTAAAGTTTGTCTATACAGCATTATTGATATTGGTTATTGATCCTTTTTGTAGATTATCTCAAAATTACGGTCTGGCATTGAAACTACTTATTTCTTAAAAAGATCGGAATCAATTTCCCCCAATCTTGTTTATTTTTAACTCTGTTAAAGACATTGTGCTTAAGTTTTGCAATATCTCCATTGGGTTTAAGTTCAGACTACATGCCGGACAGTCGAACAGGATATGTTGTATTCGTTAAACCATGATTTAGGCGGATTTGAGGCATGTACTGCAGCATTATCTTGCTCAATTATGAAATCTTTATCCATATAAGAAAGATTTGCATCTTCTAGCTAATCGTTATAAATTGTGATTCATTCGAATTATAATTTTTGCCAACTTCAGTTTATACCTTAACCAACCATTGGTTGGGTTATTATTCTTTTTGTGCGATATTTGTTACATCAAGGTTGACCTGATTAGTTCCTTGTCTGATCACCTAGGCAACGATCGAATGTTCTGCCATCTTATTTAAATAATGTTGTACGGCATTCCCGGACATGATTCGATATTTTCTAGACACCTGCTATGGAACTAATTGCGGCTTTTCTATCGGTTTATACTGATATCTCGAACGTATATCCTACAATACCTAAGTCGTTCTCCGAATAACTGCAATCTCAGCATTCATACGGAAGTCTAAGTATATCTAAACGTTGAATTCCTGGTTGAGGACGTCTCCAAATTTGTCCACATTTTTAGAGCCATTAGTGTAGATGTTTAGTACATTTCTACAAGAGACATGCAATAGAGGAGAACATTTTCGATACAATTCTTACACAAGTATTTAATGTGAATTCGGTCTGGGGGCAGGATTTGGTAAGACATTACCGTGACATATAATCCTCATCTTCACATCATAAGCTGAATGTTACAAATATATTCTAAAATTCCTTAGCAACCAAAATCTTATTTTATACCTGTGGCAGAATGTGTTATGTTATTTTTGGATTAACTTTTATCTATTGTACTATTACGTTCTCTATCAGTTGATTTACATGAAAATTCGCTCTGCTGTGCACTTTTAAGTTTCGCCTTTCAAACGATTTATGAAAATCTGAATAGTAAAACGGTCCGATTCACTTATTGTCCATTCTCTGCAAAAGATTTGATTATGAAGATGTACAATAGTTTTTTGTTTAGCTTCAATTGTTTCGCTTAATTTGGATACTGATTTTTTCCTGGTCATCAGATTAGATTGTCGATATCGACCTAAGTGCTCCAGTGAATGGTTATTTGAGGTCAAATACTAAATTGGTAGCATGTTTATATTGATGTTACAATCATAAGTAGGAATAATGTTTCAAGGATACGTACAATGTTTTCCATATTTGCTCATATAGGAATTAATTTGAATACTCGGATTTAAATGTATTTTTTACTCAAATAAAATAATTTGATTTTCTTTTTAGTTAATTGAAACAAAATGATGAAACATTTTGCATTAATATTTAATTTAATGCTTTTTATTTAATTTCATTTAATATCATATTGAATACATTTATTCAAATGAATAGATAAAACAGTATGTAATTTTTCTCGAATTTTAGCATCATAAAAACAAAACTTAACGATTTAGACTACTCCTACTGCTACTGCAACTAACTGGTTCAAAATATATAATTCGCTACTCAAACAATACATAGTATAAATAAATATAAAAAAAAAACAACTTTCATTTACATATTGTAACGATTAATTTCTACACTACCACTACAGCAGGAGGACAAAGCGAAATCATCCCAACTGGCTCCATTCAATCAAAACGTCAACACGAAATCTTTAGATAACGAGCAACAAAAAAACGAAATGGTAATGGATGCAACTCAACCCCAACAACCATCACCACAGTCGGTTGGACGTGAATTTGTCCGCCAGTATTATACTCTTCTGAACAAAGCACCCAATCATTTACATCGTTTCTACAACAATAACTCATCGTTTATACATGGCGAATCGACCCTTGTTGTGGGACAAAAGAACATTCACAATCGTATTCAACAATTGAACTTTCACGATTGTCATGCTAAAATCAGTCAGGTAGATGCTCAGGCTACTTTGGGCAATGGTGTTGTGGTTCAAGTTACCGGAGAACTCTCGAATGATGGCCAACCTATGCGACGTTTTACTCAAACTTTCGTTTTGGCTGCTCAATCGCCGAAGAAGTATTACGTGCATAACGATATCTTTCGCTATCAAGATTTGTACTCCGATGAAGAGGTTGATGGTGAAACACGTTCGGAGAATGATGATGATCATGAACAACAACAGGTGCCACAACCATTACAAAGTGGTCAAGTAGTTGTAGCTAATGCTGCTGCCGCTGCTGTGCAGACTAATGAACCCTCAGCCCCAGTTGTGAGTGCTGTTAACGAACAACCTGGTTTGCCTACTCAGGTTGTATCTGGAGCCAGTGCAGCAGCAACAGGTGTCTTGAATCAACAAGCTCAAGCTGTTTACTATCCATTGCCTGCTGCTGCCGGAGGTCGTCCCATGGCTGTTATACCACCACTACCTGGTGGTGCTCCTGTACCAATGACTGCAAATTTTGCAAATGCTCCGGCTGCCGGAGGAGTTCCTCCCCAAGCTGTTACGACTTCTGGCGTTACTCAGCTCAATGGCGTTGTTGCTCACGATGAGTTAATGAACTCAAACATACAACAACCAAGTGTTGCTCAACAACAACCTCAATTGGCCGCTGCCCAAACTCCCTCACCCGTGTTGACACAAGCTGCTGGTACTGTTTCGGTTGGTAATGCTGCTGTTATTGGTGCTCAGACTCCATCGGGAGTAACCAGTGTACCCGTGGCTGTTAACGCTTCTGCCACAACTGGTTTGACCCAAAATCCTGCATCAGCAATACCAAATTATCAACAATCACCTCTAATGCCAACACATATCCTCCAGCAACCTCAGCATCAACAGGCACAACAACAACAACCCCAACAGCCATTGCCGAATACTCCCTCACAAATGCAACAACAACAGCAGCAGCAGCAACAACAGCAGACACTTCTACAACAACAATCACAAACACCTTTAAGCACGGGCACAAGCATGGTCGAAGTTGAGGACACAATCAGTTCCAACACCATGACCATTTCATCAAATGCTGCTCCCACATTAAACGAACAACAACACCAACAACAGCAACAATCCCGCCCAAACACAGCCGCCAATGTTGTTGCCAGTGGCCAAACCGTTTCTGCAGCTTCAACTACAGCCGTATTGGAACCAACTCCAGCTCCCGTTGTTGAAGATTTCAAAACAATTAACGAACAGCAACAACAAGAGAAATATGAAGCTGCTAAACAACAGCAACAACAGCAGAATGAACCTAAAACATACGCAAATCTCTTTAAGTCATCCTCATCTTCTCCAAGTAGTTTTGTTAATGCTGCTATGCAACAACAACAGCAAATACAACAGCAGCAACAACAGCAAACAGTCAGCAATATGTATCATCAGACAAACTCTTCGAACATATCTTCTTCGAATACATATTCACAATCGGCCAGTTCCACAAGTTCAACGATGCCCGTCTACGGTAATCGCAGTAACGATAATATCACCTCAATGCGTCAAGATAACAACAATAGTCAATCTGGTAGTGGTGGACCATTGCCTCAACGTTCAAATGCTAAAGGATTTAATAAAGGTAAGTGTTTCCAATTGCCAAAAAAAAAAAAGAGTTGAAAAATATTAAAAACTTTGTTTTTCTTTTTTTTTTTTTAGATTTTGATCAGCGTCGTACTAGTAATGCTCAACAATTTGGTGATAGTCAACAATTATTTTTGGGAAATATCCCACATCATGCATCCGAGGAAGAGCTAAAAGCCTTATTCAGTCGTTTTGGTCAAGTTGTCGATTTAAGAATTCTATCGAAAGGCAGTGGAAAACTACCACCTGGAGCCAGAAATCCTCTGAATTATGGCTTTATTACCTACAACGATGCCGAAGCTGTACAAAACTGTTTGGCCAATTGTGTAAGTAAACAAAAAAAATTAAATTTATAAGGGAATTTAAAGACTTAATAAATATGTGTTTGTGCAATAACAGCCTTTGTATTTCCCCGATTCACCTGATGGACAAAAATTGAATGTGGAGGAGAAAAAACCTAGAACTCGTCCCAACGATATGCCACCACGCCAAAATATGGGCGGTGGTATTGGTATGAACAATATGAATAATAATCAACGTAATATGAGTGGTGGACCACCATCGCGTTCTTTATCAAACTCTGGCAGTGGAAATATGATGCGTGGCAGTAGTGTGGGCAATAATACCAACAGTATGTCACGTGGTGGTTCTAGTGGTGCTGGCTCCGGTGGTCCCCCACGTATGGGTGGTGCTTTTAATCGTAACGATAATCGAGCCTCTAATGGTGGTAGCAGTGGTGGTTCACAAATGCGTGGCGGTAATAATTCACAGACACAGGGTAGCAGCTACGGTGTACGACGCTAACCATTAATATTCTTTTATCATCCACAAACACCTCCAGCACCACAACCATCATTACCACCTACACAACAATCGCAACAACAACAACAGCAGCAACAAACAGTAACAGCGGTAACAGCAACAACAAATGTTGTAGCTCGACCAGCACTAAATTGTTATGCTAATACTACGACAATTGTGGCTACCACTGCAACTCCTCAATAAAACAATTAGAAAAACAAAATAAAACCAACCGAAACTATACTAAACACCAACTCAGCCAGATGGAAAATAAATTTCTCCAAAACAAAAGTAAAAAGAAAAGAAACAACAGCTGAAAAAGTTACAGCAGATTAATTAAATGTAATCTTTATAAGATGATACCCGCGTAAGCTCACATTTTAGCGTTCCTTTTTTATTTAAATATGTTTTAATTTTAGTGATTTTTTTATTTTTCTTTCTTTAATTTTACAATATTTTTGATAAATTTTGTAAAAGAAAAAGTATTTTATATTTCTTATGTGTATTTTTGTTTTTACTTTTTTTGCCTCAGCTGCCTTTTTATGTAAAAAAAAGAAATACAAAAATAAGCTGTGGCTGTAAAGCTGTTGTTAAAAAATTAAACTTGAAAACAAACTTGTAGTTTTTCAATTAAAAAAAAAACGTTTTATAGTATTTATTTTTAAACATTTTTTATATAAGAAAATAAAATTAAAAATCCTTAAAAAATATAATATATATGATGTGTACAAACAACAAATTATAAATGTATTGAGTTATTTTTTTTTTCCACACAAATTGAAAAACTGCAAGTTTGTGGTTTTGAGTAGAAGAGGAGCTTTTAAAGCTGTTATTTTCTTTTCATTCATTCCGCCATTAAAACATTTTCTTCTTCTTATTATTTTTTAATTTTATTTTCTTTTTGTGAGAAATTGTTCCATGATTTCTGGTAAGAACGATTTGAGAAAACAAAACAAAAAGAATTTTATTTTATTTTTTTTTTAAGTTTCTAAATTATTGTTGAATTAATTTTATTTTTTAAACAATTCTCTATAAACAACATATTTTTTTGTAAATTTTTTTTTTAAAATTTTGTTTTAATTTTTTTCCATACCAAACAAGACTAAAAGCTTTTAAAAGCTGTTATATAAAAAAATAAAAAAAATATAAACAAATAAACAAATAAGTTACACACGGCGGCGCCTTAAACATAAATTAAAAATTAATCTTAAAAAAAAGAACACAAAACAACATACATTTCTCTCTTCTCTCTATCATTTTTTCTATATCTCTCTATATATAACTAGTTTTCATTTTAAGCTCTCATTTTATGCTTTAAACAAAAGAAAAACAAAAAGAAAAATTAGCTTCATTTATTTAAACAAAGAAATCTGTTTTATTGTCTTCTTATTCTTTTATTAAATGATATTGAAATGAAATTTTTTTTTATTATTTTTTTTGTAATTTATAAAAATAAAAAATACATAAAAGTATGATGTAATTAAAATATAACGAGAACTTTTTTTAATTTTAATAAAAAATTATATATATTTTTTTAAAAAAACAAAAATTATCTTTTAAAGATTTTGAAAAAAAATTATAATATTTTTAACAAATCAAGAAATGCAAGTAATATTTACTTATCACTCTACGCAAGGCAAATTATATAATTTTTCTTAGTAATTCTTTTTTTAATATTGAAATCTATTTTGTGATTGTTTTTTATTTATTTATAATAGACAAAATAAAAATTATACTAATTTAGACAATTTTAAAACATAAAGTTACTGTTACATGCATGAAATTAAATGCCATTGATATTTATGGATCTATTTTTCGTTGTCCCTAAGTGGAACTTAGGACATTCTCATTTTCCATTTCGATACGGTAGATCAGTATCAAACAAAATTTTAAAATGCTTTTTTGCTTTGAGTTTACTCAAAATTATTTTTTGTTCGAAATTTAAATTTCGAAAAGAAAAAAAAATAAAAATAAATAAAAAACAAATTTAATGAAATTTAAAACAATTTTTAAAATTCTCGAGTTGAATTGTAAGAGTGTTTTCAAAAAATTTCGAAAAATATCTAATTTTGAACTGTTATAAAATCGAAAATTTAGAGAACTTAACATTTTGCTTTGAAATTATTTGATACAGTGAAAGGTACGAGAATAATAATATAATATTTACAAAAGAACTTGGGTGTAGTTATAAAGATATGGATAAAGAACTGGGGTATGATCGATCTATGAAAAATTATGCTACTTCAGTATGATCTTTTTAGATAAGTGATACGCAGTGGAGAAATATTCAAAGTTGCCAGAATGTGGCCTTAAGAACCACAAACGGTCACAAACGGTTTTAAATAACCACATGAATGTTGTACTTTCCATAGCAGGTAAAATCTGCTGAGTTCTACAGGAGGAGATGTAGCTCAACTAAGGACGGAATGAAAACAATAAGCTTAATTCCTACGTCACATATGTTCCGCATGTTACCAATTACCACATGGTACACGATATTTTCTTTAACAGTCAAAGTAACTTTTAGTCCAGAAGATTTTTGGACTCAATCTCATAACATTAATAATGCACTAACTTGTTTCTTACAACTGTAATAGGAAACAACAAAAGTCAAATATAATTCTACTATATCGTGTAATCTATCCATTAGCAATGCTATTTCCAGCAATGTTGCTGTGCCCAGAAAAAGCTTTATCCTTATCTATAATGCCTAAAAAATTAATAAGACCCTCACAAACAATTTTTATAAGCTTTTATAATTTTGGACTTTGAAAGACTTCGTGAAATAGATTAAAAGGTTTCAATTGGTTTTACAACATTTTATTAATTTAATTAAAGTTACAAAAAAATTCAAATTAGATCGTATTCAAGTTCAGAACTCTTTTTAAAGATTGCATAAACAAATTTTGAATAAATACATTTAAATAAAAATGAATCATCATAAAGGAAATTTGTATAAATATGGATGCATATAAATTGACATTAATCCTATGTACTATATATATATATATTAAAAAGGTGCTTTCTACAATAAAAAATACATACATATGATTAATTGTCTTTATTTACATCTCATGTATATATATTTATATCCTGATCTGTATATCAGCATAAGTAAAAACATGATAAGGAATTCCAAAAACTTTGAAACGAAAAATATGAAATTTTTTTTACATCACCATCCAAGACTTCGATGAAATTCGGTACAAGTATTTTTTACATCAATATAGATTTTTGTCTTCGTATCTACTTTAACGGGGTTGAAAGTTTGACTTTTTTAAGAATAATTTTGTAAACATCTTTACTTAAAATTGGTTTAATTTCAGTACTAAATCTCCTCTACATGTAAATGGTACGTGCGTTCTGACACCACCACACACAGATATTAAAGTTAAATGTTATTATAATCTGATTTTTTGTCTGTATTTCAAGGTTGTTTTTAAAAATCGGTTGACTAATACATTATGACATACAATTTTATGTAAATTAAAGGAGGGGTTTTTGATATCGTCGATTATGCTTTTTTTTTGATAAGATAATGAAGGTTAGAAATTACAGTTAAGCTATCATTTTAGTCCTTAAATCGGATAACTAGTCATGAAATTATACCAAATTGAAATGGGGGCTTAAATGTTTGAAAAAATCGAAATCAGGAAAGCGACAAAATCTAAAAAAAACTGTTTAGAAATTAAAATTTCGTTAATTTCATACAAATCGAATAAGATTAGATATGGTACGAGTTGGATAGTTTTTGGAATGTATCCTAATACATCTTATTTATGTAATTAAAAATTTAAAATTAATTTAAATTCTTTATTATTTGCCAAGCGTAGAGAAATATTACTAACAAATTATGAAGAATTTTGTGCTTTTTGAAATATTTTCTATTTCCAAAAAAAATTAAAAACTAAAAAATAAAATATTAAAACAAAAAATGCAATAAATTAAAAGCAAAAGAAAGACTTGTATAACTTAAAAAAGAAACTTCGTACATTTATATATTTATTAAAAAATAAATAAAAAATACAAAAAAATATAAAATTCATTAAAAAAGTAACAAAAAATTAACATATAAAAATTATAATTAAAACGTAAATTTTTAAATAGTTTTGTAATTTAAATCATTCATATTTATTAACTAATATACACATACACACACACTCATATGAACCAACTTAGGGGATCATAAAACAACAAAAAATCTAAGAAGTAACAAAAAGAAAAAAAAAAACTT
This sequence comes from Cochliomyia hominivorax, assembly GCA_004302925.2. Classification (NCBI taxonomy): domain Eukaryota; kingdom Metazoa; phylum Arthropoda; class Insecta; order Diptera; family Calliphoridae; genus Cochliomyia; species Cochliomyia hominivorax. The sequence goes on from PYHX02000467.1 coordinate 58,772,667, forward strand.
CTAAATATTAAGCAAAAAAAAACATTTTTATTTTTCAATTCAAAACCAAAAATAAAATACTTTAGAAGTTTATTTAAGAAGGTGTGTAGTAGTAGATACATGTACTATTGTTAAAATGTTAAGTAATCATAAATTTTAATATTCTCCATTTTTCTAAGATTCGCATTTAATTATAATTTAAAATTGTTTTGTCATATTTTCCCTTTAGAGAAAATTTTAGTCAATTAATCTGATTCATTCACAATTGGCCGCCATAGTTCACGATTGATCTATCCGTTTGTGGATCGCTTCGATGACTGATATCTCCGATACTTCCTGCGTTTTCTTTCACGTATATAGTCATCCCCTGGTAGAACTAATTTGATGATCTCCTTTTGGTGATCCTTTGGAGAGGCTGTCGAAGGTTAATCAACCTTCTTAACATGTCGTTTATGACAGTTTTGTGATTTTTTGGCCTTTCTTTCAGCTGAACAGCTCATATTTTCTTTCCATTTCGTTAGATCGACACTTGCCAGAACTAGTTTGCCTTAGTTTCTTTCGGATTGCGTTTACTAATGTTAATTCAACATTGTTTCACAATAAATGCAGTTTTTTAAATGTTCTTTGTTGAATATTTTACTACTAAAAATTAGTTTAAAAATTATCGTTGTATAATTTTCTGCATTAATATCAAAAGATTTTAATTTGAACAATATTATCTCACCACAAACTTAAAAAAAATTAACTATGTTCAACATTGAATTTACTTCAAGTTTTATCTGTGTGTTCGGGAAGAACAAATAAGGCTATCACTGTTTGACTCAAAATTACAAATTACTAATCGACTTAACTGTGATATCCTCGAATTAAGGACGAATTTCGATGATGTTTTGACATTGTTAAAAAAATAGGAATTTTGAACTGAACATTTGTCAAGGGCTTCTTGATCATAGTGATAGAATGCTAGGCAGTCATCAGGTACCAACACAACAAGTAATAATGATATGTTGTTGTAACAATAAAGCGCTGTCAAAGCTCTATTCATGCACTATTCATCAGATTTCGTCAGATTTCATATATCGCATATTATAGAGAGCACAGGGCGACCCAATCAAACATTTTTAGTGCGTGCCTTTAAGTCGTAATAGTTGCACAAACTTTTCAGCTTTAGAAGATTGTCTTAGATATCTGTCAACAACATTTTTCTACTGAACTGATTTTGATGGTTTTAAAAAAGAAACATCGTAGGACATTAACAAGGCCAAATCTCATTGAGTTCTAAAGGCCAAAAAAAGGCAGACGACATAGTTAAATTGACTCACATTTTGATTTAATACAAAAATATATACTCTTTAGAGGTTATATGAGTCCTTCTTATTGTTGTGTACGGAATGACCAAATTAAATAAAGAAAAAGTCCAATTTTTGGCGAAGGAATAAAATACAATTTTCCTTAAACATTCCCTCAAAAAAAGGGAAAAGAATTGTCCAAGACGGCTGGACCAATTTTGAATGATCCCAATATAACCGAAAGTCACGTAGGCTTTAAGAAATTCCGGAACAAGTCATTAGAGGGATAGGACCATTGGGAGGGATACTCCCTATACAAAGCAAATATTGACCATCTAATATCTAAAGAAAGAATATCTAAAGAACAACGTGAGTTCTCCAATTTGGTCCCAACTACTTTTTCAAGGCAGGGTTGGTCCCCAACAATGCAATTATTTACTATCTTTTATCTGTGGAATTATTATAGCGAAAGTTAAAAAAAAATAGTTCCAATCACTTTCTTAAAGAATCGATGTGGTGAAAAAAATATAGAGCAGATAATTGATGTGGTCATACGAAGAAAAAGGAGAGAATTTCACATAGTGATAGTGGAAGTGTATACGAGTTTTGTGTTTAGACTTTGTAGACCTAACGAGATTCGGTTTCAAAGTTGGTCAGATCGGGTCATAAACATATTTCATAAACATATTTTTTACATCTAAATCGATTTTTATATGGTTGGATTCTGCTAGTAAAGACCTAAACTGGGTATTTAAACTCTTTTAGTTTAAGAGATATGTAACTTCAAAAATTAAAAATGTTAGTTTTTGACAGATCTTGAAGTTTTTATACTATAGCGGGCCCAAGTTTTATCCGATTTTTATAAATATTTTTTATTTTATTAAAAAACTAACCAAAAAATTTTGAATATTTAAATTTTAATTTTCAAAAAATTCGATTTTTTTTTGTAAAAAATTAGTTACTGTCTTTTTGAGTTATAAAAAATTTGTTTTTTTTTTTTTTTAAGTCTGATATGTTCTTAAATTTTTGCTAATAGAAAATTTTTGCTTCCCGATATTGGTTAGAAAGAAATAGCAAAAAAATTAAAAAAAATCATTTTTGGAAATTTTCGAAAGTTTTTTTTTGGGAATTACGGGATTTCTTTTTTACAAGTTTCTGGTTAAATATTAGTAAAATTTATTCTGAACCAGTTGGAAAAATATAATTTACTAAGACCTGTAAAGCATTCGCTAGCAGTATCCACTCATGCAAAAATCTTTAAAATTAGTTCAGATACAAGGAATCGGGATCGTTTAAAATATTTTTACGACCCGAAGTGAACAACTTTGGGACCCTGTGGAACGACCTTCGTTAGGTCCACAAAGTTTAAGCTCAAAACTTTAACTTGCCTACATTTCTATTATTATTATGTGACAGTTTATTAGAATCGGAATTGCCTTTCGGTGGTTACAGATTTTTTTCGTTTTTAATTTTCATTTAAAACACTGTGCGACCTTATATATATCCAATTATTGGTCATTGAATTAATAATTAGTTTAAATTTTGTCACTTGTCCTATGAAATTGTTTTATTGAAAATTTTAAAAACGTCGTGTTTGTGAAATTTCTTTCGAGATCTAGGAATGAAGAGAATTTTTGTAATACATAGCGCATCTGGTAAAAGTTAGTTGATTCTTAAAATTAAATTAAATGCGAGGATTTTTTTTAATTTTTATTTATTTTTAATTTGATTTTCACTAAAAAACAATATAACGATAATTTTCAAATTTTCGAAAATGTATTTTTTATGTTTCTTAAATAATTCAGATAAGTTGATTTTTTTTCAAACACAAGCTACCACCACTCAATAATGTAGTTCATTAAAATCCGAAAAAAATAAAAAAATAAATATTTAATTTAAGCTAAAATAAAAAAATCTACTATATACAAAAAAATAAATAAAAGTAAATAAAAAATTAAAAAATAAATAAAAAAATTAAAAAATAAATAAAAAAATTAAAAATAAAAAAACTAACAATAAAAAAGAACATATATTAACATAAATATTTTTTATTTAATTTAATTAATAAAACTTAGATTTAGTTTAATAAAAATAAAACAAAAAGAGTTAATTATAAAATTTAAATTTAAAATCGTAAATAAAAAATAAAGTAAGCAAACAGGTTGATACATAAATTATAAAATTTAACAAAAAAATATTTGTAACAAATTAAAACCTAAAAAAAGATAAACATTAAAAAATATATATAAAAAATTAAAAAAACACAAGAATTTAAAGTTCAAAACTAAAAAATAAAAACTAATAAAAACTAAATTAATAATTTCTGTTAAGCTAAATTATATATAAAAAAACAAGTAAGTTCGGCTATGCCGAATCTTCAATACTCTCCACCACAAATGCGTGTGAAGTACAAATGTTATGTTTCGTACATACACACATACACTCACAAACGTATACAATTTAAAACAACAAATACTTAAATTTAATACCAAACACTTACGACATTTTTCTACTGAACCGATTTTTTTGCAATAGTAAAAAACGGGGTGATCGGCCCGGTTTTTAATAACCGATTTTATGGGTCGATTACGTATGGCAACCGTACGTATTATGTGTGGCAACTGATGCCAGTTGCCATTTTCGACAATCGAAAAATATAAACAAAATACATACACATACATACACATGTACTGTGTATGTGAATTTAAAAATAAGAAACATTTAGTTTCGAATGATTAATCTATACTTTTAAATATAATTTAATTTTGTTAAAAATATATAAATTAAATATAATTATTTTAATAAAAAATATAACTTTAAAGAATATTCTCGTCTACCGAATGATACAGTGTTGTAATTAGTTGATGCCCTTTACATAGACTTCAATCATGTTAATCCTTAAACAGCATTACCACCGTTGCTTAAAGTATGTGCGAGTTTTCCATTTTTTTGCCGATGGAAGCTTCCAAAAATCTCACGGCAATGGTGTTAATTTGGGTAAGGCTTAGCCTACGATGTTAGTTGTACTTCAGGCATTAGTGTAGTTAATAGAACAAAAAATCCATCCTCAGGGAAGGAACAATTAAATTAAAACTATTTTCTACAGAAAAACAAATGTAAGAATTATGGGACCTAATAAAAATATCTGACATTTGTATTTATCACCAAAGCCTGGACACCAGGAGCAATATTTGAATTCAACTCTTTTTGTTGGAAAAAAAGTACCTAAAATTATTTTCTTGTTGTAAATCTAATAATTTTGTGCTTTATAATTGGAAAACTATAGCATATTTCTTAAAATAAAACAAAAATTGTACGTTTTTAATTGAAAACAAGTTCGTCAAATCAAATCAAAAGTAACCAGAAAAACACAGTTGCCAAAATATTTGGAATAGTTGACAGTTACCATCTATAATGTAATTTTGGCAACTGACAACGCGACGGCAGTTTGGTTGCCATACGTAATTGACCCATTAGATAAGTCGTTTTCGGTTTTTATGAAAAGCTCACATTTCGATTATCAACGAATCCGGATTTTTTCTCTATTAAAAACTTAAAAAAAATATTTTCTTTCAAAGTTTAAAGACTTTGATATTATATTTAAGTGTACTGGAAACTTTCCTGTGGATGAGAAAAGTTTCAAAAATTGATATGGATAACACTGGATCTGAATTTAAATATTTACATCAATAACAACATACTTTTTTATATAAAGCGTAATTTCGTATGAGCGTACATTGGCGTCTTGGTATAGTAATGGGACGTGTAAAGCTTTATATCATAGTTAAATTTTATTTTAATCTGATAAATAGTTTATGCAAAATTGACAAAAGATTTTTGTCATAAATTTGAGGTTTTCTCAGATATCGGTCTATAAGTTCTTTGCAATTGAATTGCTGGTTGTAAACCATAACAAACAATCTGGAAAAATTTTGTTTAAAAAAATGCCGAGGAATCGGTCACCCTAGTAATGAAGTACATATAGCTTAATATTAAGGCAAAAGTTCATTCTTATTTGTTGATTGACAAATTTTCGAAAGTTTTTAACTTAGAAGTTGCCTCAGATATCGGTCTATATAATTAAATACACTTAACCGGTTTTTTTCCTGTTTAAAATAGGAAACTTCTCAGGACTATAGCCAAATTTTGAAATTGAGCTCTGTCAATTATTGTAGATGTGAGCGTGCCAACAACAGACAGACAGACATAAGGACATAGCTAAGTCGACTCAGACTCATAGCTAAGTTGACTCAGATGAAATGATTTCATCTTAGCGTTACACACAGAATCACAAAGTTAATGTACCATCTTCAACACTTACGGTGGTGGAGGGTATTCGAATTAAAATAATTATACAAAGACTTTTAAACGCGATATGAATGAAATCTTATCTGGATTCCATATTTTTTGGATTCTGGATAAAATTTTATACATGAACTAAAAGAAATAGTTTTTATTATTCATTTTTTATTAAAACATTTTTTTATTTTATTTTTTTTTTCTAAATATTTTAAGAAATTTTGTTTTGTCTTTTTTTCAAACAAAATTTTGTTTATTAAAAATTAATTCAACATAAATTTAAATAAAAAATAAAATATGAAAATAATATTTATGGAACGAATAATAAAAACAAAAATAATTATTTAAAAGAAAATTACAATATTTTTATTTAAAATGCAGAACATAAGTCATAGTCGGTTATGCCGGACTATACGTTACCCTACACTGCATTACACAGTGGAGCAGAATGGACATTGTGGCTTGATAAATGTGGCATTATAACATCGGTAGCTCTCTTCTCTCTTCCGTTGCCATCCACAACTTCTTCACTGCACGAAACTTGAAACTTTCACCATCGAAATCAACTGCAACACTCTTCAGCACCTGAACAAAAGAGGTGAATATGAATTTAGGCATCACAATCGATGGAGTACAAATTCCGACAGTTAACCACCCAAAAATTTTTGGAGCTACACTCGCTACTATAATCATGCACAAGATGCGAAGTAGAAATAAGGTCCTCAAGGCATTAACCGGCGAATTATGTTGGACACCATCGCTAAGTAATACTCAGTGGGAAAATATCCAAAGTTGTCCAAATGCAGCCTTAAGAACCATACCATTTACATGAGAAAACAAAGATCCCTTCAATAAAGTAACATGATGAAATGCTAAGTAATCAGTTCCTTCAAGGATGTCATCGGAGAAACCATCCTAACTTCAATATTACACAGTTGGAGTTACCGCCGAGGCATGTAAGAAAGGATATTCGGATAGCATACATCGATATACGCAAGATCCTTTAGATCAGAATTCGTATATGACAGCTTTGAACGACATTCACAGATACGCCTCAAATTCCGCGGTTTCAAGTTACCGTATGAATGTCGTACTTGGAGGCCGCCCACTGCCCATTGTAGACAATGAACAGATTTTGCCGCGGTCAACAACAGTAATTCTGGCACAATTGAGATCGGGATGAAGAAACAGGCTCAATACCTTATGGTCACGTATTGACCGTGCCGTCCCTATTCTATGTCCTGCATGTGGTCAAGGACTATATGCTACACGACATCTATTAAACTGTAAGTCCAATCCAAATTCACTCTGTCCTGAAGATCTATGGACACAACCAATCGAGGTTGCCAGATTCCAAGGCCTGAAGTTGAACAACAACATGAACCAAAATTGATAAATGTACTATATATTTCGAGCTGTTACAACAAAAACAACATCGGCTGCTCGTACCCCATTTGGCCACCATGAATTTTCTGAAGCGCGTTCCAATTTTTACTTTCTCTTCAATTACATATATTTTTTACTGTCTTAAAGCCCTTTAAAGCATGCTTACCTGTGATATTTAGTTCTTATAGTTTTCGAGTTATTCAACTTAAAAAAATTTGCAAAGAGTTTACGTCAGTTCTCTTTTCATTAAAACTTTTAACCCAAGAATTGATTAAGTTTCCTTTGTAAATATTTGTATCAAAACCCAATCTGATCGTACAAAAAGCTCTATAGTCACACACTGCATTTGTGACAAAAGAAGCCAATCATTTATTAGAACGGGCTTTATAAATATTGAAATATTCATCAAGGTTGCGTCCATTCATAAGACTTCATAATATGTACACTTATTTTTGGTCTGACTTGGAATCCTGTCAATATGGTAAATAAGCCCTTGAGTGGTATAAGAGCAATAATGTGAGATTTGTACGAAGACAAATCCTTCAAAATGCCGTAGCTAAGGTGAAGAGTTATAGGGCTCTTGTTAAAAGAGAGTTGAAGATCGTAAAAAGGTGTCCAAAAGTATGGTCTATTTAAAACAGAGATGGACTACCTGTTCGACTAGGTAGGGGTATCGCCCATACAAAGCAACATTTTTTTGCAAATGTTTGGAAATTTGCCACGTCTGCTAGTGTTTTTCGCTTTTATGGGAGCTACAATAAATTACGTAAGACTCTCGTATAATATTCCACATCGTTTTTTGGAAGGAGACCTAAAAACGTCGTTTTAAGTTACAAACATCTGCAGGGTGTAACTACTAAAAGTTATAGTCGGTCAAGTTCGATCTACACCACTTGGTTGGTTTTTGACGAGAACTACGAAAAATTTATGAACAACCCTCGTAAAATTTTCATCCTTTATTAATGCTTAAGTGATCAGTACATTATTATTCTTATTATTACTAGCATTTCACACAAAATTGATGCTTTTTAAAAGCATATAGTTAGATTTATGTCCTTCAACGTAATTTGGCACATCACACTGTGTTCCCAAAAAGCGCCTTTTTTGGAAATAATTTTTTTTAATTTTTGAACTATCGGGAGGAGCTTAAAACTTATGTCCAAAAATACATTAGAAATAACTGTACAAAATTTCACCAAAATATATGCAACAGTTATAAAGTTTATGCCACATTATTAATAGACATGTTGAATCACTTATTTATTACATAGAACACTGCAGCCCATAGTTTACACGGGAAATGTTTCTGGAAAGAGGCCAAGTTTCAGTTAAATTTTGAAGGGTGGAGTACATTTTTAAATAAGTATTTGGTATCGTTGGAAAGGTATAAAGAATTTATTTTTCTCAGCAAAATTCTCCCCGTGCCGTTATAAGAGGTTTGGCCCATTAAAGATACCTTGAGTAGATTCTAGCTTTCACATTTTTCCCCCTAAAAAATTTATAGAAAAATATTAGTAAATTAAATCAATTTCTATAGGGCTAATGTTCTCGTATGTGCTTTATATGAATTTGCGTTAGAAATTCTTTCAGAATTGAAAAAAATGTATAGTTCAGTAGGAAATAGTTAGTTTTAAAGCGAAAAATATTAGCAACTTTTTGAAAAAAGACACATTTTATAAATTTCCATTTTGAAATATTCCTTTTTCTTTGATCCACATGGTTGATGCAAAAAAACATTTTTTTTTGAACAAATAATTAAATCTTACATTTTTCAATCAAAACAAATAAAATTTTGGTGACTTTTTCAAAAATCAGTTTTGGAAATCCACTTCCCGACCCTAGGACCCACTATTTGTATATGATCTATGTGAAATAGTGCACCCATCATCACCAATTTCAATAGGCATCATCCTTAGGCCAAAAGATTAACACCTGCCAAATTTCTTCAAGATATCTTTAAAACCCGTATTTTATTCAAAAGCTTTACATGGACAGCCAGCCTGATGGATGCTGTGATTCTGAGTCAACATTATACTTGTAAGAGTTTTTTCTAGTCCTTTACATCTTGACCAAACACATAATACCCCAACCACATACGTGGTGTAGGTTATAATTAAGCTCAAACAAACTAAAAGAGATAACTTACAGCCCACTTATCAGTCTTGTTAAATATTTATAAAAAATATTTCCAACAGTTCAAAAGTTGCACAATTATCATAAGAAAAGTTTTGGAACCACTGAACATCACTTTCAAAAATCAAACCATATTAAATCGGCATTACAAATAAAAGTCAATTTTTTTATTTTTTTTTAATAAAAAATATTTTATTTTTTAAAATAAACGAAAAAAATTTAAATTAAAAAAAAAAACAATACGGACTAGAAAAGAAAGTACTGAAAATATTTAGTCAAATCAAAACTTACCCATCATCATCATCATCACATCTTCATATGTGTAAAGCCCACAGCCCCATTTAAAGCATTTCATTAACATATACAGCACCATTACGTTTATGGGCAAAATATGCTTTTAACGGAACAACAACTTTTTATTTATTTTTCGAAAACCTCGGCAGCGGCAACTGTCTGCCACGCGCATAACGTGCGTTTGATTCGTTAACGAGAAATATGTCATGTTTGGATTTCGCTTGTTGCTTGAAAGAAAATATTGAAATAATGCAATTTTTTAAAATTATACAAAAACCATATTTCAGATACAAATTCAGACAACAAATTTCTAAAAGAATAAATATATATTAAATTTTCTTTTCTAAAGTATAACGTATATATATATAGTAGTTAGATATGTATATATATATATAAATATATATGTATAAGAAAAACAAATTATGATTTATGTATTAAGAATTAAATTTTGTGTTTAGATTAGTTAAAGGATTGATTTTCTTTTTTATATATATATTTTTAATAAAAAAACAAATAACACAAATACAAAGGAATGTTGTTGTTAATTATTGTTTATAAAAATAGAGAACGAGTGCGTAAAGCGTTAGTGTTACAAATATATATATGTAATAAAATTATATCTGTATATATATAAATATATATTCATTATTATTAATATTTTTTTCTAATTTATGAAGTAGTAGAATAATAGTTAAATAATTTTATAAAGAACTATAATTATTTAACTTAAAAGTATTCGAACAGAGATCATCATTGTCATAAATATTTAATTAAATAATATTCGAAATAGAATAGAGAATATACGTTATACAGGATTAATTATTGAAGTGAGTTTTATTTTATATAAAAATTATTTTAATTTCTTTATTAAATAATAAAATGGCGATACATTGAGCATATTAAATTTTGAGAAAATTATTTTTTTTAATCCAGAATGATTCGATTTACTTTCACTTAAAATGTGTTTGAATATAATGATATCAAAATGTCCTAAATTGTTCTTTACAACATGCCTTAATACTATTCTTGGAGACCTAAGTAAATTTCCCGAATAAGTATTCATAATGTTTTGAAATAGATTAATTAAATTCTAATAACAACTATAAAAAATAAATTTTAAATTATTACGTTTAAAGTCAAAGAAATGAATATATTTATTATCTGAGTAAAATGAGTGACTAAATTCCACCCCGTAAAAAGGCTGCTAAAAATTTAGAGGCCAAAAATATAGCACAGAAATTGAAGTAAAGTTTTCTTTAAAAAATATTCTTGCTGCATAATGGATGACGAATACGTGTCTGGTAGATTTTTCTTAATTTCCTGTTCAAACCAAAAGTAATCAAAATTTCCCAAAAATGTTCTTGCTATGGCAAGCAATATGCAGTCGTGGCAAAAGAAGCCAGGGCTCTATAAATACCGAAGTACTTAATAGCCCTAAAAATACCGAAATTTACACCAAGAAATGTTTATAATTTGACGTGACTTGTCATTCTGCCACTATGGTATTTGTACCAAGAGAGGCAAATCGTTTGAACCAGCAGAGACACTGGTGTCACAAAGATTTCTTCCTGGATATCATGCAGTCCTTTTTACCGAATTAAATTATTCGGTGAGATGGATCGTGAATTATTTGAAACATTCGTTGAGTTTCGTAGCCATAGATCATACCTTCGTAGAGTAAAGGAAAGAGTTTCACAGGGCAATGTCCTGTCAGCATTCTTCTTTATGGCAAATGCCAGACTCGTCGAAAGATTGTCAACTCAGTGACAGCTGCATCAATCGGACGTTTTTCTCCAAGAAACACACATCCGAACTGTTAGAACAAAAACTACTAAAATTAAAGTCGTAAACATAATTTAAGACACCATAGTCGATGGAGTCCAAATTGCGAAGGTCTTAGGGGTTATATTTCTTAGCTTATTTACGTCTTTAACTTATACTTCTGCAGTGATGCAAAAAGTGCGAAAATGATTGCAAAACTAAGAACCGAAAAAATCTGTATACAAAGTCTGTGTTCCTACAAATAAACTCAGATACGCCTCAACTCTAAAAATTTGCAAAATTATTAAAAAAAAAAAAAACGATTGTGACACAGTGTGCAACCTCAAACTGACTTTGCAAAATTCAGAAAGGTAAACATGTTCTTCAAAGGAGTCACGACATTATATCACGTCTTGACTCCTAGGAATTGAAATTGAAAAGAAAAAAATGTTATGTACGAGATACACTTTTTTGGAGACCCATAACATCCCCATTTCTGATTGATTTTTCTAAATTGTTTATCACATTTCACTATATTTCTAATGTTTTCATATTTTCCTAAATTCGATCGGTATATTCCATCATTTGTATTGCCATATGATTATTTAATATAAATTTAAAATTTATATATAATTACAAATTTATATAAAACCATTGAAAAAATGCATATTTATATATATCGAACGTATTATATCTGTATATAGTAAAATAACTTATTTCAATATTTCCAAACAAGTAAGTTGTAAAAGTATTTTAGTAAAAAAAAATTACATACATATAAAATTATGTATACATAATAACAATGTAACAGGGACATTCCGAAAATTTTCGAACACAATAATGAAATTTTGGACATCATCATCCAAAAACATCGGTATTGTTATTCTCCAAATTTTTAAAATTCGTTTCCGTTTTGATTATAGCACAGTTCAAAGTTCGATTTTTTGAATATTTTTAAAAGACCAATTTATACAATTTCTTTACTATTTATACAATTTCAAAACTGGACTCAAATGTTGCTCTCCTTAATTCAAAACCGAGGATGATTCACCAAATTTTAATTTTTTTGTAATCATCTCATGATCTCATCATTAAGATTTGGATAAGCATTCATTTGCGTCTTAATATCTTCCAAAAATTATTTGTAATTCCATATGTAACGCCACGAAGGAATCATCTAAGACTCATATCTTAGTCAACTCAGCCGTGACTGTGTGTTCTTACGAATCCAAATTCAATAAAATTTGGCTAAATTTTTTTGTTATAGTCCGAAGCAATTTACTATCCAATCAAATCTTCAATATCCTCCACCACAAATGCTTCTAACTGACAATTTTTTGTTTGCATTTAGAGGTTGCCTCAGACATCGGTCTAATATACTAAATCAATGTTGTTGGTTTTAAATAGGAGACTTCTCAGGACTATAACAAATTCTCAGACCAGATATCATTGAGCTCTGTCAGTTATTGTGAATGTGAGCGTGCCAACAACAGACAAACATAGCTTAATTGACTCAGATTTTGATATATACATTGTGGGTTCTAAAATGATTCCTTCTTAGCGTTATACACAGAATTACAAAGTTAATAATACCCCCTTCAACACTTGTGGTGGGTGTTGAAGGTTATAAAAAATGTCCAGTAACAAAGGACCGAAATCAAAGACAACTTAGAAATTCATAAAAAAAATAAAACTAATTTAATTTTAAATTCAAAAATTTTCGAAAACAAAAACGAACTTTGAAACCAGATAAAATCTAAATGGAAACGAATTTTAAACATTTATTAAACTCAAAATGTTCTAATGATGTACGTCTCACGAATCTCATTTAAAACAGAAAGAAAGATTTAGGTACTAGTGCGAGTTCAAAAGTTTTTGGAATGTCCAAATATACAACAAAAAAAAAAATATATATATACGCATATAACAAGAGAACAAAAAAAGACTATAAAAGAAAAAAATTAACAGCCATAAATTACATTAAGAATAATTAATCATATTTTATTTACTTCATATTTTATACAATATAATTATTTATAATAATCATGGAAATGTTGGGATTAAAAAAATAAGGATTTTTTTAACACAATTATACAAAATGATGTTGTGTTGTTTGTATGTATGAAATTATAGATTAAAAAAAAACAGAAAAAAATAATTCATTATGTAATATACATATATAGATAGATGTATGGAATATTTTAAAAGCAATAAATGAAAAAAATATCCTTTTCAAAAAATTAAAACAAATTAAAATAAAAAAAATTAAAACTGGATATTTATAACTTATTTTCTATGTTCTTTTCTTTTTGTTGGTAATAATTATAAATAAATTGGAAAAAGTGGTTAATTGTAAATACAGTAAAATATAAAATTGCTTCTTTCATTCTCCACATTTTAAGTTTTCTCCTACTCCTCCTCCTCCTGCTCCACTTTCTCCTCTGTTCAAAATAAAAGTGATTACCAGACCACTTATTGTTCATCAGTTTTTATAGCAATTATAATACATTTGTTATTGTTGTTGTTGTTTACGATTTCCGAAAAGAAGAGTATATTTTAATACTCTTTTGGTAGGTTAAATAGATTTCCGGTTTATTGTTGTGTTTTACGAGTAGTTTTAGGTAGATTGGCAACAATTATTTATTTTCATACATATATGTTTTATTATCGTTGTTGTTTTGTTGTATTTAAAAATTTTATTTTAGATATATTAAGTAATGTATATATATATTTATATAGATAGATATATGTATATTGGATGATGATTAAAAATATTTTATATATATTTATGTATATATTTAAATAAATATATAATATTTATAGATTTGTCCTTTTTATAGTAATTTCATGTTCAGCAATTAGGGGTTTTTTATGTTATTTTGTTATTTAAAATATTTTTTTTAAATTTTAGTTTTTTTTAATTATTTAATTTTCTGTTATCTGTCTCACTCACTCATAGAGATGTTCTTATATTATGAGAGATTTTGGATTGGTATTATCATGTTTCTAATACATTTCTTAAATAAGTATTAAATATTTTATACATATTTATATAGAGAGAGAAACATCTTAATTGCCTAAATAAAAAATAAAGAAAGATATAAATAGTATAATAAATAATGTAATAAATATATAAATATAAATAATAAATACATAAATAGATCATGTATATAATATAATAAATATACGAATGTAAATATATATCTTTATATAAAAAATGAATCTGTGTTTGCTTGTCAGTTTGTTTGTTTGTTTTTGACTTATAGACAGCTTAAACTACCGGGTTAGATTTTGCTAAAATTTTCACGTAATAACTCTAATATACCCGAAAGTAACAGACTATTAAAAACTCCGACAGGACCAGGGAGTGGGTTACTCCCCATACAAAGCAAGTATTGATTATCGTGTATCTAAAGAACCAGGTTCTCAAACTAGCTCTCATTCACTTTTTTATTTTCTACAGGACAAAATGTAGGACGTATATTGTCCAGGTGGAAGGACCCCTCCCCCGTAAAAAGCAAGTGTTTATTATCGAATATCTAAAGGACTATAACAGAGACAATTTTCAAATTTGGTCCCAGTATCTTTCTCAAGTAACTTTTTTACTAAACAAAATGTAGAACTGATAAGATCAGGGGCAAAGGTAGCAACCCATACAACGCAATTATTGATTTTTTTATATCCAACGAACTACAGTGAAATTTTTAAATTAGTTCTCTCAAGGAACAAGTAAAAATGTTATTTTCGGTCAAATCCGTCTCTGTAATACTTTACGCCACATTATTGTTTGTAAATAACTGCTAAGTAAAATTTGTGAACATGCTTCGTATAATTTGTTTGTTGGTCGTAAATAACTGCTAAGTAAAATTTGAACGTGAACATGCCTCGTATAATTTGTTTTTCCTATTTATGCTTAAGTGTGCAGTAGATTATCATATTAACATTTATGTGAAATAAATGCGTTTTTAAATAATGTTTTTCTTGAGGGTTATATGAGAGATTGGTCTCTTGTTAAAAAAAGGTGTCCAAAAATGTAATAGATTTAAAACGGACTAACTTTTCGAAAATTGACAGTAACTACTTTCTCTTTTTAAAAATTGTAAAAATAATTTCAATGAAGAAAAAATGAGATAAAAACTGTAAGTTTGGTGTTTTCGTTTATATTAATATACATGTATGTTAAGGGTTTATCGATCTCATCACTTAGAAGATTGAAAAAAATCTCACAACATTGTTTGTACATTCAATTTAAAGAAGACTTAAGACAGCTATAAGACAAAATGGAAATTGAGCGAATTATTCAAATTCAAAAACCTGAGACGACACATGTCACAATTTGAGAATCAAAGTGTTCGATATTTCTATTATAACACAATATGGACTTAGGTAATTTTAGAATAAAAAGACACAAATTACAAATGACCTAAGTCATCGCACAATTGTTGCAGATTTGGATTTATTCAAGGTCTTTAACAGGGTAGATTTCTTGATGCTTATAAATGAGATGTCGTATCCAACTCCTCCAATGATGTCAAAGCTGAATTGCTGATTCTTATTGTGGCAAATAAGGGATTTAAAGAATAGACTAAACTTATCAATGTCAAAATCAACTGTGTCCCTTTTCACTAATTGGATGAAAAAAGTAAAAGTTATTCCTATGGTTCAGAATCCCAAGTTGTCTTTAACTACCAACCTCTCCTAAACAAATTTATAAATGTAACAAAAAAAGGATACAATTGATATTCTTAATTACTTAACTCTCAGATTCACTACAAGATCCGATTCCTAATATCTAACTGAAATAGTTTAAACTAAAGTCATCGAAATAGTATTAGATTTTTGCAGGTACAATATTCTGTCAAGCACTCTAATGCTGATGTGAGAAAATGATCAAATGAATTTTCTTGTTCAATATAGAGACATATATGGCCAATTTATGACCACACAAGATCGAAATATGTTCTCAGTAATTATTTGATAGGTACGTACACTAGAAAAGTTATTCTACTTCTCAATAATTATATAAAGTCACACTCTTTCACGTCACGTAGAATACAATCTTTGTTAATACTAATTTTTGTGACTTCGCAAATACCGAGTAAAGTATATCAAGAACATTCGTACATCCGCAACTAATAAATTTTTTAACAATTTAAAATCAAATTCTTATATTAATAAAAAAATTGCAGAAATATGTGTACAAAAAAACTGAGATCTCAAAGTTTATGGTATCAACAATCACTTCATTTCATCGGAATAATTAATAAATAAGCTTAAAGCGTCAGACACGTTTTTCGACATTATGAAAACGTTTATTAAGGGGTCGATTACGTATGGCAAACCGAATTTCAGTTGCGTTACCAGTTGCCAAAATTATATTATAGATGGCAAATAAGGTACAAAATTATTAAAGTTACAACAATAAGAGAATTTAAGGTACTTTTGAAGAAATGGAGTTAAATCAAAATATGCTCATGGTGTTCAGGCCTAAATGATAAATACTAATGTCAAATATTATCTTTAGGTCTCATGAATCGTAAATTTGTTTTTCATAGAAATGTTTTCAATTTTCGTTGTTCCTTTCTCGGTCGTTTTGAAAATAATCCATTGAGGATTTTTGAGAGCTTCCATCGACAAAAAAATGGAAAACTCGCACATACTTTTAGCAACGGTGGTATTGCTGTTTAAGGATAATCTTTATCCCTAAAACGTTCATTGCTTTTGTAAAGGGTATCAACTAAAAGCAGCACTGTGTCATACGGACGGCGAAAATATTCCATATAAAATTATAAATTTTTTTTAATTTTTTTTTAATTATTAACAAAATATTTAAAAATAAAATAAATTTCTCAGAACCTACATATTCTCGGGGTTTGAATTAAATGTTAAATTTACACACACAGTACATGTTTTATTATTTTTTATTTCAATTCGGTTGCCATGTGTTCTCGACCCATAAAACAAAACTTAGGAGACATTATTCCATCTTTAAAACCCTTTGCATTCAACGATGTTGCTTAAAAATTAGTTATCAGCGAATTGGATTTAAGACTTGCAATGGACCTGAATGCCCTTAGGAACTCTTTGGCATTTTAAAAGTTGCCTTGGTTTTTAATAGCGAATATTCAAAAAAATATTGTTTTTATTTGATTAAAACATTCAAGGGAATGGAATTTAATTTTTGTTATCATTTCGAAAATGTATAGTGTACTTAGAGAGAAAAATTGCTTAAGTTTCGAACAAAATATTTTCAATTCTAACTCATTAAATAAAATGTTTTCCATAAAAACTATAAATACATTTTATGTTTAAAGTCTTGTAGTTTTCTTGAGAAGAATATAATTAGATTAAATCTTCACTTAGTTTTATGAATAAAGTTCATATTTAAAATCAAATATTGAACTCTGCTTAATACTAGTTAAATCCTAGCAATATATTAAGATTAATATAATCAAAAATTAATAAAATATATAATTTAATACATTGAAATATAATAAACGTTAAATAGCAGCCATAGTTGTGGTTGTAGTAGTAATTGCAGTAAAACTATTACAATCAGTTAATCTATTATAATTTTTAAATTTTAATATATGTGTATGCATTTTTAGAAAAACATACCTGTGTGTGTGTATTAATTTGTTTTTCATTTCTTTTTTTTTTTTTTTTGTTTTTTGTTAATGACTTTTTAGTCTTTTGCAAATGAAGTTCATGCAGGTAGAATGGATTGATTGACTGATGTATGTATGGATGAATGTATTTTGTTTACAGTTTATAGACCTTACTTTCTTGAAAAGTCTGGGGGTTTGAAATTTTGATTTCATCCCATACAAAACATATGAAATCAATATTGTATACGTGGCTTTTTGGCCAAATTAGTCATTGAATTGTTTAAAGGATTAACCACATGCGAGCCTAGGATTAAATAAAAAATTTAATAAAGAAAATTGTATTTCAATTTGTACAATCCACAGACTGTTTCGTCAAACTAAGTTGTTTCTTTTGTTTTTAGAAAAGCCAATTGAAACTACATCATTTATAAACGATCCAAAGACAAATTTACATATAATTTTGAGTTAAAAATTTGAAATATAAGTCTAGGCTTACAAAATGTACAAACAACTACTTTTATCTATAGAGTCATTACAAAACTTGTGGCACATTAAAACAGTACAACAGAACAACATATCGCCCATTTACTGCAAAGTTGCAATAATTAAAAAAAAAATAATAAAATTAAATTTTTGACACAAACATATTTCGTGGAATTCATGAAAAAAAACTTAAAAATTAGTTAATTTTGCAAACGCTTACAAAAAATCTGCAATGTAAACTAAATGGCTACCGATGCGCAACTAGTATAACGTTTTATATCTGGAAATTATCAATAAATAACTATATTTTTCCTCAAGTCCTGTCTGACATGAATTGTTCATTCACAAAAACTTATGAACTACTGATGTTAAGTTGAAATTTGCGAATTTTAAGTTATGACGACCTTGCAGCAAATGAACGATATGTGGATTAATATTATCAATAATAACATACTGTCTATTATTTAATATTTATGATATATTTTTTTAGAACACCAAAATAACAAAACGTTTAATAAGAACAGAAGCATTTAGATATATAATAATTAAATATAGGAATATGTACGTATGAATATTATAAATCAGTTTATAAACTCAGCTGACAACACAAATTTACTTTAAGATGAGAGAATTAATTTGGAAAAAAATATGTTATTAATAAAACGCTTACACAGTTAATTAATAAAATAAAATAAATTAATTTAATTTAGGTTGTATAAAAAATATATATATTTAAAAATACAAATTAAGAAAACATTTATAAGAGCATAAATATATATATATATAATATATAGTAATTCTTTTCTGTTTGTTTGTTTTTGTTTTTCTATGTTTGGAATGTTAATCAATGCTTACCATAAGTGGATGCCGCTGTCACACTATAGGGATTCATACGATTACCCTGTAAACTACCAGCTTTTTGTGGACCCCCATTGTAAGTTTGCTGATAATTGCCAAAATTTTGAGCACCATTTGTAGGAGAAGCTGCCGTTGAATTCCAACCATTGGCGGCTGGCACGGCAGCAGGGGCAACAGGTACTGCAGCGGGAGGTGCGGCATAACCATTTTGACCCCAATTTGCTTGTGGTGTTGCATATGTTGTGGCATTCCATTGAGGTTGAGTTCCTGCTTGTGGTGGTGCAGCATAAGCACCATAAGCGGCCGGCTGTTGATAAGCAGCCTGTGGAGCCTGAGCATATCCCGCACCCCAACCATTATAGGCAGGAGCTGGAGCATAACCATATGCTTGTTGATTATATGCTGCTGCGGGTTGTTGATAACCACCAGGTGCTGCTTGTACAGCGGGTATCATACCAATTGGTGCACCCTGTTGTTGAGCTGCCAATTTTTTAGCTTGTTCCTGTTTATAATTAGATTTCTTCACATCTACTAAAACATATTTGATTGTGTGATTTTTGTGTACTAAAAAAAACAAAGTAAGAAAAAAATAGAAAATCGTTATTAATTTTCAGGTTTAATTTAAATTAATTTATTTAAAAATATTGAATATTTAAAATTACAATCTATCTTAATCCCCAGGCTAAATTTTTATATCATAGGTACTCGTCACCAGCGTAGGGTAAAACAATTAGTTTAGGTTATTTAAACGAAATCCACAATTTTCTTATTCCATGTAGCTAGAAACATTCCTCAGCGAAGTCTAAAGTAATAATTGAGGTAAACAAAAATTTGGGAATCATAGTGGATGGAATCCAAATTCCGACAGTTAACTATCCGAAGATCTTAGGGAAGTCACCAAAGCACTATCCTTCAGTAATTGGGGTATGGATAAAGAAACTTTATAATATACTTATAAACTGATTCATAGTTGTCAAAATGCAGCCATCAGCTTCGTAACGTGCTGTATACAAATATCATCAACACAACGTGAGGAGACTAAGATCTTATCGGTTAAATGCTCGGTAAATAGTTTCTTCTTGGATGCCAGCAGTGTCATCATTCTCAATTAAAATAATACAATTGGAGTTTTCCCCAAGGCATGTTAGAATAGATCTTCGAATAAATCAATAGAGCATACTAAGACATAAACAAGACCGTTTTAATCAAGATTCGTATATGGCAGCTTTGAACGACATTTTCTGAAACTTCCAAAATTCCAAGATTTCACGTAAATTATGAATGTAGTACTTGGAGGCTGCTCACCTTACACGCAGATATTGAACAGAATCTGTCGAGATCTAGCACAACTACAATCGTTTTGTATTTACCCAGCTGTCCCTAACCTATGTCCAGCTTGTGGATAAGGACCACATTATACATGATATTTATTTAACTGTTAAGCCAATCCTAACTTTCTTAGACCAGAAGGATCTATAGACTCATTCTATATAGGTGACACATTTTCTTGTCTAGTTCAACTCCATGCACTAGAAAACGAATTATAAAAATTTTACAGCATGCAAAAATCAGTGGGATTCGTCCTTCAACCTAATTAGTGCTAATATTATCAAAACACCTCTAGTAATTTTGGTCAGGTTTTCAGGTATTTTACAACACTGGGTGTCGTTGTGAAGCAGAACATTTCTGATATTTCTTAAAACAATCATTGTTTTGAAAACTGCTTGTCGATTTATTACATTAAAAGTTTCCATTGTTTTGGAAACCACTTTAAATTTAATAAAAAAATTTTAATTTACAATAAATAAAAATTTGCTTTAAATCTAAACAGTCATTTGAATTCATAAATTTGGCAAAAAAACTGTTTAGCTAGTTATTAATTAAATGTGTAACTAATAATTATTATCAATATAAAATATTTCATAATTACAAATAAAAAAAAAAAAACTACAAATTTATTTAGAATTAAATCTTATCAAAAAAATTTTAA
This sequence comes from Cochliomyia hominivorax, assembly GCA_004302925.2. Lineage (NCBI taxonomy): Eukaryota > Metazoa > Arthropoda > Insecta > Diptera > Calliphoridae > Cochliomyia > Cochliomyia hominivorax. The sequence continues at coordinate 58,793,747 of PYHX02000467.1, forward strand.
GCTAATAAAACATTGTTTTATATTTTCTGCATACATTAATCATCTATGTGTCATGGTATAAAGAGTTTGATAACAAGTAAAATAAATATAAAACGTTTGATTGGCAGTGAATGTTAAAAGGTATACGGTATTTAATATTTTAATGCTATAAAATTATTGCAAGTTTCATTATTTTTAAAATGATTATAAATTTGTTTGTTTCTGTTTTAGTTAAATTTTTTTTTCTAATTTGAGCAAACATGCTGCCTAATTTTATAGGGAATTATGGAACGACTCTCGTAAAATATTGAAAATATTGCTATGGGCATAAGGAATGAGATTAAAAACTCTTCATTTAAACTTTTAACCCAAGTATAATTTTTTTGTCACATAACCTTTGTAAAACATGCCAGTTATCAAAAAAAAAAAAAAAAAAAAAAAAAAAAAGACCATATTTAATATTTTCAACAAAACCCAACTTAGATAGAAAACCTGGATCAGGTACAATAAATAGTCTTCACAATAAATAGTCTTCATGATCTCTCTACACATGCAGAAGGAATTGTAGTCAAGTTTACAAAAAAAATGGAAGACGAATAGTATATATGTTCGCGCAAATTTTTCGCAATATCCTAATCAAAAATTTTATGTTCCTGATGCTCGAGGTTTAGGACCCAAAAGCAGTCAAAATTTCCCAAAAAGTTCTTGGTATGGCAAGCAACATGCGTGTGTTGAAAAAGAAGTCAATCATTTGTTACGGGAAATTTACATTAAGGAATGTTTACTTCTAATGTGTCCTCTTATTTTTGGCCTGACTTGGCATCCTTTCACTACGGTAAACAAGTCATTAGTGGTACAATAACAAAATCGTGGTATTTCATCGAAGTAAATCCCCGAAACCGCCCGGAGTGAAGGCCAATGAAGAGATATTAGGCTTTTAAAAAGAGAATTGAAGAGCAGAAAAAAGGTGTCCTATTCGAGCAAAATGACATTATAAAATCGTTAATGAGTGGGTTCCAAAAAAGGTTTAACATTTCATCAATAAAACTAGTATTTTTTCCGGAAATTTTAATAATAATTTCAATGAAATAAAAAAAAATTAAATAAGTTTAGTGGTTTCGTTTTTATTAACATATATATGTTAAGAATTTTTCGATCACACTCCTTAGGACTTTCATACTATGTAATAAGTTGCTTGCTCATCCATTGATTTTGTTTTCAATTCTAATAAAAAGTGATATAAATTTTGGAAAGCAAGAATTAAAATTTTTATTATTTTATTATAATCATAATGCCAAACATGTTTAATGTTATTTTATGTTTATAAATTCGATTAAAATGTCAAGAAGCTAAAACAAAATCCAACGGAATGGTTAGAAAAGAATTTCAATTATAATTTATGACACGCCTGGAGGCAGTGTTATTATTTGGTTAGTACTTTTCTTCTGCAGGAAAATCATAAACATTGAACAGATGTACTTCTATGAATAAAAATTGCATATTCAAACAAAATAACGCTGTGATCCAAAGTGTGATAAATTATCTAGAAACCAGTCAATAGTATTTTGGTTTATATAGAAAATTTTTATATCTCTAATTAAGATTATAGTTTTAAGATTATTTCGAACTTAAAAATGTGAAGAAAATTCAACACAATTTTATTGATTTATGTTAATGTCCATTTTTATATGAATGGTTATAACAGATTTAAAAACATTCCCATCGAAATTTGAGACACGCCTGTATAATAATATGTTTCTTTGTCTATACACACATATACACATTTTTTTTTTTTTCAAAAAAATTTAATTAAATCAAAATTTCAATGTTATACTTACATACTGCTTTGTCGACAGAATCGTAGTCATCAAATTCTACAAATGCAAAGCCACGCTTACGTCCTGTGTTTTTATCTGTTAATATCTTAACGCCTAATATATTACCAAATTGTTGGAAATATTCCTTGAGACACTGTTCGTCATGATATTCTTTAAGACCGCCAACAAAGATTTTCTTTACTGAAGAATTTGCCTCTGCACTTCCAACTTCAGGTCGTGGCAAGGCACGTTTTGAATCTACGGTTCTGAAAAATATAATTACATTATACTCTATTAAACAGCGCATTACACAATTTATTACTATCAAAATTAAAGATTATGTTTGTAGAATTATTTTTAAGGTTTCTCTTATAAATAAAACAGTTGTAAAATGAAATGATAAAATGTCTGTTCCGAGTAAATTATGAATAGATATTGTGTTCCGCTCACAAAAGATAGATTTATTATTTTTAGAAAAAATATGAATAACAATCAAAAAGTATAACTGCTTACAGAAATGCAAGCTGTGATAACTTTAAAGTTTTCACTAGGATGTAGGAATCTGCAATAAATAACCTAATATATTTTGGAAGAAAAATCGTTTTATTTGATAGATCTGGACAATGACAAAATATCTTATAGTTTCTCAATTGAGAATTTAAAATCTATTTTTAATCGTTAACGTTTACATAAAAATAATGTAATATAGTTTTATAATGTTAAGGAGTGAGATCGAAAAATTCTTAACATTTAACTTTTCGTACAAAACAGTTCAAGCATTAAGTTAACAGGGCTGTTTCCTAAAGGATTTATTGGGAGCTCATATCTAAACCAATGTTTCTATCAACGGACAAGTTATCCCTGTCTTGTTTATTAACATTGGAAACAGTTTGACGGTAGACCTTAGAATGCTTGGCCAACTTTTTTTGGAGCAAGTTAGGTTGTGTTGAAAATATTTTATAATTTTTGTACCCACTCTTTTTTCAATAATATATTAATTTGTTTGATTCTATTATTCACTCGACTTTAGTCCATAAAAACATAAATGAATAAATATCAAAGAAAGAGTTGGTGAAGAGATACCATCAAATGACGACATATTCAGGTGTGCAGTGTAAAAATTTGTTTGCAGGCAAGATAGACGAAAATCTTTCAATCAACTCAAAAATTAGTTGTGAGGTCTGCATATTTTATGACGAGAGCAGTAGTATTTCTTCTATGGATTTAAAAAATCTGTACAAACACATAATTTCCCAACCACTTATGGTGGTGAAGGGTATACAAATTTAACTGATTATGTGGTAAATAATTTGCTGAATAAATTTTTTGTGGTTAAAACAATTTTAAAAAAATAATATATAAAAAATTAAAAAATAACGAGAATGAAAGTCCGACTATATAATATCCTACACCATATTTTGAACTTTGAGAAATAATCGCCCTCTAAAAATCTGTGTACATCTGAAAGTTGTGAGGATGACATTTACATCATCTATCTTGATGCACCATAAGTCTAAAATTCCATTCCTTTGGGATATTTATATTAAAGCAATAAGGCACCAACAATCAATTAAATTTTAATTTTCGAAAAGTATTTTGATATTTTATCCGGCATTCTCAAGCTCCCTTAATTTTACTAAATTACATGGCATATGCCGGCCGCCTGTGTTAAGAGTATTTTTTAATAAAAATTAAGATGAAAACAAGTACGAATGTTAAAGTCGTACTTTAATATTAAAATATCATAGGACTTATTTCCTTCAAATTACATTAAACTCGCTTTATAATTACGACTTTAATGAGCTCATTTCCTTTCAGCTCCTTTAAACTTGGAAAGGAACTGAATATTAGGCTTCGTCCTTGGGCTTAAACAATAATATGTACCAGAGTGTTCACAACATTTACATGGACAGCCAGACGGTATATTACAAACAGCGCAAGTGCAAGGTATAACTATTTTACATTTTTGATGGGCATTAGGCAGAAGAGAAAGTACGGTATTAAAATTGTTTAAATACTTAAAACATAAAAAACAAACATAAAAAATTACATACTTTCCATCGACAACATGAGGTCGTGAAGCTTGTGCTCTGTCAACCATGGTAGAGTCCTTAAATGTTATGAAACCAAATCCACGTGAACGTTTAGTTGTAGGATCACGCATTATAATCACATCAGTGACTTCACCAAATTGACTGTAAAAAGCGCGCACAGATTCCTCCGTTGAATTGGATGATAAACCGCCCAAAAACATTTTGCGTAAATGATCATCTTTGGGATTTTGAATCTGAAAGGAATAGTAAACGAACAACATAAATGAATTAAACAATGACAAATTTTAATTTTCATTTTTTCAATTCGTTAATAGCACTAATAAGCAACCTTATAACTGTATTCGTCATCGATTGTTGGGGTTTATGGTTAATGAGTGTGAGTCTGCTGTCGCCGCTTCTCAACCGACAAAAAATAGCGTACAACAAACACATTAACACAACAAATATAATAATTAAAGCAAAAAACAAGAAAAAGTGTCGAAAATTGTACTTCTGTTTTAATTTTTTTGTTTTATGACGATGATTTCACCATGTTGTTTCTTCCTTTCTAATTTTTTTAATATTTTTTCATTACAACATACCTGACCATTTTCTTTTGCTGGTTTGGAATTACTTTGAACTTCTTGCTTGATCATTTTTATTAAATTATACTTTATAGTTATTAGTTAAATTTAAAAAATTATAAATTATATCTTTTAGTATAAAAAGTGTGTATACTTCCAACGCTGATAATTTTTTTGTTGGTCAAAGAGATGTTGGTTTTTTTTAACATGAGGGTGTAGAGTTGTAGATATTTCCGGTTATGCGATTACTTTTCATTCAACACTGAGAGAAATTTTATAAAATAATTTTAAAAGCGTGTTTATTTTTTTTTTACCAGGAAAAAGCGCATACTAAAATTATTAAATGTTTTTATCAAAACCCAAATTGATTCTACAAGTTGGCCAAGCATTCGAATGTCTGTCGTCAAACTGTTTCCAATCTTATTAAACAGTAGCGGCAGAACTTGCCCGTTGATAGAAAATGGTCCACATGATATTTTAAAAACAATTAAAGGAAGACATTTTCAAATAAACTCCCAACGCACCCGATAGAAAAGCCGTCTGGCCAGCTCAATGATCGGAATATTTGGTACAAAAATTTAATTCTAATATAGTTTAAAAAACCTACAGGCTTAAACGCTCTAGAAATTTAGAGCAAGGAAATTTCAATTACGTTTTCTAAAGAAATATTTTTACTGCATAATGGATGACAAAACATATGTTTTAGATTTTTCGTAACTTCCCACTCAAAAATGTTATGATGCTGATGCTCTATGGAATGTCGAAGAAAACTTTGGGACACAAAAGTAGTTGAAAATTTCTACAAAGTTCTTGGTATTGCAAGCAATGTGCAGTTGGGGCAAAATATGAAATTTTTGTTACAACGGGCTCTATTAACTTGGCATACTGTCACTATTGTAAATAAGCCCTTGAGTGGTGCAAGATAAATAAAGTGGTATTCGTAACAAGACAGGCCAATACTCAAAACTGCCCGGAGCTAAGTGATATAAGGCTCTTGTTAAAAATGATTTGAAGAGCACAAAAAAGTGTGAGCTAGATTAAGGACTGTATAGAATATCTGTTCGAGCAAAGTAACAGAAAGCACGTTCAAAAAAAGTTTTAAAATTTCATCGTCAGTTAATAATTGCTAATTTTAGGAAAGATTGTTGCATGAACTTAGAGTTGTTATTGTTTATGTGAGTGAGTAACAGTAGACAGATTTTGTTTCGAAGTAGATGATTAATCGCGCACAAAAGGTTTCTAATTATTCAACCAGCTTTATTCTTATTTTTAAACATTCCAGTGTCTAAATGCAATGATTCTATTTGCGATTTTTTGTAAAAAGTGCCACACTTTTGGTGTGTACTTGAATAAATTATCCGGCAACGTTTACTATGTCAAAATCAACCCTGTTAAAATTCTACCGTTTCAGCTTCCACTTTATTTCATACTATTAATGTCGGTGTCCGCCATTGCTCATTCTCGTTTAATAACGCGTGTGAAGTACATCGTCGTTTCTTGGTAGATAACAATTATAATATTCTCAAGTAACTTTAAAGTGAATTGATTAAATTATTTGTGTGTAATAATACAGAAAAAAAATAATTAAAAATGACAAACCAAAATGAAAACAGTAACCAAAATAATGAAAAACAACAAAACGGCAATGATGATTATGATGATGTAAGTAGGGGAAGGTCATTTGTATTTTTTTCCAGAAAATTCCTAATGACTTGCATAAAAAATCCGCCATTTTGTGAAGTTGGCATATAGAGAAAATAAAATCGATAACAGCCTTGTATATACATATTTTTCCATAATTGATTTTTGTTAATTAATTTTTAATGTTTTTTTATTTTCTTTAGGAGCCAATTACTGAGCCAGAACATTTGCGTAAATTATTTATTGGCGGTTTGGACTACCGCACCACAGATGAAGGTTTAAAATCTCATTTTGAGAAATGGGGTCGCATTGTCGATGTTGTTGTAATGAAAGATCCACGCACTAAACGTTCACGTGGTTTTGGCTTTATTACCTATTCTAAATCATCTATGATCGATGATGCCCAAAAAGCTCGACCTCATAAAATTGATGGCCGCGTTGTTGAACCCAAACGTGCTGTACCCCGCCAGGATATTGACAATCCAAACGCTGGAGCCACTGTTAAGAAATTGTTTGTCGGTGCCCTTAAGGATGAACATGATGAAAAATGTTTACGTGAATATTTTGAGAAATTTGGCAATATCGTAGAGATCAATATTGTTATAGACAAAGAAACCGGCAAAAAACGTGGTTTTGCCTTCATTGAATATGATGACTACGATCCCGTTGACAAGATTGTTTGTAAGTAGAGAAAACTTATTTTTTATATCTTTAGAAATTATTTGGTAGTTTTTTTGTAAAATGCGTTTTAGAACTAAAAAGAAAGTTTGAGGTTAGAATATATAGTATTTGACGTCATTTAATTGCGTCTTATTTTAACGCAATCGAAATAAATCTAAAGTTGATAGGCCTTTCTAACGATTATGAGTATCTTTAAGCAAGAACTTGATAAAAAAACATATACTTTTTATAATATTCTATGAATCATCACAGTTCCTCAGAATTGGCTAAGTTTCTAAATAATTTTGTCAATTTTTTTTATAAAAACTGTGAGAGCAATCTCAACGTCGGCTTTTGCTATGTTATACGAATCTAATTAAAACATATTCGTGGTAACACGCGGCCTCGTTACAAAATCTATGCTAATATACAATTTCGAAGAATCTGTATTCCTTAATTTTTTCTACCTGTGTCGAATTAACCCCCCAACCACCCTTGTAACAGTTTAGCTTGTGTATACATACGAAAATTTAGGTTTGAAATGTACAGTCCCAGCTCCGCATAAATGTGTTTTAATAATTTCTTGCGGCGTTTTTCGACTGTTAGATAAATTATCTATCAATGATAATATCTTGGTTAAATTTTCTCATTTTATATGGAGATTTGATGAAAATGTCATTGATACAATTTTGTAATAATTATGATGAGAATATTTTGATATTTACTTTTTTATACAGTTCCCTGAGAATTGGTCAAGTTTTTTAATAACTTGGATCAATCATTTTATAAAAACTGTTAGATAAATTACAGCGTCGGCTTATGCTATGTTATGCGAATCTAATAAAAAAACATATTCGTGGTAACACGCGGCCTCGTTACATGAATTACACTTAAGTAAATAATAGCTTTAGCAGAGACACAAAATTCCAAAAGGGGTAGTGTACATGCGACACCATTTTATAATCTGTTTCAAGAAAATTTTAAAAGGATAGATTGGTTCTGGTACTAGTTAATTGAAAATGCCGCCTTTCATATAACAATTTATTAAATTATGCACTGGGAGATTTTACTATATATGCGCATTACTTTTTTATGTAATTAGAATAAAATAAACAAGATACTTCACAATCTAACCGGTTTAATGGTATTTTCCTAAAACGCACTTAAGTTTTTCAATCGCTTAAATGAAATAAAACAAAATAAATTTAAGATTTGCAAACTGCAAAAAATGTTGCCCAGACCATTACACTACCATCGTTAAAATAACGTTTCGATATCAGAACATTGATTGATCTCAAATCATGCAAATAACATGAGTATGCATCAAGACCGTCTCAATTTATTATATTTTCTGTATTTCACTCCTCTACCCAGTTCATATGTTTTGTGCGAATTTTAGACGAGATTTTTTATGCTGTTTTTTTGCATAGGCTTACACTTGGGTTTTTTCCATTTTATGTGTCCCATCTCTCCGTCAAACAACAACCGTAAAACAACAACGTAAAAAGACAACTTTAATCTTACTTATGGATTTAGTATTATTCAATCAGCTTTTGACTTGTTGAAATATTGGATTGATAGCAATATCACACAATAGTTCATATTCTTTATTTCCAATGACATTATTTCGATATTTATAGAAAATATATTTTTTGCAACTTTATTAAGTGATTAAAAGATAATAACACAAAAAAACTGAATTTAATTTTCTTGTATTTTTTGTCTTTCATTTTAGTGCAAAAATCCCACAGCATCAAGGGTAAAACTTTGGATGTAAAGAAAGCTTTACCTAAACAAGGTAGTGGTGGTGGCGGCAATAATGCTGGCCCCGGCGGTAACCGTGGCGGTAATATGGGCCGTGGTGGCAATATGGGCGGTCGTGGCAATAATATGGGCGGTGGTAATATGGGTGGTGGCGGCGGTTGGGGTAACAATCGTGGTAATGATAACTGGGGCGGTAACTTTGGTGGCAGCGGTGGCGGTTTCAATAATGGAGGTTTTAACAATGGTGGAAATGGTGGTTGGGGCGGTAATAATATGGGTCCCTGGGATAACGGTAACAACGGTGGTAACTGGGGTAATAATGGTGGTAATTTTGGTGGCCCTGGTAATAACGGTCCCGGTAACAATGGTAACTGGGGTAACAACGATTTCGGTTCGGGTTACCAACAAAATTATGGCGGTGGTCCACAACGTGGTGGCGGCAACTTTGGCTCCAATAATCGCATGCAACCCTATGGCAATAGTGGAAACTTTGGCAAGGGTAAGTTTACTTTTTTTATTATATAAGAAAACAGTTTAAAAAAATTAAAATAATTTGAGAAAAACTTCCCGCTGATGTTACAGTCCCAGCTCCGGATAAAATTCTTAATAATTGTATTCGGCGTTCATTGACTGTAAGATAAATATTTTACAAGTATTATATCTGTGTTAATTTGTTTTTTGTTAATGTAACAAATTGATGAAAACGTATTTGTAACAACATTATTTTAAAATGTCCAAAATTTTGAATTTCCAGGATTTTTAAATTTTATTTTTTAAGAAAAATTTACATTATATTTTTATAATTCAAGGAAATCAAGGTAATTTCGGCAACAGTGGAGGTTTCAACAATGGACCCATGGGTGCCAGTGGTGGCAACAACAGAAGATACTAAGGAGGTAAGTTTGTGCAAAACAATTTTATATTATTTATTATATATGTATTTTTCAAAATGATAGTTTCTCTCTTTTTTGTTCGTTATGCTGAATTTGTAGTTGGTTTTCTATTATTTTCATTAAAGTAATTCTTATATTTTTTAACAAAATATTTGTTTTAGAGAAGTTAACCTATAATGATGATGCTATGCAAAAAAGATCAAAGTAGCCAAAAAGCAAAACAAAAATTAAGAGTTTTCAAATATTTATTTAGAGACTTGTGTTATATTTTTTTGTTTTGTAACATTTTGAAAAACTCTTTTTGGATAGAAACTATTTTATTAACAAATTTTTGTTTACTTTCTAAGCCTAAATTTTTTAGAATATTCTATTTAACAAAATTTTTATCTAAAAAGCATTTTACAAATTTTAATTGTTTTTATTCTTATAAAATTTTTATAGGTATTAAAAAGGTTTGTCTGCCAGGTCCAAATAAAAAATATTTAAAAATTTCAAATTCAAACTAAAGTCAAAAAACAAACCAAGCAAAAAACAGAAAGATTTTACAGTTTACCTACCTAATCTATCTATGTATCTACCTACCAAGTTTCTAAACAAAAAAGTTACACAGAGAGTAGTCAAAAAAATACAAATACAAAAAACATTCTTCGACCTTCTCCTCTAGTTTCTTCCTTCCAGTATAAAAAATATCAAAAATATTGTTAATATTTACAATTCCACCACTTACTCCCCCAAAAAAAGAGAGAGAGGTCAGTGTATGAAAGAAAGAAGAAAAAGAGAGGAAGAGAAGAATGACAGTTTTCTAAGAGTAATTGAAACAAAATAAAATATAAAACAGAACAGTACAGAAGATCAGTAAACATTTAAGGAGAAAATATGAAAAAAAAGGTGAAGACACAGGCGAAGATGTTAAATTGATTGAAATTTTGAGGACAATGATGAAGAGAGAGGAGCACAAGCACAGTGTAAGAATATAATGCAGAAGGAGAATGATGATGGTGAAGAAGAAAAAGGAGCACAGACAGTAAAGTTATATAAAAGGAACTGGAGATTTAAGTTAAAATTTACAGAAACTAAGAAAAACCCCACCTTAAGAGGTTTTTTTATTTTGTTTATATAGTAATTTAGAAATGTATAAGAAATCTATAATCTGTAGTAGACCAGTTCAAATTGTTGTAAATGCCAAAAAGTACTAAAAATATCTTAGTATTGTAAGTTTTTTCTTCTACATTTTGTGTTCTTTTTTTTAGCAGCTGAATTGTGTCCTTAAAATAAGGCAAAAATTGTATTATTAACATCTAAGCTAGAAAGAAAGAAAGATTGAAAGTAATGAGTTCTGGATAAAAAAGAAAAGGCAATGAAACAAAGAAATACATTAAACTTAAATTAGTTATTAGTTTAGTAGTCATTATTATTATTATTTATAAATTTATTTAAAACAAATTCACAACCAACAATTTTAGTATTTTCTCGTCGTTTCATAATCTGAATTCATAATTTACAGAAAAAAAAACAATAGATTTTCTTTATTTTTTCCTTTCTGTGTGTCAGTAGTTTTTAAGAATTCTTATTGTGTTTAGCAATTAAGTTTAGTTTAAATCAATTTATACAACATACAAATTATGTGGCAATTATATAATTTTTTTTATTATATAAATTTCCAAACTAATTTAAATATTTATACAAGAAAAAAGGACATTATTAAAGCAACAAAAACAATAACAGCAGCAGCATCCTAACTACTTTTTTTCTTGTTTGTTTAAGTAGAAAGTTACATAACAAGAGAAGATGTAGAGAGAACCTCTTATACAGAAAAGTATTTTATTATTATGATTATTTAGAAAATGAAGAATAAGAAAAAGAAAATATTGTATATATAAAACAACTAATATCTATCTGCTCTGCTGTTGATCATGATTTGTATCTTAATATTTTTTGTACATTTTATACAACAAACAACAACCAATCCCACTATCCATGATCTTAATTAATTTCTAAGTTTTCCTAACAAAAAGATGATCATAATTTTTAATTTTAAATTGAACAAGAATAAGAAAAAAACAAACAAATTAGTAAATAGATTTTAAAATTTGTAAGAAAAGAAACAAATATATAAATAATGATAAAAAAACAAAAGAGATGATAAAACAAAAATTAAAACAAATGTAGATTATTTGTGTGTGTGCTCTTTTTACATTCATTTATATTTTAGATCTCTAGCAGAAAGTATTAAGCTGAACTCAGCTTGCTTTTCAAGGATTATTATGTAGAACAAAGAAGAAGAATTAAGACATAAATCAAAATGTTAGTGTACAAAACAGAAGACATGTTTTACTTCATTCCAATTGAATGTGCAGTAAATTACCTGGAAACCATCTCCGCCATGTGTTTTAGCTATAAAAGTCATAATTTGAAAAGATATGAATCCGATCGAGTTTAACTGTAATCGGTTCATTATTTCACCGGCAATCATTCAGTTTCAATTTCGTGAATTCTAAAAAATCACTTTAAATTTGTTAAAAAATTAATGCAATTTGCTCTAGTTCCCCCCATATTGAGTCCACTTTCAATTTGAACTTTAATGCTCGTAATTAAAGCATAACTCTTAATCTATTTATTATCAAGTTAAATTATGATAGGACAATAATTTTTAATAGGTATCACCATAATAAGATCTGTTGAGAAAATGAGTTTAAAAATATATATCAAAAAATAACATTTTAATTCCTCTGCTTTTCACAAAAAGGATCCATAAAGTATCGCATAATGCTCTCAAATTACTTTTTTTCATCCATTTCGATTAATAATTTTGGACAATATCTACTTATTAAACCATAAATTCATCTCATCCTGTTATTCTGTGTTGGTAATTATAGTGTAGATGAGTAAAAAAAAATTCAGAAAATTTGTAAAAACGGTTCTATTCTTTGTGATTTTTTTCCAAAATTCGCCGTAAACTGTACTCTGGACACTTAATTCTTCGAATATCTTTAAATTCATTTTCACCTCAGGTTTTTAGGTAATTTACCACACTGTACATTGATTTGGTTGTGTTTCATTATTACAAAGCGTATTTAATTTTTCGAATCATCGTCAGTTTATTTTCTTCTATCCATTTTTTTAGGTTCAAATATGTGAGTCAATCAAATTTCAATTTTCCTTGATCTTATTATATATAATTTTTTATGATTTTCTTGTCCAAATTTTTTTAAGAGTGCTTTGAATTGTTTTTTATTTGGTTCTATCCTCTACTTTGTATATTCTGTTAAATTTATTTTTTTTGAGTAATTTTATCCTTTATTTTGGGTTTCAAGTATATTGATGGCTGATTGATGTATATGTGTGTTTGAATCACTTAAAGCGCACATTACCACCACCATCCAGCATTTTCTTCATAAGAGAATCTTGGAACGAATGCAAAATGTAGTAGATGCAATTCTATGCGGACAATCGTTTCGGAAATGAATGAAAGGTAAGTCCTATTAACTATTCTCGTCTTTCCCAAAAATCTGCAGTCATCACCTTAAACGATTAATTGCAACTGCAACAGTACTCGGGAAGTGTGATTGGTTTGGTTCAAAGTGTGGTAAATGATTTGTTTTTGATTTATCGTTTTTTCCTGTTAACATATATTTTAAGTGATTTTTTTTAATAAAGATTATTATTTGAAAAATATTTTAAACGAGTGTTTTCATTTGTAATTGAAAGTATTGGGGATTTGTTAACGAGTAACAAAAACATTGTTCAGCCGTACACTATCAATATTACTTCCTCTTCCCTGGATCCTATCTACCGGACAATGAGTTAATTTGTCCGCAGTTCACTCCACACCTTCCGATATGTTGTTGCACCAATACCTGCATTCGCCCTATAATGATTTTAATCGGATCTTCCTTGTGTGCTTCTAGGATCCCTGTATGGTTTTCTGTGAGACTCGTAGAAGTGAAAAGTAAATTCAATTTTTTGCGATCGGAAAAGGTGCAATCCGTTGATATCCTCCAATCCTTCACTAAGTCCCATTTGTAGTTTCCCTTTACAAAAGTGGGCATATGCCCCAGTGATCCTCTTAAAGGACCTCTTTTTGAGGTCCTCTAAGAGGCTCTAGAGAGAGAAGGATCAACATTTTTAGCTGACATTATCACAGCAGCCATAAGGGAGTTATCAGAGGATACACTTTCACTACTGGTGTAATACGAGCTTTTTTCAAAGTAGATGGCTGAAATGAAGATAAGATGCAAAGAAAAAAGTAATGAAGAGAGAAAATGGCAAGAGGAAAAAAGGAAATGCAGTAGTCGCGATAGAGATCACAGAAATTGTGATATATTTGCAGCCAAAGAAACGGATCTGTATCTCTCTGAAAGCAGGGTTGTGGCAGAATAGGCGACGAAACGTTTCCTTTCCTCATTTCGGTAGCATTTTAACGGGTGACGAAATACTCCAGCAATGATGTCCTGGCTCTATCCAGTTTATACCATACAATCTGGTTGTTGTAACAGCTTGATTGTATAGAGTAGGTTTTCCTACTGATACAGTGAGTTGGCAATCTTGGCCAAGCATAACTCGAGTCGTTCGTAGCGATAATTCAATTGTGTGAACGGAAATAGAAGTTGTAGTAGGGTCAGCAGCGTTTTTACATGCTGTGAGATCGGTTCCACACAGAAGATTAAATTTCCATCAGTATGCTGCCCTTATCGCTCTTCAAACAGCTTCAATTTTACCTTATAAACTGTTATACTCATCTGACAGACTGAATGACATTTAAATGTTAAATTTCACAGTAAAAATAGTTCCACCGACTTTGACCCTGTTTTTGGAACCATGCCTGTCAGTTTATGGAAAATCTTGTAAAGAAAAACTATGAAAAACCTTAAGTTTCGTTTCCATCACAGATATGTATTTGTTTGTTATTGAATCAGCAAAGAATAACTGAGTGGTCTACCATTAATCTCCTCAATTTTCCTGATATTCCCGTTTCAGTGTTGCTTGATTATCCACATTAATGATGTGGAAAATCAAGATATACTGATCGTCTTATTTCATATTTGAATACAGTTTTGGAAACAATGAAACTAGTTTGAAAATAATTCTCCATTCAGTTACACTTTCCTACACACCGCTAGATGGCGCCATTGAACTAATTTCTTACAACTTGGTGGCAGGCTGTACTAATAACAAACACATTTAGTATTGCCTCAACCCATTTCAATTAAATTTATAATATAAATTATAGCATACATTCAGGCTGTTAATAAATTATTGGATTTAATATTCATTAAAACAGATTGAAATTACTATTGCAATTTACAAAAAACATATATTTTATTACTTTTAATAACTAGTGCTGAAATTTTTACCTTTTTCGGAAATTTTTATAGTGTCTTTTGTCCCTTTGCTAGAATATCTCCGTTTAAAATCTACTACACTTTTGGACATCTTTTTTTGTTTTTCAATTCTCTCTTAACAAGAGCCCAATATCTCTCCACTGGCTTAGCTCCGGTCAATTTGATTTGCCTCTCTTGGCACAAATAGCGCATTATTTTCTTGTACCACTCAAGGGCTTGTTTACCATAGTGACAGGATGACAAGTTAAGCCAAAAATAATAATAAACATTTCTTTATGTAAATTTTGACATTTTAGAGCCCGCTACAGGAAATGATGGTCCCATTTGGTCCAAATGCATATTGCTTGTCATATCAAGGAGTTTTCGGGAAATTTTGTCTGATTTTTGGCCTTAACTTTTCGTCATCTATTATGTAGCAAAAATATTTAATTCACAAAACTTGAGTTCAATTTCGATGTGCTCTGTTTTTGGCCTCTAAACTTTTAGCGGCGTTCTGTCAGGAACTGAGGTAACCGGTCTGCTTTCCTAACAGATGTGTAGGACTATAAAACGAAACTCTTTAAAAAATTCTTTCTATTTTTTGGCTTTAGAAACATTATGTGGACCATTCCTTCTACCTGAGCCAGGTCTTTATTAACAGATAAGTTCTCTCGGTACTGTTTAATAACATTGAGGACAGTTTAAGGCAGACCTTTGAATTCTTGGTCAAATTTTTATAGAACCTAGTTGGGTTTTAGAATGCACTCTTTTCTGGTCACTCATTTTAATTAGATCAACAATTATTTTCATATTATAAATGACATGATCAAGAAAAAAATTACTACTTGAAAAACATGTGTTAAGAATTCTTCGATCTCACTCCTTATATTTTTCACATAAATTTCTTGAACAATTTATTTTTCAATAACTCAACAAATTTCAAAAAATCTTTATCAATAATTTCGTTTTACTTGACCCGTTTGGAACAGTACATTTAATACATTCAGAAATTCTCTATAATTAAACTCCAGATCTATGCCCCGTTTTACGCCAAAACATTTAAAAATTGTATCAAATTCACGGCTACTGATCATATAATGCATATCGCGCACTGTTAAAGCACGCATTAATTGATTCTTGTGTATAGTTCCACAGTTTTCACGATCAAAATCCTTTAATACGGAACTTAAATTGGAAATCTCATCTGGCTGACGTGCCAACTTCATTAAGGCTTGTGAACAAATTGTGCGCTCTTCAAAATTTAAGAAACACTCTACACAATCTAAATTGGCTAAATGTATAAGAGGAATGGCAGTGATCTCATTGTCACCCGTTTGAGTTTCAAGTTGTATAAAGATTTCATCCAAAGAACGACAAAAGTCACGATATAAAACACAACACGCACGCTTGGGGGAACGGAAGCTTAAGGATAAAAATCCCAAAGTTAATACAACTTTTCAAATAAAATTGATAGAAAACTTACATTTTACATAGTACATCCATTTCCTCCTTATCTAATTTAATATTGGCATTATCCACACCTCTACGAAAATCCACTTCCAAAATTTCTCCCTCCCTATGGCGATCATAATCTTGCAGAAAATCCATGATGCGAATACTTTTTGTTATCACTTGACGTTTAATTTTGGTTAATAATTTTATAATCTCTTCTTCATTTTCCATATCGATTGGGGTCTTATCTTTCAATATGGGACATTCTTTCAAATTATTATTAGTTGTTGTTAATTTTGGTATAGCATATTCTGCTGGATCAGCATCTTCCAGAAATTTGGTATAATTAAAACCTAATTCGTTGCCATAACGATCGATGAGAGCATTTAATTCATCATTCGATAGTAATATTCCATTGGTCACAAAAATTTGATTGGCTACTTTACAACCAACGTGACCACAGTTGAGTCTGAGGAAATAAGATTTTGGTTATAGAATTTTGCTGGCTCATTCTCATTAGATTATTTCTAAGAGAATCAAATGATTGAATTGATTACTTTTTGACAGAGTCATAGGGTCCTCAAAATCGGGTATCAAGGATAGAAAATTGTTTATTATCAACATTCAAAAATATATTACCATTTTATAGCCCTCGGAGAGGTCTTTAAAAAAACATATTTAATGTGGTACTTATTTCGGTTTACGAGTTATTTGTGATTGAAATTTCAACATTCCTTTTATCCTAAACTATTCTACCAAACGGGTTTTCTTAGCTTGTTAACAAACATTATATTTATCAAGGACTGAGGTCGATTTATTCCCTTATTTCTAAGACGATTTTAATAACCATAATGAGAATTTAATCATTTTGGAAATGCCTTTTTCAGATTTCAATTGAAACAAAAGTCTGTCCGAAGATTGCAGTTGCGACACATTCGAATATAGTTTCAAAAACATTGGAACAATAGTTGATCCATTTGAGGTATTTGTCTAGAACTACGAAACTTAAAAAAATCCGAATTGTATTTCAATTGATTTGGAGGGTTGCGTATTCTTAGGGGGTCCAGAGATAAATTTATGTTATAGGTCTCATATAGAACCCTTTCCGGAAAAGGGTTTTAAGCTTATAAAACTCCTAAATGTAGATTATATTTTTTTCTTTTTGTTGTCTTTAATAACTAATTTTATGAATATTGGTCCATATTTTTAATAGCTCCCATATAATGCCACATCCCCCAATAGAGATGTTGAGACTAAAACTTAAATACAGACTTATTCTATCCAAATTAAGTACAATTATTTTTCTTACAAACAAATTTAATTAGACTTTAACTTCTGACAAGTCCACATTTTTCTGAAAATGGTAGAGACTATATAAGATTTGGTACAAAGGCATATAATCCAAATCCAAGAGAATGAGGTAAAACTATTTTCTCCTAGTACTAAGAGAATTTCTCAATATTAAAAATTTTGTCTTAAGGTTTTTTAGGGCCAGTCTCGTTGGCTTGATATCTATGTACATTTTATAAGGACCGGCCCATAACTTCCCATAGCTCCCATACACCATCCATTTTTTAAATTTATAAATCCAAATTTTATATTTGGATTAATCAATTTTATTCCATTTATGGTGATTACTGGGAGTTGGAGTTATGTGAGGACTATAGGAATTTATAGAGCAATAATCGGAAATATCGTTCTTGGTCTAAAGTAACAATATGAACCAAGTTTCATAAAGATATCTCGAAAATTTCGAGTGTTCACAACCAACCGGACAGATATACATTAAAGTGGGTGTAGCATATTTTCCTGTATGTTCCAAATATCAGAAAATGCTATGGTAGTGAAGAGTGTTAAATAAAAACAAGTAAAAGTGTAATAAGGTTCCAAAAATACTCCCGATTTTTATCTTAAATTGATGCGAAATATTTTGATTAAAATTTATTCTTTTTTACTAAATTTTAGTCCGAAATAAATTTATAATTTTTATCTGAATGTGGGTCACAAGTAAGCTTATTAATGATCCGATGTTCGATAATGCTGTTTCCAAGTGGAGTTAAGGAGTGAGATCGAAAAATTCTTAACATACATATTTTTGTCACTTTGCTCGAACAGGTAAAATCTAAAATCTTTTGAATACCTTTTCTACGCTCTTCATTTCTCTTTTAACAATAATTCTACACTGGCCTTAGCTCTGTATAGTTTTGTGGATCTGCCTCTCTTGGTACATATACCACAATATTGTTCTTCTTTTAAGGCTTGTTTAGTAATGATACCATGTCAGGTCAAAAATAAGTGGACACATTATAAAGTCTTATGAATGGAAGCAGCCTTTTTATGTAAATATTCCTTGATGAAAATTTCGCTTTTATAGAGTCTGTTGTAACAAATGATTGCTTTATTTGGCCGCAACTGCATATTGCTTGTTATACCAAAAACCTTTTGGAATATTTTGAATGCTTTTGAGTCCTATACATTTCCTCAACATTCCCTAAAGTATCAGCAATATAGAATTTTTGACCAGGACGTTGCGAAAAATCTGCCAGACCATGCGATTCGTCACCCATTATGACTTTATTTTTGGCCTTGAAATTTTTTGGCTGCGTTCTTATCTGTAATTTTTTGGAGACTTGCCTGCCGAAGCTTTAACTTTTCGTACCAAAAGGTTTGAACACTGTGCTAATCGAACTGCTTACAACCGAATATGTTGGTGGCTTTAGAAACATTCTTCTACCGGGAACCAGCAGGTATCAACGGATGAGTTCTACTGGTACTATTTAATTACATTGGAAACAGTTTGAGGGGAGACCTTTGAATGCTTGGCCATCTTTATAATTGGGTTATAATTGAAAAATGTCGCGTTAAGAATTTTTCGATCTCACTTCTAATAATTTTGATCTGAGTAATGACCACTTTAAATTTAAGTGAACCAAATAATGACCTGATTTTTAACTAAATATTGGTGCCAAATAGAGTACCGATTTTTTCCGAAAGTGATTCCGAATTGAACGGTAATTATTTCATAAAAAACATACTTATCGTGACTCCTAAAAAATGGATGCATATATAGACGTCTATTTCGTATACGAATTTGTATCTTCCTTAAAGCTTCCTCACATAATTCTCTGGCAGTGGGTGTAGCCTTTTGCCAATCCAAACTTCCAGCACGTGGCATATTTTGTATATATGTTGGAGGAGATTGAACATTTAACAGCGGAGTCTTTTCCAGAAATTTTGTGGTGAATACTAAAATATTTGTTTTAAGAATATATAAAAAAACTATCACCCATTTCCTTACCTCTATCAATTTCATCTTCAAATTTACGCCACATTATACGATTTGTATCAATTGGATCTAAATAACGTTCACACAAAATACGCACTTCACGTTGGCTCAAATATTTGCCCACACCCATATTGTATAAGGCACGTTCGAATTGATTTTTCGTTATCGTACCGGTATGTAGTAGATCAAATCCTTCTAGAAACTCCTGGGTACGTATTCGTTTTTCATGGACTTGCTTTTGTATACAAAATATGATATCACAAATATTTTTATTCTCTTGGGAATGATTGCAATAGTCCTTGAATATACGTTGAGCCATATTTGTACTCTCAATGGATGGAAGTTTGGGTAAATCTAAATCGATTATCTTTCCCGGAAATTTTTCAACAATTTGCTAATCAAAAAGATGTAAAATATATAATTTATGAGAAATATTATAATGATCGATTACCATGGCATTATCAGTTAAATTTTTCTCCTTCAAATAGTCTAAAATACTTTGTATGTGTTTTATGAAGGCAACATAATTAACCAAATACGAGTCCTTCATATAACGTTTTAATAGCAATAAAAAGTCATCATCCGATAGAGGAATTTTCATAAAATGTAATAGACGAGCAAAATGTGAAACCGTAACAGTGCCCTCATTTTGAGAGATCTTTTAAGAGAGAGAGAGAGAGGAGATAATGCAACATTGTCTAAGCTGTTCAAATTTAAAATTTTACCAATTCATAGTCCTGAAAATAGGGTTGCAGAGGTATATTTAAAAATTGTGCAATTTTAATTAAAATTAAACATAACTGACGACGATCTTCAGCACGATCTATTGGGTTAACATGCAAAGGATCATTCCATTCTAAACCTGTAGCCATATCTCTTTCGATTTTCTTTTCTTTATCTAAAATTTTTGAATTGGTACAAGAATTTAAATATGTTTGCCTGCATTTAAAAATGTCTACCTTCATTGCATACAACTTTACAAAACTCTTTATATACCACCCGTCCATCACGTAAGCGAAAGTAATCGGTAACTTCACGCATTTCGAAATCAGATAAACCAATTATATTTTTATATTTTCCGAGAATGGCACTGAATAGGGATTCTATTAAGGTTTTATTATTACAAAAAGAATTTAGAGGCAAAGTATTTTGAATCGTACTTACCCGATATTAAACCTTTGTTGTCTGGATCATGAACACAAAAGTCAGCACAAATATTGAAACCATGACGAAAGATACCATCTTGAATTTTGCGACATGCTTTCCAAATTTCATTCAAACTTAAATCTTCCTAGAAATTATAATTAATGAAATATAGACTATATAAAATAATGGATCGATCATAACCAAAAAAAGAGTCATTCAAAAATTATTCAAAGAATTACATTTTGAACGTCCGTTGATAGGAAACCTTTCGATTTTAGGGAAAAAATCGGCATGACATTGGGAAGGTAATATATATAAAGGGGATTAGTATCCCGGTAAGTTAATAACTCTATCTATTTAGCATCTCAAAGAAAGTAATCTACATCATAATTGCTCCAAAATGAACTGTGGTCTTGGATCTGGTGTTTTTTACAAGATAAGGAAATAGTAATTTCTTATGTCATGTTTTCCAGATCGGAAATGTTTAAGGAAACATTTTTAGGCATCTAAAATGAAAGTCCTCCACCATAACCTGATCTATAAATACAGGGAGAAGCCAAGTTCGAACTTCTGACATAACTCAAATATGGGTTTTCGCTCACAGAAACCATCATGATAATACACGGACAGATGAGTTAGTCGCAAGAGGTTCCAATCTGATATATGTAATAAGGAATCAGGGAATGTTCCATTTGTGTTTATAAGTGACGCCAAAGGTTAAAACTTGCAGCAGTTAGACAAACCGTGATAGAAAGAAATACACATTTGTAAAGTCGACCAGGGTTTATGGTCTAATTATGACGTCAACAGCATAAGATAACCCATGAATCACAATCATAAGGGCATATTGTTATTGTTATCTGTAATCACTAATCCCTTAACAAGGATTTGCCTTTAACATGAACAGAATAAGACAACTCATGAATCATAATTGTAAGGCAATAGATCCATAGCAGGGATCTATTAGTAGAAGCACAGTTCTCATTCTCATTTGCTTTTCAATACATCAATTATTTTAATGGGTCATACGATTTTAATTTTTAGCTGATTATTCAATTGCTTTATTTCTGGGGACTCACCCTTTTTTCGTTTTCCATAACTTTCTTAACTTGTTGAAGAATTTATTACAGATTAAGAAAACAATTCTCATCCAAAATATAAATTAAAAAAAGAATTTTTTTAAAAATTTTCAAACGATTTTTTTTTTGACTTTAAATAAGTGAACTTCACAATTATATTGAAAGATATCGGGTTAGGGTTTTTGAATTATGAAAAATTTTAATAAGAGTTTCCTGCAGTGAACTTGCTTTGATATCATTTTCAATAAATATATTATTCAGTTCTGGTCTTTAAAAGAAAGTTCTGGTCTTTGAAAACTGGTCACTTCACCAAGTAGGGCTGCCTTAAATCATGTTCCTTCAAACTATTCAAATTTTCGGAGTCTTGCGGTTTGAAACCATTATTCCAAAAAAGGCGTTCATTATAGGAGATAAATTCTTGAACTGTTGTTATATCTCCACCTGCTGGCGTATTCCCATTTGTTTCCCATTCGTTTGTAATGTACATTGTCCCTGGTCTTGTTAATAATTTTTTCTATGAACATTGGTAGACATTTATCTCCAGTGCATTATTTTTTTGTTTAAAGGACAATTGTCCATGTATACTGTAATGAAACCGTGAAATAATTTACAATTTCAGAAACAGAATAAAGCTGCATCTTCATAATATTTTGAATCCATATGGTAAAAAAGCTTATTAAACTAATCTTAGAGTAAAACAAAGGAGCCTTCCATAACTTCATCTATTGAACATCACCCTGGATGACATAAAGATCAAAGTCTCTTATATCAACAAGAAAATTTGAATAGAATTCCAAATCCAGGGGTTTCAAAAGTTTGTCTCAATTTGTATTCATATTCCAGATGAATTAAACCTGCATGTGTAAAATTAACTGCGATGTAGAGAATTATGGAAATATGGTAACTATAATTTCCGGGGCCTATTTTTAAACATCTGGAAATATTCAATACTTCAAAGAGAAGGATTGTGATTTTCGCAAATGGATCTATATAGGATCCACTTCCGAAAATCCCTTTTGAGATTTATTTTCATATTTATAAGTTTTATAAGTTCCATTCGGGGAAGATCTATCTGAAATATTGCCTCCAAAATAGCAAATTGTTTTCGTTTTTAGCTCACAATTAAAATACATGTAAAATTTTCTCAATATGTCAAACGAACGGTCATCAATTTAGAAATTAAGTCTGACGAAATCTAAAATCATTAGTCCGCTTTTAATTATAGCTCCCATATACGAGTTTTCTATAATGTTAGTGTGAGTTATTGGAACTCATGTTTCGACACTTTAAAATGTGAATAATAGCTTTTCATTACATCTTCTCTTTTTTTTACTTCTCTTTCATTCTCAAAGGACTTAAATACATTGTGTCGTATTGCATGAAAGCTCTAAGTATTTAGTGTTTCCTTTCACCAACTTCTTCTTTTCTTTATTCAACGTTTAAATGATTATTTTTGTATTCTTAATTTTTTTATTGCTGGTAAATCAAAATAACTATTTTATTTACTATAAATTTTTTTATTTTTATTTATATACTAGCTAAGACCCGGTGTGCTTTGCCGCACTTATAAAGTGGGTGGTACTCCTCCAAATTATTTTGTCCCTCCTACATTTTGGCCAATAAAAAAGATCATTGGGCAAAATGTAAATGGGTAATTGGAACCAATTTGAATACTCCCGCCTTTACAGTTCTTTAGATATTCGATATGGGAACACCTTTTCCCTTGATCCTACCCTTCCTATATTTTGATCAGTAAAAAATTCTTGAGAAAGTGATTAATAGTTCTTAGGATATTCGATAAGCAACATTTTCTTTGTATGGGGGACACCTCTTACCATGATCCTATCCATCCTTCACTCTGTCCAGTAAAACAGTTACTTGAAATATTTTAGGATCAAATTAAAAAAATTCTCGGTGTAGTGGTTCTTTAGATATTTGATTATCAACATTTTCTTTGTATGGAGGCTTCCTCTCTCCCGGTTCCTATTCGTTCTTCATTTTGACTAGTAAAACAGTTTCTTGATAAAGTGGTTGTGACTAAATTAGAAAATTCTTGCTGTTATAGTTCTTTAAATATTCGGTGATCAATACTTGTCTTGTATCAGGGCCCTTGATCATATCCGTTTCATATTTTGCTTCATGAAAATTTCCTTGAAAAAATTATTGGGACCAAATTTAAAAAAAATTTTCGATGAAGCGATTCTTTTGATAATTCGATGAATATTTTCTTTGAATGAAGGTTATCTCTCCCCTTGATCCTATCCGTCCTACATTTTGTCCAGTAAAACAGTTCTTTGAAAGTTGTCGCTGTTTTATTACTTTATATAGTCGATAATAAAAACTGTTTTGTATGGGGGTAACTCTCCCTCTGGCCCTATCGAATTTTTTTTATAGTCAGTACTTTAGCTGTCTATAAGTACCAAACAAACAAACACAGATTCATTATCTGCAAAGTTAAGTTTTTAAGCATTTTTTATGTTGTGTAAGAATGGAGAAAGAAGCTTTAGATCTGTGGTGAATGAAAAGTTTTTGTGTTACAGTTTTCTTTTATGTTGATTGACTTAGAAGTGACTGAGTGACTGAGTTACTGAATGACTGAATGCATGATAAAAGAATTTATACTAGAATGTGTTTGGATACAGTTCTTTTACAATTATAAAAGTTGTCTTATTTAGTTTCTATGGATTGATTCATTCAATATTCTATTATCTATAAAAGTAACTAAAAAAGAGGACACAGTATTCTTTTATATTAAATTTAAATGCAGCTTTACTATTTTTTTAAACTTAAATTTAGTTAAATGATCAATATAATTTATTTTTTAGGCACAACATCACCAAATGTGGTACAACAGGAGGTACTAAGTTTGCTATTTGAAGGAAATATTTAAAGTTCAATACTTTTCAATGACTGTCTCTTGGATGATTTATATTTTATGTCGATTGGTGTTAAATAGAGTGATCGAAAAGAAAAGAAAGTGTTGTTCGATACCTAAGCTATTTTCTCCAGTGCTCATAGACCTATATTGTTTCTAAATTGATCAATGAAAAATATCTCTGCTGTTTGTTAAAGCAATTTTTTTGGAAATAATTATAAAAAAACAAACTTAACAATGAAAAATCCTGTCCGAAACTTAAGCAACTTTAATGTTGTTTCATTTGTTGCACGAATTCTAAAGAAAATTTTTGTGGTATTATAATTAATAAAGAACAATATAAAATTGAATGATTTTATGCATTTAGGTAGCTCCAATTATTAAGGAATGAGTAATGACGCTTCGGAACAGTTTTTAAGCTAAAATTTTTGATTTTCTTTTAGAAACAATAAATATTGAATTTCTATACGAAACTTTACTTTAATAAATTAAATTATTTAATTCTAATGGACTGTAAAAATTACAAAGGAAAATCGGCTACATCTGAGTCCATCAAAGACACTGCTTAAACCGGCTTTTCGGCTAGTGGAATTGGTTTTTATGTCGAAATGAAAACAAAAGCAAACCGTTCATAAATTAGATTGAGTGATAAATACAGCTTCGGGTGTTTTAGCACGAATATTAATTAATGGAATCCACTGCAGTCCCCGGACCTGAATATCCTGGGAAAAATGCATATTCCTCTAAACTCTGTGTGGCAAATGGTTATCTTACCAAATTTTATAGTTTCTTCACTGCATGCAACTTGAAGTCGACAGCAACACTTTTTACCAGCATCATATTCGATGCAGTCCATAAGATCCATATCTGTTAATCACCGTATATACCTCTTTAGATCATGTCATTGCAATTCCCAAAAGCTACTTAAAAGGAATACGGTCCGCAAGCGAATTGGAACCTTTAGCCACATAAAAGATTATGGTGATAATTTATATAGATCCAGAGTGGTCTCCTTAGCTATGTGATACGCAATGAAGAAATATTCAAAGTTGCATAAATGTTCCCAATGCAATTGGAACATAATAAAATGTTCAGTTCTACTCAATCTGTGGTGTTCAATAGAATCTGTGACGGTGATCAAATGGGCTTAATGCCCATAGTGTCCCGTAGGTGTCCCGTAACTGTCAAGTCAATTCTACCACTCTCAGGCAAGAAGATCTGTGGACTTAACTTAACTGTGTCTGTCTGTAAGTTGTTGATACAATAACATACATTAATTTGTTTCCACAATTATTTACTAATCGATCATTGAAGAGAATATTAATGATTTGGCATAGCCAACTGCAGCATTCCTCCAACTGTCCGATCTTTCTCAAATCCCAAGAAGAAGGATGGTTTAAGTTTGCAAACAAAACAATTTTCGACCTTGAGGATTGCTCGTAAGCTTTTTGTCGACAATTCATTGAGCATCCGAAGAGAGATAAGGCGAAATAAAGTGAAGAATTTATAACCTTCCAATCATGGACTCACCAGCACCTCATTCAATGCGACTAAACCGTCAAAAGCGAGTGGGGAGTTGAGTACTTGACAACGGTTTTCAACTTGTCAATGCAGACTCTGTTAATACTCGATGGTAGAGTCATTCCCATACTGCGACAATCATACAGGTCAATTTACCCCTAAAGATTCTTGAGGCTCGCCCCCAGCATGGATTCCGTAAAATGCACAGCACAACATTATTAACAGCCTTAACCACTCAGATCGCACATGGTTTGAACCGGCAGAAACCATGTGAACATACAATCCTTGTGGCTCTTGATCTATCAAATGCATTTGATACGATAGGTCATACAGTTCTCTTCCAGGACAACCTGCAGTCCTCATTGTTAAACAATATGATGAGATGGATTGTGAATTATATGAGTGGATGTCAGTCATTCGTTGAACTACGAAACAAAAAGTCGCAGTCCCTTAGAGTTTAGTAAGGAGTACCACAGGGCAGTGTCCTATCATCACTCTTTTTCATAAAAATTCTAAAACATATTTATGGGGGAGAAAAAAAGTGGAGGAATTTTTTCACAATTAATTGGAGTGATTTTTCATAGATTCAATCTGGCAACACTGTTTATAATTCAAGAGTCAATCCAACATTTCTTTATGTAACAATTTTATTGTTTCATTTATGATTTTTCCTTTATTATTTCTGGAAAATGGAGATATAATTTTTTTTCGTAGAAATTGTTTGCAAATTATTAAATAATTATAAACTTTATAGTTTTTGTGAGTTCATTATGTAACATTAAATGTTTTCCTTGTAGAAGTTTGCAACAATTGTAAAAAAGTCAAGTTGTAGTAATTAACGAATGAATTAAAAAAATTAATATTTTTTCGTGATTTTTTTATTATTTTACAGGACAAAACTTTTTGTGTTAATGCTAATTAAAGTAACTATTTATGGGATGGTAACCTAAGAGGAGAACTGCTATTTTTTAATGAAATTCAACAACTAAGGAATTACATGTAATTATTTTTTATTAAAAATAATAAATGTAGTTAAAACAAAATGATTCTAATACAAGTTTAAAAAAATATATACGCTCACATCCACAAAAATTGACAAAACTCAATTTGGCCAAAGTATTTGTAAAAGTCCTGAGAAGTTTCCTATTTAAAACTAACAAAATCTTAACATTGTCATCCTCTAAATTCTAGCAAAAAACTTTCATAAAATTATCATTAATAATGCGACAAATTAGAATAAAATAATATCAAGAAATATGTACCTCAATACTTTTTCAAAAATTTATAAAATCGGTTCAGTAGAAAAAAGTTATAGTGAAAATATATAAAATTTTTTACGACTCATTAAGGTCTCTTTGCTTTATATAAGAGATACTTTCATATATTGTATGCATTTGTGAGTGTATGTGTGAGTATGATGTGCATAAAAGATACATGTATGAGACTTTTATTTCCTAGACTTTTGTGGTGAAGGGTATTGAAAATTCGGCATAGACGTATACAACATTCTTTCTTCCTTTTCTTATAAATGAGAAAAAACAAAGTCAGAAAAAAGAATGTGGTAATGATGAAGACTTCATCTTAACTATATTGATATTCAGACATAAAATCTTTCAAAATAATTTGCACTTTTAGGCGCTCTGGTCGTATACTTAATAAAATTAATAAATATAACTCATACGCATGTATCGATCATTTGCTGCAAGATTGTCACAACTCTAAATTAGCAAGTTTAACATAAGTAGTGTTTTATAACATTTCTTTTTAATTTCGTGATTTCCGGTACACGTTACGCTATAAAAAGTGCGATTGAACATACATGTATCTTAATAAAAACGAATGAATTGAAATATTTTATACAATTTACAAAAATATATTTTTATAGTTTTAATCACTTAATATAAAATTTGGAACCTTTTTTGGAAACTCTTCTATTAAAGTTGCAGTGCTATCTATCACTTTGCGCTACCTGTTCAAGCATATTTTTTGGGCACCTATTTGTGCTCTTCAAATGTCTTTTAACAAGAGCCCAATAACTCTTCATTGGGCTTATTTCCAGGCAGTTTGTTGGATTTATCTCTCTTGGTACAAACATCACTGTATTGTTCTTGTACATTATGAATGAAAGCAGCCCTTTTTGTAAACATTCCTTTGATATACATTTTGGTATTTATAGAGTTTGTTGTAACAAATGATTACAATTTAACACTGGTCCGAAATTATTATTTTTCGTAATATTGCATACATATTCCTCTTAAGGGTAATGCTGAATGTTTAGTTCTTCCTGCATCTAAAAGAAGAAGCAATAGCTAACGCAATATTTTTTCTGCTCGATTTTTGGCCAAAATAATTGAAATAAAAAATGTTTTATCTGTTCCTCCTAAAGGTCATCGTGTTGATATGATGCTGCTTCCAGTATCGTACCCTAAACCCTTCTTGTAATTTTGGTATGTTTTCCCGATGATATGTTTCCAATTCCCGTGGAAGATATTGCATATCACGTTGCAAATCACTATTATTTGAATTGTTTGATGGACGATTTGATGATTGACAATAGCTTCCATCATCATTTTCCGGTAAATTTAAATTTTGGCAGGCTTCCCGATAAGTTCCACATATTACGGTACTAACAGTACGCAAATGTTTAAAAAAACCGTTAGTCCTCGAACATTAATAAGAACCATTCTTAGGTAAAAACATTTAGCATTTTGGGCATGAACTGTGTATAATCTACCTAAAGTATTAGTTAAATATAGATTCTGCCAGCCATGAACTGTTTTCCCTTGTTTGCGATGGTGAAATTTCTTAGTTGTGACACCTCTTTTCATAATCCTATCCGCCCTTCATTCTGTCCAGTAAAACAGTTACTTGAAAAAGTTATTGGGACCAAAATTGAAAATTCTTAGTGTAGTGGTTCTTTAGATATTCAATTATCAACATTGTTTTTTGTATAGAGGCTACCTCTCACCCTGATCCTATCCGTCCTTTATTTTGTGTAGTAAAACAGTTTATAGATAAAGTGGATGGTGCCATATTCGAAAATTTTCATTGTTAAAGTTCTTTAGATTTTCGATGATAAAAAACTTGATTTTTTTCCTCGATGAAGTAGTTCTTTAGGTATTCGATAATCAATATTTGCTTTGTATGGGGGAACCTCTGCCCCTGGTCCTATAGCAATTTGTTATAGCTTATGTAACTTTTGGGTCTATGGGAAACTTTCAGCAAATTCGGTCCAGTAGTTTAGCTTTCTATAAACCCTAAACAAACACGGATTCATTTATATATTTAGCTATATGTGTTAAGAATTTTTCAACCTCACTCCTTATTGTGTCTCCAAGTGCACTGGATGTATTGTCCTCCTTTCAAATTTGTAATGAAACATTTCTTTGTAGACAGATTCAAAAAAATTCAAGTAAGAATTATTACCTTAAATCCTCCGCCCCTTTTGAACCAATTAAAAAATACACACCAACACTCTTCTATGGGTTAATAATAACACGAATTTGTGATAAAACTTTATTAAATTCTTATTCTTTTGTATATTTGAGTTGATTATGGTTTCGTTTTTGGTTTGTTTTTCGTTGATCCTTTTTTTGTCTGATGTTCATTTTTTTCCACTTTCTTTGGCAAACACAAACACTAACTCAAACACTCACACAAACTCAGACACATGTGATATAAGATATAAAATGTTTTTCTCCTGATTAAAAGAAATTGCAAAAAAATTAACTTAAATAACTGGGGTGTTGCGGATATAAAAGCAACATTGCTTAACATACACATAAATGTATAATGTGTTTGTAATATTATGATGATTATTTTAAGTGGTATCATGCCTCTTTTGACTGAAATAATTATCCAAAGGATACTGTTGATGGTAATCGAGGGAGTGGGTCAACTAGTGAAAAGAATAAAGAAAAAGTTTTTTTCTTTTTGTCTTTTTTTTGCTCTCTTCAGAAAAACATTCAAAATGAAATTGTAACAATAATTATTTCATTAACATCCAAAGAGCCAAATCCTACAGAAAAAACAACAATCTGAAGTAATCTTGTGTGGAGTGGAGGTTGTATTTTGGGGAGGTTTAAATGTGTTAAACTTGTATTTAAAAGTTTATGAATATTTTTCATATTTTTTGTTCACATCAAATTGTAATAAAAATAAATAAAGTTTCTTTCGGGAACAAAAGTTTTTTGTTGTGTCCTTTTTTTCTTAAATTTTTTGTTTGTTTATTTTTTTAATTTTAATTTGAATTAATTAGTTAAACATTAATACGGGTAGACCGCATTTGAAAGTATTTTTTACTTAAATTTCTTGCATTTTTCTTCTTTTTAATTAGATTAGAAAAATATTAGAAAAAAAGGAAAAGGGTGCAGAATTATTAATACAAGTAAGAATGCTTCATTCGTCTGTACCGAATCTTAAATACCCTCCATCACTAACATGATGCAAAAATTAGCATGATTTGAAGATATGACATTATTTATTCATCAACTTAAACACCGGTTACATATATAACAAGTAAGAATGTATAGTCAGTCAACTCTGAATATCTTATACCCTACATCACATCTTAGGTTAATAATGATAGTTACAAAAAATTAATAAACCACCCTTTTGTAATTTGACTTTCCGTTTTATTCTTTTGTGTGTAGTTTATTATTTTGGCACTGAGATTTATGTTAAATTTATGCGTTTTAAAATGAATTTTCCTGTGGGGATGGCTATTAGGAGGACTCCAAGAAATTTTGAACCGATCCTTGTAGAATTTGGCACATCGATTTTTCATATATTTTTCTTAATTTTACTAATTATTACTATAATACAAACGTATATGTGAGATTTTTGCACTTAAAAGTGATATTTGGAAGGTTGTTTGTATGAGATTTATGAGAAATAATGAATCGACCCTCGCATATTTGGCACATTGTTTTTTTCGTTTAAATCTCTTTGTATTTAGGACTTTTATGAACTTAAAACCCCATTCCGGGAAGATCATTTGTATGGGAGGTACGTGAAATATTGGGCCGAATATGGCCACTTTCAATAGGCTTCGACCCTGGGAAAAAATAAAGCCAAATTTCATTAAATTATTTCAAAAATTTTTACCTTTAGAGTATTTACAACGTTTACATGGTCAGTCAGCGGGACTGACAGACGGACGGACATCGTTTAATCGATTTAGAAAGTGATTCTGATTCGAACGGTATACTAAAAGGTGGGTGAAACACCATTTTTAATGCATGCATCAATGCAGACGCATAAAACTCCAACCACCTTCGGTGGTGTAGGGTAAAAATACACAATACACTAGAGCACCGACTTGCGTTGTTAATGTAGACTCAATTCGAATCTACATAAATATTAAAAAGAAGTCAAACAATTTTGTATATTTTAATAAAAACAAGTAAGAATGCTATAATCGGTTATGCCGAATTTTAAATACCCTCCACCACTAATACTTTAAATTAGACAGTTTAAAAAAATGTAATCAAATTTAAAAGCCTTTTTTGGGAAGTGGCCTCATTGCAAAAAGGGTCTAAGAGCAATGAATGTGCTCAATTTAAATAGATTTAATTTAAGTTAAAAAATCTTGTAATATTGTGGAACTTTTTATATGGGAGCTACAGCAAAATATGGACCGAGATTGTTCTTATTAATAATATACATTAAAAAATGTTAGAAAAATCATTGTATCGAATTCCAATGGAATTTGCCTTATTTAATTGTTTCATAACTTCAAACCCGTTTTCCGGGAAGAGGCGTTATATGGGAGCTATATCAAAATATGGACCCATGATAATAAAATTTATAATATATATTTACAATAGTTAAAAAAATAAATTGTGTAAAATTTTAATACAATTAGTTCAAATTTAAGAGTTCCATTAGCTATAAATCATATTCCAGGGAGGGCCTTATATGGGAGTTGGGTCAAATAGAGACCCTGGAAGACTATGGATTTTTTGTGTCTTTTATTGTATCAAAATAAGTATATTTGACAAATTTCAGTAAATTATCTTAAAAATTGCGGCCCATGTGACACACAGAGTTTGGGGTGTATCAAAATTTTGCATATTATAGCTTATAACTTTTTTATATTAATCAGATTTTGATGATTTTTTGCATAATGATGAAGTATGTACAATTATATGTTAAAATTAAAGTTTTATTTAAGTTCAATAACATTTTTTAGATGAAATTAAAAAAGTTCTTTTTCGGAATTTTAAGGTTGTTTCAGACATCGGATTATAACTTCCTTGCTAATGAACCGATATAGCTGGTTTTAAATGGAAAACTGCTTAGGACAATAACGAAGAATGTGGCCACATTTCATTGAATTCGGACTATAATTCTGGAAGTTTGAATGTTTCCAATAGACAGACGGACTGACAGACAGACGGACATAGCTATATACATTGTTGGGTCTGAGGAGGTTCCTTCTTGGTGTTATACACAGAGCGACAAAAATTAAATAAACTAAATAAATTAGTTAGTTCTTTTTCGGAGTTTTGAGAATATTTCATATGTAAAAAACAACATGGTCAAATTTCATTGAATTTGGATAATTATTCTAGGGGTGAGAAGATTACACTGGGAATGGGAATGTTTATATAACCTCATCACCACTTGTGGTGGTGTAGGGTATAAAAATTTTTATAATCTTTGATGTTGTAAGAAAAACTTGATTTAATACCGGATCATGATAACCAGTCAAAGTCATCATAGATTTTTTTAAAGTTTTCCTTCTCCACACAACCCTCCTTTTATAAGTGTTGGTGTATTATGTGTTTATGCAGATATTTGTAATATACAGTAAAATGGTCTTACACTCTCTTTAAAGTCTACCGAGTGAGTCAGAATCACCTTCCGTGTCGATTTAACTATGTTTTTCCGGCTGGGTTGTCCATCACTCTATAGGTTTTTTACATAATTTCTTTAATTAGTCATGTTCGGTCTATTATTTCAGGTAGTGCCGATTTCTCATTCATAGATATAAACATTTTAATTGGATGTAGCAAAACTAAGTTCTGTATAAGTTCAATTAAAAAAAATTCTGTATTAGTCCAACGTAGAAAG
Organism: Cochliomyia hominivorax; assembly: GCA_004302925.2. Lineage (NCBI taxonomy): Eukaryota > Metazoa > Arthropoda > Insecta > Diptera > Calliphoridae > Cochliomyia > Cochliomyia hominivorax. The sequence goes on from PYHX02000467.1 coordinate 58,826,875, forward strand.
CTTCCATCTAAAATTAATAAAGAAATTTATTAAATTTCAGAAAGGTTTTCAGTTATTATTAAATTAATTAATTAATTTTGATTTAAAATTTATATTTAAATCACTAAAAGAACAGACGTTGTTCTTTATCTTATAAATCAAATTAAATTAATTAATTAAGTAAACATTAACACTGAATATGAGAATGTCATGATCAAAGATCACTGAACCCAGACAAAAAACTTATCACGCCTGAATTGTCATGTGGAGTGTTTTTACGGTATCATGACATCGCACAATCTTCTGAGGTTATTAAAAATTTACACTGTTGCTCAAAAAGTTTCTTGGCGAAAGAGCGTTTTGCAAGTGTTAAGAAAAAATTAGGCTGAATTCGGGGAATTTTGATTCTCCCAAAATTTAAGTTTTTGAAAATTTTGTACATTAAATAAAAGTCCATAAAGTAGTCTTTCAGAAGAATATAATTAATTAAGAAAAAATTTATAACTCAAAACAAGTAAGAATGTTATAGTTGGTCAAGTCCGACCGATGTAATACACTACACCACAGTGATGGTTATAAATGGTAATTACGAAAAAGTAATGAAAGACCATCGTATGATTTTATTTTCGGATTTATTCTTAAGTGTGCTGTACTTTAAAATGAAACTAACATTTTATGGACCGAAGCTAGTATAAGTTTGCTCTTCGCTTGTATGGGACTTATGAGAAGTAATGGATTGATACCCGCATAATTTGGCTCATCGGTAAAGAATATAAATAATATGTAATATTATATACCAAATTTCATTAATATAATAAAAAATTGCGATCTGTAGAGTGTTCACAACATTTACATGAACAGCCAGTCGGACAAATAGACGGATGGACATTATTAAATCAGAAAATGATTCTGAATCGAATGGTATACTTATAGATGGCTGTAACGCACTTCTTCTGTATACAACAAATATCAACCCCAACCACCTACATTTTTTGTAAAAACTCGGCGAAAACTCAAAATTTTCTGAAAATTCAAATTTAACGACTTATAACTTTTGATTGCATGAAGATTGAATATTTTAAAAATATATTCTTTTGAAAACTGAAAACTTAAACATCTACACCATCGCTATCAATTTGTGTTCATTGAAATCGGACAAGCCATTCGGAAGTTACACATTTATTTCCATTTCATTTTAAAAATGTGCGTAATGTTTTGGATTTATTCAGAAAGCAAATGACCATTATTTTTTCCCTGTGTTAGAAACTTTTGCAGAAACCCAAAATACCCCGTGGACCTATGGTAGTGTAGGCTATAAACACCTCCAAAATATTCCTGCAAAATTTCCTTCAAAATAAAAGAATTTATCCAAAAAACCTTCGAGACCATTAATAGGTTAAGTAAGGTCAACAGACTGTCACGAATAAGAAATTACAGGATATGACTCACTCGAAAACAAAGTAAATGGAGAGAGAAAGAGAAGGGAAGTAGTAGTAGGTTGATGTCAGAGTCAGAGTATAAGAGATATTTAAGGGTGCTGCATTGTTCAGCAGTCAGTTTCACAGAAAATCTGTGAAAAGCGTAGCTAAAGAAACGAGGGAAAGACATTGACAAAAAAGATGTCTTTTTTCTCCTTTTTATTTCGATAATTCCTGCTGAAATCGTTTGCAGGAAGACTCATTCTCGTTGCATGTATTCCAAAGCGTTAATGTCCAGATATTGAAGCAACTTCACTCGTCCCGTGTCTGTGCTCTGTTATCGTGTTGAATGATGTGCAGCATTCCCGGACAAGATTCGATGTCGTGAAGACATTTGTTAAGGATCACGATATCTCTATCTCTATAATAACTCAGCCAATTGGTCGCGTTCATTATAGCTTTTTGAATATTAAATTTCTGAATGAGAATACCTCCTTCAAATTTGACTCCGTTTTTAGAGTCATCAGTGTAGACGCTCAGTACAGTTTCCTGAGAGAAAGACACTGCCTGCGAATCCTTTATGTGATGTGTAAATGTTCTATATTGGAGAAAGAAGGGATGTAGTAATCAAAGAGTTCTGGAATATCATTATTTATTTAAGACCATTGTGATATGGTTAAAATATACATCAAGTAAGGGGAACAAATTCTTGTAGCCTCACAGCTCCTTTTTTACACAAATTTTCGTTTTCTTTATTTAAAGCAAAACAGATGTATTAAATCTATCCATCCGACCTATAGTTTCAGTTCCATTGTACAGAATTTTTTTGATTCTCTTTCATTTTGAAATGTAAACATTTTTTTCTTTTAAGAGTAAAAAAAGTAACTTATGGACAAAGTACGGTTTTTGGCACTTTTTTTACTCTTCAAACGATCGGGTCTTTCAATAGTTTAATTTAAATTTTAAAAAAGAGTTTTATCGCTCTTTGAACAAGAGTTTTATTTCATTAATCTCCTCAAAGAAGAGTAAAAATAAAAACCATTTAAATATAGAGATTTTGTTCCAAGTTTTTCCATACTCTGCTAGATTTAGCACATTTATTTTATTGTTGTTCTTCTAAGCGAAACAAGTTTCATAAATTCCATACAATTCGTGCTTATTCTTATCTATCACATTAGCGTTAGTTGAATGAGGGTAATTCCCATTAACAAACTAGAGACTTAAAAGGCGTTAAAAATGATACGTCATTGTTTATGAAGACGTAGAATATTTCTAGTTTTTTTTGTTTATTATAAAATTTTAGTTTCTCATTTAAATTTAAATTTTGACCATTTAATTATCTGCTATCAAAACAAATTTATTGCGTTCAAAAAACCATTAACAAAAAATAATAACAAAACAAAAAAGTTATAGTCGGTCAGGTCCGACTGTGTAATACCCCGCATGTCAATGTTGATCATTTTGGACATTTTTAACCGACTCTCGTATAATTTTGCACTTTGATTTTTGCTTATATTTATTTAAATTTGAAGAGTTTTTACAATAACAAAGTAAATGTGAGATTTGTGCCCTTCAAAATGATATTTGGAAGGGAGGTTGTATGGGACTATGAGAATCATGAAACGACCCTCGAATAATTTGGCACATCTTTGCCAAATTTCGTTAAAATCGCTTTATATTTAGAACTTTTTGGAGCTTAATATGATCATAGCCAATTTTAATAGGCTTCGACCCTGGGAAAAATATCATGTACCAAATTTCATCGAAATATGTCAAAAATAGTTACCTTTGGAATATTTACAACGTTTACATGGACAGCCAGCCGGACAGACAGAGAGACAGACGTAAATCGACTCAGAAAATGATTCTGAGTCGAACGGAATACTTAAAGGTGGGTGTAACACCACTTTTCTGCATATTACAAACATCAGCACAAACGCATTATTTCCCAACCACCTAATTAATAATTTTACGAAAGTTCTTGGCTTTAATTTAGACGTTTTCTCACATATCGGTCTATACCATTTAAATAAGAAACTTCTCAGGACTATAACATATACTCAGGCCAAATTTCATTGAGCTCTGTCAATTAATGCGGATGTGAGATTGCCAACAACAGACAGACAGACGGACATAGCTAATTCAAATAAGATTTCGATGTGATGGAAGGAATATCTATACATTATGGGGTCTTAGATGATTCCTTCATAGTGTTACACACGGAATGACAAAGTTAATATATCCTTTTCAACACTTGTGGTGGTGGAGGTTATAAAAATATTTCAATAAAACTAAAATTGTAAACCGAAATAATTTTAAAATATTTAGAAACAAGAAAAAAATAACCAAACAAAAAATTCTCATCAATCAAGTTTTTTTTATAAGAGAATTTCGTTAAACTTAAAAAAATTTATGAGCAGTCGATATTAAAGGTATAAATAATAAGCATTATTGCGATTAAAGTTTAGTTTCAATTTCGTAATATTAAATTAAAAATATAAAATTAAAAATAATTCTCATTGAGTAACTGTGATTTTTAAACGTCAGGATGAAATTGCTGAGATTTATAACTGTTTTTATGATGCTGATATTGGCTTTAGCCAATAATGTTTGGGCTGAAGAAGCTGAAGATCCTTCAAAAGTGGCTGCTGAGCCCAACACTTTGCTACAATTGGATGCTGGTGTTAAAGATAATGGTGAATTAGTACGTAAAACTAGACAATTCCGTACATTCGGTTTTGGTCGTCCGTTTTATGGTGGCGGATTTTATAGACCTTATTATGGTGGAGGATTTTATAGACCCAGACCATATTATGGTGGTTTCTACGGACCCTATTATGGCGGTTTTAATAGACCTTACTATTCACCATTTGGCTATGGTGGTTTCTTTGGTTAAGTTCTTTTTTAAGATGTGATGTTAGATATTTTATTTATAAGTTTAAATTATATTAATTTTATAATAAAGATCTATTTATAAAATTCTAAAATTTTCGTTTCATTGAAAGAATTGGATTGAGACTCAAGGCAGTTTGAATGATTTACTTCTCATGTTACAAATATCACATTATTGTTCTTGTACCACTCAGAAGTTCTAATCCATTTCAGCATGTCCTTCGAACATCAGCAAACTAAAATTTTTAACCAGGAAGTTGCGAAAAGTCTTCCGGAACATACGTTTCGTCATCTATAATGCAGCAAGAATATTTTTTTATAAAACTTGACTTAAATTTCCGTGCTCTTTTCTTGGCTTTGAAATTTTTATCAGGAACTTTTTGGTGGCATTTAGTTTTAAAAAACTTCATTAGCTTTGACTTTCGGACTACTTTCCTACCGGATTTCTTAACCTTTTAAACTTTTTTAAGGTTCCTTTGAGAGACATTCACCGCCAGAATTATTAATTTTGGTTTACAAAACAAATTTGCTGTATATTTGCTTGGCAATTTTAATAATTTGCAGTCTTTGATTTCTTAGGTCAACTTAAAAAGTTATGTGCCGATTGAAGTATATGAAACTGCTCTCAGGATAATAGAACCTTTAGATGTCTTATATAGAAACTTTGTGAATTAAATAATCAATGAAAAATGTCTTATATATTTCGTGACCCTAGTAGCCATTATGACCTTAAAATAAATTTAATAAAAATCATCAAACTCTCCTCTTCTCTGAACCCTGGAGGCTCTTAAGCTGGAGCCTGAGTATTGACAAAGTAAATATTTCACTATTTCCAACTTATCCTCTTCTTCAGAGGTTTCTTCTTAGACAGACTCTATTTAAGTAGAGTCGAACGAGCAAGACAAAATTTGTGCCCACGATGTCCTTTAAAACCTATCGTCATCCATTATGCAGCAAGAATATTTTATTAAACTTGACTTCAATTTCCGTGCTCTCTTCTTAGCTTTAAAATTTTTAGCAACGTTCTTGTCAGGAACTTTTTAGAGCCATGTAGTTTTAAAAAATTTCATTAGCTTTGATTAGGTCTGACCGTTTTAGTGCTCATTAACCTTTTTTGTGTCACCCTACTTTTGATCCCTACTAACATTAATGTTGGTTTCTATCTCATATGCTTCGTTATTAACCCCGTAGCCTTTAAGACTTATAGGATTTCAACTAGTAAAATTTTGGACTCGTCTGTAAATACTTAGCCAAAATGCTGCCTGATACTTTTTATCGGCCTCTTTCAGGATTTTTCCGAAATTGTGTTAAGAGGTCCTAACAGGCTCACTGAATTTCAATTCTTTCAAGATCATTGAGTGACAAAATTCCATATTCCTAACTAATATACTCTCCTTCACTCTAAAAATACTCCTTGCTGTTGTTCTTCATATTGGGAGTAAGTGGAATCTTACATCAAGGATCATATAAGATATCTTGCGAGGAAAGCTTTGATGCCCAAAGAAACACAATTCAGTGTCCTAGAAAGAAGATGGCTTTGACTTTTCACCCTCATTGCCTCTAATTATATAGAACTTCCATGTGTAGAATCGGTATTATTGCCGGTGTAAATCCAGTTTAAAAAATTTGGCTTGAGAATTCAGATCCTGCTAACCGAGTTCCTGCAAACGTTTCTTTTTTTTTGAGATAGTTTGCTATCAAGAGAAATACCCAAATACTTGACGCAATCAGTCAATCAAAGAGTGAGAAGTCTTTCGGCGTTACTAGACTTTAACTCAACGTAGAAAAATAGCTTGTTGTATGATTGCAATATTCAAGTAATACTTCCCTTTCCTAATCTTTAGAAATTTTCGTCTTATCAAATTAAATTTCTTAAATCTTTATTATAATATAATCACAATAGAGATTGAGAGAGATTGAAGTGGATTGAAGTGTTTATATTTCAAAATATCAAGAATTTAAAAAATCCGAAAAAGATTCGCCGATTCGCTTTTACACTCTAACAATCTTTATAACCGAAAATAGTACTCCTAGAGCAAGATGCCTTTAAAATGTCTCATTCTACCGGTTATATAAACCTGTTGCCTCATTTAAATCATCATTTTCGATTAATCTTCCGTTAGAACATATTTATTTTTGCTAATGCCCTTTAGCGAATAAAGAGAAAAAAGCAAATGGAGAAAATTCATTAAGATCTAATTTCAATCCTAAACGTTGGAATGCTAATAGTGGTTCTGTTGGTTACGTTGGAAAACATGTTGGCATTAACGTGACAAAGAAAGTTAATCAGAAACGTTAACAATGTCAGTCATTTAATAGTACTCACATTGTTGTCTTACTTTTCCATATTCCTTGTTTTCCTGCTTTCTTTTTTTAGGTTTAACTAATTTTGCAAATTATTTTTTCCCCACTATTGGACTGGTGATGGTGAGTAGGATCCATCCAATACGCTGGTTCCGAGAAATGTTTGAATTACTTTGAACGCGTACTCGCCTGATACATCCTGTTGTTTTATACATTAAGTTCGTTAGTTATTCCCTTCATTCATTTTTGTCTTGTTACAGGATTTTTGCTGGTACCAAAAGGGAGAAAGAAAGAGAAGAAAAAAATATATAAGAAAAATGTTTGCTAATTTATATGCGTTTCAAGTTTTAATTACGTGATAAAAATGTAGAAGAAAAAGTGCAAAAAACGAAAAAAGAGCGGAAAATGTATATAAAAAAGAAAAACGCATTTAAAAAAGGAACGTTAAATGGGCGTCATCTCAGATGGATGTTGATGGACAATATATTGTCCTCTTTACTCTATGTCACACTTATTCACTTAGTTTTCAATGCACAAACGTACACACAGCATTTGTTAGCATTTAGTGGCGAAAATTATATATTTTACTTGCTCGAATCTAGATCAAATCATAAGTTTAGGTTTTAGGGTTTCAGAGTATTTTGAAAAAGACTTGGGAGAACAGTTAAAGAATGCGCCAAAAAGCAAAAATTATTACAATAATTTTTATAAGCACCGCTATTTCCTGACAATTAACGGAGTGATCATATTTCACCAATTATCATAGAATTTATCACAGTTTTGTCAAAATATACTTCAGAGCCTCAATTAACTCTACTTTTAATGCCATGTTCAAAGGGTGATAGTGGAGAGTTATCTTGACTTTGGAGAAAAGTCGAAAGCCTCTCGAAGTGAATAGATATATTGCGGAAAGAAATGGCTCATTATTTGCAATATTTAAGAAGTTTAGAAGTGGAAGCTAATTAAAGGCGTCATGACTGCTTCTATTACTTTAGCTTGCCTTGTTATTTTCGTTACTAGAGTTACAAAACCACTATAGAAATATGGTGAGATCTAACATCCTTAACTTCTTTGAATTTTCGCCTTGAAAACAGATGTGTGATAAAGAAAATATTCTACCCTTAATATCGAGGCGTCTTTTACTTTGTTATTTGTAATTCCAATTATGGAATAAACTGTCCCATGTTTTACAAACGTAATGTGATTTGGTAGTGTCAGAGATCTTCTAGATTATAGTTATTCTCTATAGATATTCAGTTCAATCCTCTTCTATTGTTTAGTTCAGGTTCCTCAGGTCTAAGTCAATTCTAGTCCAGTTATAGTTTAGTTCTATTTCAGTTTAAGTCCAGTTCTGATTTAATTCAAGTTCAGTTCTGGTTCAGTTCAAGTTCAGTTCTAGTTCAGAGCATGTTCAGTTCTAGTTGAGTTCAAGATCGGTTCTAGTTTAGTTCATGTTCGGTTCTAGTTCAGTTCTATTACAGTTCTATTCTAATTCAGAGTGACGACCCGAGATCTTTAAAAAATGTATTGTGACATAATGCTTATACAAACTGATTTTAGAATTGGTAAATGAATGGGTCGAAAAATGTGGTTAATGCCTGAGATTCCTTGTAAAACCGCTTATATTCCTAAGTATTCGTTGATTTTTTTAACAACCCCAAAATGGTCCTGATCAGTACCAGTTGGATAACACGTCGTGGAAAGTTTGAATGGTAACTTTGCTAAAAAAGTTTCCCTATTTTTGTTTCTCATAGGCCAGACTCAATTCAAGCTGTAATTTATTTTCAAATTAAGGAAGTGGATGCTGCAATTGATGATCATTAAGTCAAACTTTCGACGAGAATAATTTCCGATGGTGGACATTGAATAAATGTGGAAATAAGCCTACAAAATGTGTGTCCCTACTGAGTAAAAAGTTCTTTTTGTAAGGCGACAGTTCGAGGGGTATAACTTAACTTTAATTTCTTTATATTTTTGTTGTTTTTTGGGTTAAAATAAAAGTTTCTATAAAATAAACAACAAATCTTCAACAACATGGGGGCGTTATTTGTACCATTAAGCGAATAAAGAAACTAAATGAAAAGAATTAAGAAGCTATAGTCGATCAAAGACGACTATTAAATTCACTACACTACATTGTTGGTTATAAGTGTTAGCTACCCAATATTAATGAACCACCCATGTAAATATATTTTTTAATTTATGCTTATGAGTGCAGTATTTTATATTGATGATAACATCCATGTGGGATTAATGCGTTCTTAAAGAATTTTTTAAACATTACCTGGTAGCAAGGACTGGTCCAAGTAAAATTTCGCATATGTTTTGATTTGACCAACTCTTATAACAATACCAAAGTGTACGTGGGATAAAAGCCCTTCAAAGGAAAAGGGGACTGTATGGTACCTTTGAGAAATAATAGACCGATGCTTTTATAATTTGAGATAATGAACAAAACTAATTTGTGGCCACATTTTATTAAAATCGCTTCATATTTAGGACTTTTGTATGGGGACAAATGGAAACATCATTACCAAAGTCATCAACTTTGGGTCAAAATAATGGCACAAGGTTTACATGGTCAGTTATCCGACCAGACAGACGGACATTCGTTAAATCGATTCAGGAAGTGATCCTAAGTCGAACGGTATACTTAAAAGTTGTGGTAGCACATTTTTCCCGCCTGTTTTAATTTTTGCACAACCACCTACGTTGGTGTAGGGTGTAATAAAATATAATACTTCATATTCAACAACATAAATTAAACCAAATGACTTGGTACCATAAAGACAACAATAACAAAAAAATATCTTCATTTTAAGCGGGTGAAAAATCTAAATACTGACTGTTTTAGTTTAAGTAAAAAAGGGTTTATTTCAGATGGGGTTAATTGGAATTTTTTGCGCTTTTTGTATTTAATTAGAGTAACTAAGTCTTTAGAATATATGAATGTAAAATTATATTAAATATAAAATGGAACAAAATGGAGAATAATTTTATATTTCGTATACATACAAGGAAGAAAATTATAGTTGGTCATAACCGAGAATTTTCAGGAAATAATTAAAGTTAAAAAGGTATATTGCCACCGTGTGTAAATTCATGAGGAATTATTTAAGAATTCAAAGAAGTTTGTACAGATTGCTTGTTATTGTTCTAAGTAGTTGCCTATTTAAAACCCTGCTATATCGCTACAAAAGCAAAATAATTATGATGGATATCTGAGACAGAATTCAACCGTACTACATCATCATACCAAAACTCATATAAATCGGATTAATAGAATGTAATTGTAATATAGATATCAAACAAAGTTTTTTGAATTCTCCCACGTATATTTACTTTAGAACAAAAATATAACACTCAAGCATCTGATTAGGTCGGGGCCATTGTTTGACTTATCCGGAGTAAGTACTTAAATATATCAAAGTCCTAAAAATGAAATAGTTCTATTTAAATATGACACTATTATTTTTTTAACGAATATCGGTGTATATAATAATAGGTCCCACGTTAGGTCCCATACTGAAATTGGTGGTTAAGCTTAAAAACTCTTTAGTGTGTAACAATTTTGTTCAAAATTCAGCATAATTTCTATGTTTTAAATATGATTTTATGAATATTGACTCTTATTAGACCATGCTCATATATAAAAAGAATTTAAGCTAAAAAAATTCGAAAGTATTCGTCTCGGTGTAAATATGCGTGGTGCTGGAAAACATTTTCAGAATAACAACTTCAAATTAGGACTGCTATCTTGAATAATGTTTGTAGGTTATTATTTTTTTATCTGGAAGTAATATATTTGACTCGGAGTTTCAAGAATATCTAATCAAATTTTATTATTAATCAGAGCCGAATATAGAATTCAAACTTCTTTTGACTAAAATTTTAATATCGTTTCTTAATTAAAAAATCTATAAAAGCATTAGTTTTATAGAATATATAATATTCGTTTTTTCCGGGAATGATAAAAAGGAGTAACCTCTACTAACGGTCATGTAATAGCCGACATGTCATAGTGGAACAATGTGTAGATTGGCATTCACCACTGTATTTTCGTTTAGACTTCGAGAAAGTTTTTGACAAATTCAGACATAATGTGATTTTCGTCGCGTTGGTATGTAGGAAAATACTTTTAAACAAACAATGACCCCATGAAAATCAAAGTAAGTAAACAGAAGAAAAGATCGTACACCATATATAAGGGAAGGAAAGTTAAGATGGAAGTTGCAGACAGTAGCTGGAGAGGAAAGAAGGCGTTAACATAGATTAAACATGTTAGGAAATTTTAGACCGACTATATGTAAGCTTAAGTAAACAAATATCGCTCATCCCTATTTGGCATAATATTTTTTTCTAGAAAATCCTGTTCGTTCACTAATAAGTCGAAACTTGCGAATTTTCAGCAAATGAGCGATATATCAAATATCAAATCAGTTCCTCTTCCTGTCCATCTGTCGTCTATCTGTTGTTGACAAGTTCTCATCCACTTTTATTAAGAGAGCTCAATGAAATTTGGTCTTAGTATGTTATTCTCCTAAGAAGTTTTCTTTTTAAAATTGTCCAAATCGGTTTAGTAGAAAAAATGCTTTACACTGAACCAAATATCGTAAGTAATATTAACGACAATTTTTTTTATAATTTTAATGAAAAAATGTGTTAAATATATTAAAAATTTAATAAAAAAGAATTTTAATAAGAGATGTTTAATTGAATAAAGTTTCGTTAAAAAATTAACGAAAAATATGTTCTATCAATAGATATTTAGTGAAAACGGCAGTAACGTAACACAAAAATTAATTTGAATTCTATGTACTAAAATAAAGTTAATTTGAATAAAATATTTGTTTATTTAACAATTTTTTCGTCAAATAATTTTTTTATATTTATACAGTTCATGGAGGAAGTAATTGTGACCAAATTTGAATATATCTTAAGATGTTTTATAATCAATATTTGCTTTGTATGGAAAGTACTTCTTCCTTTGGTCTTAAATATTTAATGTATTAATTTTTTACAACATTTTAACGTAATTCTTACCTCAACTCAACTAAATTTTCGTAAATTCAACTAAAATATATTGTTCAAATTGAATAATATTCATTAAAATAAAGAATTTAATTTTGTAAATTTGAATATGGTTTTATTCAAATTGAAAAATATTTATTCCAATTAAACGCATTTTTATTAACGATTTCATATTGACAATTTTTCGTCAATTTGAAGAATTTACGAGAAATAAACGAAAATTTTCATTATGATGAATAAGAGTTTCGTTGTCTGATATTTAACCTACTTTTTTCAATTCTACAACCTCTTTTGTTATATTTACTACCTCTTTTGGTTTAGCGTAGACTGATATCTGAGAAAATTTTCTAAAATAAGCTTGCAAACACAGCTTTATAATTACATGGAATTATATTCTCAAAAGTTATGTAATATTTATTAGAAAAAATAAATCGTCCATTGTGCTGAAGTGTTTTTTAGTTTATTTAAAAATATTTCATTTGTGAAATTGTTGGGTTTGGATCCATAGAAGTTTCATATTGTTTGTGTATAAAATTTAAACTTTAGTTTTCAATCATCAAAGTGTAAAATATTCATAATTCATAAATTCTTTGGATTTATGGTCTCCATTTACACACTTTTAAATTTATTTAATGGAGATTAAAAACTAAAACATTACACCGGTTCCGATTGATTCAGATTTTAATTAAATCGTTTATGAGAAATTGTTTATGCTGATTACAAAAATGCGGTCCTTTCAACGGCGATTTTAGTTATGATCAGAAAAAAATAACAAAATTTTGAACCATCTATCGGTAAAGAAACTGAAAAAATGTGTTCAACTAAATATTGTGTGAATTTCTTAATCCTCTTTTCTCTCACAACAATGGAATACAATTCAATGTGGGACAGAAGCATACATTTTTTGGTATAAAGCAGAAACGATAGTATGGAACGATGGTTCAAATATTAAAGTTGCAGAGTTTTAATTCCATTATATATTCTTTGTTTTTAAACCGATTTATATACTCACATTAATGAGATATTAAGGCGTTTGAGATGATTTTCGGAATTGAGGAATTATGAACTTTAAAATGAATTTCGAAATTGGGCCCGTATGGAAGCTATGGCTACCGATGATTATTAATTTCCATTATATATTCTTTGTTTTTAAACCGATTTATATACTCACATTAATGAGATATTAAGGCGTTTGAGATGATTTTCGGAATTGAGGAATTATGAACTTTAAAATGAATTTCGAAATTGGGCCCGTATGGAAGCTATGGCTACCGATGATTATTAATTTCAATAATACTTGCTTTTGGCTCAAAGGATCATTTTTCCATCTGATCACAAATAAAGTGACCCAATATGTGAAGATTTTCTCTCACCCTCTTTCTTATTTATGTGAAGGCAAAAATATAGGACAACAGGATCTGGAAAATATATACATGTAATTTTGTTCTAACTATTTTTAGAGTAGCTGATTTATTGTAATAAATTTGGGATGGATAAGGTCAAAAAACACTCACACTCCTAGAATAATTTTCGAATTTAATGAAACTTGGCCACACTGTTTGTAATTGCCCTAATCAGTTTCTTATTTAAAACTATTTATATCGATGTATTAGCAAAAAATGTATAGGCCGATATCTTAGACAACTTTAAAAATCGAAAATGGATTTTTCTTAATGTTTCTGACAAAATGTAACTGGATTCAAAGCAAAATTTAACCATAACATGAGACAAAACTTTATCGGATAAAAACCAGGTTAAATATATAAAATTTTGATACATCACAAGATCTGTGTGCCATATAGATCTCAATTTTGAAGATAATTTAATTCTTTTTGACATGTGATTATTTTGATGAAATAAACCCAAAGGAATAATATTGCGTTGGGACCTTTAATTGACTTAGCACCCATATAACTCTCCTTTTTGGAATATGGTTTTAATCTAATAAAAGTTTTAAATATGGACTAACTCTATTTTGCCTATTTGAAGTAATTGTCATGCATATCGGTCCATATTTTACTATAGCTCCCATGTAAGGCCCTCCCCGGTATAAAGTTGGACCAATACTAATGAAATTCGGAGCAATTGTTGCTCAAACTGCTTGAATATTTATTATTAATTTGATTAATCTTGGTTAATTTTTTGCCATAATTCCCCAGAGTCCCTTCTAAAAACAGTCTTGAGCTTCTAAAACCAATTTTATCGAAAATCGTCAATATTATTATTTTAGCTGTTTTGAATATATGTTACTAATTTGACGAATAATGATCAATATTTTGCTGCGTTTCCCATTTAATACTCGTTTCCGGAACACAATTTTGAGTCTATAAACATATTATATATGAAAAAAATTTAATGAAATTTATCACGCTTAGTATTCTATTTTGAATATATGTTACTAATTTGATGAATAAGGCTTCTTTCCGGAATAAGGTTTAAAACTTATAAACCTCTTAAATTTTAACCAATTTAATAGAAATTTGGTACAGTTTAACAGTATTAAATATAAAAATCTAATCTAATATAAATCTAACCTTTAAGTATACCGTTCGACTCAGAATCACTTTCTGAGTCGATGTCCGTCCGTCTTTCTGTTCGACTGGCTGTCCATGTAAATGTTGTGAACAGACTAAAGGTCACGATTTTAGAAATATCCTGTTGAAATTTGGTACATATTATTATTATTATTATTATTATTATTATTATTATTATTATTATTATTATGGCCTGAGAATGGAGTCTGTAAATTTGCCATGTTCGGTCCAATATTTCAGAGACCACCCATACAAATGTTCTTCCTGGGGTTTAAGGTCAGAAAAGTCCTAAATATAAAATTTGTCACAAGTAAGTCTTATAAGATAACGATCTACCAAAATATATGAGGGTCGGATCATTAGTTCTCATAGGTCCCATACAAGATCCCTCCCAAATATCACTTTAAGGGCAAAAAGATCTCACATATACGGTAATAATAATGCTTTAAATTACGATAAATAAAAATAAAACTCGACGTGCAAAATTATACGAGGGTCGGTTTATAATTTCTTGTAGCCCCCCCAGAAAAACATATTTAAAAACGCATAAATTTAACATAAATCTAAGTGTCATAATAATGTACTGCACACTTAAGAATAAATCAAAAAGCCAAATTGTACAAAGTGTGTAGGGTATTAGACGATGTGGTGTAGGGTATTAGAAAGTCTGGCTTTACCGACTATACATTCTTTCTTGTTTTAAAAATATTTTACCACACAATTATTTGCAAGTGATGGTGGATATTTACGATTCGGCAAAGCAGCATATAGCATTCTTACTTGTTTCTATTTACCTTTAGATGAAGTTATAACGATAGCAGAGACGATGCAATCTATATATTTATTTTTTAATACAACTGCTTCCAACCCACTGTACCAGTTGTAAGAAGTGAAGAACATCTAAACAAATCTGTTTTACATAGCAAACACTTGGTTATTTTTTACATTTATAAAATATTTTGTACCTGGTTCCAATTTTAACTTTTTAAATTAATTTTTGACAAAATTTAATTTTATAAAAAAGTTTATTTTTCTTCTTTACGAAAGAAATATAAAAATCTTTTATAAATATATTTATAAATTGCATTTAGAATATATCTGTACATATGTAAATAAAATATATACATACAAATATACATGCAAATATTTTATTACAAAAGAGTTTCAGAATTTCATGTTTGTTGTTATTGTTCTTCTTGTGTTAGAAATAAGTTATTTGAATCGAGATCTTTTGAAATAGAAAAGAGTATTAAAATGTAAAAAATAAAATAAAATGAAAAGTGATATTAAATAGAATAGTTTTTTTATTAGATTTAAAATGTATTAAAAGTATATACCGGAACAAGATTAAAATAGTTTTAGAAATTTTGGTCGTAGGTTCACACATTTATTGAAGAAAAGAATTATGTTTCTTAAGATAGGATCGGAAAAGTGAGACTGAAAAATATATAATTAAATAACATTGATTAAAAGGATGACGGTTAATTGTTGTTGTTTTAAGATTATTTCAAAATTATTTATATAAAATTTATTTTATCTCATTCAAGAAGATCTTCTATCTCTACAAATCAGTGCTTGGCAGAGTCCATCTTAGAATTTTTCTTGTATAGACGCCTGAGATGCGGCTTTTTATTATCTTAGTAGAATGTTGACGATGTATTAAAAGTTGTACAAGTAAAAATGTTATAGTCGGTCAAGTCCCTATATGTAATACCCTACCCCACAATGTGGTTATAGATAGCAGTTTCGAGAAATTAATGCAGGTCCCTCGTATAGTTTTATTTTTGATTTATCCTAAAGCGCCGTGAAACTAACATTTATGAAATTTAGGAGTTTAAAAATTAATTTTTCTGGGGGGTTATATGGGACCTAGAAAAAATTATTGAAGGTCCTTAATTTGTAAAATAAATTGTATAATTTTGCATATCGATTTTTGGTTTAATTCATTTTATTTTGACCAGTTATTATTGCAATACCAAAGTATATGTGAGATTTATGCCCTTCAAAGTGATATTTGGAAGGGAGCTTGTACCAGATTTATAAAAAGTAATAGATTGACCCTTGTATAATTTTCCATATCGTTTAAGAATGTCATAATACTAATTTTGTTAAAATCGTTTTATATTTAGAACTTTAATGAGCTTAAAACCTCATTCCGGGTTGACATTTATATAGGAGGTATTAATCTTGGACCTTGAGCCAAAATTCATCGAGATATCTCAAAAATTGTGACCTGTAGAGTGTTCGTTTACATGGACTGCCAGCCGGACAGACAGACGGAAGTACGGACATTGTTAAATTGATTCAGAAAATGATTCTGATTCAAGCGATATACTTAAAGGTGGATGTAACATCATTTTTCTCTCTGTTACAAACATCAGCACAAACGCCTAATAGGCTATGTATAATGTATAGAACATTATTTTTTGGGGGTTTCTAAAACTGCATACGGTTTTAAAAATGCATGTTTTTGATAAAAATGGATCAAATTAGAGGAAGTTGGCGAAATAATGTTTTAGAATTAAACATGGTTCATTTTTAATTGTATTTTATAAAGATTCACTCCTCACCTAATGGCATAGCAAATTTCATACAAATACAACTATTAAAAATCGATTTTGCTCCACTGTGTATAGATCTAAATTTCAACTTCATGTAAGTTGCTATTGTGAATATTTTTTCGTGAAATTTGAAATATTTGTCCGAATCTAAGATAAGTGGAGAATTTTGAACCTGGAGAAAATAAATGAGTAATGAGCATTTGTGATATAATTTTTGTCCGTGTTCTGACAAAAGCCTAAAGTATCTGCCACGAAAAATTTACAAAATTATATTATTGGTTCGGTACCACTCCAGAGTTTTCATAACGTATATACATAATAAGGCCAGAAATATTTGATCTTGTAGGAAGTGAAAATGTTTGTTAACACAACTTAAGTTGGCGGATTATATATTGAAAGTTTTAATTTTCTTTACTTGTGATTAAAACTGTAAGTTTAGTAGTTTCGTTTTTATTGTATAAATGTTTGTAAAAAATGGTTTAACGTATTATATAGTCAGTCTTCACTTGCTTGTAATAATTTAAGATTTTTCATTTAAAACAAGTTAGAATGCTATATTCACTTATGTTGTCTCAGATATGGGTCTATATCTCTTTATATACTAAACTGATTTTGCTAGTTTTAAATAGGAAACTTCTCAGAACTTAAGTTAATACTCAGGCTAAATTTTATTGAGCTCTGTCAATTACTGAGGATGTGATCGTGCCAACAACATTACTAACGGAAATAGCTACATTGACTCAGATTTTGGTGTTATACAAGAATGTATATACATTATGAGATCTTAGATGATTCCTTCTTAGTGTTATACGCGGAATGAAGTGTATAAAATTGAATGTGATAAAATTTTTACGATCGACTCTTTAATTTAAGTGACATTAAACTTCTTTCCTTAACCAATACCAGTCAAAATAATGAGCTTCTTTATGGATAATTAGTAAAGCGTGAAATGTGACAAGTGTTTATGTCTAAAATATATTTAATGTTTTTTAACGAAACTTAATAACAATAAAATTTCTTTAGAAAACACATGTGCGTTCACGATCATTTTAAAATTAATACACTGAAAAAAAACATGAAGCAATCAATCATAAAAACGAAAAAAGTATATTAATTATACATTGATTTCTTTCTATGTGTATGAATTGATTTTAAAATTTTCCGTAACAGAAATAAATTTATAAATATAAAATAAAAAGTAGACATAAATACGATTAACTGAATCTGAAACTAAAGCTCAAGGCAGTTTATTGATCTTGTCATCATTAAACCACAAAAATTTTCAAAATTCTCAATAAAATTTTTGTGTTTCGATGATTCATTCATATTCGGATTTAAAATTATCGTATGCGTGTCTAAATAACTGGTTACGAAATGAAAAAAAAAAAAAAAAAAAAACAAAAAAAAAAACAAAACTTAATAACAGACAATTGGAAATGTTTTGATTTCAAAATTGGTTTTAACTATAAATTTGCAATGTAAACAAAAATTTAAAATTTTAGTTTTGTATTATGGGAGATTCCAGAATCTCTAGCAAACACGGAAGATGTTTGTAACTGCGTATTGATTTGTGCTTTTTTTTTAAATATATAACGTCATGATATTTATCTATAATACGATTTTAGCGGTTGACAAAAAATCTGAAACGGGTTTTTTATTTCTAGTGAATTAAAAACAAATAAGAAAGCAATATTCGGCTGTGTCGATTCTTAAATACCCTCCAACACTAATATTATGCAAAAAATAGAATGAGAATTTATTATTTTAAATGCCGATTGCCGTAAAAGGCAGTGAAATATGGCAACATGTTCTTGAAATTACCTAAAAATACTGATAACGAGCTATCGATTTTAATGGTCCATTTCATGAAAAAATAATCTTGAGGAAAAGAAATTAGATACGTATATGAGAGCTATAACAACACATGGAACAATACATTGAAGACAGTTAGAAAAATAATTGTTGAGAATTTTTATAGAAATAGGGTTTTTTAAGAGTTTTATAAACTCAAACCCGTGTTTCGGGAAGGTGTGTTATATGGGGGCAATAGGAAAATATGGACCGAGATTGATCAAATTAATATATTTAAGATAGTTAAAAAAATAACTGTTAAGAGTTTCAATAGAATTGATTTTGATTTACTTATTTTAAAGGCTCTAAACTGTTTTCGGAAAGAGGTGACAGTTAATATTTTGCTCTAACTCTCATATGGACTGGGATTATTTAAATTAACAATATATTAAAGACAGTTAGAAATATCATTGTGTCGAATTTCAATGGAGTTGGAATGGTTTTTTGTTTAAAGGTTTAAAAATACGTTTTCCGGGAAGGGGCATTATATGAGAGCTATATTAAAATATGGACCGATATTATTCAAAGAAATAACTAGAGTTAAAAATTTAATTGTGTCGATTTTCAATATAATTTGTCGTTGTTTAATAGTTGAAAGGTTGTTGTATAGGAGCTATAGCAATATATGGACCGATATTAATAAAATTAACAACATAACAAATTAATTGTGCTAAATTTAAATAGAATCGTTTCATATTTAAGAGTTTTAGAAGCTATAAACCGTATTATGGGAAGGGACCTTATATGGAAGCTACGCCAGTACAAAATTGCTTCTTTTATTGCATCAAAACAAATATATATGACTAATTTCAGAAAATGTCTTCAAAATTGCTACTCATATTGAGTGTGAAATGATTATTTCTTGGCGTTACATACGGGAAGACGAAGTTAATATACTCTCATCACCAGTTGTGGTGGTGGAGGGTATAAAAAACGCAATGAGAGTCAATAACATTTTGTTGACAGATAACTATTTTAATAAAATATTATTGTTTGATCATTAATTTAACTTAATAGCAAGATCATTTAAATTTGTTTTAGTTGGAATATGAAGTCTGATAATTCCTGTGTATATAGTGGGATAAATTCTGAGTTGGTTAAATAATTCACATATCTGATATTGTCTTTCCAATTCCAAAATAAGACAACAAAATGAAAACAATCAATACTTTTTTTGTTAATTAAAGTCGGTTTATGGGAATAACCTACAATATGAAAAAATAACTATTTAAAAAAGTGTGGTCCAACTAAAACGACACTCAAGGTTCATATGAAAAATTAATTCTTTAAATTCGAACTTTCGAGTTAAAGTTTTAAGTTAGAGTTAATTTTTAGTGAAGAATTTAAAGACCTAAAGGAGGGTTCAGAATTGAACACCTTGAGTCATAGGTTAGGTTTTCATAGTAGTTTAAAGCTCATGAACGGTCAAGTATAGTCCTAATGACCCCGTTTTACATAACCACACAACACGTAAGATAATAAATATCTAGAATACGCCATTCACTAGATCCATCTAGTCGCTGTAAAGAAACTAATACGCCGTTTACTTTGACCTGTGATACTTCACAAAGAGAGTCCAGTATGTAGTTCACCAGGAATCTATTCCAAATAATAGCCAATGCTGGACATTTAGGTTTTTCCAAATTATGAAATATAGTTAAGACCATTATTTTTCGGCCTATCTGAAAAAGTACTTCAATATACCTTTTCTAATATGAACAAGCGAAATTTCAACTAACTCCGTATTAGATATATTTGATGCTGAACCTTAGTTACTGGCTATCTCATCGACTGGTTCATTAACGAAGTGATGTAGAGATATAATTTTTTATATTTTACTCTGCATCAGGTAACAAAAAGGTATAAATTACATGAGCCTATAGTGGCAGAAGTGCCTCCTGATAGTAGACAAATAGTACGACACTTTCAAAAATATTCCTTCCATCTAAAAGTCCGCATGTCATGTAGATGGTTTATATTTCCACTAAAAATATACAGCATTCATCAATAAGTCGACAGCAACCAGCTTCTACATCACAGTTCATTTTGGGAATCAAGAAATAGCATTTTCCCAATTACGATCAATTTTTTTAGAACACTCCTTAATTCCTCATTGTTGAAAATGTAAAATAAGTTCTATTATGCCTTGAGCGACTCTTTCTTCTGTTTCTCTGCGGTCTGTCATTTTAAGGTTTTGCTAATCCAGCGTAATTTTTGCCTCTACATTTTCAATAATATTAATTACGTAGTTGAATATGGTTATCGATTTAAATTTACAGAGGCTATTCCGAAGGCAGTAGTTTATGAATGCTTTCATCTTTTAGATTTCAACGATCCAAAATTCGCCAACTTGGTGTCAAATAGCCAAAAGTTTGGCGTGCTCCCTGTAAACGGTAGACAATATCTCGAACTCCTTTTTCTTGACAGAATTGGATAAAAGCTTACTTTTCACTTGACCAGATCACAAATAAGTCTAGAGAGGTTGATGGAGTTACGCTTCGTAAGGTCGAAGCGAGATCTGTGCTGCTATCCAAACTAAATTAAATATTAAATATTAAACTGTGCTGTGATGATGACTGTGCACAGTAGAGTAATGCCGCTCCAGTTGTTATGGTTTGTAAAATCGCCCTTCAAAGATATTATAGCCAATATTCAGATTCTTGCATTTCCAGAAGGAACCTATTGTAGGCAATCTAATTTCCATCTTAGTGAGTGGATCATATCTCAATTGCTCAGCAAAGACTTCATCAAGACTTGGAGATTTGATTCTCTTAAACTTTAAGTTTAGTTTAGAATCTCCATTATGGCAGGAAAAACTTTAACTGTACTACATGTAAAAGTTTATTAAATATATTCGATAGTTCCAAAGTTTCAGAGTTATTTCCAAAAATTTATTAAGTTCCAAAAATAGGTTATTTTACTCTGTAAGAGATATTGTTTAATAGATATTCTGAAATATATAAAAGCATTTTGGATCATTGTGTACTGTGCGAAATCGATATAGCTCTTCGTAAGTTACAGATTTATTTCTGTGATACATTGTTATTACATGTCGGGATGGAGGGTTTTAAAGATACGTCATAGAGGAATGAATTATAAATACCGGTTCCTTTTAGTAAACAAACTATTTTAGAAGAATTTGATAAACAATGTAAAAGTGCGTAATGAAAACCAGAATTTTATTTTATTCTAAATAAAAAACATAAACAGAATTACGCACATGATAAAACTCGTTGGTCATGCCCCAACAAATACACAATCAGAAGGCACGAAGGTTTTTCTTAAATTTGTAATTTTTATTCAAAATAGGCAAAAACCAATTTTGTATAAAATCTTGTAACATTTTTAAATGGAATTTTAAACTTTTTAAACCATCGCCAAATAAAGTTTTTTACGAATAACACAAAGAAATTAAGATGAATAAACTATTACTCATTTTCGGAATTGCGATTTTATGTTGTTTTTTACAAACAATAGCTGGCGAAGAAATCGAAACTGGTGAAAATACGGAAACCCTAAATGATTTAGATGTTTTAAAATCTGCTGTGGACGTTGAACCAAATGGTGTACGATCAAAACGTCAATTATTCTTTGGTCGACCACCAATTTATGGTGGTTTTCGTCCAGGAGGTTTCATTGGAAGAAGACGTCGTCGTTTTGGAGGACGTCGAGGATTTTTTGGTTAATTTATAATCAGTGGACTTGTAAATTTTTTGTAGTATTAGGTTTTATATTAGTGGACTAAGCAATCGATTTTATATTTAAAAATTAAATAAAAGTTATATTTTTTAATAAAATCTTGTTTGTCCAGTATTTTCGAATCCTTTGAAAATTATTATGATTCAAACTCTAACAGTGTATGGAATTAGAACTGAAATGAAATTTCGGAATTGTTTCTTCGATTTCAGTGAAATTTCGAAAAATGATAGAAGAGTTATAGGCTATAAGGTGTACTTAAAGCTATAGTTGACCACACCAACCTTGAAGCAGGAACATGGCATTGAGTTATTGTGGAGCAATCACCGCTGAATAGTGATTCAAAGCGATTTTATAGAAATAATTCTATAAATTTTAAATTATTAAAATTAAATAACATACCCGTGATCGCCAACCTACCTACTACTGGGGGCCTGTAACACAAATCTACCCAAAAATCCTTATAATTATCATACATTTCATTAGGAAATCTCAATGTGCTACAGAATTATTTCCAAGGGATCGTAAATTTCATAGAATTCGGAAAAGGCTTTTTGAAACGAAATGGTTCGGAGTTAATTGGGATATAGTGGAATCCCTCTCAAACTGCTATAAATTTTATTCCTGTAGAGTTAAACATTGTAAAGTAAGTTATCCTGAATTAAATAATCTATTTACATAAACGATATCAGTCCATAATCACACAACTGTCCATTATTACACAACTATTTATATGCAGCGGCTAATTCGGCGGAATCAGCAGATTTGATGATTTATGTCTTCAAAATAACTGCAAAACTCTGGAGATATTTGTAATCTGTGCAAAGGAAGTGAAAGATATTAGTAAATTCTGCTACCTTCAAAGTGAACGGGAGAGGACTTCTATAAGCACTTACAATATGCATGAATATTTTGAGTCGCCTTGATTCTATTATGACTTCAACTTCTCTAACTCTACGTGAAATTTGTATCCTCGTGATATGCGAATACTGTAAATAACAGGCAACAAGTGACTTCGGAAGATTATCATTGTCAATAGATATATCTAACTATACAATTGTGAATAAAACAGGACATTTATGCAGAAAGCAAATTAAGACAGAATAAAACAACATTTACAGGACTTGAGGTGAGGTTAAAGCATTAGTTCAAAATAGACTTACATACGTCCAAGAATTTTAGAGACCCAATATTCCATATAGGAATTACGGAAATATATTTAAAATTAATGTGAGATTTTTGAAGTAAAAAGTAATGGGCCTTATACGGCAGCTGTGGGATAAGTTATTATATCAGAGTTTAAAATCCCATTTCGAGGGAACATTTGAATGGCAGAAATTGAAAAAATAATATACCGATCAATTATATGTTCCAAATTTTTTCCATAAACCTTAAAAGATTGCGATCAGTTGGTTGTTTACAATGTTTTTATGGACAACCAATTGGATGG
This sequence comes from Cochliomyia hominivorax, assembly GCA_004302925.2. Classification (NCBI taxonomy): domain Eukaryota; kingdom Metazoa; phylum Arthropoda; class Insecta; order Diptera; family Calliphoridae; genus Cochliomyia; species Cochliomyia hominivorax. The sequence continues at coordinate 58,850,591 of PYHX02000467.1, forward strand.
ATAGACGAATGGCACATCTAATGACGAAATTATTGATATTATGCCTTTGACCACCACAAATGGTAAAAAGGATTTAACTTTAAAATGTTTTAACACCAATAGGGACATCATGAAGTAACCCCGAAATTCTACTGATTTTGGCATAATTATTTTTCTCACTGAGTTTTGTATATATTGCTAATTTAACGAAAAGGTAGGGACCCATTTAAGGCATACATCGGAATAAAAGCGTATGGTGTAAATAACTGTTTAAAATTGAAAGTTTATCAGATAATTAAGTGGGTATTGTATGGGAGTTTCGGTTATATGTGGGCGTATTTTCTTGAAATTTGGGAGCTACAAAAAGTTTTGGACCTAAACTAAATATATGTAACAAATTTTATCCAGACATAATTAAAACTGCGCCTTGTAGAGTGTTCAAGACATTTAACGTGAACAGGCGGGCATCGATTCTGACTCGATCGATATATAATAAAGCGTAAGCCTTTTTGAGCGTAAATTTTCAGCAAACCGAGAATATGTGCAAATTTTGATTAGTATCCATACAAAGAAAATGTTTATAATCGAATGTATTAAAAAACTGCACGCCGAGTGTTTTCAAATCCCAATAAATTATTCAAGCTATTGTTTTAATGGGCAAAATGAAGGGATCCTATCATGCGGGTGGTGTCCCCATACAAAGAAAATGCTGATTATCGAATATCTAAGTAAGAAATAACTGCAAAAGTTCTCAAATTCGACCTCAAACACTTTCTCAGGAAATTGTTTTACTGATCAAAAAATAAGGGAAAAGTAACGCCCATACAAAGCAAATATTAATTATCTAACTTTCAAAGGAATTGTAAAAGCGGGGGTATTTAAATTGGTTGCACTTACTTGCCCAATGATCTCTTTTACTGGCTTAAATATAGGACGGATAAGACCCAGATATCCCCCTATACAAAGCAAATAATGATTATCAAATATTTAAAGAACTATTACAGCGTGAGTTCTCAAATGGTCCCAATCACTTTCTCAAGAAACTATTTTAGTGAACAAAAAATGTAGAACCGGTAGGATCATAGGGAAGGTATACTCCCATATAAAGAAAATAATGATTATCGAATATCTAAGCAACTATAACACCGAAAACCCTAAAATTTGGATAAACAGTTATACTGGACAAAATGTAGGACAGTTAGGATCTTGAGAAGAGGTAGCTCTCATGCAATGCAAATATTAAATAAAATTTTAGAACGGACAGGGCCAGTGGCATTTGGCAAAATGTTAGTTCCTTAAAAATTTTTAATATTCGTTGTGATTTGTGAAATTTCTTTCGAGTTCTTGGACCGAGGAGAATGTGTACTACACACCGACGATGTGGTGTAGGGTATTAGATAGTCAGGTTTGACCGACTATAAATTCCTACTTGTTTTCATTGTGCGTTTCGGGTGAACCCTCCGTTACCAATCCTAATTCAATGTAAGAATTTAATAAAATTTTACAATTTCGCGTCACGTTATGGCAATTTTATTGTCTTAGAACAATTTATTTATAATAAATAGTCCAGCAAAAAATATAATTTAAATATATTTTAAATTATTATAATTTCTATAAATAAATTATATTTATTATGTTTCCGTTTTTAAAATCCATTATTTCAAATTCTCTATAAAAGTCTATTCAGAACTGGGATAAGAGTTTAGATCATTTCCAGGTCTTAAAGTTTAATCACTTCTCCTTTAAAGAAATGCGCGGAATCTTAATAGTTATTTTCGCTAGCATTTTATCTTATCAAATTCAAAATATTTCTTGTGATCAAATTGAAGAAACTGAAATAAAAGATCCTTTAAAAGAGGAGGAAAATATTTTGAAAAATAAGAATTTTACTTCGAAGTATAAAGAAAGTGAAATTCAAAAGAAAGATGAAGAATTAAGTGATGTGAATGTTTTGAGTGATGAAACTGAGAATGCTGAAGAAAGTGGGAAACGTGTAGCAAGGACGATTGGTTTCGGAAGACCTATTTTTTATAGGCGACCAATATTTTATGGTGGCTTTGGTTATCGCCGCTTTGGATTTGGTGGTTTTTATGGTCACAGGCGAATCCTTGGACGTCGTCGTTTTGGTTTTTATGGTTAAGAGTTAAAATTAGTTAATATGTTCGATTATACCCTACACCACCACAGGTGATTGGAGTATTATGCTTTTTCTCCAAAAATTGCAACTTTCTGAGTCGATTTAATGATGTCCGTCCGTCTGGCCGGCTAGCTGGCTGTTCATGTTAACGTTGTGAATAAAATGTGGGCTGCAGTTTTAAAGATATCTTAATGGAATTTGGTATGTATCATTATTTTGGGCCGAAGACGATGCCGATTGAAATTGGTGTGGATGAGGCCATTATTTCATCTAGACTCCATACAAATGTTCTTAAAAAAATTTGGATTTAAGACCACAAAGTTCCTAAATTTAAAGCGATTTTAGTGAAATTAAGCATAAATTAGTTTCAAGATATTTTAAAACAATGTACCAAATTATATGAGATATCGATCCAGTATTTCTCATAGGGCCCATTCAACCCCCCTGTCAAATATCACTTTCAAGGGCTTAAATCTCCCATATTCAGTTGTATTTAATAAGAATTAGTAAAATTAAAATAAATTTTAACAAAAAACGATGTGCAAAATTCTACGAGGGTCCATAATATCCTCTAGCTCACATTTAACGCTCACGGAAAAATTCTTTTACCAGTAGAATATACTTTACTCTAAAGCATAAATTAGAAAATACCTTTATTCGGGGTCATTAATTTCTGTTAGCTACCACGTTTAACTAACAATGTGATGTAGAGTATTTAATAGTCGGTTTTGATCGACTATACCTTTCTTGTTTAAGTGTTCGTGAAAAAATATATATAATTTAATTAAATTAAAAAAATGTTTTAATATTTAATGGTGAAGAATATTAATACGTGAATGCTAATAAAAATGATAGAAAATAAATTCTTCAAAAAAAATCTTTAAAATTAAGAATTATGATCCCCATATACCCAAAAGTAACATAGGCTATAAAAAATTTCGATGGACCAGGGGGAGAAGTAACTCCCATACGAAGCAAATTTGGATCATTGAATATAACAGCGAGAATTTTCAACTTTAGATAAAAATAAGAACGGATAGGATCAGGAGGAGAGGCAGCTTCCATACAAAGAAAATGTTGATAATCGAAAAAAGCACTACACCGAATTATGGCCGATAGGATCATGAGGAGAGGTGTCCCCCATGCAAAGAAAATTTTGATTATCGAATATGTAGGGAACTATAACAACAAAAGTTCTCAAATTCGACACCAAACTATTTCTCAAGAATTTGTTTTATTGATCAAAATATAGGGCGTGTAGAATCAAGGGGATAGATCCCCCCATACAAAGCGAGTAATGATTATCAAGTATCTAAAGAACTATAACAGCGAGAGTTCTCATATGTTAGTAAAAAAAAGGTAGAACCGATAGGACCAGAGGAAGGAATATCCCCATATAAAGGAAATAATGATATTCGAATATTTAAACAACAATAACAGCGAAAGTTCTAAAATTTGGTTCCAAACTGTTTTACCGGACAAAATGTAGGACGGTAAGTATCAAGGGAAGAAGTAGCTCACATGCAATGCAAATATTAAATGAAATTTTAGAACAGACAGGGCCAGGGGCATTTGGTAAAATGTATAAAAAATTTTCAATATATAATTTGTGAATTTTATTTCGAATTCTTGGACTGAGGAGAATGTTGTAATAAAATAAAAATATTTTAATATGACAAAATTTCGTTTCAAATTTAAAGGGGAAAAAGACACCACATGAAAATACTGGTTTATCTATTAGCAAAAAATTAATAGCTATCAGGACCAAATATTTAAGTAACAACGAAGCGTTACAATACTGAAAGTGGGAATTATCTAATAGTACAGTTTTTTGATTTTATTGAAAACAAACTACATAAATACAACTGCGGTCAAAATAATAGCAACACATACATATGTCTTCTTTTATAAGTCATAAAGTCATTTGAATAAAAAGTTGTTCTTATATTATGGTTTAATAAAATAAAAAAATTTAAAAAACGAAAATATTTCTGTTTATTATCTTTCTTTACATTATTTTTTTCCAAAAGAGTTGACAAAAGCCGGCGTCAAAATAATAGCACCACCCGGTTTCATCTATAAAGAAATGTCAAAAATAAATAATTGTTACTTAATTTTTTAATATTATTTTATCCAATTGAAATTACTATTTATTCTTAGCATTTTTAATATTTTCTTTGTTAATAATAACAGCCGAACATCACCTTCCCATTGAATTTATTAAACTCTGGCAGTTTCCAGGTAAAAAGTATTCCATGCCTCTTTTATAGTTGTCCAAAGATTGAAACTATTGATTGGTTTAATTACCGACCCATTTTTTATACATTTGTAAACAAAGTATCGAGACAGTGGCATTTCTTCATTTTCTCCTTTCATAGATCCAACACCATGGTACGAAAAGCACTTCTATACCATAACTCTAGCACCGTCGTGTTGAAAGTTTTTGTAGTAAACTTTTGCTCAGGGGCCTTCTAAGAAATAAAAATATTTGAGACTTGCGGCATAAGTTAATTCATCTGAACCTTTAAGCCTTTTAATGAGTTTACTTTGTGTCATGTAAGTGGTGCTATTATTATGACTGCAGCTGTATATGTTACCTATTGATCGTCGTAACTTTTGTTTAACTTATTTTGGACATGTTGTATCGCTAAGAAAAATCAAACTGTATATTGTTTAGATTTTCTTATGTCTCCATGTCTTTATAATTTAAATCCCGAATATTGGAAAAAAGTTATAGACTGATATCTTAGACAACGTTAAAATTGTTATCTAAGCTTTATATCAAAAAAATTATAAACCTCAAATAGGAACTGATTCTGAATGAACGAGTATTATAAAGTCGGGACAGCCAGCCGGACATCGTTCAAACGATTGAGGAAGTGATTCTTGGTCTACTTAAAGGTGGGGTAACAAGTAAGAATGCTATATTCGACTGTTCCGAATCTTAAATTCCCTCCACCACTTTCAATATCGATTTTTGCCTTTATTTTTCTTAATTTGACCAATAATTGTTACAATACCATCGTATATGTGAGATTTTGCCCTTTAAAATGACATTTGGCAAGGGGTTTGTGTGGGACCTATGAAATACCTGAAATATTGGACCCAGCATGGTCATTCAATAGGCTTCTTTCTTAGGCCAAATTAATAATATTGTCCGGATTTTATATTTCCAAAATTGCAACCTGTAGATTGGTTGCATGGACAGCAAGCAGGATAGATGGACGGACATCGTTAAATCGACTCAGAAAGTGAAGGTATACTTTAAGGTGGGTCTAACACAATTTTTTTCTGTATGTTACAAACATCAGCACAAATGCATTATAACCCAAACCACATATAGTGGTGTAGGGTATACAAATTTTAAGTAAATTTAGATTTAATGAGAAATTGAAATTTGCAAAACTTTTTCTTTATCACCGTGACAACTTCTTATCTCTTTTTCGATTGAAATATGAATATCATTATCGAAATTTGAATAATTTATGAATTTACTAATGACACTTCTTTAATTTTTTGTTGTTAAATGATTTCAAAAATTAACGTAAAAAAGACAATTAATTTAAAAATAAAATATAAATAATTTAATTTATAAATAATTCTTCTTTTAAATATTTAAGAAAAATAAAATTATTGAACAAATAATTAATATTTAATTGACGTTTATAAATCACATTTTTATTATTTAATAAATAATATTAATATTAATATTTAGGAATTAAAAATAAATTATAGGAAAAATATTTTAAAAACAAGTAAGAATGCTGTGTACGACTGTGCCGAATCTTAAATACCCTTTACCACTATATTGAAGATAATTATCTATTTGTCTGAATTTCGATATGCTTGGTTTATATTTTATTCCGGGAAGTGGGATAAAAAAGGAGATATAGCCAAATATGGCCAAATATGTCAAACTATTTTCATATATAAAGACACTTTAAACATGTTTGTTGATATAATAGTTTTATAAGCTCATAACAATTTTCGAAAATGGGCGTTATGTGGGAGCTCTAGCATAGCAAGAACCGATATTGGTTAGATTAATAACACATATATCAAGAAAGAGTTGTTCTTTATTTACGAGTTTTTTAAGATAAAAAAGGGACCTTTAGCAGTAGATGTATTGAGATTGTCCAAATTTCTATTGAAATTAGAAAAGTGTTTTTCGAATTTCAATAGAATTGATCTTTATTTACTAGTTATATAAGCTCAAAACTTGCTACAGCAAAATATGGACCGATATTAATAAAATTAAACATATATATTTTAGACGGTCATAAATTTAATTATGCCAAATTTAAAAAGAATCGTTCATATTTATTATATTCCGGGAAGGGGCGTTATATGGTAGTTAGGTCAAATAATGACCCCAACACACTTCTGTTTCTTTGGGTTTATTATTGTATCAAAATAAATGTATATGACAAATTTCAAATTTCAGTCTTTAAGCGTAAAAGTTACACCTAAAACAATTTAAAAATTAAAATTTGAAACAACTGTCATAGAAGACCACTTACCGGAATATGGATTTAAACTTATAAATCTCTTAATGTATATAAAATTGACACAATTAATTTTCTAACTATTTGAAGTACATCTTTCTACTTTGACCAATATCTGTTTATGTTATGCTATAGATCCTATATAAGAATCCCTTCCGAAAAACGGGGTTTAGTCTTTAAAACTTCTTTGTATACTCATTTATATATTTTAATAACTTTCTTGAATATTTGCTACAAATTCGGTCAATATTTGACTATAGTTTCTATATAAGATCTGTGAATTATATCAAAATATGAATCGATACTATAATATGGGCCGATATTAATAAATTTAAATTTGAATATAATTCGTTCATATTTAAGAGTTTTATAATCTATAAACCATGTTCCGGAAGGGGCGTTATATGGAAGCTAGATCAAATAATGACCCCAGCACAATTTTGTTTATTTGGATTTATTATTGTATCAAAATATATACAGTGAATTTCAGTTAATTATTTTAAAAATTGTGAACCATATCAGACACGGATTTAGGGTTATATCAAAATTTCGTATATTTCCGCTTATAAATCTTTTCTATTAATCCCATTTTGACATTGATGAACTGTATGCAATAGTACAATTTTTGTTAAAATCTATTTATGTTTTTTTAAATTAGAAAAGTTCTCTTTCGGATTTTTGAGGTTCGCTCGGATATCGGTGTAACACTTTAATGCTGATGACCCGATATAGCTGGTTTTTAATAGGAAAATGCTTAAGACAAATAACAATAATGTGGCCGAATTTTATTGAATTCAGTCTATTATTCAAGAGATGATAATGTTTACAACAAACAGAGAGACAGACATAGCTAAATCGACTCAGATTTTAATTTGATACAAGAATACATATACATTATGGGATCTCAGATTATTCCTTCTTGGTGTTACACACGGAATGACAAAGTTAATATATTCTTGTTAACACTTGTGGTGGTAGAGGGTATAACAAGTTAGTCATAGAAATAATTAACACATTTGATGAAACTGAATAAACTTTTCAGAATTAAATATTTACTAAATTTAATTGGGTGTTAATTAACTTGAAATTTTTCAACAAAAAAATTATAATTCATGTTTTTTTTTCAATAAAAATGCATTATTAATATTAATAATGAATATTTAAAAAAATACAAATTTACTTATAAGTACTAATATTAATATGAGATAAGTACATACTTATTGTGTAGATTTTATCATTTTTACACCCTACACCACCATTGGTGATTGGGATATTTTGTGTTTTGTCAGAAGACACTTTTTGAGTCGAATAACCGATGGCCGTCTGGCTGGTTGTTCATGTAAACTTTGTGAACGAAATGTATTGATACTGTCATAAAATTGAGTTAAAAAATCGACAAACATAAGCAAAAATCTGTCATTTTTTGAAAGCTGCCATTTCTAACCAACTATATGGTGTAGGGTATTTAATAGTCGGGCGTAATTTCTTACTTGTTTTTTCTTTTTTTTATTTAATATGAAAATATTCTAATTGGGGATTTTTTTACAGTTGCATGACTAATATATTTTCGTATTCAATTCTTTAATTATACCCTACACCACCGAAGGTGGATGGTTTATTATGCGTTTGTGCTGATGTTTGTAACATGCAGAAAAAATTGTGTTATACGTACGTCTATTTGTTCGGATGCCTACAGCTTGCAATTACCATTTTTTATTTTATATTACTATTTTGGCCTGAGGACGAAGCCAATTGAAATTGGCCATATTCGGACTAATATTTCAGTAACAAATGTTATAACGGAATTGCGTGTTATGGTAATACAAGTCCTAAATACGAAGAGATTTAAACGAAATTAAGCACAAGTAAGTCTTATATTATAAAACGATGTGACAAAATATGCGAGGATCAGCTCATTATTTCTCATGGGTGCCATACACACCCCTTTTCAAATATTACTTTTAAATGCAAAAGTCTTACATAAATTTTGTTATTGTTGTAATAATTGGTTAAATTTGGATAAATTTAAGCAAAAACATTAAAACCAAGGTCGGTTCATAATTTCTTATAGCTCCCATATAACTCCCCCAGAAAAATTCTTTTAAAAACGAATAAATATAACTTAAATTTTAGTGTCATAATAACGTACTACACACTAAAGAAAAAATCAGAAAATCAAATTATACGAAGGTCGGGCTTTAACTTTTCGTAATCACCATTTTTAACCGACGATGTGGTGTAGGGTATTCGACAGATGTTTTGTACATAAATCATGAATTTATTATAGTCGTATATAATTTTATTATTTCATAAGTTCTTTCCTTAAGATATAAGAATTTTTTTCTAGCAATGAAATTGTTCGGAATGTATTTCGGAGTATTTTCTGATAACAATTTCATTATTTGAAATCAAAAGCCCCAAATCTTTTTAAGTAATAGTAAAAGTTTTAAACCCTCGATATATCTTAGCAAAATTTTACAAGGTTATAATTCACGATTGTATAAACAATTGATGTTAAGGACAACAGTTTAACTCCATCGAACTGTTGTCCGAAATTGTAGTTCTTTGTAATTCTTTGGAAGGCCTCCCATTACCCCCTGACCAGATGGGGCCTGTAATCCTCCAAATTAAATCGATGTTGAATTCGCTTATATATTTTATATCTTATGGATATATAAAATAGGATGTGTGTATATGTGCATGTATTATATGTACCCGAAAGGAACATAGTTCCGATAGGACTAGGGGAAGAGGTACCGTCCATACAAAGCAAATATTGATTACCGAATATCTAATGAACTTTAACAGCGAGACTGCACAAATTTAGTAGCAACGACTGTGTCACAAAACTATTTTACTGGACAAAACGTAGGATGGATAGGACCAAGGAAGTGGTATCCCCTTCAGAAAGGAAATATCGATTTTTAAATATCTAAAGAGCTATAACAGCTAGAACTCTTAAAATTAAGTTCCAACTACCACCCTAAGGAACTGTTTTACTTACAAAAAGTTTAGACGATAAGGCCAGGGGGAATGGTATCCCCTTCACAAAGCAAATATCGATATATCGAATATCTAAAGAGTTAAAAAAAATTTTGGAGCAATTATGCAACTGCGAGACACCACCACTAAACAATTGAGCTAATAGGATCAGCAAGGGGTACCCCAAATACAAAGCATATTAAAATAATTAATAATCTATTTAAATTGTATGATAATACAGCACCAGTGTTTGCTTAGAGCCAGCAACGCCCTAAAAAATCATTTTGGCAAAAAGAAGTTTGTAATCAGATCATAATATATCACAACTGGTATAGGCCTTGTGTGAGATACTGCAACTTTTTTAGACATTGACTTTAAAGACTGTAGAGCATTATTAGAAACAAGTTGATCTTCAAAATTCAGTGCGTCATATAGATCGCAATTTTAAAGATAATTTTCTGAAATTTTTCGTATGTATTTATTTTGATATAATAAACCTGAAAAAAATAAGCCCGGAATGTGATTTTACACCTTAACAACTATATATATTGACCAATGCTGCCGAAAATTGGCCAATATATTTCTAACTGGCTTTTATATTTTACTAATTTCACGCAAATCTGTCCTTATTTTCTTATATCTGTATTATATATAGCATCCTTTCCCGAATAATAAAATAAGTTTTGAGCTTATAAATCCCATAAGTATAAATGAATTTTATTGATATTAGGCACAGTTATTATTTAACTGTGCTTAATATACATAACTAATTTAACGAATATCGGTTCGTATTTTGGTATAACCCCAATGTATTTATAGTACGTTTAAAATAAACAACTTAGGCTTACTACCAACACTTATAGGGCATTTGAATATTACGTTCCAATACTGCGCAATATCTTAATTGTATTTATACCCTACACCATCACAAGTGGTGTTGAGCGTATATTGTCATTGTCATTCCGTATGTAACACCATGAAAGAATAATCTCAGACCCAATAAAGTATTATATACTTGCAGCAAATCAAAATATGATTCTATTTAGCTATGCCCGTCTGAATTTCTGTCTGTCTGTCTATCTGTCTGTCTAGCTGTCTGTTGTGGGCACGCTCACATCCACATGAAATTTTGCCTGAGTATTTGTTATAGCCAAAAATATAACTAATTGAATGACTTGTGTTCCTGTGTTGTATTTAAAAAAAAAAACGTTTATATTATCTGTTTACAGTGTATCTGAGAAACATAACGAATTTACTAACACGCATTTGTGATGGATGATATTGAAGATTGGCCATAGCCGAATGTAGCATTCTTAAGTTATTAACTTCTAAATAATAAAACAATTTTTTAGATTATTTATTCCAAATATTTTTCTTTTCTATATCAGACATTAAATTATGTCAATATCTTTGAACGCCTATATGCGGGGCTATAAGAAGGTGAAATATGGAATAAAAACAAAAATGTCGTATGTTGATTTTCGAGATATCCTTCTTTAAAGCCCTATAACTTTGTGAGGTTCAAACATTCAAAGTTATATGGCAAAGTTACTTCCCTGCTATGGGTATTTAAATTTTTATATAAATTCAACCAATTGATCGTCAAAATTCTGAAAGATAATTCATATTTTTTATTTAATTATATTTATCAAAATCAATGTCTGTCTTCTCCAAAAAAATCTTAGCCGAATCGATTAAGATATGGTTTGTATTAAGGAATCTACACTTGTAGGATCTCAAATTATTGTTTACAAAATTCCATTTCCTAACAAGTAAGAATATATAGTCGGTCATTGTTGGTTAAAAATGGTAATTTGTTTTTCTTATTTATTCTTAATTTATGAGATTTAAAATTAATTTCTAAGGGAGCTACTAAAAATTATGAACTGACCCTCGTATAATTTTGTATGTCGATTTTTGCTTATATTTATCATAATTTGACCAATTATTATTACAATACCATTGTAAATGTGAGATTTATGCCCTTAAAAGTGATATTTTGAAGGGGATTTATAATGGACCGACTCTCGCATATTTTGGCACATTGTTTTAGAATGTCATAAGACTTACTTATACAAAATTTCATTTAAATTTCTTTATATTTACGACCTTTATGACTTGAAACTCCCATTCCGGGAGGAACATTTATATGGGAGGTACCCGAAATATTGGATCGAATATAGACAATTTCAAGAAGCTTCATCCTTCGACACCTAGACTGTTCAAAACGTTTGCATAGACAGCCGAACAGACATACAAACGAATAGACGGACATCGTTAAATCGACTCAGACAGTGATTCTGAGTCGAATGATATACTTACCAACATCTGCACAAACGCATTATACCCCAAGCACCCACGGTGGTGTAGAGAATAAAAATGTACTTTATTTTATTTTAACACTTTTGTAGAATATAACAATTCATCATATCAAAATTTAGTACTGGAAATGTACCGTTTACTGCTCTGCGACATCATTGTTCAAGTAAAATTCAATAAATGACTCCAGACATCTTAAAAGAAAACAAAATCGCTTTTTTTATTCGTTTTTTTTTTCTCTAAAGTAAATATTATTTTACTTTTTTTTCAAATCTGTTTATTTGCTTTATAATTAAAGGTATTTAGCGCATAAAAGCTACCAATAATATATGTATTAAATTATATAGTAAATATATAAGATTTTTTGGGAATCACCTTAAATTTAAGAAATGTATTATTTTTTTGATAGAGATGGGGAAGTAAAAAGTTGGTGTTCAACTTTTACGCGTGACTGTAACAAAAATTTTGTGTAGGCTTATCTAATTTAAAACCATTAGAAGTATAAATATCGGGTAATTTTCTATTCTAATTGTCATAAATTAAAGTTAACGTAGTAATATTACACGGAATTCGTAATAACGTTGAAATGCGCTCTATTTTTGTGTACATAACAGTGGTGGTAGGACTTTTGACCTTGGCTTGGTCTGCAGCTGTGGGACAGACAGAACATGTAGCTGATGTAGAGAGGAGCACTGAAAGTGTGCCTCAAGCTCGCCACTTTGGTGGCGGATACTATGGACGTCCTTATTATGGTGGCTTTGGTGGTTATCCTGGTTATGGAGGTTTTGGTTTCGGTCGCCCTTATTATGGTGGCTATGGAGGATTTGGATATTATGGTTGAATCTAAACAAAATAAATTAATATATTCAAATATTATAATACAATTTGTGAGATGTTAATTTGTATAGACTTTTCGAGTCTGAAAATTTGTTTCATTAAAATTGACGTTATCATTGTATTATTCATTGAATAGAATATTAATTTAATTAAAATTTAACTTATTTAATTGTTTCAATTAAAGATTAGCATTCACAATTTTCAATTTTTATATTAAACATCAATTTGGAATTTTTAGTTAATGATGGAATTAATTCCATTTTGAGATCAAAAATATATCCGAATGGCTTTTTATAGACCCTTCGATAGAATGTCCTTTTAAAAAATTCGGAGCCATTGTGAGACATAATATAAATGCAGTTCATTAAAGAGGTTAAAAGGTCATATAAGACAAATACAATTTTTAATATATTACGATATATTATGGACCAGTGCTTAGTGAAAATTTTGTGTTTATTCAACCATATTTTGTGAAAATCGTATCACTCGAAATGTAGTGATTAATGCAGAAATCAATTAATAATTTTTTTAAATGTTGTATTTTTTATTTTGAGGCTTCGCAATAAGCACAGAAATCATAAAAGGTAAATTTCGAAATTCTTATCTAAGAAAATCTCAGATTCCATTTCAACTGCCAATTTCTATTATACCAACATGAAGTCCGCTCATTACGGCTGATCTTTCAATCTGCCTGAACTTATATAAAACATCTGGAAAACGGGTTAGAATGATTCCTTAGCCTTAGTGTATGTCTCTCTTATACTTCTTCAAACTCTTCCTTTACTCTTTTAGATTGTGGCCTCTATACAATGACTTTATTATCAAAGCTTAATTTTGACTCATATTAAATTAAACAATTCTAGAGGCTTTAAACTCTCAAGACTCTTAGATTCTATCTTAACGAAGCAGGGAGGGATTTAAATACCATTAAAAAAATTGGTGGACAGATTCTCCTTCCAAAAGCAATGGTGACGTGCTTCTTTCTCAGTTCATTTTCTTTTAAGTATTCTCCAGCCCCTCAACCACATTTTCAAACGAATCAAAAAAAGTCCAGGATACAAAATTCGAAGTTAGGGTCCTCCCAGGCACTTGAATTGCCATATAATCAGCAAATGCTGAAATTGTCTAATTATGCATAAGGGAAAGTCAGCATAAGTAAAAAGTTGGTCCTAAAACACTAGTTTTTTATAGAGTTCTCCAGTTGTGTATTTTATCCTGAAATGCCGATTATCGAAATAAGATTCCAACTATTTGTTATCAAGTGCTTGCGCAAGATCCAAACAAGGTGCGGACAAAATTAATGGCTGAGGTTATCCCACCTATAACATCGTTCATGGAGTGAACCAAATTTCATTGAGATATATCAACAATTGGGACCTGTAGAGTGTTCAAAACGTTTACATAAACAGCCAGTCGGACGGACAGGCATTAGGAAAGGAAAAGAGAGACTGATAGTGGTTGTCTAGTTTGTCCAGCCTTTTACAACACATAGAGTATGAAGGATTCAAGTGAGGATTAACATTGCCAAATTATCACCAATTCCGAATAAAGCTACAAATATCATCAGTCGCCAAATCCGTCACAGACTTCTTCCACTACTCCTCTCCTACAAACGGTAAGTGGAAGTGCACAAAGTTAATCAGTGTCCACATCCGTTAGGAAAGCACCAAATCTCGCTGGGGCATCAGCCACCAGTGGAATGTTCGAATGCTGTGTCATCATATTCAATGCTGTACGGTATTTCCAGACAAGATTAGATATCCACAAGGGAATAAATTGCGGCCTTGCTGTTATAAAAGTCATGATAAGTACTTGTCATTAAAGCAACTGGTATTGGTCGATGTTGACTTAAGTGCACAAGTAGAATAGAATTGGCCTCATCCAATTCACATTCCTGGAATTGCTACAAGTCTGGATTCCAAGCGCAAAGAGTTTTGATAGCTATTTCTATTCGTTATGATAGCGTCTAAAGGTGTTTATCAGATATCAACGCGGCCACATCGTCAAAATACGCTACAACCATAGTTAAGACGTTTACTTTCATAAGTGAACCGTTCAAGCTATTAGAATGGATCTCTCTCTCAAAGGCTTTTGTTGAAGTTCCAAAAGTGCTGACAACTACTCATCTTTTCTGTAACTACCCTTCCGTTCGGAGCCTTCGAGTAAGTCTTGTCCTGCTGAGCAGCCTTCTGTGGGCGTTTTAATATGAACTGTGGATGGTTTCAGTTGTTGTCCAACTAGTACCGTTGATCTGGGTGTCGACTGATCTGGGGCATGAATCTTAAAATTACGGAAATGATTTTCTTTTTCTCTCATTATATCTTTTTCCTATACTTTATTCCTATTTACTTTACCATTTACTTTCTGCCACTTACTCGAGATCTCTTCTCAAGTTGTGATCTGGGCAATTAACTTAGTTGTTGTAATATTTTCCATCGAACTAAAACTATAATTTTCAGACATAGCTAAATCGACTCAGATTGTGATTTGATAAATTAGAGGGTCTGAGATGATTCCTTATTAGCACGGAATGATAAATTCAATATACCCTCTTCATCACTTGTGGTTGTAGAGGGTTTCAAAATTTTAATTTATTTTCATTTATTTTCACTAATATTTATTCTAAATTCTAGTAGTTCTCATGCGTTATCAATTACGCGTGACTGTAACAAAATTGTCTTCATGCGTTCATCTCCATTTATCAGTATTTTTATTTAAAATCGATATAAATACAAAGTAATTTTCAATTATTATCGTCATAACTTAAAGTTAACGTTGCGAGTTAAGAGTGAAAATTTTGTGATCGTGAAACGAAATAAATCGTTGTGTAAATAATTTAAATAAATTCGATAAAAAATGCGTTCCAGTTTAGTATTATTAACGGTTTTGGTGTGTCTTTTGGCTTTGACATGGTCAGCTGCTGTGAGTCCACCAGAACAAGTAAATGTACAACAAGAAAATGTGGAACAAGCTAATGTAATAGCTCAAGCACTTTTGGATGTAGACTCTGGTATAGAACAAAATCCTGATGAAGTTATTCGTGAAGCTCGTCATTATGGTTACTATGGACGTCCCATTTATTATGGTGGTTATGGTGGCTATGGCGGTTATGGTCGATATGGCTATGGTTATGTGCGTCCCTATTATGGAGGTTATGGATTATATGGCGGTTATGGAGGATATGGCTATCGCTATCCCTATTATGGTTAATAATTTTATGGTTTCTTAGAAAATTTAATAGGAAAATATAATTGTGACATTTTCGATTGCATTTATCGTGTAATTCAAGTGAAATTTTTGACAGATATTAAAAAAAAAATAATCTCGGATATCTAAATAAGTGTTGAATTATTTGCGTCATTGTATTATGTAAACAAATAAGTGCTAAATTTAGTTTTAAGTTTATACAGCAAAAGACATTATTTATTGAATAAAAAATAACTTTAATAAATATTTTTATTTAATAAAGAGTTAAATTAATTTTATTATTAATCAATATCCGAATCCGAAATTTAATAGCACTGTTAATCGTGATTTAAATCTTAAATTTTTGAAACTTTTATTATATTTCAATAGATTTATTTGTTGAATTAATAAATTATATGGGAGCTACAGCATAATATGGTTGTTCCATATTATGCTGTAGCTCCCAAAATTTGTTGTTCAAAATTTTAATAAACATTGATTATAGTAAGAAAAATTATTGTGCTAAATGTCAATCGATTTGATTCGGGAAAGTGCGTTATAAGGGAGCTATAGAAAAATATGGACCGATATAGTGCAAATTTATAAAATATTTTCTGAACAGTAAGAAATATAATTCTACCGAATTTCAAAAGATGTGATCTTTATTTACTAGTTTTACAACTTTTTTGCTCTCTTTCACTTATTATGTTTATGTCAAAGTTTGTTTATATTTTCATACCCTACATCACCATAAATGGTTGGGGTATTATTTGTATTTCATTATAAGTATACAGTTCAAATACAGTTTAATGATGTCTTAATGAAATTTGACATGCGTTATTGTTTTGGCCCAAGGACGAATCCTATTGAGATTGGTTCAGTTAAGTGTTCCTCTCAGAATGTATATTTGACGTTATAAAAGTCCTAAATAGTGAAATTTGTTAAAACTAGTTTTATAATATTCTAAGACGATGTTGCAAATTATATGAGGATCGTTCCATTATTTCTCATAGGTTCTACACAACTCTACTTCAAAATCAAAATGTCCAAAATCTCATATATACGTTGGTATTGCAATAATAATTGATCAATATTATGAACATAAGTAAAAATTGAGGTGTGAAATTTTATGAGGATCGGTTTATAATTAGTTCTAGCTTCCATATAAAGTCCACATAAAAAACCTTTTAGAATATACCACATGAATGTGCACTCTTAAGTATAAATTAAAAAAAAACACCTTTATACGAGGATGGTTCGTTAAGTTTCGTTAGCTATCGCTGATAACCCATAATGTGGTGTAGAGAATTAAATAGTCACGTTTGATCGACCACACCTATTTACTTGTTTTTCTTGATTTTGTTTTTTTTAGACTTAAAACTGTGCGCCATAGTTTGGAATTTTCTTTTTCAAATTCCGGATAACTCGGAAGGAAATATTTCATCAATACAGTCAATAAAAACCAGTGTTTGTAATTCGCAAGATGATGTAAACATGATCGAGTGTTTAAAGTCTATTTGCTTTTATCAGTCAACAGAGATATTATTCACCGCAGCGAAAGAATGGAATTGCTTTATCACTCCACAGATATATTACGTTCACTTGACATTACACATCTTCCAAAATTCTGGACGCCTTTTTTTTTTTTGATTGACCTGAGAAGACATTTCTTTGTGTGTCATGTAGAACGCAAAAACTTCATTTCAAACCAACGACCTTCGTTCATTTGCAAGGAAAGCAACGGCTTTCTGGCGGTCTTGGCAAGAGGTAGTTATTCGTGGATTTATATGGCTTTTTCGGTTGATTGACTCTCACCAAAGTCACTAATAGATTTCCTCCTTAAAAACGTTAAGTGTTGCTTTTTTATATTAAAACATTAACAAGATTAAATATATTAATCATTAATATAAACAATTAAATATCTGAAAGTTTAATATTTAATAATTTAAACTAAATGAGCGTTTAGTGCTCACAAACCGTAACAAATTTTTAAAGTTCAAATTTCATTTGAAAATTTGGTGAAAAGAGAGAATAATAAATCTCAATTTTGCAGCACCTGAAATTATGCAACACCCAAGTGTATTAAAAAATTTGTTTCTATATTAAGCAAAAGATCAATGATTTATTCAATACTGACGCACAGTGGTCAAAATAAGCTTTTCTGGAAATAATTCTGTAGCTTTGGAACTATTGAAAATTTTTTGAACGAAATTTCATACAAACATTTCGGAGGTGTTTTTTCCAATTAATTTGATGAAGAACATGTTTCTAGTGGGTTCTGGGGTCGGGATCTTTAAATTTGGTCATCCCGTACATGACGTTTTTTTCAGAAAATCAAAAACTTTATTTATGATTAGATTGAAAAAATATTTTACATACATATGGCCCTTATAATTCTCTAAATTAAATATGTGTACAAACCATATGCGCTTATAGTTTAAGAGATATTTCGACCAAAATAAAATTTTTATCCATTTTCGGACAGTTTTGTTTAGTTTGGTATTCTCTATTAAGTTTCTAGCTCATTTTGGGGCCGAGGAAGGATCACTTTCTCCCACACATCAGGTATAAATTGGTATGCGACCAATTCCGTTAAAAATTTTACTTAAGTATCATTAACGGTAATGAAGGTATTCAATAGTAATTTCATGTTGAAATTACAATTGAATTATTACATAGAATGTTGTAGCATATATTTACATGGGAAATGTGCAAAATTCCAATCCAATCTTGTTTAAAATAATCATTTTAGAAGAAGAGATTTGGCCTATTATAGATTTCATGAGTGGTAAATGTAGCCATATAATCAAGGTACTCTTTTTGGCGATTTTAGCTTTGGCATTTTTTTCATTCTTAAAAAAATAACGATATTCCGATAGGGCTAGCGGGGAAATTATTAACGTTAGAAATTCTTTCAGAATTGAAAAAATATTTATAGTCCAGAAGGACCTAGTTGATTTTAAGTGAAAAAAATATTACCACCTTTTTGAAAAAAAGTCAGAAATAAATCCCATTTTTTCTAAATTTCTATTTCAGAATAATATATCTTTTCATTGAATTCGGTATGTGGTTTCTGCGCAAAAATTATTTAGAATTTCGAAAAGAATTCAGATAATATTTTAGATTTTTTCGGACCTAAATAGAGCCCACCAAGTTCGAATAACTAAAAAACCTGTCCAAAAGTCGGTCGAAATTTTATTTTAGTCTAAATATCATATTCAATGCTGTACGGTATTTTCAGACAAGATTAGATATCCGCAAGGAAATAAATTGCGGCCTTGCTGTTATAAAAGTCATGATAAGTACTTGTCATTAAAGCAACTGGTATTGGTCGATGTTGACTTAAGTGCACAAGTAGAATAAAATTGGCCTCATCCAGATTTAAAGATTCAATTCACATTTCTGGAAATGCTACAAGTCTGGTACTTTGTATCTCCGCGTTTGATAGATACTCCACTCTCAATATTCCAAGCGCAAAGAATTTTGATAGCTATTTCCATTCGTTATGATGTGTCGGTCGAAATTTTATTTTAGTCTAAATATCTCTAAAATTAAATAAAAAATCCACTTTTTGTGGAGAATTATAAGGGCAATATGTATGCAAAATATTTTGGCGATTTTTTTTAAATCCTCATACCTGATGTTACCCGATCGTGTCTTTCTCCATATCAATTGGAAATCACCTCATGACTTTGTGTGAAATTTCGTTAAAAAGTATTTAATAGTTCCAAAGTTACAGAGTTATTTCCAAAAAAGCCTTTTGGGAACACTGTGTGACAGTTATTAATAAGTTTCTAAAAAAACTATTATATTTGCAAAATATTATTACATTATTAATGTAAATGAAACAAAAAGCCAGAACTCTTCAAAACATATTCCAGGAATTTCGTTATAAATCTCAAGTCTCTATATAAATTTATAGTTTGGCTGAATGGTATATGATTTTGTGAAGAGGAAACGTTAAGAAAAAAGTTTTCCCTTAACTTTTGTATTATTGAAAAATCATGTAAACTTACTGAAGTACATTATACATTTTTACACACACACACATATGTGTGTGTAAGTATCTTGTTTTATTATTATTTTTTAGAGATTTTCATTATTATTTGCATTTAACTAACAAAAACACAAACTCGACAAAACACTAAACTTTTGCTGCGTAATCCCTGTTGACATAATTAAATCACTTAGAACCACTTACGCTGCTTACACTACTTATAACAATTTTGAGGTTGGTTGGGGGGATTAAAATAAAATGTTATAGAGAAAAAAAAGGAAATTATACATACGTAAATGAAATCTAAGAAGTACAAATACTTACGACTATTAAAAGGCAAACCTTCAACAAAAACAACAACAACAACAACAGCAATAATAAAAAATCCATATGTAACATTTTCATATTTGTAGAAAAGTTTTATAGAAATGAAAAAGTAAGTCATACCTTTGGGACATGATAATGTAGTAGTTTTAATAATTATGGTAATAAGGCATTTTTATAGAAACCATCACCACAACTTGTGATGAGGGTATGTTAGCTTTATCATTCCATATGAAACGCTAGGAAGGCCCATAATGTATATAAATTTTTGCATCAAATCAAAAGCTGATTCGATTTAGCTGCGTCTGTCTTTCTGTTGTTGGTACGCTCACATTCACAATAATTAACAGAGTTTAATGAAATTTGGCCTAAGTATTTGCTATAGTTTTTAGATGTTTCCCATTTAAAACCAGCAAAATTGGTTCAGTATATTAAAAGATATAGACGTTTATCTGAGGCAATCTCTAAATTTAAGAAAAAAACATGTAAAAATGTTATAGTCGATCAATGACTGCTACGAAAAATTTATGAATGACTTAAAACTCCATTCCGGGGGGGACGCTTATAAAAAGCCTATATGAAAAAATGGACCGATCATAACCAATTTCACGTGCCAAATTTCATTAAGATATCTTCAAAATTGCGATCTGTACTTTGCGAAGAAGCTTTATGTGAACAGCTAGCAGGACGGACGGAAAATAAGCTTAAATCGACTCAGAAAGTGATTCCGAGTCGAACGGTATACTTAAACGTGGCGGTAGGACTATTTTTCTGCCCCTAACAAACATCTGCACAAATGCATAATACCACCACCTGTGGTGGTGTAGGCCATAAAAACTTTCGTTAAATTGTCAATTATAAATCAACAAATTAGAATGAACATTTTGTCTGAATCTTAAGCTATATGTACTTCATTACCATTCCAAAAATTATCAAAATCGGTTCAGTTGAAAAAAGTAATAACAATAAACTGTATGTGGCTCATTAAGTGTTCCGTGTTACATTTAAGAAAAACATTAATATATTGTTGATATCTGTGAGTGTTGGTGTAAATGTGTATGTACAAAACATAATGTGTTGACTTCACATGCATTTGTGATGAAGGGTATTGAAGAGTCCACAAAGCCGAATATAGTATTCTTATCTGTTTAAAATAGATTTGAAAGCTTTCAATGGTTTTAGAAAGGCCTTATTGTTAGCTTCCACCACTACCAGTGTAGTAAATGAGGGTGATTATTATTATTTTGTCATGCTAAGCGCAAGGATAATTTTATTTGGGCCTTGAAAAACTGTATATGAATTAACTTAAGTCGATTTAACAGTGCAATATTTTTCTAAAAATGGGGATAATTATTCACTGACTAGAATCATCTAATAGCCCACGCATCAATATCTGTTTTAATTTTACTAAGAAGTGAGATTGAAAAATTCTTAACATACATATATGTTAATAAAAACGAAACCATTTAATTTTAGTTTTTATTTGATTGCAATTATTATCTTGAACATTTATTGAAGCTCACATATTAAGGTTTTCATAGTGCTTCTTGTCTTCTATATTTTGAACACGTTTTTCTCTCTTCAATTCCCTTTTCGCTGGCCTTGACTCTGGTCAGTTTCAACGAGTTGCTTCGAGGAAATATTACGTTATTGTTCTTGTAACACACAAAAGCTTGTTTAGTGACAGGATGCCAAGTCAGGTCAAAAATACTTGGACACATTATGAACTCTCATGCATGAAAGCGATCTTTTATGGAAATATTTCTTGATTAGCTTCTTGCGCAGCAAATGCTAATTGCTCGCCAAACTTTGCTAATTTTGTCTGCTATTGAGTCCTAAACTTTTCTTTAACATGCACTCGAGTGTCAGCAACATAAATTTTTAAACAGGCAGTTGCGAACAAATCTCCCATTTCGTCAACCTTTTTTTCCCTCTAAACTTTAAGCGGCGTTAGTAAAGTAAATATATAATGTTTCCTACATACACAGTTGAGGTATATACACTCTCACACATGCATACAATACACAAAAGTTTTATTTAAATATAACACTTAAATATAACACTTATAAAATTAGTTATACTTTTGGATATAACCCTTTTTCCATTAAACTGATTTTGATAATTTCAGGATTGAAGTACATATGACTTAATATTGTAATATAAATTTTATCTAAATTTAGTTACTTTTTGCTGAAATATTTAGAAAGTTCTTCCGAGGATTTAGAAGTTGTCTGACATAAAGAGAGTACGGAAAAATCGGAACAAAATCTCTATTTTCAAATGCTCTTTTTTACCATTTTTAGAAGATTAATAAAAAATAACAATCTTTTTTTCGATTAAAATTTTAATCTTTTTTTTCAATTTTGCTCTTTGCAACAAAAGTAAACACATCTTCATATGTATATACGTTTATATTTCAAAGGCTGTAAATATGCCCTTGTAAATATTCCCTTTTACAGCTTAATAATTTTTTGCGAATTTTTTGCGAAGTATTCATTTTAAAATTTTTTATCGGATTGCTTTGATTTTTTTCAAAGAGCGTTAAAAAATAAAACTCTTTTTTTTAATAAAATTAAACTCTTTGAAGAGTAAATATAAAACTGTTTAGGACAACAAAATTTGAAACTAAATTTAGTTTAAATGCGTTATAGACGGAATGCCAAGATTGATGTACCTTCATCATCACTTGTGATGTCGGAGCATTTAAAAAAGCAAAATAATCCAAGATCGAAATTATATATACTTCTTCATACCGAAAATGATCAAAAATCGGTTTTTAGAAAAAAGTAGGCAAAAATATGCAAATGGTATATGGTTTCTGCACAGAAGACTGGAAAAGAAAATCGACCGGTTTCAAATAACTTATTTTTTTCGAATTATTCGATTAAGGATCATTTGATGAAGTTTGTTACAAATGGTTATTTTGATAAGGAATCATTATTTTTACTTCATTTCATATAAAGATCATTGCATGATATGCGTGCTTTTATTGGTTAAATTACGGATTTCTATTAAATAATAATTTTTTTCTATAAATTTGAAACATAAAACCGTATTCTAAACCGCTTTTTTTGAAAATCCTATTTTTCGAATAAATCGAAAATCGGTTTTCTGAAAATGTCGATTTTTTGAATACACTAATTGTGGGGTTATATACGTTATAGTTCTTTTTCGATCGAGAATATTTTCAAAGAACATTTTTTGGGTTCTAAGCTTACTTCCGAAGCTTGAAGCATTCATTCAGTTTTGAAGTAAATAATATAAAATATTCATCAATATGAATTTTTATAAATTATTAATTTAAAACTTGTTGTAATATTAGGCCTCCAGTATTATTAGTCCGCCCCTGTATTCCATTAAAATACGCAAAAATTTAATACATCTACATTAAAAATCATACACCTGCATAGATGGAGTAGTTTTCGTTGAATAATAAGTTTACAACTTCACAAATTAAGTTATGTAACAGTTACAAATTACATAACTTACATAATATTGAAATCGTGTGATTATGATGTACTATGTTAACTAACTTCCTTTATACAAACAACAAACAAACAAACAAATAGTCATGTATGTATGAATACTTGCACACAAAGGTACTTTTGTTCAGAGATATACATATGTATGAGTGTGTATAGTATACGTTACTATATCTTAAAATGATGTATGATGCATCATTTTTACTTGTTTCGCTTGAATGCCATTTATGGTTTGATGCGACGAATATATATACATATAGACAAATATATTAGACGATGAATCTTTACATTATATTTTCCTTCTAATCCCAATTCAAGATATATGGAAAATTCCCCAAACATTAATAACTTAGAAAATCCGACGACGAAATAAAATTTGTATACCCTCCACCACCATCAGTGGTTAAGAGGGTATATTAACTTTGTCATTCCGTTTGTAATCCCATGATGTTTATATATATTCTTGCTTCAAATCGATATATGAATCGATTTAGCTGTGTCCGTCTGTCTGTTGTTGGCATGTTCACATCCACAACAATTGATAGATTTATCAAACTTGTACGCTATTAAATTGGGGAAGGTAAAATGACAACTTTTGTATAGTCTTTATTATCTGAGGTATTAAAACATTATAAAGGGTCTGCAGCAAATTATAATATAAATTTAAGTGTTTTGCCAATTCACTCTGTAACGGACAGATATTTGTCGAAATCTTACAATCTCGAGATAAAGTTGGAAGAGATTTATTAAGGTAATTTAAGAAGATATTTGGTTCCGATATTTGTGCTTTAACTTGTAATGAGGGACTGTTTTATTGAAAATTTTATATAATTTGCTTAACTTACTATTTGCTCAGATTCCGATATCTATTATTTTGTGGACCGAAGAACAAATGTAGTGCTATTAAGAAAGATTGATTTAATGGAATTGGGGTGGTTACTCACCGTCGTAAATCACAAATTTCTTTCTTTACGATAAAGTTAACACAAAAACCAACAAATTACAATCGGTTTGTCATCCAGATTGTTTCCATTGGAAATTCTTCCGGCATAGGAAAAATACAGCATCATTTGATTTGTTAGGATATTCAGGTTTTCTGAGAGTAAGAGTTTGTCTCCTATTAATGCTTAACTAAAGGCATTATCAGCGTGACATATTTCTCAATTATCGGTCTATAACTTTTTGCTCCTGCACCACGGCGTATGAATGTTCGAGAAGTCCTTTTCATATAATTGTTCCATATGATAAAGAAATTTTGAAATATTCTGGAGTTATCTTGTGAAAGAAGAACTTAAGAAGTTAGAAATTTTGTCTCACAATATCGGAAATTGAAAATGAAGTTAAAGAAACGATTGTATAAATGATGACTTTGACAACTTGACAACTTATATATAAATAAGTTAAGATCATTTTGTGATCGTGTCTACAATTGGTACAATTTTTTGGTAGATTTCAATAAATGTAGTATACCCATGTTGCTTTAATTTGTTCAATGAAATTTTTGTGACAGACGAGTTTTCGAACTATAATCGTTGGGTATTCAAAAATAACGAATGTCGCTTATTAGAATTTTTCTATTTCTTTTTTGAGTTAATCACATTTGGGTAGGGCTTTGCCCCGATTTCATACAAATTTGGATTACACGCATTCCAGTTGAGTTATTATTAAGAAACCATAAAAAATATAAAGTTCTGAACAAAAAATGAGTGAATAACAATTAGCTAGTAAATAAATGTTGCCACCTTTTTGGAAAATATGAAACAAAAACAAGTAAGATTGTTATATACTTCAATATCCTCCACCACAAATGCGTGTGAAGTAAGTACGTTACATTTCACTTCCACATGCACTCGCAATCGTATACAATATATAAAAATTTTTATACACCACCATGGGTTGTGAGTTACGATCAGTCCATTATTTTATATATGCCCCATACAAATGTCCGCCGAAATGTGGTTATTGACCTCTGCCAATCAGTGTGTATGTGAGCATGCTAAAAATAGACAGAAAGACAAATATTGCTAAGTTAGTTTTTGATTTGATGCAAGAATATATATTATGGGATCTGAGTTGATTCCTTCTTAGCGTTACACACGGAATGACAAAGTTAATTTACCACTTGTGATAAATAATGTATAATAAAATCAGTGTCAATTTCAGAGTAACAAAACTTTGTAATGGATTCATATATTTACGTTATATTATTTTTGTATATCAATATTATTTGATTTTTATAGGGAATCTGGATTTGAAATCTGTATTATGCGGCGAAAAAATAAAAAACTTAAAGAAAAAACTTATATAATTATATAAAATTTATTTTATCTCAATTAAAAAATGGATTTTTGGCAATTTTTAACATCAATATAACTGAGGTTGCCAACTTCGAAGGGTCATCGACTTCGCACTTCCAGAACAACTCAAAAACACCAGATCTAGTAATATGAAATTTCATTAAGGTGTATCATCTTTAGGTTCGAAAGTTACAGAATTATTTCCAAAAAATCGTATTAAGCACATTGTGCGATATGGCAAACAATTTTATATATCCTTATTTAAATCCTTATGTGTAATTTCTAATTCTATTTGAAGACCAACTAATGGTTTTTCTGGTCTTCCAAATCATCTCAAAAACAATTTAGCTTTAAATATGCCAAACTGTATTAAAATATTTTTTCAACAGTATAAAAATTACAGAACTATATCTCAAAGAATATTTTGCGTGTGCATATGTTTCTTTTTCAAAGCGAAGGGTATTACATTTTCCGACTTCACCGACAAGAAATTTCCACATAATAAGAAGTCGAGCTGCTTAAAAAAATTGTATGAGTTTTTTATTTGGAACCGTGTAAAATATTCTAACTAAAATTTTTCTATGAAAACTGACTGTTATAAAAGAGATGTAAATACAGATGTGAATACGGGGAAAAAGGAGAGAACACATATTTATGGAAAATTTAATACCTATAAAAATTTTAAATTCTAAATTCTTAAGTCTACGAAAAATGAAACATTTGTTTGTTAAATATTTTAGCGTTCACAGTCTTATGGATTTATGTTTGTGTGTGTGAGTGTATATCTAACGAGTGCATGTGCTTTTTTAGTAACTGTAAAAATAAAGAGATAAGTAATGTTTTCTAATTAAGACTTTTAGTAAAACGCAAAGTAAATAAACACTAAAATAAAGTTAGGAAATATAAAAAAGTTCTTCTAATGTTTTTATACCCTCCAACACTACAAGTGGTGAAGAGGGTATATTAACTTTGTCATTGCGTGTGTAACGTTAAGAAGGATCAATTTCAGATCTCAAAATGTATATGTATTTAGCTGTCTATAGTTCTGTTTATCCGTCTGTCTATGTGTGTCTTTATGTGTCTGTTTATATATATGTTTGTCTGTCTGCTGCGAAATCGGTTCAGTATATTAAAAGATATAGACCGCTATCTTAGGCTGCTCTCTGAGAGACTACCTCTATGCCATAAAATTACGTTATATATACTTCATTACCATCAAAAGTTATCACAAGCGGTTTATAACTCAATCAGGGTTCCTATGTTATGTTAAAGAAAACCTCTTATATGTTTTATACGTTTATAGCGTGTATGTGAGTGTGTGTGTATAACGTATTTATTTTACACTTATTTGTAGTGGAGGGTATTAAAGATTCCGCAAAGCTGAATATGGCATTCTTACTTGCTTTCGTTATTTTTTAGTATTTAAAGACCATATGGGTATTAGACTTCTATAATCTGCACGCAGCGTGCAGGTGCATGTGAACAATTAGCAGAAATAAAAACTAATTAATTCTTTAATTTTATGCTGATGTTGGCTAATTTGTATTTGCAAAAAATAAGTTTGGTAATTATATTACAATTTTGATGTGCGTTTTTATGGGTTTTAATTTGGTAAAATTGCATATTATGTTGAATGTAGCATCATCGATGTTATATAATGATAATTGAATAAAGTGAATAATGAGAAATTAAATAAAATTATTCTTTTAGATGTATGACAGTTATACTTACTTTAGATGTGTGTTATAAAAAGTTTCATCAAATCAATTGTTACCCATTGAGGCTCGCAAAAATAGTCTTGGTCGATATTTACCTAAGTGCACCAGTAATTAACGGTCCCATTCTACGAAGAACTGAGTCAAATTTTATGCGGCTATAGGACGTCTCCAGTGATTTTCAACAGCAATAACTTCTCCACAGATTCAAATTTCCAATTCATATCTCTGGAACTAAGCCCCCATCTGCCACTTATGGATCCTATCCAACGTGTTCAATCTCCATGTCAGTCTGTTATCGAGTATTGGTATTTGGTGCTGCTAGACAGAGCTAAAGTTCCTTAGGCTAGCACTCGTAATCTGAAGTCTGGTATTTTGTACCTCCTAGTAAATATAACCAGCTCCGTTTTCGATGGATTAACACTCTCAGCACTCCAATCACTAAGGGTTTTAAGTGCTAATTCTATATGTTGTGATAGCGTCTCCAGTTATTTACTTGATATCGCCTCGGCCACATCCACGGTATACGCTATGGTATATTTCCATAAGTAGAATGTTCAGAGCAAAGTTTCACAACCGAGATGAGCTCTTTGCGTAGTGTCTCACATTTGAGTCATTGCCCATGCTCGATCATCTTTGACAGAAGTTCTGTTATAAATCCAATGATAACCTAGAAAATCCGTCAATGTATATTAGCTTAATTCCATTTAACTCTCAATCTTTCCTACCAGAGAATGTAGTACTGTTTCAACCGAATTGCCCATGGTACGGGCATGTTGAGAACGTGAAATGGCACTGCTATTCAGTGAATGTCCAATGTCCTCAGCATGAAAGGCTTATAGGTCTGAAATCATTTGGACTGCCATGGGTGACTTTCTCCCCCTTTGAATATGACCTCAGATAGAGTCCATTTTGACGGATTATGAGACCATTTCATATTGAAGTTGTTCGCGGCCCATCTTTTTATGATAACGTTTATAATGCTAAGGAGGAATCATCTCAGACCTCATAAGGTTCAAGCATAAAATCAAAATGTGAGTCGATTTAGCTATGTCTGTCCGTCTATCTGTCCGTCAGTCTGTCTCACATCCACAATGATTGATGAAGCTGAATATAGTTTAGGCTGAGTGAGTATAGTCCTGGGAAGGTCTTAGTTTAAAACCAGTAAAATCGGTTCGGTATATTAAAAGATATTGGCCGATATCTGAGGTAACCTCTAAATTTCAGCGCAGAACTTTGGTAAAATTGTCAATTATAAGTAATTTTAATAAAATAATATTATTTCATTATTAGCTATGTGTACTTCACTATCAGTCCAAAAATTATTATATACATTTGTATTGGATGATTTTTAAGGTACGGCATAGCCGAATATAGCATTCTAATAGGCAGAAAAATTAAAGTAAAATCAAGTAAAATATAAACAATTTAGCTTTTTTCAGTTATGATTTTGCTTCATAGATAAAAATGATAATTTAACATTGGTTCATAGTAAATACAGTTTCTTGAAAATTTTGAAATTATACTACCTAAAAGTCATTGTATAATTTTATATATTAATATCGTAAGATTCTAATATGTACAATATTATTTCACCACAAACGTAAAAACGTTTAATTTAAACTGAATGAAAAAAATATTCAATCTCAAATCAACTATTTTCAACATTGATTTTGCTTCATGATCTTTCTGTGTTTTCTTTTACATTTAATCATTATTTTAGTTCCTCATTTAATTTATCGTCCGGAAGTTAGAATTTGTTTCTTATTATTTTTCATATTAGTGTAGCAACAATATATTTTTCTAACTGATTCTGATAGGGATAACATTTTTAAATTATTTAATTTTTGTCT
The DNA here is from genome assembly GCA_004302925.2 of Cochliomyia hominivorax. Taxonomy (NCBI): domain Eukaryota; kingdom Metazoa; phylum Arthropoda; class Insecta; order Diptera; family Calliphoridae; genus Cochliomyia; species Cochliomyia hominivorax. The sequence continues at coordinate 58,880,204 of PYHX02000467.1, forward strand.
GATATGTCAAGTATTAATTACAAACAATTGCGATAATTAAATTTCTTTTAAATCTTTAAATCTCTTTAAAGATCAAGTCTCAATTAACATTCCAATATTTTGAATTTTCTTTACATAAATTTTTATTCAAAAAAGTGATGAATTATAAAGCTGACAACAAATATGTGGTACATAAATATTAGGAACTGAGTTGTTGATGTAACATAAAAATTATGTTTGCATTACTTACTTCAAGTGTTGCTGTTTTCTCTTTTTCTTGTGGAGAGAAAAAACGAAGAAAACTTACTGATTTATATGAAGATACAAATTTGCATTTGTGTATATACTTTTTTATAGAAATCATTTGAATATATATTTCTATTTATGTAGTATAAAATACAAACACATAAATACTATGTATGTGAATGTGTGTGTGTGTGTGTGTATGTGTCTAAATGTGTTTCTATGAAGAATGAAGAATTATTTGTAAATGTTGAAGATTAATTGCTATGCAGCAAATGTTAACTCTATTCTTGTTTGCATTTCAAAGAAGCTTATACAATATTCTTATCACACTCATACATATATACAAACACACCAACACATATAGTCACTCACAATACTAACACTCATAGATAAACAAATATACAATTACTAAAATGTATATTTGTATTAATATTACTTTGTTTTTCGTTTGTATATTTGCGAAAAATTATTAAGGAGATTCTAAGGGATCTAAATCGATTTTCAGAAAATTTTCGATAAATTCGATCACTTTGAAATTTGTACCAAAAAGAAATTATCGAGAGCGCTATACACCGGTTTTTAAATAAAACTGCGCAGGTTAACCGTACTTACTATCACAATTTGCAAGTTTTTAGAAAATAACCTAAATACACTTATGTCCCCGATATCTTAAGGCTTTTCAGGGTAATGAATTCAAAGGTGCTATATAAATGAGTAGCACTATCGAGGAGTTTGAATCCCGAAATCCTATTCAAAGCAGACCTCATTATCGATCGGACCTCCGGTAATCAGTATCTTAAAATTCAAGGTATTGCAATTAGGGTGGAAGATGAAGAACCATAGTTCTGTAACAGGTACAATCTGTCAGTATCCAATAGTCCAACTGTCTACCGTCCCGGTATTAAGACATCTGCAATACCTGATTAGTCAATTCAGTACTAAAAGCTCTGGAATGACCGAAGAGCTATTCTACCAGACATCACTATCCTGGTTTTTTATACTACAAAACCTGGTAGTAGTTTATTTGGAATCAGATCTACCTACTTTCTTATATATACACATCGCATGGAGGAAGTTCCGCGAAATAATTGAAGCACTCGCGTTTTCCTCGCCGAAGCAGTGGGACTAGTAACGAGCGTAAAGATATCCGCAGTATCAACCACAGTGACCATAAGTTTGCAAACACTATTATCACTGGCCCTAAGGTCTTGTTTTTGTCAGAAGAAATTCGATGTGATGTGCACCACCTCAAACCAAGGGGGAAGTCAGGGGATATTGATATACAGGTACTAATGTTTAATGCTTCCTATTTGATGAACTATGCGATGCTTTAGAGTTGATGAACTATGCAATCTAGTAAATAGTTATGTCAGCGGGATCAGCCCATTTACCTTTTTAGTTTATGCCACCACAATCACACATAAATTAAAAAGAAATATTTGCTTGATTGTATTGGCCGCCACAACTTGCCCTAGTGAGGATGCAGGAATAAATATTCAAAGTTTATAACACGCCACCTTAACAACAATAACAGGCTGTGTTCAGATGTCACCCACACAGCATCTGTATTAGTAAATATATGCCACCTAAAATACCTCGGTGCTCTAAGAATTTCATACTTGGGACCGCCCACAGTAGTGGTCCAGTCAACCAAGTTTCCAATTTCCTTTCTCTGTCAGTCTTCAAGATTTATGAACCCATACAAAAGAGTTTGCCCAATTTCTTCGCCTGGTCGAAACTAAAAAACCAACCAACATTACTAACAAAATTGTTACCACAACAATGCAAGTTATATCGAAAAGTTAATGAAACAATGTTGATATCTGAAATGTGACTGTAAGCATTCAAAGTCCCAAGAAATTTAGGAAAAAAAACATTTAATCTTGCTTTTTAGATTATCTCCAGGGAAATATATATCGACCTATTGTAAATACATAAATACTATATAGAAAGTTATACTTTCACTACAATATAACGTCATACATATATTCATAGCTACAAATACACACATAAAAAATTACATGATACCTAAATATTAGAATATACGTATACACATACACTAACTAAGTACATATATATGTATCTGTATGAATCTATTTACTTGATTTTCATGCATAGATTTAACGAAATCTCATGCATCTACATCACTTTTGCTACCACTGCAACTAGAACTTCAACAACAATAACAACAAACAACTAACTAATGTTGCATAAATCTGTATAAATGTCAACTTGTGTTGGAGGTTTGAATCATTTGGCTGAGATTTCAACAACAGCAACAATGAAATCAGAAAAAGAAAACGAAACGAAGGAAAAAAAGGGAAACGGTGACTGCAATAAACATTGAAAATGCGAAAGTGAATGTTCCTTTTTTTGTCCCCCAATTCGGGGTTTTATTGTAAAACCCATCAACCTAGTGATGTTTCTTAAAGAAAACAAATAAGAATGTTATATTCGACTGTGCCGAATCTTAAATACCCTCCATCACTATATTGAAGACAATTATCTATTTGTAGGAATTTAGATGGAATTGGTTCATATTTTATTGTGGGAATTGGGTATATAAAGGCGTAATATCCAAATATGGCCGATGATTGTCTAACTAGTTTCATGTGTTAAAGACAGTTTATAAATGTTTATTGACATAATAGTTTTGTAAGCTTTAACTCGTTGTCCGAGAAGGGGACAATATATGGACCGATACTTGTCAGATTAATAAAATATATTCAAAGCAGTTAGAAAAATAATTGGAACGATTTTCAACAGATTTGGTTTTTATTTATTAGCTTTATTGACCGAGATTGTACAAATTAATAATCTATATTAAATACAGTTAGAAAAAATAATTGTGTTGAATTTCGATAGAATTGAACTTTATTTACCAGTTTTATAAGATCAAAACTGTTTTCCGGAAATGGGCCTTACACGATGATGAATAGCATATAACTGTATGTTATAGTTCTTTTTCAGAGGTTGTGTATATCGTTCTACAACTTTTTCTCTGATGACCCGATATAGCTGGTTTTAAATAGGAACAATAACAAACAATGTGGCCTAATTCTATTGAATTCGGAAAATTATTTTAGGCATGAAAATATTTCCAACAGACAGACAAACGGACGGATATAGCAACAACGAATAAAGTTTTGATTTGATCCAAGAATACATATATTTTATGGGGTGTAAGATGATTTCTTTTTGATGTTACACATGGAATGATAAAGTTAATATACCTTCATCACTAAATGTGGTGGTGGAGGGCATAAAAAGAGAGCAACAACTACACGGAGGGTAAATATTCAAATTTATTCAATGTGAATATGTAAGCGTACATAAATGCATACTTACTATGTATGTGTATTGATGTAAGTATGTATATTGATTGGTATGCATTAAATATCATGGAAAAAATATAAGAATAATATAAAGAATCATAATATTAGCAAATATTAAACAACATTTGAATGATAAATAAAAACTATCTTTATACAAATTGGTATTATAAGTACATATATAGATATAGAGATCTCCCCATTAATGTTTAAAGCAATTTTATGTAAATATTTCAAAAAAAAGTAATTAAATGTAATAAATGAATTTAAATTTTTACCCTTCAATTCTAAGTTAGAAATCAGTTTTATTCATAAGTCTTAAGGCAGATGCGGCATATCGTTCCTATAAAAATCTTTGGATTACAAAGTGCTTCATTTAGTTATTAAATATAAACAAGCAAGATTTCTATATTCGGCTGGCAATCATTAGTACCCTTCACCATTATGAAAAAAATTTGCATGAGTTGAAGATATTGTACCTTAAATCTTATTAGTCTTTCAATAGCTTAAAAGCCGATTACGGAAAAGGTCTCCATAAAAGCTAGAACGAAATACGGTAACATATACCCTACACCTATTATGTGTTTGTGCAGATAGATTCGGAAAAAATATTCGACTCAGAATCACTTTCTAATTAGATTTAACGAAGTCCATTAGTCCGTTGTCTGTCCGGCTGGCTGCCTACATAAATATTATAACAGTCGACAATTTCATATTATTATTTTAGCTTAAGGACGGTTCCTGTTGAAATTTACCATATTCAGTCTGGGTACCTCTCATACAAATGTTTCTCCCGGAATGGGGTTCTGAGGTCATAAAAGTCCTAAATATAAAGTGATTTAAATGAAATTTGGCACAAGTAAGTTTTATAATATTCTTCCTTCAAGATATCACTTTTAACTGCTTAAATTTCGCAATTGGTCGCACCCGAAGTTATATAAGATATTTCTGAAAAAGTTGTCCTTATCCGGCCCCGGTAGGAGCTAAAAACTTATGCTCTTCCAAAGTAGTTCAATTTTGGCGATTTTTCAAAAAATCGTCATACCCGAGGTAACCAACTTTGGAGATCCACTTCTCGACCTCAGGACCCACTAAAACGAAGGACATGTTTTAGTGGGTTCAAATCAATTTGAAAACACCTCAAGAATGTCTGTGTAAAATTTCGTTAAAAAATATTCAATAGTTCCGGAATTATTCCAAAAAAATAGAGTTTTGGAACCAATGTGTGGTGCTAATCAACATTTTGACTGTTTCTTAAATATATTTCTGACAATGACGAAATTTTTGCAATTATGGACAATAATTTACTAAATTTAACATTTATTAATTTAATCGAAACGTCCCTGATATTTTATTAAAATTTGTTAAAATTTATTAAAATAAATTAATAATAATTTTACAAGGTTGTAATAACGTAATAATGTGTGTCAATTGTTTTTAATCATTTAAATTAAAAATAATATTAAAAACAACTTGTTAATTATTTAATGGGATAATTGTTTTTGTATAAAATGTTTTGTTTTTGTTGTATTTTTAAAAATTTAATTTAACCGTTTTAACGCTTTTGTTTGTGTTAAAATATAAAATGTTATTGACCTGATTTTATAAACGCTAAATTACTTGGATAAATATTCCACAACAGATATACATATATATGATATATATACCTACATATATTAATATACTTTGCTTTTAACTGGTGCGCTTCGCTGCACAAAAATTCTTCTCAGTCTTAGATTTCGAAAGAAATTTTACAAATCACGATGTGTATTTAAAAATTCGTGTAATCGCTTCATAGGAAAATGACGACATTTTGGAATTCTAAATGAAATTATTGGTATATTTTTTTGTATGAGAAAATATTCCACCACTTTCTCACGTAAAACTGTTTTACAGGAAAATTATTGGGACTTAACTTATATGTTCTAGTTGCAAAATTTGTATGAACAGTATCATGGTCCTATCTGTCCTACATGTTTTTTCACCATAGAAATTTTTTAAAAAAGCAATGGGAACCATTTTTTTAACTCTAGATATAATTATTTCAGAGGTAATATTTGCAATGCTTGGTGACTCGCTGTTCTTCCGAGCCTAACGAAGACTTTCAGACATTCAATAAGTAAAATTTTCCTTGTATGGAGGCTACTTCTTTTCCTGATCCTATTCGTCCCACATTTTGTCCAGTAAAACCGTTCCAAGTGGGGTAATAGTTGTTTAGATATTTGGTAATCCATGTTTGCTATGTATGGGGTGAGTGGTTTAGTAAGAAAATATCAGTGCTACATTTTGTGAACAATATTCAATAATAAAAATTTGCCTTGTGTAGGGGCCACCTTTTCCGTTGATCCTAACCGTCCCACATTTTGTCTAAGTGTTCCAAGAAAAGGCCAGTTAGATAAAATCTTAATACTTCCTCTTTAATAGCTGTTTAGATATTTATATGTTTGTTTTGTATGGGGGCTACCTCTCCTCCTGGTCCTATCCGCCCCACATTTTGTCCAATAAAACCATTCCTTAAGAAAATAATTGTTTCCAAATTTGAAAATTCTCACTGTTTTACTTTTTCAGAAGTTCGATAATAATATTTGGCTTGTATGGGGTTTCACTTCCCCTTGTCCTATCAGTCCTATATTTTGTTCAGTACAATATATACTTGAAAAAGTAATTGGGACCATATTGAAGAGCTCTCTCTTATACATTTCTTCGGATATTCGATAATATTCGATAATTCGGTCCTATCGGAATTTTTTTAAAGTCTAATTTACTTTCGGTTTTATTGGGACCATTCTGTGAAAAATTCTGCAAATGTAACAAGAGATAGTAAGTGAGATAAAATCCTAAATAGTTGTTAAGATATTCGATAATCTATATTTACTTTGTTAGGGGGCTATCTCTTCCCCCTGGTCCTATACGTTCTACATTTTCTCACTAAAACAATTCCTTTAAAAAATAATTGCTTCCAAATTTGAAAATATTCGCTGTAGCAGTCCTCCAGACATTTAATAACAAATATTTGCTTTATATGGCGACTCCCATTCCCCTTGTCCTATTTGTTCAGTAAAACAGATCCTTGAGAAAGTAATTGGGACCATATTTTTAAGCTTTCACTTATACAACTCTTTAGATATTCGATAATCGATATTTGCTTTGTATAGGGGATACCACACCCCTGGTCCCATCGGAATTTTTATAGCCGGGTATATTGAGATCATTCTCTGAAATTTTTTGCATAATCGGTCTAAACAAGCAAACAGACAAACAAATACATTAATATATATAGATTTAAATTTAAATTTATTTAAAACTATTTTATAAATAAATATTCAATTACTAAATTGAGATAATAAACAAAGAGAGAATAAAACTGAAAAATAACTAAATTAATACTCAAATACAAATACATATACAAAATACAATTACAAATTAAATTTCATAGAATTAATATAGAATTTTTATTTATTTTACCAACAAATTTAGAACTTTAGAAAATTTCAACATTTACATCAAGTTAAACATAATCGAAATAAAATGTACAAAAAATGTACATTTATACATATTGGCACTTGAAGGTATACGTACGTAGTAGGGTTTCTCTATTGGAAAACGTTCCCGGGAAGGTATAATGACTCCATGTGTTACTTCAGAAGGAATCATCTAAGAAGACATTGATTGCTTCTTATTGTTCTAAGCAGTTTCCAACTTAAAAACTGCTTTATCGTTCCAATAGAAAAATAGTTATATACTGATATCTAACACTGAATTCAATACTCATCTAAATTGGATTTATATAATATCAGTTTTTAATATGGATCACAATTTGATAGAGGATTTTCTGAATATTCCCACATCTAGCTCCAATACAAGGACCATTTAAACCAATATTTGTTTATAGGTCCCACATAAGGTCCTATCACGCAACAATCGCTCTAAGCTTTAAAAAAACTCTTAAGTGTAAAATAATTCCATTCGAAATTCAGAATAATTGTGAATTTATATATGCTGAATTTCGGCTCTTTTTAGGCTATAGCTCAAAGTTAATCCTCCATTTATCAGAAAAGAATTTAAACTGATAAAACTTTTATATATAAGCATATCAATAAAATGCGAGTAAAATGTTTATAAAATTACTTAATATTCACCTTGGAGTTTTATGCATATCGAATCATATTTGACTAGAGGATATTTAATATTCGACAAAGCTGAGTATAGGATTCCTACTTATTTATGGTAAAATTTAAGATTTTTTTCATTAAAAACTGTTAAAAAGTTTTATAGAATAAACATTATTCTTAATTATTAAAACCCCATTCCGGAGGAACATTGGACCCATCATCACCAGTTATAATAGGTCTCCTTATTTGGCTAAAATAAAGGGAAACGTCAAGCTTCAATCTTAAAAATTGCGACCTGCATTTGGTTCGCAAAGTTTACATGAACAGCCAGCCAGCCATACGGATGGACGGACATCGTTAAATCGATTCAGAAAGTATTCTTAAAAGTAGTGGTAGCAATATTTTTTTCAATATTATATGGTGGTGTAGGGTATAAAAAGGAAAACAGAAAGAGAAACCCTAATAGTACATAATATGTATAGATGTATGTATTTGTACATGTATTTGTGTGGAAATTTTTGTTTGGAATATTTATCAGATAAACTAAATTTTCTCTGAATACTCATTAAGACACATTAATTGGCTGCAAAAACAAAATGTTAAAGACAAAAATACATAATTTATTTTATAAAACACAAGTAGAACACAGTAAGAGGTTAACATAATGATGACATTGATAAAATAATTTTACGGAAAGTTATTAATACACTGACACTAGTCTCATATATAAACTATATATGTCAACGATAACTAAAATGATACTTACGAAGGTAAACATCTGGTATGTCCAAATTGATTTTTTTTTGGAAAATACCCTGGAAATAACCCTGGAATAACCCTGAATGAGGTATTTTGAAGTTTATCTGAAGGAGTTCAAATTCCTACGTGGTTAGTGGTACAACCGGTAGCCCTGCGAAGTTGGCCACGTCGGATATGTTGGATTTTTTTAAATTCGCCAACAGAAATAGTTCTGTAAAATATCTCTGTATAATTTCTATGAAAATATGCTTATATGTGTAGCTTATCTTTTATAGTGTCTGAGATATTCAAATCGAAATTAATTTTAAATCCATTTTAATCCCAGTTTTATATCCCCTTTTGTTGGCAGGTTCGTATACATCACACTGAAATTCGTATCAATTCTATTTTAGTTTTATTTAGAAGTTCAAAACTGTAAGTTCTAACATTATCATAGATACTCAATACTGATGTAAGAAATGTATTTATATGCTAAAATCCAACCTAAACTTTCTCTAGTTAAAATCTGCTGTTTAAGCTGCAATATTTGTCTAGATGAGATCATCATGACAATGATTTTTCATATTATTCCAAATAAGTAAAAAAAATAGATGCTAAATTTCGATTAAAACCCTTACAAAGAATTCTTATCACTTATTGGAACCAGTTGCTTCTGTTGATGTTGAACAATATTGTTAGAATACGAATTTGTCATGAGTATCTAAAGAAGAGTGAGGAATAGTTAAAGTCAGTCATTGTTATAAATAGTACCTACGAAAAATTATGGATCGACCCTGGTGTAATTTGGCTTCCGGATTCTTGTCTAATAGTTCGAAAGGCGAAATTGATTTATGAGTTATGATTATCACCTATGAGAGTGAATAATACCATCTGAGCTGATTTTCAAATGTGGGGGTTTTATGAGAATTTTCGATCCATATCTAAGGCAACCTGTCAGTTCAGGAGAAGTACTACTATGAAATTTCTATTACATGTCGAGAAATTGGAATATCAAAATTATCAAAATCGTTTCAGGAGAGAAAGCCAAAGAGTGTGACTACCTTTATGACTCATTAATTGTAAGTATTTGTGAGTGTATATGTGCGTATTATACATACAAAACTTGATGTGTTTTAAAATATTGAAATAAAATTGTCCCATTTCTGTCGATATAAACTGTATTTTAATTCACATCCATCCATAAATGTACATTTTATACTTTTAGTATGATTAACTATTACATAATAATATTTCTTAGTTCTATATATTTACATATACACACACATACATAAAAACATATATATTTAGGTACTTCAACTACTGCTGCTTTGATTATTCGTCAGTTTAAGTGAAATGAGATTTTGAAAAACTTAATTTTCATAATTAGAAATTCAAGCAATTGACATCATTTTGTAATAGAAAATTATGTAAGAAAATAAATGAGTTTTTGTTTTTGTTGATTTTTATTTTGTTTTGTGTTTTTTTATTCTACTATGCGATTATATAAACAAATTATACTTGCAAAAATATTGCAAAAGATCAGAGATGGAATTGGAAATGCGTATGAATTAAAAACTTGTTATACCCTACTCCATGGCAGGTGGTTGGGATAACAGTGTTTGTAGTGTTGTTAGTAACATGGTGAAAAGATGTAGTTACGCCCACCTTCAAATATATCGTTTGTCTCGTAATCATTATCTGGGTCGATTTAACGATGTCCGTCCATCTGTCTGACCGTTCGGTAGACTGTACATATCTTAACTATAAAGTGAGTTTAACGAAATTTGTCGTTAAATCGTATGATATTCTAAAATGATGTGCCAAATTAAACGAGGGTCGGTACAATACAAATTTCCTTCCAAATATCACCTTGAAAAGCTTAAATCTCACATATACGTGTTGTAAAGAAAGTTGGATAAATTAAGATAAATATGAATTAAAATCCATTTGCTATATTATATGGGGGTCGGTATATAATTTCTTTCAATTCCCATATAACCCCCTCAGAAAAAATAATTTTGAAACACATAAGTTTCACAATAATGTAGTGTCATAATAATGAACTGCACACTTAAGAATGCGAGGGTCCTTCATAAATTAATCATTAATAAACAATATTGTGACGTAGGGTTTTACACTGACGGGCTTGACTGACTATAAAATTCGTACTTATTTTATTTTGATTGTATGAAAATTATATTTTTCAAGGGGGTTTGTGATTTAGACAAATTTTCCATTATTGCCATACCTGACGGGAGATGCGTAAATGTTAAATGGATTCTTCAAAATGAGTTATAAGTTGAAGTACAACATATTTTGTAATGATATAAAAGAGTTTGCCATTTTATATGTAAATTTTTATATAAATTAATTCTCTTGAAATATTAAATGTAATTTTCCTCATCTTTTTGTGTATTAATTGAATTGTGGAATTTATATTTTAAAAGCATTTAATTACAGAGACTAAAATTTAGCTGAATAAAATTTTAATACAATTGGATTGCTGATTGGTACAAAATGTGGGGTTCTAAATAAACATTACTTTCTTTTGACGCCGCCCTCATGTGTCTAATCATAAAATAAACTCTTGCAAAAGTTCTTAAGTGAAAAAAACATTTGTTTGTTTTACACCCTGCACCACCGCATGTAGTGATAACGGCATGCTAACTGTCATTCCGTTGTGACACCTAGAAGGAATCATCTCAGACCTTATAAAGTACACGTATTCTTGCATCAAATCAACATATGAGACGATTACGCCATGACCGTCTCTTTGTGTTAAACATTCTCACGCTTAAAATAATTGTCTGAATTCAATAAAATTCGGACACATTATTTTTTATTGTCCTAAGCAGTTTCCTCTTTAAAACATCAGCAAAAGAGTTATAGATTGAAATCTGAGACAAAAACATAAATGAATTTAAACAAAAATTTAACTAAAACATACAACAATTCAAAATCTGATTCGATTTAGCTATGCTCGTCTGTGCGTTTGAAACATGCCAAGAATAATTGTCCGAATTCAATAAAATTTTACAATAACATACAGTTATATTCAATTATATGTTCTTAATCATCGCGAAAAAAATCTTCAAAATCGGATCAATAAAAATGTCAAAGTCTAAAATATGAAAAATTTTGTTACACCCCAAAACCTGTGTGCCATATATGTCGCAATTTTTAAGAATATTTACTGAAATTTACAATATATATTTAATTTGATAAAGTAATTAACTCAAAGAAACATGATTATGCAGGGGTTATTATTTGATTTGGCTCCCACATAACGCTCCTTCCCGGAATATGTTTTATAGCATATAAAACTTTTAAATTTGAACTATTAAAATTTGGACAATTAATTTCAAAAATATCGATTCCATATTTTGATATAGCTCCCATAGAATGCCCCTTCGCTCAAAACGGTTTTGAGCTTATGAAACACTTAAAAAATAAAATCGTTAATAATAAATATAATTTGTAATTCGGTGCAATGATTTTTATAAATGTCTTAAAGGTATATTTTGAAGATGAACAATCTCGATCCATATTATGCTAAAGCTATGACACTCCTTCTCGGAAAATGGATTTGAGTTTATAAAAATTTTATTTAATTTATAATCGTCACTTTTATTTTTCTAACTGTCTAGAGTGTATAATAATTTCTACGCGAAAACGTCATACACATTTTTAAAGGGAGAGCTTTTTAAAATTATTTGGTGGGTCCAAATCTGGGGACAGTGGTGACAAACTTAATACTTAAATCCTATAAATAATCTTTGACTCACTTTAATGAATGGTTCGGTCCACTGCCATGCTGAAACATCCATTGAAGTGGCATTTCTCACTCAACACAGCGTAACATATTGTTTTTTTAATAATAAAAAAATGTTAAGTAAGAATAACAAAGCAAAAGCGACTTCATCCTTAGCCTTCCAAAGTCAAGAGGGGTTAATATTTTGGTTGTAATCTGTCTTTGGAGAGTGTAGTTGCTCCTTTTATAGAAAAAAAAAATACAATAAATACTTACTAGAAAAAACGTTGCTTAGGTTTCGAACAATACTGTATGTGTTAAAGTCAAAATTTTGATAAAAAAGTATCGGATTCAAGAGGGTCTCTATTTAGCTCAATAAGGTTTTTGGATACAAAATCTAATATGTAGCTTCGATTTTATTTTATATCATGTAAACAAATGCAATAAATTAATTGCTATTTATATGAAATGTTTAAACGAAAGATTAACGAACTTATAACCACACTTTCGTAAAATTTACCCATTTTTTGTCATATCATTATTAATAAACCAATTTTAATTTAATGTATCCAAACATTTCTTAAAGAACATTAAATCAATAAACAACGACAACAACACGTTTCGCAACATGTTTATAGCAAAGGCACAACAAATGTTTCCTCAATTCTTTACACATGCGCAGTAAAACAAACACAATGTTTATATGCAAAACTAATGTTTATGTTTACGCATCTAAATTCGAATTGAAGTTAATGACAACATTTCATTTGTATTTATACTAAATGTTTGAACGAAATGTTTGAAATTTGCAATAAACAGATTTTCGTTAAATGTTTTGCAAATGTTTCGTCCAACAATTTGGTATAAATATGAGTACAAATGTTTAAATGTATACAATAATAAAAAGAACAGTGAAGGAAACGTATGTTCCACTTAGTAACTGTTAAGATATTTTAAGTTGCACATTTAATATCATTTTATTTAATTAATGGAAATATTGAAAAAATTAATGAAATTAACAAATCGTATGATTAAAAAAAACAGTGAATAAAAAAATAGTAATTTTTTACATTTCCTCGGACAATGTCTTCAAATCGCTAAGTTTAATAATTCTACAACTTTTGAAACATTAGATATATTTTGATGAAATTCAACGTGGTTATAATTGCGTGTTGATTTTGAGGAATAAAAGCGCCTATATGGTCAGGTCAAGGTCATTGACCATCCATAGTTTGTTACCTCAAATCTGTTGTTATTTTAAGAGTTCGCTAAGAATTCATTTATGAATTGAGGTAAAACAAATTTAATCTAATTTAATTTAGATTTAGAATTAAAAAAGTGCGATAATTTTTAACTAAGATGGACTAACTGTTCTTACAAAGTGACAGAAAGCACTGTTAAATAATAATGAAAGGGTTTCAGAAAATGGTTCAAAATTTTATCACTGTTGATTAAAACTATAAAAATATATTATTCGTTTTTGTAAACATGTATGTTAAGAATATATGTGCAGATTATCTCCTTTGGTTTCATAATAATTAAAGTCAAAATAATTTTTAAAAACTGTTTTTGCTTTTAGTTTTAGCGACTTAAGCTCTAATAAATATATAATCCGTCAAGATATATTTATCTGAATTTGGGACTTGTGCTATTTCTCCAACTGCATTCGCTGATAAAATAATTTTTTGTTCAGAACTTTTAATTTTCTGTTATTTTATGAAGAAATCTTAATGAGTCCTGTCCATGTTCATATCCAAAGTTGCTCAATTCAAAAAAATAAAAAACTGGAATTTGACTAGAGGAAACCTATTTTAGGGTGGATTTTCTGTCAAAATAATTGAAATGTCGTTTGATGACAAAATGTATAACTTATAAATTAGATATTAGTGAAATGATTATTAGAACTTTAATAAAGCTAAAACGAATAACGATATTTATTTTTAATTTCAATATGTTGTGTTGAACTTGTTGATGACAAAGGCAATTAAAACAATTCCCACGTTTCCAAGCGGAAATACCCAAAATCTCAATTCGTAAAAACGAGTTTTGGCTTTTCTTTGGAAATGGTCACTATTTGATTGAAAGGACTGTCCGGCAAAAAATACTTTTTGAATGTTTACCTTACATATGTCGCAACACTGATATATACAGCGTTGCCGTTGAGATTTTTCGAAAAGTCGCATAAAAATAGGGATTTTGGAAAATAAAGTCGCCCCTAAAAGGTAATTTCTGGATCAAAGGTCGTAACAGGTTTAATTTAACATAAACTAAGACTTTTTAAATAGTTTTAAATCATTAATTTGCTCTCTTTCCGTTTTATGTTTAAATAATCTGGAATATTAATCAACAATTAGTTTTCCATTATGATTCCTTAGAAGTACCGTTCTAAATTTTAATTTATCTCGTCCTTAATTTATACAAAATTTATTGATTTGTCGTTTGCTTAGCCAAATTAATGAATTTCATGAATTTTAAGACGAAAATGGAAATTACCAAAAAGGTGACAAAAAGGGGAAAGTACACAAAAAGTCACACGCAGTTGAAAAAATCGCATTTTGCGACTATATTCGAACTAACGGTAAAAACATATTTATAGGAATATTTTCTATATTTCTAATTTCTATACTTTTGTTTTGTCTTTGTTGTTCTCATTTTCAGTACATTGTTCACCCTACCGTTAAAAGAGGTTTGGTCCATTACAGATCTTTGGAGTGGGCAGCTAATAAATGTAGCGATATATATTCGAGGTACTTTTTTGGCAAAAGTCAACGAAATTCTGATAGTGTTAATGGAAAAATTGTTTCCCCAAATGTCCTCGGATTTGTTCTTGCGCAAAAATTATTTAAGATTTTGAACAGAATTCAGATAATATTTCAGACATTTTTTTATACCCGAATAGAGCCTATCAAGATCAAAAAACTTATAAAGAAAATCTTTCCAAAAATGTGTCGAAGTTTTGCTTTTGTTTAAATATCTCTTAAACTATAAGAGTTATCTCACACATGTAGGAGTATTATTACAAGAGTTATATGTGTGTTAAATATTTTTCTAATCAAAGCATGCATTTTTTATATGATAAAGTTAAAAGGACATAAAAGAATACATTATTTTAAAACTAAACACGTATGACATTAAATTACTTGTATAACCAAACTTTTCTATTTCTAAAATTGTGTCTCCTGGAAAATTTTTAATTACTTTAAAAATAATTCTTGTGAATTTTAATTAAATTAATGTATAAATATTTATTGAATATCAAAAATATATTTTCATATTTATTAATTTCTACCTAAACGTATTTTAAAGCAAAAATAAATGCAGCTGCAATTTATTTATTTTTCTCATTTATAAAGTTAAATTAAAAACAAGTAAGAAAGTTTTCTACAACTGTGCTGAATATTAAATACCCTCCACCACTATATTGAAGGCAGTTATCTAATTGTCTGAATTTCAATGACTTTGGTCCATATTTTATCCAGGAAGTAAGATTATAAAGGAGTAATATCCAAATATGTCCGATGATTGTCTAACTAATTTCATTTATAAAGACAGTTTGTGGGAACTATAGCAATATATGGACCGATATTGCCCAAATTTATAATTTATATTAAATACAGTAAGAAAAATAATTGTGTCGAATTTCAATAGAATTAATCTTAATTTAAATTGTTTTACGAGAAGTTAGAGAAATCATTGTACTGAATTTCAATGGAATTAGTCTTTATTTACAAGTTTTATGAGCTCACAACCTATTTTCCGGAAAGACGCTATGTATCAAAATATGGACGATAGTAATAAAATTGCTAAAATATATTTAATACAGTCAGAAAATCAATAGAATTGTTCATATTTAAGAGTTTCATAAACTGTAAACCATATTCCGGAAAGGAGCGTTGTATGGGAGTTCGGTCAAATAATGACACCCAGCACAATTTTGTTATTACTTTGATATTATATTAAAATAAATGTTTATGCCAGTAAATAATCATTAAAAATTTGACCCATATCTGACACAGATTTTGCATATTTCCTCTCTTTTTCTAATAATCCGATTTTGATGATTTTTGCACGATAATGAAAATGTTATAGTTAAATTTTTGTTTAAATTCTATAATTCTTTTGCTGATGACGCGATACTGCTGTTTAAAATAGGAAACTGCTTAGGACAATGACAAGTAATGTGGTCGAATTTTATTGAATTCGGACAATTATTCTAGACGTGAGAACGTTTCGAACAGTCAGACGGACATATCTAAATCGATTCAGATTTTGATTTGATGTAAGGATATATATAAATATGGGGTCTGAAATTATTCCTTCTTGGTGTTACCCACGATATGTCAAACTTGTGGTGGTGGAGGGTATAACAAGTTAAAATGTTATAGTCGGTCCAGCTTGACTTTGTAATTCAGTACACCCCATTTTTGATTTTAAATGACAGCAACTAGGACATTTGTATGGGAGCTATCTGAAATATTAGACCGAATTTCAATAAGTTTCATTCTTGGTCCAAAAACATAACAAATACAAAATTTTATTAAAAATTCGGACCTGAAGAGTGTTCACAACCAGCGAGACATCGTAAATTCAACACTAAAAACTGAGAAGCGCATTATACCATAACCAACTATGGTAGTGTAGGGTATACTAAAATATATGTAAATAATATACAGTTGCACAAAATTATCAAAATATTTGTAAATATGGAAAATTTACTATTAATGAGTTGATTTTTCATTCAGTGTTCAAGTTCAGGGTTTTTAAAGGTCGCGAGTCACAAAATAAAAATAAATATTTAATTGTAATTGTATGTGTGATTGAAAAAAACATGTTGGTATGTAAAAAATAAATACAACAACAATTTTTTCTTTTACCTGGTTTTGTTGTTGTATTTAAAATAAAAAACATAACGATAAAATTTATTGTTTACGCTTCTTTGAGCAACAAAAAAAAAACAAATAATATTTTGTAAAAATATTTTTTGTAAAATTCAATAATTTTAAATAAATAGAAAAATTTTTATTTAACAAAAAAGTTAAACTATTATTATCAAGTTCGATTTATGGATATTTTATATAAGTGTTAGTTTGACCTTACTCCCCTATGAACCCTTTTTCCGGAATAGAATTTTAAGTTTATAAGTCACTTAAATTTGTTCCAATCTGAATATAACGCTACAAAGTTTTTTCTCTAAATATTAAATATATATCGACGAATATTTAATATATGTATCGACGAATATTAGTCCATATACTGCACCTGTTCTCATGCCCAAATAGTATTGTTTAGAATAATCACTATTAAGCCAAATTCCATTGACTTTAAAGTGTGTGTGTCCAGTTTTGATAATGTTTCTTTTAGAACACCATACATATAAAAATTATTGGATATCCTGAACTTGTCAGGATATATAAAGGAATATCACCATTTCCAACACTAGTTCTGCATCAATTAACAGGAGTTTACCTATAGTCACCCAATAGCGATCAGGTACTTGGAAAAGCTATTTAACAAACTCTTAAATTGTTATCCAAATCTAAGGATATCCATCATAAATTGTAAGGGTTTAATGCTGATATTTTAAAACATAGACTTTTAAGTCGTTTTAAAGATGTCCGTCTACTCTACAGGCAATGTTAAAGATATTTTGGGCCCAGGATGAATCATATTAAATCATTTACGTCTCAATATTTCAAATACACAAATGTTCCCCTAGAATGGGGTTTTCAATTTACGGATATTTTCTTTAATATTAGCAAATTTATTGGTCCAAATTCATATGGCAAACTTCAAGATGATCAATTAATAACGTAGTTCATATACCATTTCCGAAAATCACTTTTTACATGTTTGCGTCATGTAGGGTAGGTTGGGATAAAGTGATTGATAGTTGGTTCTAATTCTTAATTATTTCCTTTATCCCTAGGGAATACCGATACCGATGAAGTGATTGAACGTTTTATGATGTATCATTGTTTTATCAGGATCGAATGTCATATAAACAATTACGGAGCAGATTTATTATGGCAAAATTTTAATCTTCGCTTGAACTGAGAGGTTGCCACAGATATCGATCTATATCTTTTGGTATATTTAGCCGTTTTAAACCTTTTTAAAACAATAGCAAATACTCAGGCTAAATATCATTGAGCTCTGTTGTCTGACAGACGGATAGATAGATAGATAGATAGATAGATAGATAGATAGATAGATAGATAGATAGATAGATAGATAGATAGATAGATAGAAAGACGAACAGACAGACGGACTTGGCTAAATTGACCAGATTTTGATTTGATGCCAGAATATATATACTTTACATTACACACGGAGTGATAAAGATTGTGTACCCTCTTCACCACTTGTGATGGTGAAGAGTATACGAACAGAATTGACTATTAGTGGCGGAGGGTGCTTATATTAGCGGCTAGAGAAAATTGTACTTTCTAACGGACGATGTCCGTCTGTTAGACGGGCAACCTGTCTATTTAAAGTTATGACTTCACAACTGGTTGCAAATAGCCGATTTTTTTGCTCAACGAGATTCGGTATAATCGAATAAGGAGTGAAATCGAAAAATTCTTAACATACATATATGATAACAAAAACGAAACCACTTAACTAACAATTTTAATCTTTTTATTTAATTAAAATTATTAAAATTTAATTAAAAATATTAAATTAAAAAATATATATTTTTATAGATTAAGTCACTAGTAATAAAATTCTAAACCCTTTTCGGGAACCCTTTATTTAACGCTTTCATAGTACTTTTTGCCAATTTGCTCGAATAGGTGGTCTATATTTATAGCATATTTCGATCCTAGCGCAAGGATATCGTTCCTGAATATAAAGTGATTTTAACCAGATTGGGCCCTAATAAATCTAAATTATATTCCAAAATGATATGCTAAATCATACGATGATCAGTCTATTATTTTTCATAGGTCACATATAACACCCCGTAATCGATGTAAGAAATTTTACGAGAGTCGATACATAATTTCATCTAGCTCCCGTATTATCCCCCTTGAAGAAGTCCTTTTAAAGCGCACAAATCATACATATATATTAATACCATAATATACTGCACTCTTTAGCACAAATTAGAAAATATATATACGAGGGTCTATCATTAATTTTTAATAGCTACCATTAATAATCAACAATGTGCTATAGGGTATTAAATAGTCGGGCTTGACCGACTATAATTTGTAGTTCTTTTTGTTGTTAAAATATATATTGATCATTCAAAAAATATAAAAATTCATTAGACGTTACAATTATTTTCCATTTAATTTTTAATTCTTTTGCGAAACAATAATCGTAATGATAATAACACTAAACTGGCCATAATGAATAAAAAATAAAATTAAATCATTTTGAAAATTTTAAATAAAAAAAAAACAGAAAAAATTAAAATCAATTTACACTTTTTTTCTATTAGAATTAAGTGAAAATCTAAAATTGTCATGTAGATTTTTAATCAACTGAGTGGAACGACCGCGAGTATAAATAAACAAATTTAAACCGTTAATGGTGACAGTTCGATTTTGGTAACATTTACGAAAATAACGTTTGACATTTTTAACGATACAAAAATAAAACAACAAAACAATATTTATTTTTGGAAATTTTATTGTTGTTGTTGTAGTTTTTGCTATTGAATTTTAAGTTTAATTTGTGTTAAAAGTTCAAAATAAAAAAAAATGCATACAAAAACAACAATAATAACAACAACATTTCGAACTCATATTGTCTTTATGTGCATTTTCACTTTAACACATCATTTAGCAACAATCTCTGCAAGTGCCAGTGATTTATCGTTATCCATGATAACGTCCTCATTGTCGTCGCAATCATCCTCATCACCGTCGTTGCCATCATTGTCGGCGACATCGTCGTCATCATCAAGTGATGGGCCAACAGTGACAGACATGGCCACCGCAAAGTCTAGTGATGCTTCAACAAAAACAATGGATTTATTTGCCATTGAAAATGATGTTGCTACAAAAGAGATATCGATTGCACAAACATCAACATCATTATCATCATCATCATCGTCAGCAGCTGCAGCAGAAACATCAACGACATTAACTATACAACCAAATTTAGCTTCAGCTCCATTATCACCATCATCATCCTTATTGTCACAACCATCCGTTCACAAGGAAAAGTTGGCAACACGTCGCCAGACACGTTCTCTATTCTATGCATATCCTTATGGAAATTTGTATACCGGTGCCTATTATTATCCATCGACCTCTTATGCTTACTCGTATACATATTATCCCGCAGTCCATAAATTTTGGGGTGTTTTTAATCCATATTATGGTTATCCACGTGTCATCTATGGCTGATAAAAATGGATGATTGAATTTATAGTAAACCAAATTGAACTCAACTCCATTGCAATGTGTGTGAATGTGTCCTATGAGTTCCAATATTTGAACATTTATTTATCGTTATTAATTTTTTGCTGCTGCTTTTTGTTTTCATAGATTTTTTTTATAATTTTTTTTGTTTTTTTTTTTTTTTCAAATGGAGATTAAATGTTTTTATTTTTGAATAAATTAATATTCTTTTAAATGAAATAATATATTTATATATGTATCCTTATAAACATGCAACTGAATGCTATGCTATTTTTACCAGTACGGAGGTATGATTTTTTATATCCACTAGTGTATTAAATTTTGTTTTTTTAGAAAACCGGTTTTCGAGTTATTCGAAAAATGGACTTTTCCAAAAAACCATAATCGAAAACAGTTTTATATAAAAAATTATAGAAAAATATTATTTATAAGAAATTTAGACAAACAAATTAAAAATCCATATCGTTGTTGTTGAAAGAGTTTAGCTGAAACCGATAGTTCTTTCTTGGGGAAAAAACTTTCGCTTGATACAGCTATCGCTGGCCCGAGTATAACTCCATTACAGGATAATGGATAAATTTTTTTGCAAAATCTTATTTATTTACTTTTATGGATGTGATGATATCTAATATAGACGGACATAGCAAAATCGACTCAGAATATGATGTCTTAGAATGCATACAGTACTTTGCTCGTTTTACACACGGAATGAAACATTTTATATTTTCTCGTTTATGGCGGAATTCACAAAAATGCAGCTAAATATGCCTTTAATTTAAACCGGTTAACCGACTGAAAAACCCGGCATGTCGAATAATTTGACAACATAAATGCAAAAAACCGGTTAACCGGTTTCCGGTTTTAGTTTTAGAATACACTAATATCTACCAACTCGTTTCCAAATTTGAATAATATGAATTGGAAAAACTATTAATATTTTTATACCCTCCAGCACCACAAGTGGTAAAGAGGGTATATTAACTTTGTCATTTCCTATATAACGCTAAGAAGAAACCATCTAAAACCCCATAATGTATATATACTCTTGGATCAAAGGAAAATCTAAGTCGTCTTAGCTCTGTACGTCTGTCTGTTTTTATTATGTTCACATCCACTTACAGAGCAAAATAAAATTTGGCCTGAGTATTAAGGGTCGAAAAATTTTCTATTTAAAACCAGCATAATCGGTTAAGTATATTGAAAGAAATAGACCAATATCTTAAGCAACCTCTAAATTCAAATAAAAAACTTTCATAAAATTGTCCATTATAAACCGACAAATTAGAGTGAAATTTTGCCATAATATAAGGTTATATGTACTTAATTACCGTATCAAAATCGGATTAATAGGAAAAAGTTATAGTCAAAAATATAGCCAATATTGTTCTTGTATTATATTTAAGAAAAACTTTTATATATTGTACACGTTTGTGAGTTAATGGTGAATGTGTTTGTACGAAACATGAAGTATTTAATTCATATATACTATTTTTATATCTCTATCACCGCAGTTGATAAACATTTTTAACGTCGGTGCGACCTTTTCACCATATTTTGTACTTTTTCAAAATTTACACTTTTTTTCCATTTTGGCATAAAATATTATATAATTTTCCATAATTTTTTTTCTAAACAATAGAAAAATACACATGTCCATATCTCTATGGAGAGAGGCAAGTTTCAGTTAATTTTTAAAGACAGCGTAAAACATTTATATAGGCCATGTAAGCACACTCGAAGCAAAATATACATTGAGATTGATCAAATTAATATTATGAGTTATGATATAATTGATCTATATTTAAAAGACCTGTAAGCTTGAAACCATATTCCGGTAAGGGAAGCTAATTTAAATAAAGGCCCCACACAATAAGTACTTTGGACTAAATTTATCAAAGTAGGCACATGTGTCAAATTTCGGAAAATTATCTGCACAATTACTACTTATATGACTTACTGGCTTTGGGGTGTATCAAAATTTTGCATATTTCAGCTTGTAACTTTTTCTATTGATCCGATTTTATGATTTTTTGTACAATAATAAAGTACATATCACTGTATGATATATCATCAAATTTCACTTGTTTTTTTTAGAAAAAATTGACTACATTTTCTTTAAAAACAAGCAAGAATGTTTAATTCAGCTGTACCGAATCTACAATATCCTTCACAATGTGTGTGTGTGTTAACAAGCACAGTATGCCAATTTTATTCGATTATACATCTATAAGCATTTTAACACACAAATAAATGTACAAATTTTTTTATGGATGTGTTTTATTTATGACTATAACTTTTTTCTGCAGACCCGATTTTAATAGTGTTGAATTGTATATAGTTGCATATAATGATGAAATATTTTTTCTTGGATGATACCTTCTTAGTATTACACAAGGTATGTCAAAGTTAATATACTCTCTTCACCACTTATGGAGATGGATATTATAACGAAATTCCGATAGGGCTGGGAGTAAAAGTTTTTTCTATAATGGACTCGGATTCGCTTTCTAAACTTCTTCTAATTTCTTCTTGATTTTACGTGACTTTTGAACAAAAATTATTAAAAAGACTTAACCAGAAATGATTTAAATTTTGTCTTTATTTCATTTCGACTTTCCGAATCTATCACACAAATGTCCTCATAATAAATTAGCACAAAAATAATATAGTCCAAAAATATGATATAGTCCAAACCTACATGTCAAATTTTATGAAGATAAGTCTACAATTTCCGAGGCACTTAAATTTGATTGTAATTTTCAATTCGTTTTCTTAACATTTTTATTTGTTCATTAGTTCCTATATATCTGTTCAAATTGGTGTATTTTAAGCCAGCAGCATTTAAATATTACCACTTGAAACTAATTATACCATACACAACCATTGGTGGTAGGGATATAATGCGGTTGTGATAAAATTTGTAACGCACAAAAAATATTGCTACCACCATTTTTATGTAGATCGTTCGACTCAGAATTACTTTTTTAGTCAATTATTTCAGCCTCCATACAAATGTTTCTCCAGGAACGGGGTTTGAAGGTCATAAAAGTCCTGAATATTTGGCCCAAACAAAACTAGGAATATTCGAAAATGATGTGCCAAATTATACGAGGATCGGTTCATTATTTCTCATAGGTCCCATATAACTCCCTTATAAAATTACACTTAAATCTCATATATACACAGGAATTGCGATAAGATAAATTAAGATAAATATAAGCAAAAATCGATGTAAGAAATTTTACGAGAGTCGATACATAATTTCATCTAGCGCCCGTATTATTCCCCTTGAGGAAGTCCTTTAAAAGAGCACAAATCATACATGTATATTATTACCATAATATACTGCACTCTTAAGCACAAATTAGAAAATATATATACGAGGGTTTATCATTAATTTTTGATAGCTACCATTAATAATCAACAATGTGGTGTAGGGCATTAAATAGTTGTGCTTGACCGACTGTAGATTTCACCTATAAGTGTGCTGTAGGATATTATGAGGCAACATTTGGACCAGAGTTTTAAAGATTTATACATTGAAAACTATTAAAATTTATAGAGGGATTATCTATAAAGTCCATACCTTAGATTTATATGGATTCAAGAATTATCCAAGAAAAGTAATTAAAACTATTTGAAGCATTGAACCTGTGTCATCAATTTATAAGAACAATATATTTCAATCAAATTTATTTCATTAATCTAATAAATTTTCCAGTTACATGACTAAGAAAAGGTTATTTTGTTCGTAGTGGCATTAAAAATGCTTTGGCGTTTACCCTTTTAATACACCCACTTGTGTATTGAGTTTACTGATTATACGGAGGTTATATGGATCTAAATCATGTAGATGTTTTTTTATTTTTTTCTAAACCCAAACTGAGGATTGATTAAAGTTGCTAATTGGGTTGCATGAATAAACATTTCAAATCAAAATCTTTATTTTTAATTAATTTAAATAATACATTGAAGTTCATTACTCGAATGATAATCGCTATCATATCTCAATTATAATTAGCATGTAAATGTAACCTAAAGAAAAGTATTTCGTTGTCTCAAATATCTCGCTTGTATTTCAGCCGGAATTCGATATGTAATTACACTGTTCTGCAAAGAAATAAAACAAAAATTGTTGGAGTTTTATCCTTTCTGTATATATTTGTGTCTATAAAAACACAATTAAAATCTGTGCTCGTGTGTTGTGGGTCCTGCAAACAATGTCTGTGCAAAAATTAAGGTTATCATAAAATGTGTGCATGAATAAGCCAATAAATTAAATTTGTTCATCCAATATAACGTATACTTAATTGAAATCCCCTGTGAAAACAAATAATATTTTTCGTTTGTGCCTTCACAAAAATTAAACAAAAAGGAAATAGTGCAATATATCGAATGGTATGTACCCTCCATAGAAGTTTTGTACATTTTTTGAAATGTCATTATGCTCCATTTTGCCCTTGAGACATATACGCGTCTGTAGAGCTATTTTGAGATCTAATTTTTACTGTCCTTCCTTCAAATATTGTCACATTCCTCTTTTAGTTTTCCAACAAATTTTGACCTTAGAATTTTGTAATTTTTCTTATAATATTCTGATTGATAATTTCTAGGCTGAGGGTATAATCAAATACCACATTTCCATTTAGGAAATTCTTGGGTATAAATGTATATAATATTGTCAATCATTAACCACTCCTTTTTTGCATATTTTTGAATAAAAAAATAATTCTCTTTAAAGCACCGGTATTCAGAAAGGTAAGTTCTGTGCTAAAAGGCAGTAAATCCAAAATTTCACTTTCTTGTGCGGTTCAGTAAAGTAACCCTGTTTTCAAATGCCATAACACCCTTCCCATTTCTCACATGCTACATCATATAATTAATATAATATTTTGTTTCTTTTGAATGTATCCAAGTTCTTTTTTAGAAAGGAGAAATCTCTGTGATTCCCAATTTTAAAAATTATCTTCTTCACTGAATTATATATTCAATTAATAAGTTTCAAACTTTTTTCTGACTAAGCCTCTTCTCCGTCATAATAGCCTTTTTTGGTTCGCCCAAGGAGGCAGCAGGATCGATTTTTTGGAGATAAATCATTAACATTTTTCGTCTGAATGAATTTACATAAAATTTAATATATTGATAGCACTTTTGGTGGACGGAGGCAGCGTTACCATTGAGATTGTTTTGAAAAGGTGATTTGCGTAAAAAAAGTTGCAACGGTTTTAATTTACCAAAGTATAACATGTTTTGAAAAGTTATAAATTATGAATTTGCTTTGTTTCCCTTTAATGTTTAAATAATCCTGAATATTGACCAAAGTTGACACTATTTACATAAAATTTTTGATATGTCCTTATTTAAGCCAAATTACTAAATTTCATGAATTGTATGCCGGCAATGCAAAATTAAAAAAATTAAAAAGGGGAAATTTGCAAAAGGTACACAAAAAGCCACACGTAGTTGAAAAAGTGGCAATTTGCGACTAAAGTCGCACCAACGGTAACACTGGACGGTGGTATAGGGTTGCAAATTGGGGTACCTCGGACATTAAATTTTTAAGCTATTAAAAGCATGGCAATTATTGCCCATTCAATTTGATTTTTTATTGCCTTATAGCTTTTGATTGAAAACTAAATTTTATAGTTTTCGAGTTATTTGCATTTAAATTTTAACTTACAAAATTTTGCAAATTTTTAAGTCAGGTATTTTAATATATCTGAAAGTATTGTCCTGATCTTGTTTAATTATTTTAATTAGTTAAATATATAAATTACAATGTAATAAATAAATGAAAAAGTTAATAACTCTATCAAGATTACTTTTTTCACCCTAAAAATCTTCTCGAAAATATATATAACATTTTGAATTTTCTGAAAGGCTTAATTACACAGAATGTTTTAGTTTAAATTTGGTATCGAAGAACCTTATAAGGCTAAATCCAGAAGCATCTCGATCATTTTAATAATTCTTAATCCATATTTTGAATTACTACCATATGTTCTTAAATCCCACAGCATTCAGTATCAGAATATATATAATGTATTCAAATATATTCTGGTATTAAAAACACATTTTTAGAAATTTTTCTTACAAATGGAATGTCATACCCAATATACCTTAACATTCATCAAGTAATTTGCTAGAGGGTATAAACAAATAAATAATAAAGTCAAAAAATACACAAATTTGTAAAATATTGTCAATGAAGCTTCATAATTAATGCAAATATTTGTTAAAAATAAAATCGCTATATATATGTATGTCTGTTTGTTCTTAGTAGTTTGAGTATCTTAACTATAGGAAACGGCTGAATGGTTGTAGTTAGTTATGGCCTTAACATATTATTCGTGTATGATACATATTTATAATCATGCAACAAGAGCTTGTAACATGATTTCGATTTTTTATCTCTACATCCGATAAAAAATTCAAAATTACGATTCCACTATTTTCCATTTACATTAAGTGCGACGTTAATAACTTTGGGAAATAAGGGAAAATTCTTTTCTTATTGCATAGTAAAAGGTGATTTTCAAGTCGACTATAATCAGTTAAATGTCTGAGAAGTTCATTAAATAAATGGGTTCTACAATTTTGGGCATATTAATAAAAGTATTTGTAGTCTGTTCAAAGACTAATTTTACGCATATGAAAAATATTCCCCAGATAATAATTTAATATAAATAATTATTGAAAAAGTTATAATTAATCGAAAAAGCCATATAGGGTTTAGCTCAGACCTTCTCAAATTCGATCTATTTTTATACCCTAGACCCTAAAAGTGGTTAGGGTATTATACGTTTGTGCTAATGTTTGTACATGCAGAAATAATGGTGTTACTCCACCTTAAAGTATACCGT
Organism: Cochliomyia hominivorax; assembly: GCA_004302925.2. Taxonomy (NCBI): domain Eukaryota; kingdom Metazoa; phylum Arthropoda; class Insecta; order Diptera; family Calliphoridae; genus Cochliomyia; species Cochliomyia hominivorax. The sequence continues at coordinate 58,907,600 of PYHX02000467.1, forward strand.
TCGATCGAATCATACAAAATAATTTTCTAATGCCCGTCCGCCTGGTTGTCCATGTAAATGTTGTGAACAGTCTACAGTTCGCTATTTTTAATATATTTCGATGAAATTTGGTATATAATATTATTTTGGCCCAAGAACAAAGCCCATTGAAATTTTCGTTCTAATATTTCAGGTACAAATGTTCCTCCCGGAATGAGGTTTTATGGTCATAAAATTTAAATCTCACATATACGTTGGTGTTCACAAATAATAACTGGTGAAATGAAAATAAATATAAGCAAATATTTACGTTCAAAATTATACGAGGCTCGTTTTATAATTTCTTATAGCTCCCACATAACCCACCAACAAAATTTATTTTAAAACGCATAAATTTCATATAAATGTCAGTGTCAGAATAATGTACTGCACAGTTAAAAATAAATCAGAAAAAATATACGAGAGTCGGTTATTAGTCTTTAGTAACTACTATTTATAACCATTATAGCTACTGCTCACAGTATTAACTCCAATAAAGAATACAATTTTTGAAAAAAGCAACGTCCACTACCGGTTTTTGTTGGACTTTAAGACCAGTAAAATCATTTGGCGGTCTTGTCAAGAAGTGTTTTTTCTTGAATCACCAGTACCTGTAACCCTTGTTTAGAATCCTTCCTAGGTCACGGAAAATATTTGTTAACAATTTTTTTTAAAGTTATTCAAATATAGCATACAATCGGTTCATAGTATATCCATTTTGAGATAGCATCTGTATTCAAATAAAATTTTGATTGCTGGGATAAAATTTGTGAACAATGAAGTTTCTTTATATTTATAGAACTGTAGATAGTTATATATTATTTTTGCAGACATAAAGGTAATCATAAATATATGAAGTTTATAGTCGCATATGTATATACACAGGTACATATTCTTATAAACGCACATAATTTTTATTTAGTGATCAAATAATATTTTTATTAAATCAACTAAAACTTCGTTTATAACATTTTTAATTAAAAACTTTATTTCTATTTAGGTTTTTAAACTGTCATTTTTATGACACAAACGTATTTATGTTTATCAGATTACCTTTTGTTGCGAATTACCTCAATAATGTGGTATGGCATTGATTACACTAATTTTTCAAAAAGATCGGAATCAATTACCTCCCTAACTTGATTTTTTCTACCCAACAACACAGAACGTGTTTCAGGTGTTAGGTGTTTGTGCTGGTATTTGTAACATGTAGAAAGAATGGTGTTACATCTACCTTTAAGTATACCGTTCGAATCAGAATCACTTTCTGAGTCGATTTCGAGATGTTCGGCCATCTGTCTGTCCGTCTGTCCGGTTGGCTGTCCATGTTTACGTTGTGAACAGTCTACAGGTGGAAATTTTTGAAATATCTGGATGAAATTTGGTACATGTTTGACCTAAGGATGAAGCTTATTGAAATTGGCTATGTTCAGTCCAATATTTCAGGTATCTCCCGCACGAATGTTCTTCCATTATTTAAATAAACTTTACGGTATTGGGTTTAAGTCCGGACTGTAAGGCAGCCGGTCCAACACAGGTATTGTGAAACTATGAATTAGAATGCTTTGAAACTTGTACTGCGGCATTAAAATGCTGGAATATGCAATCTTCATCCATTTTTGCAATAAAAGAAAACAAGTAGGAATGCTTTATTCGGCTATGCCGATCTTCAATGCCCTCCACCACAAATTCGAGTAAGTAAATACATTATGTTTCGCACATACATGCTCATACATACGTAATATATTATAAATAACCGTTTTTCTTAAATATAACACGGAACACTAATTGAGCTATAAAATAAGTTATATTTTTGGCTATAACTGAACCGATTTTGACAATTTTTGGAATGATAAAGAAATACATATAACATTACATGTTGCCGGAATCTAATTCTGATTTGTGGATTTCTAATTGACAGTTTTACGAATATTCTTCGCTGAAATTTAGAGGTTGCCTCAGATTTCGGTCGATATCTTTTGATATTTGGTGATTTTAAATCGAAAACTTCTTAGGACTAAAGCAAATACTAAGGCTAAATTTCATTGAGCTCTGTTAACTATAGTGGATGTAACCGTGCCAACAACAGATATACAGACAGACGTACATAACAAAATCGACTCAAAGTTTGATTTGTTGCAAGAACATATTTACATTATGGGGCCTGAGATGATTCCTTCTTAGCGTTACATCAGAAGGAATCATCATCACCACTTGTGGTGGTGAAGGGTATTAAAATAAATACGTTTATAGGAATCTGCATCAGTGTATGACGCGTGAGTGTAAATATTAACAAAAATACTGTTATTTTTATTATTTCAACAGATTTCAGAAAGGAAATTGGTCGAAATTGCTGGTTTATAGGAAACATCAAGAAGTATGTTTCTCTTTAATTAATAATAATTAATTAACTTTTCATAAAATGTTTTCACTTAACTTCCAGACGGTGCTGTTTATATCTTGAAAGCTCTAAAATAGTATTTAAAAAAACGCATTTCATCAAGCGTTTGTTGGGATCATATGCATGATTTTTATAAGCTGCTGTTGAGAACGGATCATATGATCTCAAAAGAATATTTTTGATCCATTTTTTACCTCTATTCAAACATGTATACATAGAATATTTAGCATTTAAAAGAATTTTAACTTTTCTAAAAAATAATAACCTTAAGTCACATTTCAACTCGTTTAATTTCTTTTGCTCACAAACAATTCCTTTTCAACGCTTTTATATCAGAACTCATAAAAATAGTTGAATTTCATGTCATATCACACGCTGACAGATGTGATGAATTATAGCAGGGCCGAAGCAAGTTTAACTGTCATTCAAACAGCCAAAAACGAAAAAAAACTACTACTTATTAAAGTGACATAGGGAAAGGCGGAGATCGCAACGTGAGAACGAGATAGACTTAATAATGTCTTATTTACAATGAAATTTTAAGTCAAGGGTCAAAACTCTAGTGGATTTTGTCAGGGTTCATTGAGAAATTCCAGTGAAATTGCACACAACAATTGCAAAAGAGAGAAAAAAGGAAACCTTTGTCACATTATTGCAGACATGATATGGAGACATTCATTCAAACATACACTTTGATTCATGTAATCAAAATGAGAGTAGTTGCAGCCGTTAAAGAAGATTTTGTTGTCGTCATGATTGTCGTTGTTATTGCTGCTATAAAACAAGAAATTCCTTATTGCAAAATATGATAAAAACACACACACACACAACATACACAAAAAAATGCGTGTAATCGCTTCATTTCTTGATTGTTGTCACATATATATTCTTCTTCTTTTTTGTTATAACATTTAGTCGTTTCATTCATGTATTTAGTCGTATGTTGTTGTTACATTTATATGAACACCCTTCACGTCTACAAGTGGCAAAAAACTGTATATTAAGTTTATTAGTCCGTATGCAACATACTTTCCATCAATTACTGTCACATAAATATTGTCTATTTCTGAAAGATATTCAAAATCTAAAAATTAGTTTGAATACAAAAATTTTTTATAGATCAATTTCTGAAAGGAGGGTATTTAAAATCTGTCATAATGGACCATAAAATTCTTATTTGTTTTTATGCTGCATATGGTCGGTGGTTCAAATGATTGTCATCATTTGTAGATACAGGGAGAATTGTCCTGTTGTTACTGGAATGAACATGCATGTGTGCGTGCATAAGTGAATAAGAGTGTATGTGTATTATAAATTGACTTAAGTGTTTCATATCACACTGAAGAGGACATAGTGACATTTTCTTTACTTCCCCAAAATCACGATTCCATACACTGAAACAAATTTGTGTTTTAGAATTTTGTTTGCATTTAATTATAATTTATGTCGAACAACATTATTTTTTTTTTAATTTCAAAAAAATTTATAGACATTTTTCCGAACCAGCATGAATTTCGATTTAAACTGTCAGTCGATCAGTATATAATTTGAAGAGTTTCAAAATGCTCCTCCGTTTGGAATTCGATTTGCTTTTGATCCAACTTTTCTTCAATAAAGGGTTTATTTGAATTCCCTTCATTTTCCATTCCTTCTATTTTAATTTCAAACACATTTTCGTGATTTGCAAAATCATCTGTGCTTAACGTAGCAGTATCATCTGCAAATGTTGATATGTGAATTTGCTGTTTGGTAAGTATGTTGGATGAATAAATAACTCTTAAGCATTTCATGCCATCAGCATCATCATTTGTCAAAAGCCGTCGAAACTTCAATAAAAATAGTGGAAAAATATTTCTTGCCTTCTTATCTCGACACTTACTAACGGATCTAACTGATTAATCAGAAGCTTTTATAATATCTTAGACAAGTTAGATAATAGACTTATGGATCTATATGAATCTTCTATTGTGAGTTCTTATGTAGGTATAATCATAATCAGTGACACCCAATATTTTGGTGGATAATAATCAAGATAAAATATTTTGACTGGATTGATGTAAAACAGGTGGACATCTAATTATGTGCTCAACAAATAAGTTTCCATTTATTGCATCTATTCTTGGCCAACCTTTCTTTTCTTTACGTAGAAGTGGTGTCAGTTGATCTTCATTTTTCTGCTTTTGGTTGATATTCCAAGAGCTTGTTAAAATTTTAAGAAATCTTTATATCCCCCATAACCAGGGTTTTTAACTTTTGAAAATTCGGAGCGTATAATTCCATATAATAATATTTATATATTTACATTAAATCGTCTGTCTGTTGGAATTATCCTCAAGCCTAGATTAATTGTCCGAATTCATTGATCACATTGATTGTTGTTTTAAGCGGTTTCCTATTTACAAGCGGCTCACTAAATTAAGACAAATATCTGAGAAAACCTCAAAATTTCGAAAAGAACTTTTCTAAAATCTTAAACAAAAAGTGATTGGATTTAAACAAAGTTAAAACAAATAACTACAAAATTCTTCTTCTTAAAAATTATCAAGAAGGGATCTGCAGAAAAAATATATAAGCAAAATTTGGATACACCCCAAAATCAGTGCGTCAGATAAGTCGCAGTTTTGAATACAATTTTCTGAAATTTGCCACGTAATTTTATTCAACACAATAAAACTTAATTGTGCTGGAGTCCTTATTTGACTTAGCTCTTAAGGTTTTAAGGCTATAAAAATTTGGAAATGTAATTTTTTGTAACTGTGACTCAATAGCATAAAAAAGTGAATGAAAGCTTCATTAGAATATATATCAATGGCAAAACAATAGCTTTTGTGGTAATCAGTCGTGATCCCCAAAAGGTAGTAGTAATTTATTGTAGCTTAAAAATACTCATTAAGTAGTGTTTAATTCCGAGTCTAGTTAATATTGCCGATCCATCATATGACTTTCCTCGGGGATTCTATTAGTGAAGTTATTGTTGGCCAAGACCGATTAGATATACCTTACACCACATTGTTGGTTATTTCTATTAGCTTTGAGAAATTATGGAACGACCCTAGTATAACTTTAATAATAAGTGTAGGTTTTCTGGGAACTGTGGGTAATAGTAGACTCACCTTTATAAAATTTTGCATGTTGCAAAAAATATCATAAAATTTATTTGTATCAAAAAATCGTTTTATCCTGAGGAATTTTGTTGGTCGTAAACTCCATTCCGGAGGACATTTTTATGGGTCCTATATGAAATAATACATTGATCGTAATCAATTTTAAGAGGCACAGTATTTTGATGCAATTGGTTACATTATCAACAAAATTTCTTTAAGTGCACACATGCTTTCAAAATCTTACATACACAGCTGCGGTCAAAGTAATAGTACCATATACTTACGTCTCTTTTGAATAAAAATTTGTTCCGATATTTTGGTTTAATCAGGTCAAAGATAAGTGGGAAATATATTGAAGAATAAATGAAAATATTTCTATTCATTATCTTTCTTTAAATTATTTTTTTCCAAAAGAATTAAATTAATGGCACCATCCGGGTTCAACTATAACAAAAAGCCAAAAATAAATAAATGTTGTTAGTTTTTTAGTATTATTTTATCGAAATAAGTTTATTTTTATTCTTAGCATTTTGTAGTGTTTCCTTTCACCTTTCCAGGATAACAGAGTTCCATGTCTGCTCTATAGTTTTCCAAAGATATATAAGTATGTGAATTATCGATTAAATTTGTATAGGGAGACTGAGGAAGCCATTTCATTTCATTTGCTGGTATGTTTCTGGACGTTGCCTCGTTGCATAGACCAAACCAGTGGCATTTCTTCACTTGAGACATGTGGAGTAGTTAATTTTACGTGGTATATAAGGTCTCAAACAATATTCTCTTTGCCTTCTGATACAGTTTCATTACTTATTAACAGATTAACAGTTATTAATCCCTGCTGCTGAGATTAATATCGCCTTTTTCATTTGACATAATATACGATGAATCATTAAAGGTATCGTCAAAGTTTTTCGTCCATGACTCCCTACTTTTCATTTATAGGTTATGGTATCTTTTATTTAATAATCCAATAATATTTCTTATTTCTGCATATGTTGTTCAGTTCACGATTTTTGAAGTTCAGTGTTTAGACCAACCCAACTATACACCCTTTTACAGTAAATGCTATTACTATTGTTTGGACTTCTTATGTTTTTTTCCAAGTATAACAGAAATTATTTGGAGAGGTCCCAAATTTATTGGAAAAAGCGTGTTACCTTAAATAAAGGCATTGGTTTTTCAAGAGAATATACTTTGAAATGCGAGACTAAAAAATTCTAAATAAAAATATTCATGAACAAAATCACAAATCAGTAACGAAGATGTGACATGTGAGTGTTGCTATTATTTTGACTGCAGCTGTATGTAGTCATAAAACACATATTATCAAGCAATAAGACATAAAAATTATATGAAATAATTTTATACTGGAAGAATGCAGCATCTTTATTGGGGAGTGGGTTGAGAAAAAAAAGAGAAAACAAACAAACAAACAATAATAAAAATGTTACATACCCATACATATACAATTTAAAGGCAGACAGACTGACATACAAATATAAGACAGAAGTTTTACAGGATAATGGTGTCTTATAGCATTTTTAAGTCGTGTCAAGACACAAGTACTTGTGAGTGCAATTACAAACGCGTGAACAACAGCAGTAACAACATTAAAATAAAATAAAGAAAGAGAAAAAGAAAAGAAATTAACTAAAAAAATAACATAATCAACATAAACATACAACAAGAACAAAAGACAAAAAGTGGGATAAAGAGTCCAAGACAATAAGGACTTAAACACGTTGACACGATTGCCTTAGCTACTCCAGTTTATATTTGTTCTTGTTGCTCTCGTTTTATTTTTTACTTCTTTTGAACTGAACGTTGTTATATATACGATTTTTGTTAAGAATTCACACACACATACATATATACATATATATTATAAGTTATATTAAAGTGTTGGAAAATCCTGGGTAATGAGGGTGGCTTAAGGGGAGAGACGTAGAGACAAACAAAGAGATAACCTTAATCATGAATATTGCATGTTTCTTTCGATCTTGGTGAATGAATGAAATAATACTTAGTACCTCGTAAGAAAAAGAAAGAAATAAGAAAACCTAAATGAAAATGGTGGGGTTTTACTTCATATTCCTGTAAACAACAACTACAACATCACCAACAACAATAACATTTATAAAATTACTTTGAGGGAAGTGAGAGGAAAAAACGCATATAAAAAATCTTAATGTTCCGGACAATAAGCACAGTGTCAATTTTCTGTTTTTTTAAGTTCTTTCTTTATTTCTTTTCAGTTTTGTAGTTCGTTGTTTTTACCATCGCCAACAACAATTCCGCGAATACAATTTAAAGACTGCGAAAAAATATGTATTAACAAGTAAACAAGTTAAACATCGTCGAGGCCAACCATGAAACGCTCTATTAAAAAGAGAACGTGAACAGTTCCTCGTAAAATTTATCATCATGTCTTGTGCTTCCACAATTTGTGAAATTATGAAATGAGATTTTCGTAATTGATTCCCATATGAAACCTATAAGAAATTTTGACCAGATCTTTGCAGAATATGAAAAAGTTCATTGTGTTGTGGGAAATTTTATGAAAATAATTTCACGACAATCCTGAATTAAATACATCATTCCGGAAAGACATATGTTAATTCAATAGGCTTGTGCTTTACATTACCAACATTAACATGCAATATTCGATTAATCTATGAAGGATTAAGGTATGAAAAGCAAATCATTTGAAGTTTGAATTTTGTAAACCAAAATCCTTGATTTCAAGCATGTTCCATTGTGCGATTCTCTGCACTTGTGTTTTGGAACAGCTGCATAAACATATTTGTTATTTATATTGGTTGGTGTTTTGGCTTAACTCCAGGCTAAAAATTCTGCGTCATACATGTGCAGTACTGAGAGAGCTAGAATTGGAACGGCAGTAAAATCACTGGACACATGCAGAAGCACACGGTTAATACGAGACCAGTAGACGTTAGGCCAGTTACTCCATACCGATTTCGGTTGGGCCAAAACTACTCTTATAGACTGTAGCAGATTCTGTTCTTTGTCTGAAATGGACGGTAGTCGGTATTCAAGTACGACATTTACTTTGTAAACTGAAACCGGGGAATTTCTGGCGTCTCTATGAAACCAGCAGTATAACAATTTCGTATGATTTCTCTAATGGCATCTCCGAAGGATTGTTTCTTAACCGTAAGGATCTTGAACTTCTCATGCATAGTTAAACACAGTTCCATACTGCAAGTATTTGCTTTGAGGATCTTAATTCAATTTTGAATATTTTTTTTCACGGCGAATCATTTAGTAAAGGAGTTCACATCTGAGCAGAATAATTCGTCACAGACCGCATATCATTTTATATGTAGTTAATAACGTATCTTTTTCCATACCCCTAGTATTGCTGACATGTACTGCGATGACCTTTTTCTACTTCGCAGTTTATGAGTGATTGTAGTGGCATGAGCTGAGGAGATAAATACGCTCTTAAATGTTACTTCCAATATTTTTTCCTTTAACCTTCTTTGCGTAGGTGGTGCCGAAGAATTCGTTGGTGAAATGTTGTCATGTACATTAAAGAAATTGTAGATTTAATTTTCCAAGAAATATAGGTCCGTCTCCGTAATGGAACAATTGTACACCTAAGTTATCATATCAAGCACATCTGGAGGAGTTGGGAGTTTCGAGAGATAGAACAACAGCAAGAACAAGTATGCTCTGCATTCGTTGTCATCGTTAAAATGATGCTGTATAGTAAAGTTTCTAGAAAGAACGCTCATTATTCAGCTTAACTCAATTTGGCTCAATGTTGCTTTACTCATATTCTTAAATACCGTATATTGTTACTCTAGACGATTGAAGTGAATATAGAGTAAAATTCTTGTGAGATCTCCTGGACTTTACTCAATATATTGTCAGTTTATTTTTGCAAATTTTAATCGTGTTGTAACCGACAATATTTTGATGTCTCTGAAGTTTTAACCGGTATTGCTGACCTCATCTATTTAAATGCCGATTTTTGTCTGATATGTTAAAATCGAAATTACCACCATCAATTGAGGGTTGTGTTGGCTTTAAGCCTTCTATGAGTTCCACTTTAAATTGTTTAGGGTGAGGAGTTAACAGAGTTGAGAGACACTTAAGTCAAGCTTGGTTGTTTGGTTTCTTTCCATAGCTTTTTGGTCCACGGGACAGACAATTCTTTTGACTTAACGAAAAATACTGAGCGGTAATTCTCCGTCTGTCGTATGACTTTAAGGTCTGGTTTCCATTGTATTCATTATTACGATGCCAATATGAGACACAAAAATTGTTTAAGGTTATTTAAGATCCTTTACAATTAACTTACAATTAACTGGTCTTGATTTCTTTAAATTTCGACATTATTCTCCCTTATTTTGAAAACATTTATTAAAGGATAAGTATATATACATTTTTAAGCGTTACCTACAGAATGCCAAACATTATACACTGACATTTTATCCTTGCGTTTGATGTAGGGTACAATAAAAAGCAACAACCTTTTTCCTAAATGAGAAAAAAAATTCTTTAAGAAATGCGTTATCATCCAGCTTCTATTGTTGATTTGTTTTTCGTGTTTTTTATTCATCTCTATTAGTTGATACGAATATCTTTTAGTTGGCAGATTTGTAAGAGAAAAACTACTTAAAATGATTAAAGAAATTAAAAATATTGCTTGAAAACATTGCCATCGGCATCATGACCCACTAACTGGTCTGTTGGTTTTTTTCCTACTTTTCCCATTTAAAAGTTTGTGGAAATGCTGTTGTTGAAGCGGTTACAAATCAGGGTTAGAAATTAAAGAGATGGAAATTTAAAAAAAGCTGTTATAAATTAGCTAAAGGAAAATTCACATTTTCTGGATATTTCGAAACGCTTAATGCTTCATTTCACTTATTATAACTTTGTGTTTTTATTTAATGATATAAATCAATATCGTAAGATTTTATACCTTTTTGTTATTAATTGTTATTCTAATTTTAAAAGCACAACCCCAGGAAAGGAGCGTTATTTGAGACCTATAGCATATATATTCAAGACAATTAGAATAATAAATGATTAATTTTTGCACGATGATGAAGAATATATAATTGTATGTTATAGTGGTGTTACACACAGAATGACAATGTAAATATACCCTCATCATCACTTGTGGTAGTTAAGGGTCTAAAAATTGGCCATATAAACTATTCCAAAATGACAGTAGTATTGACATTTTAACTTTAAATATTTACTGGTGTTTAATTAAAGAAGGTGTACTGGATGAGAAAATTGGTGAACTTTGGCAAAGGTCAGATATTTGATATGAAACCAAGAAGGATAAAAGTATCCTGTATATTAGTCAGAGGCGTTTGTGAACAATCACTAACCACAAACTATTTAAGTATCTTTAGCTTAGTTTATGTAGATATTTGTGAGCTTCTCCATTGAATTATTGTTGTCCGAAGGCCGCTGTTGCTTCAGCAAGCCAACTTTTTTCGTCTGTATCTATTCATCTATTTATTGTTACTTTAGTTACCTCGTTAACTTCTTTGACTTTGGTGTTTTCCGATAATTCGTTACATTCTTCAAGTTTTCTAGTTTTGATTGCCTCTTCGACATCTTGTGTTTATATGTCCAAATCTTTGGATTTAACTTTCTTTTCATTCAGTACAGTCTTATGTTACAATGTCATCCAGCATGATGGCGAATACTTGCATTTGTAAAATGGTTGATTAACATTTTATTTATGAAGAACTGACAGTACTACATCACGACACCTTCTGGAGTATTTCATATGACAGTTCGTCGGGTGGTATTCCAGAACTTTTTTAAAAGTTCCTTAATATGGGCAGAATTTCTACCTCGTCATGGGAAGTTTAGGTGTATGAACGGATGAAGTATTGGGTCATACATTTATTTTAAGGAACATGGGTCACTCTCAGAATAACATTGTTTTTTTTCCATTAACCTATTTCTAGATAGAGTCTCCAGCGTCATAAACACCGCAGTAAAAAATACAGTAAGATTTTATACGGACTGAGAAAGATAACTTCGTCCTACAAAATATTCGTGCAGAACATTAGAATTTGTACTAATAGCCTGGCTACGTTAGGATCTCTTTCTGGTATTTGTGTCTCGTACAAATTGGTTCCTGAATGCTGTAATCTTTTAGATGGCGAGAAATTCTAACCTGGAATTATTCTGTAGCCCCTTACATAATGGTATCATTAGAAATATTGTTGCGGTTGAACGTGACGATTGAAGATTTTCTCGGCCATACATCCTCTCTCTTTTTGTGTTAAGGACTCTTCAGTTTCACATGACATATTTAGCCTGGACGCGGAACATCAACTTTGTTTTGCACCCGCATAGGCAATATTTTTGCACCTTAGTGAGCTGAACGATCAATGACAATTTAAGTACAGCTGCCTATAATTACAATTGGGCACAAATTTTGTAACTTATTTTTTTGCACCAGATATTTTCATATTTTTGAAGCGATAGATATTATTTTTATTCGTAGATAATAAGGACATTCCGAACTCTGTTTTATTCTAAAAAAATTGAATAAACAAATTTAGATTCTTAAGAAACTCCTTTTAGTTATAATTGCAAACTTTACACTTAACTAAATTTTCTGGAAAAAAATAATTTATTTAAAAATTAATAAAAAACTAAATGAAAATTTTACTTATTCCACGAAAAAACATTGGTCACGCTTAAAATGTCAACATTTTCGAGGTTTTGAGTAAAAATTGTTGTCAGTTTGTGGCTTGAAATAATAGACAAAAACTGTTTAGTTTTATTGAAATAAGGCGAAATAAAAATAAACCACGTTTATTTAAATTAAAATCTACAACAAAAAAAAAACTGAGTTTATTATTGAGGCCGAAAACTCATTTAATGATGCACGGAAATAATGAAGAAAAAACCAACGCACTTAAAAGTTACACAATTCTTTCCACCTTTTCCTAACACCCCCCAAAAAATTTCTATATCCTGTCTTTATTTCCTCTAACTGACACCTCTCACCATCAAATTTATTTATTTTAAACTTTAAATATAATTTAAATGGACTTAGTTTATTTCTGCTAAGAAATAAAATGCACTTATTGCCTTGTAATGGCTGGCTAAAGGTTAAGTTGAGTGAAAAATTAAATTTCAAATTTATATCATTCCAAATTAAAAGCTTAAAAGAATGAGCTTTTATTTCATTTTATTTTTTTTTAATTCATTCTTGCCTTTTTTATTTGAATCCAAGACTTTTTACTTCTTGCTTCCCTGATTATAGTTCTTTTGTTTTAGATTAGCATAATAATCTGGAAAGATAATATTAGTCTTATATTGCAACTTTTTCCTATTATTTTTTCTTCTTCTTTTTTGGAGAAAATTAAGAAAAAAATGAGGAAAAGTAGTGAAGGTATAATTACCTAAAATAGAGATTTAGTTAAGAGTTTACACAGACTTTATTATCATTAAAAAGATGTTTTGCTTGAGAGGAGTGTTGCCAGGTGGTAGTAGAAATTAGATAAAGAAAATAACTTAGACTGCTAAATATGGCTGTACAGAGAACCAAATGCGATATTATCCATATTTTCCTAAAAAATGAATTAAGATTAAATTTTTAAATAAAAACAAAGTCATCTTTTTTTCCTAAAAAGTATATTTATTCCATCACCATCACATGTGGTAATGAGGGTATATTAACTTTATCATTCGTGCAAAAGAAGAACATCAAAACCGGATCAATAGAAAAAGAGTTATTGCAATTATAAACCCAAAGAAACAAGATTACGCTTAGGACATTATATAATGTAGCTCCCATTTAACATCCCTTTCCGGAATATGGTTTATAGCTTATATATATATATATATATATATATATATATATATATATATATATATATATATATATATATATATATATATATATATATATATATATATATATATATATATATATATATATATATATATATATATATATATATATATATATATATATATAGCTCCCATATCAGGTCTCTTCCCCGAAAACAGTTTTGTGCTTATAAAACTGTTAAATAAAGATCAATTATATTGAAATTTGACACAATTATTTCTCCAACTGTATTTGAAAAAAATATTAGTTTGCATAATCTCAGTTCATATATTGCTATAGGTCACATAAAAGACACTTTTTTAATCTTATAAAACTTGTATATAAAGACCAATTCTGTTCAAAGTTGGTGCAATTAGTTTTCTAACTGTCCTGAATATATGTTGTTATTCTGTCAAAAAATGTCAATAATTTGCTAATGTTTGCATATCATGCCCCTTCCCAGAAAACTTATAAAACAACTATTTCAATAAACATGTTTAAACTGTCTTTATATATGAAACTAGTTTTACAATCGTCGGCCATATTTGGATATAACACCTTTATACTCCCACTTCCCGAAATAAAATATGAACTTAATCTATCGAAATTCAAACAAATCGATAATTGTCTTCAATAAAGTGATGAAGCGAATAAAAAATGCGGCCAAGTCGAATATGGCATTTTTACTTGTTTAAAGTTAAAACAATTGATGTATCCTACATCAATTGCATTTTAAAGAAAGATGCATAAATTTAAATTAAATTTAAAAGCTCAGGAAACTCCTATTCTGATTAATGTTCTATATTGAAGGCAGCGTCATATTTCGTTGAAATATGTGGCCGTTATATGGGAGCTATTTCAAAATGGGGGCTGTTGTTCTTAAAATTCCCTAAACATTTTAAGTGGAAAGAATTTATATAGAGATAAAGACTAATCAAGATCGATTATTTTTGTAACAAATAGAAATTGAATTGTGCTGAATTTGGATAGAATTGGTAATTTTTAGAAGTTTTTATGGTTTATGGCGCTAATTCGAAGTGGGACCTCATAACCGTCCTATTACCAAATCTGAACCGACCGAGCAAATTAGTTATGCATATTAAAAAATTATTTTGCTTCCAACAAAAAAAAACCTATTCCAGTATGGGTCTTATATGAGAGCTATAATCAAATATAGTCCAATGGTTTACATATATTACAGCCAGTAAGAGAAATAATTGTGCGAATTAAAAAAAAAGGAAGAAAAGAAAATTAAGAAAGAATGATATATTCTGCTATGCCGAATTCTGTGGCTTCAAGAAATTATGAACAAACCCTCGTATAATTTTGCACATAGATTTTTGCTTTTATTAATCTTAATTTGACCAATTATTACTAAAATACCAACGTATATGTGAGATTTTTGCCCGTAAAGGTGATATTTGGACAAGAGTTTATATGAGACGTCCTGTACAGCGTATGTTGGTACAGGACTTACTTGTGCCAAATTTCGTTTCAATCGCTTTGTATTTAGGACTTTTATGTCTTTCAAATCATATTCCGGAAGGAACATTTGTGTGGGAGGTATCTGAGATATTGCACCGAACATGGTTAATTTCAGTAGGCTTTGTCCTTAAGCCAAAATAATATGAACCAAATTTCATCGCGATATTTCAAAAATTTCGACCTGGAGACTGTTCACAAAGATTACATGGACAGACAGACATACAGACTAACGGATGGACAACGTTTAATCGATTCAGAAAAGTTATTCTGAGTCGCATAATATACTTAAAGGTGGGTGTAATACAAGATTTTTGCATGTTATAAATATCAGCACAAACGCATCTCTTTAAGATTTTTAATGCCCGATTTTTTTATACACATGATACCTAAACAATGCTTGCGAATATATTGGGTTTCAAGTATGTGAAATAAAATATTTCGTATGCATGATTTCATTTTTTTAAAAATGTTGTAGAAATTCAATTCATTCCAAACTTTTTTTAATGAATTTATTTCAGTTTTTTTTTCTTCCAATTTTGGTATTTACTCAGTTTCTCTTTACTTTTTTTTAGCATTTTTTTCCACTTATGTTATTTCATGGAATAAAATTGTTGCAAAATATCAAATATATCATAAAACTTTAACAATTCAAGTTGTTGTGATTTATTTAAAAAATATTTAAATAGTTATGGAAACAAATATAAAGCATTTTTTTTTTAATTTATTATGATTTTTTTCTAAAAAAAAAATATAAATTTCAAACCATATAAATTGTTTCTTTAGTTGTAAAATATGAGAAATATATATTTTTTTTACAGTGTCATGATTTAATTTAATGAAAAAGTGTTGGAATTCAAATGAAGATTCTGAATTCAAGTTTAATAAACTTTAAAAACCATTGAATCTAAGTTATCTCATACCATTTTAAATATCTCGAAAAGGTATTAATTTTCATAAGATTTGAAACCCATAAATTCAATACATTCAGACCATTTAAACTGTCTACACTGAAAAAAGGTAGTTAATATAACTAAAAAGGTTGCAGAAGTGAAGAAAAGTAGGTTAAATATCAGCCAACGCAACCCTTATTTATCATAATGAAAGATTTCGTTAATTTTTCTTAAATTCTACAAATTGACGAAAATTTTTCAATATGACTATTTGAACCCGTTAATGAAAATGCGGTTAATTTGAATAAATATAATTCAATTTGAGCAATAAAATATTAAAATTGCCAAGAATAAACTCTTTATTTTGATTAATATTATTAAATTTAGATACCATATTTAAGTTAATTAACGAAATTTTAGTTGAATTAAGGAAACAATGACGTTAAATTGTTTTAGTAAATTCATATGTAAACTGTGAAGGACAAAGGGAAGAAGTTGTCCCCATACAAAGCAAATATTGATTATAGAACTTCTTAAGAACTGTAACAACGAGAATTTTCAAACTTGGTCCCAATGACTTCCTCAAGGAACTGTTTTACTGGTCAAAATGTAAGACGAATCAGTATCAGGTGAGAAGTGACCCCCATACAGAGCAAATACTGATTATCGAATATCTATAGATCTACTACACATCGATTAATGAAATTTCTTTCGAAATCAAAGACTGAGCAGAATTTTTGTGCAGCAAAGTACACCAGGAAAATGCCAGTTTTAGATAATAATTTGAAGAAAATTCTTCAATTTGGAGAAAACTTATGTTAATTAGAATTGAAATCTGTTTATTTAACACATTTTGTTTTCGTTAAAATTCTATGAAAAATTTTCGTTAGTATTACCTACGACATTCGGTTCCGTGTATACAAAGAAAAGAAACCTGGATCGCTGTTTTTATTTTATATAATTGATGTAACCATAATTAAGAACCAGTGGACAGACGCTCGTTTGTTAAACGTTCGATGGTTAAACACGGAGCACTTATAAAGTATAAATGATTTCACCTTAATAGGGATTTTAAAAGGATTAAAATGGAATAGAAATATTTATTCTCTATTCTCTTTATATTTGCGTACTAAGATTTTAGCCATAATTATTAATACACTAAATTTGGTCAGTTTCTTTAATTAATTCTCTAACGCAACAACTGTTTAATTTTAGTTTATTAGTTTTTTTTTTAGATTTTTTAATTGTTACTAAATATTTGTCTAGTTTCATTTAGATTTATAGAAAGAAAGTAAAATATTAAATATTAACGGCAGTTTTTAAAATCTAAATTTATTGTACACTTAACGAAAAAATGAGCTAATAAGTACGTTAAGCCTAATAATCAAAAATTATGAAATATGAATATTCAAAATCACGAAATAAGTACATTTCTTAATTTTAATTTTATACTGGCAATACCCTGACTTTTTCTCCCCACTTGAATTAGAACTTTAAACTAGCGAATGAAATTTTATTCGAGTAGTGTGAATTTAAAAATATCTTTTTTTAATTCTGAATAAAATCAATTATTTCCGAAATTTTATATTCGTTGATAAATGAAAATACTAAAATAGATGGAATTCAAAAGGAATTCAAATATATTGAATTAATTTTATAGACAAAATCAGTATTCGAATAACGAGCTTTATTTTGATCAAATGTACATCACTAAAATATTGTGTTATGTTTTTAATTTTTTTTTTTATATTTTTTATGAATTTTTAAATTTTCTTCTTTAAAATATAATAATTAAAAGTGATGACCCAAGTACAAAGGTATATAAATAATTTTAAATTAAGGAGGATCGACATTAATTTCCCTTTATGTAGGTTTATCAAAGGTTTAAACCCAGTTAAAATATTTAACTATTGGTTGAAGAATTTAATTATAACATTTTGTTTTGAACATTAATTTAGGAAATTTTGGTCTATAAAGCTTTGTTAAGCTTTTTTGAATACGGCCGTAAAACTGTTTCATCTGACTTGTTAAAGAGGTTTAACATACATATGTTTGCGTAACTATTATTTAACAATATTTAAAAATATTTTAATATTTAAATATTTCGCAATTGTATGGAAAATAATGAAAACGTTTTTATTTCTCACTAAAATCATAAAAATCATATAAAAACAATTTACTGTTATCAAATTGTCTTTAATGCTAAAAAATTTACAAAGTTTTTTTTCCATTTTCCAATGTGTCACATTCAGACAAGTTTGTTGATTTTGCTTTAATTTGTTGTTTTTTTTTTTTTTTTGAATTCATAATTTTATTCAAAAAATGTTTAACTTGTCTTTTCTCGTTTTTTTACGGCTAAATAAAGTTTCACTGTAGTGATGTTCAGTGTTCATGAATTGAATGGTTGGGGTCATATGTGTATGTCATATTGTGTCTGAAATTTAAATGTATCCAGCCAGTCAGACAGTTATCAATATGTCTATATACATAAGTACACAGATGTATACTCCTACTTTTTACAGACACATTCATATTAATCAATATGTAAACGAAACACTGTGAATTAGGAGAAAATCTGCAAGATCGATTTTGTAAATGGTTTATTTAAACGAGTAGGATATGCAAGGTAGTTCCCAAAATAAATATTTGGAACGAGTAACAATTTAATGTAAATAAATTTAAATTTTTACATTAATTTGTTTACAAGTATACATTTTATACTGTTTTTATACCCTCCACTACCACATGTGATGAAGAGGGTACATTGACTTTGTTATTCTGTGTGTGTAAAGCTAAGAAAGGATCACCTCTGGCTCTGTTATGTATATATATATTCTTGCACACACGCTCACATCTACAATAGTTGACAGATCTCAATGAAACTGAGTATTTCTTATTGTCCTTAGACCAATAATTTCCAAGCTTTCTATATTTGAAATTTACTGAGGAAGTGATTTAAAGTGCGTTACAAACATTTTAATGGAATAGATTCTTTCGATTTCCACAAGATCCCAATATTTTTATTCTTGAAATTTCCTATTTCAAACCCAGTTAAATCGTTTCATTATATTAAAATATATGGACCGATATCTGGGACAACCTATTTAGTTCAAGCGAAGAGCTTTCGTAAATTTGTTATTTAAGTTGTATGTACTTCAGTACCAATCAACCAAATCGATTCAGTATAAAATGTTATAGACATAAAAACAACTTATTTTACATATTAAGTGTTATTTTTAAGAAAAACCTTTTTATATATTTAATAAGTTCATAAGTGTATGAGGATATTAAAGTTTCGACTTAGCATCATCTTCATCTTCCGCTACCACAAGTGGTAAATGAGAGTATATTAATTTTTATATTCCCGAAAGTTTTGTGATCTGGGCTATAAATCACTTGCTTTGTATTGTTTTTAGAGAGTTTTTGATCAGTCTTGTAAAATGAGGCCGAGTGTGGAAAATTTCTCTCTTTAAACGTGTTAATACTGTTGTTACAGATCCTCAGAGATCACCTGAATTTAAACAATTTATAATACAAAATGTCCTCCCTATCGAACTAAATATAAAGCGTTCATTTTGAAATCAGTTAATCGTTCAAAGATCATATTTGCTTTACAGTACGTTATAGTTAAGCCCCAATATTCTAAAATCGCTTTGTCGACACTTCTAAGAGAAATGAAGGTAAAATTCAATTTGTATTTCTGCGAGTCGTATTTTGTGACTAGTGATATTCTGAATAATACGTTAACTAAGGGCGTCAAAATAAATAGATTGAAAATGATCAATTTTAATACCTTCCGTGAATCATTGCGATATAATGACAGTGGAAGAGTTTTGGGTCAATGTCTATAGGTTCATGGCTATACTGATCTAGTGGCGAACCGAAAAAGGCGAAGTAGTGTCATAAAAATAAGAATGTTTGAGGATTAATATTTTGATGAAAAATTGTACACATAACACATTATAAGATAAATTCCGATTCAGTTGCTTTATAGCGTTATAATACAATAATATGCACTTTAACTTATATTCGCTTAAATGTTTTTTATGGAACTGATGCAGAAAGATTCGTTTCATTGACAAAAAAAATGGTTTTGAATAAACTGAAATTTGGTTTTATAAACGTTAAATGATATACAAAAATATAAAGTTTACACAGATGATTTTTTAACATATAATGAAATTTTTTAAAATAGAACAGCTGCCAGTTTTTTTTATAAAATTTGAAAAACAAGTTTTTATAAACGTTTAAGCTGTATTTTTATTGTTAAATTTTTTAACTGTCTTTAGTTTTATATATTATATAGATTAATAATCAAAACAGAACAGCTGCCAGTTTTCCGTTAATTTTCAGAAAAAACAAACAATTTTTAATAGTGTAATATTTTCCAACAAAATTAATATTTTTTGAACAAATTCTACAAAATACCGATTTTTTTGACAAAGAAAATGCAATAACTCTGCGTATGATTATCTAAGCATCGTGTGATTCTAATGACGATTTATTAATTTATTTTTATTGTTTTAGTATTTTATTAAAAACATTACCATATAACACAGTGATGTATGAGTTATATGATTTGTATGTGTATAACATTCCCTGCACTGCAATTATAAAAACAATTAATAATTAATATTCGAATAATTTTCGATAACTGCCTTATTTTTGCTGATTTTTGTATGGGAACGAATGTATGTACGGGAGAACTTCAGAAGCTCCTTTTATGAACTAATATAAAATGATTGTAGGGTGCTAAACAACTCGCTAAAGTCAAGATAATCGTTTTCACTTGTTGTAAATAATTTTTTTCCACTTTTGTGTATTTGTGTATATTTAAATGCACACATACATATATATGAGAGAACTTGATTTTGATGGATAACATTTTTTTATGTATCTGTTATATTTTTTTAGTGAATATTTTGTTTGCTTTTATTCATTTTCTCTTTTTTCCATGTAAAAGTTTTAAGTTTTTTTATGCAAATTGATATTGGCAACTATTTTTGAAATTTTGATTTGTGTTTTTTTTTCTTTTTGCATTTTATTTTAGTTTTTTTTCATGCTTTTTTTTTGCTTTACAGTAAATTGTAAATCACTGCAAAATACCAACTTGACAAAAACGAATTTGATGAGAGTAAAACTTAAAAAGATTTTATTTTTTTTTTTTTTTTTTTTTTTTACAAAAAACAACCTTCAGTGTATTTGTAGAGTAGAGAATGTCAATGGGAATTATATTTTCTATATGATAAGTTGTTGTATTTAAAATTATGAAAAATAAGTTAAAATCAATGAACAGTTCAGTTTGTACTTAAAATAATTTTTCAATGATCGAGTGAAACAAAGAAGAATGTTATATTCGGTTGAGCCAAATCTTAAGTAGTCTCCACCACTACGCATGTGGAAGTTATAGAAAAATATGGAGCGATATTGATCAGATTAGTAACATATTTTGAAAAATAATTGAGTCGAATTTTAGAAAAATAATTTCAATATAATTGGTCAATATTTAATAGTTTTATAAGCCTAAAACTGTTTTCCGGGAAGATATGGACCGGGAAGATATGGCCACATTAATAGTATATATTAAAGATAGTAAGCAAAACTTTATTGCAAATTTTAATACAATTGGGGTTTATTAAAGAATTTATAAGCTCAAACCCATTTTTCGGGAAGAGGAGAGAAATAACAAAATATAGACCGGGATTGATCAAATTAATAATATAAAATCAAGATTGTTAAAAAAAATTCAATTGAAATACAGTTTGGAGCCCTTAAAATTAGTAAATAAAATAGATTTGTATTTACTAGTTTTATGGGCTTAAAACTGTTTTCCCCCAAAATATGGACTGATATATAACAGCTGGAAAATTCTTTTAATTGGAATTGGTCATTGTTTAAGTGTTTTATGAGCTCATTATATGTTATATAAGATAAGAGTTAATGAATTAATATACCCCCATCACCTCTTGTGGTGCAGGGTATACAAAAATAAGAAAGTTCATGTTGGTCAAGGTTTATTTTTTATATTATCCTTTATCGGTTAATAATGTCAATCAAATTGATTTTGAAAGAGGGTCTCTAAAATATTTTATTTGTTAATCTGTAATTAAAAAAAAAAAAAACAAAGTAAATAAAATGTTCAGTTTGAGTTAATTGCTGTTCACAATTTAGCTGAATTTTAGCAACGTTCAACTGTCTATTTGAAATATTTTCAAGGTCAGATTAATTGTGTGAATTCAAAGAAATTTCGCCGTTGAAAATTTCGAAAATTTTAATTTTGATAAATTTTTCTAAGCAGAGTTGAATATTCTGAACTTTGTTCTTCTGAATATTTATAAACTTCCCCATATTGAGTAAAATCGTCCAAAGACTTCTCTCATTTTATAAGCCTTTTTTTTAGGTCTGTATCTGTGTCGCCATGTTCAGTCAAATGAAAGCATAAGTTATCTTGTATTTGACTGATTAGCATTGTAGCATAGCAAAAATCTTTGAGCTAACGTGAAAGATAGCATGTTATTTCTCTTCTCTCAGAATAGACTTTGTTCATTATATCATTTATCTGCACGAAGGTAAATAGCTGATGTGGAAGGGTATAGTAGATATCCCCGTTTACTTCCTCATATGTGTTGACTGATACTCCTGTTGTGAAGAACTGAGATTTCTACATCCACGTTATTATGGTTCTTATTTTCTTCCAGGGTACTTTCTTTCTTCTCAATTTTGTCCATATCAGATGATGTTGAAAGCGTTCTCGAGATCTATGAACAGTTTGTACAGGAGAGAATTCCATTCAATAGGTTCTATTATAATGAGTAAGGTATTAGCATGATCAACGTAACTCTGTTTACCGGAAACCTACTCTCAGATAAAGTAGTTGCGCTTTTAGGTCTTTCTTTTATCTCTTTCTAATATGTTGTATATGATTATTCAGATTAATTCCTCTCAATTATTGCAATTTTTCAAGTCGTCAATTTTTGTTAACTTAACGATGATGTCTTCGTTCCAAGTTGAACGCAGCCTTTATTCCTACCAAACGTAGAAGTTGAGCTGTGATTTTAATAACTGGTATTCAATTTTCGTCTGCAGATTTTTCCAATTGCCAATTTCTGTTTCTTCAGTTGCCTCATTTGTTTTGATGTTGTTGACCTTATATCCGCAGTGATAAGTTCTTGTCCGCTACCAATTTTAGCAACTCTTCTATTTCAGAATTCTCTTCTCCAACTTCTTCTTATGCTCATAAGGTATTTACCACGCATGCTTGTGAACATCTTTATGAAGAAAGACTGAGCCACGAGTTAAAATGCCTAACACAATTGGTGGTCCCAAAACCTTTTTTTGGAAATAATTCTTAAATTACTTTGAAATAGAGATTCTGAAAGGATCATGGAAGCGGAGTAGAGTTCGCTTTTGGAAAAATTACCGGATTGTGTCCAATATCAGATTTTTAGAAAAAATGACAGCTAAACGATTGGCTAAGTGGTCAATAAACTCAAAAATACCGTTCCGATTCGTCAAATCGGCTAAAAGGGCTACAAGTGCAAGGATTGTTCTAAAAAATGTTGAAAACAAGCTGACATTTTTTCTAAATTTTTGAATTTTTTTCTAATCTTTTGAAATATTTTTTATTATACTCTTAACCTGACTTGGTCAGATGGGTATATATATTTGACATTCTGTTTGTAATTTCCACAATTTCCGAATTAGAGAGTCTAATCTAAGACCGTATGTTCGTCCGCCCGTGTGCCGCTTGAAATTAAGTTTATGAAGCCGACCTATAGTTAGCATATATAATATGTATATCAAACGATATACAGATGCTACTGAAATCTGGGGAAATTGGTTCAGATATTAACAAAAAACTTAAGGTAGCTCTTCGGGTTTTTTCTGTTTTTTTTTTTAATCTGCAATAGTTAGAGACTTAATTTTTTTTCATTGATTGATTTCAGTAAATTTAGCGGATTGATGCGCTGAAGACATGAAATGAATCGGACCATTACTTCCTGAGTTATAGCAAAAACATATTTTTTTTTATATTTTGAACCCCCTAGAACTATGGACTTGGTTATGGCACTGGTTGATTAAAATTTTTTCCCGAATTTTATCTTTTTACCTTTTCAAAATCGGTTTGTAAACCACTGAGATATGGTCTATTCTTTTTTTAAATTTAGACCCATGTGGTTGTGGTTTATAACTGTAGGAAAACAATAACAACGTTTAGAATAAAGTGTTTGAGATTTTGGTCATTCTTTGCAAGAAATTTATTTTTTCTACTAATGGGTCGAAAATATTTTTATAGATTTTTTATTTGAAGTCATAAACTCGATTGGGCCATTTGTTTCCGATATATGGGCGAAAATTTAGTCTCACGCTCCTGGGGCAGCTACGGACCTTGTTACACACAAAAAAATTGCTATTTTTTTCAATTTTAAAATCGGTTAATAAATAGCCGAGAGATATAAACAATTCTTTATTTTCCTTGTGGTTGTTGTTGAGCGTTGTATTTAAGCAAGTTACAAGGTTTTTTCCCCTCAGATCGGAAATAATTAAGATAATTTTTGAGTTGAAAATATTACAGTCATCGGTCCATTAGATTAAACCTCCTATGTAATGAATGTGCTAAATTTTGATGAAGATAAAATCGGCCAATAAATAGCCGAATTATTAATTACTCTTCTTATTATAGCCTCCACCACCACAAGTGAAGATGGTATATAAACTTTGTAATTCCGTGTGTAACGCTAAGAAGGAATCACATTAGATATCATAATGTATAAATATTCTGGTATCAAATCAAAATCTGAGTCGATTAAGCTATGTCCATCTGTCTGTCCGTTTCTCTATTGTTGGTATGCTGAAATCCACAAGAATTGACAGAGTTAAATGAAATTTGACCTGAGTTTTTGTAGTGGTCCTGAGAAGTTTCCTATATAAAATCAGCAAAATCGCTTCAGAGTATTTAAAGATATAAACCGATATCTAAATTCAAGCAAAATGTTTTTCCTAAAATTATCTTTTATAAATCGAACAATAATTCTAGAATAGGCTATATGTACTATATAACCATTCCAAAAATTATCAAAATCGGTTCAGTAGTAAAAAGTTATAGCCAAAAACATAACTAATTTTATTACTCATTAAATGCTTCGTGTTATATTTAAGAGAAACTTGTATATAATGTATTCGTCTGTGAGTGCATGTGAGTGTATATACAATAAATAACGTTTTTCTTTGCACGCATTGTGGTGAAGGATATTAAAGATTCGGCATAGCTTAACATATCATTTTTACTTTTTATGTTTATACTGGTATTGATTTAGTGAGAGTGAAAATTTTGCATGCATATTGAGTGCTCTAGAGAATCTACGTTGACTTATATAAAGGATATAGTAATGGCTGTCATTATTTGCTTCCTCTACAAGTGATGAT
This sequence comes from Cochliomyia hominivorax, assembly GCA_004302925.2. Lineage (NCBI taxonomy): Eukaryota > Metazoa > Arthropoda > Insecta > Diptera > Calliphoridae > Cochliomyia > Cochliomyia hominivorax. The sequence goes on from PYHX02000467.1 coordinate 58,932,767, forward strand.
ATTATGAAATCCTAATTATATTAGGGACTTAGCGCTAAATGTTAAGCCCCTGGCTTTAAAAAATGATAAATTCCATATAAGCAAAGGCGAAAGATATAAAAAATTAAGCTCGGCACTTTAACTATTTTATTCTAAATTTGTCAAGTTTTCGTAAAAAAGAATTCTTAACTCATTCAAATAATATAAATATTTTGAAATTTTAACATTTAAAAATTTGTTATTAAATTAATTTAAAAGTTTGTCAAATATTTTTTTCTAAGCGAAACTATTGAAGCAATTAAATTTTTATAAAATAAATTTTAGTATAAATGTTGATTATTTTATTCGTAAAACTTTTCGTTAAAAATTTAAATTTTAGGACATTTTTATTCCATTAAGAATTTTAAATGTGTCCTGACAAGTTTTCTTTGACAGTCCTTCTTATCATATTTTATTAACATAATACTTTTTTTATGTCATGGTTTATCGACATGTTTTTGGCATTAAAAATTTTTACCTTCAAATTTTAATTTTTAAAAATTTCAACATTTGAAAACAACATTGATATTTTTATGTCAAATTTGTTTTTTTTTTTGACAAATAGTGAAATGCCAACTGATTGACATTCGAAAATGTGTCATTATAATTTCTTTAATGGTTTTCCAATTCTACATAAATATTCAAGTATGTAAATAATGTTTTCAATGTAAAAGTATATAAGTTTGGCTTCAATCTTCCTTTGATTTCCTTAAGTTGTTTTATATTCATTTCCTTGTCAAAATAACCTCTTTTTAATTGCCATAATTTCGTATTCATTATAGTACTTTTGCATTTTGCATTTCATTATTCTTTTGTTCATTTGAAAAAAGTCACTTAGTAATTTTATGCAATTTTCCACCAACTTTTATTTTCGTATTCTTGTTGTTGAAAAAACTTTTATGTTTGTTACTTTGTTAAAATAAAGGAAAAAATAAAAGAAAAAATACGAGATTTAATTTCAGCTTTAATTTTATTATTATTTTTTGCTCTACATCATTTGAAATAAATCGCTAAAATTAGATTGGAAAACGCTTCAACACGGAAATGAAATTTGTTCATGGCGAATACTGGTCATTGCATATATATACAATAAAATCGGTTTAAAAAAATAACTTTGGACTTCACATGTTAAAGATCGTGATAATATTTTACATAAGTTGGTAGATATGTTACAAATGACACATATACTTAACAAAAAAAGGTAGTAAATATAACGAAAAATGGTGTAGAATTGAGGAAAATTAGGTTAAGTATCAGCCAACAAAATCTTTATTCATCACAACGAAAATTTACGTTAATTTTTCGTAAATTCCTCAAAGTGGCGAAAAATTGTCAATATAAGAACAATGCAGTTTTTTAACAGTTTCAATAAATAAATTTGAATAAATATTATTATATTTGAACAATATATTATTTAAACTATTTTATTAAAATTCTTTATATTGATGAATGTTATTCAATATTACTACCATATTTAAGTTAAATTTACGAAATTTTAGTTAAATTGAGGAAAGAATTACCTTTAATTGTTGTAATAAGTAAATACATAAACTATTAAGGACCAAGGACTCTCCATACAAAGCAAATATTGATTATAGAATATGATAAGGTGAGAGGTTGTCCCCATAGAGAGCAAATACTGATTATCGAATATCTATAAATCTACTACAGCAAAAATTTGGTCCCAATTACATCTTTAAATACACTTCGATTTGTTATTTGTGAAAGTTCTTTCGAGATCTAGGAATGAGGTGAATTTTTCTTTAGCAAAGCCTACCGGGTAAAAGCGAGTTTTAGATAATAATGTAGAAACGTTATAGACAACTGAAAATAGTGCAATAAAATATCATTCATACTTTACTTGATATGACAAAAAATATATAAAAAATTAATTGACGAAAAAAGTAATTAAATTAACAAAAATTGTATTCAAATTAACTTAATTTTTATAACGTAGAATTGAATAAATTTGTGTCTTATTTAATTTACAATGCGTTACTGCCATTTTTACTGATTATCTGTTGACACAACATATTTTTCATTATTTGTTTAACGAAATTTTATTCGATTTAACATCTCATTTTAGTATATTTGAAGAACATTCTTCAATTTGCAGAAAAATTATATTAAGTAGAATAAAAATTTATTTATATAAAACATTACCTACGACATTTGGTTCAGTGTACCCTGTCGGTTTAATCCCGCCTTGTTCTTAAAATTGTGTGGGTAATATACAAATACTAATGCAGAGTTGATATAAAGCTTTTATTATTCTAAGGATTCTGGTATCAAGTTGAGAAATGCAACTTAAAATTGTGTTTAGAAAATCCAGGCATAATCCTCGCGATTTGGGCAAAATCCACAGTACATGCAGATAATTTATATCAACACAAAAAAGAAGAAAATAGTGAAAATTTTTGGGGAGCAAAAAAAGTATTTCACAGTATATAATTCAATGAGCAATAATGTGCAGAAACTGTTTAAAAACTAAAGACAAACAATCGCAATAGTAAGAGAAGACATGATGAGATCCATTTTCTTCTAATGCTATTTTCTTAAGCGAACTTTCCCAATCTATAAAATGTACTATAATTTCCTCATGCCGTTATAAAATTCCATTCGGAACCGATGTGATTTTATCCCAACATCAAGCTTTCTGAAGTCATCTCAGTACAGTTATAACTGAATTTTCGTCGTTTGTCAATTCGAAGAGGTTTGTTTCATCAACACGTTGTTTGTTATATCACCAATTATATGGTTCTAATAGTAACAAAGTTAAAGACCGATTACTGGAAAAGACCTAAAATTCCAAAGAACAACTTTTCTTAATTTTTTAACTAGTTTTGAAACTAGTTTTGTTAAGCTCCTCTATAAGGCCACTTCCGGGAAAATGGTTTTGAGCTTATAAATGTCTAAAATATAGATGATTTTTTTTCTGCACAATTTTTTTCAACTGTCTTTAATGCACGAAAATAAATTTATCCATATCTTTATATATAACTCTAATTTAAAGTCCCTTCCTGGAATATGATTTTAAGCCAAAATAATTCTGCTTATATTTATCGTATATTTATAAATTGAGATTTATCTTACTCTTATATATAACCCAAATTTATTGAAAATCGTCACGATTAAATTTGTAACATTTTTAATATATTACTGATTTGATAAATGTCGGTCCATATTTTCCTAAACTTCCATGTAGGGCCCTTTCACGAAAGGTGGTTAGAATTATAATTTTAACTAGTTTCATAGAAATTTTGTGCAATTATTTTCTAAACTGTCTTTAAATTTTCTAATTTAAGAATTATCAGGCCATATTTGGATACAGCTTTCCCGGGATAATGTGTTAAGCTTAAAAGGTTCTTAAGCACGGACCAGTTCCATTGAAAACAATGACTAATATCATATTTCACTTTAGTTTCGGCACTACAGAATATAGAATTCGTACATGTTTTATGTGACGTTACCTTCTATATACAAGCTATATATCACAATATTTAAGTAATATAATGCGCTCCATAGCGGAGAGCTGATAAAAGTGTTTTCCTAATCGAGGACCATCCCAGGTATTAATTTTTAAATCCAAATGCTCCAACAGCTATTTGGTTATGGATAAAGATGTACCTCTAAAAGAACTGTAATGTGATTTGATAGTAAAAAAGAGGATTTAGATTCACTAGGGTCTGATATGCTATTAGGATGACTTATGTCTTGCCTATATTTATATTTATTGTTCCCAAAGTTGGCATGGACCGCATTTGATAAATTGCTCTCATGCAACTTTTGTAAACTGTTTAAAGTATTCTAAAATTATTACTCATCGATGTTTTATTTATACTCCCGGGATAAGAAGTAGATATCAAAAAAAGTTCACTGAACTACCTAAACATTTACGTTATTTTTACACCATACATCACCATAGGTAGTGGGGGCATATGCGTTTGAGCAGATGTTTGTAACGGGCAGGAAAATAGTACTATAAAAATTTTTAGGTATACTAATCGATTCAGAATTACTTCCGAATCGCCCATCCGTCCGGCTGGCTATAAATGTTAGCAAAGTACACGTCGCAGTTTAAAAGACAGAAATTTAGAACATTCTATTATTATAATTCCCCCAGAATGGGGTTTTTAGCCCATAAAATTCCCAATGACATTTTAAGACGATGTGCCAAATTATAAGAGGATTAGTCTATTATTTCTCATAGGTCCCATACAAAAACCCTCCAAAACATCACTTTGAAACTCATAAATCGCACTTACACGTGGTTGTTGTGATCATATTTATTCGAATTAAGATAAATATAAGTCAAAACCACTGTTCGACATTAAACGAGGTCGGTCCATAATTTTTTCTAACTTCCAGAAAAAATTGTTTAAAAACGCAAGTTAGTATCATATATTTTTTGCACACATAAGCATAAAAATAAACCAAATTATACGAGGACCTTTCGTATTTTTTCGTAGCAGTCATTTACAATCAACTATGTGGCATAGGCTATTACATTTTCGGGCTTGACAAACTGTACCCTTTTTACTTGTTACGTAGTTCTATTTATTAAAGTTTAAATGGTGTAAAGAAATTAAGGCTGGAAGCCTTGCCAGACGTGATCATAAATAGTACCCTGTAACCATATGCAAGTAAGTGATACATTGCAAACTTTCTAGGATGTGCAACTGCGGGAAAAAGATCAGATATACCTTAAAAGAGAGCTGAACCGGGGGTTTCTCTGTATTTGCAATAGAAAGACCAGCAAATTCTTAGTGGCTCGATTCACAACTTCCAACAGATGTTGTATTTTTATTATGGTATAAAAAGTGACTATTATATGGTTATAAACAAGTAGAAATTATTTTTAATTGTTGTACCAACTATAATATAGTTGTCATGAGTTAAATTATGAACTGTTAATATCTGGTATCAAGTCTTGTGTGACCTTAGGGTATATTTTAATTCGTAGTAATTTAGAATAATCATCTTGCGGGACATGACTTTTTTTAACTTGTTGTTGTTATTTTTTGTTCAAAATTCCTTCAAATTTTGTTTTTTTATTTTCGATAGTAAAGTGCAGAAAAATATAACGCAATTAGTTGAATATTTACAATGATTGTAGCAACAAAATCGTTACAAAAAATTTTCTTTTAATTTGCTTTAAATATTTTTGTGTTATTAGTTCGTTAGTTTTTATGTTATTATAACTTAGTAATATTTTCCTTTTTGCTGATTTTTATACCCTCCACCACCACAAGTGATGAAGAGGTTATACTAACTTTGTCATTCCGTGTGTAACGCTAAGAAGGAATCATTGTAGACTCCATAATGTATATAAATTTTTGTATCAAATTAAAATCTGAATCGATTTAGCTATATTCTTCTGCTGTTGGCACACTCACATCCACAATAATTGACAGAGTTAAATGAAATTAAGACGGATTATTTGTTACAGTCCTGAGAAGTTTCACATTTAAAACCATTAAAATAGGTTTAGTATATTAAGAGATATAGACCGATTACTAAAGCAACCTATAAGTTCAAGAAAATATGTTTTGTAAAATTGCCCTTTATAAATCGACAAATATTGCCATAATATAAAAATTATCGAAATCGGTTCAAAAAAAAAAAAAAAATATAGACAAAAATAAAACTAGTTTTATGACTTATGAATAACTATATTGTATACGAAACATAACGTATTTACTTTATACGCATTTGTGGTAGAGGCTATTGAAGATCCATCGCAGCCGAATGTAGCATTCTTACTTATTTTATAATTTTTTCGGTTTTTATACTTTTTCTTCATCATCTTCTATAATTTTTTTTCATACGCAAAAGTATTTTCAATTTATTAGTTTGTTCTCATTTACAAGGGAAACTTTTTCATTGGCTTCATTTCGTTGTCGTTTTTATTTTCTCTTTGGCGAATGCAGTTAATGTTATTGTAATTGTTGTTATGTTGTTGTAAATAGTTTTGTAATAAAAAAAACTAAACTGTCTTTGAAATCGTTTGTAATGAAAGATTTCAGATTTTCAGTTATCGATAAACATAATGTGTGCGATGAATGCGAAATTTGTGCAGTTCGGTCGTTATCTGTTTGTGGTTTTGATTGTAGTTGTAATTTTTTAAAAACTGAAGTACACACTTCTGAGAATTTAAATAATTTTATTTTTATTGAATTGAATATTTCTTTTGCATTAAAAAAACTTTTTCATATTTTATCAAAAATTTAGTAAGACGTCCTTAAACTTTGCTATTGGCAGAGTTTTAAATGGCGTTACAAAAATATGTTCAACCTTTGTTTCTATCCATAAGTAAGGTTAATGCGAATATATTGGCGTTCTGCTTCGATCAAAACAAATAGCATCAGAATGGGAAAGTATTCATTATTTTCCAAAGAACTTCTGATCGTTAAAAAAAAATAAATACACCTGTAACCAAGAGTTGTCCTGAAGGAATATAATATTTTAGTTTTTGGTATTTTTCGTTGATATAAAATTAAATCTCTATGTCACTTCTTGGATCTGACATGAATAGATGGCTTTACCATGTAAATTCCCATGTTACAGATTCCGCGTCAAATAGTTTACCAATCTTGTGACAAAAGAAACCAAGCGAACTGCGAACAAGACTTTGGGTTTCTTTTTCCAACCGATGCAAGAACTTCGTACTTGTTTTTGGGTTCTTTGTTTCTATCCATTGTTGAATAATATTTCACCAAAAAAGCCTCTTACGTCGGAATGTAGCCGAACTTTTTTAAAAAACTAGAATTCTCAGAAATATCTTTAAATAAAATAGACTTAGATGACTCAAAACGCACCCAAACATCAAGACACACCAAAATGGCAACTTTATAAGGAGCAAGCATATTTAAAGCGGCACTTCTACTCCATTGAAGCGATATTTGATCAGCAAACGCATATTATTGTCAAGCAGATTGGAAACTTGTGCAGAGAAAGCGGAGGGGGTGATCTGGAGAGCCCTAATGAAAATCCAAGACAAATTCCCTCAGTTTGACTAACAGGATTGTTGTGTCAAATTAATGGAATGCCTAAGTGAGCGATCAGTTCTGATTCAAATTATATAACAAAAATATCACACGGCTGTGCTCAACGTTGTATTTCTGGTGGAGATTTCATGGCGATTTAGAGTCATTTCTTGTATATCGAACGAACCATATCATGCTAAGATCCTAAACTATTCCAGTTTGATAATACTGAAATCACTTAAAAGGATGGGTTATCCAGCTATTGTTTTCATAATGAAGAGGAAGCATTTGGCGTTTTGGGAAACGATTGGAAAGTGTTGTAGTAGATGTATTTATAATAAAAATATCATCTAAATAAATCATCATAACACTATTCAAGTAGTAGAGAGTTTAATGTTTTTTTCACATGAACCAAATATACATTTTTACCATTAAATTGGTAATATTTACTTATCTAGTACAGATGTTTGTATTAGATAATAATTTTTTCTGTGTTAATGTATGTGTGAAATGTTTTTAAATATTTTTCCTAGAAATATAAGTTTGATATTTAATATTGCTGTATTAGTTAATCATGTTCAATAAAAGTTTGTTACAGTTAGTCTATACTTTTTTCTAAATGTTTTTTTTGTTGGAAAACTTTAATGTTGATAATAATTATGTTGGAAATGTATTCAGGTAGAAAATTGGTTTACAAATATCATTTAATGCATGAATTCTTACATACTCGTTTACATAGAAATGTACATATTCATACGTAAAACTCACCTCAGAATTTTTCGAATTTTAAATAACATTTAAAGCATGAACAATTTAATGATCATTGATTTATGTCAAAATGTTGTTAAATTCGTTAACATAGATTCAAAATATACATGGACAATTATTTGTATATCTTTCCCCTCTCCACAGAAGAATGGACATGTTGGGATTTTTGCATATATAAGACGAGGTAAATAAATATTATTGGTCTAACCCAGAATTGAGAAAAATCACGGATCATCTTGTATTTGTCGTCATCAAAGGGAATGTCAGAATACACTGCTGCTCCATGCTGTCAATAGCAATTCATCATTTTCGTACGCAACACCACCACCTTCCTCTACACAATAACAACAATTGCATAACAAACATCGACAGCAGCCACCTTATCAGCTGCCGCTTACACCGATAATTGCAGTCTGGACAACTGAGATGTCCCGATTAATAAGATGGCTTAACAACGTAGTTGCTGCATTTCAGGAGACAAGTCAAGAAGAGAAATGATTGTTTCGATATTAAGTTTGCGAAGACCAGTCCCGACCCTAAGGATTACTAGCGTGCTTTTAGCTAGCTTTCTATTGAGTATCTGAGGACAGATAAGGCGAAAAGGAACTTTGTACGCAAACTTCACAATTTTCCACTCATGGATACATCACAAGAAGATGTAGAAGCCATCTTAATCCATTGACTCCGACGGTATTTTACTGCTGATGTGAGAACCTTTGTGAGTGGGGAGTTGAGTACTTGGTAACGGTTTTTAACCCACTAATGCATTGTCTAACTATATCCGATGTAAGACATTAGAAAGATGTAATATAATTTCCCTCCTATCACCTATCTCGAAAACTCTCGACGACATACTCCTATGATGATGACCTATACGACCGGGTAAATGATTATCTCAGAGACAACAGTTTCTAGACTGCATAAAACTTGAAACTTTCATCAGCGAAATCAATAGCAACATTCTTCACCACCCGAACAAAAGAGGTAAATATATATTTAGGTATTGTAGTCGATGGAGTACAAATTTCCGAAAATTTTGGTATTTGAAAGCATTTTAGCTCATGCCACTACAATCACTCACAGATTGGAAGTAGAAATTAGATCCTCAAAACATTAACCAACAGTATTTTGGGTATAAACAAAGCTACCAGTGTGGATTTCATCACTTAGTTATAGGCAGTGGAAAAATTTGCAAAGTTGTCGAAAAAGCATGCAATAAGCAGTGCCTTCTAAAATGTAATCGGAAAAATCATCCTAGTTTCATTATAACACAATTGGAGATAGATACAAGAGTAGGTCTGGTAAAACTGAAATCGGGATGGAGTAATAGACTCAATGCCTACTGATGTAGTATTGACCGTGCTGTCTTAAACATGGTCAGAATCTACATTATACACATCATTTATTCAATTCTACTTCACTCAGTTCTAAAGATCTTAGGGTTCAATTGAGATTACTCGATTACTTGTCCAGGTGTTACAACTGCTATAACGGACGGATGGGTATCGTTAAATCAACTTAGAATGTTATTCTGCTGTCAACTCAGTACAAACGCATAATATCAAAACGAACGAGAGTGAAGTGTATAAAAACTATTCATTATAGAGCATGTTCTTGCTGTCAAATATGTATTTCACTTCTTAACCGAGTTTTTGGGGAACAGGATCCATTTGATACCCGTAAAGTAAGAAAAAGTTCAGGCTAACAACGGACAATATTTTAAAAAAATTTTTAATTTATTTTGTTATGAGATAAATATATTTTGTAATAAAAACAGCATTATTAACTTGTGTGCCCAATATGTTTCCATAACCAAGAACGTTATTTTTAGCAATTTTCATGTGTAAGTAAATATACATACATATACAAACAAACATGTTAATTTTGTTGATAACTATAAACAACAATACATTAATGATATTACACTCACAGATGAATTTGTTATAAATGTGTGAGTTTGAATATGAGAGTGAGTGTGTTTATATATGAACATATATATAATATGTGGCATAAATACCAAATGTGTCTAGTGTCTAGTCTGTAAATAATAAAAGTACTCCCGTTTATTACATTTTTGGACAAACAATCTTTATTATGGATTTAGACGCTTTTTGGGGGTTACCATCATCAACACGTAAATTTCATAATCGCATTCATATTCATCGCTCATATATAGATGGCATGATGGATTATTTTGTTGTAGATAATGTGTTAAAAAATTTAGTGTACAATACATGAACAATACCATGTTGTTGGTGAGGGATATGATTATTCTTAAGATAAGAAATGCTTTTAAAATTATTAAGAAATTATTGCATAACTCCTAAGTTATTCTTTATTTAATTTTAATTTCGAATAGAATTTAAAGCGATGAAACTATTTTACAAATTATTAGAAATGTTAAGTTATCATATAAGTTGTATTAATAACATTCCAGCACATGTGAAAAATGGAAGTGGAAGTGAACATAACCATTTTATTATAAATATTTATTAAGTGTATTTTATTTTGTTTTGTCTCCTTAATTCCCAGTCACACTGTTTTCATTGAATGCCATAGATTTTGGTAAGCAGGCACACTATTATCTTGAATGAATCCCAAGGTATGTCATATAGAACGCATTAATTACATTCCAGCACATGTGAAAATTGGAAGTGGTAGCGACCATAACCCCTTCATTATAAATATTTAATAAAATACATTTATCTTGTTTCATTAATTCCATGTCACACTGTTTTTATTGAATCCAATAGATTTGTGTAAACAGGTACATTGTTACCTTAAAGGTATCCAAAGTATTACGTGCTGAGTTTTGTCTTTTGTAATTTATATTATAGACTCACACATGTGTAAATGTATTCATACTAATACATCTGTATGTTTGTTATTATCTTATGTTGTATTGTTGTATTTTAATATGCAAAACATTTTCATTCATTCGCATGAATATATGAAAAGAGAAGATAATGAAGTGTGATTGTATAAAATTGATATAAGGATACATGGGACAATACCAAATTCGGATTAAGTAGGCTCTAGTTCTTTATATGGATGTTACGAGTAAAAATTCTAAAAATTTTGGATAGTTTTTATGAATTTAATTAAGTAAATTTAAAGCGAAACGGATAATTCCAAAAATGATAAGTTATTTTGCCTTGAATTGTATCATAAATATTTTATGGAATTTATTTACTTCGATACTCATTTTTAAAATTTGAAAGTTAATCATTACAGGTATTGATCGTCTATGATACATTCATGTTTGTGAGTTAAAAGCACTTGATAATGTGAAAACCACATGCTCTCTAATAAGCCTATATGATTCCTGGGAGATATTTTTGATTTTCGAGGAGCATAGCAAATCGAATAGGTAGTAACACTGATATTAATGCAAATATCATTAATATTTATCAATTCGAAATGAATTCTGAAACATGGGGACAACAAACATCTACATAAACTGAATTGGATAATTGTAAGGATCAGATTCTCGACTAGCGTTTCCAAATTGAAAGTCAAAAGTTATTGTACTTCTATTCATTTTATAAGGCTAAAATATTGGATAAATATGAAAGTACTTTTGAGCCGATCGGTACATTTAAAAATAAATAACTATTTATGAAGCAGGTGACAGAGATCTGTATGAACTGAATTCAATACTGATTGGGACTAGATTCCCTATTAGCTCTTCCAAATTGTAAGACGAGAACTAACACGCTTCTCTTAGTCTATAAACATTGAATAATTTTTGAAAAGTTACCTATATAAAGCTCGAACTCATAACTCCATTGGAGATACACTGAAAAGAATTATATTGAAAGATTTTGTCTGTTGGAGATTGAATGAAGGGGACATTTTGAAACAAAAATTGCAATACGGCTCAGGAATATATAAAAAGAAAGACCAGAAAGTTGGTATACAAGGAATGAAGAGCTATCTGAAAAGGGTTGTGTAGATAAGAATGGAGAAAGTATATATCAGACTAAATTTTAATCTTTTGATGCAATAAAAACACTAACGCTTAGGGGTTTAATATATTATTAAATTGAACGAAGAATGTCATCCGTTTTAAACCAAGTCTCTTGTTTTGAAGTAAAGAGTATTCTTTTAAGGCCGTTTTGCAGCTATTGAAATAAATGGTATTCAAAATATCTCCTTGTTTCTTGTCAGATCCTGAATAATTTGTATATATTTCAGGCCCATAGAAAACATCCTACCTAGGAAATACTTTGGCATCATGGTTTTCGTAATTAAAATGACAGTTTGGCCGGGCTTTAAATAAGAATTTAAGTCATCGCAATATAACCCTTTTTTAACCACAATATGATGAAAAATTGAAAAGAACTAATGCTATAAAAAGGTTAGAATTAGTTTGGCATGGGATATTTGAAATACATTCAACAACTTTGAAATACTCAAGTAAAAGGTTTCAAGATATCTCTCTGAATTAGGAAAGCAGTTGGTCATGGTCATCGTTTTCATAAAATTAAGAGTGTAAATGTCTGTTAAGAATAAAAATTCACTAACCTTCACTATAAAATAGGAAAGGAAAATTTTCAAAAACATAATAATTTAAAATATTATCATCATTTATGAGAGATTTATGTCATTTGGGGTAATTTTTGGATATAAAGACTATAGGAAATTATGAACTGATCCTTGCGACATTCATTTTAAAGTGGTTTTCGGAAGTAGATCCGTATGGGACCCCCGGCCATTTGTGAACACGAATTTGATGAAATCCAGACAACTATCTAATCTTCATTATTGCCTCTCATGTAGAAATTTTCTTTCTTTATCATTTATGTTTTTAATAAAATTGGCCATTAATTCTATCGCTTGGTACCAATATTCATAGGTAAATTCAAGAATATTTTACCATATTTCACCCGGATAACTTGCCTGTCGATAGAGGTGTTTTTATGTAAATTTTCAAGTGCGTGCGAATATAAGATACATTTTCGACAAAAAAAAAAAAAAAAAAAAAAATGAAATTTAAGTTGTGAGTGAAAAACTTTAAATTTTTGAACAATAGAAATGATAATAAAAAGTGTGAAATTGGAAAAAAACAATATTTATTTTAATGTAGAAAATAAAGGTGTTTATTTTTAGTAAAATAAATCTGTTGCAAATTACATTTTAGGGGCGATTTAATTTCAAAAATCCCCTTTTTATGGGACTTTTAGGAAAATCTGTTCTTCCCAATGAGCTCAAGAACACTACAACTCTAACCGTCTGACATTTCAAGATACTTTTAGCAGTTCAAAAGTTTCAGAATTATTTCCAAACAAATTAAATTTGTTTGGAAGTACCATGGGCTTCGTATGTACTCTGGTCGTATACTTAATTAAATAATTAATATCACTCATACCCGTATATTTTCTTAACATATTTTTTATAAAATTATTCACGATTTTTATAAATAATTAAAACATGTTGCTTTTTTAAATCTGAAGACAATTTTTTAACTACCAGAAGTCTTTGCCGACCAATTGCTCTTCTTCATTATTATTCGAAAAAATATGAACTTAATATATAAAATTGAAAAAATATCACTTAAATATATTTCAGTTCATTTTGAAAACTCTTCTTTGTTGTTTGTTTGTGGGGCAAAATCAGCCCCAAGATTTTGCTGATCTCAATATTGCCGTAAATAATTTATGCTATAAAAAATTCTGAACGGATCGGGTACTACGAGAGCTCTCACATTTGGTTCGATCATTTCTTTAAGGAACTGTTTTACTGAATAAATTTTAGAATGCATATGACAAAGGAGAGGGGTACACCTCATACAAAGCAAATATTTATTATCAAATATCTAATGAACTTTAACAGCGAGTGTTCTCAAATTTGGTGGCAATTACTTTGGGTAAGTTCCCATGCAGTTTACTATCTATTATCTGTGAAATTATGGAACTGTTCATTAATTTAGCCCCAATAATTTCCTGTGAAACAATTTTACTTTAGAAAATGGATGGAAGATGAGGTCATATAAAAAAAGGAATAGCCGATCCTATATATACCAATTATTAATTATCGAATATCTGAAGAATTATTTCACCTAGAGAGTTAAAATTCTGTCACTTGCCTATGAAAAGATTTTATTGGAAAATTTTAGAACGGACAGGGCAGGAGAATTAGTCAAAGTTTCACTAATTCTATTTTCTAAAAACACTAATTTTATGATGTAATTGTACATCATAAACTCATATGTGGTTCCATTTCAGAAGGATATAACAGTATTTTATTTTCTTTCCATTACATTCTTCACTACAAACTCTCATTATTCCAACATCCAACCAACCAATCTTTACATTTATTCATGTTGAGCATGAAAATGTTTATTCATTATTTTTCGCAATTTTTATTTTAATTAGACTGCATTCATAAATAATGTTTATATCAGATGGTCATAGATACAGTATAAATTAACAATAGATTTATATTTATGTTCTTTTCTGTACAAATGTGCAAAAAAAGGTGAACTTGATGTTTTGTAAAAGAAATTACATTTACCAAGGTAAAATACAATGGAGAGAATGTTACAAATGATTCCGACTAAATAAAAACGAATTACTGCAACGTCTTTGAGATAAATCCATACGAGTAACATAACAGAACAATAATAATAAACTTATACTTAAATAATTAGCTTTTCATGTACTCGTAAAGAGTAAATAAGTTTACCAAATTTCAAGGATACTCTACGTTATTGAACTGCAATTGTAACATGAATGTATTAAAGGTGTGAGATCGAGAAATTCCTAACACATGTTCTTCATGAAAACTTTTAACCCAAGTGTTGCATAACTTTTTTGGGATAAATTTAATTCTGTAAAACATATCAGTTATTACGTTTGACGTGATGAGTGATGAGGAAAAAGTGAATACTAAAACTGTTAAACATTTTCAACAAAATCCAACTTGGTCGAAGGTTTGCCTTCAAATTGTTTTCAATGTTATTGAGCAGTACCCGGAAAACTTGTCCTTCGGTAAACGGTTCAGGCAGAAGGAGTGGTCCAACTGATGTTTCTAAAGCCAAAAAAATCAGTCTTTACTATCTAATACCACATCGTCGTTTAGAAATGGTAGTTATGAAAAATTTATGAAGGACCCTCGTATAAATTGATTTTCGGATTTATTCCTAAGTGTGTAGTACATTATAGTGACACTTAAATTTAATGCGTTTTAAAATAAATTTTTCATTTCACCAATTATTGTATTAACTTATATGTAAGATTTTTGTCCTTAATAATGATACTTGGAAGGGGGTTTGTATGGGACCTATGAGAAATAATAAACCTACTCTCGCATATTTTAGCACAACGTCTTATAATATTATAAGTGTTACTTGTGTCAAATTTTGTTTAAATCTCTTTATATTTAGGGCTTTTGTGACCTTAAAATCAAATATTGGATCGAAAATAACAAATTTCAATAGGCTTTGTCGTTAGGTCAAAAATATGTACTAAATTTCATAGAGATCTTTCAAAAATTGCATCCTATCGACTGTTCACTTCGTTTACATGGATAGTAAGACAAACTGACAAACAGATGGACGGACAGAGATCGAAAGATCGACTCAGAAAGTGATTCTTAATTGAACTTTATACTTAAAAGTAGGTGTTCTGCATGTTATAAATATCAGCACAAACGCGTTATATCCCAATCAACTTCGGTGACGTACGGTATAGAAATAGAGAGCTTTTTCAAAAGAACTCCCAACAAATCCGTAAGAAAAGCAAGCCGACCAGCACAGAGCTCGGACTATTTGGTATGAAAAGTTAAAGTAAATGCAAATTTGTAAACAGAAAAGGCTCAAAAAGTTCCAAACAGGAACAATGATAAAAATTTAGAGGCCAAAAACAAAGCACGAAAATTAAAGTATTTTAAAACATATTGCTGTATATTGGATAGCGATAAGTATGTTATGGTAGATATTTTGCAACTTCCTGGTCGACATTTTTTATTGTAAACAAGATCTCAAGTGCAACAAGAACAATAATGTGGTATTTTTACCAAGAGAAGCAAATCCTCTAAACTGCACGAAGTTAAGGTAAGTAAAGAGATATTGGACCATTGTTAAAAGAGAATGGAAGAGTATAAAAAAGTTGTTAAATGTGTGGTAGATTTTAAACGGATATGGACTACCGTGAGAGAAAGCACTATCAAAACGTTAATTGAGAGTTTCCGAAAAATGATCATTGATTAATTGTAATAATTATTTCAATCAAATAAAAACTTAAAACTGTTAGTTTAATGATTTGATTTCTATTAACTTATATGTATGTTAAGAATTTTTCGATTTCACTCCTTATATCAAAATGATTTATTTATTTCACATTAAATGAAATGATTGCAAATTAAAACCTTGAATTTTTGTTAGAACAAAAAGAAAAAGCATTCAATTGTTGAAATTAGTTAAACCAAATACGAAAAATTATATTTAAAACAGATCAAGGACTTTGTTGGTTTTTGGTATATCTCTTTGGTTTTGAGTATTGTGGCATTAATGTAGCAACTTAAAGGTAAATTATAATGATTTGTAAATTGTTGTTTGGTAATTGTTGCAAATGTTTCTATTAACTTTTTCTATGTTTCCATTAATTTAATTTTATTTTTTGTTGAATAATAAAGTAATATTTATGTGTCTACATAAACAGACAAATGTATTGTTGTCTCATTTAAATTTACTGTCGAGATAACACTTTGTGTGTATTGGTTTTTTTTAATTTTTTTATGTACAACGATTTTTTAATACATTTTGCATATGACTTAAAAATAATATAAAATTGAGAAACAAAAATTATTAAATATTGCAACATTTGCATTTTATATAACTTACATATATATATACATACATACCTACATGCTGTTTTGTACACCTTCTTTGTGCTCTTTAATTCTCTTTAATAAGAGTACAATATCTCCCTACTTGCCTTAGCTCTAGGCAGTTTGGAGGATTTGCCTCTCTTAGTACAAGTGCCTTATTATTGCTCTTATACCACTTAAAGTCTCATTTGCCTAGTTAAGAAAAAAATAAGAAGACACATTATAATTTATAATTAGCCCTTTTTGTAAACATTCCTTGATGTTTGTTTCCGCTTATATAGTGCCCGTTGTATGAAATAATTTTCTACTACAGCCGCAACTGAATGTCGCTTGCCCTACCAAGAACTTTTTCAGAAAGTTTGACTGCTTTTGGGTCCTAAACTTTTCTTCAACATTCCCTCGAGCATCAACTACATAAAATTTTTGACCAGAAAGTTGCAAAAATCGGCCAGAACGTACGTTTCCCCATCTTTCATGCAGAAAGAATATTTATTAGAAAACTTCAATATCCGTGCTCTCTACATTTAAGTGGTGTTAATGTTGGAAACTTTTGAGTCTTATATGTTTTTTAAACCTGCTTTATCTAACTTTTCCTATTAAACTCAATACAAACACTAAGCTAACCGCACACATCTCCTAACGGATGTGTTAAAAGCTCTTTTGAAAATGCTTTAATTTTTTTGAAGCATTTTTCGATCTCACTCCTAATTATATATCTTGGACAACTTCAATATGTCTCCATTGTTGTTGCTGTTATTTTTACATCTTCCCATGTACGATGGCTTTGTTATAGGTTTTGGATCTATCACAGTAGTGACAAAGTTTTTTATCTAATAATGTAACCTGTGAACCACTAAATATTTTTAATGGAATTTTATATAAACATTCTTATTTGTTAACTTTTATATTAAAGTAATTTTTTTGTTCCTTGAAAAGTTTATTCTTTTAAAATAGAAATTTTTAGTTATTTTTCGATAACATTTCCCGATTTAAAATCTTCCGGACTATAATTTTTTCATTATAATACTGAAATCATTTTTAATGTTAATGCATGTGAAGCAAATCGAATTAGGGGAAATATTTCACACGCTACGCCTAAAAGAATTTTATTAACTTTTTAAGCTCTTGTAATGGCCAATTTAGAATTAATTTTTTCCTTATAAGAATTTTGAATATTTTGAAATAAAAGTAGAAATCTTTTTATATTCCCATATGAAGAACACTTTCATATATAATATACTAGGATGGTATGAATAAAAGGTAATTTAAGGGAAAAGGGGCAACTTCGAGTATTTGTGTAAATGTTTGATTTATATTCCTGTTGTTAAGAGAGGAGATAATCCCCGTATCATCAAAAATACTCTTTCTCTTCTCCATGCTTTCCTTATTGCAGTTCTTTAGATGGTGCCAAGAGCCTTTCAAAAATTTTCGTCAGCCATTTCAGAGATTGTTCTATTATAATTCAAAGGGCGTAAGTTTAATTTACGTTACAGAAAAATGTTGGACAGTTATTTTAAATTATTGAATATTGAATATCCATAGAAATATAAGGCATGAATATTGCTTAATATTGGGATAAGGACAAGGTGAACATTTATATATATATATATATATATATATATATATATATATATATATATATATATATATATATATATATATATATATATATA
Source organism: Cochliomyia hominivorax (assembly GCA_004302925.2). Classification (NCBI taxonomy): domain Eukaryota; kingdom Metazoa; phylum Arthropoda; class Insecta; order Diptera; family Calliphoridae; genus Cochliomyia; species Cochliomyia hominivorax. The sequence goes on from PYHX02000467.1 coordinate 58,951,044, forward strand.
TATATATATATATATAACATTTATATATATATATATATATATATATATATATATATATATATATATATATATATATATATATATATATATATATATATATATATATATATATATACATATATATATATATATGCGATTACAAATGTTGTTTTATTTCATCATTTTCTACAAGGCATTTTCAATCAAGGTAACTGGTGATGATGTGGTTGCATTTTCAAAAGAGCTTCCAACACATCCGGTAGGAAATCAGCCCGATAAGTTCAGTACTGAGATTATTGTGTACAAAAAGTTAAAGGCAGTGAAATTTATAAAAAACAAAGCTCAAAAAGTTCAAGGCAGTAATGCTGCTTAAAATTAAGATGCCAAAAACAGGACACGGAATTATAGTGAGGTTTTCTAAAAAAATATTCAACACATAGAGGCGCAGAATACATTACTTTTAACTTTTCATAGGTTGGATGGATTTGCCATTTTAGTAATTACAGATGAATGTAATTTTTGAATCCCATAGTTGATCCATGACCGGTGTTATAAAGGTTCCTCAAAAATCTTTTTATTTATTCAATTTGAATGGTGAACTTATGGCTTTTGACATTTATTTAAAAACATGCCCACTGTGTAGTGTTAACAAAATAATTCTGTATATTTTTGAATGCAGGATATTCGAGTGTGTAATTTATCTGAATTTTTGAACGCGCCAACTGTGCTGGGAATGACAATAATTATATATAAATTATATATGTATAATCGGACTATTATTTATTAATTTTATTGGAATATTTTAAAATTATTTATTTATTTGCTGCGCGTATAATACTTGCAGGACAAATCTTGCCTTCGAGCCAAAATAAGAGTATATTTTATATAGCATACTCAAGCTAAGAGAAGAGGTTTTTCCTTTGACTTGATGAGGTAGAAGAGGACTCGGTTTCCTTCCTTTTGAAAGGCTGTCTAGCAATGGAAGAGTTATGGGAGAATATATATTATATATTATATATTACATTTTATATATTATATATTATATATTATATATTATATATTATATATTATATATTATATTATATATTATAAATTATATATTATATATTATATATTATATATTATATATTATATATTATATATTATATATTATATATTATATATTATATATTATATATTATATATTATAATATATAATATTATATATTATATATTATATATTATGTATTACTATCATATTTGAATCGATATTGTCTAATATAGCATTTTCTTATGTTCAATTCCTCCCTTTAATTAATAATGCGAATGATCACAGATATACTCAAATAGGAATTATTTCATCTAAAGTTCTATGGCGTTGTAGAACATATGTTTAAAAATAACTACTAACAATTAAGAATGTTGTACTCGGCTCTGCCGAATCTTCAATACCTTTCAGCACAAATGAAATACGTTATGTTTCGTACATACACACTTACACATGCACTCACAAATGTATATAAAGTAAGCTATTTAAGTCATAAAACAAGTAATATTTAGATTTGCTGATTTTAAAGACGAAACTTCTCAGGATTATAATAAATGCTCAAATTTCATTGAGATCTTTCAATTATTCTGGATGTGAGCGTGCCAACAACAGACAGATGGTTAGACAGACGGACATAGTTAAATCGACTCAGATTTTGATGCAGGAATATATATAGATTAGGGGGTCTAATATAATTCTTTTGTAGCGTTACACACGGAGTTACAAACTTAATAAGTCCTCTTTACCACTTGTGATGGTGAAGGGTATCAAAATATTATTTTAGTGTTATGACCAGTCGAGCAATTTAAAATTATATAACAAACAAAAATTATGAACATTTCAATAAATTCTACTAAAAATATATTTTATTTGAAATTTATTCGAATAAGTGTCATAAAATTTCATTTATATCACTTGTCCCGCAACGGATAAAAGTCAATTTGTAAAATTTCTTTGAATTGGTCGGTTGAACACAAAACAAGAATATTTTCTGCATCAGAATTCATTTTTGTTGTTGACCATTATTGAGTTTTTCTTGTTTGTCTTAGAAGTAAGAAATTGTGTACTTGTGTTTGTATTTTTGTATTATGTATGATTGTGAGTGTATGTGTAAAATTGTGTCTGTGTAAGGTTTTCAGGTAGAAAAAGTCCATTTTATTGTTATTATTATTATTCTTTGTTTAATGTAAATATTGACTAAATTAACTTTGCCACTTAATTCTAAATCAATTTTCTTAAAAATACATACAAAAAGAGAAACACACATACATATACTAACACATGAACTTGTGTAAATACTAGTGTACGCACACTTGTTTATAACAAATATAATCGAGTTCAATACAACTGAACTTGTAAAGACAAAAATAACAACAACAGCAACAACATTAAAAAAGGGATGGAAGTAAAAATAACAAACAATTGAATTTAAGTTTATTGTTTAGAATTGTGTATTTAGAAGGACAAATTCGTATTTATCTTGTAACACTGAAAGAAAAAATTGCGTTTAATATTATAGAAAAGTTGGAATACTCTATTGGGATGTGCCGAAGCTCAATATAAAACCAATAATCTATGAAATGTTTTCAATAACTAGCAACAAATGCAATATTCGGCTGTGGTGAATATTAAATACACTCTACTACTTACACTATGGGAACATTTGCAAGACATTAAAACTAATTTTATGTTTCAAAAGTTTCCGGGATAAATTTTCTTTATATATGTAATATATATTGAAGAAATTATGAAAAACCATTGTGTAGAATTTAAATAGAATTGGTATGAATTTAAGAGTATTATAGGTTTAAACCCCTGTACCGATGAGGGCCCTTATATAGGACTAAAACGAAATATAGAACGATAATCGTCATTTTAATTAGGAATATTTAATAAAGTTGGGCTAAAATACATGTCATTAAAACATGTCAAAATCCTATTCCGGGAAGAGGCCTTACCTAGGAGCAACTAAATATGGACCGATATTCGTCAAAAAAGTATCGTATATTCAAGACAACTAAAATAGTAATTGTTGAGAATTGTTGGTTCATATTTTATAATTTTATCAGCTCAAACTCATTTTCCAGGAAATATATATTGCCATATTTAATAAATAAATTTAGTTTATCTGAGACATCCCCATTTATTGGTATATTATTTTTAATAGTAAACCGATATTTATGGTTTTAAATAGAAAACTGAAGAGTAAAAATGCTTTCGACAGACGGACAAAGCTTAATCGCCTCAGTTTTTTATTTGATGTAAAAAATTAAATCACAATATTAATAAACTGCCTTCAACATTTGTAGTAGTATGGGGTATTAAAGTATATAGAGAAACGTTTTTCAAAATCGTTTCAGGTTTAAGTTCCAAAAATGAGGCAAAATTATTTCAATCCAGATGAAATTAGTGTCTCAAATTTTTAATTGATTTATGAATACGTACTTCCTAAAATACATTTGTCATAGGCGTTTCGGAAAATACTCCTAGGATCAATAAAAATTCTCACCAATTTGGAAAAACGCACAAGCTCAGAATGTTCACAGTATGTTTAATAATGTTGTTACTATCGAATAAAACCTCTAGATCTAAAAATACAATCAAAAATTGTCTTAGAATCGTGGGCAGAATATTATATGATGTTACTTGGCTTTTGAGGTCCTAGTTACACCACGAAAAGTTCTATACTCCACGATCTAAAATAAAACATACATACATACATACATACATACATACATACATACATACATACCTACATATGTGTGTCGAGAATAAGTAATCAAAATACAGCGGTTCCAGAGGCATTAGTACATTCTATGTGACTTATCGAATATATATCAACAAAATGTTTGATATTTTTGACTATAACATTTTACACCCTACACCAACATACTTACATACAACAAAATATTTTATCCTTTAAATGTTATTGGGTATTTTAAAAAATGCAAATTGTGATGCGCACACCGATTTTAAACCGATATATATTGCTTTTTAATGGAAACTAGCAATCAGGAAAATGCTCGTTGATCCATAAGCTTAGAAGAGAGTGGGACAAAAACTAGGCAAAAAGACTTATGGATAGATGGACTGATTTCTTGTTGGTATCACACATTTAATAGTGAAAGAGATATAAAGATGTTTTCTATAAATACGAAACACATCTAAGAATGTGAGCTTTAGCTCTTGAGCAAATTGAGCTCGTAACCCAGTAAATTTATACGTTTAATGATACTGGATGTGTGTGATATAAATGACCGAATTTGTCAAATCAAAATCAATCAAAAAAGGTATTAAGTTAAAGAAAATATATCACGATATATTTTGGATTTTAGTTAATATTAAATACGATGTGTTGTGTTTGGAACATTATTTATGTGCGGCAAATAGGAAAAACTTATTTAGATTATATTAACACTACTTATGGAAAAAATGAAGTACAATTTTTTTCTCGGTGTAAAATTTCTTATATTTAATTTTATTATTTATTGAATGGACCTTTGTTTTGATTTAATTTTTTCTGTTTTTCTTCTTCTTGTTGTATTTTTTTAGTTTATATTTATTTATTATTTACTTTTATTTTTCTTTTTTGCTCTCATACCCCAGCACGAACATCAATAAGAACATTGGAACATAACCAACCAACCAAGCAACCAGCAACTACAGTGTTTGGCTAGAGGTTCAAAAGAACACCTTGTGCCCTTCAAGTCTTTAAGAGGAAAACCAATTTAATGGTTCAATTTAAGAACGGTTGAACGGAAGGAAAAACCCATGTATAACGGTTTAACAAGACTAATGAGAAGAATTTAGAAAAAGAAAATTAATAAATTCAATATAAACAATTTTGAAGATTTTAAAAAGTATAAAACGAATTTAAAGATTTTAAAATAGAAAAAGGTAAGTTAAATTTAAGGACTTGATGAAAAGTTAGTAATATTTTGAGTTGTATATCTCTGCTTTTATTTAAAATTTTACTCTGTTTTGCAAAATATAATTTTTTTATCATAATATTAATCAAATTAAAATTTTATAATATATCATTTCAGAAATCCTATATGAAATCCTTTTCTTAAATATTACAATGAAAAAAGTAAGAAAACAGGAGCAATTAGGCTGTGTGGAATTGCAATAACTTTTACTATATATACATTATATAAAACAATTGTATGATTGCAAAAAGGCTTCATATGAAACCTAAAGTGGAATTTGGAATTTGTTCATATTTTTAATGAAATCGTAACATATTTGAGAACCTTTAAAGACTATTCATGGCGAGTTTTAACTGAAAAAGGCTTAATAATATTGAAATTCATTTCATTGAACTTTATTAAAATTTTATATTATTATAATTTAAACCCTTTTTCGGGCCTTATATGGAAGTTACAACAACAAAACATGCATCATATATACCAATTAACAATATATAATATAAGAAATTTAATCTGTATGTTTTTCAATAAAATTGCTTCATATGTATCCATATTCCATGAAGAGGCTTTAAATTGAAGTTATGTCAAAATATGGATCGATATTTTTTTAATCATTATAAAACGTGTAAAAGTTGAAGTCGGTCAAGCCCAACTATTTAACACCCTACACCACATTGTTGGTTATAAATGGTAGCTATTGTAAAATTATTAATCGAACCTCGTATAACTATATGTTCTAATTTGTGCTCAAGAGTGCTGCATATTATTGTACTAATATATATGTATGATTTGTGTGCTTTAATAGGACTTCCCTTAGGAGAATAATACGTTAGATAAAATTATAAACCGACCCTCGTAAATTTTCGCACATCGATTTTTCTTATATTAATCTTAACTTAACCAATTCTTATTATCTTAGCCCTTCAAAGTTTTAGTTTTAAGGGGAGTTATATGGGACCTATGAGAAATATTGGACTGATTCTCGTATAATTTGACTCATCATTTGAGAATATTATTAGATTAATTTCGTTAAAATCGCTTTATATTCAGGTTTTTTATGACCTTAAAACCCTATTCCGGGAGGAACATTTGTATGGGAGATTGGTGAAATAATGGAGCCATCATCACTAATTTCGATAACGATCGTCCATGTCAAGTTTCATCAAGGTAGATCTAAAATTAAGACCTGCATTTTGTTCACAAGGTTTACTTGGGCAGCCAGCCAGAACGACATCTTTTAATCGACTCAGAAAGTGATTTTGAGTCACAAGATATACTTAAAAGTGGCGGTAGCAATATTTTTTTCTGTGAGTTACAAACTTAAGCGCAAACGCATTATACTTGAAGCACTTACGGTGGTGTAGAGTATAAATAATTATGTCAAATTTCAATAAAATTAAAGGAGTTATATGGGAGTTAATTCCAAAAATTTGTTCGTCAATAGCAAATAATGTGGCCCAATTTCATAGAATTCAGATAACAATAATTGGCGTGAGAATGGTTCCAACAGAAAGACGGACATAGCACAAACTACACAGTTTTTGATTTGATGCAAGAGTATATATACTTTAAAGAGTCTTACGTGATTCCTTCTTAGCGTTACACAAAGAATGACAAAGTCAAAATACCCTCATCACCATCTGTGGTGTTGGCGGGTATAATAAAATAATTTATATAATTGTATATGTATTTGTGAGATTTTTTTATTTAATACAAATAAAATGTTTGTAAATAGAGTCTCTTTTGTTAGAATTTAATATGAAAATTTAATTAAATCTAAAGTATGGAAAGTTTATTAAGGGTAAATTATGCATTACAAATGATAAAAGAAAAGTAAATATAAAAAAACGTAAAAAAAATCTACGAAACATTGTTTATAAGTAAGAAAAAGATTGTAGAAAACAGAGACGTTGTATAGTTATTGTAATTTTAACACCTTTTAATTCCTTTCTTATGTCTTTCTTTTAATTTTCATTTACAATACTTATTATTGTAAGTACTTAACAGTGAATTAAATTAATTAAATATTCAATACTGATTTATAAAACAAGAAAAGTGTTTGAAAACTTTCATTATCATAATTGATTTTAAGAGATTTTTTAAAAGAGATTGAGATGAAAGTATTGTAAGAGAAAAATCTTAGAAAATACAATTCTACACGCAAAGAAATGCCTTTTCGCAATAAGTTCGTCGGAAACACAAATATATTCGTGCCAAACATGTATTGTTGTCACCAATATCTTTATTGTTGAGTTTATTTTATTTCAATAAGAATTTTGTTGATCTAATAAAATTATTTTTATTAAATAAAAAATTGTGGTCGCAATATGTTTGGAAATATGATTGACTGATCACAACTTTATAAAAAAGTTATTGTTACTAGGACAAACAATTATTTTCAGTTTTTCAGTTTAAGAAATGTATTAAAATATTTCATACGAAAATATTTTATTCAATATTAAAATAATGCGAACAATGAACTAACAATATTTTCTTATTGAAATAAACATATTTTAATGGAGATAACAATATTTTTAGTGACGATAACAATATTTTTAGTGGCAATTACAATATTATTATGAAATGTAAATTCACAATAACTATTTTCATTAGGACAAAATCAAAATGCGAATAAACAAACGTTTTATTACAATAACAATACTTTTTTATTGAAATAACAATATTTTAGTGATGATAACTATTACTATTTTAATGCAACATTACAATGTGATTAAACAAAATTTTGAGTTACGGTAACAATAGATAATAAAAATAGAATGTTGCTTCTCGTTCATGGTTACCGCAAACATATTTTCTTAAGGAAAAAACAAAATCTGGGTACGCTTTCTAAATTTAAATTTATTTTATAAAAAATATTAATGTAAAAATAATTTTACATGGGCCTCTCTTTATTTATTTAGAAACCCTTAAGGATCCTACCGTGGTTTGAAAACATTTTTTTGGCCATGACTCTGTTACTTAGAAATTGCACAGTGTATTAAAATTGATTTTTTTGAAGATAATTCTGAAACTTTCAAAACATTATAGATATCATATCGAAAGTTCACGTAATTTTGGCTGAGATGCTTTAAAGTCGATTTGGTAGAAAACAAGTGCCCATATGGTCAAAATTTTGTTACTTTGAATGCTTGACCAACTTTACTTGTCTTTACTTGGGGTTTTGAATAGCCTAAGAAGCATTTCGGTAATTTTCATTGCATCATCAATGATCAATTTTGAATAAATCCTAAAGCTGGATTATTAATTAAACAAATTTGATTCAAAAGCTGATAATAATTCATCTTTTAAAGAAGTGCTAAGCACATTAAATGTTATCCAATTTTCAATAGGCCAAATTGTTGATTTTAAAATTTTGAGCCGTTAGTTCTTTTCACTAAAAATGCTTTAATCGATTAATTTAAAGATTAAAATCTAACTTTATATTCACCAAAAACATTATTAAATATTTACACCCGAAAAATGGGGAAAAACGCCACTGTCACAATCATTTCACAGAATCTATACAGAACACAACAGCTACTAGAATATGCATGGACTAAACTATACTATGGATTTATGGAAAAAAAAAGAAAAGTCGAAAAAATATTTAATATAAAGAAACGCTACTAACTAAAGCTAAAATTTCTATATATAATCGTACAACCACTCAACCACTGAAATGCATTAAAAGTTTTGCATTTGAATCTACAATACAAATGCATGAAATATATTCATATTTACATATATTTTTATGTAAACTATGTACGTATGTATGTTTGCAAAGATAAGTATGTAATAGTCGAAATAAGAGTAGTAAAACTAGTCAACAGTCAGTAAGTAGTGGTGTGAAAATAGTGAAATTGCTATGCATTTTATATTGAAGGTGGACTATATGTACATGTATGAATGTATGTAAATATATACATAGATATATATTAATAGTTGTTAGTGGAACAATCCTCCATTTCGTTTTAAAATTATGTATGTATGTGTATAAATTTTTATATTTGTGTATGTCTGTATGTGTGTGAGTACATAACAATTTGTTTGGTGTAAATTTAACTAACAAAACCAAGGAAACACATTACTCTTACGTAAATGTCGAAAAATGTAATTAAGTTTTCAACCAATACTATTACACGCTCCAATGCCAGTAAAAATGCATGTACATATGTATGTATTCCTACAACAAGCAGCAGCAGAACAGTCAGTTGTATTACCGATTGAGTGGACGACTAAAAAATACAATGATCACAAAAACAGGGTAATTTTTAATTATTATTTTATAAAATCTTAAACGGTTAAGAGATGCATGCGATGAATTTTATAGTTTCAGATTTGACTTTCAATATTCAATATCTTAATATGTTAGATATTTGATATGGATGATTTTAGATATATAAATATATAAGAGTGTAAAAGACAATTAAGACCGGGCATATAATACCCTACACTATGACATATTGATGAAAATAACGGATTGATCTGTGTTGAATTTAACTATTTAATTTGTGTTTGTTCAAAATGTACATCACCAAAAGTAGTAATAACGCCAAGAAGGAATGACGAAGTTAATATACTCTCATCACGAAGAATATATAAAGTGTATATAATCTTGCATGAAATCAAAAGCTAAGTCGATTTAGCCATGTCTTTTTTGCGTCTGTCTGTCTGCCCATTGGAAACAATGTCACGCCTAAAAGATTTTCCGAATTCAATGAAATCTGATCACATTGATTGTCAGTGCCTTAAGCTTTTTCCAATTTAAAAATTTCGATATACCCCAAACTCCGTGTGTCATAAGGACAGCAGTTTTGAAGATAATTTTCTAAAATTTGCAATACATATTCATCTTATAATACAATAATAAACACAAGAAAAACTAAATTGTGCTAAGACCATTATTTGACAAAACTGCGACATAAGAACCCTTCCCGGAGTATGGTTTTAAGCCTATAAAGCATTTAAATATAAACCAATTCCATTGAAATTCGGTATATTTATTTTTCTCAATGTCCTCGATATGTATTATTAAATTCACAAACATCGGTCCATATTTTGCTGAAGCTTCCATATGAGCTACAAGAAAATGGCTTTGAACTTATAAAACTAATAAATTAAGATCAATTCTATTGTAATTCGTTACAATCATTTCTCTTAGTGTTCTGAAAATATGGCATACATTTGACGGATGTATCCAAATTTTGCCATGATTCTCATATAACGCCCCTTCTCGGAAAACTGTTTGGAGTTTATAAAATTATTAACTAAAGATCAATTCTATTTAAATACGGCACAATTATTTTTCTGAATATCTTTATTATGTATTATTAGTTTGATTAATTTCGCTTTAGCTTCTATATGAGTCCCCTTCCCGGAAACAAAGAAATAAAGACCAATTTATCACAATCACTTTTCTAATTATTTTGAATTTACTACATAACATATTAATTTGACAAATGTCATTCTATATTTCGCAGTAGCTCCCATTTAACGTTCATTCTCGAAAGACGATTTTGAAGTCATGAAACTATTAAGGAAAGATTTGGTACAATTATTTTTTTTTAATCTAGTGTGACAATTATCGACCGATATTTTGTTATTACTCTTTTATAATATATATTCTTAGGATAGTGTTTTAGGCTAAAAATGCTCTCAAGTATAGCAAATTCTATCGAAATTCAAACATTTATCTAAATATTTTAAATATTTGCAATTAATTTTATATATTTATATTATATTTTTTAAATCAGTATATATTTAAAGGTACTTTTAAGAATATGTTACCATATTTCACTGTAGTACGTACGTAGCCTTTTTCGGAAATGGTGTTTAAGTTGATGAGCAAACTATTAGTCTTTTGAATCATCTTCAACTCATACAAATTTTTGTATGGTGTTAGTTATGGAGGTTATTTAATATTCGGCACAGCCGATTATAGCTTATTACTTGTTTAAAAATAATTCGTGAAAGTCAAATAAGATGTTGACTGTTTGAGGCGATTTTCGGAAATAGGAGTTTGAAGAATGAAATTATAACAATTTATTTATATAGTTTTAATCACTAGTGATGAAATTTTGAACCTTTTCCGGAGACCCTTACATTAACGTTTTTATAGTGCTTTTTATCATTTTCATCACGTAAGTTTTAATTTACGATATTTGTGCTCTTTAATTCTCTTTTTACAAGAACCCAATATCTCTTAAAGCAACTATTTTTGACCAACTCAGGCCAGTATTTCATTTAATATGACAAAGAAAATATATGCAAATTTATTTGACGAAAAAAAGTTAAATAAACAAAATTTTCTTTTTAAAAATTTTTAATATATTTGAAGAAAATTCTTCAATTTGAAGAAAAATAATGTTAATTAGAATAAAAAGCTGTTTATTTAGCACCTATTTTCTAAGTTCTAAGAAAATTATTGATTAATATTATCTACGACATTTAGTTCACTGTAGAAACGTCGACAAAAGTCGCTAAAGTCAAAACCAATTCACCTAGTTTGTGTATATATAGAGAATTGTGTCAATAATAGTAGTGTACTCTTGTTATTAGAATTAAATCCTGGTATGTTTATTTCTAAAGACAAGAAGCTTACGAAAGAAACTTCACCAAGAAGAATTTCAATAAAAATCCTGTTGATTTCATCTGATGGATATATATCAGACCATATCATTATCGTGATTAAGAATAATCAATCGAATGATTTTGATATAAATCCCATATAAGAACCCTTCTAAGAAAATGGGTTTGGTTTTTTATAGAACTCTTAAATATGAACCAATTCTGTTGAAATTCGTCAAATTTCTTTTTAAAACCACTTTGATTATATTTTAATAATTCTACCAATTTCGGACCATATTTTGAAATAGCTCCTATATAAAGCTCCTTCCCGGAATAAGATTGGAGGCTTGTAAAACTCTTAAATATGTGTCACTTATATTGAAATTTTGTACAATTATTTTCTTAAGAGTTTTTGTTATGTAATAAATATTAGTCTATACTTTTACATGTTTCAATATAAGCCCGTGCCTGGAGTATGTTTATATTTGCAGCATTTTACTTAAAAACGTTAGGTATGAATGTCTAAAATATATTGCTAATTGATGAATTTGACCTAAGTTTTACTATGACTTCCATTTATGGACTCTCTTCGATAAAGGATTTTAAACTTATAACATTCAAAGATTTGAATAAAGTTTATTGAAATTTAAATATGTATATAATGTGGGAATTATCGAGCCTTATTGAGCTTTGGCTCTCCGGGAACAGAATTAAATGCCTGAAAGGTTTTCCATTGAAGACATGGATCGATACCATATTCTAGTTTAGTTTTTAAATGAACTCAGGTTCGACACAGCCGAAAATAGCATTCTTACTTGCTAATATTAATATCAAGGGTTTGATATGGTCGCTTTGCTTATTTTGACTCATAGACATTTTCAAAACTTAAATCGCTTGTTATTCTACAGCGTATTTTCCTCAAACTGTTTATAAATCGCAATTTCAAAAGTATGTTAAGAGCTGTAACGTATCTCTTGCGTATCCCAGATATCTAAATTCTTTTTATGGTGAATTGGTCTCATTTACGTTTAAGTCTTGTAATAATATTTAATAATATGTAATAATATATAGTTATATTTTCAATAGTCATTTTAAATGAAACACCTTTATTATTAATACCCTTTACTTATGCATGTTCCGTTACTACCGTTACAAAAATATCATTTACAGTTATATATTTTACTTATTACCACTACCTGTAATATGTTACCCATTTTTTAAGACCAACTGCTTTTGCAACAAAAATTTTGCAAATATATTGCAGAAAATAAAAATATATAAAATACGCAGACACAAATGAACTGTTGCACAGTGAAACGTATGCGTTATATTAAAATTAAATATATTCAGATATATTAAGTATACGTATGATGATTCGTAAAAACAGTATCATTTCTATCATAATCAACATTTTTCAAATGTGTTTAAAAATATTTTTAAGAACATATGAATCATTCCTCATGTTAGAGTCAGCGTACTGCACCGGGTATTAATATAGAACTATTTGAAGCTCTTAAGATTTCTAAATTAGATTATTCTCAATTTTGTATGGGAAGGAATTACTGTGCTTCGTAAGGTAAAAGGTTTTTATTATTTTCATCTATAAAAAGAAGCAAATAATAAAATATCTGTCCTGTGATTATGTTTACTATTATCTTTAAATTTCTCTTTGCAATTTACACCATATTAAAACAGAATGACTTTAAGAAAGAAATACAATAGAACTTCAAAAAATATATTTCGATTTTGAAAACCTTTCAAAATCGCATAGAATATAAAGGACGTTAAACTCTTTTAATTGTTTTTAATATTCATACAAAATTATTTAGAGTAGAAAAGTTAAAGGATAAATAGCTTAGTACTTAAAGTCACCGCAGTCTGAGAAAAACGCCAAGGTTGGAACTATCTGGTCCGGTGATCTGGATTTTCGCCAACACTTTTTGGAATTATGGTAAAATTTCTGATATTATTATTATTATTATTATTATTATTATTATTATTATTATTATTATTATTATTTTATTGTTTTTTACACGTGGAGTTTAAAGTTAAAAGGTTTAAAGTTTCAAGAATAATAGTGCCGATTTTAAATACTCTAGTTCATATGGAGGTCTATACGGAACCTATTAATCAATATGAACATTTTATATGCGCCAAATCTATTGCCGAATTGCATTAGAATTGGCACATATAAAATAGTTTTCTATTTTTTAAACCCTATACCGGGTGTGGGTCCTTGTATGGGAGCTATAAAGGAATTGATTTATATATTAAAGACAGTTAGAATTACATCAAAGATAATATAAATATTAAGAGTTTATAAGTTAAAACCCTCGGTAAAGTATCTAATGCGGAAGCTACGTCAATTAATGGTCATCATTACAGGTCGCATTTATTTAGATATCTGGATAAAATTTTATATATATCATTTTTGCCTAAGGACAAAATCTAAAAAAGATGGTTATATTTTGTTCAGTAGCTTCCATATGAATGTGCTCTCGGAATTTCAAAGAAGAAGATCCCATATATGCCCACTTCATGAATTTAAAAGTGCATAAGTCTCAAAAAATTTCAGTAGTGATAATATTTTGTATTTTTAAAGATTCATAGAACCAAAAAAACACCAAAAGAAATCAAAATTTGCGAGCCCTCATATATCTCCCACTAATAAAATCAGCTCAAATTGCATAAATCTCTTATAAATGTGAATTCAACAAAGCCGGTCTGTCCGTTATTTTCAATGCCCATAGGATACTATAACACTTTTATTAGTCTGCAACTTTTTTGTTAATAGACCGATATTGTTGGTTTTAAATAATAAGATTGCTTAAGACAAAATCTGGCGCTGTAAGATAATTTTACATATCTCTTATCACCATTTGTGGTGGAGAAAGTGATGCTTTAACTGTTACCACCACAAGTGCTGAGGACTAACTAACTTTGTCATTCCATGTGTAATGCTAAGAAGTAATCATCTCAGACCCTATAATGTATATAAATTCTTGCATCAATTCTGTCTCTATGTCCGTATGTCTGTTGTTAGCAGGCTCACATCCACAATAATTGATAGAGCTTAATGAAATTTGGCCTGAATAAAATCAAAAAAATTGTTTCAGTATTTTAAAAGTTATAGACCGTTATCCGAGGCAACCCCTTAGTTCAAGCAAAGAACATTCGTAAAATTTTCAATTATGAATCGAAAAATTATAACGAAATGTTGCATTAATATTAAGTTATACGTACTTCATTAGCATTCCAATCGGATTAGTAGATGAAAAGATATAGTCAGAAATATAACTAAAGTTGTGACTCATTAAGTGTTCCATGGAACGTTTGTGTCTAAGCTTGTGACGTACAGAAATAATATCACAACGATGCACGTCGGTCTAGCCGGCTTACAAGCCGCTGTTTTAAAGATATCTTAATGAAATTTGGCATGTGTCATTATTATGTCCCAAGCACGGTGCCTATTGAAATTGGTGATGACGGGTCTATTATTTCACCTAGCCCCCATACAAATATACATCCCGGAATGGGTATTTAAAGTCACAATATTCTAAAACAAAGTGCCAAATGTTATGAGGATCGGTCTATTATTTCTCATAGGTCCCATACAACCCTCCTTCAAATGTCACTTTGAAGGGCTAAAATCACACAAATACGTTGGTATTGTTATAAAAGTTAGTCAAATCGAAACAAATATAAGCAAAAATCATTGTACGAAATTGTTTAATTCCTTCTAGCTCCCATATAACGCCCACAGAAAAAAAACCTTTTAGAACGTAATAATTCCACATGGAAGTTGTTACCGGTATAATATACTGTACAATTAAGCATTAATTAAAAAAAAATAACTTATACGAGGGTAGTTCATTAATTTTTGGTAGCTACCACATATAACCAACAATGTGATGTAGGGTATTAAATAGTCGGATTTGACCAAGTGTATCTTCTTACTTGTTTTAGATCTACTTTTATTTTCAGTTTGACTGTACTATTACAACTTCGTTGCTGTTTGTTAACTAAATTAATTGATAAAAGTTATGCATTAAAAATATTGAAAATATTTACAGTCAAGTTAGAAAGTCTACATACATTTTAGTCTGTAATCTAGGAATGAATACCTAAATACCAAAAGGCTTTAGTAACTCATTACTTCAGAACAAACTTGTAGAATTATTTTAAGTATTATTACAATTCCATCCTTATTTTTTAAAATTAAAGAATATAAAAAATTCTATCTTTTACTGTATTTACGCCAAAATACTTTTCCACGTTATAGATATTTTAATTTTGCTACTTTTGGTAAAAAGTTTATTGTGTCTCTTTCGCTTTATTTGTCTAAATACAATAAATTGTTGCAACTGCACTTTTCAAGTTTTAATTTATTGCAATCTGAAATTTAAATTTTAACGAATTCTTAAAAGTGAAACAGAGTAGAAATGTCTGGTAGAGTTTACGATGACATGAATTTTCAATAAAATTTTATTTATAATTTTAATTAAATTATGGAAAAAATTAAAAAAAAAAAAAACAAACTAAGTAATTGAAATGTTACTGCAATTTGTTTAGTATTGCGGCTGAAAGATTTCTAGAATATTAATTTTAAATTGAAGTTATTTACCTAAAAATAGTGTAAATCTTATATCTGTATGAGTGGATAAGTCTAGTGGAAGAATTATCTCATGTATTTTTGTACCCTACTTCATCATAGGTAGTTGGTTTATAATGCGTTATGTTTGAAGTAAACAGATGAAATCTTGTTATATCGTTCTCAAAGAGTGAATATGAATCGATTAAACAATATGGGATATTCGGACTAAAGTAAAATGTTGACCATTTGTGTTGAATTTGGTTGCAAAAATATCGTCTGTATTATTCCATTTAGTATTTCATCAAGCTTCAAAAATTTAACTTGTTTCAAGTTTCTGTTGTCCAAAGATTTATAAATTTTGTCATAATCGTTTTCTCAAGGATCTGTTTTACTGGACAAAAAAAAAAAAAAAAATCAGAGGAAATATATCCCCTACACAAAACAATTTTTTATTTTCGAATATCTAAAGAATTGTTGACGTTAGAGTATTCCATCCCAATTATTGCCCAAAAAGGAGTTTTATTGGACAAAATATAAAAAATATGTTTAGTGTAAGATGTAACCCCTATTAAAAACAAATACTACTTGTAGAATATCCAAATTGCTAACGAATGGTTGGTCCATAAAAATTACTTTCTCCAGGAAGCAGTTTTACTGGATAATGTAGAACAGTTAGGATCAAAGGAAGGTATAACTGCCACGTAATGCAAATAATAAATATATATTATCTGTGGAATTATTAAAGCTGAACTAAAACATTTAGTTCCGATGGTTAAATAACAATGTAAGCTAAAGACTTTTAACTTCATATGAAGACTCTTGGTTTCTGTATGATGGCGTCATGTAGGACACTTATCCAAATGAATACCGAGGTATGTTGCATTATCACCCTAAGCGATGATAACACCATTAAGAGAAACTGATCGACAGTTTCCCCTTATAAGAGTCAAAAATATAACTAATTTATGAGTCATTAAGTGTTCCGTGTAATATTTGTGGTGGAGGGTATTGAAGATTCAGCATATACGTGTTATATTATATTTTAAGATTCTGTTAAATTGTCAGTAAAAAGTTAACAAAATGTTGAAGATTTTAAAATTTAAACTCGTTAAATTATCAATGAGTTTAAGTGAAAAAGTAGAGATTTCTATTCGGAAAAAAATACTTAAGATAATTTAACTTTGTAAATGTATTTTGTTTATCCCCCCAAAAAGGACAACATTTGGCAGTTGTAATGTTTCCTTTTTTAGTTGTCACTTTTACTTTTATTAAAAACATTTTTAGTTACATTTATTTTATTTTTTTTGTCATCGTATTAAAATTTCATAGTTAAACAAAAAATAAATAAATAAATTATATAACAAGAAATTTTTTTTTTTTTTGTGAAACGAAATTTTAGGACAAGAATTGATTTTCTATAACCGATAATAAATGGATAATAGAAGCATTTTATGTTAATATTCGTTCTGTTAAAATAAAGAAACGAAAAAGAAAAACAAGTAAGAAGTTGTATTCGGTCAAGCCCGACTTTTAAATGCCATACACCACATTGTTGGTTATATGTTATATAAAATTAAAGAACCATCCTCGTATAAAGTAATTTTTAATTTATGCTTAAGTGTACTGTATATCATACTGGTATCAACTTCCATGTGGGATTCTCATTGTGGGCGTTACATGGGAGCTAGAAGAAATAATGTACTGATTATCGTAAAAATTCTCACAATGATTTTGCTTATATTTGTCTTGAATTGACTAATTCTTATTACAATACCAACGTATTTATGAGATTTAAGTCCTTCAAGTGGATATTTAAAGGGGGACTTTTGTGACCTTAAATAAACATTTCGGGATGAATATTTGTATGGAAGCTACGTGAAGTAATGGACCCACCAATAGGCACCGTCCTTGGGTCTTAATAATGGTACATGCCAAATTTCATTAAGATATCTTTAAAGCTGCGGCCTTCATTTTGTTCACTAGCTTTACATGGGCGGACATCATTAAATCGACTCAGAAAGTGATTCTGAGTCTAACGTTATACTCAAAACTGTTGGTTTTAACATTTTTTCTGTGCGTTGCAAACTTAAGCAAAAAGGCATTATACCCCAACCACCTATGGTGGTGTAGGGTATAAAGACATAAAAAATGTTAACAAGAAAAATAAGTTGGCTTAAAGCAGCACCAAATAACAACAACAAACAAGGACGCTGCCATCATCATAAATGAATGAAGGAATAAAGAAAAAAAGTTAAACAAGGAAAAGAACAAAAATCTTTAGATAACTAATCCTTTTCAAAAGACTGATGGCAAATTAATATATTGGTTGCCAAAGAAAATTTCATCGTGGAGTCTAGTGAAAAAGAACTTAAGATACAATTTTTCAAAAGAAGTGGGAAATTATATTATTTTGGAAATTTTTCCAACGTAAGAAGATTAAAATTAATGTTTTTAGATTTAGGATATATGTTCATATCTATTTATTTTTGTAATGTCCTATGAGAATTCAAAGGCGATCTGGTAATATCCACATATTAGTATCTTGAAACTTATGCTGTTGTTCTGATTTTTTTTGGAAATAATTCCGAAAATAATTTCAAATTTCAAGAAAGATAAAGAGTTATATCTGGGCAATCATGGAAATTTGTATGTGAAGCATATCTTCACGAACCTCCTGGAGGGAACACTCGAAAATACACCAACAGCACATATATGATTAAGTCTGGATATAATGAAAGATTCGAATCTCTCTTAACTTTAGGGTCTCGGAAGTTTACAGGACAAAAAGTATAATTTAGTACCTGCAGTAAGCATTGATTAACCGGTTGGTCATGCAACCTCGTCATCTATTACATATAAAGGAAATTTCCATCAAGTCCAAGTAACAAAAAATGTTGTGTTGGTAATGAAAAAGACTTTCTGAATTGAACGTATTTCCCAGGTCCAAAGTGTAGTTAGACAAGTTTTGTCTTCCGAAACCATTCGTTGCTTATCGAAAGCAGATTGCATTCTTACTTATAGTGATTATAAAGATTTGTCTGCTCAAATGTTCACTTTTTTGTGGTTCCTAACTACTCAGAACTGAAGAAATTAACGGATGAAGAATTTTAATCGTATGATTTCAGAACTCGAGAAATTATCTCGTTGGTTATAGTTTTGAACCATTTCAACGGATAGAATATCGAATTCTATATGTATGCGCTGAAGTGAATAATCGAAAGAAATCTTGAAAGAAAGAATTTTTTTATTGAAATCTATCGATCGAAGCAGACTTTTATTTATATGGTTTGTTTGGTGATAACTCTGCTCGCAATATTGTTTTTAAATCCATAGAGATCTTATCGACCAAATTTTATACAAATTTTCTAGGCAAATTTCAATCTAACAAATAATAATTTCGGTCTTGAAGTTTTAGATTCTAGTTCTAAGATCTCTCCTTCTTCAAATTTTTAAGGGTTATTATGCGATCATCTAATGCAATTAAAGAACACTGTTACTATTTCCTGTTCATTTAATGTTGTCGATAGTTACATTCACCCATCCTTAGGTATTTGTAGACTTCAGATTGATGTTGTTATATCGGCGTTTTCAATGATTAATAAGGGAATTTATTTTGGAAAAAACTTAAACTTTTCACCATTTGATGTCACTCTTCCTTGAATTCAGTAGATCTAAGCGGTTCTAAAAGATTTGCCCTACTTTCAACAAAAAAGGGTTATAATATCTGCATTTAGTTTCACAAGAAATCCGAAATAAAGTAAAATTTTTACCTAATTGTAAAAAAGGATTTAAGCTCCTTATTCAAAAATCCATAACAAATATGTCTGCGTTTTTAAATCAGCACAAATGAAATGAACAAAAAAATTATTGAGTAAAAAATAAATAAAATGAAATAAAACAAAACAAAGCAAAAGATCTGTATGAACATCTGTAAAAGTTTAATGCTGATTTAGCTAATTTAGGCTTTTTGACTGATAATATAGAGAAATAGATAAAAAAACTCCACCAGAGATTTTTTCCCATTTACTTCTTTTTTTTCAATATTATTTTTTCGTTTTGTTTTATATTTTTTCATTCCAACGGAAAGAAGAGTTCTGGTCTCTGGGAGGCCAAATAAGGATTTATTTGTTATTTTACATTAAATTGCTTTTATTTGATGTTTCTGCTAAGGGATTTTAATACATTATTTTTTTTCTTATTTCAGATTTTGTGGCATTTGCGGTAGAGGTGTTAAGTTGTCAATGATGCTTAAGCTTAATTTGTTTTGTTTTATTTTTTCTATATTTTGTTACTCCAGCCACTGTTAAGAGCAATGATTTTTCTTTCCAATAGATTATGGATAGAAAATTACAGGATTTTATTTAAAGAATTATTTAAAGAAATTCTTTTGATAGAATTAAAAAAAAATAATGTTGCATTTTGCATACTGTTAATATTTTATATGGATATGATCCGATTTACCAAGTTAGGAGATAAACTAATGAAGATGTTACTTTTAATTTTGTAAATCAAATAATGAAGTTATTATAGTCATTATTCATTATTGGACTTAATAATATACAGATTATTACTTATTATTTTTAACTATAAATTCTAACTTAAGGTATTTAATTTTTAAGTGGGTCGGTCCTCACATTATCGGAATAGTAGGTCGACTCTACCAGGCCCTGCACTACTATCCTCTGCCACTAGAAATCTAGCAAGAAAATTTGGATAATTCCTTAATTACATGATGCATTTTACCCTAAATTTGCAAAATTTTTATATTATTAACGGAATCTCTATGAATATTCTTATATAGCACGGCGTTCTCGTTGTGGTGCTATGAATTTTCGAGATGCACTCTGTATAAAGCCGATAAGGGTCATTTCACATAACTGGATGTCATATGTTCAGATTGTTTTTAGTAGGGTATTAAACAGGATAATTTTATTGTCAAGGATAAGTTCGGAATGGCAATCAAGTAATTTGCCAGTGAAGGCCGCATTTTCGTAAAGTCCGCTTTTGATTCACAGTTCAAAACCCTTTTAGTTAGGTTAAACACACATTTTCCTATAGCTTCAATATTAAGCGCTTTCAGGAAAACAGTTTTGATCTTATAAAAATCAATAGAATACAGAATTTATTCAAAATCCTCACAATTAATTTTCTAACTATCTTGAATAGATCTTGCTAATTTGGCGTATATTGATTCTTGGTAATTTCATGAATTTATTACCATATTTCTACGTAGTTTTTTTAGAAGCCTCTTTCCGGATTCGGTGTTTATTTTTGTATAATGTTAGAGGTGGAGGGTATTTTAAATTTGGCGCATCCAAATAAAGTTAATATTTAATAAGTATTTTAGGAATTTGTATTGATTTTATTCTATATCATCACAGTATCTACTTAGAAGAAATTTTCCAAAGATATGACAACATCTACCCCAGCAACAAAGAACATCTAAAAAGTCAATAAGATCCTAAACTTGTGACCCAGAATTGATTCAAAATTCAAATCATTTCAAATGAATTTTATGTAGACTTGTTTTTGGAAGATGTTCCACTGTTTTGATGCCAATTCTCTAAGTCTAAATGTATGCATAAAATTTCATAAAATGTACTTTAATAGAAGCAATTTAATTGGATTATATAGAAGCACATTCTATATAGTTTGTTTGAATAATTTTAAAAGCTGAATTTAGGGATCCAAAAATCATTACTTTTTTAATTACAAATATTAACTCAAAGTATAAGGAAATTAATAATAAATTTATAACCTGTTTCTCGGTGTCGAAGAAAAGGTTTCGTTCGCTTTGTAAATGAAAATAACTGGATTTGTATTTTTATAAAGTATATATAACTGTCATCTATGCAAACGAGTACATTAGAGTTTACATACAAAATTGAGTTTCTGCATCTCCAACAAGTTGAATATCGAATTCGAGCGATTGGCTTTCATTCGTTTGAATTGATACGATGGAATTAATGAAAATGTAATTCCTTAAAAAGCACTTTCATAGTGTTTGCTGAATACAAATCATTATTTCTATTTCAGTATTTTAAAAAATATGTTAATATGAACAATTAAGTGTTTTAAATGATTCTTTTTAAACAGTTAATCTTAAATTTTTGCCACCTCGCAAATGTTGTTATCATTAATGTGAACTTATTTTTGGCCTCAAATAAATTTAAATTTATTTTAAGATAAAATTTAATGAAAAACTTTAAATATACTTAAATACACACTCATTTCCTATCTAATTAAATTACTATATTCACACTTTTTGTTAATATGTGTGTGTGAGGGTTTGAGGGGTGTTCTGAGCTTTGTGTTTTTCGTTTTTCATTGCATTTGTTTAGTATTTTATTTCCGTGGGAATTTCATTTCCGTTTTGATTGCTTTCGTTTTAATTGTGATTTGATGTGTGGTGAAAGAATGAATGAATGAATGAATGAATGAATGAATGAATGAATGGTTAGCAAAAGCAGGTTGTTGATTCCACATACCTACATACATACACATGCCAATTTATTTATACACACATATGACTCTATTATACAATTTTAGATTTCCAACGTATGATTTGGTTTCTTCTTCAGTATTTTCTATTTATCTTAATTTCATTTTCATTTTTGTTAGAATTTTATTTGTGAGTATGAGTACATAAATACTTTTTTTCACTTTTCTCAATTGCGAAGAGTGATGAGAATGTATTAATTTTGTAAGACCTGGAAAGAATCAATCATATGAAAATCTAAGTCGAATAAGCTATGTCTGTCCGTAGGTCTCTCGTTTGGAGAGTCTAGTATAATTGTCTGAATTCAATGAAATTAGGCCACATTATTTGCTATAGTCCTAAGCATAAGTTAAGTATATTTAATTTGATCTAGCTCCCAAATAAAACTCCTTCTCGGAATATGGTCTAGAGCTTATAAAACTGTTAAATATGAATCAATTATATATTAATCTTTGGCACATTGACTTTCCATTTCCCAGAAAATGGATTTGGACTTATAAAACTCTTAGGTAAAGACCAATTCTATTGAAATTCGGCACAATGAATTTTTTAACTACCTTAAATATATGTTATTAATTTAACAATACTTGGTCCATATTTTCTATAGCTCCTAAATAAAGCTCTTCCTGGAAAACGGGTCTGAGATTATAAAACTCTTAAATAAAGACAAATTCATTTGAAATTTGACATAATGAAATTTCAAACTATCTTTAATATAAATTTTCTTAACATGACCAGTATTGGCCCATATTTTGCTATAGCTCCTATACAAGGACCTTCTTGAAGACTCTTACATGAATATGAGCCAACCTAAATAAAATCATCACGATTTTTTCTGCCATGAAAATATGTTATTTTTTATTTGACAATTATCGGTTATATCTGGCTATTACTCATTTATAATCTTACTTTCTGCACTAGTGTTGTAAATTTTTAAGATATGTACCGATTCTATTGGAATTTAGACTTTTATCTAAATATTTTCAATATAACAAATTTTATGCATTATCGCATCTAATATAAAATTTCTTCCTTTAATATTAATAATAGTTCCCTTTTCAAAAACATGTATGGTTCTATAGCATGTTTCTATATTTCACTGTACTTTTTATAGAGGCCTTTTTTGGAATCGGCGTTTACGCTTACAAACGAATAAAAAGTTTTCTGCTGCAATATTTTCAACTCATGTTAAATTTTTGTGAAATGTAAGTGAAGGTGGTGGGTATTTAAGTTTCGGCACAGCCAAATACATCATTCTTCCTTGCTTTTTGGTTAACATTACTTTTGTTTATATGAAAAGTAAAAAGGATGACGACTTTGTTGATGATGTTAAGTGTAAGAGGATTTTGTTTGTGTGAGTTTTTGTTATTTTTTTTATTTCAATGCAGTCAATATTATTATTACTTTGTTTAAGAGTTTGTATGTGTGTTTTGGTGGTTAAAGGCATTTTTATAACCCAGTAAACATTTTATATTATTGGAAAAACATTTATGTACCAAAAATACTATTGCAGTAATTTCTGTTGTCTTTCAAAAAAATGCAAAACGACATATAATATTTTCTCTTAAAAAATATTTATTTATTAATATCATTTTCTAATTTTAAAATTGTTATAATTTAATATTTGTTTGATTGGCAATCAAAATATATCTTAAACGTTTACAGGATGTAAGAGTGTGTATGTATATCTGACTTATAAACAACATATATGTATATACAAATACACCTCGAGGTTTGATATTCTTCATTCGATTCTATTACTTAGAGAACTCAATGTTTACACATTCTTCAGAAAAAAGAGAAAAACAAGTAAATAAAAGAAAAACGAAATCATGTACTTTTTGTAGCATATGTACTAGCAATAACGAGGTGCATCTTAGCAATACTTAAAGTTTGAAATAAAAAACTAGAACGTGAAATTAAATTAAAGTGATTTTTGCATTGTGTCACTTAATAGTTTGGTCCGATTCGGCAAGTGACCTTGTAAGGACGCTTTAACCAAATGTAGAAAAATAATCGTCACATTCCTTAAAGGAGAAAAAAAGAAAAATGCTTGTGACAAATATCAGAAAATTCGCAATGAAACTGTGGTTCATAGTTTTATGGTAATTTTATGTTTTTGGCAACATCTTAAATTTGTTTTGTTCCAACAAGAATGTATACCACAAACTATAACGAATTGATGGAAGATGCTCTTCTCCATTTTATGTATAAAAATGGGTAAAGAATGTATATTTCAGCAAGATAATGATGACGGTGGTACACTTTTCAAATCAGTCCGATCCTGTTTTAAAGTCGGCATATGTCTGTTGGGCAGGACGGCTTACAGTCCGGACTTAAACCTAATGAGAAATTGTGGAGATACATGGTCCGTATAATTAATAAAACTAATGTTCAAAACGAAAGCACAATTATATAAAAAGATCGAAAACTTAAAATAGATCAAGTTTGAGAGGAAATCTTCTTAAAAATATATTGGAATTAATGCGATATCATATTTTTAATCCATAACAAAGTACCATTCATCCATTACGACTAATGTTATAGAGACTGAAAAACTAGTGCGTTTGCCTTTTGAAATTATTTTTAAAATTAAGTTTTAGTTCATTTAATGAAAGTATTATTTGCTTTTTTTTAATGCTTAAACAAAATTTTATGTGCTTTAATAGGAATATGCACCAGTGTAGATCAATTTTAGCAGATATTTAAAACAACCTTATTTGACCTTAATTGTTACTGGGAATCGATATTAGATGACAAGTAATAGCAAAATAAATTTTAAGCACTTTGAACTAATTTTTCGAAAATGGACTTGTATGTTAGCTACCAGAATTATAGACTGATCTTTGTGAAATATGTATGCCATAAAAATTTACAGAACCTACTTGTACCTAATTTTATAATAATATTTTATATTAAAGATTTAAATGTGCGTAAAGCACTTTTTCGGAAAGACCTTAGGAAATGTTAGAAAAATCCTTTTCAATTCAACCTCCTATACATACGCATTTAGGTATATGTTATACAAAACACGAACACTTGTTAATACACACGTATTGTTATACAAATTTATACGCTTAACAATATCCCCAAAAGTTTGTTTTTGTATTTTTAATTAAAAGCATCGAATACTTCATTCACTTTTTCCTTTACGCTGCTTTAGTTCTTGTTCTTGTCCTCATTCCCCTTCGATTTCAATTTCATCAACAACTTGAAGAATGTTTAAACAAAATAAAAAATAAATGACTGAATGAGTGAATGAAAGAAAGAAATACTCTTACAAAAATAAAAAATAATGTTTATTTGTATTTAGGATTCGTCTATTCTTTTTTGCTTTATTATGAGAAACCAACGTGAATTATTATGTTTCAATATTCACGTATGACAAGATGCAGAAGGACTTCTTTATGTCTTTAAGATTTCTTTCATTAAAGGGGGTTGTTGGAAAAGTTTTCGCAAAATTTTTCAACATTTTTATGATGCCAAAGCGAAAGACGATAAAATAAGTAAATAGAACTTTAATTGGATTGTGGCATATAAAAAAATTGTGGAATGGGTTTTAGGCACTTTATTTTGTTCAGCAATATATGTGTATCGCATCTTTCCATTGATCTACATTATTTTAAACTTTTACTTTACCTTTTAACTTTACCCACAAGTCTTTTAACTACTTTTACCTTCGCGGGTATTTTCGTTTTCAGTTTTGTCATCGTTGTGTTGACGAATTTTCACTTCATATTATTAGAGAATATGCCCCACTTACGCAATGCAATTTATTTGTACATATTTTTTCTCTCATTCTCAGTATATTTTGCTTTTTTTTGTCATTCATTCATTCATTCATTCATTGAATTTTTCTTAATAAGAAAGGATCTTTTTCGTATTTTCTGCAATTCACTTGTTATTTATTGTTATATTTTGTTTCTGTCTGTTCAAGTATGAAGATGAAAATGCGAGAGTTCAAAGTTTGACATTTTTAAACAATACTTAAGATGTTGTTTTTCTTATATTCACACACACACACATACACGCATCTACATTTGTTTATATAAGACGTTTTTAAATGAATACATAAATATATAACTTTACAAACATTTTCAGTTTTTATACGCTTTACCTCCAAAGGTGTTAAATGAGGGTGTATTAAGTTTGTCATTTATTTAAATCTTAAAAAAGTATATATTTTTGGATCTTATCAAGAGGTCAAATGATTTAGATATATACGCTTGTTTTTGAGATCTAATAACTTGTTAATTTTATATGATAAAATGTGTTTTAATTACAAGTTATTAAAAAAATTTAACGGAAATAAAAGTCTAACTTCTGAAGGCCTAGCAGAATTCACTCATATATGAATCTTTAAAAGCGGTTCAGATATAAATAATTTTTATCATTTTATATGTTTTTATGACCCGAAGTGTCAAACTTTAGATCCCTATGCAGCTGTCCCCGTTAGGTTTACAAAGTCCAAACTTGCTTATAATTCTGCTATCACTGTGTTAAATTTTATTGAATAACTTTGTATATGAAATACTATGCGTGGGTTATTGGCTTTTGTAAGGGACATCACTTTCTGAGTTGATTAACATTCTTTATCGATCTAGTCGATGAAATTTGATGCAAATACTTTTTCCGACCAGAGGATGATCCTCTAGAAATTAAAGATGATCGATCCAAAATTAAAGTATCATACAAACGTTTTACAGAATCATTTTGAAAGTTAATGTAAGAACAGAGTTATAACATTTATTTTAAAAGAATACATAAATATATAACTTTACAAGCATTTTCATTTTCCAATTATACTATTTTTGCTGATTTCTAGTATGAATGTTTACAGGACAATAACGAATACTGAATGTTTATTAAGTTTTGTCACTGTCGTTACTAACGAAAGGACAAAGTTAATTTGCCATTTTCACCAACCACTTATGTTGGTGAAAAGTGAATAAAAAAAATAACGGTGCGCTTTTCCGCCGTAATAATGTAAATGGTACCCCTCATGGTCCCATCCGAAATACATTTTGGCAAGTAAAAGATCTTTGGGAAAGTAATTAAAACCAATTTGAATACTCCCTCTATTACAGTTCTTTATATATTTAATAATTATTTTTTTCTATGAAAGTACTTTTCCCCTTGATCCTACGCGTCCTATATTTTGTTCAGTAAAACAAATTTTTGAGAATTTGATTGGGTTGAATTTGAGAACAATTGCTGTTATAGTTCTTTAGATATTCGATAAGCAAAATGTTCTTTGTATGGGAAACAACTCTCCCCATGATCCTGTCTGCCCTTCATTCCGTCCAGTAAAACAGTTGCTTGAAAAAGTTATTGGAATGAAATTTGAAAATTTTCGATAAAGTTGTTCTTAAGATATTCGATAATCAATATTTGCTTTATATGAGGGGTAACTTTTTCCCTGGTCCTATTAAAATTTTTATAGCCTTTGTTACTTTTGATTATATAGGAATCGTTATGTGAAAATATTAGCAAAATCGGTCCAGTAGTTTAGCTGTCTATAAGTCCCAAACAAACAAATATTTATTTTTATATATAAAGATTAATACCACCAAATAATACTGTTTCTAACGATGCAAGCTAAATGACAGAATCAAATTAACCGACGGTCAGTCTAGCATTTTTTATTTCTGTGTCCTGACATTCACCACTTTCGTACAAATATTTTTTTCTATTAATAAGAACAGAGTTTGTTCCTTCATTTCATGTCAAAAGATTTTTTACGATTTCAAAGAAAATTTTAAATAAAATAAATTCTAATGTAATTTTCTGAAGTAATCATATTCCAGAAAAACCCTTTTAATCGACTGAAAAAAACTGTATTTTAAAGGAGCAAAGTTTCCTATTTACTGTTGCAACTTGTGGGTAAGCGTTGTCACGATGAATGATTATAGCGTAATTGTCTTTGGAAATTAAGGTATACATTCTTTGCCCCCCAGAAAAATGTTTTATGTCTTTGATAGAAAGAATGAAATTAAGTAACCATATTCTTAATCTCTATTTTAAAATGAAGCGTGTTCGGTGTTAATCAAACACGAAGTTAAGCAAAGTTCTATATTCCCAGTGTTCGAAGAGGTTTTTAAAATTGATATTTTCAAAATAATTGAAAATTCTACACAATTTGAAGAAATGATGATTTCAAAAATATTCCATTGTTTAAATACCTCATAGTAATATGTTTCAAGTCCCCTTAGAAGAATATTGATCCGATCAAGATTCAACTCTTGAGTTAGTTCAAACCTGAAATTTGCATAATGGAAAGACGCGGTTTGCGAAATTTGACAACAATTCCGCCATTTGAAAATATAGTGCTGACTAAAAAATCCATTTTATATAAATCTAGCTCCATT
Source organism: Cochliomyia hominivorax (assembly GCA_004302925.2). Classification (NCBI taxonomy): domain Eukaryota; kingdom Metazoa; phylum Arthropoda; class Insecta; order Diptera; family Calliphoridae; genus Cochliomyia; species Cochliomyia hominivorax. Next base: position 58,980,007 of record PYHX02000467.1, read on the forward strand.
GATCTTAATTGATACGAACAATGTCTAATTTAATTGGCTCAAAGTCTTCATGTTTAGGTTTAAGTGTACCAATTTACATTGGATTTTACATGTAATCAAATTGTCTGATAAGTAGGGGATATCATTTCCTTTTAAAGATTTCCAATATCATCTCGATTTTTTGCCTTCCGAATGAAAACTCATTGGTCATTTTCTTTGAAACCAAATGATAAAAACAGCACATACTATCACCATTCTTTTGGATCTTGGGGTCGCATACTGTCATCATTCTTTTGGATCAAATCAAAATAATGTAATAATGCATATTACACTGATGGACTATGGTGTTGAGAGGTATAATTATCTTTTTCCAAAAAAATCATAAAATTAATTTCATATAAATCCAACTTATGTGGAAGGATACTTAAAATTCGTATACAACTTAAGAAGCTTTTTCAATTTTTTATAATAAAAAACAACAACAACAATAATATATTGTTAAATATTGTTAAATTTCATTTTGCCAAGAAATTAAAATAAAAAAACAAGAAAATCTTGATTTTATTTTTACGCAGATATTTTTAATTATAATAAAAGTGAAATTATGTAAAAAATTTAATTTAATCATTGAATGTATGAGTTTGTTTGTGTGTATTAATGTGTGTTGGAGTGACTATAGGCATGTAGTATAAGTGGAATTTTTGTTATTGTTGTATTGCTATTGTTATTGTTATGAATGTTGATGTGACGGTGTAAATAAGATGTACTTAAAATACCACGCGTATACGTGATATTTATTTCTTTGTTTACGTTTTTATGTATTTATAACAAGTAACCGTCCTGATGTACCCATAAACATTATTAAATTCTTGTAATTCAGTTTTTTTCTTATTTTCGAATTTTATTTTTTTGTATACTAAATACATTAGCCTTTTTTTAATCCCAGACGCAAAATATAATTTTATTAGATTTATCCTGATTGCATTGAAATATGTATAAAATATTTGTACAATTCGCTTTTGCATACATTGATTTATATGTACATATATGCGGAAGGAAATGGATAAAAAAATGGAATAAAATTTATTTTTATATTTCAATATAATAAACTACAAAACTGAATATATTTTGTATAACAAATAAATATAAAAACAAAATATAAATAACCGTTTTTGCCATGTTATAACTTTTTTTCATTTTATACCCTTCACCACTCGGCTGTTGCATAAGAGTATATCTAATTTGTCATTCTTGTGGAGCATTTTTTTAGTGTTGTGAAAATTATTTATTTTATTTAAACTTAATTAAGATTCTTTTTTTAATAAGAAATTGAAACCGAAAGATCGAATTTTGAGATTGTGTAGAACTTTGGACATCTATTGAATTAAGTGGGCGAACAAAATTTCAACGATATCAAATTTTTATATTAAAAACACAAGGGTATAATAGTCAGTTAGAACCGAGTATATAATTTCCTACAGCATAATGCAAACATTAGCAATTATCGATCAATCTTCATACAGTTTGATTTTATGATTTTGTCTTGATACACATATAAGGAATTTATGCAATTTCAGGTGATTTTCGCAAGTGGGTTTTACATGGGAGCTACAGAAAATTATTGACTGATCCTACTAAATTTTGAAATGGTGATTTTGGTTATAGAAGTACACGAAATGATTAAAAAATATATACGCCACTGTGAGTTTTATGCGCTTAAAATCTCAAACATCAAAGTTTGTCGCGAATATATCAGTGTTTGCCGCGAACATATTGCGAAATGACATTTCTCTGCGTGTGGAAAAACATCTGTGGAAGCTATCTGAAATAATGACAAGCAGACATCGGTACAAACGTATGTTACTCTTACTCTTGGTGATGTGGGGCACAATTTCAATATATAATTTTTAGTTTCTTAATTCGGTAAAAATAATGTTGTGGGTGTATAAAGTTTGTTATTTTGTATAAGACGCCAAGAAGGAAATCTGAAACAACCTACTAAAACTGAAAAATGTTACTAAAGATTACAACAAAATGGCTTCTTGAATTTTCATGAAGTTTTTCGATGCTGATATCTATAAAAGAAATTTCACGAAATTTAGTACATGTATCGTGCTTTGGCAACGCATTATTGTAGACTACAAAATTTACGGGGAGGACACGGGAAAGTGGAATTTCCTTAAAAACAAAACTCTTAATATCGCATCTCCTGAAACTATTATAGAGAATTTTTTAAAATTAAAAAGACTTACCAAATTTGGATAGGACACGGGTGAATGACATCGCACTTATTTTTGCATAAAATTTCCTGAAATTTTAAGAGAGAATTAATATACCTCTTACAAATAGAATTTTTCGTATGTTTCCATAATTATTTTAAAACCGATCATGGTGTTAATGTTTCATCAAGCGAAAAATATAATATTCTTTACTGTTTAAAGTCGGATTGGGAGCATATTTCAAAGAAAAAATGGTTATAATGACATTAAAAACCCATAAAACTTTTTACGCCAACCAATAAAGAAAATATAAAAATATTTTAGAAAAAGAACTCTATTGATAGTACGCTTATGGTTTACAAAGTTGTTTTCCGAAGCGTATATTTAATATAATTATTAAAAATAATTCAAATTTATATAAGTAAACGATATTGAAAAATATTTTGCACATATTGCTGGCTGAGCTCAATCAAAAATATACCTCAGCACATACATTATGAAAACATTTGCATGAGTTCAGATTACTAATTTTAGGTTTCATCAGTCCGACTCTGTAAGAACATCTTATACGGAAACTATATTTGAGCTCCTGTTTTACGTTTGTTCCTAAAATTATTTATAAATGTTGGTATCAAAGCTGCTACATATTTCAATAAAATTAAAGAATTAAGTTTTAATTGGCTGATATATAACCTTATTTTCTTCAGTTCTACACCTTTTTTCGTAAAGTCTACTACCTTTCTTGGTTCAGTGTATAATTTTTATAATTCATTATTTGACTATAGATACAGTTAATGTTTCAAAATAATTTCATTACATTTTTATTAATTTTCTATTTCTGTCACTTTAGTGAAACATTAAGTGCTTTCGGCTAAAAATCTATTCACGTTTAGTGCTGGAATGGTAAACATTTTGTGTGACATTCAGAATACGTTTTTTTTATTCACAAATATTTTTATTTGTTTCATGTATAAAAAAAAATCACACAAACTTTACATAATATTGCACATTTAATTATTTATTAACTTACGGCCATAAATAAATAAATAAAAATATTAAAATCTTACTGAATTAAACGCAACATTTGTACATCAACACTTTATTTAACACTTTCATAATTAAGCACTGGAAAATATTCAATATGCAGGATACAGTGGAGTGGAAACAATTTTTATTTGGTAACCTTCTATTCTATCTTACTGTCCGATGTAATTATTGGTCTAAGCTCTCAGGATCTGGGTTTAGTTTAAATGATAATTTTCCATGAAATTTCATATATTTTAGTAAAAATTGTCCAGTATTTTGGAAATTTATACAAGTAGTACCCTCCATCAATATATTGAAGACAATTATATATTTGTCTAAATTCTTATGGAATTGGTTCACATTATTTTCCGGGAAGTAGTTTTTTACAGGAGTAATACCCAAATATGGCAGATGTATGTCAAACTAGTTTCATATATAAGAGACAGTCAAAAAATATTTATTGATATAATAGTTTTCTAAGCTCAAACCCGTATTCCGGGAAGGGGTATTATGTGGAAGCTATAACAAAATATGGACCGATATTGGTCTGATTAATAAAATGTATTCAAGATATTCAAAAAGAGCCTTATATGGAAGCCATAGCCATGTATGAATTGAGATTGTCCAAATAAATAATTTTATAAGCTCAAAATTGTTTTCCAGGAAGGGGTGTTATATGGGAATTGCAGCGAGATCACTCATATTAATAACATACCTTAAAGATAGTTAGAAAATTTATTTTGCTTAATTTTAATGGATTTGGTGTATATTATCAAGTTGTATAAGCTCACAACCTCTTTGCCGGGAAAGTGTCTTATATGGGAATATGGAATATGGACCGATAGTAATGAAATTAAAAACATATATTTATCAAAATAAATGTATATGGCAAATTTCAGTAAATTATTTTATATAGATATTCGGGATTTTTTCATGATGAAGAATAACATATAACTGTATATTACAGTTAATTTTTTGTTTAAATCCATTTTTGTTTTGTTGAAAAAATTACAAAAGTTCTTTTTCGGAATTTTGAGATTGTCTCAGATATCAATCTATAAATTTTTTTTGATAACCCGATATAGCTGGTTTTAAATAGAAAACTGCTTAAGACAAAAGCAAATAATATGGTCGAATTTGATTGAATTCGGACAATTCTGGGTGTGAGATGATTCCTTGTTACTCATCACCTCATCACCAGTTGTGGTGGTGGAGGGTATACAAACTGTAATTTTAAAATTAGTTTTTAACCGATATTTTTAATAGTCATCCCCACAGTGCATGATGTTACTAAACTGATATTTGTACAAACAATCGCGTGCAATTTTATTTAGACACGTTAAATTCAATGTAAACAACCACAAAACAGTTTCTAAAAACCAATGACACGTGACAAATTGACAAAGACAAATACAAATATTCATTTAAAGTTATATACACACACAAAAACACTTAATATACCTAGAATTTTATGTACAGATAACTGAGAATATGTGTATATAAATTTTATGTAAGTTTGTATTGGAAGTATGTGTGACACTAAAATTATTCAGTAAAACGCAACAAAATTAAATTTAATTGTTCCGGTAAATCAACCAGATTTATATATTTTTTAATGATTTGTTAAAATGTACTTTTTCAAATTATGAATTATGGGTCAGTAATAAAATTGATTTTTCTATAAGAGATAGAGATTATTATTTTTGGCATATTATTGCAAAGGAAAGGTTGTAAAGGTTCCGGTCCGAGAAAAAGTCCAGTTAAGCTAAAAAAGAATATTTTTAAATACGCAAAAAGTTCTTAAAATTAAATGGAAATTAGTTCTGTAATTTAGAAGAGTCGACTAATTTTAATCAATTTTTATAGACTAAACTAAACTAATAATTTTTACAAAGTAAAAATATTTCACAATGACTTTCTCTACTAATTAAATAATTTTTTTTTTTTTTTTTTAAATTCGGGTTTATATTTTATTCGTTTCATTTGATAAATAATAAACTAAATTAAAACTCAACCTGCTAATTCGTAATTAAAATAAAGAAATTGCAAAGAAAATAAAGTAAGACCAACAACACTTTAGAGTCGAAGTTACTGCGTTATAAAAATAATTTTACGTTTTGTTAGCTTAAATCCCGATTTTCAAAAAGGCGCCTCTCATAGTTAGAATCTTAGATATTAACCCCAATGGATGAAAAAATGTGTAATTTTGTAATTATGACTTTTATATGGCTATAATTATATACAATATATTTCTCTAATATCTTTTTTTCTTTTTTGATAAGTTTCTTCAGCCTGCCAAAATTCGCAAGGTATATCAAAAGTTATCGAAATATTCCTTTTTTGCTTAATAATTGTGTTCATAATTATAGTATAGGGAGTATACTTAATAAAATATATTTATAAACACATATATAACTCATACGTCTAGATATAATTTGTTTATGTTTTAAAAATGATTAATATTTGCAAAAGTATTTTTTAATAATAAAGCGTGAGATCGAATATTTTTAATATACATTAATGTTAATACAAAAATGAAACTATTTTAATAGTTTTAATCGTTAGTGATGAAATTTTGAATCTTTTTTTTTTTTGGAAACCCTACCATTAATATTTTTATAGTACTTATTCACTTTGCTCAAACAGGTTGCTCATTTCCGTTTGAAATCCTTCATATTTTGGATACCTTCTTTATACTCATCAATTCTCCTTTAACACGAACCACTGACCTTAGATCCCAGCAGTTTGGGGCATTTACTTCTCTTAGTTCTTGTACTACTAAAGCGTTTGTTTATCATAGTGACAGAATACCAGAACAGGGTAAAAATAATTGCACATTATTAAGTCTCATCAGTGGAAGTAGCCATTTTTTTGGAAACATTCCTTGATGTTATCTTCTGTATTTAAAGAGCCTGTTGTAAAACAACTGAATTTTGGAAATTTTGAATGCTTTAGGGCCTAAACATTTCCCCAACACTCACTTAAGCATAAGCAACATTAAATTTTTGACCATCTGCTGGAACCTACGTTTCGCAGCAAGAATATTTTCTTTAGATAACTTGACTTCCAGTTTCGTGCACTCTTTTTGGTTTCTAAATTTTTAGCAGCATTCCTGTCAGTAACTTTTTAAGACTTTTACGTTTTTGAACCTGCATTAACTTTAATTTCTTGTTCGAGCTTTAAATTGGAAACTATTTGACGACAGACCTTGGAGTGCTGGGGAAAACATTTGCAGGTCCAATTTATGTTTTGTTGCAAATATTTAATAATATTTAGTTTTGACAATAAACATTATAATTTAAATGGTTTGTAAAAATAACTTTTTAATTAAATAATTCTTGGATTAAAATTTAAAGGCAAAACGCATGTTTGGAACTTTTCTATCAAACTTCTTATATATACATAAAACTTGCGTATAAAACTTCAAATTTGTAAAAAATATATTACGTATAGAAAAGTTTTTTTTTCTAAAATTTAACAAAAACTGGCAGCTGTTCTTTCTTTAAAATTTAAATTAAATGATAAAAAACATGATATACCTTTTTTCCATTTCAAAATTTTGGTATTTTGTGAAATTTCTGTAAAAAAATTAGAAATAATTCACGTTTATGAAGAATGTTTTCCTCAGATTTAACAGAAAACTGGCAGCTATTCTTTTTGATTATTAATTTATAGGTATGTATAATTAAAATAAGTAAAACAAATAAAAAATAATCATAAGAAAATTGTTCGAATCAGAATCACTTTCTGAGTCGATTTCACTAGGTCCGTCCGTTTGTATGTTTTGTAGTCTATTTCCTGTTGAAATTGGTCATTTACACTCAAATATTTAATAAATTTCCATAAAAATTTCCTTTCGGAATGGGTTTCTTACACTTATATGAATAATTGAATGTGGCACAAATTGTCCTGAATGGTAAATTTCGAGGAGTTCGGCCTACAAATTCCAATACAAACCTTCTCTTGAAATTTATGTTTAAGTAAAAAAATTAGTATAAAACCATAGTTTCTTATAGCTTTCCTGTACGGTTATATCCCTCGAAATACGCTTACACTTTGGCATCGGAATTATTCGTTTTCATATTGTAGTCTACTGTAAGCATGCATAAACACAGTAGACAGATAAAAAATCATCCAATTTGATGGAACAAATACTCTCGAAAACTTTTTGAGGGAACGAAATTGCACACTATAGCTAAAGGTATTTTTTTACTTTGTTCTTTAAGAATTATTAATATTGACTCCCTATTAAATTTATTTTACCAAAATTTATTACTTTAATGTGTTTAACTTTCTTTGAAAAGTGTGCTACAACATTTCCTTTGCGTCTTGAAGGACCCGCAGATACCGATGTGTAAGTTGTTTATTACTGTGGGCAGAAAATTTCAATTTAGTCCAAGTTTTGGTGATGGATTATACAAAAACCTTGGATAACACATATAAAGTTAAAAATTTTTAATGCTTGAAAAAAAATTTTAAATTTTGGGCATAAATCGTCAAATTGCCACTATGGGATCAAAAATTCGTAAAATGACGATCAATTGCCAAATCTGGCAACAGTGTGCATAAAGCTTGTGAATAGCTATTACATAAGATACAATTTAAATGAGAACCAATTTTAAAATTTACTTTAATGCACATACATACAAACATTTTATTCCATTTTGAAACTAAATCGAAAAATTAGAATTCAACAGTTTTTACAGTTCATTTCATATGTAAAAAAATGTTTGTTAAACTAGAGATAATAAAAGATGATGAAATATGAACAAAAAAATGTAAAATATGAAAAAACTAAAATTTGATAGAAAAACTTTTCATAAAATATAAATATGAATTTAAATGCAATCGAAATGGAAATGAAAGACAAATAAATTTTTATAAAATATAGATGAATGATTTTTGCCATTAAGTTTTTTTATTTTATTTTTGTGTTTTTTTTTTTTGTGATTTCTTGGTAAACTTGGCATATGGACACATATACACACACACAAACACATATATATTTACTATATATTTATTCGTATATATATTATACATATATATGAATCAATAAATGACTTGACTGAATAAATCTTAAAGTGGATGGATGAGTGAATAGATGGTTGGTTGGTTGGATGGTTACTCGGAAACGTACCAAACAACCAAACAAAGCATAAACTAAGAAAATGAATAAGAATAGGAGAGGAAGAACAAAATAGAACTTTATATGGTTCAATGATTAGACTTAATGGTACAATAAGGAGTATGACAATGTATGTATGCATATCTGTATTCGTACCTTTTTTTTCTGATTGTTGTTGTTGTTGCTGTTGTTTGGTATAAGAAAGGGCATTGTTCGAGTGTGTCCACTTTAGGGTAACGAGTATGTACGTGTGACTATTTGTATTGTAAGTAAAACTAATCTTAAGAAAAACTTTTGTAGTTTGTCTTATAAAAGACTAAAACAAAGAAACGGAAGATAAAGTTAAAATAATAATAAAAAAACGAAACGAAAAACAAAGAGAAAGAAAAAGTTTTGTATTTTAGTATCATCATGGGTTCAATATTTCCATATTGATGACCAAATGGTCAATTGTTATGCTCAATAACTTTTTGTTGCCAAATGATTCACAACAATGGCAACAAATATATGGAAGCGTTCATATATTTGTGTTAACATATACACATACATTTATACTCATCCAACCTAAGTGTTTTGGAGATTTAATGTTTGTATGTGAAATATGTGGGAGAGGGCAATCTATAAAGGACAATTAAAAGGAAAGAAAATTTACAAATGAAAATTATTTCTAAGAAAAATATTAAAATTAATTTTTAATGAACAAACACTGGAAATTCGTTATAGTGAGAGATGTGGTTGATTTAAATTTAACAAGTAAGAATATTCGGCTGTGCCGAATCTTAAATACCCTCCTTTAATTGCATTATGAAAAAGTAAGCGAGAATTGATGATACTGAACCAAAAACTTATTTTTTATTTATCGTCTTAAAACCGGATTTCGAAAAATGGCTTCTAAAAAACTACAGTGGAATATGGTAAAATTTTTTTGAAAGTACCTGACCAATTTATTTGTAAAATATATCGCTAAAGATGGAGTTTTTTATTTGAGAAGCAATATGCATAAAATTCCAAACTTTGATAGAATTGGTATATATTTAAGAGCGTTTTAAAGACTATAACGTTATTCGGAATGTTGTTCATGTATGTTAGTAAAAACCAAAAATGGTCTAACATTTGGCAAACTAAATTCATTTATCAAAGACTAACAAGGTTGTTCTAGAACTTTTTTGCTAATAATAGACCGATTATTGTTTTAAATAGAAAAATGTCTAGGACAACAGTGAACAATGTGGTCAAGTTTCATTGAATTAAGGCAATTATACTTGGCATGGTAATGTTAATAGCTTAATCAACTCAGATTTTGATTTGATGCCAGTATGTAATACTTTATGTGGTCTTAGATGATTTATTCTTGGCGTTACACAAGGAATGACAAAGTTAATTTACCCTCATCACTACTTGTGATGGTGGAGGGTATAAAAATCGTAAAATCAATTTCTGTTTTATTAAACGAATAATATAACTTTTTTTAAATTTTAAAAGAAAATCTATATATCTAAAAGCTTTCAAGTTCAAAATATTTAAGAATATCATATTGGATTGCGTGGAATATTCTATATAATTAACCACACACACGTGAGAAGTAATATCCTATCAGGTTTTGCTGACTGTTCCAAACAAATCAGTAAAAGCCTGAAAGATGATAGCACTATTCTCGACAAGTCACTTCAACATGGTCGTTTACTAGAAGATTAACTCTATAAAAGTTTCTTCGCGATATACAATATTTCATCGGCACAATACACTCTTTGGCAATGAAATAGCCGAACATAGCATTCTTTTTTGTTTTGAATTCGGATGATATAACCTCTATTAACACTTGTGTTAGTGGAGAATTAAATATCGATATACTCTAAAGTATTAAAAAAAAGCATTTTATTTCTTAGAGATTTTTTAAAAACAATAATCAAATTTATAAAAATATAATAAAGTTATCGGTTTCCGAAAAATGTCGAAGAATCGATCACCTTTGATACTACACCCACATGCAATATCCGAAAAATTTAAATTTCGTAAAAATTTGCGTTTTCTATTGAAATCAATATCAGCCTGTCAAATTTCATAAGTATTGAATAAACCGTTTACCCATATCGATGTTCAAATTTAGAAAGTTTGGTTTATAACATTTTTTCTGCTGAATCGATTTTGCCGATTTCAAAATGGTAAATTATTAGGGCGATGACAACTACTTAGGACAAATTTCATTGAGCTCTGTGAAGTATTGTGAAGTTGAGTGTGCCAAAAACAGACAGACGAATATTGCTAAATTAACACAAATTTTATATTGATGCAAGAATGTATACCCCTTTTTAGGGCAAAGATGATTTTATCTTGGTGTTACACAGTGACAAACTTAATATATCCTCATCACCACTTTTGGCGGTGGAGGGTATAAAAAAAGGTTGAGCATTTCTTTCGATTATAGCGAAATCAAGTTTTGTAGAAATTTATTCTTCTCATAGCTAAAGTGTTATACACCATATTCTCAAAGCCGTTAGCGGGAGTAGTCTCGGATAATAATGCTCTACACCCTCTTTCACCGCTAGCAGTCATGATGATGAATTAAGTTTGTCATTCCGAATCTAACGCTGAGAAAGTATCACTTTATGACCAAATAATACGATGTAGAATATTAAAGAAAATTTGGCCAGAGTGTTATTATCCTAAGCACTTTTATACTACAGTTACAAAATACAACCCTTTTTCAAATGACTTCTATGTGCGCCCTCGTTTTTAACTGTTTCTATGTTTTTTTGTTAGTTAACACAAACTCATAGATACATCTAACTATTCATGCTTTATGTTTTATTGATTGATAGATTGATGTATGACTGTTTTGGCACATTTACCATGTAATAACAATTTTCTCTTTTCTTTTTTTGTTTTTCTTTACTTTTTTGTTGTTATTTATCTTTTTGTTGTTGTTTTTTTCTTAGTTTTTTTCTAAACCTACATGTGTGCGTGCGTTTCGATTTTTCTAATGGCAACAGCTGGTCTATTTAGATAATGTCGAAATAATAGAGTTTTCCTTTACCATAGTTTTGAATTAAAGTTTACATTCTTGCAAGAGAAAAAAAATGTACTAAAGAAAAAAATATATATTAAATTTATCCTTAAGGTGGAGATTTCCTTTTCGTTCATTTTATATATTGTGTTTCAAGATTAAATAGATTTTTTCATTCCTTATTTTTATCCATTCGATTGATTTTAACACCTGTGCCCAACTAAGGAAAATTGTTTTTCTTTTTCTGTTATGGCTATGAAAAAAATTATAGCTAATGTCCCATCAATTACCCTAATAAACCGATAAAAAAAAAGAAATTGTTAAAATGACCTTCATTATGAGCAAAACTTAAAGTATTCGTTTATTTTATTGGCCAAACTTTGCTTCTTTCGTAATTTTCTCTTATAAATTAGGATCTCGGATAATAGAGTGTAACGGTAACTTGATGATATATGTTAAACGGTAATTGAAAGTCTAAAGTGTAATAAGGACAAAAATATGTGATACATTAAATTTTTAGAAGCCCTGTTATATCATACACCACAACAATTGGTGGAAAGGGTATATTTACTTTGTCATTCTGTGTGTAATGCTAAGAAGGAATTATCTCAGATTCCATAATGTATATATATATATTTGTGCATCAAATCAAAATCTAAGGTAACCTCTAAGTGAAAGCGAAAAACTTTCGTAAAATTTTCAATAAATTGGAATGAAATGTGATCTTTATAACAATTCCAAAAATGATCAAAATCGGGTTATTAGAAAAAAGTTATAGCTAAAAATATAACTAATTTTATAACTCATAAAGTGTACCTGCGTTATATTTAAGAAAGACTTTGTGAGTGTATATGTAAGTAAGTATGTACGAAACAAAACGTATTTACTTCACACGAATTTGCGATGAAGGGAATTGAAGATTCGGCACAGCCCAATATAGTATTCTTGCTTATTTTTTGTTTTGGCAGCAATAATAACATCTCTTCAAGAAATAATGTGTAATAAATTATTAATGTGAATTAAGAGTATAATTATCTGTTACGGAATATTTGCAAAAACCTTTTTTTCCTAATCTCTATGATTTGAAATATATATCGGTAAATGTGTGGGAAATGCTAATTAGTCATTATATTGAACGATTTTTGTATATATATTTATAATGAGATAAGCAAATTTGATGGGAATTAATTTTAGCGTTATTTTCTAATAAATATAATTTTTTATAGGAATAAAAATTTTTAAAGTACGATAAATATTTATCTTCGTAAACATTTATTTTTTCAGAGACTAAAGGCCTTATGTACCAAAAATTCTTATTTCTTTTACACTGTTATAAGATGTGAATATTATTCAAAAGTTTAATTTTCTTAGCATATAAAGTGAACTAATTCTTGATCTTTTAGCTTGTTATAAAAAGAAGATGTTTTTAAGGGACAAAATTTCGTTATTTTAATTATATCAAATTAAATATAAGTTGATCACTTCATCACGATAATGATTACATATCGTTTCGATAATGTAATATTTCCGGTGATAGTTTTCACTTTCCTTATTTATCAGAGAAAGGACTGGGTCTTTATATAGAAGAAACGGAAGTCGCAATATCTCTTCGATTAAAGAAAAACAAAACGGTTCTCCAAGCGAAGGTACGTGCGGTTAGAGAAGCCATAATCTGGGACAATTTTGCGATATATGACTCTGAACATCTTCACCGATAGCCAAATCAATTTCATGTTAGAATAAAAAGCTCACTATCCTTGAAGCTGCTATCAACGAATATTCCAATGGTGGAATAATGCAGATAATCTCGATATCTGGATACCAAGAAGTTATTAGAAATAAAAAGGCAAATGAGCTAGCCACGTTGCGAAAGCAACACACAGGACGCTGTGGAACAAGGAAGAAGTTGACAGGTTTCATTTCTTGGGCGTGTGCCAATAGACATAGGAATTCCTTTTAGGATTGGACAATTCTCACTAGTGCTTCGTGTCCGGGTACCCAAGTGATGTGTTCCGTTTCACCTGTAGAATAGCCATTTATAATTTTCTTGCAATCCAGGATGGTTTGTGAAATCATGACCTTTGATTCTAAGCCATCAATTCCTGTTTGACTAACGTTAAAGTTATATAGATATATTTGTTTGTTTATCAAGTTTAGTAAATTCTCTTTGGACCAGACTATACTCTCTCTGATCACAGGAAAATCTGCTAGCAGAACCTAATAATGGTCTGGTAGTCGAAGACTTTTTTGGTTTCTGGACCTATTATATGGAGATTCAGAGTATAGAAACGAGTCCCCTCAGGCAGCTATAGCAAATCGCCGATTGACCGAATGACAGTCTGGTTTTTTTAGTGATACAATTTGTTTCTATCTGCATCAGTTTTCCTTTCGCTGCCTTTAGGGCGTCTTCAGCGTACATAAATATCGATGGGTTGGTCAAAGAGTAATGCTTCCAATATTTAATTCAGTGTTATCTTCAGGGCAACACCTTTTTTAATATGCGCTAATTATATTTTTGCATTTCAAATACAACGATGTCCACCATATTACAAAAGCTTAAGTGAATTAGGTCTTCTGCTGTATAGACCTATTTTTATATGCAGTAGATTTTCTAAATATTTATAAACATCTATAATCCTTCATCGCTTTTACCTTAAGATATTGTTTTATGTTTGATATCATGCTTAACGCCTCGAGAATTAACGTAACTGGATATTATGTCATATGTGGTAACATTTGTTCTGCGTTTTTAACATTCAGCTCCATGGTTTTGTCCAAGTGTTCAAGGTAGCTTAGATTTCATTATCTCAGATATAATCGTTTATGTAACAGACTTGTACAAAACCTTTGTCATCTTGTATCCGTAGAAGACTGTGCATCGTAATAACCCAAAAAAGTCGTGAGTGTTTGTCTCTGTGTGATGCACCTCCTTTCTCTTTTCGTATGTTATTCACCGCAATGAACCCAAGTGTTTCCCAGCTTATAGTCGATTCAATGTCGGATCTTCATGGAACTTGTGTAAGTAATGATTTGTTGCATCGGTCGAAATATTTTTAGAGACACTCTTAATATAGATGCTAGTGAGCAGGCTTTGTCATTTGGGGACTTCAAAGCATCCACTGATATTCTATTGATGGCAGCAATTTGATTGCTCCTAACCCTATCGTCTTTTATAGTTTGCTTCAACATGATGTTTGGGAAATAAAAAATATATGTCTTATCAACTAAAGTTATTTCGCTAGTTTGCAATAAGAAACCTTCACTGACCTCTGATAAAATGCCAGCAACAGACAGACGAGCGGAAGGATAATTGGACTATATGGAAAGTAATTAATAATCACTAAATGAAGTCTAATTTAAGTTGAATTTTTTCCAACATATAAAATTCTTATATATGTATTTGGTATTTTCGAAAATGTTTGGGCTTAAAGATTCACAATTTTTAAGGAAAACGTAAGTGGGGTTCTACTTGATATCAAAAATTACAAAAAAATATTTTTTATTACAATTATTGTTGAAACTTTTATCAAATTCAAATGCATGATGATATTTATTTAAAATTTCAATACGTTATATATATAAAGTTCTCCATGAATCAGGAAATTATGTACAGAGATACCCGAAATCTCATAATTTAAAAATGGTTACGCTTGTCGAATTGATACCTCAACAGAAAAGTTAATCGAACTCATGCCGATTTTACACTAATTTCCGTTAAGATGTTTGAATAAAACAATAAAAAAACTTAAATTTTGGAAAAATATAGTTTGATCAGTGAATAAATGTTACCACCATATTAAAAAAGTCTCCAAAAATCTATAACATTTCAAGAGGTTCATTATTCAGAAGGGAGTACAATACTTAAATTTTAAGATATTTGTCTTAAATTCTATACATTGCAGAATCTTTTTAGTACTCTAAATTTCGGAACCTATAAAACCTAATTCTATAAATTCATATAATATTATCAGAGATATCTCCCTTTTAAATCTACATGCTATATTTCATGATATTTTTCAAAATCATTTCATGTTTTATTTTAAGTGGAAATGCCTCCAGTATCATTTTCTACTAAGCGATCTATTTTAGAGTAAATTTGCAGCGAATTTGTTACAATTATAAAAATATTTTATTTAACAATTTTGTTCAACATTTAAACTAAGTAAACTTTTTAGTTTGATTATCAGTGTACCAAAGTCTGAAAGAGGGATAAAACTATATAGGCTTAATGGAGATTTAAGTGATATGGAGGCTATAAAGATTCTATATTAAAACCGTTGCTGCGTATGACTTAAATTAATGTATTATATTAAGTATACGCCAAGTGGCCCAAATTTTTTTTATACTTCTGAAACCTTGAAATTATTAATTGTTTTTCACAAAATTTTACATGGACATTGCAATTGATTTGGAGAAGGACATGTTACTAGTGGACTCTGAGGTCAGGATGTGGATCTCCAAAGTTGGTCACTTAGGATATAATGGTTTTTTAAAATATTTTACTTATGATTTTACTGATCCTGAGAGAAAAATATGTCTAGTTAAGAACTCTATGATGTGCTTAACCTACAAGAGTTTAAATTTAAATTACATTTCAGAGAGTTAAAAGTTATTTATTTTTAATTCAATCACTTCACAAAATTCTTTTGAATTTCTCCAATTAAGAACCGGTTCACAACCTTAAATAATTTGTGTTGAAAAAAGAGATTGAATTTCTAGAGAATCTTGAATGAAATCAAAAGGATACTTAACATGAGAAAATCTTGTGGAATAATAGATATTGAAATATTGGTGTACTTTCCATTGTAAGGAAAATTATATTTTTAGACTTTTACTAAAATTCTTATAAATTGGAACACTTTAAAAATCAATTCTTTGTTTATGATGCTAATTTCTGAGGAATTTTTTAACAACAATGTTTTCAATCAATATCGAACGTTGTTAAGTTTGATTTGTACTTTTTATAAAGGTTTCATTTTGAATTTCTTACCAAGAAATACCTTAACATTATCACAAGGAACCATAAATTCAAAGATAATTTGGAAAACTTTTTAACGCCGACTTTTAAATAAATATTAGTATCGTTTACCTGTAAACAATTTGGGGAGAAATACTTATCAATATATTTAAAAACACTATTTATATTATAACTTTAATTTAAACCCATGACAAATATTGACAAAATAATAACATTATGAGCCCTGTTAGTAAATGTATCTAAAATTGAATTAAGTCTTTGTTTTCTGAAAAGAAAAGTAAACAAAAAATAGGAAAAAACACTCCTACACAATCCCACGTAAATTCCTTACTGATTTAATAAACAAAAATCAATGAAAAAAAAGAAAACGAAATTCTTGGCAAGTTTAAGAAAAAAACTAGCAAAAAGTGGATTCCTGTAGAAATCAAACAATTTAGTATGATATTTACCAGACTTTTGGGAAGTTTCAATAAAATTTCCAGTTTAATGCCTCCAGCCAGAAAAAGGAAAAGAAAACATATCGACAAAGAAAAAAAGAGGCAATGAAAACAACAACATTGCTCAACACGTAACACCAAAACATTTACTCAATGGATGTGTATACACATGACTACAAACATATGAATTATACATATGTACTAAAGTTTCAGGTATATCTTCTTGGTACATACTATTGGTGGTCAATAAATAGGACAATTGATGTATATATCAATTTTACTTCAATGGGTGATAAGTATATTACTTTTTTTTCTTGAATATGGTACCATACAATGTTTATTATGCGTCAATCAAAATAGCTTTTGAACTTGAATTCGTCATAATTATGTCATACTATTTATCATCTTAATTTTACTCTCCAATTGTTACCAAACCATAATGGTTTGATAGTATAAGAAATTATAACCGATACCTGAGACAACTAAAAAATGCCGAAAAAGAACTTTTCTAAATTTGTCACTAAAACCGTAACTGGAAAAAGACAGTATTTAACGATAACATATTTATCCTTATAAAAATTGTGAACCAATTCGGAACAATTGTTATGCTAATTAATTTGATCAATATCGGTTCACATTTTAAACCTCTTCCCGGAATAAGTTTTTAGGCTTAAAAAGCTCTTAAATATAGAGAAATTCTCTTTAAATTCGGCACAATTATTTTTGTAACTGTCGTGAATATACATTATTAGTTTGACCAATATCAGTGAATTGTTATTTAAGGTCCATCACGGAAATTGCTTTTGAACTTGAAAATCGTCATAATTACTTTTCATACTCTTTTGAGTTTATATTAATAGTTTGCCGAATATCCTCTCTCATAAAGGTTTGATATTATATTTAGACTTAATTGCCAATTACACTCTTACTTGTTATCTTGAAGAATAAGTTGTGCTATTTTTTTAACCAACACTGTTTAAACATAAATTTCTCCAGTTCTGCCTATAAAATGGCATAAAGTCTTACAGCAAATAAACTCAAAGTCAGGGCAATATTGTATTTTAAGGTGTAATAGAATTTTAAGAAAACTCTTCCAACAGACTAAACTGACTGACTTTCTGAAAATCTCACAAATAGGAGAGGTAAAGATAAAAAAGCAACAAGACAAAATTTAGAGTTTTTTTAATATTTTTTTTCTTTTTTAAAATATTTGTTAGCAGAGTGGATTCATTTAACTTAAATGTTAAATTTAAGTTTGTCATTGTTTTTGTGCTTTTTTATTCCTGAGAACTTTTGCTCAATCATGTGGGAAAGTCTAAGGGAGACGACAGAAAAAGAAACTTTATTTTTAGGCTGTTAAAGTTTGTCTGTTGTTACGTTTCCCATTACTATATTTTAAATGGCATAAAACTAACACAAACACAAAGATGGTTACAATTTTTCAACAAATGTCGTACACACATATATATATATACCCTTATAATGTCTCATACATTTTCCTTAAAGTATATTTGTGTTATAAAAAGGATTTCCGTTCGTTTTTTTCCTTAATTTTAAGTTTGTCAACAGATGTTTGTTTTATTTCATTTAATTTCTTGTTTTTGCTATTCCTTTTTAGGCTTGGAAGGCTTCCTATGTGAGTTTTGCTTATTTGACTTTTTTTTTGCAAAAGAAATTTGTAAAATAATCATCATCTTCTATTGCCACCACTACCACCAAAAATATTACAACTACAAATACAATATTTTACTACACCATAGATATGTAATATTTATATAAGTATGTGGCAAATGTTAAATTATATTTAGCATTTGTTTTATACGAGGGTTGTGTTGTCTTTATTTGAGGAGTTCATAAAAATCCTGAGTAAACAGAAACTTATTGAGTTGTAACGATAATATTATCTTTCTAACAGCTATATATATATGATTTCTAAATTGCCTCTTAATATATTTTAATCAATATCGGAAACATTTTAAATTGAAACAAATTATAAACGTTATCGAATCCTATTCGATTCCCTCAAACTTATTACACATATTCATTCAAACACACTTCTATACATTTACTCATAAACACAAAGACTGTTAAATAAAAAATTACTGTTGTCCAATTAGTTTTTAAACATTTTTGCCAATATAGCAGAGCGAGACCGGTTACGGCCGGTTAAAGAGAAAAGCAACAAACGCCTATTGATGCTGGTATATATATATTAGAGAAATTGGGTCAAAATAGTTCGTAGTCCTTTAGAAAGTCTCTTATTCCTCAATGAAAGATATATAGCAATGGAAATTAATGCAATACTGCTGCTTAGGGACAAGCTGAGCGATGAGAACAGATTTTTAACTCAGCAACAGCCTGAAGTCTTTCCTACGGAAAAAAACTCCAACAACAAAGAAACTTTTATATCGTGAACAACAAAACACACTTCCAACTGTTGTTCTTCAAGTGGAAGGACGCTTAGTCATAGAGACCATAATATGAGACAGAACAGATTAAATTAAACTAAAAACTGAACTAAGTGGTTCAACGAAGCAGTCGCCAAAATTACTTGAGCAGGGCAGATCCGGATGGGAGTAAATGTTGTATATTAAAAATGAATATATCGAAATGAATACCTTAGTGGGATGATCAGATTATGATCGTTCTCACAGAACAAAACAGGTAGTAAGCCACTATATCAGCTTATGGTGCACCCACCGTCTGAGTAAAAACCTGTGTCTATAGTAATTTAAAATTTTGGGATTTTTGGTTTGTAAAGGCAAAGCAGTCACATAGTCAATATTTCAACGGTGTTTTCCCTACTAATTTTTTAAGATATTGCTGTAGATTGGATTCTCTAGTAAGGACGCCCATCATACTACTAAGCCCACTTCTCCACAAGTTTAGAATATCCACGGTTTTCTTCTCATCTGGGTCACCCCATTATATTATCATTCTAGCAGCCATTTCACATAGCTATGTGTGATTCTGTAACCCATTTATGTTGCGTAGCTTTTAATATGATGAAAGGTGTTAAATAGTCTTGATAACTAAAAGCAGACACACGCCCTATAATTTTTCATGTAGTCAAGTATCAAGTTGATATGTTGCGTAACACATGCGGAAAACTCAAAATCGTCTTATCGTATTAATAGATTCTAACGTCTAGATTTTTTTCTGGCAGAGATATAAAGCACTCCATCCATTTACGTACTTCCGCCTTCGTGACCATATTTTCTGGTACCTGGACACAAATTCTAGTTTCTGTTTCATTTATGTCCATCTTACTATTGAAGCTTAAGTAAGTATTGGCCTAATTACGATTCCCAGTTTCATTCTGGGATTGATGTCCTATTTAAATCTAATAGCCCTCCTACATATTGGTCTTTTTTGCTCTTTCCATCAGATGCTGTCTTAATAAAGATTCACGAAGATATTTAATCTTACTTGATACTATATTCTTCTTGGCAAACTTTCGATCTTCATATAAATAAGAAATCAAGGGGATTTACTAAGTGCTCATCGATATAGGTGATTCGGACTACTTTCCCTCAGAAGTATAAAAACATCTTCCACATAAACGACTAGATTCATTCTTTCATCGGTAAATATACTGAGGAGACTGTGAATCGATATAATCCACAAGAATATGGCGGTCTTATGTTTTATTAACTGCAATGAATCCATCTTTTCTTTAGGATACTTTCAATGCTAGATCTACTTGAAACTTGTCTAAGGATTGGATTATTATATAAGTGGAAACACTGTTAAAAGAAAAACCTCAATGCCAATGCACACTCCATCAAGTATACCTTTACATTGAGGGACTATGTGGTGGACGATTTCATATAGTTCACTTTCTATTGACTTTCACTTAAAGTTGGAATCGCAGTCAATCATTTGCTATATCCTGCTTCAACATGGTCTACTATGCATGTTATTGTTTTAAGAAGAAACCTTGTTGGATTTATTGGTCGGAAAGCTTTAAGTGTTGAATTGTAAAAACAGGAACACCTTGCGCATATTGTTATTGTCGCCGAAGTACAAGAAGCTTTTCTTTGTTATTGCTATTTTAGCAGATATAACTCAAGCAGTGGACTGAAAATTATTATAAAATTTTTATATGATATAGATTTTCTATAAGTTTACATTATGTTTTGGTTTGCCAAATCGGAGAACGCCGAGTTTAGCATAAACTAAATATCATGAGAAAATGTAAGAAAATTGTACGATTTTAATTAAGTCACAGATTTATTCCTTGTCGACGGACATTTCTCCAAAATGAACATCCAAAAGTCTGACATACACTCTAAAGTCCCAAAGATGCCTGATTTGTTTGATTTAGTAACAACTTTCGATCTTTTCATACGAATGTAAGATTTTCCTAAGAATATCAATAAATCAAATTTCTTTACCAATAAGTCACCTTGATTACAAACCACACAGTGACAAACATTCCTCGTAACCAAACGCATACATTTGTATGTATGTATGTACCCTATATACATATGTATGTTTATGTGTGTGTGAGTGTGTGTTTGATATTTTCTTTTTATTTTACTTGAGAACATTGTTAAATGTATGCAAATTATATTGAAAAGTTCCCTTTTTTCATTTCTTTTTCACTCTCTTTATGTGTGTAGAAGTACAAGTGTTTGTGTCTACAATGTGCGAATGAATAAATGAATGTGGTTGTGAATAAATGAATATATGTATGTGCGTGTGTATGTAGATAGGTTTGTATTTGTGTTTTATAACTTTCATATAAAAGAAAATGACTTTTTAATTTAATTACAAAATGATTAGTTTTACATTCACAAAAGATTATGCTTGAGAAACTTTTATCACAAAGATGGTGAAATATTTTGAGTGTTTTGTGACATTTTCTTAAGTTTTTCTTCATTTTCATCTTCTTGTTTTTTTTTTTTTTTTTTTTTTTTTTTTTTTTTGTAATTTAAACTTTTTGTTGCATATAAATTGACAATGTGGTAGAGAGAAGTGTAAAGCTCAGAAATGTATTACAAGTGCAAACAGAAACGAAAAAAGAAAAAAATCATTTCTATATATAAAACTTTAATAAGTATCATCCCCCTTAAATAACAGAATAAAATAAATTTATATTTTGGCTAATTTTAAAGTTTAAAATACTTCTAAAGTCGACATGTTTTTTTGGCTAAGAATTTTGAATTATTAAAAGAAATTTAATTGCAGAGAATGAAGTACTTTATAAGTTGGATAATGTGGTGAAAGTTAAACATTGTTCCAAAATTTAATTTGGAACAATTTTGAAGTGTGTATAGCTGTATATTATGACGCAATTAGTTTAGCTTAAAACCATTCACTTTAAATAAATAAAAATTAGAAATTCTTCCACGGAGTTTTGAGGATGAATCAGATAACAGTATATAATTATTTATTAAATGTAAGGATTTATCTTTTTTTTTTAATATCGAACTTTTTAGAACAATAATCAATGCAGCTATTATTTTGGAGTTTCTAGATTGTTAAATCAATTTACCGATTTCACTGAAATTTTTAAGAAGTGATATTAAAATCTCCAGGATAAACATAAAATAGGATTGTTTCGCAAGGGGTGTCTCTCGTACAAATTCAATAATATTTATTATTGATTATCGCATCAGTAGTTCTATATAAATGAATGGGATTAGGTCAGGGAAAGAATTAAAATTAAAAGCAAACATTATTCGACTTGAGAGATTTTTACTTTAAATCTAATCAATTCCCCAACCATCAGAAGAAAATATTTTATTCTTCAAATGCAGGACGAATAGGGCAACGAAGAATATATTTACACAGGACGAAATTTCAACATTAGGAAAAATACTGTTAAGTCTTTTTTAACCTCAAAATAAAAATGGTGAATTCAATTCGAAAGATAAACAAGAAAGAATTTTATATTTGGAGTGGTCAACCTCAAAAATCCTCCACCACTTACGCTTTAAAAAACCTTGTGAGAAGGAAAATTTAAGAGCTTATGAATAACCTATTCGTGGAGCTTTAGTTAAATGCGGCTCCCTTGATCTAAAAATTCGTCACATATTTTTTTTACAATGTTTTTTCATTAAAATGGGACTAGTCGATCAAAAAATACAAATTTATTTCCATTTCATTGTTCATTTGAAACAGTCTGTGCCATTAATCCGTTTTTAATGATTTTTGGTGTGATAATGATTAACACGTTATGTTAAAATTTTGTCTAAATCCAATTATTTATCGGTATATAACTTATTATTGAATTCTAACAATTATACGAAGCGTTAGATCAGACAGACGTAAAGACGGTTATAGATACTCATATATTATTAATGGGGTCTTGGATGATTCTTCTTGTCGTTACACATGGAATGACCTTCTTAATCACTTATGATGGTAAAGGATAGAAAATACTGATAATGTGAAATCTTATCAGCGTTTTTGGAAAACCATGCAAAAAGTATTTAGCTTGCTGAGTTAAAAAGAAACTGAACAAGTAAGAATGCTATATTCGGCAACAACGAATTTTTAATAACCTTCACCATGAGCAATTTTGAAATAACTTTAGGAAAATATTTCAAATTTCATTTGTAAGGGCATATTTTATTAAGGTCTGTCAATTATTGTTATTGTGAGCATACCAACAACAGACAGAAGGAAATAGCTAAATTGACTCAGATTGATGAAAAATATATTCTTTATAGGAGATAAGATGATTTTTTAGCGTTACAAACGGAATGACAAATATAATATATTCCCATCACTACCAATGGTGATGCAGGGTAGAATAGCAAGGGTGCAATAAGGTCAATGATTTATATAATAATTTTAATTTCGACTTGAATATTTCTAAAAATATTCGACATAAAATAAAGGGTTTTCATTTCTAAAAAAAATCAACATACTCAAGTGGACAACTTTGGAAGTCCAACGACTACACTCCTGACCAGATGAAGAGGTCTTCTCTCCAAAGTCTGCTAGAAAGTACCTTAGCTCAAGTCGTATGAAGTATATTAAGGTATCTAACGGCCCAAAAATTACAATATAAATCAATTAGGAACCACTGAAATATGCTTCAAATAGGTGGTAAAAAATGTTGTATTTGCTGGAATCAAGTGGTTCTATTGTATTGTATAGCGATAGCCAATCACGTTTAGTTTGAAAAGAAAACGACCAGAATTGTCGATGGATTTTATAAGTTGAGAAATAAATAAATAACGTTTTTATAAAAATATTTTTTATGTAAAAAATAATTATATAATTATATCGAAATATATAACGAAGACTAAAACCCGAACTCCTTAAAAATATTTTAGTTTATTATTTTTAATTTTTATAACAATGTAAGCGGTGAGTGGGAGATTATGGATTACTGTCAAAGCTATGTTTTATTTCTAATGGATAATGTCTTCACCGATATACTTTAAAGCCTCACCGCAAAATGGGTATATTTGTAGAACATATTGTAGTCTTACTTGATAATTTATCACTATCATTTTGCACACTTTTTATCGATAATTTATAATAAATTTTACATTAAAAATATAAATTATATTTTAAATCTTTTATAACAATTTTACAAAAATTTAAGATTTATTTACAAACTTATCAAAGAAGAAAAACTCTATAGTTTCTTGGCAATGAAGTGATAATAATTTTATTGATCTTTTTCGAAAAGTCTTAAATTAGTATTTTAACAAACAAACAAGAAAAAACAAAAAACCTTAACTTGGCTATAAAATATTACAATTGGCATTTTCAATGTTGCCACACATACACACAATTCCAAAGCAAATATCTTCCTGCATACAAACAACTTTTTGTAGTGCTCTGCAATAAATTTCGGTTGTTAACTTAAGTAAGTTATTACCTGAGTGCACAATTTTAGCATTAAATTTCAAATCAAAAGAATCCCTTTATTTTCCTTTCTTCCCTTCTTTGCCATCCTTCCCCCTTAGCTCTAACCGCTTGATAAATGCTGATGTTTTTTCAATTTTATGCCAAAATATCTGTTATATTCTTATTCTTACTATATTCCATTTCATTTTATTTTATTCCATTTTTTGTGCACTCGTTTGATGGCGTTTGTTCTAGCATGAAGTCTTTTGATATTGCTGGCGTATAATCAACAGTAAAATGTCAACAACACTATAAAATGTCTAATGCATTTTTTTGGAGGAAATAAATATAAGAAGCTTAATATGAGATAGCAAAAAAGAATTTAAGCATTTTTTTTAAAGAGGTGTAAAATTATGAAAAGCAACGTTAGAGATTGAATATTTAGAGAGAAATTAAAAACAGTTTAATTCGTTTAAGTTTTTAAAGGTGTAAATTGATTTTTATTGAAAATAGGTGAAATAACGGATGAAATATTAAAAATATGTTCTCAATTTATCGGATAAATAATGTAAAGTAGCACCAATAAATAATTCTGTAACTTTAGAAAAACTAAAACAAAGACTGATAGTGGGTCCAGGAGATTTGTATTGGATTTCTAAAGATGGTTACATCGAACGAAAAGAGATCAGATTGTTCTGACCTCACTTTTTGATCAAGTTTCCACATAAGAACTGTTTTCGGAACAGGGGTTTAAACTAATAAAAAATAAATATGGACCAATGCTATTGAAATTTATCTAAATGTTTTCAATATATGTAACTTTCTTTTTAATATTTTTTTAATAAAATCTGGCAGTAAAGTCTATGGCTCCATATTAATATTTAAAGTTATTTATAATTCAAGAACAATTCACTCCAGTTTTTACAGATATTTTTCTAAATCTGCGCTTAAGCTGACGAACGAACGATTAGCTCCTTTGGTGCAGTATCTTTAACTCATTCTAATTTTTGTATAATATAGGTAATGGAGGGTATTTAAGATTCGGCACTGCCGAATAAATGGCATGGCATTGGGCTCAAACTGATGCCTTGGTTGAAAAGTTATATTATTCTGAAATAAAGATTAAAAGAAAAATGTTTTATTTTGCAATTAATTTCTTTAGAACTATAATTTTAATGGACATCACATGCAGAGAAAAGTATTTTTTCCAATATGTTTGTCGCAACACTACTATTTACATGGAAAAGTTATATTTTTATGGTGACACAGCCATATTTTGGACAGCAACATAAGTGCGCAATAATAATATAGTTGTGGAATATCCATATTTCGTTGTACCATACACGTTTTGCACAACATGGGTGTGAACCATACTATATTCTCATCTGTTCGAGACATTTCCATGTCAATAATAAGGAACAATAAATCATCTTCGTTTCAAGAATGTTCATATGAAATTTCATTAACTCAGTATTTTCGAAAATAAAGAGTTTTGGGACCGTAGATATTTCTTGCATATACTTGTAATACATAGACAATTGAGGAGATATTTCATATATGATTATATTGACCAACGAGTGCTTATTGCAATTGGTTTCGATCAGCCAAATATTTCAAATATTTAAAATGAGAAAATAATATTTTATTAAGTTATTTATTAAGACAGAAATAATGTAAACTTTTAGCGGAATAAATATAATTTATATTTTTTTTTAATTTAGCAATTATTTTACGTAAATCTAATAGATTAAATTATCTACGATATTAAAATATAAATTGCATTTATTTTAAAATCATGTAAGTTATTTTTATTTAACCTCTGCAGAAAACACCTTGCGAAAGCATTTTCCAAAATGTGAACAATTATGATATTTTGTGTGTTACAATATGCGAGAGGAGGATTTTTTTACTTTAAGGGCCTTAACATTGATGTATCAGAATATTGGTTTTCAAATTTATTTTTATATATTTCTTAGATTTTTGATATTTTTCGATTTGTGAGATTGATTCCAATCCTACTATTTCTATTTAGAGAACTGTGTTCGCAAACAGTAAATAATCTGGGAAAATTTAATTAACTGTGAAATGCAAATGAATAAGCGGACTTACTTAAATCCGAATTAGATTTTATGATGTTTCAGATGATTTTTTTTTGTAATAGAAATAGGATAGGAAATGGATGGGAGTTGGATAGGAATAGGGTAGGAATAGGATGGGAATTGTATAGGAATAGGATAGGAATGGGATCGGAATTGGATTAAGAGTAGGTTGGGATTTGGAATAGTAATAGGAATATGATATAAAATTTCCATATGAGTATATAGACACATAAAGAATCAAGTAAGAATGCTATATTCGACTGTGCCGAATTTAAAATAACCGCGCAAACATTTGCTTGAGTTGAGAAAAGCTTTACATAAAAACTAAATATGTATGGTATTAGTCAATATTTTCAATGGACTTGGTTCATATTTAAGAACTTTTTCAGTCTGAATCCTTATTTCAGGATTGTTGTAACGAATATGGAGCAATAATTTTCAAAATATATTTAAGTATATAAGACAGTTAAAAAAAACAATTATACGAGATTTCATTAAAATTATTTAAAATTTTATAGTCCAATAAGTTTAAAACCTTTTTTTCGGCAAGAATCTCTAATTAGAATCTAAGCGAAATATGAACCCAAATTCATCAAATTTATAACATTTACTATATATAATATATATATTTTTATTCGTTACGAATTTCAAAAAAATACTGTTCAAAACTGCTTTCCTTATATGGTCTAATTAATAACATATATTTGGGACTGTTTTGAAAATTATTTTGTCTAAATGCAGTAAAATTGCTCTAAATTGAAAAGTTTTACAAGCTTAAAATCTTTTTCAGAGAATGAACCTTAAATGGGACCTAAATCAATAAATTGCCCTGACGCAAACTAGTTTTTTCGTGTTTATAATATCAAAATATATATGTGTCCAAATTGTCATAATTTCAACGTATAACATTTTTGCTCTTGATATGGTTTTTATGATTTTATGTGTGATGATGAAGTACATATAACTATATGTTATATGCAGTTACTTTTAGAAAAATATAGAAGTTGTCGCATATATCGATCTGCAAGTTTTTAGCTGGTTTAGAATGGAAAACTGCTGGAAGTATTATTGTAGGCATAATAATATTTCCAACAGATCGACTCAGTTTTTTAATAATGCAAAATATATAATTTATGACCCTTAGATGATTGCACAACCACACTTGTGGTTGTGGAGGGTATAAAAATATAAAAAATATTAACAGTTGTGTTTCGAGAAAAGAAAAAGTTTTATATGCAACATATGAATCAAGATAATTGAAGGTAAAATCGTAGAAGCTCTACATATATTTGGTTAGTTAGAATTACATCAGTTTGGAAAAGTTAAATCCAATCAACGATATATATCTTAGTTGAAATAAGAATCAAACCGATTGAACGCATTGTTGAAGGGAGCGATATTTCTGATATCATCGCTGATGTTCACACAGAATATGTAGATTCTTAAAAATATAATTCATGAAAGCAAATTTTAAAAGTTCTACATTTACAGCATCGTACAATGGTTAGGTGGTCCGTTTTCTTTGTGACCGGGAGTGGAATTATTTCTGGTAAGTTCATTCACAATTACGTAAACGTACGAGATTGGCATCTAATAAAAATTAGCATAAGATAAGAGTATTTCGTTATCTCGTTCTTGTCAAGTTTTTTTTTTATAATATGAAAGCCATCTAACCGCTTTTCTGATTATGGAAATCACTGGTTGGAAATCAGTTTGGAAATCGTTCAATTTTAAGAAAACAATCATCCCCAAGACGTTATATAAAAACTGCGCCATAATTCTCGAATTTGGATCCTCAGAAAGATCACGACAACAGTACACCGAAAATACATATATTTAATTTAAAAGTTTATGATCTGAGAAATGCCTTTTTCAACGCTTTATGAAATTATACAATCAATTTTAAAGGCCTTTAACTTAACTTTGCACAAAATTTTGCCTTCCTTCTCAATATAAAATAAACTTTAATAACAAATAAATTTACAAACTCACCTACACATATATCTACTTTTTTGGACATGTGTAAAAGGAAAGATTTATCAATTCAAAATTCCATGTAATTGGCCAATTTAAAAAAAAGTTAAAAAACTAATTTTTCGCTTGGTTGTTAAAGCGTTATTTTTATATCACAAAATAAAGTTATAAAATAAAAAAAAGTTTAATACAATTGAATTTTATTTTTTAGGTTTACTAAACTGTCAGCAATTATACGTAGAAATAAACGTTTCAAAAAATAATTTAGAATGCCATATTCGGCGGTGCCGAATCCTAAATACCCTCCAATTGCAATATCAATCAAATAAGTTATATATATTTAAAACATTTGGATAAATTTCAGAACTTCGATAGAATCGGTCCATTATTAAAAACCATTAAACCTTAAACAACATTCCAGGAAGTGGTATTTTAATGAAGTAATATGGCAAGATAATTTACAAGCCAAAATCATATATTAAAGACAGTTTTTTTCTATCAAATTTTAAACCCTTTTCTGGGAAGGGGTCTTGAATGGGAACTACGTAAACTATGATTCTATAATTGTCAAATTAGTAACATATATTTAAGAATAGTTAGAGCAAAAATATGCAGATTTTCAGTAGAATAGTTTCATGTTTAAAAGTCTTGTAAGTTTAAAGTTTTTATGCCAGGAACGAGACTTTACCAAAATATGAATCGATATTAAATTGATTAAAATTTAAGAGTCTTAGATGCTATAAACCCTATTATGGAAAAGGGCCTTATATGCGAGCTAGGTTAAATAATGACCCCAGCATAATTTAGTTTCTTAGAGTTTGTTGTTGTACCAAAATTAATATATGTGGCGAATTTCAGAAGATTATCTTCAAAATTAAGATACATAAAGCACACAAATTTTGGGAAGTTACAAAATGTTGTATATATAATAATTTGTATACCACCACAAGTGATTTGTCTTTCCATGTGTAAGAATGGAATGATTCCTAAGAAGGAATCATCTAAGACCCCAAAATGTATATATTCTTGCATCCAATCAAAATTGGAATCGATTTAGATATGTCCGTCTGTCTGTTGTTGGCACGCCCATATCCGCAATAATTGACAGAGCTCAATTAATGCCTGAGTAAATATTATAGTTCTGTGAAGTTTTCTATTTATAACCGGAAAAATCAGTTCAGTATGTTAAGAGATATAGAACGATATTTGAGACAACCTTTAAATTAAAGTGAGGAACTTTTGTGAAATTATCAATTATTAATCGGAAAATTAAAACAAAATTTATTTAAAAAAATTATCGTAATATTAAAAATATGGATCTCATTACTATTCCAAAAATCATTAAAAGAAAAAAAATCAGAAGAAAAAAGTTGTAGACAAAAATATAACTAAATTTATAACTAATTAAGGTTCATTTGTTATATATAACAAATACATTTATATATTGTATGCGTTTGTGAGTGTAAATGTGTGTTTGTATGTGCGTATAATGTATATGTACGAAACATAAATTATTTATCACTTAAGTATTTATGGGGGAGGCTATTGAAAATTCATATATGTCGGTGTACATATGTATTTTTTGGAATTTTGATGTTCTCTCAAATATCAGTCTATAACTTTTTTTTGCATATGAATCGATAAATCTGTTTTGAAATATGAAACTGCTTAGGACAATAATGTTCTGGCAAAATTTCATTGAATTCGGATAGATGGGGGGTCATAGCTTACAAGAATATATATATTTCTTGGGATCTTAGACGATTACTTCTTGGCGTTACACACGGAATGACGAAGTTAATATACCCTCATCATCTCTTGTAGTGGTGGAGGGTATGATAACAAAATACATAAAAATTTATTAATAATATTTGCGTGTATGTGTGGGAAAATTTAATTCAAAAATAAAATTATAAGAGATTTAAAACTTTTTTGGAAAAAAATACGTTTTTTATAGATTTTTTATTTCAGTTAAATCAGTTTTGTGATATCAGCTAAAATTTTAATAGACAGAAATATGTTTTTTTAATGAAATGAGTATGTTTTGTTTTGTTTTGCTTTGTTTATATAAACAACACTATAGAAGGGAAATAAAGAGTACATTAAGTGTGTTATTCGATATGTGACCCGAAAAAATAAAGAAAAATATTTATGTGTCTAAAACGTATAAAAACGTATTCAAAACGTATTCAAATTCATAATTTTTTAAATAGTTTTTTACATGTAAAGAATAAACATCATAAAATTGCGCCACAATAAAATATGATTGGGCCACAACCATATAATGGTTTTGAACAATAACACGCTCCTGTTGTTACTCATTACATGGTTCGCCAAGAAATGAATTATTTGAAAATTGGTTTATGGAGTAGAAACTTTTAGTATTCTAGGAGATCGTTTCCTGAATTTTTGTGATGATAATACGAAGCAAACTTACGGCGGTTCTATGAAGCTCTAGTCAGTCGCAAAAATATATTTTGTATTTCTCGTCAAATGACTTAAAATATTAAACGGAACTGCAATTGTGGCATATATTCGAATATAACCTTTTTGCAAATAAACCGATAAAGCTTTTGTTAAATTCGATAAAAATTATAGAAGTGAGAATGTTTCCAACAGACAGACAGGCAAACGGAGAAACAGACATAGCTGAATAGACACAGATTTCGATTTAACGCAAGGATATATATATATACTTTAGTTGAAAAAAAGTCGCCTGAATAAATGTATTTAGCTGCCGTTCCCTATGGAAGACAGTTAAATCCATTAAACCACCGGTAGGTGCACAGTGTCCTTAAAGTAAATTTGATGGCAGCACCAAGTGCTAAAGATAAGGTCAATTCATTTGAATAACACCTAAATACAGTCTTTAAACCAAATTCCCTTGCACATATTTTTATACTGGTGGTGACGTAACATTGAGCGCTAAGGGATTCAAGCTATTTAATGCTACACTCCACTTCTCTGATATGATTATGCTACAGATTTATTAAAGAAATGTCCCACTGTGCAAAGTATTTTTAATCACGTGCTTTGTTTTAACTAAAGAAATTTTTCTATGTTCTTCCAAATTTTTTGCCTTCATTTTTATGTTTCTTAAATTTAAAATATGAATATTCTCTGCTGATCCTTGATCTTCAATATATGATTAAAGATAATAGTTCCGTGTTTCGTTTCGTATTAAATTTCAAAAAATAACTGATTGAAATTTATCGATTCTTAATGTTGCACGTTTGCTGTTTTTTTTTTTTGTATTTGCGCCCACCCCCTTGTTTATAAATGTTTAACGGAAAATCTTACATGTATTTATTTTTTATTATTTTGTTTTTGTTATTGTTGTTTTTGTAGTATTGTTGTTTAAATATATGATTTCCACTTGAAAGAAGTTTGCACTTGTTGTTACAGTTCGCGTAGAAATCCTTGGGTTTTATTCTGTTAGTTAATTCAGCAATATTTCGATTTTTTTCTTATACTTTCTGTTCATTTTTTTGCAATTTTTTTCGGTTTACACTTGACTAACTTTTGCCTTCGAAATACTTTTCACCACACTGCCACATATCGATGCGTACGGTTAACTTAACCGCCACCACAAACATAACCCTTCAAACATTTTTATAATAGAGTTTGATACTCCTTCTCTGATCCTTTCCGCAAAAGGTTTGCCAATAAAAAAATAAAATACAGTTATTTATCATTCCTAAGAAAATGATTTAGATATTCAAAATTTTGCATTTGAGAGTCGTGCGTAAAGTTAATAATATATAAAACTCAAATTGGATCTAAAAATTAGTAATGAATTGTTTTCAAACTGTTTTTAATATTATTTTGCTGCATTAACATAAATTGATTCCTTTTGGAAGCCCGCATACAGGCCTACTAGCCCAAAATAATAAGTTACTTATTGGTCTGCATAAGAATCCATTAGAAAGGAACACTTTAAAATTATACCCTCAAATATGAACTATATCCAGTCGATGAGGAATGCCTCAGTAAGTCATTTATCATAAAATGCTGAGCCTACATATACCTTCTTGTTTGTTTCAGAAAGAGAGAGTATGTTTGGCCAGGAATCTTTTAATTTGATAGCCAGAGTATACTTTCATATAAAAGTGGAACAGCTCGACATCGGAATACTATCTTCTACGTAGAAATTAAGCTATATGTCAAAAGCGTTACAAATACAATCCGTAGCCCAGTTGCTGGGCAAATCTAAACCTCCAAAAATTTATCTTATATTACGCCACTATATAAGTCCTTTTATTTGTATACATAAGGATCGAACTAGCTATTATAAGCAAAAAAATAGATATTTATCCATTTTTTGTTAATATCGCTATTTTAAACTACATAACGATAAATAAAGGATCTTTCTATATCTTAAAATGTGTATATAATTTTTACTGTTAGTTACCCATGATTTACCCTTATGTATAAAATATAAACAATTTAAAGGTCTTTTGCCTAAAAGAGGTAGGACAATATAGTTTGCAAATATCACCATAACCGCTGCTTAGGACTGTTTGCGAGCCTTTTGTCGACTTTCCGTAGGGTATCCTGTAAACTTTAGAACTTTCAAGTGACAGGCACGTTGCAATTTCAAAGATCATCAACGAAGATAAACCATATAAGTCGATTGGATCTGACTTTATATCCTTGCTGATGATGAAGAATCTTGGATAGCAGGCAGTTTCGTACAGTACAGAAACCTGAAAAGGATCCAAATGAAAGATAATCCCACTGGAAGATTTCCTTCCTATTATCTATCTCAAGGACTCTCGCTCCCATCTCCTTCTCCGATGCCACACAAGTCGCCTAGGACTTTGATACTCTCAGTACAGTCGTTTACTTAATTTCATGATCTATAACTTTGTTTAGTTACTGCAACTCCCAGCTCCCAGAAAACTTATGTGGCTACCTTAGCAAAATACTAGGAATCATAGTAAATGTAGTCTAAATCCCAAATGTATCCTGTTGTTACATTTGACAGTTTTTTTTTATCATCTAAGTCTCCCCAGAGTAATGATATTGAGGAGGAGTTGTGGCACAACTGATTTTTATAGGGAGTAATTTGCTAAATGCCAAGTGGTCTCGATTTGACGCACCGTCTAAGACCTTTGCCCTGCGTGTGGATAAGGAACACACGATTTTAGTAAAACTGTTAGGCCAATCCTATTTTTATCAATCCACAAGCCCATATACGCTGTCCAATTTCTTCACCTGGAGTTAAACCAAAACCCGAACCAACATAACAAACAACCAATCGATTTCTTTAAATAACGGAATGTTTGGAAAATCTAATTTCCTGAGTAAATGAAGGTTGTTTCAGGGTTTAGTCATAAATAGAATAAGAATTTTTCAAATTAGATAAGAAATAATGAGGGCCTTGTGACATTAAAAATGTTTGCTATATAAATCAGCAGCTTATTAATCGTATGTGTGTTTGTATATACGTAAGTTTATTGCAAAAGTCTTTTGCAATGATTTATATTTTTACAAGGACCTTTGGTTTCTTGTTGTTGGTTTATTGCGTTTTTATTTGTTTTTATTTCCAGTTTTTCTTGTAGTTTTCGTATTTTAAACTTCTGGTGAAGTTGAATAGATAAATTCATAACTTTATTTAATAAAGTGGAATAA
This sequence comes from Cochliomyia hominivorax, assembly GCA_004302925.2. Lineage (NCBI taxonomy): Eukaryota > Metazoa > Arthropoda > Insecta > Diptera > Calliphoridae > Cochliomyia > Cochliomyia hominivorax. Next base: position 59,014,297 of record PYHX02000467.1, read on the forward strand.
ACATGTTTACGATTGTATTTATTCCTCTAAGCATGTGCATTTTCACATTTTTTCATATAAATAAATTTATTTAAAAAATATATTTGATTTATTTTTATTATTTTTTTTTAATTTAGATCTTTTAGTCCTTTTCAACGGAATTTCATAATAAAGAAAACAACTGCTGTATTTCTACTTACAATCTACTTAAACTTAATTCAGTTCGTATATGAATTTAAATTTCTATTATCGTAGAAAAGTTTTGCATTTTTGCCATCAGAGAAAACATGATTGAATTAATCAATTTGCAAAAGATTTTAAAAATTTTCTATCAGAATTACGTTGAATATTTACTAATTTTTAAGAGACGTTTCAACTCCCCTCCCAAATTTGTAGCCCAAATATCAATCACTCTCTAGCTGCATCTATACAATGGTAAAATGTAAAGGTAGCTCGTGCAATGAATAATTACACTGTGGACTTAGAGTTTTGTCAAAAACCATATTGTTTGGGTCGTATAGGGATTGATGGTAGAATACTGTACCATCAGCACAACCAACAATAACATTTATAACAACCACTATGTTGCTGCTACTACTGCTGCTCAGTACACATGTTGCAAAACATGTTGTATAACTAAACAATGGCTTAAGGGATTTTTTCTCCATTTTATGGTAGGCAGCATTTGGTCAAAGTTAAAAACCAAATGAACACGAGGCCAAATACAGGATACCTATCCAGAATCCAAATATGCAGGTATATACAAGATTATATCCTTTACAACCACTACTTCTGCAGCTAAAACTACTACAACTAGGTGTGTATGTGCAAACTTGAACACACACATGTTTGTATAAAATATATGAGACTCGTATTTTTCAGAAATGGCAAATGCGAATGCAATAACTCTGTGACTTTAGAATATCACACAGGTAGAATAAAATGAAAAACAAACTGCCGGGAGGTAATGTATTTCCAATGTATTTCTTCTATTTTACTCCTTTTTTTGTAAAACTAACTTGTAACTTTCAAAATGATGCTAACAATAGATTACAAAATGTAAACTTGAATGTGTTAATACAGTCCGTAATAAATGGAAATAAGTATTTTTTCGGGATTTATTGTGTGCATAAATGATTATGAATGAACTATAAGGTGTTGTATGATCTGTAAATGAATAAAATTAATGTGTCAAAATTAATTTTTATATAAAATTAGCCAACATATGAAAGAATTGGAGACTCAGTATATAAAATTTAAAAAAACAAAATTATACTTAGCGAAAAATGATGATCTAGCGAAAGTTAATCCAGATTAGTTACAACTTAATTTTCTATTTTTCTTATTTTCCAAAATGTTTAAAAATTTTCACATGTTTAATATCTTTTAGCAAAATTATCATATAAAATCTATAATAATACAGGATCTGATATTCTTGAATGTTTAAATTGAATCAAAATTATTAGTGACGAAAGTTTTTAAATATAAGTAAAATGATCAAGTAATATGTTAAAAAGTAGTTATAGTCGATCAAGGCCGACTAAGAAATACCATAAACCAAATAATTAGTTAAAAGAAGACCCTACCTTTAATTTTGGAATGACCCATACATAACTTGGTTTTCGGTTTCCTGCTTAAAAGTTTCATGAACAACACACAGAAAAAAATCAATGTAAAATTTTCCAAAAAATATTAATAATTTAACTTTCTCAGCTATAATTTTGGTTAAAAAATCAAAAATGGTTATTCAATATCGTTTTACAGTAAATTGTTCTGCATGAGAAAATACTTTTATTTTATAATTTAATATCGAAAGGTTATAACATGTACAATGCCAATTCACCACAAATGTGAAAACGTTCAATTGAAACTAAATGAAAAAAATTTATTCGATCTTAAATCAACTATGTTCAACTTTGATTTTGTTTCATGTTTATTTTCTGTGTGTATAATTTATAATTAAGCGATCATAAAAATTCGGTTAATTGCTTAAGAATACAAATAAAAGTAATTGTGCAAAATTTTGTTAAAATTATTTTGTTTTACGTTTTTATGGGCTTAAAATCTCATTCCGTGAGGACATTCGACATGAACTTAAATCCTAAGCTTTATATAGACATGCAGAAATATATTAATTTTAAGGAATCTTAGGTTTTTCTTTGTTGACGTTACACATGGAATTGAAAAATGTATATAAACTCTTTCTTAAGAACCAAATATTTGTTAAACTATAAAAGATAATTTATCTATTTATATTTTCATTCCTATAAAAATCGTTATATCATCTGAGATATACTAAATCTGAACTATTTCAAAAAACCCGATACGCCCAAGTTAAGGACTCAGTGGAACGGCCGGCAACATATTAAAAAATAAAATTTTTATCTCGTCTATACTTCTATTATCACTCTTTTAAATTTTATTGAAATCAGTACAACCTTTAGAACATTTCAGATTTACTTAAAAAACTATATACCGACTGTATTAGGCTTCCTTTAGTAACGTTTAGAAATAGTTATGAAACGATTTTCTCACAAAAGTTATTGCTATTGAAATATTCTGAAATCATTAAAAATTTGAATCTATTTTGCCATTAACGTATTATCTTCATTGGTTCCATTAAAAAATTGGTTCCATAACAAAGAAGTTAAAGATCGATATTTGAGACAGACTCAAAATTTAGACAAAAGCCTTCGAAAGCAATAAAATAGAGCTTTTACTGAAGTAAGATTATATAACGGAAAAGGTCTTCTGGATAGTGGAATATCGATAAGTCTACTACGAAAGTATTGGAAGCAGAGAGTGGAAAAGTTAGAGGGTAAGCTTTTTCTGAAATTCGAACAACAGGATAAAAAAATTATCAGGCCTTAGGAAAGATTATTTCAAATATCGGAAATAAATTCCGAGAAATTGATGGATAATTAAATAGAAAACTTCTCAGGACAATAGAAAATATCCAAATCTGTGCCAACAACAGACAGGCGGACATAACTTAATAGACTTTGATGTACCGTACTATATTTTGTCCAGTTAAACTGTTTGGAACCAAATTTTAAAACTTTTGCTCTTATAGTTGTTTAGATTTACGATAATCATTATTTCTTTTGTATGGGGGGTATCACTCCCCATGCTTCTATCGGTTCTGTATTTCGTTCACTCAAATACTTCCTTAAGAAATTAATTCGGACCCAATCTGAGAACTATAGCTGTTGTAGTTCATTAGATATTTTATAATCATGATTAATTTGTATGGGGGATTGTACGCCCCGCTTTAATAGATATTGATATATTGAATTTGAAACAAATTCTTGAGAAAGTGTTTTGGGTTGAATTGAGTTGACAACTTTTGCAGTTATATTTCTTTAGATATTCGATTATCAACATTTTCTTTGTATGTGGGCTGCCTCTTTCTCTTGATTCTATCTGTCCGTCATTCTGTCAAGTTAACCAATTACTTGAAAAATTAATTGCGACCAAATTTAGATATTCGATGATTTAAAATTTGCTTTGTGTGGAGTTTACCCCTCCCCCAGATTCTATCCGCCCAATATTTTGTCACGTGAAATAGTTCTTTGAAAAAGTTATTGAGACCTTGAAAAAGTGGTTTAGACCAAATTTGAAAATTCTCTCTGTTATATTTTTTAGATATTTCATAATCAATATTTGCTTTGTATAGGGGAACCTCTCACCCCTGGTCCTATCGACAATTTTAATAGCCTTTTGTTTGGAAGGATAAATTTTGTACTGACCGATAAACATTTATTAATATGGATTCTAGAAAAATAAAGTGTTAAAAGCTCGATTTCACATTTCTTGTGTTTTAAAGTTATTTCGCAATTTCACTTTATATTCTACTCCACCTTTATTCAAATTTCATCCCATATATCCATTCATGCAAATAAACAAATTTCAACAATTGTCCATAAATAGAAACGTATATGAATACTGATCTCTTAACTATAATTCTGCACTATTGTATTGTAAAGTATAATGTAGCATTTTTTCCATTGTAGTTATTTGTTGCAATTGTTTGTCAGTGTTAAAGTTGTTAAAATTTTTCTATTCAATTGTTTTTAAAAAAGTTCTTCAGTCACAGTTGCAAATCTTTAAATTCCAACGAATATTTTTCTAATGCTTAAAGTTCTTGAGTTATAAAAAATAATTATCTAAATTCTAATAAAAACTCTTTTAATAACTGTTAATTGTTTAGTGCTTTTATAATCATTTTAATAATTTTATTACGTTCAAACTGAATATTTTCAAAGTGAAAATTTAATTATACTAACTATTTTGGTAATCTTTCCTTTATGTTCTTCTTTCTAGTTTAGTTTTTCTTCTTTCGATTTTTTTATTCGACTATAGATTTCTTTCCATTAACAAAAATGCAATAGTTAATTTTCACTTTACTCACATTTCAGTAATTAATTGCCAAACTTTAGAGATTATTTTTGTTTAGTTTCTTTTCGTTTAAATTTTCAGAGTTGCCGATGTGAAATGATGATTATTGTCTCAAAACAAAATCCAATATAAAGAGATAACACAACATTAACAAAAATCTAACTTGGCTTCTAACTCACTCTTGCCCATGTTTCTCATAATATTATTCATTTGTGTATCAGATTGCCTTATTTACGTTGTTAAGAGTTTCCAAATCTTTCGCATAAGTTTGTGCAATCTTCCCTAGACCATGTGGTGAATTTTTAGCGCATAGTATATGGATATCATCGGATGTTTGATGGGTAACAAAACAAATGGCACGAATTATGTTATAATTCTATAATAAAACAAATTTAAATATCAGACAAGTCTCTGCTCGCCAGAACAAGTTACCCGGAGGTTTGATTCGTATTACTTTAACCTAAGAACTCAGCATTTGTGAATAGAGAGGAATTCTGGTGAAACAAATACTACGGATTGATGTAATGTGTGTGTAATTAATTTAATGCAATGTTTGTTGTCTTATTTTCGTTTTCTATATTTTCGTTTTCAGCCAAAGTATCTATAATTTTCAAAACTAATGCGTCACGACAGATTTCCTTCTGAACAATAATGCGCTTAGAAGTTTGAGAACTTCAATGTAATGGATTCATAAATTCTGTAAAGTTAACGGTGTTCGTAGCTTAGACATGGAATGGATTATTTTTGAGTTACTATTATACATGTACACCATCCGCTGATTCCTTCCATTATTTGCAATAAGCGGTGGTTAAACTATAAGTACAAAATATAAATCGTGCCTTTAAACCGCAGAATTGTTGAGTTTCAGGGAATGTCGAATATTGCTCCAATAAAGGAGTTTCAATAAAAAATTTGTTTGCACATTGAGATGCTTCCTTGGTGGAAACTCCAATTGTTTTAAGAAGAAGTTAAGATGTCATCTTTATTAACATCCGAGGAGGAATTACTGGCATAGTTTATTACGTTTCTAAGTTCACTGCTTCACACTTTCTACGGACCATCATCCATTCTTAAATGTAGCATTTACAGTTTACTTATTAATATCTCATATTTCAATTTCTACATCGTAATTTACTAATCGTTGTTCTACTATGTCTTTTATAAATGAACAAGTTATCAAGTGGTTCACTGTTGGAATTGGGTTCTAATGACTACAATACACATGTAATAAGGAATATTGATAAGCTACGTGTTGATAGGTGATCAAAATTATCTTCCGTAATTTAACAGTCGTCCACACAGTGTTTCACGTCATGACTCTTGAAGTTTCGAGACATAAAAATCAAAAACCACAAAACCACATGACTTAAAAGAGCAGTCACTGTGAATTGTTCCACTAGTCATTACCTCATTCCTTGAGGATATTTAAAACTAAAAGCTCAATACAAGCCGTTAAAGATAAATGGAGGATGTAAGAGATAATATAATAATATGTTATATTAATGATATTTGCTCACAATAGTGTATTAAGGGCAATCAATATATAGACATATATATAAATGTATGCCAAAGAGATCATTCGCCATATATTGTTTCGTTCATTACTGTCTCAAATGTTCGGATATTATTACCAGAAGTTAATGGTTCAACTCATGTTGCTATAAAATATGCTACTACTATTCAAAAAATCTTCCAAGAAGGAAATGTAGAATAAAGCAAGTAAGAATGTCCGTCATGCCCGAGTATATAATACCCTGCACCACATCGCCAGTTTAAAGTGGTGGTTACGAAAAATTAAAAACAATATATAATTTGATTTTCTGATTTATTCATAAGTGTGTAGTTTATTATTATGACGCTAAGATTTATGTAAAATTAAATTTTTCGTATCGATTTTTACTTATATTTATCTTAATTTGATCAATTATATATATGTATATGTGAGATTAATCCCCTTAAATGTAATATTTGGAAAATATGAGAATAATGCAGGAACTCTTGCATATTTTTCACACCATTTTAGAATATAATAAGACTTGCTTGTGCTAAATTTCGCTATATGATCTTAAAACCCCATTCCGAGGAGAACATTTGTTTGGGAAGAATCTGAAATATTGAAGCGTACATGGCCAATTTCAATAGGTTTCATTCTTAGGCCAAAATAATAATATAATAAATTTCATCGATATATTTAAATACTTGCGTCCTGTAGACTGTTCACAACGGACAGACAGACAGACATAATGACATACATCGTTAAATCGATTCAGGAAGTGATTCTACCCAACCCACCCTTGTAGGGTATAAAAAAGAAGTTTTAAATCAATTTTATGTAATTCATTATAGAGTTACAGTGACTGATGTATATATCCGATCCGATAAAAAACAATTATTTAAAAAAGTTAATATTATGAGTCAATCAAAACTATTTCCGTCTATTCCAGAACTTTATTAAATTCATCTTTATTTTCTCATTCTCAGGAAAGTAAAGTGTCTTCCTCTTATATAATCAATTGATAAATATACCAAGAACATTAAATTATTTTTCTATTTTAATTTATTAATTATTACATCAATATCATTCTCACACAATGAAGCTATTTTTACAATTGTGAATATATGTATAAATGTTTTTACACTCGATTTCCCCAATTACAAATACATCTATGTATTGGCAATCCTTTTTTATCTTCAACATAAGTTTTCTTCTGTTCGTTTATCTGACGCTCTTAAGTGTGATGAAGACATATGAACGTAATATATAAAGTGAATTTCCTGTTAAGTGACTATTTCTTATTTGAAAATTCAACAATTTTTCTTCTGGAAGAAAAAAATTGTTTTTTTTTTTTTGCGTGAGGGTGTGAGAATGTGTGTGTGTGAATATTTTTTCAGCATTTGTATTATATTTTTGTTTTGAAAAGAACGCAAGAAATAAAAAATGAAGAATAAAAATATATATTTGTATGTATGTATGTATGTATGTATGTATGTATGTATGTATGTATGTATGTATTTAAACTGATAGTTAAACAAACGTTTGTTTTAGGAATCTTGTTCTTGTTCATGTGTTAGTATGAGTTTTCAAGTAAACATACATATATATACATATTCACACAAATATAGTTATGTTTGTTTTTTAAATGTTTATATTTCTGCAACATTTGCATATGTTACACAAACAATTTCATTTCAAGATATAAAAATATCGAATATCGGTGTTAAACGTTTTAACACCACAATTTTACTCAACTTTACATACATTACGACTTTCGCTGCCTATTTCAACACAGAAACTTCGCGAAGCGGAACAGTCAACCGAAGTTTCCGTTGACTGGTTCGTTTATCAAAATTTTTAGATTTTTAATATTTAGAATTTAAGTCCTAAGTAATTTAATAATATATTTCAGCAGCCAGTATTGGAATGCCGATGCTTCATCCGTTTTGCAGCCATTATTGGAAGCCAGTTCTTCAACCGATGGCCTCTCAGTATTGGAAGCGATCGTCAACCCTTCATAACACAGTATTGGAAGCCGAAATACCCGACACAGTCCTAGTATATTTAAATAATACTCCCTAATAAAATCTATGGATATTTGGCATGGTGTTCTACAACAAAGAAGAAAAATGTAAAAGGTGAGTTCTAAGAATCTGTTCAGGATTAACTGGTGCATATTGAACAAGTCTATCATAGACACTGCATGCTTTTTGCATAAAAATGGCCATATTTGCAAATATTGCTGAAAATTTCAATACGTTGAGAACTTGGACAACAGTTAGTTCCAGTGTGAAGTCAGTGCTTACTTCGCTTGGATATGTAAGGAGCAGTATCTTTCCACATTTTCTCAATTACGAACAGAATATATGGTCGAATCTAGGTCCATATGGCCTGCTTTTATCTTAAGATAATTATGGACACGGATTACTCTTTGATGACCATTATCATAGTTGTAAGGATATTGAAAAAAAGGAAATGATTCCTGGGGGACTGCATGAATTATAACAGGTAAGTTTAAATGACATTACTTCTAGAGGATGGATTTAGGACCTTTGAATACTGACAGCATTGAACGAGAACATTTTCACCTGGCGATTTATGTGGTCTTATAAAAACAGGGTCAAATGGTCCAATATAACACAACTCGACTGAATCCATAGCATCATGCTACTGATGATAAGATCAACTTATCATCATGTCTGACATTTGAACATCTTATGAGCATCACTTATATGGAGAAACAATTAGAAGGTTTAATTGGATCAAGAGCTAGATCCAACTGACCTTTTCAAGCACCTGAAACTGCTTTAATTGAACATTTAATGGATATAAATCTGTAAGATTTGTAAAGTGTGTTATGGGATTTTATGAACTAAACTGAAAACACTCCACCGGACTTTTAATTTGGCTCCATCCAAATTCTTAAATCGTTTGGGGGGATTTTCTAGTCAAGACTGTGAGATAAATAATCATATTTTTCAATTAAAACACTGTGAACCGTGCGATCCGGTTGAACCACAAAAAAATTAAAATTCGAATGCAGCAAGTAAAAAGATCACATCAATAGAGTTTAATTTTACTTATTTGTTGCATAATCCTAAATCTCCTCTCGTACAAGTGTTCACTGGGCTACACATACAAACAAAATAAATTATGTGTGTATGTGTGTTTGAGTATTTTCTGTGTAAATGTTTGGTTAGAATAATGACCGAATGATAAAAAGTTGAAAAAGAATAAAACAAACAAATATTTTAAAGAAGAAGAAAGTTTTACAACTTGTTTTTTCTTCTTTCTTTCTTTTCTGTTTTTAATATAAGCAATTTTTATTATTCTTGCTCTTTCTTTAAATATTTTGGATTTTTGAATTCTTGTTGTTATTGTTGGGTTTTGTTTGCTTTTAAGCTGGAATATCGTAAATCAAAACATATCTTGTTTTTGATTTACTTTTCTTTAGTTTAAAATATGTGCATATTTTTAGGCTTCACATAAAATGTTAATAGCAGTTTTAAAAAGATGCTTGTGATGTTAAAAAGTTTGTGATTTATTGGAGTTTCCTTCTTTTTGATTATATAACACACACATATATAGTCGGTGTACAGGTAAAACCTATTGATTTTATTAATTTAAGAGTGAAATAGTTATTATGATTATGTAGTTCTGAAGCGACATCGTGTTGATATAATTTTCTTTATCGGTTTCGTGGTTATTAATTCAAGCATTATCTTTATAGTGCTGACGATATGTAAATATAGGTTGCACATATGTTGTCTCTATGTAATTAAAAAATTTTATTGTTTAGTAATTTTTAATAATAAGTTTGCAAAGATGTTGAAAAATAAATTATCTCATATATATTTTATTATGAAATTTGATTATCAATTTGCAAATATTAAATTGAGGTCTCCAGAGATGTAATGGCTTAACTTGTGTGCAGACAGAGGTGTTGAAAAATACCGAACGACTCAGATTTACTTTTAGAAATGATGTAAATACTTGGTGGTTTGTTTGTTGTATCACCCAGGACTCATAGAAGTGAGGCTATAAATTAAGCTTCACTTCTCTATCACAGTTACCCGTCTGGCTGTCCATGTAAAGTTTATAATTTTCGGTTCACAAAAATCACATCAAATAGCATACATTTTTTTATATACATGAGTCTCATATTAACGATTAATACAACCACAAATCTATTATGCTGGTTAGAGTCAGAATTAAACAAAATCTGCCAAAAAGTAATAAAACAAGTCGTCATCGTAACAAAAGTATCAATGGCATTCACAGTAGCGTTCTCACAACAATTGGATCTTCGCTCCAGAATTATAGTCGGCCAAAGATCAACCTGAATCCAAGAAAGATCTGCTTGATACAACCGAACTGTAATAGCAAAATCTACAGCATAGACATCACCAGTTGCCGCTTAAACTGGTAATTATATAACGTTATGAGGATAACTGGAACAGTAATTTTTTTATTTTTCAATCACCAAAGTTATCTTAATTTCACTAGAGTGCTTTTGAGAAGAATGCATGTCACCGACAAGCACGAAACCCTGACAAAGCAAAAACGTTCCCACGACAGTTGAATTTCCGTTCCGGAAAGACCCGAGTTACACTCGGCTAAAGATTGTTTACCAAGCGATAGCCGTATCAAACGAAAGTTTTTCAACCAAGATAGAACTATTGGTTACAGCCAAATTGTTACAGCAACAACTCTAACTATGAATTCGAAAATACCTCAATTTAACTATGTGAAGTTTCATAAGATGATGGTTCAAAAGTTACAAATTTATTTTTATAACATCGATATTTTTCAGATATCGGTGGTTAACTTTTTTCTAATAAGTGTTAAATGCGAAGCTTGTAGTGCAATAACAAAAATTCATACCGATCTGACAATTATTGTGATAACAGACCGACAAACAGAAAGACAATGCTAAGTCGGATCAGTTTATGATTTAGTGTAAGAATATATACTATATGGGTTTTAGATGAAAGACAAATTAAATATGACCTTATCGCGACTGGGGTGTTAATGTTGTGAATGCATTTTTCTTTGCAGCTATATGGTGGATTTGTCTATTAGTCCACTGACTTTTTTGGAATTGTCAAATACACAAAAATGAACATTATTTTCAATTGAATTTTAAAATTTGAACTTTTTTACTTAATTCCGTCAATTACAAATTATTCATGCATTATCTTTATATTTACATTACAAATAAATACAATTTACTTTAAAAATTAATATGCAAAATACCACGCAATTTAAGAACTTAACGAGAAACATTCATAGTTGTTGTGAATAAAATCGGCTTAATTTTAATAACTGTCTGGCAATGAAAATAACAAAAAAAAAAAAAAACAAAAAACAAAAAAAATTACATTTGATCAAGCCCAAATATGTAATACCCTACACCACATTTTTGGGTGTAAATGACTGCTATGGAAAATTTATTAACGGCGCTCGTATAATTTGCTTTTCTTATTTATGCTTAAGTGTGCAATAGATTATTATGATGCTAAAAATTATCTAAAATGTATGCGTTATGAAAGGGATTCTGGATTTCTGGAGAATTAGGTGGGAGTTACAAAACTCTCTGTAACATCTAATGTAACATTCCGGGATACACTTGTATGGGGCCTATATGAAATAACTAATTTCAATAGGCATCGCCCTTGTGTCAAAATAATACTACGTACTAAATTTCATTAAGGTATTTTAAATACTGCTACCTGTACTTTGCTAACAAACCGGACAGACAGACATGCTTAAATCGATTCAGGAAGTGATTTTGTGTCGAACGCTATACTTAAATGTGTGGTGGTAGGACTATTTTTTGCTTCACGTTACAAGCATCTGTACAAATGTATAATACCCCCACCACCTATTGGTGGTGTAGGGTATAAAAAGAAATACTTATACAGACATTAATACATTTTTAAAAGGTATTGGAAAATGATTCAAATTAAACATTGTCTAATGTAAACGCATGATGTACGTATAAGTTCATGTGTGTACTTCCAAATGTATTCATATGTTATTTATTTTAAGAATCGTTGTTGTTGATGTTTTATATATATTTTTTGTCTTTTCGGTTGATTGTATTTTATTTTTAAGCCTTTCAACACATTGATGTTGCAAAAATGTTTTACAAACTAAACTACAAGACAAATAATAATACAACACAATACAACAACAAACAAGAAACGACAATGGAAACAACATTAAATAAATGTTGCAATATTACATAACACAACAACAAAAACAGACATAAGCAACAATAAATACACATGTATTAAACAAGATAAGCAGCATGTGTTGAAAGTGCGAATTTATTCTAAAATGCAATGTTGTAGAAAAGAATGTAGGAATAACTTACAACGTAAGTGCAAACACACACAAATACATACTCAAGGTCTTTTAAATTCTTGTGTGTGGCAAAACATAGATCTTGTTTTTCACTACTAACAAATGAATAAATTTTAAGTGTTGCATTCCAACAGTTTTGCCACTGTTTGATTGTGTTTCCCTTTTTTGGTAAATTATGACTTCTATTACTCATTTGCTGCAATCATGCACAATGGGTCAAAATCAATAATTTTTATGAATTCAATACCAGAAGTCGTTAATGAAAGTATACTACGAATCATTTAGGACTCTGTGGATCGCTTAAATCGGATTATTTTTAATTTGCACTTTGTATTTATAGGGTACTATGCTTAAGTTCGCATTGTGAAGGAGTCAAATTTCTAGCCTTCAGAAGATTCTATGATTAGTTGTAAAAGCCTATTTACTTGCTAAGTTCATGACTTAGAAATCATACATCGATAAAGATATCGATTTTACTGCCCTAATGTGCTTTTCTTATTGGTAAAATACATCCTTATGGTTTTATTCTATTTTTCATTCTATGTTCAATGTGTGATCCTAATTTGACGGATTTCGTTCCATACTTTGCTATAAGTAGTAAGAAGGAAGTATAGTTTTATTATTTTCATTGATCTTTATAGAACACATCAGTTATTATGTCTGATAAAAAAACAAATGATTCTATAAGTGCGCATCAAAATTATTAAATATTTTTAACAAAACCAAACTTGGTCATACAAAAGTTTTGCCATCAAATTGATATTAAAAAGATTTAGAAACCAAAAACTGGGTACGGAAATTAAAGTAAAGTTCTTTAAAAAATTTTTATTCACAAAACGTATGGTATGGCAGATTTTTCGCAACTTCCTGGTCAAACATTTTATGTTGCTGATGCATAAAGTTGATGTTGAAGAAAACTATGGGATCCCAAAAATATGGTATTTGTAGCAATAGGGGCAAATCCTCAAAACTACCGGGAAATAAGGCCAATGGAGAAGTATGGGCTTTTGTTAAAAGGGAATTGAAAAGGGATAAAAGGATAAAAGTTTGATGTTTTTGTTCAATTTAACATTTAGGTATGTTAAAATTTTTCGATCTCACTTCTTAATAACGTTATGTAAATATATCTGAAACTATGTGGACAATTCGAACGTGGACAAGCGTTTAGTGCCCAATGTCATGAAGAATTGATCTTTTAGAAATAAATCTGAAGCTATTGAACGTCTGTTTTTTATTAAATCGAAAGCAAAGGTGTAAAGCTTTACAGACCACATAGGGGCTTAATGGATATAGCTACGGTGTTTAACAAGACATCTCGTACACCAATATTGTTTAAACGAGTGCCAAATTTTTGTTTCATATTCAATTTCAAAATTTTTTCAAATTCCTATAATCCCAGCAACATCATATCGAAATATGTGCTTCAGGTGATTTCAAACATAAAATAGGGTTTTAAGCTCACAAAAACATATTTATGTTATACTTTTCTAAGCGTCTTGAATGAATGTTACTTCTTTGAAAATAATCAGTTCATACTTTGCTTTTATATTATTTTTTGACTACACATTTTTGAAGAATATGGACCAAATTTCGGAAAGAGTTTTACGCTTATAAATCTTTCAAATACAAACCAATTTTATTAACATTTTATTTTTAACTGTCTTTCAAAATCGGTAGATCCATAATAATATTCAAAAGTTTATCCAAATATTTAATAACAGATGGAGGAATATATCATTCACTTGTAGTCACTTGAGGAATTTCGAATATTACAGGAAATATGTAAAATATGCCTGATATACCCATCAACTAGTTCCAAAAATCATCATATATTTTCCGATATAACGATATACATTATTTTAACTACATTTCTGTCAAAAATAGTTTGGAATCTGTGTTCTTTAGATTGTTCACATGTTATACAACGTGTTCCTCTATTGTGTTTTATGCTACAAGCAACAATAACAAGACAAGTGGAAATGTATCTCATCATTACATAGATATTTAAAAATGCATATTGTTGTAAGTGTATATTATTTGTTGTTGCATGTGTTTATGCAGTTTGGGTGTAACATTAACAAGCATCCATAAGAAGCTTAATGGATATTATAATTTTTTTCTTTACAAAATATACATGTACACTGCACACATATATACACATAGGAAACAAGTGTGTAAAAGTAGGAGGCATATATATATTGAAAAATAACGAACAACTACAACAACATACCATTCTCATGTAAGCAGTTTGATAATAACACATGTGTTTTTTTTTTAAATTTTTCCCTATTTTCACTTGCTGTCAATATTTTTTATGTAGATAATTTTTGTCAACAAAATGGGGGGAAACAGGAAAATTACAACAAATTGTTTGCTTGTTTTTGTTGTTGTTATTATAACAGGTAGCATAATATAAACGAGAGTATGTAAAATTCATTGATGCGTGAAAATTTAGTATTAATAAGTAATTTTTATTTTATATGATTTCAAGAAAGATTAAAATTCAAATCATTATAATCTACATCCAATTTTTAATTTTTAAAGGTAAAATGTGATTGTAATTAAGTTTACATACAATACTCTCAAGAAATGTTAAATGTTTTGATTACACCATATAACGTTAGATAAAAACGTCCCTTTGTGATCTTCTCAAAATCAATAGTGCAATAGCAATTTGGATGCAGAGAAAAACATGTTTGCGGTAACCATAAACGAGAAATAACATACTATTGTTATTAGATATTGTTACCGTAACTATAAATTTTGTATAATTTCGTTGTTATTTTCCATTAGTTAAAATAATTATTGTTAATGCCACTAACAATATTGTTATCGCCACAAAAATATTGTTATTCTAATAAAAATAGTGGTAGTTTATGAACTCTCATTTCCATAGTACTTCAGATATTCAATATTTTCTTTTAATTTAACCTCTCCCTTGGTTCTATTCGTTCCATATTTTTTCCAGCAGAACAGTACCATCCGAGAGTAATTGTAAAGAAATATGAAAACCCTCATTCGATAATTAAAATTTGCTTTGTAGGGGGGTGTACCTCTCCCCTGATTCTATTCGTCCCACATTTTGTCTACTAAACTATTTCCAAGAGAAAGAAATTGAAATAAAATCTTAATACTCTCACTTCAACTATTCATTAGATAATCGATAAGCAATTATTGTTTTGTATGAGGGATACCCCTCCCCTGTTGCCATCCATTCTACATTTTGTACAGGAAAACATTTCCTTGAGAAAGTAAACAGGAACAAATTTGAGAACTGTCACTGTAATAGTTACTTAGATATTCGATAATCATATTTGTTTTATATGCCTGATCTTATATATTCTAAATTTTGCCCAGTAAATCAGATCATTTAAATACTAGTTGTTATAGTTATTTTGAAGGAAATGTTTACTTTTGGGTATATTGGGACCATTCTGTGAAAATTTTAGCAAAATCGGTCTTAAAGTTTAGCTGTTTATAATTCACAAAACAAACAAAGAAACAAGCATATAATGTACATATTTGAAACATAATTTATTTATATCTTAAGCATTTGTGGCGGAGGGTTTTTAAGAATCTGCATTGCCGATTATAGCATTTTTAATTGCTTTTTACTTTAAGTTGATAATTTTACAAAAGATCTTTATTATTGAGATTAAATGAACCTCACAAAAGGAGGAGTATATTTTAATTATTATTTACTTCAATTTCTTTAAATTTAGATTTTTTAATTTGGTTTATTTTCTCCTAATTTTCATTTAAGCTGCTTAACAAAATTATAACAATATATTACCGTGTCATTAATTTAAATTCAAATTACACATTAACATGAATTAATGTTACATGTGTTAAAGTGTTAAACATTTAACGGCAAAAATCGTTAATCACTAAAAACAATGTGTTTTTCTCCCCTCCAGATTTTCATTGTTGTAGTTTTTCATTATTTTGGCTTCAACATTTATAACTGTTAAAGGCAAAAATGAGTTGTCCAACTGACGGATAATATTAGACGTACATACGGACATATTAGCCTTCATATTTATTTGTGCGATAGATGCACAAATTCATACAAACATTTATTATTTATCAGACATTCATGATCATTTGTTTGTTGCCAACTTTGTTTCAATTTAGTTTATAATTTTTTTTTTTTTGTTGGAAATTTTCTCCTCAAAAATAAGTTTGGTCTTAAATGTTTTTTAGCCTGTCCATCTAACAAGACTGACAGACATACGGACAGACAGAGAATTGTAATACTATCATGTTGGTTGTAGCAAATAAGTATGACTTGTTGCAACTGTTTGACTGTTTGCTATGCCATTTATGGTTGATTGTTGTTGCATTTTGACTGGTGGATTGTTTGGTTTTCTAAGTTGGCGTTAACTTTAGTGCTGACATTATCGTAACGAAAAGATCAGTTCAGTAGTGCGTTTCAATTTAATTTTCCACTGAATTTCACTTTATGATTTTTTCATTCGCGTAAAAGTGTATGTGTGTGTGTATGTATGTTCATTTGTTAAAAATGCTTTTAAAACCATAAATCATTTTAATGACACATGTATGACGGCTTATGATATTTTGTTAATAGACAATTTTCATTTTTGTTTCTTTCACTGTCGTTTCTATCATCATCATCATCATCATTGAATTGATTGTTTTTGATATTGTTTAATATCCAGACACATGCAGTTTATTCAAAGTTGAAAGAAAGTTTTGCAAAGAAATTTGAGCGAATTTTTATGAGTCTATAAATTTATCAATTTTTGAATGTGTGTGTATAATGAAGCAGAAAAGAAGCGTTGTGATTTAACGCTTGAATAGAGAGCGGTTCTACCCTACAATATATCTATTGAGTCAGAATGACTTTCATAGTTGACTTAAATCACTTAAAGTTCGTGAAACTCAAATGTATTATTTTTTCTTCTTTACGAAGAAATCGCTATATAAATATAACTTGCTAAGAGCTGTTTCGATCATTATTTGTGACACATGGAAAGACAATGGTAAGTTATTAAATTTTTAACTTCATATAAAATTCTTGTTAATCAAACTGTCTTAATGAAATATTGCACGTAAATAGATTTTTTGATACCAAATTGATAACTATAAATACCATTTTGATTTTCTTGAAAAATCCGAAATTCTTAAAAAACTTTCAAAAATTATCAAAACCGATTTTATATCCTACACCACCACTATGGGTTTGAATAGATGTTTGTAGCGGACAGAAAAAATAGTCCTACCACCACTTTTAAATATACAGTTCGACTCAGAATCACCTGAGTAGAATAAGGCATTTCCCACCCTCCATCCGACTCGTTGTAAAGCTTGTTCACAAATTAAAGATTACAATGTTGAAGAAATCTTAAATAAAATTGAAATTGGTTATGATCTCTGCATTTTTTCATGTGCTAAGTTATACGAGCATCGGTCCATTATTTCTCATAGGTCCATACAGCTTCCCTTCTAAATATCCAACTCAAATTGAAACTCATAACCTATATTGTTTAAAATATTTGGGCAAATTAAGATAAATATAAGATAAATCCGCTGTGCGAAATTATATGAGGGTCGGTCTATAACTTTTTCTAACTTCCATATAAGCTTGCAGGAAAAAATCATTTTTAAGCGAATAAATTTTACATAAATGTTGGTATAAGCATAATAAGCATAAATAAAAAGCAAATTACACGAGGGTAGTTCATACGTTTTTCGTAGCAGTCATTTACAACCAACCATGTGGTGTAGGGCCTTACATTGTCGGGCTTGATGGACTATAACATTTTTACTTGTTTTTAATTTTTTATATAACTTTACAATTGAGGTCGGGAAGCAAAAATATATATAACTAAAAACTTTGGAGAAAACATAAGTTTTTTTTAAAATCCGATTTGCGATCTGAGAAATTCTTCCAAAATTTAAGTTTTTGAATCTTTTTTACATCACACTAAAGCATAAAAAATTAACTTTTAGAAAGTATAAAAACAGTATAAAGTTTCTTATGATTTTTTTTTAATTTAAGAAGAGTATAACTATTTTTCGGCAAAAAAATAGGCGGAAACTCGACCTTTGTTTGGAAATTTGAATTTAAATGTTTTAATTCCATGAAGGTTTTCATCAAAATGTTTCTTTGGCAAAATTTGGTTTTAAGAAAAATAAAAATTTTAAAAATTGTTAAAATTTGCATCCCCTGCAACATAAAAACTTCGCCAAGATCAGTTAAAAAAGTAAAGTTTTTATTTTTAAAACTAAAATACTCTTCAACTTTCACTCATGAATTCACTCATATAAAAATCTTTAACATCGATTCAGTTATAAGATCGCTGCAAATATTTTTATGCCCGAGGTGACCAACCTGTGGAATGATCTCCATTAGGTCTACAACGTCCAAACTCAAAAATTAAACTACACTTCTACAATTGCTATGTAAAATTTCACTGAAATCACACTAGTCATTCGGAAGTTACAGATTTATTTCCATTTCATTTTTCATTTGAAACAGTGTAACGACCAATAACTTTCTCTAACTTTTATAAAGAATCCATTATACGCTTTACAATATTGTCGAATAGGAGATGTTTTTCGGTCAAAAAAATTTGATTATTCAATATCGAGTTGAATTTTAACTCAAATTTCTAGGAATGTTTCAATCAGTGTCGCTGTTGTGACATCTGCTAGAAATGTCATACCGAAACATTTAAGATGCGGCATCGTTTTTTAATGATTCAAATAGCGAATTTAGCAATTTTTAACGTACTTTTGCAAAAAGACAATACTTTGAGAAATAAGTTAAAAGTTTTATATTATGGAGACCCGTTTCCGAAAGACATTTAAAAGAAAGTTTTGTATTGTGATAGTTCTGCATCCATGTACGATTTATACAACCGAAAAATATTTTACCAAATAAGGAGAATAGATTAGCAATTTCTTATATATATATGTTATAGAACAAGTTAAAAACTTCAAAACTATCTTGGGATCTTTTCTCTAAGTATACAAATATGTGAAACAAATTTCAGATTACAAAATTTTGATAAAAATTTTGTATATTTTTTCATTCCAAAATATTTCCTCAATATTGTTATTTAATAAATACATCACATTTTAATTGTTTATTCACCCACGGATTTTGTTATTTTTCCATACACAGTGGGTCAAATACTTAATAGCCTTCACAACTGTTTGAAATTAATTCTTAGAACAGTACAGTAATTTAAAAATTTTTTACTGTTATAATTTTAAAAATATGCGATATGCTCTTCAACTATTCCCTTTATTGAAGACAATTAAGTAATTGTCCGAATTTCAATAAAATTGATTTATATTTAAGAAACGTTTAAGCCGAAATCCTAATTCAGAAATTAGATACATATATTCTAGACAGATTTAAAAAATAACAAATTGTTTCTATATATAAAAATTTTATAAGCTTGAAAGTATCCTTAAATGAGTCCTATAATGCCAATTGGTTAAATATTTTAAAAACTGTTAGAAAAATAACTGTACCGAATTTCAACAGAATTGGATTATATATAATTGTTTTATAGGTTTAAACCCCTATTCTGGAAAGGAACCTTAAATGGAGCTATAGCTATATATAGTCCATCGTAACAGGTACTGTTAAAGACTATTTTTTTTTGGTCGAATATCAAAGAAATTGGTTCGAGAGTTTTATAAATTTAAACCTGTTCAAAATGTTTTTCGATATTTGTACAATAATTGTGCCGAAATTAAAAATAAAGCTTGGTCAAATCAAGACCTAACGCAATTTAATTTTTATGGATATATTACTATATATGATGTATATGCATGTAATAAATTTCGGAAAAATTATCTTTAAAATTGCTACCTTTAAAGCCCACCGATTTTCTGTTAAAATCCAATAAGTTTTAATTGCAAATTTTAAGAATGTTTTTCTCCAGAATTTTCCTATAGATCTATAACTTTTTTCAAACTGAACCAATATGGTCGGTTTAAAATAGCAAGTTAAAAGCTTCCAACAGACGGATATAAATAAGTCGACTCAGTTTTTGAAGAAGCCATATATGAAATTTTACCCAAATCTTCTCCTCGAGAAAGGGCCTTGTGCGGGATCTTAATTAAGAACGCATACTCAGGAGAGCTAGAAAATTAATTGCGCACAGGTTTTGGGGTGTATCAACATTTTGAATATTTCAGCCTTTAGCCTATTTTCAGACTAACATATTTAAATCGACATATTTTAATTTAAAGTTTGATTTACGGGATCTTTGACGTTGGACATGGAATTACAAAGTTTATATATATACGTTACCACTTTTGGTGGTGGAGGGTATAAATATAGATTTGGAAACACGGCAACATATGCCAAATATAACTTTATTTCCTTTTCTAAGAATACCCTCCCCTAACCTATTTTGTTAATCTACTGTTTTAAATATTTTCTCAAAAATTGATCCCACCGTGCAATTCCATAAATAACTTCAACTGATGGAGTGCAGTCAGTCAACTATGAACCCAGAATGTTACAGTACATAGACATATAAACATTTTGAATTAAGTTTGTTTCAATAAAAAACTGTCAACACAATTAATTTATTATAAACTTCTACAAATGAATAATTCTTTTTTAAATGAATTAACCGGAGTTATGCAAATACCTTTAAATCAAAATATTTGCATTTTTAAATGGCATCTTTTGTTGTTTAATTGTTGAAACTGTTGTTTTTGTTGTTGCCGTTATTGAAAATATAATAAAAATTATTTAAAAAACATTTTTAAAATTGTTGTTTTTAATTTTTTTCCGTTACAGTTTTTATTCAAAATCAACAATGGAATCACAGAATTTATATACGAACACATATTTCACTCTTTTCGGATAATCTTGCCAGCATAAAATTAACAACATTGACAATAATGACAACAAACTGGGCTTTAAAGTCTTTAATCCCATGAAATAAATAAATTCAGAATTCATTTAAATATTTACAATAACAATGATATGCTGGAAAAGAGAGAGAGAGGGAGAGAAAAAATACGGAAATAATTTATGGTTTATCTATGAAACAGAAGCCTAAAGTAACAAATGTCCGTTTGTCATTCTGTCATTTCTATTGTTCGTTGTTCTATGTACATCAAATGAATGACATAATGAATATGAATAAATAATTAAATGTGATGTGATTAAATGACAACCAAATGAATTAATTTTTAATTCAGTGTTATGCTATTTTTTATCAGTTATTTTTTTTCTGCTTTTGTCAGATAAGATCAGTCAGATTATATATGTTTGATTTTATACCTTGTATTTTACAATGGTTATTTTATGCATCCACATTGATTTACATTCCATTTTTACTCTTTCAAAAAAAATTAAATAAAACTTAAGCTTTAAGTATCAAATACAAATATATATATTTCATCATCCAATAAAAAAATCTGGGGTATTAAAAAGATTAAGAAAATGTATGCACACACACTTCAGTGAATGCTGAATGATGATTAAACCCACAAAGAGAAGACAAAGAAAAAAAGCAAAATAAAAATATGATATCGTGCATGATTAAAAAATTGTCATTTAAAATATGTATTTGAGATGCAATAAAACCAATAATCAGATTGTCGATTGGTCGGACATTGATACATCTCAATAGATAAAGTCAGTCACTAACGTGTTTAAAGTGTTTGTGAGATATTTTTAAGTAAAAAGTAGATGTGAAAAAGAAATGGATTTTTGAGTTCAGGTTGCATATTTCCATATTACGTGGGTAAATCTAAAAGTTGTTAGACGTGAGGATAAGCAGAGTTCTTCACTAAAACTTTTAACCCAAGTTTTATAAGAAAAATATCAGTTATTATTGGTCCTACAAAGTTAGTCAATATTATTAAACAACACCGGAAATACTTTTCCGTTGAGATTTCTTAAGCAAAAGAAATATAAAATATTTTCAAAAGAGCTCCCAACATATCCGGTTGAAAAGCATCCCGTTTATCTCAGTGCTAGAACTATTTGCTTCGTTAAAGCTAATCCGGGTTAAAAACATACACATCTCAAATAGTTCCTGACCAAAAACAGGGCACTGAAATTGAAGTTTTATAAAAAAAATATAATTGCTGCATAATGAATGACGAAACGAATGACCTGCCAAATTCTTGGTCAAAAATTTTATGTTGGTGATACTCGTGGGAACTTTAAAAAAAATCAAGGTACTGAAAGCAGTAAAAATTTCCCGAAAAGTTCCTTGTGCGGCAAGCAATATGAAGTTGCGGCAAAACGAATCATTAGTTACACCTGTTCTATATATGCCGAAATATACATCAAGAAATTCTTCCAAAAAAGACTGCCAGTGAAAAGATATTGGGCTCATGCTAAAAAAAAATCGAACAGAATAGGAAGATGTCCAAAAGCTGACCTGTTCGAACAAAGTGACAGAAAGCACTAAAACAAATAAATATATTTTTTATAAATTATTATAACTTCAATCGTTATTAGACGGAATCATTGAAAATAAAATATATTCTGTATATATAGGATATCGGTTAAATAACGAAGAAGTTCTTGACCAATATCTAAAGAAATTCAAAATTCTAATTGAAGAAACATATTACAAACTTTTCAATAAAAAATCAATCATGTCGTTTAGAATATTTAATTGTAGTCAATTGTTTTTTAAACTGATAAGACGTTAAAATCATCTTTTAAATATCTTTAATTTATATTTTTTCCAAAAAATAAGTGATTAAGACATTTTAAAGTTATACATAATAAATATATAGCATATGCCGAATATAGCAAGCTTACTTAACAGTTTTCATTTCTTATTCACCAAACTGGCCTTGTCTGGGGCTTTAATATTGTATTTTGTTTTAAATTTTCAAAATTAAATGAGAAAGTAAAATGTTTCACTAGTTTAAAATACATAAAAGAATATCCAAAGATCCCCAGTTTCCACTCCTATAATTCTTGCTGAAGTTATAGTGTCACACACCTCTGCTATCATTGTAAAGTATTTAACTTTAATAAATAATGAAGATCAAAAATCGCTTTTGACCCACGGTTACATTCGCGATAATCCAAAGTGTTTTGGATTAAACTCGTTGTTTTTTGTGCCACTGGAGTTTGTTTATTTGAAAAAAATCTAAACAAGAATGGACGGTTTGATTTTTAGAGACAGTATGGTCAGTCATATCTTACACTATGCTGGGTAGAAGATAACACTGCATTGAGTGTTTTTGCTCAACAATGACCCGAAGTAATTAGTGAACTTTGTAATAATAAGATTGGCCAACGCAAACCGCGAACTTGAAACTAATAGAGAACATCTTAGGTATTTTAAAAGGAAGAACACGATGCTTTTAAAAACAGGAGCTGACGAACTCTCAAAGTTTAATTTTATACTATTAAACATATTTAATTTATAACTATTAAACATATTTTTAAGAATTTTAAAATCAGTTCAAAGTCGTTTTGATTGTTTAAATAAGAACCTTCTCGGAACAATAAAAAATAATCATATCAAATTTTATTGAATTCTGGAAAATATTGTGGATGTGAGGGTACCAACAAAAGACAGACACAGAGACGAACATAGCTTAAGCGACTCTGGTCTGGTTTCATATAATTTCTTCTTATCGTTACACACGGAATGGCAAAGTAAATAAATTTCTTTACCACTTTTGATAGTGGAGGTTTTAATACCCGATTTAAGCAGACACATCTACATCGTATTTTTATATACAGCAGATATTGAAACAGTCCCTAGGGAGGTTTTATGAAGGAGACTCTTTCAACATCTTATACTTTATCGACTAACGTTTTTAGCTTTTATTCAATACCAGGATAACAATAACAATATCAGGATAACATTATTGTCACACATTTTTTAAAGCCACATATCCTTTGAAGCTTTAATGTAAAAAATCTTATTCGAAAAGAGAAAAAGTGGAAATATAATTCCTATCTGTTTATAATATAAAAATAACGATATTATAAAGTGCCTTCGCAAAATGTTATCACAATTTTGTTTATTTCATCACTTAATTAATATCATGCTGATATTGTTGTCTCATTCTTCCCACAACTTTTTATTTTCTTTAGAATATAAAATATGCAACACTTAAATAAAGTAAAGCACATTTTTCTTATTCTAAAGAATTTTTAAAATAATATTTTTGCTTCTTAAAAATCATGAAGTTGCACTTGTCAAATATTTGACACTTTTTTCTGTTAAAATTCACTATCGCTTAACAAAGGCGAAATCAAAGCGAACAGTATCTAGATTGAAAAAAGAAATACAATGACAAGAAGTAGTCATAAATTATAATTGATGATGCAAAATAGACAAGTAAAAATAATATATGAATTAGGATGACCCTTATTAAATACTCTCATGTAAGCAAACATTTTTGTAAGTAAGATTTTTTATTATTTTACGATGTGAAAATAGAAACTGGAAAATAATGATCTAAATAAAATAATACCAGATTTTTTATATATTTTGTTTCATTTATTAAGTAGGGATCATCCTTCATTCCTCAGTAAAAATGGGTGTTGGTTGTATGCACACACTTAAATGCGTGTGATCTAATTTGCATGCAACACGATTTTTAATAAAAGATATTTAATCTGACATCAAGTTTTCTACAAACTCTGGGAACAAAAAATCCACTTGAATGTGAAGAAGGTGAAAATAACTTAAAAGTAATATTCAGGTTTAAGTCGAAATATTAACATTCTTCACGAATAATAACACAAATAAAAAAGTACTTGAGAAATTATGAAATTATGATTCTCATTTTTAAATTTCTTTCAATATTTATTTATTTCCTAATAGTTTTTTATAAGGAGTGAGATCGAAAATATTAACATAGACATGTGTTAAAACTCACGGTTTTCATTTTTTTATTTGATTTAAATTTCATTATAAATTACAAAAAAAAAATATTATAATTTTAATCAACTTGAATCTTTTTTGGAAACCTTTCTATTAAAGTTTCTATAGCGTATCTGTCATTTTGCTTAAACAGATATTCCATCACCGTTTAAACTGTACCACATGTTTGCAGACTTTTTTGTGCTCTTTAATTCTCTTTTAACAAGAGCTCAATATCTTACCACTTGCCTTAGCTCAGGGCAGTTTGGAGGATTGTCCACCTTTTGCACAAACATCACAGTATTGTTCTTGTACCACTCAAAGGCTTGTTCACCACAGTGACATAATGTCCTGCCAGGCCAAAAATGAGTCCTACGAATGAAAGTAAACTTTTTTTAACATTCTTTCATGAAATGATTGGCTTCTTTTGCCGCAACTACATATTGCTTGCTTTTGGATCCCAAACTTTTCTTTAACATTTCCTCGAACATCAACAACAGAACGTTGCGAAAAATCTGTCAGAATATAATTTTCGTAATTCATTATGCAGTTTCTATTATTTGGAAAATATGACGTCAATTTCCGTACTCTGTTTTTGGCCACTAGATTTGAAGCAGCGTTATTGTCAGAAACTTCCGATCAGTCCGACCACTGAGCTAACTGGGCTGCTTTCCTACCGAAAGCGTTGGGATCTATTTTGAGAAAATGCTTTCTATTTTTTTACTTTAGAAACATCATGTGGTACGTTCCTTCTACCTAAATTATGTTTTCTATCAACGGATTACTTCTACCAGTACCTTTGAATGCTTGGCCAAATTTTTGTAGGACATAATAACTGACATATTTTACAATTTAACTTTATAAAAATCATATAATACTTAGATTAAAAGTTCTTATGAAAAACATGTGTTTAGATTTTTTCGATCTCACTCCTTATTAACACCAGTAGACAGAAAATTTGACAAATTAAATAACATTTTACTTGTTTATATAAATTTTGATTCTTCTAATAATTTTCGAATATAAGATGAAATATATAACCAACACGTCTTCAATTCGGTCAAATATAATAAAATCTCATACACATATTAACTTAATAAAACTACTTGTGTTTAAGAGTAGAAAACCAGAATTAAGAGATAATAATTTAATGACTTACATCACTTAACAAAAAAGTCATAAAAAGAAATTATGATAAAAATTTAAATAATCCATTTATGTTACAAAGAGTGTAATGAATACAATAGATCCATTGAATATTATAGACAATTTCAATGTTAAAAAGAAAGAAAATTAAAAAGATACTGAATGACTAACACACAGTTAATAGCTGATGCAGCCTGCAGGTAGATTATGAATACGCCTTCACATTCTTATGATGTCGACGATAACAACGATTATTATTATTATTTCTTGTTAAAAAATATTGTCACACACTCATTCCATAGATGTTTGTTCATAAATGTGGATCATAAAATCTCTTTTAAAAAGCATAATGTATGCGTATGAATGAATTTCATATTTTCTTTTAGAGTTTCTTTTCTTCATTAGTTTGTTTGTCTTTTTGAAGCTTCTTAACTTACTCTTAGAGTCTTAGTTAACAAAATAGAGAAAATCTAGGTGGAATTCAGTCTGTAAATTCCAAGATATCGGTTATGATCCGACTAATATTTTATCATCTCTTCATAGTTGTCCGATCAATTAAGATTAAATTTCATTAGAAACTTAAGAATGAATTAGCAGTATTCATGAATATGTAGTAGGATTTAAAATCGTTTACTCTAACAACTAGGAATGATATATTCCTCTGTGTCAAATTTTAAATACCCTATAGAACTTACATTATGTAAACATTTGCATGAATTGAAAAAGACTTCATATATGGAGGCTACCTCTCCCTCTGATCCTATCCTTAATTTTGTCTGGTAAAACAGTTGGGACCAAATTCGAAAATTCTCGCTGTTATAGTTCTTTAGATATTCGATGATCAAAAATTCCTTTGTATGGGAGGTACCTTTTCTTTTTATCTTTTGGACTTTTACCACCTTAAAACCCCATACCAGGAGGAATATTTGATCGGGGTTATGTGGAATAATGAATCCACCATATATAATTTCAATAATTAATATTAACTCTCCTCCTAATTTTAATGAAATTTTAATAGTCTATATTACTTTCAGATGTAGTGGGTTCATTTTATGGCAATTTCAACAAACCCTACACCACCAAAAGTGGTGGGGGTATTATGTGTTTTGCAGATGTTTGTAACGAGCAAAATAGTATAACTAAACCGCTTGACTTTGAATTACTTTCTGAATCGATAAAAGCATGTCCATTCATCCGGCTGGCTGTTCATGCAAAGGTTTTTGGCGAAGAACTAGTCGCAGTTTTGAAGATAGAATTTACTTAATAATGTGCTATTATTTTGACTCAAGAGAGATGACTATTCAAATTGATTATGAGTGGTCTGTTATTTCATATAGGCCCCATATAAATATCTCCCCGGAATGGGGTTTAAGTATATAAAACTTTTAAATATTAAACGATATTTTAAGACGATATACCAAATTGTTCAAGGATCGTTTTTTTGCCTCATAGGTCCACCATTCAAATAACACTTTCAAACTCATAAATCGTACATGTACGTGATTATTTTTATAAGCCAAAACCAATGTGCGAAATTAAACGAGGGTCGGATCCATAACTTTTTCTAGTTTTCGTATAAGCAGACATTTACAAACAACAATGTGGTGTAGAGTATTAAATAGTCGGGCTTGAGTGACTTTAACATTTTTACTTGTTATTAATACAGATATAAGATGGGGTCCTTTTTATATTCCTACTTGGCGTTACACAAAGTTAATTTAACCTCATAATCACTTGTGGTTACATTTTTTTCTATTTAAATATATAAATATGCACCTTAATGTTATATAATGATAATGATATATTTCTACCATTACCCTAAGGACTAGTTATAAGCGCTAAACTGTAAATCGCAAAATCCACTACTTGTGATCGAGGTAAGTTACATAGTCCCAAAAGTGAAAGGAATCAATTATCTATTGAAATAATAAGTGTTAACAGACATTGATACGTTCATTAATTTTGTCACTTTGTAACAATTTTGTATCGAATTGGCGCTTGTTAAATCAATTTATTGTAATAAAACAATGTAACAACGTTTTATTTAACTTTTATTGAGGTCAGTCGAGAATAGTTTCAATTATAGATAAAAAAATTTGTTGGTAGAAAAGTTGTTGGTGATATCATTATATATCTTTTTTATTTTCTACCTCAAACGGTGTGCTGTAGTTGTTTTTACGTCTTCCCATGATCGTGGAGAATCCAACCTCTTCAGATGTGTCTTGGCTAGTCACTGCTTCTCGATTCTTGACTTTCCGGATTTTTGGTGATTATTGTTGAGCAGCAGTTTGAACTCTCTACTTTAATAAATCAGGTTTCAAGTTTTATCTGTTATTGAAGTTTTCCATAGACCTACACCCATAGTTTCCTATACAACTCGGTTGAATGGTGCTGTGATATCTTCACAAGAATGATGTTGATTGCCGATTGACTGGTCACGGATTGCAGATGCTAATATGTTATTTATTGTGTTATTCTGGAGTTGATATAGAAAAAGTTAATTGTTCTTCTTAAGCTCACGAATATTTCTGATGTCAGTTCCTCTTCTAATTTTAACATCTGTTAGTGATCTTCTCCACCTTCAGCTCACAAATATTAGGTCCATTTAAATTACGTGAGTTGCTGCTCGGAAATGTATATATATCTTATTGTGTTATATGTTATTTGTGTTATCACTTCTTATTTTCGCATTGGAATTACACACGTGAGTATTGCGATATGTAATAAAATATTATAAATTTTAATAACATAATATGAATGTGTGTATGTATGTTACAAGCTGATTACATGATTTTCAATGAAAACATTTTTAACTTTCTGATTATTGAAATAAGATAACTCATTAGAAGTATTTAAATCTGTTTATTCCTATTTTCCCAAAACACCTCCATGAACCCAATCATGTCGCTGTCATTCCTATAAAGTGTGAATTGTGACTCTAAACAAATAAAGCGCACAGTTCCATCTAAATATTTATAAAATATTCAAATTTGATTTTAATTATTTTTATGTTTGAGCATTTATTTTCTTTTACCTACTTTTTTGTTTTTGGATGAATGGAAACCATGTCGATATTAAACTGGCATTAATCAGTGACAGATAATCACTCGCTACACATTCTATATTGTTTGTTGTTATATATATGTGAATGTATGTATTTTATTGAACATGCTGCTAATGATGTTACACAAAATTGTCATCAATGATTAACACAAAATTTACATTAAAAACTGAATATAAAACTATATTTTAAATGGCATTAAAATGCCGAAATAAAACTGAACTCGACTCAATAAAAAGTCAAAAAAATAATATATAAAACTATTTTATTTTTGTAAAGGAAAAAATAAAAATCTATATGAGGTTTTATGTTTAATACACATACAAATGTTTGTATGCATAAGTGCACTTGTATTATTCTGTAGTAAATACATATAAGTAGATAAAATCGCAATATTCTCAAATGCAGTGCTTTGAATAATACAAAACGAGAATAATGAAATGTGAAATGTTATATTATATTTATGTGTAAATATTATGAAAAATAATATAATGTATTATTGTGAACAATTTTATGTCCTTAAACAAATTCTTCAGAAAGATAAATATCCAGTCATTTATACACCTTACACCAGCATAGATGGTGGTTGTATTATGCGTTTGTGCTGATGTTTATAACGGATAGAAAAAATCGTTATCGGCACTTTTAATTTCATATAGGCCCCATACAAATGTCCCCCCGAAATGGGGTTTTTAGTCCATCAAATTCCTTAATATAAAACGATGTCAACGAAATTTGGCTAAAATAAGTCTTATAATATTCTACAATGATGTGCCATATTATAGGAGAATTGGTCAATTATTTCTTATAGGTCACATACAAATATCATCCTGAAACGCACATATACGCGGGTATTCTAAAAATATTTAGTCAAATTAAGATAAATATAAGCCAAAACCACTGTGTTAAAGTATATGAGGGTCGGTCAATCATTTTTTCTAACTCCCATATAACCCTAAAGAAAAGAAATTCTTTTTAAACGCATAATTTTTACATAAACACATAATTATACGAGGGTCGTATACAAAATTTTCGTAGCAAACACAATTAAGAATGTGGTGTAGGGTATTACATAGTCGGGTTTTACCGACTATTACACTTTTACATCTTTTTAATGTTTATTATCCTCCACCACCACATGTGGTGAAAAGGGAATTCTAACTTTGTCATTCGGTCAAGATTCCATATATGGACCCTTCCCAAAAGAGGGATTTAAGTCTAATGAATGCTTAAATATAGATCGATTCTTTTAAGATATTAATTTTAATATACGTTATTAAATTCACATTAAGTTTAAGCTTCCATATAAGTCCCCTTCCCAGAAATGGTGTTTTTTCTAAAATGTGAGTGTTGGAGGGTATTTATTGTAAAATGTTAAGGAAATGTCATAACAATCTTATAACATTCTTGCTTCTTTGAACTCAGAACAAAAATTAAGATGATTTTTTTAGAACATGGAACTATACCCACGTATGTCATAAACGGTTAAAGAAGGTGGTGGAAATATTTTCGGTCCTTTACAACCATCTGGGCAAACGCGTAAGATCTCACATATACGTTTTGACAGCTCCTTCGAAGAAGGTGCCTCGTTTAGTTGTTATTTTATTTTAATTTGATTTTTTAATTTTATTTAAACAGTCCAAGGATATACTTAGATGTACTCTTAATTAGTTTTATGAGAGGTTTATTAAACGAAAATTATGAAGGAAAAATATTATGATTACAAACTTTATTAAGTCCCGCAGTAATGGAATTAATTTTTTGAAAGTCCTGACAACAACTATATCAGTCGCAGATTAATTCATCCATATGTAGAAACTACATAAGTATTTATATATGGGGATATGTTTAAATATATATTTATATAAGTACATGTGTTTGTAATTTTATGCATGCAAAAGTGTTTATTATGACAATTTTTATTTTGTCATTTGTATATACGATTTTCATGCATGTTGATAGTGACTATTCATTCACTCGCTCGTTCAGTCACTCACAGCTTGATTAACATTATGGAGATTTTTATGTTTTCATTATAAAATGATGATGGTAATGATGATGATGTTGTAGAGATGAGAATGATGGCGATGACAACTACAACAACGGCTATGATGATGACGATGGATTTTGATGATGAACTCAACTGAAAACTGAATTATCAGAAACGAACAAACAAACAAATAAACTGACAGACGAATAGACGTGCGAGCATACAAACAAACAAACAACAAACAAAGAAACTAACAATGAAACTAAATGAATGTCATTTGCATAAATGTTATTTCAAATAGTTTGAGCGTACAAGATCCACTACTACAATTCTTGAAAACGGCAGTAGCAGCAACAGCATTTCTAAAACGTACATACACACCTTTCTCATATTCATATCATCATTATCGTCTTTGAAACAATCATCACACTCTCACTCACTGCACGTTCTCTATGTGTGTTTGTCACATACTTCATTGAAATGATGGAAATGTTTTTCACGGATTTAAATTAGAGTAAAATGATTCATAATTTTATCCGTAAAGCAAAAAAATAGAATATAGAAATTTCATTATAATAACTTAAGTCCAAAACGTGACTACATTTAAATATTTAAAAACAAAAACAAAGAAAAAACATTTAAACTAAAGATAAAAATATTAATGTATTTTTTATTAAAAAATCGTGATAAAAACGGAAAGTGATTTTTCCATTTATTTTCATCAAACATAAACAAAGTTTTTGAAAAATCGTGAATATTTGTAATGAAATTCTTACACATTTTTGTTGTTCTTGTATTAATTGCCCCCATACTCATCACTGTGGTAAAATGGACTATTGAAGACTCATTGTCATTTTAAACATCTTTTATATATTTCTTCTTAAATTTTCGTTAAATATTATTTCGTTGTCAATATATTTGCATTATTCTAATTATTTAAAGTTTTTAAGTAGAGAAAGTAAAGCGTTAGTAACGAACAAATTAACCAACAGGTCACCCCAAATTTTAAATTTTTATATAATATATCGATTTCTACAAAAAAACAGCAAATTTCCAGAAAAAAGTTATACAAAAAAGTGATTCATTCATCTTTGGTCTGAGAATCTAGTTAAATCAGCTTTTCGGCTCTAACACTTTTAATTTCGCTTTTGAGTCTTTGAATTCAATAACAGATTTTTGGTACAAAAACCGAGTGGTTACATGTTTAAGTCCTTTAAGCTCTAGCTCTCCTATTTAAGCTTGAAATCGATTTTCATATTTAATATTATTTTTTATACCAAATACGAGTAATTATAGGTATTCGTCATTTAGGTCCTGATCATCTAATTGTGTTTTAATTTTTAAAATAGGAGTGATTACATATTTTTGACCATTTGTCTCTAGATTTTTTTGTTCCGCTTTTAATCATATAAAATATTGATTTTTCGTACAAAAACGAGCGATAACAGATTATCGTCTTTTTAGTTCTAACATTTGTAGTATCGCTTTAAATTATTTATTTTTAGTACAAATACGGATGACAACAAATTTTTCGTCCTTTCGGCTCTAGCTCTCTTAGTTTCGCATTAAATCGCATATTTAATTTTCATAAGATTATAAATTTTTGGCTCAAATGTGACTACATATTTTCATCCTTTTGGCTCTAGTTTCGCTTTAAATTGCAATTTTTAGTACTAATACGGGTGATTACAGATTTTCGTCTGTTTGGCTCTAGCTCTTCTAGTTTCGCTTTAAATCGCAAGTTTAGTTTCGCATTAAATCGCAAATTTAATATCCATAAGATTATAAATTTTTGGTTCAAATGTGAGTGATTACAGATGTCCATCCTTTTGGCTCTAGTTTTGGTTCTAGCTCTTTTAGTTTCGCTTTAAATCACAATTTCTTTTTTATATGAATTTGTGAGTTTAAGTGTTTACGAATAAAGTGTATGATCATTGGACCAATTATTTTATTTGTTTTTCTGCTTTTCTTAATTTAACCATAATTATTAGAAAATCATGAAGAAATTTTTTTAAGTATGTATGTTGTATTCAAATTTAGTGTATGGGTGGATATTTGGGAACACACCCCCTTTTTGAGGCAGTTAACTATATTATATATACAGTTTTCTAGAACAAACATTTTGTTTGAGTCATGAATTTATCCGTTAATATATTACTTAGTATACATTTAATTTATCCCGTCTAAAGAAAATTTATTTTGGGAGTGTTTACAATGAAACAGAAAAACAGAGAAAAGGAACGAGAGAATAAAGAACGCGACACAGCAGGTTACAAATTTTGGTTATTTTTAACTTTTAGTATATTTTTCTTTAAAAATGAATGTGAATTTTTGTTTTTTTTTAACATGCATGTATTTAATTATAATTGTTATGGTATGTTTTAGAATTTAAGCGGAAATTAAAAACCATAATATTTGCGCAGAAAAAAATACCGTTTGTAAATGACCTCAATAGAGTTTTCTTTTGCCTTTCACCAAAGAAAATGGGAATACTAAGTTCGTCATACCGTATACAGCATTAAAGGAGACTTAAAGAATTTTTCATACAGACCGTTACATGAAAACCTAAATGGGTCAGGTTCATACGGTCTTGTTTCATAATAGAATTTAAAACTTCAGCTAGTGGAAATGTTGGTAGATTATTTGACTTAGTTCTTATGCTATTGCGGATAAAAATTATATTCCATTTTTTAATATCTATAATATAAATATCTAATGACAAGAATTTTTAAAAAAGTAAGAAAATTAAATAAATAATTTGTTAGTGAATAAATTCATTGAGCTCTGTCAATTATTATCGATGTGAGCAGACAGACGGACATAGTTATATACATTATAAAGTCTGAAACGATTCCTTCTAAGCCACCCTTTATGATGGTGAAGAGTATAAAAAGAATAAAACTATTGAGAAAACAGTAGAAGCCAAAATCGGTGTCCAACCTTGAAAAACGTTTGGTTTAAAAGTTTCCATTACAGTTACAAATATTTAAATACCATTTAAATATGAATAAATGATCCTAAACCTAAGATTAGTTCTTCTAGTAGAAAGAAAGGGTTATTGGAACAAAACTTGGAAAGCTTTATGATATCTTAGAAGCCCATTTTACAAAAAAGTCTTTAAAATATAATTAATTGTAACGATCTCTTTGATATAAACAACTTTTTGATTATTATTAAATTGTGGTAAAGCACATGTGATTTGGCAAATTTTATCTATTTAATTTGGATTTAGTATGTCATGTACATAAATAGAAGTAAGGAAATTCTAACACGTTCGATGTGTACCAATAAAAAAGGAGTGGCAATTTTTTGTTTAAAGTCTGCTGCTCTCAATAAAGAAATTCAAACAAAAATTGGATGTTTTTAATTCAGGCACTTTTTATCCAGATTAGTTATCAGGTGGGTTAAGATTCAGATCAGTTTCTGTCTGTCTGATGTTGGCATGCAAACAACCACAATAATTGATAAACCTTAACGAAATATTTTCTTTCGGCTAAATCGGTTCAGTAGAAAAAAATTTTAGGCCGATATCTGACAACTACCCAAAAGCGAAAAAATTTAAACAACGATTATAACCAATTGGCTTATTAAAATTTCATGAAATTTGACATGTTGATATTGTTTTTCGTAGAAAATAATACGTACTATCAATAATTATGATACAAACGAAATCTTCAATGTCAAATATCTCTGTTAGTAATACAGAAAATCTCACAATATGTTTTTCATGAATATTGCGCCACAAAAATAGGACAGGTATTTCCTTAATTAACAGAACTTTTAATATTGCATATCTCTGAAACTTTTGGAGATTATTTCTTGAAATTTGGCAAAACTAACAAAATTTTGAGGAAATAGGGACTGATAGCTCCCTAACAAACGAAATTTTTATGAAATTTGATGCATGAATGAAGAAATAAAAGTAGAATATCATATATTACGTAATATAGCACTGAAAAGTGGTATCACCTTACAAACAGAATTTTCTTTATGTTCCAGTAATTATTTCATTATAAATACTAGCGGAGGGTATTGTGCAACAGCAATACCATCGTTGGTAAGTATGTGGGAGTCTTCCATTTTTTGCTGATGAAAACTTTTGTCAGTTGTACTTAAGGTATTAGTGCAGTTTCTCAATTAAATATTTCCAAATGACTTTCTTTAGAAAAACAAACGTAATCATAATGGCACCTAAAGAAAATATCTGATATTTGTATTTATCACCGAAATCCCGAGCAATATTTGGATTTTACTAAATTTGTTTCTTATAGAAACTTTAATAATTTTGTTCTATACAATTTAAAAATATATCATAATTCTTAAAATTAATCAAAAATCCTACGTTTTAAATTAGAAATTGCCTGTAATATACCAGGCCATCAAAAAAACAAAGTTGCCAAAATATTTACTATTTGACAAAAGAACTTGACTTTAGTTGCCAGTTGCCATCTATAATATAATTTTGGCAACTGACAACGCAACTGAAATTCTGTTGCCATACGTAATCGACCCATTAGTTATTAGGGCTAAAAAAATTATTAACGAGCCTCGCATAATTTGCTTTTTGGTTTCCGATTAAGTGTGAAGTACATTAATATGATACTAACATTTATGCAAAATGTATGTGTTCTGGGTTGCTAGAAGAAATGATGGACAGAGTCTAATATAATTTCAAAAATCAATTTTAGATTATATTTATATCAATTTGACCAGTTGTTATTACAATACATATTTGGAAGAGTGCTTGTATGGGACCTAATAGAATTAATGGACCGATCCTCGCGTAATTTGCACATCGATTTTAAATAACATGAGACTTATTTGTGTTGAACTTATTTGAAATCGCTTATATTTAGAATTTTTATGACCCTAAAACCCTATTACTGAAAGGCATTTGGATGGGAGCTACCGAATAGAGTCAATTTCATTACGCTTTGTTCCTGAGCTAACAAATAACATGTACAAAATTTTATAAAGATATCTCAAAACTCGCAACTGTTAAGTGTTTACAACGGTTACCTGGGCAGCCAGCCGGACAAACGAATGGACAGGCGGAAGGGCATCATTAAATCGAAGTGACTCTGAGTCGAACGGTATACTTAAAAGTGGTTATTACACCATTTTTTTATACGCTGATGTAGGGTATGAAGAGGAAAATAAACTAAACTTTATAATTAAGCAGCTGCTTAATTAATAACCTAATTAATCTCATTTCACATTTACCTCATTAACTTGTCTAAAAAAACATAATTATATTTGTTTTAATCATTTAGGAATTTTAACAAATTTATTCTAATTTAATTATTTTTATATATTTTGTTATAACTGATGACTGCTATATTTATAGCAATTTAAAAATCAACTTTTGTCTGACCATGACATGCTGTAAGAAAGAATATTTTTGTTCCTTTTAGATTTCCTTTAAAGAAAAGTGTGATTTCCTACATTATATTTTACACTAGCAAATATTGAAATTTTATTTTTTCTTCTTCTTCTTCATTTCCGAATATTTTTGGTCTATATTTTCATTTTATTCATGTTTTATTTTTTTTTTATTCTCTATTTTTGTATGTTTTGTTTTCTTCTTCTTCCATTTTAGATGTTATTAACATTGTAACACACTGCTGCAATGTCATTTTTGTGGCATTTCATGCATTTTTATAAAGTACCAGTAGAATGGTAAATATTTTTATATTTTAACAAAAAATATTATGTTTTTTAGTTTTTTTCTTAACATTTTTTTTGTTTGAAGTCTTTGTTTCTTTTTTCTTTAATTTCCTTCCCCTACACTAGATCTTTAATTCAACTTAGTTGTGGTAATGATACTGCGGTTACATAGGGTTGCCATAATATAATCATATAAAGCTTAACACGTTTATGCAGATTTAAGTATATCGTTCGACTCAGATTCACTTTCTGAGTCGATTTAAATATGTCCGTCTGTATGTCCGGCTGGGTTTTCATGTAAACGTTTTGAAGAGTATACAGATGATAATTTTTAGGATGATGAAATTTGGTACATATTACTATTTTGGGCTAAGGACGAAGTCTATTGAAATTGACCATATTCAGTCCAATATTTCAGGTACTTCCCAAAAGGTCCTTAAATATAAACCAAAATTTGGAACAAGTAAGTCTTATAATATTCTAAATTTCTCATAGATCCCATATAAACCCCCTTCCAAATATTACATTTAAGAGCACAAACCTCACATTTACGTTGGTATTGTGAAAATAAAAGGTTAAATTAAGATTAATAAAGCAAAAATTGATGTGCAGTATTATACTAGTGTCGGTCCAAAATTTCTTGTAGCTCTCATATAACCCACAGAAAATAATTAATTTAAAACTCATAAATTTAACATAAATCTTAGTGTCACAATAATGTACTGCACACTTAAGAACAAATGAGAAAATCAAAATATACGAGGGTTGTTCATTATTTCGCAACTACCATTTTTAACCAACAATGTCGGGTTTTTTTTTGGATAATTTAGTATTTATGGAAGTGAACAGAACTAAAGTTCAAAACTCACCTTTTAATATTTCTTCAGTTAATCGATAATTAATATCGGCTTTTTTTCGAATGTATAAAACTCTCACTGCAATAATTCTACAGTCGTTTGAAAACTGCTGTAAGAAAGTCATGAACATGGATTCGTTTTTATATATAGATATATATGGACAGTCATAATTTACAGAGACTTTGTTAAGCTCTCTCTAAGCCATAATCGAAAAAAATCGGAAAAATTATATTAGAAACAAATAAGAATGTTATATTCAGCTATTCGATTTGTATTTTTCTATCTTGAGATCTTCACTTAAACTAAGAGGTTGCCTCAGATAAGTGTCTACATCATTCAATAGACTGAACCAGTTTTACTGGTTGTAAATGGTACTTTCCAGTACTTTAAAAAAATATTCAGGGCAAATTTCATTGAGTTCTGACAATTATTGTGGATGTAAACGAGGTAACAACAATTCTTAGCGTTACATACAAAATGACAATGTACTTGAGTTGGTGGAGGATAAAAAAGGTTATGTTCATCAGTACCTGAACTTTTAAATCATCCACCACTAAAACTAAAATCAATTTTAAAAATTTAAAAAAAAAAATTAGGAATATCCCATTCAGGAAAGAAGCTCTATGTTAAATCCAAGTGGAATAAAGTAATCTGGAGATTAAGTTCTCGTTCTCATGAACCCATTTATATGAAAATGAAAAAATAATTTTACTAGACTAGAATTTATCCAAATTTACAAATTTTAGAAAGCCTTAAATCTAATTTCGGGAAAGGAGGTATAAGGAATAGCAAGTTGGTTTTATATATTAAATACAATTATAAAAATAGAAGTGCCGAATTTAAGTAAATGTACTAGATTTAAAAGCTTAAAAGGTGCATTATATGGTTCACATAACCCACATATTTTGCTAGAGTTGCCATTTAATGCCTTTTCATGAAAAAAGATTTTGAACAATTATTATTTAACTGTCTTGTATGTATCTTATTTGACAATTACCAGACCATATTTGTTTATAACGATTTAGGGTATTATATATGTCTTTATATTTTGTTAGACTTTTGAGTTTGTCTCAAATATCTATCTATATATTTTTTGCGTAACAAATAATCTGGCATAATTTCACCGAATTCGGCAAACATGTGTACAAATGCATAATACCCACACAACCTACGGTGGTGTAGGGTATAACTTATTTCCTTGGAAGTAAATTCATATTTACATGATACATAATTCTTTTTTAAATGAATTAATTTAATTTTACATAAACATTGATTATAAAACATATATATATGTATGAATATTGTAGTGTTTTTAATGTTAATTCATACATTAATTCAAAATTTCAACAGTTGGCAACCTTTAAGCATTTTATACTTGTATTATCGTTGATTTTTCGCTGTTTTTCTTTAGAAAGGATGTTTTTTTGTGTGTTTGTATACGTAGTTGTATATGTGTTTGTGTAAGAATGTATTGTTCTTTTATTTTATTTTTTTATGTTTCTCTCTGCCGCATCTATGAAAGACGCTTCCGCCTCATTTCACAATAGCTGAGCGTTTTTGTGGTATTGTGCGAATGAATAATTGTGGTTTGGCGTTTATCCTTCTTGTCTATTTCACTATTTTAGACACTATACAAACGCGGATGAATAAATGTATTTATGTATGTAATTGTATATGTGTTATGAACGAAGGTGCTGTAAAAAGTATAATTGTTGTTTTTTTAATATAAATAATTTTGAAAAATATTAAAACACATTCTTTTGTTTGTTAAATTTTATAAAACTTCCTAAATTTGTACCAAAATGTGAAAAATGTTTTAATTTAATTAAATGCATTGTATATGAAATATCTTTGATTTTAATTTATATATAATTATAAATCAACCCTCGTTAAAATTTTGTTAGTGCCTTATATATTTTACATTAAATATTTTTCCAACTTTCATTTAAAGCAATTTAAACAATTTTTCGTCCTCTCCTTCATTTTCGTAGGAAAACACTGTATTTCGTTTTCTTTCAGAGTTTGGTGTTCTTATTAAAGTTATTTTAACGTAACTCTAACATTACGTTTATATACTCTTACTTTAGTTAATATTATTTCATTTGTTTATGCCCTCCACTATCACAAACGATATACAAAATAATATAAATTTTATCATTTCATATGTTGACAATAATTCCAAATAATATTACGTCGAATTATGTATCAATTTAATTATCTTTTGTCTAGTGCAGGAAATGAGCAAATTTGCCTTTCTGTTTCTTAAATTTTACAGTGTAACTTATTCGGAAACGAAGTTTTGGAGATCAAAAATTGGATTCCCTGACAACAAATATTTTAGCATTTAACCAGCTTTAATAATAAAAAACAAATATCGTGGAAAGTACTAAATTTAAAAGGTGGAATTGCAGCAATTTTTTTTTAGAGAAAGAAAAATTATTTTAGTGCAGAGAAGCAAAACGATCAATTAATTGTGGGTGATGTTTTTGTGTTATTTATTATCTTTTTACGTATATTAAAAGCAGATAAAGAGTTATTGGTGCAAAAATTCAAAAGAATTGGTCCAACTTTAATAGTATTATATTTCTAGATAGGGCATCAATAAAAGCTGTAACAAAATATGGACCTATATTCGTCAAATTAGTTAATAAGTTAAAATCCTTTAGTCCGAAAGGGCCTGGCAATACACAATTCGGTCCTTTACTGTACTTTGAATTTGACAGTAGTACATGTATAAACTTATTTTTCTAAAATCTTGCAAGTGAAGGGTATTTCAAATTCGACCCCTGTCTGTTAAAATATCATATATTTCTCTTTCTATTGCATGTCATGCTGTATGATTTTGTGATAGACTTAATGTAGAGATGACTGACTGGCTGAGTGAATGA
This sequence comes from Cochliomyia hominivorax, assembly GCA_004302925.2. Lineage (NCBI taxonomy): Eukaryota > Metazoa > Arthropoda > Insecta > Diptera > Calliphoridae > Cochliomyia > Cochliomyia hominivorax. Next base: position 59,054,998 of record PYHX02000467.1, read on the forward strand.
ATGAATGACTGATTGTTCAGCAAAGAGGGGGTGAAACAACTATATAACATTGGCTGCTTAGACAACAAGAAAACGAAGAAAAAACGCCAGTAAAAGAAACACAAAATATTAGAGGGTTAAGGATAAAGGAATCTTTGCTGTTTTGTTTTCATTCTTTTCATTATGTTTTTGTTTTAATGTTTCTAGTGGTTTGTTTCGGCTGCACTTTATAAACGTTATTAATGGTCTTTTTTAAGATTATTTCGATTTTTTTCTCCTATTTTAGTTCACAAGTCTTTGCATTTTTTGTATTTTTTTGTTTTCGTTTTTATTTTCTAGTTTGAGATTTTGTTGGTTTGATCGTTTGTTTCATTTTATATTTGTAAATATTTCACAACTCGATTGTGGTTATTTTTGAAGTTATTTGTGAGCGTAAAATTTTTGTTGCAGATAAAAACTTGTCAATCAAAATTTTAATTGCTTTGTAAAGTTATTGAATTGTGGTGTTAAATAGAAAAAATGGATGAATATAGAAAAATGGGAAAAGTTTTGTATATATCGGTTTTTAAGACACCCTAAAAGAGCTTTATTGGAGTTGTGAGAAATATTGGTATTATTTGAAAGCGTAAACGTAGATGAGAATCTAATTGAAGTCCATGTTTAATAACAAGTTATACCAATCACAAATGTTTAAAATGATTTGTGTCAACAACAAATATGATATTTGGGAAGGTGAACATTTCACCAATTCCGATTTTTATGCTTTATGATTTTCTTTAATTTGTAGTTAATTGAATGTTAATAACAGCGTACTAGGACTCGTATGAAATTAAGAATTTTCTGTCGGATGGATATTTTAAAAAGGTATTTTGTCCTTTTATCTCTTTTATCCAAATTTCTGAGTAAAACCCAACTCTCCCATTTACTTTTCTGTCACTTATATGAGATTATAGGCTTTACTACTTCGTTGTAGATAGGTAGTAGAGCTTTGAATCTATGTGACGGTTACGTGCTCGCTTGTTAGACTGGCCGCACTTCCCGCGTTAAATCCGGTGAAGTACATGTTGATCAGTTACTCGGACGTGTTCTCGAAGGTCTTTCTAAGAAAAAAACGTTACTGGCAGGTGTACCGCAAGGGAGTGGTCTCAGAGTGCAGAACACACATACGCTTTTCTTTAGAATACTGAAACTAAAATTTGCTTCTTTAATTTTAACCTTAAACCGTAGCAGTCCTCTTGGGACTAAATGTACTGCTAACAATGAAAAATATTAAGAATAATTTATATATAATTCTTCATAGCTTTCATTAAGTAGGGTATCCAATAGCGGATAAATGAATAACTAAATGAAAGCATGAAACAAGCATGTTTATTTCTTTGTTTTTTTGTCTTCATGCCAAGCAATGCCATGCTTGCATGGCATTGACAACTGAAAAATTAATGTTTCTGCATTTCTTCTTTCGTTCATTTCTTTGGATTTGTTTCTTTTTCTTCTTCCTCTTTCTTTTAATAAATCTATGGTGGTAATTAATGATAGTTTTCTTTAGAAATCAGCATTGTTTATGTCAATAATAAATCCGCCACACAACAAACAACAAAAACACAAAAAAGGCGCTAAGCGTTGATAATCAAACTGTGGCATTATAATAAATGCATAAATAAATATTCATTAATATTCATAGAAAAGTTATTAAATTGTGTTGTGCACATATTTGGACATAAATACATGATTGTAATTTTCTGGGTATTAAAAGGTAATAATTGAGTTGTCATTTTAAACTGATGAGGTTTCATTTCAAGTAATATGTTTGTCAGCTTTTCTTTCTTTTTTTGTTTTGTTTTTTTGATTTTTAGCACATGGATGACTGACTGACTGAATGAATGAATGAGCGAATGTATGATTTGTCGGCACTGGTCACAAAGGAATGTTTTGAATGATTATTTACATATATATAGTTAATATATTGAATTACTTTTATGTTGTTTTATCAGATCGAAGTTCTTTGAATAATTTAAGTATAAAATTTGCGACGAGAATCTTATATTTTCAACTTATAATAACATACTTATATATATTTTACTGATTGCAATTTTTCTGCCAAAATTAAATTAGGAAAAATTTTTAACATACTTTTTATTTTGACAGCTATAAGTGAGAACAAATCACCAAGCCAAGACCTTTTTTATTTTAATCTTAGAACAACATCAAATGAGATTGCATAATTCGGCTGTACTTTACACCAAATAATTAATACTACACTCAATATTGATATTCTCCAATTCTGTTTCTAACATAAAGAATATTTATTAATTTCTATTTGTCAAAATTATTCTGAATGTCATCTCAGATAAGACAACGAAAGAAGAGAACGAAACTGACAACATTATTCCTGCAGAAAATATGTTAAGATTATCGTGATACTCTCCCAGCGGAAGTGAGATAAAGGAAGTAATTGATGAGTGAAGAAATCACAAAGCAGTTGCCGTAGATTAAATGCCGGAAATAGAAACCAAAGCCCTATATAACTTTTGTCTGGGGGAGGAGAGGCTACCACCAATTTGAAAGAAGGGTTTCTTTGTTAAGTTACTGAAAACTGAGAATCTATAGAGAGAAACTAATTTGAAATATACAAGATGCTAGTAATCATCATACAAGGAAAGCTTCACAGCAAGATATAGAGAAAACTAAGGGACGAACAGTTAGGTTTCCGGCAAAACAAGAACTTAAAGTTAAAGATAATAAATAACATTAGAGTTATGTATGAGGACGTTGCCCCCAAATTCTTCACAACGGTAAGGTTTACTAACCATTTCAAAAAATGCAGGAATAGTACAAGGATGTCTTCAACTATTCATCTGGATGCAGTCTAAAGGATTACATGTGGTCTTTCATGTCAATTCGAGGATTTGTATTATGCGTATGGTATTTGTCTACTCTCATGAAGGTATTAAACATGCAAACAAAATTAGAAATCTAAAAATATCTTGGGCACAATATTGGAGTTGAAAAAATATCAAGAAAACCAGAACCATGAGAACCTCTAACGTTAGTACAGAGAATACCATACATAGACAAGAGAGAGTAAGAGAGTTACAGTTGGTCAAGCCCGACTATGACACCACATCACATTTTTTTCTTATTAACAGTAAATACGAAAATTATAGAACGCTTCTCGTATAATTTGCTTTTCTGTTCATGTTAAAAAGTTTAATACATTAAATCATATTAATATATACTAACAAGTGTGTGAAATTTATGCGTTTTAAAATTTTTTTCGGAGTTGTTATATGCGGGTTATGGAAATTAAAGACCGACCTTCGTTAAATTTCGAATATCGATTCCTGTGCATAATTATCTTATTTTAGTCAAATATTAATACATAAGCAATGTATGTATGAGATTTATGCACATTAAAGTGATATACGGAAGCGATGGATCGATCCTCATAAAATTTGGCACGTTGTCTAGTTCGTTAAAATCTTTTTATATTTAGGAAAACCCTATTTCGGGAGGACATGGGTCAAATATGAAATAATGAACGATAACAACCAATTTCAATAGACATCGCCCTGGGGTCAAAATAATACTAGTTGCCAAATTTCATTAAGATTACATGCACAGCAAGCCGGAAAGACAGATATGTTTAAATCGATCAAAAAGTGATTTTGAGTCGAAAGGTTTGTTACAAACATCTGCGCAAACGCATCATACCTCCAAAAAGCATGATGATCTAGAATATATTTACACGTGTTAAATGGGTTAACGGTGATAAAGTTGCACAAGTAAAAATTCAATAAAATATGTGGACTTAACAAATACATTCATAATATCTTTATAAGATTTAAATATCGGTAATTGAGTTGGCAAATTTCCGTTTGCTAGTATTCATATCAGTCGAACAATGTTGGTTATATAAAATTCTACCCAATTGCAAGAATTTTCCTGCTCTTTATCAAATTTAATTAATGTTTTTTTTTTATACGTTGAAAGTTTCTTTAATTAAAGTGAGGTCAAAGCGACAATAAATTATTTTTAAGCTTTCGTATAACATGATTTATGTTCAAAATTTAATAAAAAAAAAAAAAAACTATAAAATATATAAACCGATTTTCAAATGAGAAGACATTTTTTTGTTTTGTTAGCCAATTAAAAAATCAATCTAAATAAATATTTCTCCATGTAAAAATATGTATGTTTGTATGTTTTCAATTTAAAAAATTAATAATATTTATTCCCATATAACTAATAACTTGTACAACATTTATTAGTTACTTTTCAATTCACTTCAATGTTGTCTGCTGTGAATTAGTTTTAAAATTTTAACATGTATTAAACCGTCCTAGTCACTTAAAATATTATCCATATTTACCAGCTGGATGAGGAATAACGAATTTTATTTCACTTTTTTTCCATTATAATCTATCTGTTTACGTCGTCTCTTATTTGGATTTACTCGAATTTGTTGTATGTTTTGTTTTTGTTGTAGTTTGGTTTAGTTGTTTTTGTTGTTAATTTTTTTGTATGTTTTATGTTGTTATAAGTTATTTGTCCATTTGTTTAACTGTTGGTTGTTAAATGTCATGTTTTCGTTGTGCTTTTGCTGTATTTATTTTGTGACATGTTGTTACTTTGGCGTCAGAGTTAAAAATGCAATTAGCGTTGCCATGAAAACTGCTAACAATTTGTTAGCGACTTAAAGATAGATTTTACTTACTCATAGATATTCGACTATTTATAGTCGTTCGCATATATATAAAATTAAATACATATTAGTATAAACATATGTAGTAACCCTACAAACATTTTATATTGTTGAAATGATTTAAAAGAGTCACTCTCATAATGATGACACAAATATAATTCTATAGTCTACTGGTAACATTGAGATCTGTCCTGTATTACGTACTTATAGGCAATCGATGACAATTTTTAATTTAAGCTCATCATGTAAAACAACAAAACCAGTTCCATCAAATCCGTGTTTATTTAACCCTGCACATTTCCATTGCATTATGTGGCGACAAATAGGCTGGAATTTTCAAATTACGGTCATTTCTTGGGTTGGGCGAATGCTTCTGCCTCTGTCTGCAAACAGTTATATTTGTTTATCATTTGATATGAATATCCAATGGAGAAAAATTAACTATGACTCCCGTAATACTGCGTAACGCTATTGCATGCCAATAAAATTTTTGGAACGATATTACTCCATTCATTTCAGGGCGATTTAAATTGAGACCACTTTTGGCGGCCGATATTGATAGCATCTTCAAGTAGGTATTTAAAATATCTGAAAAGAGATTCAAAAATTAATCATTTGCCAAGGAATGTCAGCATAAGATATTTATTTTCTGTCTTTAAAATCCAATGTGCCTCAAATATTATCACCTACAAGTATAACACCACTCTGAGGCATTCCATTGACTTAGATATTGCGTAACGCAATGGCGTGTCAAGAAAAATTTTCGAAATATATTAATCCATTCAATTCAGGGAGATTAGAACTGGTACATTCCTCCAATGAAAAAAACTACTTCAGTTTTAGCAGGACTTAAATTGCAACCATTTTTCGCGGCCGAAAAAATATCTGAAAAAATTAACCAGTAGCCAAAGATCATTAACATAAGCTACTTCCTTCATGTCTTTAGAGTTCAAAGGGCCTAAAATATCATCCACTACAAGTAATCGGCAAATCACATCACCCTAAGGTATTCCATTGGTGTAGATTCAAAAACATGGAGTTATTTTTGCTTTATATTATTATTATTCGTTTCGAGTATAAATTCAAGCGAAAAAAGTTTATTGTAAAATCCCCCAATTGGCCAATCAACTCCAATGCGGAATATTATCACTTAAGACCCTATAAATTAAATGTTTCAACAAGCTCTGCTTGAGAATATACCCAAGATAATGTCAACAGCAATTCCGTTCGGATGTATGACAGACAAGATATGGCTATCAGTCCGTCTGTCGTTCTGATGAAATCTCCCACGGTCACAATAATAATCCGAATTCAAATTTGGTCCGATTCTTTGCTATTGTCTAAAGCAGTTTATAAAATATTATGAAATAATCTTAAAATTCAGACAAATAACTTTTGTCCATGTTTCATAACTTATAATCAGCTTAAAATAAATTTTAACTATAATTTGTGCATCTCATTATTATTCCAAAATTGTATAAGTAGAAAAAAGTTATTGTCATTATTTGTAAAAAAAATCTCTTATATTTCATAAACTCTACTTTTAATCTTCCAGAAGTCACTAAATGGGAACTGGTCAACCTTAGTTAACAAATTTAACTGAGGAAATGTTTGTGTGTTTATATTTATTATTTATATCATTGTTGTTATGTTATTTGTATTGCATTCATGATATAGTGCAAAGAAATGTTATGCTGTTTGATTTGGCTGGTGGAAGGAGGGATTAGATTAATATAAAATAAAATATACGGCGCCCAACTTAACGATGACTAGATAAGCAAATGAGCGCATTCAAATAGAAAAAAATTGGTTATAGAAAGCACATATGTGAAAGATATATATGTATGTTGAACATTAAAAATATTTATACATACATATACATCATACAACTGTATAAATGTTATTTGCATGTTATTCGAATGATGAGTGGACAGGAGTATAAAGAATCATGTGCCAGTTCAATGTTGTGATATCAACAACTTTTTATAAAATGTTGATTTTAACATTTATGATGGTTATGAGAAAATTATATTTTATTATTAATTTCTTTTATTTAATTAATTTTTATATTTTATAAAAATACAAATAATTTTCTTTACAATTTTCCAAAAATGGCATATGTGGCATACAAAAACTTTAACAGGCTTTTTAAAATGTGAAATAAGAGCAGACAAATTGTGATTAGTATGGAACAGGATTTCTGTTTTTTTTTTCAACAAATTTTTATTGGAATTTTTTTTAGATATCATTCAATAACTATATAAAACGTTATATATAATTGAACATGTTTTTAACGGTTCGGCTTCACTATTAAATTTAAAAAAAGTAATAACGAGCTTAAGATATTGTATCAGAGAACTAATTTTTTCGTTTAATCAGCTTAAAACTGGATTTAGGAAAAATACTTGGTATAAAATATCATTAAAATATTAATATCTTCATACAGACAAACGTCATTTTGCAATATGTTCGTCGCAAACACTTATGTATACGCGGCAAACATTTATTGTTATTACCAACATGTTTATTGTTGAATTCATTTTATTTTGATAACAATTTAGTTGTTGTAAAAAAGTTATTTTTATTAAATAAAAAATATCGTGGACGCAATATTTTTGACTGATCACAATTTTATTGCTATTAAACAGCTCGTTATTTAAAAACTATTGTTATTAGGAGAAATATTATTTTTAGTTTACTGACAATTGAATATGAACAAATATTTTTTTAACATGAAATTAACATTATTTTTAAATAAAAAAGTAGGTAAATAAAATAAATAAAAAATCTCAAATAATGTTAACATATTTTCCGAAGGTATACGTAAATAAAATGAAAAATGTATTAAAGTATTTCATACGAAAATATTTTTATTCAATATAACTAATTTACGATAAGAATATTTTAGTGGCGACAACAGTATTTTTAGTGACAACAGCCATGTTTTGAGTGGCGATAACAATAACTATTGTTATCAATGCAAAATGGCAATGCAAATAAAAAACTTTTTATAACAATAACAATATTTTTATTGGAATAAAAATATTTCTAATGGCGTTAACAATAATTTATTTGGCAATAACAATATTTTTAGCGACAATAACAATTAGTATTGATGCAAAATCAGAATGTAAATGATCATGTGTTGCCTCTCGTTTGTGGTTACCGCAAACATTTTTTTCTCTGTGTTTAGCAGTTTTATAAGTATAAAACTAATTTTCGAGAATGAATCCATTATGAAAGCTAAAATTTTCATAAACTCAAGTCCTTATTGGGAAAAACAATAGTGCATAATAAAATATGGACTGCTGTATTTTGAAGTTCGCCACAGATTCAATATTTCATCACTGGTAATTAAAACAGTCGAAATAATACTTGTTAAATTACTCTAATAAAATGACAAAACTTTCATGTAAATTTACTAAAAATGCGTAGAAATAAGCGCGAAATGAACATACAAAAGTACATACAAAACATAGTTATTTGAATCTTGTTGAACATGCTTAAAAAAGCATAAACGTAAAAACTGTCAAAATGATTTTTTAATAGAATTTTTTGGTAAACAAGTTCAAAAACCTCAAATTTAATTCTTTAGAAGCTATTGCTCCAACTATCGCTAAGAAGTTATAGAACAACAAAAGTATAATTTTACAATAAGGAATCTATTTAAATTAAGGTAAGAATACTTTAAATTCATTAAAACTTAAAACACTTTAAAAGAAATCATTTTCTATCAATAACAATAAAAAGCTGCAGACATTAAATGCGAACAATGATATATTTTAGGGCCAAATGCCCCAAACCAAAATTAAATGAAATCAATTTTAATATTTTTTAAATTTAAAGAATGTTGCAACCATGAATCATCCTTTTAAATGTCATAAGGACGATAAATTCATAAATATGTACAAATTATATGTTTACAAACATAATAATCAAATATTTGTACTATAATTCACACATGCAATTTTAAAGGTTTTCACAGTAGTTTTTTATACAGAAAATATTTAAATTTCCATGAAATTTTTATGTTGCTAAACACTTTTCAAAACATAAATAGGAAATTTTACACTTTTAGTGTTTATGTATTTACACATAACATGCGTAAATATTTAAAATAAAAATTAACATGTAATTTTACTCAATATATAGTAGAAGTCTGATTACCTAAAAAATAGAGTAAATTTACATGAAAATTTGTTAGAGCGAACAAAAAAATATTTTTTTTGTAAATTTTAATAATAATTTCAATCAAATAAAAAATTAAAACTATAAGTCTAGTATAACATATATGTACTGTATAACATATTTGTACTGTATAACATATGTGTCCTTTAAGATTTTTTCGATCTCACTCCTTTAGTTTAATTAAGTTAAAAGAAAAACCACTTATGAATTGAATTCCGTGAAATTTGTTAAAGATACTTACACAATCGGTTAAATCACTTTGCAGAATATCAACCGAATTAGTCCATGTTCAATCACTTTAATTATTTTATAAGCTTTTAATCCTTTTCCCATAAGGTACTTCATATGGTATCTATAACCTAATATGTAACGGTATTAATCACAATAGTAGCATAGATTTAAGATAGTAATATCATTTTTAGGGGTTTTTTTTAAATGTGATATTCCCGGACGCCGCTTAATATGCAAGCTAGGTCAAATAATGGCTCCAGCATACTCCATTTTTTGTGGTATAGTTTTGTATAAAAATACTTGTATGTACAAAATTTCAGAAAATTGTGTTTAAAATTGGCACTAAAATTACGTATTCGGGTGTATTAAAATTTTGCATATTTTGGATTACAATTCTTTTTCGGTAAATCCGATTTCAATAATTTTTGTTAGAATAATAAGTTCGTGTAAAGAAAAGTTTCATTGGAATTTAAAGACTGTCTCAGAAATCGGTCTATAACTTTTTTTCTATTAGACCAATATAGCTGGCATTCAATAGAAAAATGCTTAGGGCAATGGGAAAGAATTTGGTCAAAATTTTACTGAATTTAATAATTATTTTCAGCGTGATTTCGATTTGAACATATACACTTTATGGGGTTTTAGATAATTCTGTTTTAACATTGATATATCTTTTTCAATACTTGAGGGGTTGGTGGTAATAATTGTGAGATACAATAGTTGGTTATGACCGACTTTAAAATACCCTACATCGTGATGCAGGCATGTAGAGTTATGAACCGACCCTCGTAATTATAAACATTATAGTCCTATCCTTGAAAAAATTATAAGATCTATGGTAATTTATGAACCGATGTTGAATTTGGCACGTAATCCACGAATAATTAAAATATCTTTATATCTGTGAGTTTAATTAATTCGAATGAGAATTTTTAAAAGGTTCTCATTCGAATATAACAACATCGACTCAGATGTTTTTTGAGTCTTAAATGTTAAAAAGATATTGATATCGGTCAATATCTTTAAATACACTGAAAGATTTTGCTGGTTTTAAATAGAAAATTTCTTAGGGCTATAACAAATATTTCGGACAAGTTTCATTGAGCTCTGTAAGCTATTGAAAATGTGAGCGAGCCAATAACTGACCGACAGACACATAGACTGGTGTGAGACGATTCATGAAATAACAATGTTAATATACCCTCTTCATTACTTGTGGTGGTGAAATTCCTTAATTACTACTGATGTGTTTGTAAGTGGGAGTACTTTATTTATAATACGGTAAAATGGAGGATTCTATGTTATTTTTAACTCATGTCCTTAACATTAAATTTTATAATTTTTTTTAAAAGGTCAAATTTATTCCGTTAATATTTTTATAAATATATAATTTTCTATTATTATTACATACTTTATTTTATATGGTACAATCTTCAAATTCTATGTAAAATACAAACAAAAAACACCCCCTTCCCCCAAAAAGAAAAACATCTAATTTATTTCTTTTATTTGGAACTACGCAATTTATTGCAATTTCAACCTTTATAACAATTTTAGTTGTTATATTAAAATCTAACTAACTAACATTTTTATTTATGTCACTTTGTTAACAATAGAAACAATTATGTGATTTTTGTACTTAATTGAAAATTAACATGAAAATCATTTTATTTTAGAAAGTAGAATTAAGATATTTAATGAAAAAATGTTCTCTACACTGTCAATTAAAGAAAGTTGATTATAACTAATTTCAATTACATTAATTACATTTGACAAGCATATTTGTCCTTTTGCTTAAAATGTACACTCACCGTAGATGAAAGATCATTTAAGATTTATTTAGTTATAACAAATTTTAGTGAAAAACAAATTATGTTAAAATGCCTGCAGAAAAAATTATTTGATTCTATTTCTCAAAATGTTTATTATAAAATTATATATTAATAGTTTTAGTAAGGACATTCCATATACTTTCGACAACGCAAGGTACCTCTCCTTCTCCAATTCCGCTAACATTCGGCTCACTTATTCCCTATGTCAATCCAAAATTTGAAGTTTTTCGAAGTTTTCAAATTTGTCTTTGTTAGGATTTTATCCGGGTCAAAGTTCGTTAAAAAAATGAAAACAAAGTAAATTCAATTTGACATAACATCTTGATCAGCCAGTTTGCTTCACTAAAATGTATTAATGGTCCACTTTAAATTTTTGTATGTTGCTATTGACACTCGAGTCCATCATTGAATAAAATTTTAAAAATGAAAAGGGAGGTTGCTCCAATATTTTTTAATGAAGGATAAAAATAAATAACCGGTGAAAAAGTTAAATCAAAATTAATTTAGGTTGTTTTGAAAATTAAAAAAAAGTTTAAATTTCAAAAGTGTTCAAAAACAGAGAATGAAAATTAAAGTAAGTTTTCTTAAAGAAATATTATTGTTGCGTAATGGATGACGAAACGTATGTTTCGGTATATTTTGTGCAACTTCCTTGTCAAAAATTTTATGTTGCTGATCCCCGAGGTTATGTTGAAGAAAAGTTAGAAACCTAAAAGCAATAGAAGCCCATCATTTGATACAATATGCTCTATACATATCGAAATTAACATCATGTAATGTTTACAAAAAAGGTTAATTTCATTCATAAATTTTCATAATATGCCCACTGAAAGTTTAATGGTATCGTTTTTATTTACATATAAGTATGTTAAGAATTTTTCGATGTCACTCTTTATAACATAGTCGGTCTTAACTGACTATTTCAATTTTACTTTTTTGTGATTGATGTCAATTTAGTGTTTTTAGTTGACAAACTTCTTAATATTATAGCAAATATATCCCAAAATCCAGATACTTAAATCATCTATATATGTATAAACATAGATGAACGGAATTCTTCATGCTACTACTCCTAATAGCATAACACAACACTTTAATAACTTTCATAAAAAAATATAATTAAGGAAAATATAAGTTACCACCGAATTTAAAACTTCTTTAATTAAAATTTAAATTTCAAATGTACGAGTGTCTACACTTTCTACAATTCCTCTTACATTTACCTTATTAAGTATTTTTGTTACATTTTTTTTAATAAATACGATTTAAAAAGGGCAAAATATGTCTTTATTCATTATTACGTATGTGTGTACTTGTATGTAAGTGTGTATATATAATTTACATTGGCTGACAGTTTAACATAACCTGCCGCAACTATTTAATATTTGTGTATGTATAAAAATGAGTTAAATGGTGAATGTGATGGTGTGTATGTATGTGTTAATTTTTTGGAGACGGCATATTTTTTTCATACAAGGGTATTTATTTTGTTGGTCTCCGGCTTTTAGACATGTACCTATTGGCCTACATACATCCGTTACATGCAATGGTTTGTAGTTGTTTTCTTTAGTTTATTTGTGTTTGTGTGTGTACGATTGTTGGTTTGTATATATGTTTTTATTCAGTTTTTTTCTATTGTAAATCCTTATTATAGAAATTTTACTCTTATTGCGGTAGTTGTTGTTGCATTTCATACAAAGGAAAGTAGAAAAAAGTCTATAAACGAATAGAGAAAACTATTCATTATCATTCGTGTGTGCTGTTGTTGTTGTTTTTTTTTTTTTTGGAGAGAATATAAAAAAAATTAGCTCGTAATTTTTACTCCATTTGAAATCAGAATGAAAATTTTGGTGACCTTCTTATGAAAATGAGAGAAATGTTACATGCGCTTTGGGCGGTAATTTTTAAAGAGAAGTGCAATTTATATAATTTTAAGAGAATAAATTTATTTGGCTCTTAAGAGAGCGAAACTTGGTTTCGAAAATTGTAATCTATAACATTGTGATGTTAGCGTAACATTGTTGTTTACGATAATGTTAAGTGCTTAACATTTATACTGTAAAGTTTAGTGTGTAAAGTAGCATAAAACAGTTTCGAAAACTAAAGAAAATCTTTTACATTTCTATTAATAACAGTTGTTAAATTTAACAGTTTCAATACAATAAGAAGTTATGTTTTAGACATTGGATATGTCTGTAAAAGAGAAATTAATGGATTTTATAGTTTTAATAGAAATTCTGATTTCAATAAATATATGTATGATACCTCTCACTTTATTATATAAAATTATTTTTTTTCAATTGAACTTTGAAGGTAGTTCTCAACAAGTTATGATTTTCATTAATACATTGTACAGTTAATATCCGTGATCTTACGTCACTTTTTTAAAAGTCATGAATCTGTTATTCCTATTGAATTAATGGAAAATTGAAAGTTTTATATACGTCAAATTATATTAATTTCCAAGAAGATTTAATTTGTTTATTCTTAAAAGTATTTGTGGGATCTTGTAACTTAAATATGCATTCGCAACTGTGAATTTCATTTCATGTTTTATTTATTTATTTATTATTTTTATTATTATATTTATTATAATTGGTAAATTTTTTATTTTATTTGTTTTTTAACTTTTATATAAGCCTGTGTGTAAAACTAAATTATGGTGGTGATGAGGGTATATTAACTTTGTCATTCCGTGTATAACGCTAAAAAGGAATCATCTTAGACCCCATAAAGTATATATATTTTGCATCATATCAAAATCTGCAACATTATCACGTCTAGAATACATGTACGAATTCAATGAAATTTGGACCGAGTCTTTGTTTGCCCTAAGAAGGTTCCTATTTAAAACCAGCTATATCGGTTCATTAAATCATTATCTGAAAAAGAACTTTTCTAGTTTTTTTCAACAAAAAGTAATTGGATTTGATTAAAAAATTAACTAAAATGTGCAATTAAATGGACATCATCGTCGTACGAAAATCAGAAAAATCTTACCAATAGCAAAAAAGTTATAAGCTAAAATATGCAAAATTTTGATACACCCCAAACTCTGTGTGTTACAGAGGTCGTAATTTATGTAAGATAATTATAATAAATAACCCAAGAAGAAAAAAACCTGAATTGTGCTGGGTCATTCCATATAAGGCCCTCTCCCGGAATATGCTTTATAGCTTGTAAAACTCTTTAGTATGAACCAATTGAAATTTGGCACAGTTGTGTTATTAATTTCCCATATAAGGCCCTTTCCCGGTAAACTGGTTTGAGGTTATGAAACTATTATATAAAGTCCAATTCTATTGAAATTTAGCACAGTCACTTTTCTATGTGTCCTTAATATATTATTAATTTGACCAATGTCGTTTCATATTTTGCTTCAGGTCTCATTTAAGGTCATTTTCTTTCTTCCTATTGAAATATTTGTAAAAAAATAAACAGATGCGGCAAAAAGTTATTTTAAAAATTCCGACCCATATAGCGCACAGATTTTGGGTTGTATCAATATTTTGCATATTTCATCCTATAACTTTTTTTCTATCGATCCGACTTTGATAATATTTTTGTGCGATGAGGAAGAATATATAACTGTTATAGCTGAATTATAGTTAAATTGTTGTATTAATCCAGTAACCTTTTTTGTATATAATAGAAATGTTCTTTTTCGCGATTTTGAAGACGAAAGTGTTAAGGACAAAAACAAATGTTGTGTTTAAATTTCATTGAATTTACACAATCATTCTGGATGTGATAATGTTTCTAACAGAAGGAAGTTACGAACGAAGTTTATATACCCTTATCACTACTTATGGTGGTGGAGTATATAAAAATGCGCTTACATGTTCATACATTATTTCTTAAATTTTCAGAAATATTCTAGTCGAAAACAATTTTGAAACCATCTTATATTTTTTAGTATTTATAAGTTATAAATTTTGCAACGTTGTGTGGTATATAACTTTGAGAGATATTTTTGAATGTCCTTATATAGTGTAGGTTTCAAAGGTTATTTTTTTCAATAGCCGGCTCGAGGTTATTCAATTCTCTTTTCGTGTTGTAAGGAAGCATTGCTTGAGCCGTCATACACTAATTCCAAAAATAAAAAATTCCATTTGACATTAAAGATGACCCAGGAAAAAAGGAGATTAGGTAGAATCAGAAAGATATTCTGAAGACCAGACATGTCAAGGCTTGTCAATAATTTAGAAAAATTGCACCTTACGAATGCCAAGAAAAAAATCGTGTTAAAAACAAGGAATGCATCGGGTCCTAGAAATTTACCTATTATACAGAGTCGTTAAATATTTGGACGAGATTTCTGGGAACTTTCTTTGCAAGTGTATCACTGAGATAATTAATGCATGGAAATACTTTGGCGTCTTAGTCAAAAAATACTTATTGCTTGCAAGCTCAAAATCCTAGAATTTCCATGGTTCAACATCCGTACTGATCAAGTTTAATGGTATACTTGTTTGGTACCCGCCATCACGCAATTCCGTTAAGCAGAACTAGGGAAGGTGGGTTTTTGGCTTAATTTAATTATAGAAAGCTTGCTGATGTTTGTAACCTTAAGTTTCACTTTCCAGGACAATTTAACGATGTCTGTCTGTCTATGCAAACACTGTCTATTTTAAACACTCTAACAGTCTCATTTTTTAGATAACTTGATAAAATTTAATAAATTTACTAATTATGGCCCGATTGTAGGGTACAATATAGCCAAACTTGACTGATTATAACATTCATTTTGTCGTTAATAAAATTGTTATTTAAACTTAAAAATGTTTTAAGACGAATAAAAATGTTAAATTAAAATTTTAATACGATGGATCGAGATATATATTGTGTTGTCTATGAATCAGAAAGTTAATGAAAGTTTGTAATTTTCCAAATAGAAATAACTATAATTCCAATCCGTATAAGTCTTATTAATATTTGAGATTATAAGGGCAGACACCCAGAAAATACTTTTTGGGTGTCCATATATACGTAATTATATATAAAAGATAATTTAAAGATGGTTTATAATTTTAGAAAAAATAAACAAAATAATTAGCTTTTTTCTTAATTGAACAGATTTGTATAACGCTCATTCGAATTTTGTTTGCACGTATTTCCGCAAAATTTGCTTTATAAAAGAATAAAGTAAATCAATATGAATAAAATAGTTTAAGAAATTATTTGGACTAAAATGTTACTGAAACTGAAATACTTTTTTAAGAAATTGTATGAATAAAGCTTTAATTAAATATAGACATATTAATCAATTTAATTAAAATAAAATATAAAGTATTTTTTTAATATTCAGATCATTTTTTATCATCACAACACAATGTTGTCCCTTCTATACACTTCATTATAATCAACTCTCTTTTTATTTGCAGCCGTATTTATACTAAAGTAATGAACTCAACATTTCTTTAATTATATACACGAGTTTAGACGAAGTGTTCGTTATCAGAATGTTGATATATTTCGATTAATAGTGTAGTATATAAATGAAATAGTTTAGTTGACGCTAACTTCTATTAGAATTTTATTTTGTAAAGGAAAGCACCACGATGAAATTAAAAGATAATAATTATGGTAATGCGCATGCGACAAGAATTTGGGAGAAATTTGTTGTTATGATGCTTAGAGATGTTGCTAAATTCTTTTAAAATTTGGTTGCTTTGTTTCAATGAGCATGTGCGAATAATAAGAAACATTTGTTGCATAAACACTATTGCTTTATCGCTTAAGGTATTAAAATACTGTTGGAAACATTTCTGATTGTTATTTGTTCTTGTGTTTTTAAAAAATGTTTAGAGACAAACAATTAAGTTTTTATATACAAACTTAACGAATGAAATATTTCTATTATTTGTGTTTGCCGAATATGTCATTATAGGTAATTTGTTGCCAGGTTTTTTTAGAAAAGGGTTCTGTAAACGAAAACATTGACGAAAAATAAATATTGCATTGGTGGTAATGAGCATGCGTCGAATGTTAGGGAACTTCTATTATTCCTTGTTTCAATATGTATGAGCAAATAAAATAAAAAATATTTTTTGCATAGATACATGTTGCTCAATACCACTTAATGTCTTAAAATACTATTAGAATCGTTTTTGGCTGCTATCGGTTCAAGTGTGTTTTAATAAATGTTTAGAAACAAATAACTAAGTTCGTATTTATACTAACATTATGAACAAAATATTTCCACTCTTTGTGTTGCCGAATATATATTTATCAGTTCGTCATATTTACGTCCAAACATTGCATATAAATGCGAATGAAAAAAATGTCATCTATTTACACCGAAAATAACTTTCGTACAGGAAGCATCTTCAAAAAGCAAAAGTAAATTATTTAAAAATTTTATCCATATACATATATCTAAAACAAATGTTCCTAACTAATTAACTTATATAATTTTAAATTAATTGTAGTTCGATATTTACCTATGGACATTATAAATATCCCGTCCGTCCGTCTATATGTCCGGCTGCCCATGTTAATATTGTGAACAGTCTACAGGTCGTAATTTTTTAATTACATCGATTAAATTTTGTACTTATCATTATTTTGGCCTAAGGATGAAGAATATTGAAGTTGTCATTTTCTCAGGTTTCTCCTATACAAATTTTTTTCCCGGAATGGGGTTTAAAGGTAAAAAAGGCCTATATATAAAGCGATTTAAACGAAGAATGAAGGCACAAGTAAGTCTTATAATATTCTAAAACGATGTGCCAAAAATTGTAAGGTCAGTCCATTATTTCTCATAGGTCCCATACAAACCCACTTCCAAATATTATTTTCAAGGTGGGAGAATCTCACAAATACGTTTGTATTGTCATAATATTGATCAAATTAAAATAAATGTAAGCAAAAATCGATATGCAAAATTATACGCTCCTCTGAATTCTAAAACGCATAAATTTAGCATAAAACTTAGCGTCACAATAATGTACTACACATATGAAAATAAATTATAAAATCAAATTATGCGAGAGTCGTTTGTTAATTTTTCGTAAGCACCATCTTTATCGGACAATGTGGTGTAGGGTATTAGATCGACTTGAATGACTATACATTTTTACTTATCTCTATATTATTCTATATAAACAAACACTACATTTTGTAATTTTAAAGATACATTACTTTTTGTTATGCATTTAGAACGATATAATTGCAATTGCGGCCAATTTCAGTAGTCTATATTTAAGACATTTATAAGCGGAAAACAGCTTTCCGTTAAGGGAGCTAGAGAAAAATATGGTCTGATGTATGTGAAGCTATTAACTTATGTAATTCAATGATAGCAAAATAATTGTATCTATGAGTTTTATAAGTTTAATAACTTATCGTGAGAAAAAATATAGGGAGCTATCTCACTTAATGACACAGCGTAATCTATTTTTATGGTTTATTATAGTAATATAAAACTTTGTTTTATGGGTAAATTCGGTTGTAATGCAGTTACTATTCATGGCAATTATTTGAAAATATTTTCTTCTGAGTTTTGAAGTCGCCCTAGTTATTGGTCTATAAGTTTTTTCCTACTGAATTCATATTGCCGGATTTAAGTAGCGAGCTGAAATGTACTATAGCCATTATTCAGGTCAAATTATTATTGTGGACGCAAGAATGTTTTCGAAAGACAGATAGAAGGACTGACAGACAGGCACAGCAAAATCAACTTAGTTTTTGATTTGGTCTTCATTTGAGGAGGTAGAGGAATTTGTACTTGATCTAGACTGATAATATGAATCAAAACAACATTTTAAATGTGCGCTCTTTTAGAAATTAAAAGAATTTACTCAGTAATCTCTGGTATGATTAGAATTTCGAATTCCGTCCTAATTCCAAAATAATATAAATTATTAACTAGGCAAATTAAAAAAATGAATGAAAATCGGTGACGATGATAATTTTTAAGTCATATATTGACAAATTTTACATGAAGAGTTATCCGACCGGGAAGAATTAAAAAGTTAGGATTAAAACTTATTAAGTGTGAAAATATTTAAATTAAATTTAGCAAATTAAGTATTACTGTAATTATCTTTTTATGATGTCGATGTATGCATTCAGAAAATAGTGAATAAGAGGGTCACTAAATAATTTCCTATAGCCATCATATCACCACGCTTCCGAACGCTTCCTGAAAAAGCATACATAAATTAGACGTATAAATTTAATTTGTGTGAAATTTAATTAAAATATTTTCAGATCAGTGTGATTTAGAATCTTAAAACCAGGACTCATGTATAAAAGTTGCCTGAAATATTATACCTAACGTGGTCAGTTTCAATAGACTTCGCCTTTGACCAAAAATAACTATTTAGTTGCGATCCGTAGAGTGTCCACAACGTATAGTTGGACAGCCAGCCAGATTAAATGACAAAAATCATTAAATTAATAAAGAAAGTTATTCTGAGTCCATCGGTATACACAGAAATTGGTGCAACACCATTTTTCAACATCAAATAATACCCCAAAAACGTTTAAGGTATAATTAGCACATGTTTTACGACAAATTTATTTTATTTGCATTCTGAAATCCAAAAATAACTATTGAGCAAATATATAGTTTTTGTTAATTACTTAAAAATTCCATTAAATATTGTTACATAGAATATCATAATAATAAAAAACATTTTTATATTGTGATTGCACAGTTCCACTTATTCTACTTATTCATCAGAATTTTTAAATTATGTATATTAATTTCATCATTCAGTAAGCAACGCCAAATATTGTTACAAGATTCGAAATCGCTTTAGTAGTTCTGCAGTCTGTCAAAAAATTTTCTTAAAGTAATTATTTGCTGGAAGAGATTTGGTTTTTCCGTTAGTTCAAATTCATTCTCCATCGGTTCTCAACAGGATAAGGTACAGGACTTCTTATCCTTAAAAAAATTTTTTGTTCCTATGATCAAAGAATGAACTATTTTTAGACACGCTCCAGTCGCTTATCATTATTAGAGCAGTTATTCAGGTTGGTAGTAAACCTTCTCTTATTTCTACTTCAATTGCTACAAAAAGTCCTGGTTCATGATAGGACGGTTCGGCTTGAATTACAGTGACTGAGTTAGGCTTTTTGTGGAATATTGTTAGGGAGTACCACATATACTTAGCGCCTTTACAAGCTACACCTATAGCCGTAATGGAGAACTTAAACAATCACGCTGAAGGTTCGTCTGCTAAAGCCATGTGTTTAACGTAACCTTAGTATTAACCAATTTCCACGTACTGAGGAGGTGTTCTAGGACTATACTGAAGGAGTTTCCAGAAGATAATCCATTAACAACTGCTTTTTATCCTGAACTGCTATTCTTCTGCTCTGACTTTCTTGTGCGTTTAGGAACCGCCCTACGAGAAGAAAGGGGATCATCTTTCAGGGATGCGATATCTGTCTAAGACCACTTCAAAGGGACTTTTTGCTTCTTGAAAAGTTTATCGACTTTTTTAGAATATAAGATTTCAATAATTTTTGAAGCCGAGCGCCTAGTCCTTGATACATAGCCCGCTGGTGTTCTGCATTTTGGGAGTTTCTGCTTGCCCTAATTGCTTGGGGAAGTGTTAAGGATGGCAGGAGAATTCCTTCCTTTCTGCATAACTTGCAAACTGCGAGATACCACAGAAGGCAACTTAGACGCTTCCTTATTGGTAGCACCGAAAACAGGGTAATTTCTCTCTTGTCGATTGGGAATCAGAGTCTTTGGAGTTACTTGCTGCAGATAGTGCAGTAAAGAATTTTTGATATTTGAAACATATTTTTATTTTCGAACCAAACTTTATGTTTATTAATATAGATTTATGCTTGTATTGGAGCGTATTTCAGATTCGACATTGCTGAATATACAATTCTCACTTGCATAAATTTACAGATCAAATATTTTCAAAAAAGTTGTGCCTTTTCCTTTAGAGGTTAAGTACTAAAATATAAAATTCCAACTTGTTTATAAAAGACTTTTATTATTTATTAAAATATAAGTAATTGTAATACATTTGGATCTCTAAATAAAGCTTTATATGTATGTCATTATACATACATATGTATGAAGAAAAGAAAACTATGAAGAAATAATTTAGTACTCATTTTTTATGTTGCAAGTACTTTTTATTCATTTACACAAGTGTTTGTATGAAAAGTTTTTCCATTCATACTTTATTTGTGTACTTTTGAAAAAGTTCTTTAATTTTGTCATAATATTTGATCAAAAAGAGGAGATTTCTTTTTGGTACAGCAATTTTTTTGGTTTTATTGATTTTAGGGTTTATTTGATCACAATTTTTCTGCGACTTAATTTTTTTTACTTTTCTGTTTAATACATTGATAACGAGTTTCCAAAATGATAATATCTGGATCTCTACCCCATATTTCAAGAATTGATATTATATTTAATTTTCTGGCTGGTTTTACCCTACACCACCATAGGTAGTGGGGTATTATGCTTTTGTGCAGATTTTTATAACAAGTCCTACCTAAGTAAACCGTTCGACTTAGATACACTTCCTAAGTCGATTTTTTACCAAGTTTTTCGGAAATAAGTCTTATTGTATTCTAAAGCTATGCTGAATGATCGGTCTATTATTTCTCATAGGCCCTACACAACTACCATTCTAAATATCACTTTCAATGTAAAATGTAAAACTATTTAGTCTAATTATAATAAATATAAGCCAAAATTGCTGTGCGCAATTATACGAGTGTCGGTCCATAATTGTTTTTAATTCTCATATAACTCCCCAGAAAATTTTCATTTAAAACGTATAATTTTACATAAATATTGGTACCATAATAATATATTGAAAACGTAAGCTTAAATAAGTAAATTGAATAATACGAGGGCCTACTATAAATTTTTCGTAGGAGTTATTTACAACCAACAATGTGGTGTAGGGTATAACATAGTCAGCTTGACTGAGTATACTATTTTTACTTGTTTTTATATAAATATTTATTTTTATATCCTGCACCACCATTGGCGCTGAAGAAGGTATATCAACTTTATCATTCCGTATGCAACATAAATTAGGAATTATTTCAGACTTCATAGTGTATATACATTTTTGCAAGTAATCAAAATCTGAGTAGGTTTAGCTATCTATATCCGTCTGTTTGTCTGTTTGCACGCTCACATCTACAATAATTGAAAAAGTTCATTGAAATTTGGACAGAAGTTTTGTTATTTTCCTAAAAGCTTCCTATTTTCGTACAATTGTCATTAATATATCGATAAATTTGAATGATATGTGTACATTTTTACCACTCCAAAAATAATCAAAATCGGTTCAATATAAAAGTTTTAGCAAAAAATATAACTAATTTTGTGACCCGTTAAGTGTGACTGTATATGTATTTATATCGCTTGCATTTTTTGTTGAAGGGTATTAAAGATTCGGCATAGCCGAATATAACGTTCATACTTCTTTCAATTAAAATATTTTAGACTTGTGTTTGCTCAAAGACAATACTTTTTATTCGATGCCTGTATATCATTTACTTATATGTCAATAATTCTCTTTTTTTTCTTCAAACCCAAATTGTATTAATTATTAAGAATTCAAAAAGTATTTTAATTATAAGTTTTTGTATTGCAGAAAGTACAAGAATCGTTTGAATAAATGTGTGTATGTATGTCTTACATCAATAAGTGTTTGTAACTTTGAAGTTAAAAATACTGATTCGTAAAAAAACTATTTCTGTAAATGTAATTTTTAACTTAAAAAGCGAACGTTTCAAATTATAAAATTAAATTAATTTTTAATAATTAATTGTTGCTTTATTTAAAAGATCCTACTCCCTCCGGTCCTATTTTATAATTTTTTTTGTAAGTGAAGCACTTTCGGATAAAGGCAATTGGGTCTAGAATTTAACTACAATTGCTGTGAAGTCTTTTGTACAATTTTTCATCCATTCACAACATAACACAGATTGTTATTACTTTCAAAGTTATATTGCACTGTACAAGATCAAAAGTCCTCAGGTTTTCTGTGTCGATCGCACCTCCATTAAACTTAGGGATACCACTCATATGAGTTCCTTGTTGTTATAATATCAAATGGCTTTCTCATAGTATGGACAATACATTCTTATTCCAAGTTTTTTTATAACCTCCACCACCATATGTGGTAAGAGGGCAGGATTTTTTTGCGATCTCATAAAGAATATGTATTCTAGGATTAAGTCAAATTCTAATTCGATTTAGCAGTGTCGCATACAAACAAATTGTTTAAATTAAATGAAACTTGACACGATTACTTTTTATTTTCCTAAGAAATTTTCTGTTTAAAGTCTGATACCTGCATTATAATAAAAAATGTTAGCCCGATTTCTCAACCTCACAATTCCGATAAAAATATTTTCTTAAAGTTCAAATAAAAATTAATTGAAAAAATTAAAAATTAATTGATTTGAAAAACAACAACATACAGCTAAACATACAACAGAACTAACGGAAAAATATATACAAATTCCCGGAATTGGGTTTAAATAATATAAGATTATTAAATGGTGGACGATTCTACGATTTGTCTTCAAACTGCCTTTGTTATTTAATAACTAATTTAAGGGATGATGGTGCATAATTGGTTATATCGCTCTCATAATCCTGAAACTAAATCTTATATTCAGCTTACAAAATTTCAAATATTAGACTAAATCTATTGAACGTTAGCACAATTTTTATACCCTTCACCACCATAGGTGTTTGGGGTATAATGAGTTTATGCGAATATATGTAACATATAAAAAATCCACCGAAAATCCCTTTCAATTTTACGATGTATCTCTGTCCGTCCGTACAGTTGGCTGTCCATGAAAAGGTTTTGAACCCCCTACAGGTAGCAAAATTGATATATCTTGATGAAATTTGGTACATATTATTATGAGTAAAATACCATGCCTGTTAAAATAAGCCATAGTAAGTCGACTATTTCAACTTTTAAATGTCTTCCCGGAATGGAGTTTTAATTACGTGAAACTTACAAATGCCACAAATAGGACTTCTATCAATCTTAATCCACGCGTTAAATTTAAAGAAGATTGGTCCACCATAGCTTTTATACAGACACGCTTTTGCAATTCACTTTAAAGTGCGTAAGTCTAAGAAAAAATTTAGTATTGTGAATCAAATCAAATTCTATGAGGATCGGTCCATAAATTTTCATGCCATCGATTCATTCGACTATTACACACATACTTGTTTTTTATACCTTGCAACACTATAGGTGGTGGGAGAATCACTTCCTGAGTAGATTTAAGCATGTCCATCCGTCCGGACGGCTATTCATGTAATTAAGAAGCTAGAACCTTACGAAACTATAGGAGGGTTTGTAGATAATTTTTCCTAACTCCCATAAAACCCACCAGAAAAAATCCTTTTAAAGCGCATAATTTTCACATAAATGTTAGTATCATAATAATAAAGAAAGCATATTATACGAGGGCCGTTTACAATTTTTTTTCGTAGTTGTTATTTACATAAAAAGGTTTCTATCTTAAACATGGAACAAATCTTTTTAAATAAAAAAGAAACACAATATACTCCCAGACACCTTCCATTAACTTCTAAAAAGAAAAATTTATCTGTTTCAAATTTATTTGGAATATAGTAAGCGACAAGTTTTAGATAGCCTGTCATACATTCAGATCTTAATTACAGTTTTGGTCGATGCAGAACGCTTTTGGAAAAGTATCCCCTTTGATTTAGTTTGATTTTTTACCCAGTTTTATTGACGTGTAATTAATATTGTAAATGGAATGGATGGTAAAAGTAGTGGCTAATAATGGAAAATATTTATTACTCATTATTCAAGCAAAAAATAAAATATACTAAAAATTCTATGTTTGGCTATGCTGACTTTTCAATACCCTTCACCACAAATGTGAGTAAGTAAATACGTTATGTTTCCTACTCACTCACACATACACTAACAAAGGTATACAATATATAAAAGTGATAAAATTTGTTATATATTTGGCTATAACTTTTTTACTACTGAACCGATTTTGACAATTATCGGAACGATAATAAAGTACATATTACTTTATAATACGTCAAAATCTCACTCTAAATTGTCGATTGCTAATGGATAGTTTTACCTGAGATATCGGTATATATTATTGTATGTAATGAACTGATTCAGCTGATTTTAAAATTAAAAATTCTAAGGACTAAAGAAAATACGCAGGCCAAATTACATTGAACTCCGTTAATTATTGGGGATTATAGCGCGCCGACAACAGACAGACAGACGGACGGACATAGCTAAATCGACTCAGATTTTGATTTAATGAAAGCATATATATATTATGGGGTCTGAGACGATTTCTTCTTAGCATAAATATACCCTTCACTACTTGTGGAGGTGGAGGGTATAAAATTCAACAGATACCGTTAGAAATAGGTATTATTTTCATTAATATATCGAATCATCAAATCATTAAAATATCGACCTCCATCTTGATCACACGTCACAAATTTAATTTGTCATTGATCTAGTTTGGTTTCATTTCAAGATTGAAAATAAACAATTCTCATATAAGTATTACAATTTGACACTGATATTTCTATAACAATTTTAACATGACCTACAGTCTAAAAATAATTTTCTAACCAAATTTCCTCTTCTAATGTGGGTCTATTTAATCGTTTTTCATTTAACTGTCAAAATAAACAAATTTTTTGTTTGTATTCGTTTTTTTTGTTTTGGGTTTAGATTATTTTATTTTTATTGTTAAAAAATAACATTTTATCATACCTTTTGCGGTTACAAATACATAAAACATCAACACATAATCAAAAATTCGCAAACTAACAAATTAATATACAAACAGACATACATATATGAATGTATGTGTAAAATTGCGAATATCAACCAACCACATGGGAAATGTCATGGGAAAATGAATTCATAGTAGACCCAATGAAAATACTCAGTTGTTTTTGAAATATAATGATTTTTAAATTTGATATTGATCTGGTTTAAATTGGAATTTAAATTAAAAATAATGTGAAATAAATGGATGTATTTTTTTACAATTCAGAGTAGAGAAATTAATTTTCTTGAGAAAGCATTTCTTACTTTGATTAGTTTTAATTTTACATGAATAAAATCAACGTTAAACATAGTTAATTTTAGACAATATTAATTATTTTCTTTCAGTTAGTTAAACGTTTTTATACGCTACACTGCCCTAGGTGGTTGGGGTATTTTTAAGTATATGAGTTTATATAAACGCTGTGATCCCTCTATAGTTAGATATGGGACTTTGCCCAATGAAATTGGCCATATTTGGTTCAATATTTCAGATACCTCCCACGAAAATGTCCTCCCGGAATGAGGTTTTAAGCTAATATAGGTTTTAAATATAAAGCGATTTTAATGAATTTTCAAAAAATTAGTCCCGCGAAATTCTAAAACGATGTATCAAATTATGTAAGGGTCTGTCCATTGCTTCTCATAGGTCCCATACAAGCCTCTTCATAATATCACTTTGAAGGTAAAATTCATATATACGTTGGTATTGGAAAAATAATTGGTCGAATTAATATAAAATTAAGCAAAAGTTGTGTCAGGATCGGTTTAAAATTTCCTGTATCTCCCTTTTAACCCCCCACAAAAATTCATTTTAAAACGCATAAATATGTACTGTTCATTTAGGAATAAATTTGAAAATAAAATTATACGAAGGCCGTTCACTACATTTTTGTAACTACCATTTATAAATATAATATAAATATTTTAAAACTTCTTGTTAGTAGTAAAATTTCTAGGAAGAAAAAATTGCATTTACTGTGAAACAATGTTGAATTAACATTTTTATCTATGGCGGGTAATTTCACATTTATGCAGTTATGATTTGGCTTCTTTTACCGTTAATTCATTTTGCTTGATATACCAAGAACTTTTTGGAAATTATTATTGATAAATGTCCAAAACTTTTTCCAACAAACAATTTTTGACCACGAAGTTGCAACAAATCTGCCAGAACATATGTTTCCTCATTCATTATTCAGTATGAATTTTTTTTGGAAAACTTCACTTTAATTTTCGTGCTCTGTTTTTAACTTCTGAATTTGTAGCAGCGTTCTGTCAGTAACTTTTTCAGCCTGGTATATTTTTAAACCTGGATTAATTTAAACTTTTCGTACCAAATTGTCCAAGAACTAAGCTAACCGAAGTGCTTTCCTACCAGATATGTTGGGAACCCTTATGAAAATGCTTTCTATTTTTTGGCTTGAAATATGATTTGGACCATTCCCTCAGAACTAGGTTTTCTATCAACATACAAGTTGTTCTGGTACTACTTAATAACTTTGAAAACAATTGGATGGCAGACCTTTGAATGTGGGGTCATTTATTTGAGTTTCGTTGAAAGTAGTAACAATTTAGTATAGAAAAAATTTTCACCATTATATATCCCTGAAACATGTATTTTAAAACATTTGGTCTGAAATTTCTAGGAAATATTGTCCTTGGGATTCTAAATTTAAGTCCAGAAAATAATTGTTGTTTGATTAAAAGGGGTAAAAGAAAATCTAAATAAAAGACCCATAAATGGAATAAATTGGTTTCTGACATACAGAGATCACATTTATTAGTGATCTGGGAAAATCAATTGCCAAACAGTTTTAAACAATTTAAGTTTTCCAAAAATACATTCCACTTTGAAATTATGGCTTTGGGATTTTAGAATATATATCCGACATTTTTTGTCTTTCATTATAAATTGAAAAAGCAGAAATTTGGCAAGAGAACTTAGAATGATGTTCATTTTCTTAAATTAATGTACTTTTGATTATAACTTGCAAAATGTTCTTCTAGATTAACCTAATATGAGCTTTATGCTCTTAAATGTGTCATTAGAAACTGGTCACTGTGCGCAACCCATGAGAACGATATATCAATTCCGACAAATTAATCCTCGTTTTATAATGTTACAAAATTTATCTGTAGCAGATTTATGTAAAATAGTTTTATAATTACAGGAATTTTATTAGTTAAAAACCACATTCCTGGGGTTATTTGCATGGGACCTATAGGCTTTACTTTTAGGGCAAAATAAGATTACGTATCAGATTTCATTATGATATTTTCAAAACAACGTCCCACAATTCTATAACAAACACTTATAGCCATCTAAATAGAGGGACGTAAACAAACATACATACGTATTAATCGAATTTTTGAAGGGAATCTATTATTATGCTTAAAAGCCAATAAAATTATATCAAGAATATATTTTTGGTGAACATTTAACTATGTATAGCTACCATATAAGATTTGCCTAAGTAATGGCTGACAAAACTTATAAATATTAAAATATTTTGGTAAATTTCAGCATTGAAATTTTTTTGTTGATTTTCTTTTCACATAAAAGTATGGTTGTACCACAAAAATAGTATGGTTATATACTTAACACATGTTATTTATCATAACCTTACTTTTGTCATACGCTCATGGTTAGCACAATATCTTGATTATTTTTGTGTGATAGAAATTATTAACCCATCAAGGTGATCTAATTTTTACAGAGTAGAAAAATTTGATCATTTTGATAGTATAGTCTCAAAGATTCAGATGTCGGATACACAGGATCATTCTAAATAATTTGTTTCTTGCGTCGTTGTAATTATATTTATTTTAAGTCCAAACCAACTGACTGAAATCTAAAACGTTTTTACATGTAAACAATTAATTTCACGATCTGTAGGGTATTTAAGTATATGTGTATGGAATCATGTAAATATATATTTATAATTTCAATAGGCAATTTATTATGGTAAAAAGCACAGTTTGTTTCATGTCAAAATCATGCAAAACAAATTTGTTGTGGTATGTTTATATAAAAGTGTATGCAACAAAATACTGCAACAACAATTATATTGCTGTCAATACAATACAACATACTTATAACTGTTGTTCCAACTTACCTTTCCATGTATGCTTAAATACTATAAACATTTATACATTCATATGTATGAATACCGTGTTTGAGACGTGGTATATCATATGTATTAGACAAATATAATATATATAAAACTAGATTATATAGTTGTTTATTCATGTATATATGTAAATATAAAGGCATAGTTGTATTTGGTTATGTGTTTAAATGTTTTGATCCTAATAAATCAATAGACGGCTTTGTTTCGTTATATGTTTAATTAAACTCTCTTAACACCTTGATATTGATATACTCTGGGGTATATTCGTTTATCCACCCTATTTCTCTCTTTTGAAAAGCACTAATGTTCATAAATAGCATCATTTTTATCAGCTTAAGTTTATTGTACTTAAAATTTGGAAACTTAATGCAAACACACATACACGTTATCTGACTACAGATTTAGCAGATTTAAATATAATTCGAAAAATATGTCACACTTTTAGTTTTGTTCGTTTTGCATTTATAAAAATATAAGTTGCATACAGATTCTCTTTTAAAATTTTAAAATCAAATGCTATTTTTAACAAAAAACAAGTAACAATGTTATATTTGGACCAAGATTGTTCATATTTATAATATACTTTGATTATAGTTAGAAAAATCATTGTGCTAAATTTTAATGGAATTGATCTTTATTTAAATGTTTTATAAACTCTAATCCGTTTTCCGGGAAATTGCGTTATAAGCGAGCTATAGAAAAATTTGGACCGATATAGGGCAAATTAATATAAAATCTTCAGAACAGTTAGCAAAATAATTGTGTCGACTTTCAATAGAAATGGTTTTTATTTACTCGGGAAAGGGCGTTATAATGGAGCTATATCGAAATATGGACCCATGTTAACAAAATTTATAACACATATTTATATGTTAATAAAATTTATATATTTATATATTTAAAATAGCTAGAAAATTAGTTGTGCCAGATTTCAAGAGAATTGGTTAAAATTTAAGAGTTTTATAAGCAATAAATCATATTCCGGGAAGGGGCCTTATATGGAAGCTATATCAAAATATGGATCCATGTTAATAAAATTTATAACATATATTAAGAATGGTTAAAAAATTTGTTGTGACAAATTTTAGTAAATTATCTTAAAAATTGCGGCCCATATGACACAAAGAGTTTGGGGTGTATCAAAATTTTGCATATTATTGCCTATAACTTTTTTCTGGTTAATCAGATTTTGATAATTTTTTGCACGATGATGAAGCACGTGCAATTGTATGCTAAAAATAATTTATTGTTTAAGTCCAATTACATTTTTCGAAGAAATTATAAGAGGTTTTTTCAGATATCGGTCTATAACTTCCTTGCTTATAAACCGATATAGCTGGTTTTAAATAGCAAACTGCTTAGGACAATAGCAAACAATGTGGCCAAGTTTTATTGAATTCGGACATAGCTAAATCGACTCAGTTTTTGATTTGATGCAATAATATATATACATTGTTGGGTCTGAGATGATTCCTTCTTGGCGTTACATACAGAATGACAAACTTAATATACCCTCACCACTTGTGGTGGTGAAGGGTATAATACAAAGTTAATAATTTAAGAAACAAAAATTTTATACTACTGCTGAAAAAGGAAAAGCTTTTCATTTCGTGTACAATGCAGAGTTACTGTCGAGATTTTTCTAAATATCACGTAAAAAGGGTATTTTGGAAAATAAAGTCGCACCTAATAAGTGATTTATGGAACAAAAGTCGTCACACATTAACACCTTTTGAAATGTTTTAAATTATGGTTTCCATTAAATTTCCATTAAAAATTTCGAAGAAATGCAGTTGATAAATTTTTATGATTCCATCATTCAAAATTTTAATCGTTCTATTCACAATTTAAATAAAATTTATTGATATGTTTTTAGTTAAGCCGAATTACCAGTATCATGAAGTTAAATGCCAATAATGCAAATTGTAAAAAGGGAGACAAAAAGGGTAATTTTTAAAAAGTACAAAAAAAGTCACACGGAGTTGAAAAAGTCGCACCAACGGTAACGCTGGCATAATGTATTCGTAAAGTCAAGAATATACCTGAACCCAATCAAAATCTGACTCAATGTTGGCGTGGCTGTTCTCGTGATCAGAACAATTCGAAAAATTTCATAGCAATTTTAATGGAGTTGCTTGTAATTAATTTTCTTATTGTGAGTAAATATATAAAAAAATTTCATTAATATCGATCTAAAATAGACAACAACTCTCCTGTAAGGATTTTTCACATGTAAGACCTTTTCTTGATTTTGAGTTTATTAAACTTAATTTTAAATAATAAATATCAGTCCATATATTGCTTTGGCTTCCATTTTAGACCCCTGCCCTATAAAGGGTTTTTAAGCTTATAAGACTAATAATTTTATTGAAATTGTGTAAATTTGTTTTTAAACTGTCCTTAAAATATGTATCCAGTTTGGTAATTATCGGGCCGTATTTATTTAAAACTCCCCCGAATTGAATTAAAGGCATAAAGCTTCTTATTTTGTTAAGAATTCGTTTGAAAATGTGAATCAATTGCAATTCCTTGCTTTTCGAGCCGACAAAACGTTCTGGATCTCAGTAGGATTTGTGTACAGATATAGTTTTAACAAAAGTCGTCAAATTATCAAAGAAACGTTTCGAAATTGTAAAAAAAAACTTTCAACATAAAAAATTAATAATAAATATAGTTGTGTTCTTCAAAAGGATTAAATGTTAACAATTGAAAGAACAGTTTAAGAGTTTTTAAAAGTTTCAAACATGATCCGGACATTTTTCAAAAAACTCGTTCCTATTTCTCTAAAACGAAAATAATTTTATAGAGGATTGTCTTGATTTCATAAAGTTTACATACGATTTTCAGTTGTTTTTAATGACTTATCTGAATGGAACTAAATGGAACAGAAAATGCCGATATTATCAGGGGGAGAGATGCTCCCCATACTAAGTAAATATAACACCTAGAAGTGTAAAATTTTGTTTCAAACACTTCTTCAAGGAACTGCTTCACTTGACAAAATGTTTAATGGATACAAGCAGGGGGAGAGAAAATCCTTTATACAAAGCAAATTTTGATTATCGAATATATAAAGAACTATAACAGCGAGAATTTTAAAAGTTGGTCCCAATCACTTTTTCAAGAACTATTTTTGTCAACAAAATGTAAAATTGGACCAGGGGGAGGAATACCCCCCATTCTGAAGAAATAATGATTATTGAGTATCTACACAACTATAGTAGCGAAAGTTAAAAAATTTGATTCCAAACAGTTTTAATAGACAAAATGGAGGATGATTTGGATCAAGGGAAGAGGTAGCTTGCATGCAATGCAAATATTAAAAAAATTTTAGAACGGACAGGGCCAGGGGCTTAAGGGCCAGCACTTAATATTATTCTCAGATGAATTTACAGAAATCTTCAATTTTAAAACAAGAACCCTATAGGACTAAGGTCCATACCCTCGTGAATTCGTTGATGAACTTTTATTATTAATCTATACCTCAAAATTTCAAAACCACAGTTTTTATCATGTTAAATTTTATTAAGATAAGAAGTGAAATCGAAAATTCTTAACATACATATTTGTTAATAAAGAGAAAACCACTTTACTTACAGTTTTAATTATTATTTATTTGATTGAAGTTATTGTTACAATATAGAAAAAAATTTTCATCACACGTTTTTATAAAGCTTCCTGTCCCTTTACTCGAAGAGGTAGTTAATCTCTATTTATAATTTACCACACTTTTGAACACCATTTTTGTGCACTTAAACTCTCTTTTAACAAGAGCATAATATCTCTCCACTGGCCTAAGCTCAGGGCAGTTTGCAGGATTTGCCTCTTTTGTTACAAATAACTCATTATTGTTCTAGTACCATTCAAGGGCCTGTTTTTCATAGTGACAAAATGCCAGCCAGGCCCAAGATATGTGGACACAATATACATTATTTGATGTAAATTTCTGTATTTAATTTTATTTTCTTTTTTTACTTTAAAATTTTCTCGAGATTGAATATCAAAAAACTCTGACCAGAAAGTTGTGAAAAATCTGCAAGTACATACGTTTAGTCATCCATTATGCAGCAAGAATATTTTAAAAAAATTAACTCAAATTTTCTTGCTCTGCTTAGGGCCTCAGGAACCTTTTGTACCTTGTATGTTTTCATACCCTACATAATATACATATAAAAAGAATACCGTTATTCCAGCCTTTAAATTTGGTTCATTATTATTTCCACGAAGCCTTTTGAGATTAGTCATTCTCGGTTAAATATTTCAGATAACTCCCATACAAATGGGAGCTTAATCAGTTCTTGATATAGTACAACATTAATACCTTCCAATTTTCTATTATATCAGTTACTCATTACGGGTGCAACACCCGTAGACAATGACTGAAGACCCCAAAAAATCTGCAAACATCTGATTTGGATTATCTAAGTCAGTTCGCCTGTGAAAATAATTGTTAGAGCAGAATAACTTGTTATTATCCTGATTATTTGCTTCTGAGAAATTTCTTATTTTAAAAAGAAAAGTTTTGTAGATATAGACTTATATACCGACATCTGAAATAACCTCAAAATTCAATCCAAGAAATTTTTAAAATGTTGCAATGAGAAGTTAACGAGTTTAAGTTTTTTTAATTAATGAAATCTCTTTATTATAATTCAAAATTAAAAAGGAGGTATTGAAATTTCCAAAGTGTTGCCGATTTTAATTTCAATTAATTTCATATAGAATCTGATGTATAATCTGAATTTCACATTCACAGTCGTACATTCAAAAATTTTAATTAATAACTGAAGAAACTTATTACGAAAAATTATTTTTATTTACTTTTCATTTCATCTTCTTCATTTCTCTTCTTTTCCATCTACTAGCTGTTAAAATTATAATATTGAATATCATATCATAAACAATATTAAAACAAGTCGAGCTCGATTATGTAATACCCTACACCACTTTGTTGATTGTTAATGGCTGCCACGAATAATGACCTTCGTATAAATTTTCTTTTTTATGTTTATGTGTGTAATAAATTATTACGATACGAACTGTTATGTGAAATTAATACGTTCTAAAAGGATATATTTTGGGGAATCATATAGGAGTTAGAAAAAATGATGTATCGACCCTCGTATAATTTCGCACAGCTGTTAAACTTATATTTATTTTAAATTGACTAAATATTTTTATAATTCCCACTTAAATGCGTGATTTATTTCAAAGAGATATTTGGAAGGGAGTTGTATGGGACCTATGAGAAATAATTGGCAAATCAGTTAACAAAATAATAGGACTTATTTTGATAAAATCGTTTTATATTTGGGAATTTTTATAGAATAAAGACCATATTCCGGGAAGAAATTTGTTTGGTGTCTATACGAAATAATAGACCGATAAAAATCAATTTCAATAAGCATCTTCATTGAGCCAAAATAAAGTTTGCAAAGTACCTGAACTTTGTACAGGCTTTACATGGATAGCCAACTCAGGAAGTGACTCTGAGTCAAACGGTGTTCTGTCCGTTACAAATATAGCATAAACACTTATTATACCCACCACCTATGCCGGTGTATGGTATAAAAAATGGTAATGTGAGTGATTAATAAGACTGAGTTTTTATGAAAAATGTATGTGAATGCATTTTTTAAATGTACCTTTTTTGGTTGAATTGAAAAACAAATTGATTAATTTGTTAAAGCTTCTGCAGGAGAAAGTAATAAATATCGCTTTGCATGTGATATTAATAAAAAATATATTGATTTCATATAATTAATTGATTAATTATTTCAGATAAAAATGTTACTAATTAATAAAGTGCTAACAGACTATTGATTATTCAATATTTCAATAATAATTAAAGGGAAATTTTTATAAATCTTTTTTTAATAAAATTCAAATCGCCTACATGTTTATGCATCTTGAAATGGTAAGTAGTCTTAAGTAAGTAGTTAAAGCCATGTCAGTTGGAACTTGAAAGCATAAAAGGCTCGTTTAACATGCTAAAATTCTTAGCACCAATCGGCGGTGAAACTGTACGTTAGCAACCCAGGAAACAGATGGGACATGAATGAAATAACTTCCTAAAATCTCAATACAAGTTTTAAGGAAGTTAACTTTCCAAGAAGAAAAAAAGTGAAGTAAATTAAAACACTTTTTCGATAAATGTATTTCCACTTCAGTAGTATTTAAGAAGTTGGTATAGCTTTAGTCCGGTCAAAGGTCGTTCAAACAGAAAACTTAACCTTTAAAGGATAACAAGTCCTATATTATTGCATCATATTATAAAATATTTGTCTGTTGGGAACATTCTCACGCATAGAATAGTTGTTCGAATTCAATAAAATTTTGTCACATTATTTTTCATGGTCAGTTTCCTATTTAAGACCGATATCTTAGACAACCTCAAAATTTCGAACAAGAACTTTTATTGTCCTTTTTTCATCTTATAAAACTAGTAAATAATGACATATTCTGTTGAAAGTCGGCTCAATTATTTTTCGTACTGTCTTGTAAATCTGACCAATAGTGGCCCATATTTGGTTATAGGTCCCACATACAGCCCTATAGCTCCCACATAACTGTCTTTAATATATCAAAATAGTTTGACAATCATCGGCCATATTTGAATATTTCTTTTTTACAATCCCACTGCCCGGAATAAAATATTAGCCAATTCCATCTAAATTCTGATAAATAAATAATTGTCTTCAATATAGTGGTGGAGGGTATTTAATATTCGGCACAGTATAATATAACATTATTACTTGTATAAAAAATACTTAGAATTAAAAAGGCCAAATCCTGAATTTTAAAACGTTTTTTTAAACCTCGAAGTGTTTTAAATCGTATGGTAATAGTTTTTTCCAGAACTCCAGGTTGTGTGGACTCTATAGGCCAAAAACCGAAAAATTCATTTTAAACGCATAAATTTCACACAAATATTAGTATCGTAATATTCTAATAAAAAGCTGCAATCAGAATTATAATTTTAGTGTTTTGTAAAAAAGATCGAACTGATCTCCAAATAGAATGATATTTATGAAAATAATATAAATTAAATTTAAATTATCTAATTAATTTAAAAATAATTATTTGTGTTGGCTTTTAGCTGCACTTTTCAGCTGCACATGTTATTATGAATTAATAATTAGTTAACAAATTACTTCAGACATCACAGTTTGTATCTACCAATACAGATGCATTAATATATGTCAGTGTTACCATTTCAAACAATTTATCAATACAATCAACACCCTCCCATTGTTTTTGTTTTGTTATTACAATATTTTTTTTCATTTTTTTAATGAAAACATAAAAACGTAAAGCCAAATGTACATACATCTCGGAAAGACTAATTAAATTATTCACATACTGTGTCACCACAAATGGGTATAAAATAAAATATTGGAAAAGAAACTGCAAAAAGTGAAAAAAATCCATATTTTTACATTGCAACAGATTTTTCACCATTAACGCATTATTTTTGTTTTTTGTTTCAGTCGTTATATCCTACACTACCAAAGTTGGTGGGTGTTTTATGCGTTTGTGCAGATGTTGGTAACGGGGAGAAAAAATAGTATTACTACTGCTTTACTTAAGTAAACCATTCGACTCAGGTTCACTTCCTGAGTCGATTTAATCATGTCCGTCCGTCTGGCTGTCAATGTAAAACTTATTCACAAAGTACTGGTCGCAATTTTTATGATATCTTAATGAAATTTTGCACGTGGTATTATTTGGATCCAACGACAATGCCCCTCAGAATGGGATTTTTAATCCCATAAAATGTTTAAATATAAAACGATTTTGCTAAAGAAAATCTTTTTATGTTCAAAAACAATGATGATCGGCTCATTATTTCTCAATGTTCCCATACAATCACTCTTCCAAATATCACTTTGAAACTCACAAATCGCATATATATGTTGGTATTGAAAAAAATTTTAAATTAAGATAAATAAAAAATAGAAATTACACAAGGATCAGTCCATAATTTTTTCAAACTTCCATATAACCCTACAAAAATATTCCTTTTAAAACGCATAATTTTCACATAAATATTGGTATAATAATATGTTTTGGACACATAAGCATAAGTTTTTCGTTGTTGTGTACGCTATTACCTCGGTCGGATTTTCCCGACTATAACAATTTCTTTTGCTTTTATTTGTAACGTACATAAATAAATGAATATTCAGCCTGATGCCGTAGAGTTTTTCATTTTAATGTTTTCTTTTTTCACAATGATAATGATGTTCGCAATGATGATATGATGACTCAAAATGATGATGACTTTACCACAATATAAAACTCCCTTGAGGAAATAAATGCAATTTTTAATTTCAAAAGATTTTTAATTCAAATGATATATTTGTATATGTGATTTAACAATCAAGTAGAAATTGCTTTTTGTTAATTTATCTATATAAAATAAATAACTGTACATGGATTTCTCCGATCCAGCAGAAAAATATATCAAATTGACATATAACAATTGCAAATGGTAATTTTAACAAATCATTTCCATTTTCTAGACTTTGAAATATATTTGGTCATTTGAATAAAGGAAGATATCCTCTGAAAATGCTGTTGATTTTTGGAGGATGATGCTCTAATGGAAGAAGAAAGCAAAAAAGTTTTGAAGAAGCACTAAAAACCTATCTGTTAAAATCTAAACCTCTGAGTCCGATCAAAAGATGATACAAATTTTCGCTATGGTCATCTCTTCAGAACTAATGGCTTGAGCAGTTTTAGAGGTACATGTCGTGACATGTAGAGGTATCACGCTCTTAAGTCCGATGTCACTTGGTGATATAGTGGACAGAATTATGCATACAGGCGTACAGGAACTGGGCAAAGGTTGCGATAATAGAAAGTCGGAACTCAATTAGAAGGTTTCGGATAGAAGAGAATTTCCGTAATTATTTTGAGTGAGCGTAATTAATTGTCAAAAGAATTTCTGAGGACCTTACATTAGCTTTAAGATAGAGCACACTGAAGTTATTGCCTTATTTTACTATGCACTAAAAAATCCAAGAACATTAGTAAGAACAATCAATTTATGTAGACTACTTAGGACTCTTTAAGTAGGGCCAGAGGGAGAGATACCCGCCCATACAAAAAGACGATTATAGAAATTGCAGCGAAAGTTTCAAAATTTTGTCTCATCCTGTTCTCAAACAACTGATTTAGTAGAAAGTATCTAGAGCGTATTTTAGTCTCAATCTCTTTCTTATTGAAACAAATTTGAGAGGATGGATAAAGGGTGAAGAGTACGAATTACTTTTCAATTTCAGTAAAAAATTATTCGGTAACCGTTATTAAAAAACATGCATTTATACCGATAGAGATAAAACCGATTTATCAACTGATTGCTGACTTGTTTAAGAATATTACAGATATTTTTTAGATCAAAAACCCAATTCCTGGCCGATTCAAAATAATAGACCGATCATAACAAATTTCATTAGGAATCGTTCTTGGGCCAATTCATTACGATATCATTTTTGTCCATTACAAATATCTGCATAAACACATAATAGGTAAGGAACTATAAATGGTTTCTTGTAATGATATTATTCATTGATAAGGAGTTTGATTCCATGGACGACTAATATTTTGGAGTAAGAATTATAAATCCTCCTGATTTTCTTCTTCCTCGACTTATTGCTTATTTCCCTTATAAGGACATGGAAACTCCAGGAATCAGTGAGTAGCTATTTTTAAGCAGTCTGTGGACTGACTCTTTGGACCCATCCGTACTACATATTGTCCAGTAAAACAGAACCTTGAGAATGTGATTGAGACTAAATTTCTGAACTTTAATTTGTATAATACTTTAGATATTCGATAATCAGCGATGCGTTTTGAAGTTTATACGTTACATACAGATATACACACCTCCTATTTTACATATATATAAAGATAGGAATATACAATTAAGAACGCTGGTTTCTGGGTATACGCAGTATCTTCCAAATGACTGCTGACCACTATTTTCTTAATATCAACCAGTGTTAAATTTTTCCTATTGGTCTTCATATATATATATATTTGTATTGCACATATAAATATTACTCAGGCTTTTAATAATGTTTTTATTTTACTCATGATTACCTTTTAATGCTAGAAAAAAAGAAACATTAACAAAAATAACAATAACAATGGTACCATCAGTAATATTGAATGAAAATAGTAAAAAGTACCATTCAATATGTAGATACAAATGCATTGTTTCAATTGACAACATATGTGAATGACGTTTTATTATTCGTTTTTACTGTTCCTCTTTTATCATTCTCCTTGATTTTTTCATTCTTTACATTTTATTGTTGGCAACAAATTATTACATGACAACGACCACATATTGCAATACTTCCGTAATGATCCATTGCAAAAGGGAATTGTGGATGATGAGATACATTTCGAGGCCAATACATATGAAAAAATTCTACAATAAATAAGTATGTGTAAATGAATACAAAAAAATACCTACACATTCAAATAGTTAGCGACATATGTCATTAAATTAATTTGTCAAAATGTTGAAGGAAAAAATTATCATAAATTTTAGTTGTGGAATATGTTTTACTATTTAAAATTAAATTATTTACTTAAGCAAACATGTTATGGTTCAGTTTGTTTTATTTATTTTATGAAAAATTGTTTTTTTTTTAATCAAGAATATGATCGTTTTTATCTACAATAAATAATTAATCCGGATATACTGAGACATCTGGTGCATCAGTTTATAATTGTGATGAAAGATGATTATGTTCATTCAATATACAGTCCCGAACAAAACTATTGGCACAGCAACGATTTTTCTTTATTCCCAAGTTTATGCCGTTTAAAAATTTTCACACGAATAAAAAATCTGTTTGGAATTGACTTTACTAATGTAGTAAATAATGGAAGTAGATATTTTATTTCCTCCACCACCATAGGTGGTGATGAAGGTATATTAACTTTGTCATTCCGTGTGTAACGCCAGGAAGGAATAATAGAGCCTATAAAGTATATATAATGTTGGATTCAGTCAAAATCTGAGTCGATCTTTCTATGCCCTTCTGTCTGTCTGTTGGAAACATTCTCATGCCTAGAATAATTATCAAAATTCAATTCACATTGTTTCTTATAGTCCAAAGCAGTTTTCTGTGTAAAAAACAACAGGGTTATATAGTTTTCGTCAGAAGAGTTATAGGCCGAAATATTATAATTTTGATATCCGGTTTGATTAAGATCATTTTAAGAAATGTGTCATATATATTTATTTTGATACAATAACAAATCTAAATAAAAAATTGTCTTACCGGAATACGGTTTATAGCTTTCAATTCATTACGATATCATTTTTGTCTATTACAAATATCTGCATAAACACATAATAGGTGTAGGGTGTAAATATATGAAAATAGTTTTGTAAGGAACTATAAATGGTTTCCTGTAATGATATTATTCATTGATAAGGAGTTTGATTTCATGGACGACTAATATTTTGGAGTAAGTATTATAAATCCTCCTGATTTGCTTCTTCAGTAGTAGCTATTTTGAAGCAGTCTGTGGACTGACTCTTTGGACCCATCCGTACTACATATTGCCCAGTAAAACAGAACCTTGAGAATGTGATTGAGACTAAATTTCTGAACTTTAATTTGTATAATACTTTAGATATTCGATAATCATTATTTGCTTCTGCTGGTGCTATCTGTACTTTATAGCCTATGTTTTTTCGGGTATATTGAAATTATATACGTTTTGAAGTTTATACGTTACATACAAACATGCAGACATACACACCTCCTATTTAAAAAACTCTATTAAAATGCGGCACAATTAATTTTCTTACTGGTTTTAATATATGTTGTTAATTTTATTAATATCGGTCCATATTTTGATATAGCACGCGAAAAACGGGTTTGAGATTAGAAAACATTGACATAAAGACCAGTTCCATTGAAGTTCGGCACACTTATTTTCTAACTGCCTTTTATATATACTTGCTTTAGCTCCCATATAAGGCCCCTTCCCGGAAAACAGTTTTCTGCCCATAAAACCGATTAATCAAAGCAGATTCTATTGAAATTCGCCTTAATTATTTTTCTAACTGTCTTTAATATATGTTATTAATCTGATCAATATCGGTTCACATTTTGCTACAGCTTCAACATACATATCAAATTTCTTTTATTTAACATTTCTTAATAAAATTTGACATTAAAAGCTATAGCTCGGTACCAATATTTTTATAGAAGCCTTTTTCCGTAGTCGACGTTTAAGTTTTTTTGGTGTTATATATTCAACTCATGCTAACGTTTACATAATATTCGTGGTGCAAGGTATTTAAGTTTCGGTAAGGCCGAATATAGCATTTCAACTTGTTTTTATTAATTTCGATTGTATTTAAAATCACATTAAATCGATTTGCCGAACACTTTAATTTCATAATTTTACAGTTCTTAGTGTTTGCCTACTAAGTACTGCTTTATACCTTCATCCAAACGTTTTGGCATTTAAAGGACTAAACTTCTTGTAACTTCCTTCACGAATTTTATCCATTCTTCCTTTAACACCTTCTGAAAATCATAATTTTTTAAATAGATGCCTAATTGAGCGGTCTGTCCAGTTCTTCCCACAAATGCTTAATCGTCTGAAGAACTTTTGTTGAATTATCAATATTAAATCGACAAATTATTGGTCGAATTAATAACTTATTTTAGGACATCTAGAAAAATAATTAAACTGAATTTCAATAGAATAAGTTTTTATTTTAATTTACTATTTTAATTTTTAATTTTTTTAATTTTTTACTATTTTAAATTTTTATTTTAATTTACTAGTTTTATAAGCTCAGAACTGTTTTGCGAGACAGGTCCTCATATGGAAGCTACAGCAAAATATGAACCAAGATTGTTCATATTAATAATATAGAAAAAACGTTGTACCGAATTCCAATGGAATTGGTCTTTATTTAAGTGTTTTATAAACTCAACCCCGTTTTCCACTAAGGGGCTCTATATCTGACTTATATCAAAATATTAACCGATTAATAGAATTTATAACATTTGCATATAGAAAATTAATTGTGCAAAATTTCAATTGAATTGCTTTATAATTATGAGTTTATAAGGTATAAGCCATATTCCGGGAAGGGGCCATATATGGGAGATAAGTTAGAAAATGATCACAGCATAATGTAGATTCTTTGTGTTTATAATTGTATCAAAGTAACAATATGTGGCAAATTTCAGAAAATTATCTTAAAAATTGCGACCCACACAGCATACAGATTTTGGGGTGTATCAAAATTTTGCATATCTCAGCCTATAATTTTAAGTCTTTAAAACTTTTTTCTATTGATCTGATTTTGATGACTTTTCTGTGTGATCATGAAGAATATGTAACTGTATATTAATTTTTTGTTAAATTCCAGTTACATTTTGTTAAAAAAGTAGAAAAGTTATTTATTTAATTTTTAGGTTGTCTCAGATGTCAGTCCATAACCAATGAACAGAAATAGCGAGTTTTAAAAAGAAAACTACTTAGGAGAATGAATTATTGTAGGTGTGGTATTATTTCCAACAGATAGACGTCCAGACAGACAAAGCTAAATCAATTCAGAAATTGGTTTAGCTTTGTCTGAGGTGTCGGAGTGTATAAAGATGTATTCGTTCATTAAGTAAATGTATTAAATCATTTCCATTATTTATTCATTCATTCATTCATTCATTCATTCATTCATTCATTTTATGATTGTTTTTAAATATGTATATATTAACATTAGTTTAATAAATACAACGACAAATGAAGTAATCTAGTTAATGGGTCATTTGCTTCAGCATGAATTTGGCACATCTTGGCTATTATTTTCAAAATGAATAAGTGAGAGCATAACGTAGGGTATAACCAAAATTCACGATACTTACTGAGACTTTGCTTCTTAAATTAATTTCGTATAGATTTTGGACCTTCGCACATACTTTTTAATTAAGTCATATAGACAATGCACCGTATGATCACAAGTTGTTGAAATATTGAAAAGTGGCTAAATATTATTTGTCTATACTCTACTTTAGTAAAAATCTTAAATTACCATCTATCCATAACAACGAATTCATTCAATTAACCATATTTATGGTTTAAATTGAAGAAATGATTTTTTTCAAACCACTGAAAAGAGAAAATTTGCTTTTCAGGGCATAATTCATGGAATAACTCATTCAAATTTTTTTTCGTAGTGTTTTTCTTTAATTTCAACATCTAGACAATCAGAATATTTTACAATATGACGTATTTTAACGGTGAAATGTGACA
Organism: Cochliomyia hominivorax; assembly: GCA_004302925.2. NCBI lineage: Eukaryota > Metazoa > Arthropoda > Insecta > Diptera > Calliphoridae > Cochliomyia > Cochliomyia hominivorax. The sequence continues at coordinate 59,098,178 of PYHX02000467.1, forward strand.
TTTTGTCTTCCTCAACCACATCGGCGGGATATGAATGCAAGACATTAATGAAAATTAAATTTAAATTAAAAGTTAATTGAATTCATGTTATTTTTTTTACTGTAAGTACACATAAAATTATTCTACTTCTACATGAATATTGTTGTTGTTTTTCCCTTACGCATAAGCATATAAAAATACGAGGTCGGTATTTGAAAAGGGAAATGTTGAAACGTTTATATTAATTTAAAATTTATATAAATATAACGGAGATGAATGCATTCGAGCGTTCATATTGCTCACTTTCACAAGTGAGAGTAACTTTGAAGGCTTTCTTCGTAGTTTTCTAGTGTAAACGTGTATATAACACACAAATGCTTTTTTTTACTCTGCACTGTGGTTCAATATATAAACATTTTAGATGAAGGATATGTGATACCTTAAAATTGAAGTGATCCTAGCGAAAGTTTAAGTCACTATTTGGAATATTATTTAATTGATTACACATAACAAAATAATTCCACTCCAGTCTTTAAAGTTAGCGAGATATCTTTTTTTCGCTATATTTTAGTAATTTCATACCCTGAAAAATCATTTTACCATTTTTTATTTTTTTAAGTAATTTGACTTCCCAAAGTCGATATAAAAATCCAGTGATTCTTTATCCTTAAGAAAACCCAATGTAAATGATTTCTTCATGCAAATAACCTTTGAGCTTTTCGAAATTAGATTGATATCTAGTTGTTATTAGAGATTAATTTTCTAGCAACCATTCTTTTTGACACGTAATCCTTGCGGCTAATTCCAAAAACCCGCACTTCAGTTTTGGTGGTGTCTCTCTCCCTGCAATGTCTCTATTGCCTTCTTTATGCGATTATCACTGCATTTAACTACCTTCAGCCACATTTTCAATTTGATTTTCCATTCGTTGATCCGGCGAGATACTTGTGAGTTTTCAAGAAATATTATAGAGTCTAAACCAGCTTGATCGGGGAAAAATGTTCAAATTTTCCAAAGTAAAAATTAAAATCATTTTGATTTTTGAATTAAGACATCGAGAAGGGCTGAGAACAAAAGTTCGTAACCAATTGGGTCCTAACATAGTTATGCTAAACGAGAGGTTTTATATTTCATGATCTGTCCTATATATATTTCATGCTCAAAGTACTGTATTATTATACGGTAATCGGTTGAAGTTTTTATTTGTAAGTAATATATCCAACAGATGATTAGCCTACTAAGTCCATACACAATGATGGCGTTACCATATAAGCCATCAGACAATCTCCTTATATAATAAAAGACTACTACACGTAGCAGCACAAACTCAGAGAATAGATGCTGCTGTCGTCTCTCTTAACTAACCAAGACTGAACATGTCAAGAACATGACTTATTCGTCATGCGGGCTCATCAAGTTGAACTGATAATAGTTTATCCATAACAGCATATAATGTTGACTTTACTCCTATTAGTTGTTGTAACAGCTGCAGAAATTTTTCACTCCAGAAAAGGAGATTTATTGGATCCATTGATCTTTAGAACTGATAGAGATAAGATTGGATTGGCTGTTAAACAATTGTGGTGTATCATGTGATTATTGGTAACATGCAGGACATAATGCACAGTCAGTACAAGATTATAATGTATTGAAAATATTGTTCCATTCCTCTCTCAGAAGTGCCAGAACTGCTTTTGTGATCGGTGATCGGCCTCTAAGTACGATTTTCATACGGTTACCAGAAACCATAGTCTGTACGGAACCATGGTCCTGGCTTTCGGGCAGAAAGGATGAAGAGCAGCAGTTGTGGTATCATTGTTCTAGAATTAAAAATACACTTTTTTGTCTTCAGTAGTGATTCATTACAACTATTTCGATGATGCGAAATAATGGAACGACTTTCTTAAAATTTACTACAGTCTTATGTAATGCAACTTCATTTTAAAGAATCCTATAATGGCACACTCTTTCTTACCTCGATTTGATATGTTTAATCCTCTCCCACTGTGCGTTGTAGTTTTATAAAAGTGCTACATGCGAGTTCAACAAGAATTATTATTTTTTTCTGTGTATGAGTTTTATTTCCATTATTTGTTTGTTTGTGTTTTTTTCCTAAAGATTAATTTGTATGTTGTGAAGCAGGCAAAGTTTAAATGCAACATCTGCAGTATCCGCAAATGTTGTTAACGACGAATGACACGTAAAAAAGTAAAAGTTTTTCTGAAAATGCGGTTAGACAAGTTGGTAGTTGTGAGTGTGTAGTTTTTTCTTTTGCTCTTATTAAAAAAAAACAGAAAAACACACCTATATATACATACGTATATTTTCGTCAGTATGTATTCGTGTAAATGTATATGTAAAGTACACCTACTACGTACGCGTTAATTATTATAATTAAAAGTGATACCGAGTGCGTAGTCCGCAAAAAATGGCAAAAAAATATTGAAGGAAAATGGAGGGAAATGGTTTGCAAAGTGATTGCAGACTGAATAACTGTTGGAGTTTATTAACAAAAGTGATACGCAATGACATTATGTTGTCAACTGTGTACAAAGTGGTTTAAAAAATGGTTTGCAAATAAAGTATGACATTATGTTACATAGAAGTCAGGTTAAAATAAAAATTGAAAAAAATGAAGTAAAATGTCTATAATAAAGATAATAGCTGCAACTATATATAATTGAATTGTGAGTTACACTTTTAGTCAGACAATAATATTATAATAGTTATGAGTGAACAGAAATTAATGTTGAAACATCGATTATATTTCCAATGATTCAGTTTCATTATAATTTCCCTCCTCGGGTTAGCTTGTATAAAAAGTTCTAAACAAAGGTATAAATGTTATAGTCGATCAAGACCGATTATGTAATACCCTACACAATATTGACTGTTACGAAAAATGTATGAAAGGCCCTCGTAAAATTGGATTTTCTTATTTATATTTATGTATGCAATATTTTGTTATGATACTAATATTTATATGAAATTTATGAAAATTAGAAAATATTATGGACCGAACCTCGTATAACTTCGCATAGCGGTTTCGACTTATATTATCTTAATGTGACTTAATATTATTACAATAGCCATGTATATGTGAAATTTATGAGTTTCAAAATGATATTTGGAAAGTGGATTGTATGGGAACTATTGTACGGAACGAACCGATCCTCGTACAATTTGGCATATCATTTTGGGATATCATAAGACTTATTTTCAAAAATTTGGTTAAAATCGTTTTATATTAAGGAATTTTATGTGTTTAGAACCCCATTGAATGTTAACCAATTCCAATAGGCACCATCCTTAGGCCAAAGTATTTGTACGTGCGCAGTTTTGGTATCTTCGAAACTGCGACTTACACTTTACATGGGCAGCTAGCCCTACCTCATAGTTTAATCGTCTTAGGAAGTGATCCTGAGTCATAGTGTATGCTTAAAAGTTGTGGTAGGACTATTGTTTTTTCTGTTAAAAACATCTATACAAACGCATTGTAGTGTATGGTATTAAATATGAATGTAAAAAAAAAAGATTTAGAAAAAGAATTGAAAATGAATATATCAAAAAAACGCATCCCTAAATTATTTCTTGGTTCATAAGTGTAACATTGTGTTACTTATCTGGTCTTTGGTTAAATGTGTGGGTGATTCATTAAATGTTGGCATCCTAACGTTGAGCTGAATCATTTAGATTAGATTTACTAAAGAAAGGGGTTTTCAAGATGCAGAGGGTAACAGTGGTACATTAAGCTCCTAAGCGTCTATAAAATAACTTCTACAGAAGTTATTTTATAGATATTAAATTTCCTTGTCCACATACCTGTCAAACAGTGACTACTAACAGGGGAATATAGTACGAAGACTTTTTCTCGAGAATCCTGAAAAGAAAATACATACTTTTGTAATAACAAGGGGCCACATCTTATCGATTTTTATCAAATATATTCATTTGACCATATCTCCCTCATTATTAATATCAGAATATTGGTACGTCGATTGATTTGTTTTCAATGTTATTCTTATTGAGGAAATTGAATTAATTTCTGAACTTTATTCAGATGGACTTCTACTAACAATGTGGTGTAATCCCGTTTGAAGATGATTAATATTCATTATCCAGCTTAAATGTAGAAGATATATCCAGTCAGAGCTTAGGTGTACTTGGGTCGATTTAGAGGAAAATAGTTTAAAATATTTAAATTTTATTAGAGGAAGCCTTGTCTAGGGTAGATTTTCAGCAAAGATTCATTTCTATACAACTAAAAAATTCAGATTTTTTAAAGAAAATACAAATCGAATGTTATTTGGTGATTAAAAAGATCCCATTATTCAATTCAGTAATGCCCAAAATCGCAATCCCTATAAATCATGTTTAAAAATCTAACTTTTTTTAATTAATTGATAAACTTGTCATCACAAGGACCGTTCGCCAGAAAATATCTATTGTATGTTTATCTTACAAATGTATCTATATATAAAGGCTTTTAAGAACTTAACAATAATTGACCAAGTTTGATTTTGCCCCAATCTTATAGTTTCAAATTTATATAGCTTTTCAACGAATTGATATATTTACGTAGTTATTGAACCAATAATTTCTAGGAAATCTTGCATATATTAAAAAATTTTTGGACTGATATAGTAAAAAATTTAATTTTAACAAAATAAATAAAAATTGACAGGTCTAAAAATGGATTAAAAATTTTTTCGACTTCAATGTCTCCGAAACTACAAGAGATAATCAAAAAATGTAAACGTATATTTATAGACTTTTACAAAGACTATCTATATACGAAATTTCTTTTCTCTTCTCTTTCTTTTTCATTTATGGAAGGTCATTGACTTAGTTCCTTGAATTTTTTCAGATCAACTTAGAAACATCTCAGTTCCGGCTATGTAACTTTTATATAAAGATAACTCTAACTGTAAGATACAGTTCAATACTTACAGAATTTTTCAAAAAAAAATCGATTTGGACACACAATGTATTCTTGACGTATTAAATCCTCTCAATAAATAACAACTTTCCAGATTCAAATGAAAAAAATAAAGTATTTTAAAATGAATGACAAAATATCATTGTAGGGTACACATTACTATTGTTTGAAGTGCATGTTAATTCTTCTGAAAACATGACTTGGGTTAAGCATTTTTGAATTTATCTAACTTTAAAACAAATAATGAAATTAAACAAAAATCACCTAAACTTTTCTTAGTTTAGTTAAAAAATTTATTTCTTACATTTTTTCAATAAACTAAACAAATACTTTATTATTCATGACATTATTTTTCACGAATTTTTGTATTTTTACAAGAAAATGTAATTGTTTATTTTACTTTACTTATTTTTTTTTTTTTTGTATTTTTCTTGATTTCTATGTTAAACAATTTCTATGTTAAAAACGGAGACTAGTTATTTATTCACGAGCACAACACAAGTTAGAGTTAAAGTAAATAATATTTTTTATACCCTTCATCACCACAAATGGTGAAGAGGTTATATAAAACTTTTCATATCGTGTGTAACGGTAAGAAGATATTATTTCATAATATTTCTATATTCTTGCATCAAATTAAAATCTGAGTAGATTTATCTATGTTCATCTGGCCGTCTGTCTGTCTGTTGTAGGAACGCTTACATCCAAAATAAAGGACAGATCTCAATGAAATTTTACCAGAGTATTTGCTATAGTCTGATAAAAATTCTATTTAAAACCAGCCAAATCGGTTCAGTATATAAAAAGATATAGAGCGATATCTATTGCAATCTCTTTATTCAAGAGAAGAATTTTCATAAAATTGTCAATTATAAATCGACAAATTAGAATGAAACTTTGCCATAACATTAAGATAAATGTTCTTTATTTTCATTCCAATAATTATCACAATCGGTTTAGTAGAGAAAGGTATAGCTAAAAGTATAACAAATTTTCGTACTCATTCAGTTTTCCTACATCTGTGATTTTATGTATGTAAGAACCATAGCATAGTCACTCCACACGCATTTCTGTTGGAGGGTATAGAAGATTCGGTATAGCCGAATATTGTACTAATACTTGTTATACCCTCTACCACCACAAGTGGTGAAGAAGGTATATTAACTCTCTCATTCCGTGTGTAACGCTAAGAAGAAATCATCTCAGATCAAATAATGTATATATATTCTTGCATCTAATCAAAATCTGAGTTGATTTAGCTCACATTGACAAAATTCAATGAAATCATGTGAGAGTATTTTATATAAGGCCTTTTTAAAATCACAAATTATAGCCAAACATTGAACTTATTTTATGACACATTAAGTGTTCTGAGTTATATTTAAGAAAAGTTATTTTATACATCTATGAGTGTGTGTGAAATATGTACGAAACATAACGTATTTATATCACAAAATCATTTGCGATGAAGGGTATTGAAGATTCGACATAGCCGAATATACCGTTTTCATTTGTTTTCTTTTACTTTTATTTTCTTTTTTATTTTTTCAATTGTGAAAAGTCCGCAAAATGGTTTGTTTGGTTTATCGGTTCTTTTGTTTGTAATTGCTGGACGGGAAAGGGAAAGAAATAAAGGAATAAATACTATATAAAGGTTCCTATATTTATTTTACTTAAATTGAAGGCAGGTGTATGAAAGAAAGAAAAAAAGTTTATCATTTACTGTTAGTTTCTTTGTTTTTGTTTTTCTTGATGGGTGTTAAAGCCAGGAATATGAATCACTTGCTGTGGTTTCCTTACAGATCCACTGTTCAAATCATTTAACAAAAGTTGTACATACATATATGTATAAGTACATTTTGGTATATAATATTTTCTTATGTGTTAGTATTTTTAGTTGTTTTTGTTTTTCTGAAATTATAGTGGTAAAAGATATTTTCCAACATTTTACTTCCGCTCGATTTATCTTTGAGTCAAGTACTTTTTAATACCAGCATGTTAAAATAAACTTCAATAAAGTTTGTGTAATTTTTATTTTATTTCAATTTATTTCTCCTTTTTTATTTATTATTCAATGTTCAACGCAACCTGAATAAAGGCGGTATTTTATTGGTCTAATGAACATTGTGCTACAAAAAAAAGCAAAAATTCTCTATAAACCACATTTCATCTTTACTTTGGGAGAGTGATAATGATTTTTAAATAAGTGAAGTGTGCCAAACGGATGAAGGCCAGTGGTTTAAAGAAAAAGTGCAAAAGGTTGAATATTCGAAAAATTATTAAATTTTGCTGGTGATTAGTGGTACTGATAACCTTCTTAAGTAAGAAAGTTTTTTAGTGCGTATTTTTTTAATAATCGATATCAGATATTGGTCTATAACTTGATTTAAACTTGATTGCTAATTAGCCACACGGACGCATTTCGTCAAATCAACCCATATACCAGTCATATTCGACTCAGAATCTATACTTCCTATAGAGACCTCTACCGAAAATTGAACGTTATATTCCCCTTGTTCAAGAAACATATCACATTTATTTCCGAACAGGTAATCGATATTTACTGGCGGAAGAGACGAAAAAGACACAACAGAAGAAGTTTATGTATCATAGTCGAAAAGAATAAAATTTGGTGCCTCGGACGTACATTTTTTAAATACACGCCAAATTTTTCGTTCAGATTGAATTAAAAAAAAAAAACGAAAAAGCAAGTAAGAATAAAATATTCAGGTATAGCAAATCTGAATCGATTTTGATTTCATTCTAATTTATCGATTTATAATTGACAATTTAGCGAAAGTTCTTCGATTGAACTTACTTAACTGATTTCGTTGGTTTCAAATTGGAAATTTCTCAGGACTATAACAGTTACTCATTCCAATTTTTTGGAGCCAAAAAGAGACGGACAGATGAATAGAGCTGAATCGACTCAGATTTTGAAGTATGTACATTATGGAAACCTAGATGATTTGAAAAACTTATATATTGATTTATGAGAAAGATGTTCTTAAAATGTGAAGGGATTTTTTAAGGTTCTTATTTTATTTTTAGGGATTTCGGAAAATATTGAATAAATTCATTTTTTACTTTAAGTAGCGAGAGGATCTGGATCCTTTACCGTTGAGATTTTTCGAAAAGTAGTAAGAAAATTGGATTTTTAATAAAGTTGCACATAAATTTATATTTATGTGCACTTTAATTCGGAAAAAGTACGATATATGTGACTCTATCGCTTCAAATTTCTCTGAATGTACGAAGAACCACAAATTAACACATTTTCCTATAACTCTGCCTCTGCAATCGTTACACTAATCTTTTCAGCTGATCAAAAGTTACAAACTTGTTTTCAAAAATCGATTCTGCCCTACTGTGCATAATTATTTTATAAATATTTATGGATTATTTATGCGATTTAAAAGAACTTTTTTTGGCGGGTATTATTAGAATTATATGTAATCATAGTGAAACCATAAAAATTCCTCGTATAATTTGACATATCATTTTAAAATATTACAAGACTTATTTGGGCCAAATTTGGTTAAAATTATTAATATTGAGAAAATTTATGAGCTAAAACCCTACTTCGGGGTTTTTAATAATCAATTCCATTAGTCATCGTCCTTGGACCAAAATAAAAATACCTACCAAATTTCATCAAGATATCATTAAAATGCATTATGTTCACACGGTTTACATGGACAAAAAGACAGCCAAAGACGGCATATAGAGAGATTGATGGACGGCATATTTAAATTGTCTCGGGTTGCATCACCAATATTTTCAAAATCCAACTTCTATTCTGCCGCACCGTTTGGAACAATTAATTCATCAGGGGGCTGTATATCACCACTTGTCGATATCGAGAAGGTCCTATCGATGAAGGCCTTAAAGTGCAATAACAAATCAGATCAAAATCACACATGTCCAGTCCTAATCGCAGATCATTAGAACGTCAATTTCAGTACGGTTTTATAAATTAATCTATCAATAGCTGTATTCAACAGAAGCGGAGGCAACACACCTCTTTGTGGATTAATTCTATTCTTAGATCTTCTCTCAAGTAAACACTCGATAAGCCTGAGACTGCCTGTATTAATGCCTGGCATCAGTAAAGCTGAAACTTTGGAGTCAGGTTAGACATATTTAATATATATTTTTCATACATTATTTATTTCTCAATGTCTACAATTGGGAAATAAATAACAGAAGCTTTCTTATAATGTAGATATTTACAAGGTACAAACAAACAAATTTGCACAGAAGCTTAAAAGAGGAAATTTTAAAGCACATTCAATAACACCCTGGTTACAACGTTTGTATATATTGTAAATATTGGTTAAAAGTTATTCAACAAGTTCATTATAATCATAGAATTATTTGTATAATTACAATTTACTCAGAAATACATAATTAATATTCAAAGTAAATAAGGAAAGCAATTAATGTTATTTAATATCTAAAACATAAATCGAAGGCAATAAAGATAACTATTAACAATATAACACAACAACAATCCAAATGACTTAATTATAAAACAAGTAAGAAAGTTAAAGGGAATTATATAGTTCGTCATGAGCCACAATATGATATCCTAGACTAATAAGTGATCAACCACTGTGACTGTGATTTATCATTAAAAGTACTCTAGACTAATTAGTGACCAACCCTAATAGAATTTTGATTCTGTGATTTGTACATATCATGATATGTGCTACCTTTGGAGAATTTAAGATCGATCCTCGAAAAATTTAGATCTGAAAGTACACATCTCAGTCGTTAAATATGTTTTTAGGATAATAAATTATTTGAAAGTTTATGTACTTTAAAGTGATTTTCGGAATAGTAGGAACTGTAGTCGTTTTTGGAACCACCTTTTTGAAATTTTACACAAGTTTAGAGCTTTTATGAACTAAAAGCCCTATTTCGAGAAATAATAACTAATAAACCGCCCATCACTAATTTTAGTAGGCTTCAGCCTTGTGCCGAAATAATCATATATTCCGAGTTCCAACAAAATATCTTTAAAATTGCTACCATCCAGATGAACATTGCTGTGTAGAACAGTTCTAGTTCAATTATTTCAACAAATGCAACTTATCGAGTATCAACAATTCGAAATAGTAAGAAAGAAATATAAATTTTTATATTAATACTGGCCCGAACTGGTGATATACAAAATTATTAACAAAATGGGTTTGACTCATTAAATGTTCCACGAAATCAATATAACTGCTTTTGGGCAAAATGGGTATAACACAACTATGTATACGTGAGAGAAGTAACCACAATTATAAATAAAATCCTTTATATATTGTCAAAAAAAGTAACTAGATTCCAAGAAATTTTGATGTTAAATACGTACTCTTTTTATACACTACACCACCGAAAGTGGTTGGAGTATTATGCGTTTGTGCTGATATTTGCAACATGCAGAAAAATGGTGTTACACCCACCTTTAAGTATACCATACGGCTCAGAATTACTTTCTGAGTTGATTTAACGATTTCCGTCTATTTGTCTGTCTGGCTGATACATATTACTGTTTTGGCCAAAAAAATCAAAGATTACTGAATTGAGTCAAATATTTCAGGTATTTCCCATACAAATGTTCTTCTCGGGATGGATGTTCATAAATGTTCTAAATAAAAAGCGATCAAGTATCAAGGCCAAAAAGCTGACATATACGATGGTATTGTAATAATAATTGGTCAAATTAAGATAAATTGATGCAAAATCTTTAAGACCCCATTAAAAACAACCCCTCCTAGAAAATTAATTTTGAAACGCCTTAATTGTACATAAATCTTAGTGTCAAAATAATGTACTTAAGAATAAATCAGAAAATAAAATTATTCGAGGGTTGTTCACTAATGTTTTGTAACCACCATTTTTATTAGATAATCGGGTTTGACAGATTATACATTCTCAATTGTTTTCAAATTAATTTAAAAAGCAGTCAAAATGACTTGCACCGGCAATCTTGTGTTAATTAAAACTAAACTAAAGCAAAACTTAAATACAAAATGTAAAATATTAAGAACTCCAAAAAAACGAAGAAGAAGAAGAGAGAAAATTTCATAAAAGTAATGAAGAAAAATTGTTACATGCATAATCGTACTTCAAGGAAACAATTTTCTTAAGCTTCAAATATTTTATACTCAAAAATTCACTACACAAAAACATTGAAAGTTGTACACACGGTTGCACTTGTACATTTATATAAAAAAATATATATGTGTGTTTGTATATGTATGTTTTCTTTAATACTTTTTTGTTTTTTTCTTTATTTCTTTCTATTTCGTTTATTTTTCTCCTTTTGTGAAATGTTTCTCTAGTATATTTAAGTGTTGTTGTGTTTGTCTAAAAATGTAGAGGAATCTTTTTGCATAAAATGAACATGGATATTAATTCATTTACATAATCCTTTGTAACATCCGTGTTCTACATGCAACATCAAAATACTGCTAGAACCATCTTTTTTTCTTTCTCTTTAAAGTGATTCAATTCTTTGAACACACACACACACATAAACATGTTTAATGTGTGTACAACTAAACATTCACTCAAATATTTTAATACTTAAATATATTGAATATTTTCTATGAAAATTCGACGTGGAAAAACTATTTTATTGAAGAATGAAGAAAGTACGAACACCTGGTGGCATTTGGTACTTAGAAAAATATAGTCAGTGAAAATTGTATAAATACAATATATTGTACATACAAATTCACATAATATTTTTTAGTAAGTATGTGTATGTCTGTGTCTGTAGAAAGTATTAAAATTATATAGAAAACCTTTAAATTCATTTTAATTTTTGTTATCAGTACCCTACATTCATATAAGGAGGTAAAGGCGGTTGATTTGAAAAATATGCAAATTTATTATTCAGAAAATCGTGCTATAAAGTTCTCTTGAACTGGGGTAGACTTTCATTATATTTCTTTAAAGTTTTTACTAGATCTAGTAATATTGATATCTTTATCTTTATGTTGTAAAATATTTGGGCCGATATTTAAACAACCGCAAAATAAAAACAAATATGAAAGTTAAAGTCAGTTGAGACCAACCTACACCAAAGCGGGGGTTGTATTGGAGTTATGAAAAATAATGAGACGGTACTCATATGATTTTTGTTTATTCCTAGAGAATATTGATATTTCTTAAGTCAATTTGTAGAATTAAAAAAACTTATTATTTTCATTCGATGTCTGTACAAAATTTAATTTTTTTTCCTTTATTCCGAAAAGTGTTCGGCTGGGTGTCGATGGGATCGTTATTAAAACTCTAACACCAGCAAGTGATTGAAGGTCCCAAATTCGATTGAAAAGAGGTGTTACTGAATTGCAATAACAACAACGGACGAAATACTATTCTTTTGATATTAATAGAGTTATAAAGTTGTTGTTTTCGTTGTATTATTTTACTTTCTCTTCTTACTTTTCCTCTACAGCAGATATGTTGAATTCGCCTGCTATACCACTATAATTATCTGGAATACGCCTTAGACAATTCTTTGGCATTATCTAGGATTTTTCCTGATTAAGTACTAAGATCGAAAAATTCTTAACACACGTTTTTGATTAAAATATTAACCCAAGTATTATTATTCTTTATCAAGTTACCTTTGTATATGTATATGTCACATATTGTTTAGTGTCAAACAAAATAATATAATCTGATTCAAATAAATGACCAGGAAATAGTTCATACTAAAATTATCAAATATTTTCAACAAAACCCAACTTAGTCATGTCATCAAACTGTTCCCAATGTAATTATACAGTATCGGGAGAAAACCTTCAGGTAAAAGCAATTGTCCCATGATGTTTCTAAAGCCAAAAACTATAAAAGAAACTTCAAAAAGGCTCCCAATGTATCCGGGAGTTAATGCAGGAATGTTGCTTAAAATTTAGAGGCTGAAACAGAGCACAAAAATTGAAGTTAAGTTTTTCAAAAAAATATTCTTTCTGTATAACGGATAAAGAAACGTTAATCTGGCAAATTTTTTGTAACTTCCTGGTTAAACGTTTTCTATTAAAATGTTGAAAGAAAGTTTAAGTCCAAAAAACAGTCATAATTTCCCATGCCATTTTTTATGCCAATCATTTGTTCCAGTGACTCTATAAATAATGGAATTTCCATCAAAATATGTTAACAAAAAAGCTGCTTCCCTTCATAAGACTTCAGAATGTGTGCAGTTATTTTTGATTTGTCTTGGAATTCTGTCACTATTCAAAACAACTCCTTAAACGGTACAAGAACAATAATGTGATATTTGTATTAAGAGAGGAAAACACTCCAAACTGTCTGGAACTAAGGCCCGTGAGGAGATATTGGGGGTTTTTTAAAGCGAATTGAAGACCACAAAAAGATGTCAAAGTATATTTTATTTTAATAATAATTTTGATAAAAAAAAACTATAAGTTTAGTGATTTCGTTTTTATTTAAAAATATTATTGATAAAAATATTTCGATCTCATTACTTAATTATGCACATTAAAAATATTTATTTATTTATTTATTTATTTATTTATTTATTTATTTATTTATTATCATTCATCAGTTAGCTAATCAAGTTTTTAGACCATTTAATCTTAGATGTTAATCAATATTTGCGGAATTTGTGCCTTAGGACTTTGTATGTATCCTCATTAAACTCTTGTATTCTCCTAGAGCATGTATTTACAAAAATTCTTCTTTATAACTATATTATGGACATTATCGCGACTTACCACCGACTCTAATCACTAAACTCGGAAAAATAAAATAAAAAACATCGCCATTTAAATATTTTTAATCAATAACAATATTTTTGTTGAAATTTCAAAAATTTTATGTTTGTCAAAAAATAATAATTATTATTATTATAAAAATTAAAAATAATATATTGGATCAATATCAACAATAAGTCTAAACAACATATTCTATCATAATATAACTTCTCATAAAATTATATGAATAAAATAATTCTCCCATATCTTTATATTTTGATCCTTACAAGTGGCGTGTTCACCTTGCTTCGTTAAGTCGAGTGACCCTTCAAATGTTTTCTTATTAAATATTGTCTAGAAAAGGGTATTCAGACTATATTATTATTTACTTTTCAGAGTTTTTTTCATTTAATTATATGCTAATCCTCGATCACTAAGCATCTGATTTTTATGTTCAGGTACCATCATAGCTTTCGGAGACAACTTAAATTATATTGTCTCTATTGCGAACAGGAGCAAAAGCTAATTAATGAATTTAAGACAAAAAGCGCTTTAATTGTCCTTAACTGTTCAACGATTAGTCAAGTATATCGTGAAGAAAATTGCTAAGGAACTATAGTGGGTATGACTTGTATAAGACTAGCACAGATAACTGAAATAAAAAAATTAAATATTGCTTCTGCAAAAACTTGATAATCAGAAAAATTAAAAAAGTATATTAAAATAGATGTCCTAATTTTGTAGCAATTTTACACTATATATAATGATCTATCAGGTTGTATACTATATGATACTCTTTTAATTTTTCTTTTGGTCATATGCAAAATAAACATTCATACTTCTGTAACATAAAAATCGAATTCTTGCAAAGTATTCTACTAATAATTTGTATGTATATATGTATGTTTTTGCGTGAAAATATGTATGAATGTGTAAAATATTCCTTTCACTAAATAACCAAACCAGCCATAACTATACAAAACTTTTATATTTGTTATTATACACTTCACCATCATAAGTAGTTAAGAGGGCGTATGAACCTTGTCATTCCATGTGTAACGCGAAGATGGAATCATCTAAGACCACATAATGTATATATATTCCTGCATTAAATCAAAATCTGAGTCGATTAAGCGATGTCCGTCTGAATGCCGTCTGTCTGTTATTTACACTCTGACATCCATAATAATTTACAAAGCTCAATGAAATTTGGTCCTAGTATTTTTTATTGTCCTTAGAAGCATCCTTTTCAAAACCAGTAAAATCGGTTTAGGATATTCAAAGTTATAGTCCGATAGTCTGAAGCAATCTCTTAATTTAAGTGAAGATTATTCGTAGAATTTTCGTTAAATATTTGGAATTTGAATGAATTTTGGCTGTTAGATTAGTACCATTCCAAGAAAGATCAAAATCAGTTCAGTAGAAAAAGTTAAGGGTTTTTGTTCTATTTAAGAAAAACTTCCATATATGTTGTATGCATTTGTGAGTGAATATGTAAATGTGTATTTATGTAAACTGTATTTACAGAACATAACGCATTTACTTCATAGCATGTGTGTGTTAGAGGGTTTTGAAAATTCGGCATAGTCGAATATATCTTTCTTACTTGTTTAAAATAACATTTTCACCGGGCGAAAGAAATATTTATTTTATTTTAATTTTATTTTTGGAATTTTTACAAGAAAATTTCACTTGTTCAACTTTTGTGGCAGGCGCAAAAGGTAGACACATAATTATTATGTGCCATGTCTACAGAATGATGTAACACTTTTTTACTGTTGTTGTTATTTGTCGGTTTACTACTTTTGATGTTATTGCAATTGATGTTGTTGTTGTTGTAGCTAGTACATATATAGTTCTTGGCTGTTCTTGTCCTGCTCCCATGGTGAAAGTACGAGTTATTTTATTCTCTAAATACACCTTAAATGAAACTTAGTATTTTTGGTATTTGCATAAATTTTCTTAAGTGCATCAACCAGTAAATTAAAGGAAACTGCGGTTTCTAGAAAATTATGTAAAATTATGTGCTTAAGAAAATTACATTTTCATTCAAGCGCAAACCAAAAATAAAGAATAGAGAAAAAATATGCATTTTTTCCAGGACATTGTTAATTTTTTTTATGAACTTTTACCGGTAAGAGTACTCTCACTATATTGGTTGCAAAGAAAAAGTTGTAATATTGACTTTAAATGAGGTAAATTTGAAAATAAAAAAATGGATTGAAATTGTATTTGATTTTTATTTGAGATTTTTTGTTGAATGAAAATAATATTAAATAAATGTAAAATGGATTCTTTTCTGGACCAAATAATACAAATATTTAAAATATATTAAAAGCTTCATAAGCATTAAAAGTTAAATAGTAGAGTTGGTGGAATGAAGTAGGAAGGTATATTGAGGAATAGAGACTATAAGGATCTCATGCCAGTTTGCGGCATAAGGCAACTGTATCAGCTTATTGTGTGCTCACAGTCTGAAAAAGAAAGTGATCTTACCAAAAGTGACTATAGAAAAGAAAATTCGTTGTCAACGTCTATAAAACAAAACATCATAAAATATTGGGATCAAAGGCTGGACAGTGACATAGGTAATGTTCCACCGTTTCGATGTCTCTCCTACACGTACTGCATTCGGAGTCATCGCACCTTTAGATTTAGGTATATAATCAAAAGAATGAATGCTATATATGCAAATGAAGTAAATACGTCACACAGTACAATACTCACACAAACACATACAAGTTTTTCTTAAATTTTACTGAAGAATATTTATAATTTTTTATATTTTTGCTATAATTCTTATTTATTCAAATTTATCGATTTATAATTGAAAGTTTTATAGAAGTTCTTCTATTGAACTTAGAGGTTGCGACAGACTATGTCGAAGCGATAGTGCCGATTTAAACAAAAAATTTTTCAGAACAGTCACAAATACTCAGGCCAGATTTTATTGAGCTCTATCAATTATTACCGAAGTGATCGTGCAAAAAAATTCGGAATGGCAGAGAGATGGATACGGCAATCATCAGCTCCGCTTATTTCTGAAGAATTGTATTTTAGCTCTTTCCATTAATTTTTCTAGAAACAAAACAAGTTTTAGATTTTCCAATTGAAAAAAAATGCTGTCAAACCATAACAAGCCCAAATTACGTTTTGACATTCAAATATTGTTTTATTTTAAATCGTGTCGATAATGTAATTATATTAATTTAGTTACAATAACTTAGATTTTCTTTCTCTTTTTAATGTATTTTTATACAAATTTTAGACGATTATCTTAATGTTGTTTTCATTCCCAGTGTAACACTAAGAAGGAATCATCTCAGATTCCATACAGTATACATATTCTTCCAATAAATCAAAATTAAAGTATATTTAGCTATGTCCGTCTGTGTGAAGCTAATACGTTAGGCTCCGTAGATATACATATACTCACACTCACAAATTTATCCTTTAAATACTGAAGCGATTTTGTTGGAAACAGGACTTCAATGAATACTTCATTGATCTCTGTCAATTTTTGTGGATGTGTGCAGACTGACCGATTGACGAAAATCGACTGTGATTTTGATTGTTGAAAGAATATATATACATTATGGGGTCGGAAATAATTCAATCCTAGCGTTACACAGGGAATGACAAAGTTAATATACTTTCTAAAAACTGTTTTCCTGGAAGAGGTCTTATATGGGAACTGCACCAAAATGGTTTAAATTTAAGAGTTTTACAAGCTTTAAATCATATTCCGGGAAGAGGCGTTATATGGGAGCTGGATCAATTAATGATCCCAGAACAATATGGCTTCTTTGGATTTATTATTGTATCAAAATAAGTATATATGGCAAATTTCAGTAAATTATATTAAAAGTTGCAGCCCATATGACACACGCAGTTTGGGGTGTATCAAAATTTTGCATACTATAGCATATAACTTTTTTCCTGTTAATCAGATTTAAATGATCCTTCGCACGATGATGGAGCAGGTACAACTGTATTCTAAAATTAAATTTGTGTTTAAGCCCAAAATCATTTTTCGAAAGAAGAAATTAGAAGAGTTCTTTTGCGGAATTTTGAGGTCGTTTCAGATATCGGTCTATATCTTCCTTGCTTATAAACCGATATAGCTGGTTTTAAATGACGAACTGCTTAGGATAACAACAAACGTTATGGCCAAATTCCATTGAATTCGGACAATTATTCTAGGGGTGAGAATGTTTCCAACGGACAGACAGACGGACATAGCTAAATCGAATCATCGATTTTGATTTGATGCAATAATAAATATAAATTGTACGGTCTGAAATGACTCCTTTTTGGCATGGAATGCCAAAGTTAATGTACCTTCATCACCACTTGGAGAATATAAAAATAGGTTCAGTGTAATAAAATATATAGACCGGTGTCTGAGGCAACCTCTAACTTCAAACGAAGAACTTTCATAAAATTGTCAATTAAAAAATCATGCTTTAATATTAATATATGTGTACTTCCTTATCATTTCATTATATTTAGAAAAAAACTTTTATAAATTATATTCATTTGTAAGTTTATGTGTGAGTGTGCAAGAACGATTCACACGTAATTGTTGTGGAGGATATTGAAGATTTTGTATAGCCGAATATAGCATTCTTACTTGTTGGTAATTTTAATGCATTTTTCAAATCTGCGTCTATAGAAATATTCTTCATAAATAGAACAAATTACAAGACTAAACAAATCTTTTTTACTTTAAACAAGCACCGTTAAGTCGCTTCTCATTAAGAAACTTCAATTTTAGAACAAAACAGATAAAGACAAATAAGAAATGTGCCTTTAGAAATATGAATCAGTGTACTATAGAAACAAAATAAGGCATGAGATTGAAAAGTTTTTTATACACCTCTTTCATTAAAACCCCCAAATATTATGTATTTTTTAATGTACTTACCTTGATAAACATATCAGTTATTATGATTAATATCAAATATAATAATCTATATTGTTAGTCTGATTAAACTGAGTGACCAGAAAAAAGGGCGCACTGAATTAACAACAAAACCCAACTTGTTTTTACAAAAATTATTCAAAGTATTCAAACATTAAAAGTCTGTTTCCAATGTTATTAAACGGTACCGGAAGAATTTGTTCGATTATAGAAAATATGATTCAGATAGAAAAAGTGATCCAAATGATGATTCTAAAGCCAAAAAAAAATCATTTTCAAGGCAAATCCTAGCATATCTGATAGGAAAGCCTGAAGTTGAAGGTAATGCAAAGAAAGAAATAGAAGCCAAATTTTCTAAAAAGGAGATTGACTTTCTGTTCGAGCAAAGTGACATAAGGCACAGTAAAAACATTAATGAAAGGGTTTCCTAAAATGCTTCAAAATGTCATCACTAGTGAAATATTTTTTTTGTTAATTCTAATAGTATTTTTAATAAAATAAAAAACTATAAGTTTAGTGGTTTCGTATATAAAAACATATGGGTATGTTAAGAAAATTTCGATTTCACTCCAAGTTTAGAGAAATAATAAACTTTTACATAGAATTTGTTAACTGAAATATTTCCTAGCTATTTGTTTTTAATATTTATATTCAAATATCTATATTAGTGTATTTAATATCTATATTAGTGTATTTTAATATATATAACTATAGTTAGTTATATCTATTATATATTATACCCATATAAATAGAAATATTGTTAGAGATACGACAGAAATATACATTTTTACCTACATAAATGTTAAGATAAAACAAGACCAAATGAAATGTTAAGTATCAATGTGGCCTCAAATGAGTAATTTTATAAAACGTGACTTTTTTGTATTATAGCTTTATACATAGACACTATCACATGCATACATACATCTAAATATAAACACATACTGTTACATTTATTTCTAATATTATAATAAAAATGCACACATTTACTCACACTTTAACAAGGAATAGAACTACTGAACACGCTTAATATTTTTTGTGTTATATTTTTCGTATTTTAAGATAATTCAACTCATTAGTATAACTACCACACTAATATAAATGTTGTTATAAAAAGAAACATAATACAATAAAAGAGAGACGAAGAAAAAAACAAGAAAAATAATATATGAAATAAGAATAATATGAGCAGGCATCTACGAAAGTTATCAGTTGGATGAAAAAGAGGAAGGAGAAAACTTAAAAAAAGGATATGTGCATAAAAATATGTGTATGCTTGTGTATGTGTGTGAGTTTTTTCTTTATATGCATATGTATTTGTTTAACACTTGAGGCACGTTTTAGACAACACAAAAAGACATTCTTAAGTATGTTCATTTTGCTATTTCCGTAACACAATTACATTAGATATTATTACTAAAATGCATATATAGATATATGTATATATACATATGTATATTAAACCTTATATGCACACTGTCATATATCATAAATGTATTTATAATAATCTAAATATATATATAAAATAAAAAAAAGTCCCATATTAGTTAATTCATATAATTTACATTTATTATCATGATTTTATTCATATTATACTTGAAAACATACATATATAATAAAAAGGTTACATATATATACCCTACGTCATTATATACTTGTTACTAAAGTTGTTGTAAATAAATCTAAACTAAGTTATTCAACACAATATAAATAACACGATCGCTTTAAAGGGCTCAAGAATAGGAAAAAATTGTGTCGAATTTTAATAAAATTTGCTATGTACAATCTAGTTTATCAGTTGATATATAGAACTTTTATGGACATTTGTATGGGGCCAATATAAAATAATGGACGGATTATAACCAATAGGCGTTGTCTTTGGGTCAAAATAATAATACGGGCCAAATTTCATTAAGTTATCTTCAAAACTGCGACCTGTACTTTGTGAATAAGCTTTACATGGACAGTCAATCGGACGGAAGGCATATTTAAATCAACTCAGGAGGTGATTCTTAGTCGAACGGTATACTTAAAAGTGGTGAAAGGATTATTTTTGCTGCCCGCTACAAACATCTGTACAAATACACCTATGGTGGTGTAGGGTATAATTTACGTTCTACAATTTTACAACTTTATAAACCAGTTGAGAACGGATGCTATAGCAAAATGTGCACTGATATTTTTCAAATAAGCCTCTCAAATGTGTGTCAAATCCAAATATTGTATGTCCGAATTATGTTGAAACACCTTAAGAGTTTTATTAACTTAAACTTCATTGCGTGAAATAATTGTCTGAACTTCTATAGAATTTGTTTTAGGAAAATAGTTAAAAAATAATTTTATTGAATTTTAAAAAATTGGTGTATAATTAAAAGTTTTATAAGCTAAAGCTTTTTGCAGAAAGTAGTCTTGTATGGGATCTATTGTATATGTTTGTGTGGATATAAGTTATTGGTAAATTTAGTCTAAATGCAATAACTTTTTATTGAAATCATTTTTCGTCGGAATTTTTTGTTATAGGTGGATTAGGCTGTGTTTAGATCATCTCGAATTTGAACCCTTTATTATCAAATTTCTTCTAAAATCCAAAATACTGAATTTTAAAAATCAAGATCTTTATAAACGTTTGGTGGTAGCTTTCACAGACCTCAAATCAGTGTATACTCTACAGGCCAAAAAGCAAAAAAATCCCATTATACGTATTTTTTTATTTGAGATCTAAAAAAACATGACCAAACAATTGTAAACAGCTGGGGTTTCCAAATTCTTTTGGATTTATTAAAGAAACCTAATCAAAATTCGGCAATTCTTTTGAAATAACTCAAAAATTACGAGAAATAAATATTTATAATCTCATTTCGAACTATTATGTAATGAACACGTTTTGGTATGCATTTAAGAGAACTAAATGCCCAAGTTACCTCGTTTCGTGTATTTATAACTCCGCCCATGATGCTCCAAGTGGCTCTAAACTGCTTACATTTTAACTAAATACTCCTTTAGTATTATTATACTAAATTTCATGCAAATCAATCCACCCGATTAAAAGTTGTAGATTTATTATCAGAAAAAATCGATTCTGCTCGCAGTGAAACGATTGTCCATTATTTTTTCTTTTTTTTAGATTCCATACAAAACCTGCTTCCGAATATTACCTTAAGTTGCACAAATCTCACATATACATCGGTTATGTATTATGTCACTGCTAGAAGTATTAAGACAGTCGATTCCTAATTTTTTATAGCCCACATATATCCCACCCAGAAAAAATCATTTTACAACTTATAAATCACGAACAATTGTTTACATAATTGTAGACTTAAGCGTAAATCTGGAGAAGGGTATTTCATAGTCGAGCTTTTCCGATTACGTAATTGTTAACCTGTTTTATGAGGTAAAGTATTTTAAATTAAAGTTTTATCCTTTACAACTTTAACATTAGCTTTATCATTTTCTAGCATGTTTTTACCTTAGTTGGTGAGGGTTTTATGCGTTTGTGTAACCGTTAGTAACGCGCGGAAAAACTATTGCTACCATCACTTTTAAGTATACCGTTCGACATGGAATCACTTTGATTTAATTACGTCCGTTCGGCTAGCTGTCCATGTAAAGCTTGTTCGCAAAAAACAGATCGCAGTTTTGAAGATATCTTAATGAAATCTGAAAGGCAGTATTATTTTGAAATAATAATGATATTTGGCACTTAGTATTATTTTGAGCAAAGCACGATGCCTATTAAAATTGATTATAATTGGTCCATTATTTCCTATAGTTTGGAGCACACGTTTCTCCAGAATGAGTTTTCTAAATATCAAACAATTTTAACCGCATTTTGCAAAAGAAATTCTAAAGCAATGTGCCCTATTATACGGGAATTGGTCCATTATTTTTCATAGGTCCCAAACAACTCGTTTTCAAATATCACTTTTAAATGCAAAAATTTCATATTTAAGTGGGTATTGTAAAAATATTTGGTCAAATAAATATAAATATCGCTCCATAATTTTGTATTCATCTATTGCACACTTTTGCATAGTTGGGCTTGTCTGATTCTAACGTTTTTATCTGTCAAAAATTTAAAATGATTTTTAAGTAAAAAAGTTTTAAAAAGGACTAGAACTTAAAATGTCAATAAAAAATCATAAATAAATCATCTATAAATTTGATAGCGAGAAAATGCTTTAATAATACCAGAAGTAATATAAATTATTTTCTTTTCCTTTTTATACCCTACACCATTATAAATGGTTTGGGTATTATGCGATTGTGAAAAAATTGTAAGGGAAGGAAAAAATTGTGCTACCATTACTTTTTAAAATGCTGTTCAACTCAGGATCGCTTCATGGGACGATTGAATGCTGTGATTCTGACCCGCTGATTGTCCATGTAAACTTTGCGAACAAAATGCAGACCGCAGATTTAAACATATCTTAAAATAATTTGTCACATGTAATTTTTTTGGCCCAAGAAGGATGACTCTTATCCTTTATTTCACCCAAACCCCCATATAAGAGTTTCTCCCTGAATGGGATTTACGATCACAAAAGTTCTAAATATAAAGTGATTTTAATGACAGTTGACACAAATTAGTTGTATGATGTTCTAAAATTTACGAGGATCGGTTTATTATTTTTCAAAGATCCCATACCTCTTATAACTAACAATGTGGTGTAGAGTATTACATAGTCGGACTTGACCGACTATAACTTCATAATTGTTTATATAATTTTTTAAAACAGAATTTTATTATGTAATTTGACTTTTAAAAATTCGAAAAAAAAACTTCAACAACATTATTTATTCGCCAACTTATATTTAAATTATGAAAATATGCATTTACATTTTTAATTTGTTAAAAAGAAATCGATCAGTTTACATTTTAATGGTATTTTACACTTATTGGAAAAATAAACGGAAATGTATGGTCATCAAGTGTAATTTATGTACAATTCAGAAAATTATCACCACAAAATCTTAATGGTTCATTAATTTCATTAAACATACTTAAGTTGGTTTATAGATTCTGTTATATTTTTAATGTTGTCTGTACATAAATACATAATGTTGTCATTTCATACATTTGTACATAATGAAAACATTGCACTGGTATGTGTAATAATAATTTTTGTTGTTTGATTTTCAATAAGTTGGATTTATTACTCAATTTTAAAATTTTAAAGAAGTGAAAAACTACTTTCTGATGTGTCCAATATAAAATAATTTAAGAAATACAGTTTTTGGTAGAATATGACTTTTATACCCTCCACCACTGCAGGTGATGAATAGAATGAACTTTGCCAATCCGTGTGTAATGCTAAGAACAAATCATCCGTCTGTCAGTTGTTGATACGCTCAAATTTTTTATAGGTTTAGTATATCTAAAGATAAAGACCGATATCTGAGGCAACCTCTAAGTTCGAGCGAGGAATTTCCGCAAAATTTTTTAATTAAAGATTGACAAAAGAGAATAAGATTTTGTCATAATATAAAGTTATATGTACTTCATTACCATTTAAAAATATCAGTAGAAAAACAGTTTAATCCAAAAGTATAACTAATATTATGTCACATTAAGTGTTTCTATGATGTATTAAAAAACTTTTATATATAATATATGTTTGTGAGTGTATGCGTGAGTGTATATGCATAAAAAATAACGTTATTATTTAAAGGCATTTGTGTTGGAGGGTATTGAAAATTTGCTATAACCGCAAATAGCATTCTTATTTGTTAATAAGATATTTTAGCAGGACTAAAAAATGATACTTTGGAATCAAGTTGAACATTGATTATATTTTAGACACCGCTTTTATGTTGAAGTCTAAAAGAGAAAAAACCAACTAACTATAACAAAATAAATGCAAAAGTTTCTACAGAATTATTTTCCGATAAAATTACTGACCGTCATCTAATTTTTATAAGATATAAAAACAACATTTTTATAAATTTTTCTATTACTTTTATGACAAATTAATTATGTGTTTTAACTAGAATTTGTATTTTGTTTTTTTATATATTTAATTTCTCTGTTGTTGTCACGTTCACTTTCGCAATAATTAACAGATCAAAATGAAATTTGTCCTGAGTATTTCTGATAGACTTGAGAAATTTCCTATTTAAAATTAATAAAATCGTTTCTGTATGTTAAGAGATATAGACTCATATATGAGACAACCACTAAATAAAATTTTAACTATTTTAAATATATACTATAAATTTTATTCACATGGGTCCATATTTTGATATAGCTCCCATATAAGGCCCCTTCCCGGAATATGATTTACAGCTTATAACACTTTTAGATTTGAACCAATTCTATTGAAATTTGACACAGTTAATTTTCTAGCTATTTTAAATATATGTTATAAATTTTATTAACATATAAATATGTGTTATAAATTTTGTTAACATGGGTCCATATTTCGATATAGCTCCATTATAACGCCCCTTCCCGAGTAAATAAAGACCAATTCTATTGAATGTCGACACTCTTATTTTGCGAACTGTTCTGAAGATACTGTATCGGTCCAAATTTTCCTATAGCACGCTTATAACGGGATTTTCCGAAAAACGAATTAGAGTTTATAAAACATTTAAATAAAGATCAATTCCACTAAAATTTAGCACAATGATTGTTCTAATTATAATCAAAGTATATAATAAATATGAACAATCTTGGTCCAAATTTTGCTGTAGCTCCCATATAAGACCCCTTCCCGGAAAATAGTTTTGAGCTTATAACAAGTATATTTTTGTTTTTATACGCTCCACAGTACAAGTGGTAGAGAGAGAATATTAACTTTGTCATTCTGTGTGTAACGCTAAGAATGTATTATTTCAGACCCCATAATGTATATATTCTTGCATCAAGTCAAAATCTCAGTCGATTTTCATCAATCTCCTTGTCTGCTTACATCCACAAAAATTACGAGAGCTCAATGAAATTTGGTAGAAAAAAAGGCAGTTCAGTAGAAAAATTTTATAGCCCAAATTTTAACTAATTTTATGACTAATTAAGTATTTCTGTGTTATATACATTTGTGAGTATATGTGTGTCTATAGAACCTAACGTATTAACTTTACACGAATATAGCATTCTTACTTGTTTTAATTAATTTTGATTTATTAGCAATAAAAATAAAGATTTGTAGTTTTCTCTTATCACTTTAACTAATATTTTTCCTTTATAGATAATGTATGGACGAATAATATAATAAAAGCTTATAGCAGGTAATAAAGTATTAAGACGAAAACAAAACCCCTGCTTGACAAAGAAAAATAAAAAACCAAAACCACAAAATTTTTTACCATCCCATAGTGGTCCCAAAACGTTTTTTTTTTTTTTGGAAAAATTGATTTGTTGATTTTGGGGTGAGGAAGTAGTTTTCCAAAATTGGAGTTAAGAAGTAGATGCCTTCGGGTATGACAATTGTTTAAAAAATCTGCTCTTCCATAAAACTCCAAAATACCTTAGAATAACTACCCTTTATAAAGTACTTATTATATTTAGCGCATTTTTTAAAAGAATTGTAATATCAAATAATATCAAAATAATAATATTAAATAAAGTCAATGAGAATAAACTTATTATAATGAAATTTAAGTGTGCTAAAGACAAAGAAGAACTATAAAAATATTTCCACTTGTCCATTCTTTAATACTCATAATTCCAATCCAGAAAAAGCGAATTAATGAAATTCGAATAGGGCTTAGGGGAAAAACTATTATCTCTTATGTCCTTGGATTGGCTTTTTAAGCATTTACTTTAAAAATTCTTTCAGAATCGAAAAAGATTGTATAGTCCAGAAGGAAGTAGTAGATTTTAAAGACAACAAATTCTACCACTTTGAAACATCCCATTTTTTAAATTTCTTTCTAAAAATAATAAAACTTTCTATTGATTCCACGTAGGTATATGGTTTTTGCACAAGGATTATTTAGAATTTTGTGCGAATCTAGACAATACTTAAGAATTTTTTGGGACCAGAAAGAAAACCACTAAGTCCAAGAAACTAAAAAACAACTTTAATGTAAATAATAAATAAAATTTAATCGATTATAAATAACAAACTAGACGATCAACTTTGGAGATACACTTCTCGACCCCAAGATCCACTAGAAAAATGTCCTTGTGCAAATCAATTGGAAAATACCTAAAGAATATAATATTTTCATTATAGTTGTAAAATAGTTCCAAAAATCAGAATTATTTCCAAAAAAGTGATTTGAGAACACTGTGCATTTTCGGGCATAATCAATTATAATCCAATTACATATGATGAATAACAAAAGTAAATGTATGTATAAAAGAACTGAAGGATAAGTGTCGCGTTTATATATGTGATTAGCAAAAACATTTACCCAAATATAAAATAAATATTTAAAATTGCTTTCATAATTTCAATTTATTTTTTAAACCATTCATTAATTCAAAATTAACTTTTTAAAGAAGCCTGTTTCTATATTTTTAATAAACATCAAAGTAATAAAAATATTTTTAAAGAAATAATCAATATTACTTTAGTAAAAATAATAATTTATGCATTTACAATATTGATTTTAAATTGAGAAATTTTCATTTATTCAGTCTTGTGTTCATTTGACCTAAAATAAATCAGAATGAATTTTTTAAATGTAAATGGTTTTAAGAGTTGAAATTTCTAAACAATGATTACAAAAGTCATTCAATTGCACATGGTTCTAACTATTACTTATACGGCTCAAAAGTATTTATATAAGTATGAATTCTGATATCTTATTTAAAATTTCCCAATTAACAATTTCTCAGGGATGTTAATGAAGCAGAAAGAAATTTTGTATTTAAATCAAGCTAAGAAAGAGACTTCCAAGTATTTTTAGTTACTTAATTTATTTGTATACGAACTATATCTAACGAATAAATTGTTGTGTATTAAAATACTCTTATACTTTGCCAATTTAAATAACCCTTATAATCCAAAAAGTATCTTATTTAGCTCATTACAAACTCAAGTTTTTGTTTATACATATGCTGCTATACAGTGGAGCTATATAAAATAGTACCACAAGGCATTTTTGTGTAAATAGAGCTTATTGTGTAATTATCATAATACTAATATTATCTTGAACTTAATTTACTTAGCACTTTAAGAAAATTATATTTGATACTAAAGCGAAGTGGTTGTGGCTTTTCACACCAGTTCGTCAAAATCGACCAAATTCAGTTCCTCAATTGGACGGCTGAAAAATCAGCAATTCAAACTTAGGAGCAAATAACCAAAATGAAATTAAGTATCATATTTCTAATTTGCGGATGTTTCTCCCGGGATACCCGCACCCGAATTCGGCAACTTTTGGTGTCACAGTATGTCAATAACTTTATTTGATCCGTGAGGTTAGGACTTCTCGACTATAAGAAACTTAAAACCGAAATTTTCCGAGACCAAACACTAACATAGTAACCCAAAAAGATATTTTACAATACGTTCCAAGTGATGCCTTGTCTTAAGGGCAACTGTAATCGGATATATAATCTTTTTTTGAAGAGCTTAAGTAGACTTGGAATTGTTCAAGTATAATTAATGGATTTGTGGCAACTGGAGGGTGGTTGATTGGTTGTTGTTAATGAATTCTTGCTGATCCATCTGTAAATAAGAAAATTTTGAGGATTGTGTGATACCAAACTTTGAACGTTACTCCCACATACTGAAGATTGCCACACATGAGAATAAAAACCTTCGAAGAAGACAACATTAGGTCACATTAATTCAATCACAAGTGTTGTCGCAATATATAAGGTTAGGGTACCTCGACCTGAAAAATCGCAACAAAGCGTCGAATTACTTTATTATTTTAAACCAAATACCATGGAAATACTAAAAATAACCGAAGTTAACCTAAAACAAGGTCATCTTTTGTTCCAAGTGGATCATTGTCTTAAAGGCAACGGAAGTATACAGCGCTCACATTACCCTAATTTATCTTCCCATTGCAGAGGTTGTGCTAGGAAAGTCAATACTTGTTGTAAGAAGTAAGATAAGAATGGGCTTTACTGCTACTCTGCTACTTTTTTCGTGTTAGCAAAAGGAGTAGAGATTTTCGAAATTGTTGTTTTCACCTGTATCGAATCCGATTTAAAAGCTGCAAATCGCCAAAATAATTGGTATCTGATCATTTCCTATATTTTTGTTTCTATTACATCACCTTATAACAGTTCTGTATATCAATATGACATTTATGAAAAGGTCAATATGAACACATTATGAAGTCGTATTAACAGAAAGAGCTTTTTTTGTAAACATTCCCTCATGTTAATTTCGGTATTTATAGAAATCATTAAAATAAATGATTACCTTCTTTTGCCACAACTGAATATTGCTTGCCATACCAAGAAACTTTTGCGTATTTTGACTGCTTTTATGTCCTAAACTTTTCTTAAACACTCCCTATAGCATTAGCAACATAAAATTTGTGAACAGGAATTGGCCAAAAATCTGCCAAAACAAATATTTTTTTATCGATTATGAAACAAGGAACACTTGACTTCAATTTTATAAAACAAAGTTCTATACGTTAACGAACACGATCGCAGGACAAATCAGATCTTTTTTATAAAGAAGATATATTTCTGGAGTCAATTATAATTGGACATTGTGTTTTGAATACTCACACAAGATGAGTGGGTGTAACTTTCTGTCAAAGTTGTCATATTGAGACAGACGAGGAGACTGTTCTCCACCTTCTGAGTGGCAATTTCTCATATACTTTATTATAAGATGCAGGCTAATTTGATTAGCCAGATTGAAATGGAGTAATATACGTAATAGAACATCCTTTGTAACACAAGAATAGAATAATATTATACTTATATATACATAACTTATTATTTCAAATAAGATAAAAATTTGGTGCTATTTTTTTCGTCACAACTATTGATAACATAAATGTTCGTATGTAAAAGTTATATTGGCACTTTTGTAGATATTTTGTAATTTTATAGCCAATATTTGCTGGGTTATATATTTAATTTTGCAAATATGTATATAAAACATTGAACAATCAGAAGATTCTTATATTGCAAACATCAAGGAGCGTATCATACATGTAAAACTTAACTAGGATAAAATTTCTTTTCATTTCTTTTATTTATTTTTTTGCTATGATAGAAATTGAAAGAGAGAGAGAAAGATAAAAAGAAAAGAACAAATTACATGACCTTTTTTATATTTTCTTGACTGCATTCTATAAGCTTATAATCTGTTAGATGTTACATATAACTAACAATCTGATATAAAAGTATATTCTCATATTTACATATTTCTATAAGTTCCTAAGCGTGTGTGTGTGTATGAGTGTACATTGATGCAAGTAAATTGAAATGTTGCCCTTGTATTAAGAGAATATAGAACAAGGAATAAGGAAATGAAAGTATAAGTATATGTGTGTGAGCCCGTTTTTGTGTGTGTGTGTTAGTAATAAGTTAGTAACGAAGTAAAATATCTTGTGCATACAATGAGATAAAGAGATTTTATTTTATATGATGACAAATAATATTGAAAACACTCATGTGGATATAAAAAGAGGTCAAAATCAAGAAATCTTTAAATTAGTTATAAAAAAGTAAAGTGTACTATTTATCAACAATAGATTCAATATTGACAAAGGCAAAATTACTAATAAACTAGAGGTACAAAAAAAGTACCATTTACAGTTGCGGACAATGAAAAAGTAGAGTATATCCTTTTCACAAGAGTGAAATACCATATAATAAGGTTGCAACGACTGTTATATTAATTTTTATGTCCTTCATCACTGTCATATATGTAATTACAAGAATGATATACAAATTCAATGATATATAAAATAAATGGTAAAAATGCGACGATGATATTACTGATAGTTTAAAAAGGTTGTGCAAAATTCTATTCTATATATAAAACTATTTGAAACGTGATTCTGAGCGTTTCAAATACGTTCTTGTAAAAATATAAGTCATTGAAGAATTTTGAGTTTAAAATCATTTTAATATATTCATGTAATATTCAACCCTAATTACAATTGTTATCAGATCATTTATTTACTTTTGTTACACAATTGAGAACTTAAACCGACTAAACCATTTGATAAAATCTTTAGCAATTTATGAATCATGAATCGAATAAATTGAATCAAAATAATCATTTCGAGTAAAGAAAAAACCTGGAACTATTGAAAAAGGACTCGACGTTGTTAAATAAAATAATACTGTTTTTACAAGCGTTATACACATTATAGTATGGAGCTATTTATGAGGAAGGTTTGGTATATTTTTAAGTTATGTTGAACCTTCAAAATCGTTGCAAATTCTCAAATCCAGATATCAATATTTGCTTCTCACAGCAGGATCAAATATTGAAACACTTTGATTAAAGTTTATATGGATTCAAGAAATATCAAAAAAAAAAATTATAATGTTTTGATTGTCTCTATATCCAACATTTTTCCTAATGCATTCTCCTATGAATAATGGTCACAGAATGCTTATTTTTTAAATTCTTCCATAATTTTGAAACAATTTTTGAATATTTCACAACTTCATACTAAGAAATATCAAATGCATCTTTAAATCTACATCACCGTAGGTGTTTGGGGTATTATGGGTTTGTGCTGATATTTGTAACAAACAAAAAATGGCATTACACTTCTAAATATACTGTTTCTGAGTCAATTTAGGGATGTCCGTGCAGCTAGCTGTTCAATTTTTCAGGTACCTCCAATGTAAATGTCTTCCCGGAATGAGGGTTTAAGCTCATCATGGTCATAAAAAAGCGATTTTAAAGAAATTTCACACAAATAAAGTCTTGTGATAAATTTAAACCGATGTGCCAAATTATGCAATGTATGGTCCATAGCTTCTTATAGGTCTCATAAAAGTCTCCTTCCAAATACTGTACATGAGCTTTTGTAGCTTCAATTAAACCCTACACAAAAATGCAATTCAAAACGCATAAATTTCACATAAATTTTAGTTTCAGAATAATGTTCTGTACACTTAAAATAAAATGAGAAAATAAAATTATACGAAGGTCGTTCATTACTTTCTTCGCAACTGCCATTTATATATTTATTATATATTATATATTTATTGATTTGGAACAGCACAGTGTTTTTCGACGTGGATTACACCAAAATTCTGATATATTTTTTTGTCAGAATTGTTGTTTTTCATTGAAAGCAATAATTTTTCTTTAAACTTATTAATTCTAAAAGAGGTCCGTCTTAAACCAATTTTAGGGCATTACAAGCTTAAGCAAGACATTTTTGAAGACATTATTGAAGAAAAAGTATGAAACCGCTTATCACCTTCAATTATGAGGATACTGAAGTGTTATAACTTAACTTTTCGATAGCTTTTATTTTAGGCATAAACATCTGTTTTACAATATATAGTAACTTTAAATCGGCCGGATTTAAAATGAAGCAATGGAGCATAGCACTATATCATTGATAGCTTGAAACATTGGGATTCCACGGGCGGAGCTATAAATACTTTAAATTTTCAAAAATTAAAAAAGTAAAATGTTCAATTTTTGGAACTAAATATCTCGTAAACTTTAAACGATAACCAACCAATATATTAAGGTGTTTTTTGGTATTTACTAGCAGAATCCATATGTTGAGAAAATCGATTAAAATATAAAGAATCTGGTTCATTTTCGGATCTGTAGACCGACGCCCATTGGGTTCACTAAAAATTGCAACTCGCTTTAAATTTCATTAAAATCGGACTAGATGTTCAGAACCTCTGTGCTATGGTAATATAGAGTAAAGATGAGCCATACCGTGATTTTTAAATGACGTCATTCCCAGGGATAATGATTTTTAAATCAAAGTTTTCTAAACCGGAGACCTCAAAAAATGAAAATAAAAAACATAAGAATATTTTTTATTTTTATTCCAACAATAAAAAATAACTAAAAGGGCACAATTATAGGTGGGTATTATACGATTTAACAGATGTTTGAAATGACAAAAAAATATTGCGGCCTTCACATTTAAGTAACTTTTCGAATCAAATTAACTTTCTCAGTGAATTCTAATATGATTGATTGCCCTAACTGATAGCAAAAAAGCAACCTTTAAAGGTTTAAACGAAAAAGTCGTCGGTTATCTTTGTGTAAATTAATATTAAAATAACTCAGGTAATAGAAAAACACGGAAAACTATATTCTATCAAAACCGCCAAATGATTGTACTATTCAAAAGTGTTCAACAAAAACTACAGAAGACATTGTTGTCTATAGAAACCGAAGTTTCTATTTGAATTGATAATCTGCATCGTATAACATAAATGGCGAATTTTAATCTCTAGATGAATTCACGAAGAAATTTCTTTGGAAAATCAAATCTGAGTATGCAACACATTTGAAAGAATGACATTATGAGTAACTGTTATTTTATAATTTTACTCACAGTAGTTACTAGTTGCTAGAGATTAACAAATCATAGTGATTAAATCACAGTAGTGAAAATATCGCTCATATCTAATGTACAGAATTAAAAGTATATTTTTCCTGGACAGACTTTACAAATCAAATGCTGAAACAAATGTTTACCCAACACACATGATAAAATTGGGATTTAAAATGTATCTTTAAGATTATGTCTCCATCTAACACTTTATTAAGTCATGTTATTTTTTTAGCAGCCGCAAACCTATAAAATACATTTAATAATTTATTATTATAAATAAATATTTAATATCTATAACATTAAAGGCTTTAACAAATTATTCCTGTTGGTTTTCTTTCGGAAACATAAAAATATATAAATAAAAGTAAAACTGTTGTTGGTAACAAAACTTTATTTATGCCGATATTGATAGCGTGATAAGTATCAACAACGATTTAAAAACAAAAATTTTTTTCATTCCGCTTCTTTTTTTATACCAGATTTACACAATAAGTGCAATTTTTTTATCTTTACTGCAGTGTGTAAATATGTATGTAAGTGGTAAAGTACAGTGTTGCAATGTGTGTTTGTGGGTGGGTTTGTTTATTACATTTGGGTATCTTTTTTTAAAGTTTCTGATATTGACATCGAATTTCTATGTATGTAGATGTTAACGAGCTTTTACATACTTAAAACCACAAATTATAGCAATGTACTACATTTAAATATATACATATATGCATGTATATATATCTGAATAGCATGAATATAACAGTTAAATAGCAGAGAAATAATTTTATTTTACTATCAACACCCGCTTGAATGCATTTACATTTATGTATCTTGTTTGTTATTAAAGTTTTGTTTTTGTTCCGCTTTTTTTCTTTTTATACCCTGCACCAACACAATTGGTGATGAGGATATATTAACTTTGTCATTCTGTGTGTAACTTCTAGAAGGAAAAGTGGTATAAAATCTGTAGTATTAAAATCTGAGTTGATTAAGCCATGTAAAAATTGTTTTTTATTATCGTAAGCAGTTGCCTATATCTGTTTATTAACAAATATATCATAGACCGATATCTGAAACGATCTGAAAATTTCGAAAAAGATTTTTTCTGCAATTTAAGAAATAACTTTCTGATATTCTTATATGTATTTATTTGAACCCCCCATAAACAGGGGCCATGATTATACCAAGATCCCATATAAGGCCCCTTTACGGAATATTATTATTATTATTATTATTATTATTATTATTATTATTATTATTATTATTATGCTACAGAACACCCTTCTGGGAAAACTGTTTGAGCTTAAAAATTTTGTTAAAATATGGATCAAGTACTGTTCTTAGTATTCTGAATATTATCATTAATTTATCCGATATCGCTTTATATTTTGCTATAGCTTCCATATAATATCCCTTCCGGGAAAGCAGTTTTAAGTTTATAAAACTGATGTATAAAGATATTTATCTTTCTTACTGTGTAGAATATATGTTATAAATTTGACTTATATCGGTTCATATTTTGCTATAAGTCGCATATAACGACCCTTTCAAGAAAAGTAAAGACCAATTCTATTGAAATTCTGTAAAATTATTTTTAGTAAATGATATTAATTTGAGTAAATGATATTAATTTGGCCAATTTTGTTCCTGTTTGTTCCTATGGCGTTATGTGGGAACTATATCTTATATGAATATGAAACAAATTTTATTTAAAATTGTAAGGACTGTATTTCTAGGCTTAAAAGATTCATTAATATTGAGCAATTGTAATAAAATACAATAAAACATCTCATATAAAATATTCCCTTTTTAACATAATTTTTTTCTATATAATCGGTCATTAAAATGTTTTTAAGAATTAAACACCGATTTTGAGATGCAACCTTTTTCCAAAATCGGTGTTTAAGCTGATGAAGGAATAATTATTATATTTTTGATACAATTTCTTTAGCTCATGTTATTTTTTGCATAATTTAATTCATGGAGGGTATTTTTGATTCGGTATAACTGAATATATCATTCTTACTTGTTTTCATTCTTTCTCGTGTAATAATCGTTTTTAAAAAGTTCTTATTGTTGGTGTTTTTGTAGTTATGATTATTGCAGTTGTTGGCATTATTGTTTGTAGTTGTTGTTATTACACTATAAATTTTGTTAATAATACATAAAGTTAGCAATTGCTGGTGTATCGCTTAAAATTGTTATCGATAATTGTTATTGGCAAGTGTAAGCACTTTTTTATGTTTTTATATATTTTTTTTAAATAGTTCTTTTTATTTGCGTTGTTTTCTTCTTTTTTAGTGTATAAATTGTGGCATTTGGTATTTTTAATTTTATTTGCATAAAGAAATTAAAAGGAAATTGTAGCTTAATTGTGGTAGAATTAAGATAGCGAATTGTTTTTAATGTTATTGTTATTATAGTTAATTATTAAATGTAATTAAAACTACTAAGAATAATAAATTATTAAAATCGGCTATGAAACAATAACACAATAATAAAGCGAAAATAAAAGGTGCAGTTTCATATGCATTTGTTTATGAATTTCGACTTGGAATAACTTCCTTGAGATTAAAGTTATAATGCTACACTCCTGTGCTATCATTTTTTATCAAAATTTAAAAATTTTAGATAAGGTTTATGACAAGATATTTACTTTAAAAGCATTTCGCTAAGATTTCTTTAGAAAATATTTTTGCAACCGCTTATTTTCATAGATAACAGTCCTTAAAAAGGCAACTTGTTTTAAGTCTCAAAAAGTGCAAATTTTAATCTTTATCATAATATTTCTTCAATTCTTCATACGTTTTCGTTCGGAAATCTGTTATCTGTCATTATTTCTTGTAAAAAATATATATTCAGTTAGTACTTTTACAGTTAGAAGAACAAACAAATATAAATCCTATATTTTCCACCATTTACATTATAGAATCATTTGCATGAGCTGAAAATATTTAACCGGAAATATATAAACACTTCAAAAATCGATTCCGGAAAAATACCTCATATGAAAAGTATAGTGAAAAATTAAATTTCCTTTAAATGGTAGACAATGTTTTTGAAATTAGTTGGAAATATTTAAAATAATTATAAATTTGGAAAGGGTCCGTACTTAAGAATGGGCTCAATATAGGAAACCGAAATAAACCGAAAATGTCCTGATTGGTTAAAAAACATAACCTTAGCGCGATATAATTTTCCGGACTTTTTATATAAAATTAAATGCATTTGACGACGTTTTGAAAATTGTTTTTAAAATTGCGATTTTTTTGGAACTTGGATTATGGGGTTTATATGTAGCATTATTTTTTGGAAAAATTCTGTTCAAATCCAATTAGTTTCAATTGTAAATTTAAGAAAAGCTTTTCTTATGAATTTCGATGTTGACTCAGAAATCGGTCTATAGTTTTTTCTTTCTGAAGTTTTAAATAATAAACTGAAGAATTTTGGTTAGGAGAATGTTTCCGGCAGACGGACATAGCTTTAGTTTTTTTAAGGTCTTAAATCTTTTCTCCTTGGCGTTACACATTTCACTTTAAAGCGAAAATTATATGATTTCAATTAATTTTATTTAATAAAATTTGTTTATTTAATGTAAACATATTTATAAATTTAATTTTATTAAAATAAAATATTTTTAATATAAATATGAGTCTTATTTCTTCCATCATATAACAAGAAAATATTTAAAAGCAGTTAAATCATTTTAGCAGAAGGATAAACAAATTTGGTAGACTTTAAAATATTTAAAAATTTAAATTTTTGCAGCCATATTTATACTAAACATGTTTGTTATCAGAAATTTTAAACATTTCGTTCAATAGTTTAGTATAAATTAAATGGAAAAGTAGTCGCTAATTTCTACAAGAATTTGGTTTCGTATACGAAAGTGTCACTTGACGTAAATTAAAACATATTATATATGTGGCAATGGGCATGAGCAAAAAATATGGTACATTTGTTTTGTTGCTTAGAGACATGTTGCCCTTAATTTTATTAAATTCTGGTATAAATATATAACTTTTTATCATCACAAGGATTACCAAGTTAACAAAAAATCTATACGACAATGTTGTGCCTTCAAAAACTTCATAACATTCAACTCTTTGTTTAATTGCACCCGTATTTATACTAAAGTAATGAACTCAACATTTCTTTAATTGTATACACGAATATAGACGAAATGTTTGTTATAAGAATTTTTGACATATTTCGTTTAATATTGAAGTATATAAATGAAAAAGTCATGTTGACGCTAACTTCTATTAGAATTTTGTTTTGTAAAGGAAGGCATCACTTGACGCAAAATAAAAACAGATAACATTTGTGGTAATGCGCATGCGCCAAAAATTTTGAAAACATTTGTTCTGGTGCTGCTTAGAGACATATTGAAGTTGCTAAATTCTGTTTCTGCACAAAAATATGTATGGTTTTTTTCAATACGCATGTGCAAATAAAAAGAAACATTTGATGCTTAGACACATGTTGCTAATATCGCTTATTGTATAAAAATTCTATTGGAAGCATTTTTGATAGTATCGGTACTAGTGTTGAAAATAAATGTTTAGAAACAAATACCTATGTTTATATTTATACAAACTTTATGAAGAAAATATTTACATTTTTTGTGTTGCCGAATGAGTGTTTATCAGATCGTCGTATTTTCGTTCAATCATTGCATATAAATGCGAATGGAAAAAATGTCATCTATTTACACTGAAAACAACATTCGTACAAAAAGCATTTTTAAAAAGCAAAAGTAAATTATTTAACGTATATTAACGGGTTAATACGTGTACAAAAAATAAAAACATTATAAAGTGTACGGAAATTATACATATAAAACTAAAATCTATGTTTCTAAGTAAATCATTGATTTTAATTTAATTGTAGTTTTATATTTGTCTATAGAAATTGTAAATATTCACTTTCACTTTTTCAATTTTAAAATTACACTACTTTTCGTGATTTGTTAAGTTTAAGACTCATGTATAATGAAAATAATTACAAACATGTTAGTTTGATATAGAATTATTTAAGGATATATTATCCTTAAACAAATTTCATAAGTTTAAAAATATTGCACCAGAAAAATAACTTCATGTTTGATCATATTTCGGAAAAGGTCTCATAAGAAAACTGTACTAAAATATGGGAATAAAAACAAGTAAATCTTACAGTGGGTTGATCACGGCTATGAACTACATTGTGCTCAGCTATAAACCATATTCTTAGTTATAAATAAACGAAAAAATTATGATATATTTTTTCCTTTTTATTCCTTATTATGGCACTAATATTTTTTGTGAAATTTTCGCAGTTTGAAAAGAATTTTTTTGTTGGTGTTATGTGGGAGCTAGAAGAAACTATGGGCTAATCTTCGTAAAATTTCCTTTATAAACGTGAGATTTAAGTCCATCAGAGTTATATTCGGAAGAGAGGGTTGCATAGAACCTATAAGATATAATGGACCGATCCTCGTATAATTTAGCACATTATTTTAGAACAACACGAGAATTATTTGTAACAAATTATGTTTAAACATATTATATAAAGTCCTTTATGCCCGATGAGGAGTATTAAATGAGGAGTATTAATTTGGGCCAAAAATTAACATTTACAAATTTCATTTATATACCTTTAAACAGCGAAATATATTTTGTTCACAAGATTTACATAGACAGCTGACCAGACGTCCACAAGGATATATATCATTAGATTGACTCAAAAAGTGATCCTGAGTCGAAAGTTTTACATAACTCCTGACTGGGTGAGAGTAACTCAATAAAACGCAAGAATTAATTGTCGATTATCTATAGAACTATTTTAGTGAGTTTTTGTAGTACCAGTCACTTGTAGAAGGAACTATAAGGAGCAACCTTCGATAAAAGCTACCTATGCAAAGAAAATCAATATCGAATTTATATCGCAATATCGAATTTATGTCGCAAACAAGTTTTTAAATAATAATTTTGTGTTCAATTCGATTTTGTAAAGAAAAACGGTAATGCCCATTCCAATTTATTAGATAGGATTAAAAGAGGATATTCAGACCGGAGTAGTTAAATATTATTTTTAATATTTGAAGATGGCTGTATTTCATTCAATGAAAAAAATCCGGGGGGATAAGAAAAGTTGCACCTAAACGAAGAAAGTAAATTAAATTGTTTTTTGATTTACTTTCTAATAAGTTTGCCTGTACTTAACTAACTGAGGTCCCATATACTTTTTTAATATGGCGGATGTCAGAGCCATCGCCTGTAGATCGCTTTGATAGTCTAATAAAGTTAGAAGCATCTCCATATCCTTACTTCCTCTGTCAGGACTCTCGTCTTTGGATCATTTAGTCTAATAAGGTTAGAAGTATTTCCATATCCTTATTTTCCCTGATCAACAAAAAAATTGTTTACTAATCTAAAAGTTCATTAAACTTTAGATTGCAACAATATATATTTAATTGTTCTAACAACAATTAATAATATATACAACATCCGTAACATCCGTTATAATTTAAAAGAAATTTTGTTACAAAATACTTAACCAAACTGTCTTTTACACTCTTGAAATCTTTACAAATTAAATCCCCCATATACAACAAAATACTTATAATTTTAAAATATTCTAAAGGTCTTTGTTCAAATGCTTTATAACTTATTTAAAAGAAAATATAATAGTTTTTATCCCCCATTTTTACTTGTTTTTCTTTTTTTTTTATTCACTAGAAGAAATTTTTTTAAGGAAAAGTAAAAAAAGAAAATGAAAAATTAAAACAAAAGTTTTTCATAACTACAAGTTACAGTATTTTCATGTCATGGTATCTGTTTTAAAAACCAGCACCACTACCACCACAAGTGGGTTAGATGTGGGTATATTCAGTTTGTCATTTCTTGTGAAACATCTAGAAAACACCGAATTCTCAAACGATTTATAAAGATTTATAACATAAATACTTATAAGGAAATAATTAGCAATGTCAAGAACTGGGTAGAGGAAAAGACGCTAGAACTATAGATAAAATGAGATAAAATTTTATTGACGCATATACCCACGATCCTAGTAGAAGGTTTCTAAATTCGAAGTAGCCTTTTATTCTGTCTTGCTTATTTTATTTCTTTTTCTCTGTTGTTTGTTTTTCAATGTAAATATGTTGTAAGTGTGTATTGTCACATACACATATACATGTATGATTATATAAGAAAAGTTCTTATAATTGTTCACTTGTTAGAAAATATTACACGCACTATACTGAGAACAAAACTTTTCTCAATGTTTTCCCCTTAACTTTCTTTCTATATTTTTTTTTGTCTTGTAGATTTTTTTGCCACTTGACAGCACACAAAATGTTTCTTTAATGTTCACCCTGAATGTGCGATGGTTCTAAATGTTTTGTGGGCTAAATGCAACCAGTTACACTCAAACAAATATTTTTATATATTTATTGTACGTATATATGTTAAAAATGCATACTGCACAGTGGGAAGCATATTTTAATGGATTTACCTAATTTGCGAAATTTTTATTTCAGTGTTCCATCAGGAACGGAGAAAGGTAAAATAAATGAGAAATTAATAATTCTCAATGTCGATTATGCAATTTGTGACAAATTGCATTAAAATACTTAATTCATGTAGCTGCCTGGAATATATGAACGATCATTACCTTTTAAATAGATACTGTGTCTCCGAGCCTCTCACTCATCACCTATCAAAGTATGTTTGAAATTGCGGAGACTGTAAGTAATTATGGATCGAGTAACAAGTTTAAAAATGATTTGTTTTCTCTACGATTTTCATACATTCCGATAGTCCTCAATGAGTTTTATGATATCCACGGCGCACAAATGTGGTTCATATGGGTCCTAAGGGTCCGCTTGTATTACCTCTTAAGAATAGAATTGGAAGGAAGTAGATATGTAAAGTTAAAGAAACAAATAAGTAACAACAATATAGAGGAAAGAAAAGAAGAAAGATGAGATTTGTAATAAGTCCAGCTATTGGTATCACAGAGACTGTTAAGAACACTCAGGAGCGACCACATCGTAGAACCATTTGAATATGCGAATAAAACCACATGTATCCCACATATTTGGGGTCGCCAAATTCGTCGGAAATAACAGCGAAGCCCATCCACTGGGTTGTAGCAGGAAAAATGCCACTCATTTTAACCACTGCTGAATGTATGCCGAAACTACAATGTCTCAAGTGATGTGTCAAGGAAAAATGATTGAAAATTCAAATTTTTATGTGATGTCCGGCATTCATGGACAATATTCAACGTTGGTTCACATCTATAAGGGATCGAAACTACTATTGTCAAAAGTCTTATTATTTCTGAGTTAATTGGTTGCACACCGTATATCTGCAACTGCATCTTGCAACAAGTTGCGGTATTACAGTAGTCAATCGCAGTTCTTCGTGGTATTTAGCCTAATTGTCATTTGAATAGCGAACTTTATCGTAAGGATCATCTGGTAGACATAGTCGTGACACACTCCCAAATTGTCTTTACTTTTTAACCAAATTCTTAAAGCTCACAAACAAAACTTTAGACCAAGTTTTTTATTTCTTATAATTACAGATTTAAACACAGGAATCATTTTTTAAAGACAGTGGTTCATGAAGATTTGTGTTATTGGCATATCACGACCATGTATCACAACAGGAAATAGTTTTCGTATTAATCAGATGGCCGTGCATACACCACACAATTTTTTTGCTGTTCGGACTACGTCCTATGCCAACATATAAACAGATTTTCACAGTTCTTCTCATTTGTTTATTATGCACAAGTTTGTGAGGAATTCTTAGGCTTTAATCGAACATTGATAATTTGTTTCCTACAAGGATGTTCTGCAAATTTGTAAAGTTCTGGTAACTGATATATTGTCAATCTACTCCAACTTCTATCTGTTGTTCACCAATTGTCACTAGTTCAACTTCGAATCTTACTTATTGACTTTGGGATATAATAGAAGTCCTTAATGACCTATCAGGATCTATAAATAAATTCTGTTAATTACATGTACAGTTGTCCAAAACTGCTGATAAATGGAAACTAGTAGTGAATATTCTGCCTATTTAGGCAATGAAATGTTTCAAGTGCTATGATCATTAGAAAAACTAAAAGCACTAGTATATTCTCGGACAAGGGAATTTATTTGAAGGATATTATTATATAAGTATAAAAAAATGGTTTCTATCTGGTGTTCTTCAAAAATTTTATGAAATTTGTTACAAATATTCTTTAGTCTCTAATACATTCAAAAACTTTGCAACCCATAATTTCTATTATCGGTTCATAAACCCATAATAAACCAATAATCATGAAATTTGCGATATTTTTAGTTTTAGTCCTATCGCAAACAAATTCAGCACATAACATTTGCTATTAGATCAACTTTTAGAGTCAGCCCGGATAATGACCTTTAATAAGCTTTATAACTTCTGAAAAGATCTTGCTAGTATAAAATTGCAAATTTCGCAGGAGCACCAACAAATAATATAATCAAATTCAAAGAATAAAAATTGATTAAGTCCAAAACTAAATAGAGTGTGGAGTCTTCCTCGATTTCTTCATGGAGCTAAATATAGGGTAAATGGACACTTGTGGTTGAAGATGGTGTAAAATTATAATTTTGTTCTATTTAATTTAATTACCGAAAAATGATATATTTATCATCCTAAATACTGTATTCCAAGTTGGGTACCTTTTCTGGGCACAATAATATAACCTTTTTTAAATTTTTAATACGTACTTTTTCCAGTAGCCATGACCCACAGTTCATTACTAATAAATATTTTTTGTTGTATGGACATTTTATAATGCAGTATTGTTCAGTTTTTCTATAATTCTGTAGTTTTGAAATGCCACTTCTTTTTTTTTTTTGTT
The DNA here is from genome assembly GCA_004302925.2 of Cochliomyia hominivorax. Lineage (NCBI taxonomy): Eukaryota > Metazoa > Arthropoda > Insecta > Diptera > Calliphoridae > Cochliomyia > Cochliomyia hominivorax. The sequence goes on from PYHX02000467.1 coordinate 59,141,046, forward strand.
CATAATGTATGTATTTGTAAATGTATGTATTTGTAAATGTATGTGTATATTTTTTAATATTTATGCACAATATCAAAGATGAATTTCATTGATGGCAACTGTGGATAACCACACAACTATTTTTCAAAACTTTGATACGACATTAGTTTGGAAAGTAAATATATATTCAGTGCTGCTAAGTTGTTTGATCTAAATATTTATAGCAGTACGTCCTTTTTTCCTTTCCTTTCTTTTACTGGTTGGTTTTTTATAGACAATAAAGTTTTGAAAATTTAAAATATTTTATTAAATTTTGTCTGGCAGTGACAGCTGAATAGTTTTGGAACAACAATATTATAAAACTCGTGATTTAAGTTGAATGAATAATACATTGTTGGTCAAACATACTGTTACACTGAGAGAAAGTTGTTATGAAATAAAATGATTTTTCTAATAGGATTTTATTTCAGAGTTATACCAAACAAACTTATATCATTTAGAGACAAATCATGTCCCTCCCCCATTCGATTATAAAAACTTAGATTACAAAAATTACGGATAGGTCACGGGAAACTTATAAATCAAAATAATTTATAAAAATTTCAAATAGGGCTTGGGGAGATGGTATGGCCTTATAAATGATAACTTTAGTATCGCATTATTTTGAAACCTTTATAGAACATTTTAGGAAATATGCACGGGGAGTGGTATCTCCTTACAAGCGAAATTTTCAATATCATAGTGGTGGGTATTAAGGATTCATCATATCCGAGCACGTGAGAATTTTATGGACTGAAGTTTAAAAATTTTCAATTTGAAAATTTTTTTCTTTCACTTTTGAGAATACGGATTTTCAACACTTTAATTTCAGATGTGATCTATATATACAAAAATTTTGAGAAATATATATTTATTTATAAATGTTGAAACTTGTTTATTTTTGAACTAAGTGATGATATCGATCTCAAACTTTTATTTATAAATAATTTATTTCTTAACTAAATGAGAGAATCAGAACAAGATCGGTTGAAAGCATTTGAATTTACACAAGACAATTCTACACAATGTCTTATAGAACTCATAAATAAGAAAATTATTTTAAAAAAGTCTTGAGGGCAAAACTCCTTTGAGTTCATATAGCTTCGTCCGCTACGCTTGGTAACTCTCAAATTTCATGAAAAATTTATTCCCGACTGTGGAATGATGAATGAAACGGACTTGCTTGAGTTTTATTCTTAAAAAAAAACAAGTAAAAGTATTATAGTTTATCAACTCCGGCTATGTAATACCCTACACCATGTTGGCTTCGAAAAATGTATGAACGGTATAATTTGCTTTTCTGATGTTCAGTATTACTGTATACTGAAGCATAGTGATATGAAAGTGATATTTGGAAGGAGGTTGTATATGACCTTTGCAAAAAAATGCACCGATTCCCGTATAATTTGGCACTTTTTTGGATATCCTAAGACTTATATGCGACAAATTTCGTTCAAATTATTTTATATTTCATACTTTATGACCTTAAAATGTTCTGAGCTGTACACTTCTATGGGGTTTATTTATTCAAATAATGAACCCATCATCATCAATTTCAATAAGCATCGTGTGATAACTCGATAAAAAACTTTACATGGACAGTCAACAATATGCATGGATATGAATGCGATATACATGAATTATCTCACATAAATCAGAAGTAAGAAATTCAGAAATTTTATCAGCAGCTATTCACCAACAAGATTGGTGATCTTTTTTCAAAATGTTTCTTTTATGTTTAATTACCAAAACAATTTATTTATATTTAAATAATTTAATGTTATTAAATTTTAATTTGATTTAAATTTCGTTTTAAATCAAGATATTAGTAAACTTAAATTATCTTTGAAAATGTGCCGCAATTTTTTCCACGAATCTCTTTTTTTGTTTTTTTTTTTTTTTTTTAATTTCATATTTACATACTTGTGCAAACAGACATTAATTGTTTTAATGCTGAAACAATAGCTACCACAATAACCGCAAAAGTATGATTTTTACAAACACATATTTAAATACTCGTACTATATAGACATACCGCACATACGGTATGTGTACTATTTTGTGTTAAGGTAAATATGTATGAATATTAAAAAAATAATAATAAATATGTGTGTATATATAAAAAAATAAACCCACATATGTTTCTACATATTCAAATACATATGTGTATTCATTATATGTATGTATATGTGTTGAAGTTTACTCTGTTTTATAAAACAAAATATAAAACGAAAGCAAAAATAAAACTGAATATTATTAAACAAATATGTATGTATATTAGGGTTGTTCAAATTTGTATTGAAAGTATTATGTTTTTCTTATTTCAAATTGATTCTTTTCTATCCTTATATCACATCGATTGCAACTGAATATATATGTCAGAACAAATGTTGGAAAAGTTTTGGAACCGATTAAAATGATATGCACATCTACTGAATGCTAAGAAAAAATAATTGTCATATATTTAATTTTTTTCAAAAATGTAGTGTAAAAGACAACAAAGACAAAAAAATTATTTTAACATCTTCAAATTATTTTTTTTTCGAAAAAAAATCAACAAAAATATAATATTCGGCTATGCCGAATCCTTTATACCCTCCACCACATATGCGGGTGAAGTGAATACATAATATTTCATATAGATATAAATATACACGCACACATACACACACAAATGTATAGAAGATATAAAAGACTTCTTAAATATAACACAGGAACATTTAATGAGTCGTAAAATCAGTTTTGTCTTTGGCTATAAATATTTTAAATTAACTGATTTTGACAAATTTTAGTATGGTAATGAAGCGTAGGGCAAAATTTCGTTCTACTATGTCGATTTATAACTGATCATTTATGAAAGTTCCTCGCACGGTCCTCGAAAGTTGCCTCAAATTTCGGTGTATATCTTTTAATATATTGAACCGAATTCTTCTCAGGATTATAACAAATACTCAGGCCAAATTTTATTGAGCCATGTAATTGTGGATGTGAGCGTGCCAATAAAAGATAGATTTGACGCGAGAATATACTATTGGATCTAAGATGTTTATTTCTTAGCGTTACATACGACAAAGTCAATATATAACCTTCACTACTTGTGGTGGTGGAGGCTTTTAAGAAATGGTAAAATAGTTTTTCGTTTTTATGCTGAATCTATGATTTGATATGTATTATCATTATCGTTATTGAAAATACGTTTGATTCACTGATACTGGACGTAGACTTAATCAAGTTAATTGACATAATTCATAAGCTTTTATTATATTTATGTATGAGTTTTGTAGGATTTTTTTTAAAACTTCTTCTTAAAAATTATTTTAAAACATCTATATTCACCCACCTTAAGAGAAACAAGTAAGAATGCTATATTCGGCTATGCCGAATCTTAAATACCCTCCACCACAAATTCGTGTAAAGTTAATACGTTAGGTTCCATAGACACACATATACTCACAAATGTATATAACACAGAAATACTTAATTAGTCATAAAATTAGTTAAAATTTAAGCTATAAAATTTTTCTATTAACTGCCTTTTTTCTACCAATTTTCATTGAGCTCTGTTAATTTTTGCGGATGTGAGCAGACAAAGAGATTGACGAAAATCGATTGAGATTTTGACTTGATGCAAGAATATATACATTATGGGGTCTGAAATAATTCATTCTTAGCGTTACACACAGAATGACAAAGTTAATATTCTCTCTCTACCACTTGTACTGTGGAGCGTATAAAAACAAAAAATATGCTTGTTATAAGCTCAAAACTATTTTCCGGGAAGGGGTCTTATATGTAGCTCCCATATAAGACCCCTTCCCGAAGTTTGGACCAAGATTGTTCATATTTATAATATACTTTGATTATAGTTAGAAAAATCATTGTGCTAAATTTTAATGGAATTGATCTTTATTTAAATGTTTTATAAACTCTAATCCGTTTTCCGGAAAATCCCGTTATAAGGGAGCTATAGAAAAATTTGGACCGATACAGGGCAAATTAATATAATATCTTCAGAACAGTTAGCAAAATAATTGTGTCGACTTTCAGTAGAATTGGTCTTTATTTACTCGAGAAGGGGCGTTATAATGAAGCTATATCATAATATGGACCCACAATACAATAGAATTGGTTCAAATCTAAAAGTATTATAAGCTGTAAATCATATTCCGGGAAGGGGCCTTATATGGGAGCTATATCAAAATATGGACCCATGTAAATAAAACTTAATACATATATTTAAAATAGATAGAAAATCAATTGTGCTAAATTTCAAAAGAATTGGTTCAAATTTAAAAGTGTTATAAGCTGTAAATCATATTCCGGGAAGGGGCCTTATATGGGAGCTATATCAAAATATGGACCCATGTTAATAAATTTTATAACATATATTTAAAATAGCTAGAAAATTAGTTGTGCCAAATTTCAATAGAATTGGTTCAAATTTAAGAGTTTTATAAGCTATAAATCATATTCCGGGAAGAGGCCTTATATGGGAGCTATATCAAAATATGGACCCATGTAAATAAAATTTATAGTATATTTTTAAAATAATTAAGAGATTAATTGTGCCAAATTTCAAAAGAATTGGTTCAAATTAAAGAGTTTTATGAGCTATAAATCACATTCCGGGAAGGGGCCTTATATGGGAGCCATATCAAAATACGGACCCATATGAATAAAATTTATAGTATATATTTAAAATAATTAAGAGATTAATTGTGCCAAATTTCAAAAGAATTGGTTCAAATTAAAGAGTTTCATGAGCTATAAATCAAATTCCGGGAAGGGGCCTTATATGGGAGCTATATCAAAATATGGATCCATATTAATAAAATTCACAATATATATTTAAAATAGTTGAAACAATAATTGTGCCAAATTTCAAAAGAATTAGTTCAAATTTAAAAGTTTTATAAGCTATAAATCATATTCCGGGAAAATCCTTATATGGGAGCTATATCAAAATATGGACCCATCTTAATATAATTTATAACATATATTTAAAATAGCTAGGAAATTAGTTGTGCCAAATTTCAAAAGAATTGGTTCAAATTTAAGAGTTTTATGAGCTATAAATCACATTCCGGGAAGGGGCCTTATATAGGAGCTATATCAAAATACGGAGCCATGTGAATAAAATTTATAGTATATATTTAAAATAGTTAAACAATTATTTGTGCCAAATTTCAATAGAATTGGTTCCAATTTAAGAGTTTTATGAGCTATAAATCATATTCCGGGAAATGGCGTTATATGGGAGCTATATCAAAATATGAACCAATGTTAATAAAATTTATAACATATATTAAGAATGGTTTAAAAATTAGTTGTGACAAATTTCAGTAAATTATCTTAAAAATTGCGGTCCATATGACACAAAGAGTTTGGGGTGTATCAAAATTTTGCATATTATAGCCTATAACTTTTTTCCGGTTAATCAGATTTTGATAATTTTTGGCACGATGATGAAGCACATGTAATTGTATGCTAAAATTAATTTTTTGTTTTAGTCCAATTACATTTTTAGAAGAAATTATAAGAGTTCATTTTTGAAATTTTGAGGTTGTTTCAGATATCGGTCTATAACTTCCTTGCTTATAAACCGATATAGCTGGTTTTAAATAGCAAACTGCTTAGGACAATAACAAATAATGTGGCCAAGATTTATTGAATTCGGTCAATTATTCTAGGCGTGAGAATGTTTCCAACAGACAGACAGACGGACAGACGGACAGACGGACATAGCTAAATCGACTCAGTTTTTGATTTGATGCAATAATATATATACATTGTTGGGTCTGAGATGATTCCTTCTTGGCGTTACATACAGAATGACAAACTTAATATACCCTCACCACTTGTGGTGGTGGAGGGTATAATAAAAAGAACAGAATTAAAGTGATTATCACTTTCAATTCAAAAATAACCCAAATCATTATCCGTGTTAATCATATTTTAAAATAAAAGTCATTTTACATAAAAGATCGCCGTCCGGCATAAAACACATATTGTTTTTTCCTAATCTAAAAATAATTACTGTTTTGCGATTTGAGAATTAGAAAAATATAAATTATTTCTTCGCCTGGTTGGTTGAAGGTTTATTACTGTCTAACAATGAGTACATGTTTAAAATTTTAGAAAGATATGGAACCCGATTGTATGGTTTATAAATTTCGTTAAAACTCCACTAGTTTTAATTTAAAAGTTTTTTATTTTTTTTTTTTTTTTTTTTTTTGAAGTTGCTTCAGATATCGGTATATAAATTTGTTTCTACTGAACAAAAAACTAAAGAGGACTATATCAAATATCCGTGCCAAATTTCGTTAGAATCGATTCATTATTGTGGACGGGAGAATGTTTCCAACGAACGGATAGTAGGACATAGTTAAATCGATTCAGTTTTTGTTTTGATGCAAATCTTTAAACTTCAGCCCATAAATTGTTTACAAACCCCCTTCCAATTCCATTGAAATTAGGAACAAATTGCCTTAAATATACATAAGTAATTGGATTTCAAAATTAAAAAATGTATATATACCAATTCGGTTAAAATACAGCACAATAAATTTGTTATATAGTTATTTCGCGTATGCCTGTCTGGCCTTCTATCTATTGGAAGCATTCTTAATCCTAAAATAATTTTCCAATTTCATTGAAATTTATCCACATTGTTTGCTGCTGTCCTCAATAGTACGTTGTTTGAAACCAACTATATCGGTCCATTAACAATAAAGTTATAGACCGATATCTAAGACAACATCAAAATTCCAGAGAAAAACTTTTCTAAATTTGTCATCAAAAAAGTAACTGAATTAAGTATTTAACCACAACAAACAATTATGAGCTGAAATATAAAAACTTTTTATGCATCCCAAAATCAGTTTGTCATAAAAATAATTTTCAGAACTTTGCTCCATTTATTCATTTTGAGGTAACAATAAATGTAAAAAAACAAGATTGTCCTCATAGCTTCCACATAAGGCGCCTTATCGGAATATGTTTTCAAAGAACTCTAATAGTATTGGAATTTGTCACAATTGTTTTTCTAGTATTATTAACTGTTTTTAAAATGCTGAACAGATTTGCAAAAATCGGTCCATATTTTGATATAACTCCAATATAAGGCCTATTTCCGAAATGTGCGTTTAAAATTATAAAACTCTTAAATATAACCAAATCTACCTAAATTCATCACAATTATGTTTGAAACTGCCTGTATATATGTTACTAATTTAACCAATATTGGACTTTGGTTTTATATATCTCCCATATAAGACCCCATCCCGGAAAACGCTTTTGAGTTTTTAGTCAATGTTCTATTCTATAACTTCCATTTATGGCTATATCCCTCATAAAACTTAAACATTTCAATCAAATTTATTGAAATTAATAAACCTAATTTGAAAATTCTCGGTCCATTTTCAACTCTCCCGGAATAGTGTTTAAAGCTTTTTTATATAATTGAAGGAATTTGATAATTTTTTTCTATAAACTCAAAAATCACTGACCAAGATTCATGTTTCTCGCCAAATCTGTTGGAACGGTATAATACTCTACTTTCCATTTATTAACCATTAAAATACCTTCATTAATATGAAACAGTGATTTTGTGATAAAAATATATATATATATAAGATAGGAAACATATGTTCTCTATATTTTTCCAATATAATTATTACATCATCATTTGTACGGCGGTAAGTTCAGCCCATAACTAACAATTTATCAACAGTACACATGGAAAAAACCATAATGACATACATTTGAATGTAAGTGTGTGTTTTCATTGTTGATTTTAATTTTAACCTTATAAATATTTTTAATCATTTTCGATTGTTAGTGCTTTTAATGTATATTTAATCTGAAATAATATTAAAACAATTAATGATCATTTTAATGTTTTTAAAAAATATAATAAAATGTATATTTTACAAAAAATCATATGTGTGTGTATGTATTCACATGTACATATAAGCGTTGTCAGTGACTCTATATGTAGACAGATACACGATTATAATGTGTATATGTGTTTAAAAAAGGAATTTACAGTAATATGTGAAAATATTATATACAGATTTACATATATATTTGTTTGTAATTGAGTGTAATTGTATGTTTCATATATACATAAAAGTAATACATATATACATAGTGACCAATTTTATGGTCAGAGACAGAATTAAAAGCAAATTTTACCAATAAAATATATACTTTTAATGTCCACAAATAATGTGATTAATGCAGATACGAGAAAACAACACCTGCATCAATCGAGGTTATGTGAACAACAAAAACTGCAGAGTATTAATTTTCGTAATAATCTACTGCATTAATTTTATAATTACTTTTTTTTAAATTGTTGATTTTCATTTGTTGATTTATTTTTTCATAATTTTAAGTAATTCGAGAACAAAATTCTCATAAATTCAGTTTGGAACAAAATGAAAATATTTTTGCAATTATGAATAAAAGCTCTTAAACGCGTGATTTAATCAACGTTATTGATAAAACTTCGCTGAAAAAAAGTCGAAGGAAAATCATAAAAAAATCTTAGTTTTTTCACAATAAATGTTTACATTGTTTACAGCTTTGTACAGTCTTATTCCACTATGAAAGATGCAAAAGATACTGAGGAGGATAAATCTACTCATAAATTATAACTACGCGAAAATAGAAAATAAGAACACCTACAGCAGGACTTCCCTATCACTATCATTAATTGAATTGCGAAAACATTTCAGTTTGTAGCTGGTACCCCTCTCTTCCCGCATAGGAAGATTTATAAGTTTATGTAGATGTCACATAGTGGCAACTCTCGTAGTAGACTTTCCTTATACTTACATACATAGATTTAAAGAGAGCTTTCAGAGAAAGTGCCATATTCAAAGAATTGAGAAGAAAAGTGTCAAACATTATATTCGGTGTATCTCAGTCAATTGTAAACATTTTGATAAGAGAATATATGGTATGCACTATACTATAATCATTCCTTAGCCTAAAAGAGACTCTAACCCCAAAATGAGCTGAAGTTGAAGAAACTTATTAACATGCTAAACAAGAAGAAAAATACTCTTGTTACAAGACGTCAAAAAATTAAGAAACAATAAGCATAGTCACACATGGTTTTTCAAAAACGGAAGTTAAACTTACTTCTAATAAATTGGTAAAGAAAGCTGCAAGAACAACCAAAAGAAAAATTCTTGTACGGCTAATTGTGACAACAGAAGACAGCAATGTGTAGCAGGAACCAAACTATCAATAACCGCAGAGTAGATTTACACTAGCACAACAAAAATAATACTTGGGAAGCAATTGGAAAGATAAGGAACAGCACAGCGGTAATGGAAAATATAATACTGGCGAAAATTCTATGTACAGACATTAACACAGCAGTTGAAATTTTACAACCCCACTTCTATCTGAAAGTAAGTGAGTCTACCTCCAACTTGAAAGAAACAACTGAAAAGTCATGGAGGACTTCGAAGCAAAATATAGAAAATCCATAAGACGAATAAGCAATTTTCCGATTATTCAGGAACTGTGCAGACCAAGCTTATATAAAACCTTTACATACTGAATCATTATATTTTGTTATATATCAGGGAAATTACAACCCCTTAGATAAGAGATATGTTGGTCGACTTTTGGCCTGAAGGGAGTTAAATTTACCGAAACTTTTCACTTTTTGAATAGTTTTTAATAAATAAATTGTTTTGTTTTTGACTTTATTAAAAATTTTCATTACATCAGTTTGACAAATATATTTCAAAGAATCGGGACATTTCAGCTATTACAGAAAGACTAATCCGCTAGGGAAACATAACTGATAGAATATGGTATTGATATAAAGGGTTGTATTCCATACCAAAAATGCAGAAACCCCAGAATTAAAGTCATTCACAGGTTACTTGAATTATGAAACGCTGCTTATTGAAAGCAACATTATTTGAAACTGTAGATCATAAGTACTAAAGGAGGAACTCTTCTAGGGAAAAAGCAATATAGATTAAGAATTCCATGAAAGTATCCTAAGTTTGTTATGTTCAACAAACTTAAAATAAAACATTTCCATAAATGGATTAACATTTTACTTTGGTCTAAATACCTCTTAAACTATTAGGGTTATCCCACACATGTTAGCTCTTCTTTTCAATTATAAGAATATATATGTGTAAAATGTATTTGCAATCAAATCAAAAATAAAATGTTGGAGATCCAAGAACGCACTTGGAACATATACTTCTTCAATTTGAAAAAAGCCTCAAGAAAATCCATGTGAAATTCCGTTAAAAATATTCAATAACTTCAAAGTTTCAGAATTATTATAACAAAAAGCGTTATTCTTATAATTATGGAAAATGTGAATTAAACACTTTCAAATGTTAATTCTTTATCTAAGGTGTTAATGTGGTAATAAAATTACATAAAGAGACTAAATGAATGGAACTCATTTAAAGTTCTAATAAATGTGGAATGCAATAGTAAAAATTCCTTTAATTTTTTAATATAAGTTTATTTTATTTTTATTATTTAGTTATTTCAAATTCTTCTCGTCGTTATTAAAAGTTCGTACACAAATAATGATTAAGTATGCGTTTATTTTCGTTAACGTTAATTAAATTTTATTTTAGAAATGTTAATTTTTCATATTATCAAACAAGCTTTTTAAATCCTACACCACCATATGTTTGTGGGAAGTATTATGCGTTTGTGCAGGTGTTTGTAATGGGCAGAAATGGGCACACCTTTTTAGTCGACTTAAATATTTCCGGCTAGTATTCAAGATATTTTAATGAAATTTGGCACGTACTTTTATTTTGGCCCAAGAACGATACATTCTGAATTAAGTTATAATCGATCCATTATTTTATATAGGAACCATGCAATATCGAAAATAAGTCTTATGATATTCTAAAACAATTTATAAAATTATACGAGGAAAGGTCCATTATTTCTCATAGGTATCATACAAGCTTTTGAAAAGCATATATCGCACATATACATCGGTATTGTAAAGATATTTAATCAAATTATTATATATATAAATCAAAACCCTGTGCAATTTTAATAATTTTTTCTAACTCGCATATAAGCCTAAAAAAAAATCCTATGCCATAATAATCTATTGATGAAAAGCAAGTTAAATGAGTGTCGTTCATAAATTTTTCATAGCAGTCACTAACAGCCAACAATGTGGTGTAGGGCATTACATATTCGGATTTGACTAAAGATTACATTTCTACTGGTTTTATCTATAATAATCTTATTGGTATTAATCTAAGAGCATATCCCTACAGAACTTGGCCACATGATTAGAAACTGAACGTAAAATTTTTTTGAAAGCGTCAGAGTTTTGCAATAAAATTAATTTAGCAAATATATTTTATTTATGAAAATTATTAATAAATTTATACAAAATATATTTTATTCTATTCAAAATATATTGGCCTCAACCTTCAGAGTCTAAGTATTTTAATAATTTCTCATCAGCATAACATTTTTTGTTGTGCACATAAAATTGTTTTATTACGAAAAGAATTATAAGAATATAAAAATTTGTATCGAACAAAACGAAGACAAAATAACAACCGAATAAAGGATATAAAAAGGTTTGCAAAGACATAAAAAACCAAATTGAGTGACAATAAAACGGAAATAAACTAAAAGTAAAATGTATGTATGAATGTTTCTACCAATAAGTTTCGAAGAATTACAAAAACGACAAAAAACGTGGAATAGTGAATGTTACAAACTTAAGTTAAGGCAAAACAAGCAGGAAACAGGAAAACGGAAAGCCACCAACAACTGTGTTTTTCAAAACGGATAAAGGTAGCTAAGCAACAAATAAAATGTAAAATAAACAACAACACCAACAACGAAGACCATATCAGCAACAACAATAATAATAACAACAACAACAATGACATAAAAATTAAAATCAACAATGGCAACAATAAGAAATTCCATGTTAAACGAAGTAATGTTGATTGTAATGGCAGGCAGTTCAAATGGGGATAAGATGATGTTTGTTAACACCGTCTTGTAAAGTAATAATGATACTTTTATTGTGGAATTTAAAAGCGAATTATAACAATGACAATAACAGCAGCATCAGCAGCAATAGCATTCACAAGAACAACATAAAATAACAAAAGTAACAAATAATAAAAAGCCAAGTCCTTCATGTCTTATCCCAACGAATTTAAACCGTTTATTTTATAGCCACAATATTTTCAGAAATTTTGTTTTTAATACAAATATATACATAAATATAAATACCATATAAAAATATTTGGCCGCGTTATTTTAAAATAAATATTATTTAAAAAATATAAGAAACATAAGTGGCGATGTGCGTGTGTGTAAATGTGTCCCTTTAAATAGCTGTAAAATGATAAATTGTTCTTCCTTTATACATTTACACTTGGCTGCATTAAAAATTTCCCCTTAAGAAAAAATAAAGCGAAAAAGAAAGAATGCTATAATCGGCAATGTCTATTTTCTATTTATATGTTTTAAATAATCCCCACCAGAATCAATTTAGAAATAGTAGTAATAACCTAAAGCTATCACTACTCCCCCGTGTTCTATTAAAAATACGTACTCTGTAATATTTTGCTATTCATACACGCGCCAAATTTTATTAAATGTCCAGTAACAATTTCAATGATATGCGATATTAAAAATTTCATCAAATTTGAGATTAACCATATGATGTGCCATTCCTCCGCGCCATATCCAAAATTGTGTTAGTTTCAAATACTTTGTTATTAAGGTGTTATCTATTATTTTAAGAAATTAATTCCAAAAGTTTAAGAGTATGCGATGTAGGGAAGATATAGGATAGAGCACTTCCACTGCTCCTATCCTAAGATTTTATTATGTACAGTAATTTATTGCAAATGATTATTTAAAAAAATTTTTTGTATCTGTTATATATGTAATATTAAATGATTTTTTGGTAAATGGGTATTCCTTCTCGATGTCCAATCTAAAAATTTTATAGTACGTACCATTTTCCACTAATGGAGATATAAACCTGCTAAATTTCATGAAAGTTTATTAATAAGTTTAGTCATAATTGATGGTCATATATTTCAGTTTAAGGAGACTGTCTTAGATGTCGGTATGAAATTGTGTTCCTACCTTACGGATTTAATTGATTTTTTATAGAGAACTTTTCAGTATAACAAAACATATTTAAGCCAAATTTAATTGATTCATGTTGATTATTGTAAATATGAGAGGGGTAACAACTGACAGTCGCACATAAGTAGCATGAAAATGAAATGATAAAGTAAATACAATCAACAGCAGGAAAACGAGTTTACGAGTTATTAATTGATCCTAGATAAAAAAGGACCTTATATTGAAGATACAAACATCACTTCTGTGAGGAAGGAAGAAAGGAAGAATATCATGTAGCCAAAAAGATTAATAACTCTTCTTAACACGCAATATATTGACAATCACTAGACTTCAAAATTAAACTGAAAAAATCCACGAATCGAACGGCCAGGTTTCCGGCCAAACAGCAGCTGCGTATACCAAGCTAATTCCTTACTCATTATTATAAAAAAATATCTTCAATTAAGTAATCTCATGTAAACTAACTATTTCAAACAAAACAATGAAGCCCCTATCACTTCATTGCCAACGAGGGAATCACATGGACTCTCGCACGTCAACAGGAGGATTTGGATTGTAAGGATAAGATTTGTGTGCGAAGTAGTAGCCTTGAAAAGACTGACGAGAGATGTTGGCCTTGATAAAAATATCAGAGAAACCAAAGTAATGAGAATCGACAATGTAAGCACAGTAACATCATTCTGTAAGTCCAACTACATATGACGGTGTAGATGCAAACAAAAATAATAGGCTTAATGAAATGCGAGAGACACTCAAAACTCAGAATATTCAACTCTTTAGTATGAAGGTCAAAACTGGTTAGTTTTGAACACCATCATGCAAAAACTAAGGAGTTTCATCAATAAGTGCCACAGAATTTTATGCAGATATTCTGAGCTAATAAAATTAACAACATAAATCTCCAGAACACTATCAACGATGAACACATAATAGTATTAATAAAACCGCAAAAAATTGAGTTGGATCGGTCATACTATTAGACAACATACGGTAAGTATAACCAGAATGGCGCTAAAGTGGAATTTTTAAGGTTCGATACCCTAAGATCTGGAATAACGTAATATTAGAAAAAGTATAAGATAGAAATGCTGAGTAAGAGCTATAAGCACCCAAGAAGGTTAAAAAAATTTGTTTAACACTTAAGTATGTCACTAACTTCAGTTCACCGGCGCGCATTTGTCTGTAGCTCCAACATATGGCTACTTTCCATAACAGAACATTAGGTAGGTGAATAGGTTGGTGGGTAGGGAATGGTGTTATGCATTAGCATCATATTATAAATGCACATCTTTACTTGGTGACCTAACGATCCTTCATCCAACTTGATGACAGTGTTGGAATCCTGTAGAGAAGAAAATATCAAGAGAGAGAGAGAGAAGAAGGAACAGGAAAAATCATATGGGAACTGATTTATTGAATAAAAAATGAAGAAAATAGGAGAAATAGAAGGAAGAAGAAACGAGACAGATATAGTCGCCCAATATATAATATTCACGTATATCCTTTTCCAGTAGCCAGCTTACCCTCAGGATGAGCTTAATGAGGGTTAGCAATTCTATGACTGCCAAGTCCTCTACCCAATCCAGAAAATGATGGCTTATCCACTTTATCCTACTCAGATTGAGGCGAGTACATTTACAAAGTAAATGTTCCACTGACTCTAGCTCATCCTCATCATCGCATTACTAAGCTCTTAAACTTTATTTTAATTCTTGGCTATTTTTCTAAAATATCAGCAGTGTAGCTTAATATGGAACTATCTCTTACTCATTTCGTAGACTAGTGTTTTCAACAACATAATAATCAATCATCATTATTATAGGGAAGCAAAAAAAATTACACAAGAATACCAAATGATATCCACTAGATATTTTAAATAAGGATTTACAAAGGAGTGGAGAAACAAAAATTATATATTTAAATAAACAGTAAAACCATTATTTACGCAGTCATAATTTGTCATTAAAATCTCCCATAAACTCTTGTGTGATACGACATAAAGACAATTTCCTTTATTTCGGGCAATACTTAAAAAGCCATTTCATTTTCCACATATTTATTTCTTTTTCTAAAAGACGTATTATTATGTTATTTTCACATTTGTGCTCAAAATTTGTGTAAAAGTAAAAAGTACACAGAGAGTATTAAAGAGATTAAGTAGAAATTAATTCAATATTTGAGGTAAGTTTTCTCCACGAGAAAACATTCCCAGATAAATTTCAATGGGAAATATCCGGGAATTAATTTAGGTAAAGAAAATATTTTACCTCCTTGTATAACTTTAGGAGGAATAATTTGAAAGGCGATTTTCTGAATTTTCCCTCATACATTAATTTTAGTAAAAAAATTTAACCTCTTAAAATTGTGGTTGCTTCAAAACAAGAACTTTATTAAGCATATAAAACTCTTATTTATGAAATAGTTATATTAAAATTCCTCAAACTTTTTTTCTCACTATTTTTTATAATGTTTTTTAATAAACGAATGTTGGAGAAAATTTCGATAAATATCCCATATTAAACCCCATTTCGGAAAATGATATTAATGTTTATTGTAGAATAATTCTAAAATTTTTCAATTTTTTCTAATTGTCTTAAATATAATAATTTAATGCATATCAGCTCTTATTGGGCTATAGCTTAAGTATAGTTCTTCATTCTCAAAAAATTATTAGTATTTAAAATGAATTCGCCTAAAATAACGTTCAAAATATTAATTTATATTCTACATATTTGTAGACAATTCCAGTTAAAAATCCGTAAATAATATCTTAGACTCGCAATTCCCACAATATCGAATCATATTTGACTGGATTATATTTCGGCAAAACCGAAAATTTGTTCCCATGAATTCCACCACCACAAGTAGTAGGGTATATTAACTTTTTCTTTCCGTGTATAATGCCAAGAAGGATTCATCTCAGACCCCATAGAGTATATATTCTTACATCAAATCAAAATCCGAGTCGATTTAGCTATGTCCGTCTGTATGTTAAATATATGTTTGTTAATATAATGCCCCTTCCCGGGAAACGAGTTTTTGCTTATTAAACTATTAATTAATAACAGACTATATTGAAATTCGACGTTATTAATTTGAACAATATCTATTCATATTCCCCTTGTCCCATTTCCCCTTCCTGAAAACCGTGTTTAAGCTTATAAAATATTTAAAGACTATTTCCATTGATTTATCTAATGCTATTTAAATTGAACAATCTCAGAGAAACACTAATTTGAGGTTATTTTAGATATTGAGTTACAACTTTAATAACCACTAAACAATCATTATTAATTCGGATTATTATGGTGCCAATGGCACCATACCAGACTAATATTCAAGTCACATTGAGCTTTATATGTTCAAACTATTAGGACACTAGTTTGAGTTTGATAAAAAATAGTACAGGATATAGAAAATAAGAAATCATTTTTGAAATTCATTCCAATATTAGTTTTTATATAAATTTCTTAAAAGAACATTTTTATTTTTTTTTTGCTAAGTGTATATTTAACAATATCTTATAGAAAAGCATACCGTTTTGTAATGTGCAATAAGTCCTTGATGTAGAAAATGAAAGAAGTGTTACCTCCTCTGTTCCACATTACTGCAGGGAACCTGCAAGACAATAAAATATGTTAAAAATATTACGTTACATAAACCTATGTTGCAATAGCAATTTTTATAGTAAATCATATAGTTAGTTTTCTAAAAATACATACCTATGTAAAGGTAATATAACTACACACACATGTAAGTAGTGTGGTATATGTACATTTATGTACATACGAGGGTTACCTGATGATGAAATTTTCTCAGTATACCCAAAAATGACATAGGCTATAAAAAATTTCAATAGGACCAGGGGGAGAGGCACCCCCGAACAATGCAAATATTTATTATCGAATATTTAAAGAACTATAACACCAAGAATTTTCAAATTTGATCCCAATTACTTTCTCAAGTGATTTTAGTGAACAAAATGTAGAACCGATAGAGCCAGAAGGAGGGATACCCCGCTGAGGAGAATGTTTGTGCAGCAAAGCGCAACGGGTGAAAGATAGTATTTAATAAAGTTGGTATTGATTCTCAATCAAAAAATTATATTCTGGGAAGTATCTTATCTTATTAACCAAATTGAGACAATATATGTGACTATAACATTGTAATACATTTAAGAATTCTAATTACCATACTTAAAATATAACCCTCCTTATATACGTATCTGTGTACATACATATATGAAAATGTGTTGGTTGCACCGTACAAGTTGATACCATTGTGCGATTACTAAAACTAACTAGTTTATGCAGCTGTTTCTTTATTCTACTTTTGGTTTACAATTAGTTTATAGTTTTATTCTTATATAGAAACATACATAGTAGCTGTATGTGTGTATTTCTTTAAATGTGTATGTGCACAAAGATATATTTTTTATGTAAAACTAAAAATAAAATTTCATACAAATAAATATGAAAGTCTTTTGCAAATTTATGGATTTAAAGCATTTACTTCATGTTTGAAAGCGAATTATTCTTTTCTTTTCACAATTTAAACGAATCAAGTCATAATTGCAAAATTATAACAATTAAAAAAGTTCATCTTAGTAAATTTTTTGGATAAATTTAATTCCATTGTATTGCAAAAATGACTTTTTTCATAGTTCTGTTGACACAATGACATACATTTATTTGTAGTGTTTGCGATAGGATTTCTTTTATTTTTCAGTTGTATTATGTACTTTACATCAATTCAATTGTACTTTTTTATTTACAAAATGAATTTAATGAATTGACAGTATTTTTGTTGATGTTGTTTTTTCTTCTTTTGTGTGAAAAAATATTCAAATGATCAATGTGCTTCGCATTATTTGAATGAGATTCTTATTTTTATTGATTGTGCACAGTGGTATTTTCATTGTTGTTGGTTTTATATAGTTTCTCTCTCAATTAAGGATCGAAATCGAAAAATTCTTATGTTAATAAAAATAAAACAACTAAATTTAAAGTTTAATTTTTTTTATTTTATAATAATTTCTGTTTTTTCACACTTTTGAAGATATATTTTGTGCTCTTCAATTCTCTTTAACAAGAGTTCAATATCACTCCACTGGTCATAGCTGTTGACAGTTTCACATTAGTGTTCTTGTAGCACCCAAGATTACCATAATGACAGGATGCCAAGTCAGGCCAAAAATAAGTGGACATATTACGAAGTCTTATGAATGGAAGCAGCGTTTTTGCTCAAAATTTCTTGATGAAAATTTTGATATTTATACAGCCCGTATATTGCTTGCTACACTAAGAACTTTTTTGGAAATTGTGACTACTTTTGCGTCCAAAACTTTATTCTACATTTCTCGAGCATCAGCAACATACAATTTTTCCCTTGACGTTGCAAGAAATCTTTCACAATATACGTTTTGTCGTCCAATATGCAGCAAGAATACTTTTTTTTTAACTTGGCATCAATTTTCGTGTTCTGTTGGTCCATATATTTTAAACGGCATTCCTACAGGAACATTCCTTCTACTTTAACCAATTAAACATTAAACATTATAATTGACATGATTTATGAGAGAAAATTGTTCAACAGAAAATCAAATTATATTGGATTAAAAGTTTTAATCCATGTTGAATAAACACTTTTTCTTTTAATGTTAATTTAACATTTATCGAAAATATTCTAATATGTAAAATATTCACTGTTATATTTGAACTGAATAATTTTTTTGTCAATGTAAAATCAACTATGTTTTCAACGATGATTTTGTTTTAAGCTTTTTTTCTGTATGTACTTAATATATTAGACTGACAGATTCTGAGTCGATAGAAAAGCTTCAAGATGAATACGATATTTATTTCTCAGAGCATAATTTACATCTGAAGAAGCGCATTATAGCCTAACCACTCATGGTAACATAGGATATAAATATTATGCAGAAATTAGGTGGAGATTGGAAATCCTTATCCGAAGAAGAATTTATTATCTTTTGCCAACCTAAATTCTCCTCATTTTCAATTTGCATAATTTAGTAGTTAGACGCAATATTTACCTTATGCAAAAATGATGTAAGGTTACTCACTTAAAATATTTTGTAGTTCTCCGAACTGTCAGCCAGCATGAAGGGCAGGAAAACCTTCATTTAGGCTTATGATATGGTGAAGATGAAGTGTAAGGAATATACATAAATTTAAATATCTCCACAATTGACTAAGTGCAACGAAAACGAGCTTCTTGAAGGTGACATAATTTTAGAAATGAACGTTAATGAGGGTTTATTGAATAGCTTTTGTTGATACTTTACAGCCATAAGTTATATTTTAGGATGATGAGAAATTAACTATGTGCTTCAGCAAATATTCGAGATATAAAAAAGATTGATATAAAACCCTAATTGTCTCTTTTGTTTGATATGAAGATTAATTATAGGCTAAAGCATACAATTATTCTTCAAAGTCCGACAATAATTTAATGACATTTTAAGAAATAAATATATATTTTTTATGTCTCTATTTCCACTTATATAATTTCTTAAATCATATGTAATTCAATTTTAAACAATTAACATCTTAAAGTAAATTATTACAAAAATTTTTTAATATTCAAAACACTGTTATGCAAAAACAATGTGAAATGAACAAAATATATCCATTCATAGATTTTTGTTTGCTAAACTACATAAAACCAAATAGAAAATAAGGACATTTTTGAAACTAAATGTATTCATACCCCATTGAAAAATGTAAGTAGGACTAACTGTCTGAATGACTTTTCACAATTTGACGCAAGTTTTTCTAATCATTGTGTCATTACACAACATTTAAGCTCTAGAGATAGACGACAATTGTGCATACACATGACTTTTTGAAAGAACAATTGTACAAGGATCTTTTAAATGCTCACAGAAAATATTTGAATATGAATTGGCATAGAATGTCATCGCATTGTTTTACACTACAATTGGTATTTTTTAAAATTCAATTAAGCTATGAATGAAGATTTTTTAAGATACATACTAAAGTTGTTTTCTGTGTTGTTAGTAAAAAAAACTTAATTAAAAATCATATATCTTAATTATTTCATCATAAGTTAGAACCTTAAAGGTATTCCTGACATTGGTATTGCCAACCAGAAACTACTTTGACAAGTTCGAAAACCGAAGCACGTACAAATTAAGAAGTCATTCTCCTCTTTCGATGGAATTTAAAAAGTAAACAAAAATGTACAGGATTTTTTGAATATTTAATTTAACAAATGTCGTATGTGCGAAATAAGAATGTTTTCGGATGGTCGAAACTGAATCTGTCAGTGTTATTTCTTAAACTTTAATTTCTTAATATTCAGCACTTGTGGCATTGGATTGGCTACTAATACCTTTTCTATAAGACAAGTTTCCATACATAAATGAATTTATACAATTTGAACAATAAAAATGATAATCACGTTAAAATATCGATATAAGTTGGTCCCATTGCATGCTCGTTCATTCGAAATGAAAATCTCGGTGATGTTGGACTATGGCAAGTACAGATTTCATTATCCAGTTCAATTACAAGATCGCCATCCAATTTAGAAATGCCCGGCATTAACTAACCAAACAGGGTATAGAGTATGTACGAAAGAGAAATTTTGAAGCACCCAGAATGTCAGTAGAGATAATATCATGCCCTTCAGATATTCTGTAGTAACAATGATTAATGATCATCGGCATAAGCCACCGTAAGCACTAATTATGACCACTTTTCAAGAGGGTGAATGCACCACCCTAAGTATTCGCAACTCTGGATGCACTATCAGAGCCAATCGAGGAAAAAATGCTCAATTTAATCAGTAGATTGAAAACTACTGCACTTCATTCATACTTTTTAAGCCGCATATTGTTGTCTTTGAGATTACATTGTTGAAAGTACCTTCATGTTAAGGAATGTGTCCATCATGTATTCCTTATGTTTAATGGGATTCTCAATATGAAATATGGGCGAAAACTATAATGATTAGCTTATTAAGAAGATTGAATTATTTGAAGTGCGTAAATATTGATCCCAAAAGAAAAGGGAACAGACTAATCAGTCTGAAGTTGTTAAGTCATGTATGAGAAATCTAATCCCACTATTGTATAAAGAGCACAATATACACAGTCAAGGGCCACGGAATATAAGTTCTTTAACGACGCGTTTTCCGCCTGTTGCTGGGGTAGAAACAGCGAAGTTCAGGGTTCGTTAGATTATAAATAAACACCAATTTTCAGTTCAGTTAATATATATATTCAATTTATAAAATTGATAAAAATGGTGATACCGTTGTAGCATATTTATCGTGTGAAAATATAATCTCTATTCCACAATGATTATTTTATTCTGTTATATAAACGACTATTTAAAATATCTAACATCGACGTCTAACCTTGAGTGTTATAGACAAAATGGAGTATGGCTAAGTATTACCTCTGTATACACCATCAAATTTCCACTAGTCTCTCTCGAAATAGCCAAAAATATTTAAATACTCTGTTAAAAATTGCTACTGGGGGCACACAACATCGAAATCTAACCTTGAGTATTATAGGAAATGATATAACCTCTTTATATACCATCAGGTTCCCTGGAGTCACTCTTAAAATAGTCCATTATTTAAAATTAATCGGGGTAGATATAATTTATAAACATATGTTAAAAACAGGTGTCTTAAAAATATGTTGAAAACATACGTTGAAATAAGTGCTTCTGTAATTATAATAAAAAAATAATGATGTATAAGTGCGAAAACTATTTTGATCTATCTCTATTCTTCCTAAACATTAAAATTGATGGTAAAGAATGAAAAATTTCATTGAAACTAACCTACTAAAACATATGAGTAATATAAGTCAACAATATTAAGTATACGTAGGATAAAAGGCTGTGAATATAAACAGGCAGACATAATTTAAAAATAATAATAAAAATACTGTGGAAAAAATATACCTACAAATAACAGTGTAGTAAGGAAGGTCTTAGGAAAATTCATCAGATAATCTTATATATATTTTTTTTAGAAGAAGAAGATAGCAATTAGTATCAAAATTAACAAAGTTCCGAAAAATATTGCTTTTAAAATACAAAACCAAAATATTTCCCAAAATCCGTCCAATTATGAATAATATTTTAAATTTAAATTTTATTTCTTTTATTTTCAAATGATATTTAATTTTTTTAACCCTCCACCACCACAAGTGGTTAAGAGGTTAAATTAACTTTGTCATTCCGTGTGTAACGGAATGAAGGAAGCATCCAGGACCCCATGTGCATAATATAAACATATTTTTGGTCGATTCAGCTGTGTCCGTCTTGCTTGTTTATCTGTTTGTACATATGTCCGTTTTCCTTTATCTGTTCTGCCTGTCTGTATCCTGTTGGCACGTTCATATCCAAAATTGTTGGCACTGAGTTTTTGTTATAGTTTTTAGGAGTGTCCTTTTTAAATCGATTCAGTATAATAAATTTATATATTTCGATATCC
Source organism: Cochliomyia hominivorax (assembly GCA_004302925.2). NCBI lineage: Eukaryota > Metazoa > Arthropoda > Insecta > Diptera > Calliphoridae > Cochliomyia > Cochliomyia hominivorax. The sequence goes on from PYHX02000467.1 coordinate 59,163,714, forward strand.
GAGGTAACCTCTAAGTTCAAGCGAAAAAGTTTTGTAAAATTTTCAATTACAAATCGCCAATTTAGAATGAAGTTTTGTCATAATATTAGTTGCATATCTCATAACCATTTTAGAAATTATTAAAATCGTAGCAAAAATAATAATAATAATAATAATAATAATAATAATAATGATAATAATAATAATAATAATAATAATAATAATAATAATAATAACTAATCATAAAGTATTTTTTGTTATATTAAAGAATAGCTTTTATATATGTATACGTTTGTGAATGTATGAGTGATTGTGTATGAACAAAACATAACGTATACTTCACACGCATTTCTGGTGAAGAGTATTCAAATGCGTTATAGCCGAAAATAGTATTCTAATTTGTTTTTGTCACATATTTGACTATATACATAATATCGCGTATTTGCTGAAATATAGTCTGTTATAAGTTTAAGTGGTTCATTTGCTTTAAATGAAACTTTAATTTAATTATTTACCTATCATTACAATAAATGATGACTTTAAGACTATTGGTCCACTGCCATCCCAAGTAGGTCTTCTTTTGATATAAAAGATAAGATAAGATAAGATAAGATATTTCAGGTATATTGGACCATATAGAATGAATACCATTTTACGAAATCGTTGGTTTAACTTAAAAATCTTGAAATTATTTTTCCGATGTAGTATTTTTCTTTCACGCAATTTAAATTGAAATATAAGTCCCAAAATTCTTTTGGGAAAAATTACCTAGAATTAAGGACATTCTGATTTGTTTAATTACAGTCTTTCCATGTTAAGGAGAAAATATAATATTTTTTCTTTCCATCAATTATACCTCCTGCAGATGTGTAATAGAGTAATAATGTACTTGAAGTATTAAAGCTGTCAGGCAATAATTCTTCTCAAGATAAAGTTACTCTAAAAAGTGACTTATTGCTTACTATTTTAATGTGATTGTTCCGAGTAAAAAACAAATGCTGGAGACAAATAAAATCTATATATATGTATGTATAGGTAATGCTATTTCTTTTTAAATGAAAATATATTTTGTTTCGCTAAAGTAAACTTATAAATAATCATTTCCTATTTATTTAACACCAAAAAGTAAAATAAAACATAAAGTTTTTTCTTTTTGAATCGAGTCCATTGTATTGAACTGAATTTATTCGGTTTTTGTTTGTTTGTTTTTTGTTGGATTTTAATGGCCAACGACCTTTATCGATAATAGCCATCTCTCGATTTTACTTTACTCTTTTGTTTGTGGTTGAAAATTCTGAAAGAAATGTAATTGTGTTTGTGTATGTTTGAGGGTTTTGAATATATGTATGAATATGTTTAAATGTAAATGTATTTGTAGGTTATCGTTGCCAACCATAAATTTTTGTTTTATGAAAAGAGCTTAGACTTTTGTCCCAATTGTCGGTTATTGTACTAGTTGTTGTTCTTTCATGGATTCATTTTTCGTTTTTCTTTTTTCGTTTTATTTCTTTGTTTGTGTTGTGTATGTGAATTGAGTCTTAAATAAAGTTTTGTTTTGTTTGTCCTACCAGTAGCAGAGTTCAGCAAAAATGTTTATGTTCGTTACTGTATGTGTTTGCTATAACATGTTAGTAAGTGAGTGTATGTGTGTATATTTGACCATGACTTTTCTTGCTCAGCATGTACTAAATGCTTTAATAGGCGTTTATTTGAAAATATTAGCTTAACTTTATTGTTAAGCTTTTCAGACAATTACTTTGAATCGATAAATAATCCATTTTCATTTAATATTTTTGTGATTTCTGTGTTTTTTTACTTAAGGCCTTTACATTGTTTTATTGTCAATAATTTAAATTTACATGCCTTTTACTTTTATTGTATATTAGAGTAAGAGTAAAGATTTTGCCATAAATGGAATAAGTTTTATAAAATGACTATAAATTTTGTTTTCAAAATTTTATACATTTTTGAAATTTGAATTTTATGTATCTTTTAGGCATAATTTATGTTTTTAAGTTTATACAAGAAGTTGAATGAGTGGAACACTTGGAGTTCACTTTCAGTATTGTTGGAAACCAAAGCAACATTTTTCCTGTAAGTACTTAATACCCAACATGCAGCGTTACCGTTGAAAATTTTCGAAAAATCGCACAAAATAGGAAGGTCTGCAAAATAATCGCACCAAAAAGAGGATTTACAAAAACGGTCGCAAACAGTTCGCAACAAAAATCATTTTTGAATAATTTCAAATGACCGGTTTGCTTCAGTATGGGTTTCATTAAAAATTGTGCTTGAAAACAGTACAAAATGTGGCAATTCGAAAAACTACATAAAAATTGCATCCAGTTAAAAAAGATGAAATTTACGAACAAAGTTGCACAAACGGCAACACTGCCTATATATTCCCTTTAATTCGATTTCTGCAAAACAAAGTGCCTTTATAAAAAAATCCAATTCAACGGCACTGAAATCAGGGAAACTTATAACTTATCTATAATAAATTTTATGATATTTTCCATGCCATTGGCTGCGGAAATGCCCATCAGAATCGTATTTCATACCCAGCATGTTTATCGCAAAGGTGATCAAACGATTTACATTTGTTTAAATTTCGATCATATTGCCGATGCAATGTTTTTGGTGGACCTGGGATTTAGACAAATTTCCTAAATTCTTCTTATATAATACACTCCATCTGAATTGAATTGCTTTAATTTAGATTAACAAATAAATAAAACGGTTTTTCCTATTGCTAAAGATCAATACGAGTGTGTCATGAAAATAAAGAAAGTGACTAGTTCCGAGGTTTTCTAAAGTCATGACAAACATAATGGTAATATTGATATTTGTTCACTTTAAGGTTCATATATATTTTGATAATTGTAGTAGTTAATGGTAAGATTCCAGGAGCGTTACAAAGTATAATGTCTTAAAGCTGTTGTTGTAACACACCCTAGACTGGAAGTATTTATCGGAAAGATCATAACTCCTTGCTTTAAACTAGTATGGTTATGGAACGTAAGAAACTCTCTAGAGCACATATTTTTGATATGGACTTAGAAGCGTTGATTGCTATTTTAATTCCAGCAACTTACAGACGTTGAATGCTATTTTTCCAATCATCTTCATATTTGATTCTTATAGTCTCCTCGAAATTCGAAGACTTTAACAATTTGAACTAAACTAACGGCTCTAAAATGAACTGCAGTTGCATTCTTGTAAGATCTTGAAATAGGTATTCTAGTGAGAGAAATATTATTGAAAATATTGTGATATTTGTTAATAGACAAATATTCACTCAGATCATATATGACAATGCCTCTTAAGTTAAACCAAGTAGAGAAAAAGAATAACTCTAACATAAGCTTAGACTAGATTCTACCGAACAAGAACAACTTTAGTAATGAAGAGGATGATATGAATCAATGTCCACTTTAATATATAACATCATTAAACAGACTGATATAAATGGTCGAATCAAAACACAATTAGAATAAACAGAGACATTTGATCACTCTTATACCTGTCGGTATTAAAAAAACAGACTTAAGGACATAATCGTCATTTTATTAACTAAAAATCTCTGAGGGTTAGGGAAACATAAAAACAGAATCTGCCTTTTAATGACATTTGTCGTAGTTGCTTGATCCTAGAGAACAAATGGAAAATATTCCTGGGCAACTCATGCAAGATTATCTCCTTGAAGTATCACAGATAAGATTTAATGATCTGCTATCATAATTCATATATATGGAATCAATCTAGCACCTTGGAATTCTAATACCAACTATCCAATCAGTTGATCGGTGTTATCAAAGCTTTTCACTACGTTATGAATAATTTATGTAAATATAATTTGATGTATTTTCAAGAAGATTACATATGGAAGCATAAAAATTGTAGAACATTGCACAAATCCAAAACATGGTTATGTATTGCATCGGAATATGTTTTCCATGTTGTTCATCGTAATATTACTTCTAATAGTTTATTTCAATTATTTCACAAAATATCAACATAAATATGTTAAACATGTTACATGCAACGTTTCAGTCCGAAAAAAATCACATATAAAACTTGTTTACTTATAATAAGAACTATTTTTATTATATATTTTTACAAAGAATAATAATATAAGAATGTACGCACTGAACGGAACTGTAAAAAGAATGTAACTATCTGAATAATATTGTAACAATGGAAGGATATTTTAGAGAAGTTAATAAAAATATATGTTATCATATTAGAATGGTATACAAAAGATTTGCGTGTTATTTTCATTTAATTAAATTCACCCTACTTTTATATGATGCTCTAAAAAGTATCTAAAAGTATAAATCAATCCTCCTAAATATATTATTATTATTATTATTATTATTATTATTATTATTTTTAGTTAAAAATTTCGAGGTCTTACAATATGTTTCTAGAGGGTATGTTTGATATAGCCAAATCTACTCAGATTTTGACTTCATGCAAGAATATATATACTTTATGGGTATGGGCTTCTGAGGTGACTCCTTCTTGGTATTACACACGGAATGACAAAGTTAATATACCTTCATATCCTCTTGTGGTGATGGAGGGTATAAAAATGTATACTTAGTGTCAAAATATACACAGAATCACAAAAGTATACGTACGTCGAACAAAAATTTTCTTTCCGATAAAAAAATAGAAGCGAAGATGTACGGATTAAAACAAGTAATCGTCTGTTATGACCGACTGTATAATACTCTCCACCAATGCGGAAGCTTTGAAAATTATGGATCAGCACTCGTAGAATCTAGTATAATAAATATATTTAAAATATTTTCATACTCATATATTTGGGAAATTTATACGATTTGGTGGTGTGGGGCTTTCGAAAATCATGGACCGATAATCGCAAATTTTGGTTTAGTGTTTTCTGGTTGTATATATCTTAAAAATACTAATTTATTTTGAGACTTGTGCTATTTGAAGTAATTTTCGGAAATGAATTCAATGGGAGCTTTGTCCTTCATGGATAGATCTTCTTTGGGCCAAATTAAATTAAAATTCTTGATTTCCGATAGATTTATGGGCTTTGAACTATGTACCGGAAGGAAATTTGTATTGAAACTACCTGGAATAGTGAAGCAAAGATGACTAATTTCGATAGGCTTCGTCCTTGGGCCAAATAGTACGTACATTCCAAGTATTATTAACGGTAAAATTTCCACAACGCTTCAACGATTTCATAAAAGTCCACACGATAAATTTCAAGATTTTCAGGATTTGAAATGGATACCACTTCTCTGTAAACGAACCTAAAAATTGTTATAACCTTCAGAAATGTACACTAAACAGCTTGTCACCTGTAAGAGTTTGTTAACAATTTGACAATTCCACAACTGCCTGCTCCACTCAAGAGTTTGCTGCCTATAAAATTTTCCAGTAAAAGCTCTACATGAAACTAAAATATTTTTCGATAAAAACTGCAGCCAAAGTGAACACTTTGTGCAAACTACTGTGACAGTTCCGGAGTTATTCGATATTAAAAAGTTTCTTTATAATGGAGACACTATGCAACCGTATCCTATCCGGAAATTTTTAGGCCTGCAATACTCCACATTAAGTATATCCTTCATACTCTATCCAAAGCGTATAATTGTTATTTTATTCAAGCTTGTTATTCAAGTTTCATAAATGTAAATATTTCAGAAATTTGGATTTATAATATCTCATCTGTCCGAATACCTTAAAAATCAGATGAAGGATCTGAACAGTTAGCTTATCACGTTTCATTGGTAGTGTATACTCGAAATAGTAGTAAATGAGCGATAAGAGATATTAAAAGTTTTGTTTGTAATGGGTGTAACCTTTCCGGGAGCCCTATTTAAAAATATTGCAGTGGGAAATATTTTCCACTAAATGCGACATTTACGTGATAAATATCATTAAAATCGAACAAGTCGCTTTGGTACAGTCATTGTTCAAACTGACCTCTATATTTTTTTCTGCTGAACAAGTTTAAATGTTGAATGGATTGAAATAGAAGACTTCTTAAGACAACAACAAAAAGTCTGGCTATTGAGTGACAAAAAGGATAAATGTCAAAAGTTATATTTAACGAAAACACGCATTTATAGAAATGTTACATGTTTTCATCTACTAAATCGATTTCGGTGATTTTATGGTTTAATTTCCGTCTTAATCCAATACTTTTTGCTGAAAATGTAGAAAATTTTTGGGCTAAATTTAGGGGCTGTGTGAGATATTGGTCTGTTGGAAATACATTGGGTTCGACAATTAATCTGAGTGTAAGAATATTTCTAACAGATGTCGTTACATACAAAATGACAAACTAAGTTTACCCTATTTTACCACTTGTGATGGTTGAGTGTATAAAATATCATCGTATGAATACTTTTGTAATCCTGTACGCATTAAACAATATATGCATTTTTTTACCACAAAGAATCCAGTAAAACTAAAGGTCCTCAATTTATATTTACAATATTTTATGAATTTTTATAATATTTTTGCAAATATTCATACAATATATTTCTATAAACATATATATGATTGTTAGGATTGTTTGTATTTTGCAAATACAACAAGACACATATTGTGTTATATAAAAGCACATAAGTATAAATATGACTACAACCGTAACAACTATGACTCTTATAAGTATGTATTATTATTCAAATTTTTTGTTCTTTATTGTTATTTTTCCTTGTATAAAACCGACAGATATTTTATCCACTATATTTCTTATTATATTTTATTTATGTTTAACCATTTTGTTTATAAATGCGTATGTTTGTATATTCATCATTACATATATGTGTAAGCTTCTGTTTGTTAACTGGTAAAATTTAGTTTATTTTTTTTACCAAAAAAGCTTAACAAATCTGACTTTTGCATTTTGTTACTTTCTAAGAAAATAAGAAATAAAAGTTTTCGGTGTTTTTCTTTTTTGTTTACTTTACCTACTTGGTCTATTATTATTCATTCTATTACTTTCTTTAAAAAGTATATGACATTTACATTTGTCAAGTTGTCTTTTTATATTTTTTTCTATATTCATATTTTTTATTTATTTGTATGTAGAATTGTGTATAGGAATTTGTTAGACGGCACTGTGGAACCATTAGTAAAATATATAATAAATAATAATAAAATATTGGATCATATTTCTATTCACTGAAAAATTTTTATAAAAGGTATCTGCTGCAAGTAAAAATATTCGGAGCAGCCTCCCAATAACTTTTGTAGGGTAGTCAGGTGAACTGTTAAATATAACCACCAATACCTCCACCACAAGTGGTGATACTAACATCGTCATTCAGTGTGTAGTACTAAGAAGGAATCATTTATGACCCCATTAAGTATATGTATTCTTACATCAAATAAAAAATGAAGTCGATGAAGCTTTGTCTGTCTATATGTTTGAAATATTCTCATGTCTCGAATATTTGTCTGAGTTCAACACAAGGAGTTTGTTTACAGTATGATTGGAAACCAAAGCAACATTATTCCAATCAGTACTTGTTGCACAACATGCAGCGTTACCGTATTGAATTTTCAAAAGTCTCAAAATTTTCAATTGATAAAAATAGAAATGATAAAATGAGTTTTATTCCATTTATTAAAATTATGCCTGAAAAGTAACTGAAAATTTTAAAAATTACACAAAAAGTTAAATGCAATTAATAACTGGTTCTTTTTATTTTGTAAACTCAGTACTCTTTTTGGTCACATATTGTAGATTGTTTTTCAGAGTAAGTGATAAAATCGCTCCCCCCACCGATTTTAGGTGCTTCATCAGTTTTAAAGTGTTGTTTTCCAACTCTACAAGTTTTTTATAAATTTTTAATCAGGGAAAGAATTGGATCTCATTACCTTATAACATTGACCTTTTCGGCAAATTGCCGTGTTGAAACGCCCATCGAAATTGTATTTCATACCCATAATGATTATCTGAAGATGATCCAAAAGTCTCTAAAAATAAAACGGTTTTCTTTTGTTTGAATTTCTATAAGGAAACAAACTCCACTGTCCGCCATCACATTGTCGAACCCATGTTTTTGCTAGAACTCGAATTTAGACGATTTTCCTTAGTTCTTCTTAGATGACATACTCTATCTGAAATGAGTTGCTTAAATTTAGATTAAAACTTAAATAAAATGTTTTTGAGTATTGCTAACGACCAATCCTTATGTGCTTAAACGAAATCCACCATGGAGGACACTTTTATTTAGTGTGGAATACAAATTTTATCAGTTCAAGTCAGATTGAGTGTGTCATGTAAGAAGAACAAAAAAAAGTTGAATAAATCTGAGGTTTTCTAAAGACAAGAAAAATATTATGATGATATTGATATTAGTCCACTTTAAGGTTATATATTTCGATAAATTCATAGTTAATGGTGACGATGTTGAGAAACACTTTGAGTTTACATTGAAATAATCTAAAATATTTGTATGCTTGATGTATTTAACTTTAAGGCCTTGGATCAGTTAACTTTATGTCCATAAAGTTTAAGCTTATATTAGAATCGAAATGGCAGTTCAAATTAACGAGTTGAGATTAATGGAGTTCAGATATTTTTATTAAACAATCAATTTAGGCCCACTGTAAACATCTTTTGGATAAGTTACAATTTCATTTTGTTTTGTAAAAGTGCGGGTTTTGTAATTTTGTGTAAGTTGGGCTTCTTTCTTTGTGCTGCCTTTTGTTACATTTGCAATCATCAAACATACATTTCTATATGCTTTTGGGTATACACTTGATGACAAAGTTATGATTGTCATCATCATAAGTCTCACAAACCACTCATCACCACTCATACGAAAAAACACACATACATACAAATACATATTTCCACATACCCAAATAACAAGAAATCAACCAACCAACCGACTAACTAACCAGCAGTAGTATATCTTCTTTACATGAGTATAATCTTTTCTAATACTTTTATTTTGTTGTTGTTGTGCTTTGTATTTTGTAATCGTATGTATGTATGTATGTATGTATGTATGTATGTATGTATGTATGTATGTATGTATGTATGTACGATGGTTTTTATGTACATGTACATGTTACTGTACTAAATGTAGTAGTGGTAGTAAAGAAAACGAACTCATATTAAGTACACTAAACTCTTAAGGTTTGTCCTGCAGCAAGTCGTTAGTGGTTCATATTTTCTTTATGTGTACGACTATATTCATATATGTTTATGCATATAGTGTATGTGTGTAAATATTTCTATATAAAAGGATGTATGTATATATGTATGTGTATTTATATCCTTTTTTTATTGTTATATTTCATTTATACATATGCATTTGTCTATGTTTGCAATGTATATATGTACACATATATGTGTGTGTATAAGTTACAGAAAATGTATTTGATGATCATCTAAAGATGATGCAAGTCCTTGGGGTGATTTATAGATATAAAAGGTTTTTACAATAAAACTGTGTTAATTACACTAGTCTTTATTTTATTCTTGAAATCTTGTAGTTGTTATTTGCTTTTAGTACTATAATTGTTGTTGTTATAGTTGATGTTTAAACCAAAATACATAAATTTAATTGCTTTTTTTAAGGAATTTAAGTTATTTTTATGTCAATTATAATATTTTATCACAAAACGTGTCTTGAACTTGTTGACATATTATGAAATAGTTTTTGTTACTTTTTTTACAAACTTGAAGAAATTTACTTTTTTGACGACAAAATTTGGGGTAATTTTTTTTATGTAGAAATGAACGTGTTGCTTACAGATTTATGTTTCTATAATGGTAAAAATGTTATAAATAAAATATTTGAGGTCATAAGAAAGAAAGTATAACCTTCGTTTTTTTATTTAAAGCTACCATTATACACACACCGAAAAAAGTAAAATCAATGTTGAAAATAGTTGATTTGACGTTGACTAAATTTTTTCATTCAGTTTCAATTAATCGTTGTAGTTTAGGGTACAATATTATGTACATATAGATGTAGTTTATACAATTATAGAACAATAATCAATTTGTAGTGTTAAAATTTCAAGAAAGGAAGCACTTCATTTAATGTGAAACAATGTTAAATTAACATTGTTATTTTTCGGAGTTTAATTTTATATTTATGCAGTTTTCATTTTTTATCGGTCCATAAATTCATATTGGCGCCATAAAAATGTTGAAACTGGCCATGTCCTGTCCAATATTCCCGGTAATTTCCATACAAACGTCCTCCCGAATGAGGTTTTATGTTAATAAAAGTTCCAGATGTAAATCGATTTTAAAGAAATTTAACAGAAATTAGCCTTATGATCTAAATTGTTGTGATTAATTATTCTGTTTTTCATAGGTGGCACACAAGCGCCATTTCAAGCATCAAATTAAGGCGCATTAATCTCACATATACGTTAGTTTTCTATTAATAATTTGTCAAATTAAGATAAATATAAGCAAAAAGTAATAATTTCTTGAAGCTACCAAAAATTCATTTTATCACGCATAAATTTCACATAATTGTTAGTTCCAAAATGATGTACTGCACACTTAAGGATGAATCAGAAAATAAATTTGTACGAGAGATATTTATTACTTTTTCGTAAATTCCATTTATAACCAACATTGGGGTGTAGGGTATTACGTAATTTTCTATTGCCCTGATGCAACCTTTACTTCTAAAAATCACATCAAACGGTATACATCTCTTATAAATGATATATGATTGTATTTTTTAATAAAAATATTTTTTGCAAACACAAATAAAATTCTACGATGGTCTGTCATAATTGTTTATGGCTGCTTCATAGTGTAGGGGATAGCTTGCCTCCTATTACACTTTTATCTGTTTTATATGAGCGCTTCTGGGTGATGCCTTCTCTAACATGTTCAACTAATTTTTATCTACATACGTTTCTCCAATGAACTCAAGTCTGGGATATTTTGAAGCCTTAATAATTTAGTAAATAAAAATATTGTTTATAAATTAAATATTACCACATGACTAAATCCTAATTTAATTACACATGTAACTTGAATTACAATGACATCTTCCTGTCATAGAATATATTTACATATATACATATATACCATACAATTCTCCACATTAATTAGTCATATGAACGTCTTGTATGTCAGTTTTGGGAGAAACGCAATTGATACATATTTATTTATAGAAATTCAGTGATTTCTAAACATGAAAACTAAGGAGGTTTAATATCTATGGAGTATAATTTTTTATTTTAAATGAAACTTAATTTATGGAAATTTAAAATTATTTGGGTAAATTCTGCCAAATAAAATGTCTTCGGCTTGAAATTCCCATCTCTGGGATACATACTAAATATAAATGTTTTATATGCATCTCAAGTAGCAATTACAGCGTTTGACATTTTGCCGCCAAAATCAGTTGTATTTTTAATTAGAATGTATTCGAACCCATATGTATATTCATCATTATTTTCACAAATGTACCTAAATATATCAATATGCGGTGAATGATCTTTTGCATGGAAATGCCTTTAGCGAATTAATCATTTTCAATTTTATACCTCCAGCAATAATATACTGTTATGTACGTATCCTTAATAATGAGTAAGAATTGATGTTATATTGCGATTAGCAATAAATTTGTATTCAATTTTAAATACTGTACAGCCGAACAAAAACATTTGGTTAGCGAAACCGCAATCAAATTGTATAAAACAAAAATATATTACAATTTGAATTAAATAACGTATGGACGCTTTTGAAGTAATTTGGTTACGAAATTTGGAAAAATTTGCGTTATCGAATGAGTAAATTGAAGTACCTCAGATCTCTCTCAAGTCAATTTGTAATATATAGCAAAAAGTATCGTCGGTAAAATGGTAATTACTAGATATTACTGAACGATCCCCGTATAATTTTATTTTCTGGTTTATTCTTAAGTATGCAGTACATTATTGTGATACTAAGATTTATGCTAAATGCGTTTTAAAATGTGAGATTTTTACCCTTAAAAGTGGTATTTAACAGGGTATTGGTACAAACGTTCATGTGGGATTAGTGCGTTCTTAAAATATTTTTTTCGGCAGCGTTATATGGGAACTAGAAGAAATTATGTATCGACCCCCGTAAAATTTTGCAGACCGATGTTTGCTTATGTTTGTCTTGATTTGACCAATTCTTATGACAATAGCAACGTATATGTGAGATTTAAGCCATTCAGGATGATATTTAGAAGAATGGTTGTATGGGACCTATGAGAAGAAACGAATCGATCCTCGTATAATTTAGACATAGTTTTATATTATCATAGAACTAATTTATGCAAATTTCATTCAAATCGATTTTAACCAAATTTTCCGAAAATAAGTTCAATGATGCTTTAAAATGACGTGTCAAATTACATAATGATCGGTCTATTATTTCTCTCATATAAACACACTTTCACATATCACTTTGGAACTCATTAATCACACATATATGTGGTTATTGTAATATTATTTAGTCAAATTAAAAAAAAAATATTAGCTAAAACCGCTGTGCGAAATTATACGAGGGTCGGTCCATAATTTTTCTAACTCCCCAATATTTCCAAGAAATCCTTTTAAAACGCATAAATTTCAATTAGATCGTAATAATCTATTGCATATATAGCACAAATAAGAAAATAAATTTTGCGAGGGCCGTTCATCAATTTTTCGTACAACCAAAAAAGTGGTGTAGGGTTTTTCATAGTCGGGATTGACCGACTATAACACTTTTACTTTTTTTTACTTTTAGCACTGTAAAAGTTATTACGCTTTCTTTTTCGGCAATTTTTTAACAAACTTTATGGGTCATGTATCCCTACAAGTTCACCATTGTGTTTAAATCCAGACTGCAATCCGTTTAGTCCAACTGAGATATACTGCGTTTGTTTAACCGTGTTGGAGACTACTTTAAAACATATATCGCAGTATTTTTTTGCTGGAATATGAAATCTTCAGCGATTTTTTGATCCATAAAAGAGATAAGAGCTTCACTCAGCAATTCGTTAAAAACTATAAAATTAATTTTTGTTGAAACAAAAAATGTTTGGATTTGACGGCTACAGATAATACTGGCCAAACTATATAATAATTATAGCCGAAATTATGTTCTGACATTCGAAGATTTTTTTATTTCAAATCGTACTAATAACATGATTATGAGTCAGGACCATCTAAATGACATTTTTGTTCGTAAGAGAAAATTATTTTTTTGCACTTCTCTTCATATGAATTTTAGACGATTTCCTGTATGTTGTTTTTTTTGTTTGTTTTTTCAGCATTAGTTTACACTTTGATTTCTTTCTTTTTATATTTTCATATCATTTTGAAATGTAAGCAACATTTTTAGAAGTCTTAGGAATATTAACTTTGTTCTATATATTTGTGTAAAAATTAATTAGTTACGGGTTGTTTCTTGTTTTATATATTTAATATGTTGTTAATGTTGAACTTTTCTTTGCTGGTTTTCGAAAAAGGGTAAGAATTTAATTTTTTTTAGGAAAAACCAGATACAAATGCTGATATAAACTTTTTCAAGACAATATACAAGTTATTATATACGTATACTTAATATAATTAATACGACTCATATCATTTATATTAATTATACGCCTTAGCTGTAAAATTCAACTCAGAGTGTAAGTACTGTAGAATATTAACCAAACTAATTTGCGCTTAAGAGTGCAATATGTTATGGTTGGTTTTGTATAATACGGAAGCTAGAGGCAATTACTGACCGACACTCGTATAATTTTCAGAATACCAACGTATATGTAGGATATATACCCTTCAAAGTGATATTTTTAATGAGGGTTGCACAGAACCTAAGAAAAATAATTACAAAAAAGTATAGGACGTATAAATTTCATTAAATAAAATAATGACACTTGTAATGTTCATTCAGATATTGTTGAAATTGCGTCCTTGCATTTTGTTCACAAGGTTCACATGGACAGTCTCTCAGCCAGACATACGGTCAGTAATTTAAATCGACTCAGAAAGTAATTTTGAGTCTAACGGTATACTTAAAAGTGGTGATAGCAATGTTTTTCTGCCAGTAACAAACTTCTTCACAAACGCATAATATCCCAACTACCTACGGTGGTGAAGGGTATAAACCCACACAAGAGGGCCAATTTTAGCAGTACATAACCGCTGTATCAATTAACACACATATCTGTTGTAGCTTTGTTAAATTACATCTCCAATGGCTCAAAAGTTCCTGAATTATTTCCAACAAGTAATTTCTATATATAAGATATAAAGTTTATATCTTAAGTATTCTCACCAATCCTCACATAACGCGATAGTAGATGAGAAATAAAAAGCATAAAAATAAGAGAGAAATAATTCTCTAAAATCCTTTTCAAGCTGAAAATAGAAAATATGTCATTTCTCTCTAATATGTTTCATTCTTAATGTTCCCGAAATACAAATGAAGAGATGAGAATCACAATTTTATCTGAATCATATGTAAAAGAATTATGTTTATTTTCAACATCAAGCTTTACATAAGTTTAAAAAATTTTAAATACCCCTTGCAACATACCACAATATCAAATTCCTTATTATCGTTTGTTCGTATTAATCACGGAAATTGAAGCGCAAACGTTTTTGACATTTCTGGTAAGAATTTCAATTTATCTCTTTAGTAACACAATCATATCAATACAACAAGGATTATAAAACATAAACACATACATATGAGCATTTACGCACAAAACTACTACATCCAGACATTATGTACATCGTGGAAACAAATAGCTTATCATCGTCATCACTAACGTAAATTGCAATAAATTTTGTCATATGCATTCAAGGAGAAAACTCCCAGAAGTAAAAGTTTGAAACTTGATATTGATTTTCCTCAAGAAAGCGCTGGAAAATTGCACATGTCTTGTTTGTCATTGTTATAAATTTATAATAACAAAGATTACGAAAGAGTTTTTTATAATTCCAAATGAAATCTGATAATAAATTTTAAAACAAATTGTTTGATAAAAAGATGTGCAACTGGTAAACAAAAAAGTAGGTTTTTTAACACTTTCATAAGAGATAAAAAAAACAAGTGAAAAGTTATAGACGGGAAAGCTCGATTATTTATTACCCTACTCCACTTTGTTGGTTATAAATGGTAGCTACCACTAATTAATAAGCGATCCTGGCACAAATGTATTCTCTCATTTATGCCTTCAAGTGGAGTTTATTAAAATGATACTTAAATGTATATAAGCCCTTCAAGTTAATATTTGGAAGGGGTTTGTATGGGACCTATGGGAAGTAACAAACGGATCATCCCATAATTTGGCACGTCATTTTTGAATATTATAAGACTTATTTGTGCAGAATTTAATAAACTCTTTATATTTAGGAATTTTATGGGCCAAAAAGCTTATTCCGGGAGGGCATTTGTATGGGGCCTATATGAAATGATGGACTTATCATAACCATTTCAGGTGGCATTTGCCTTGGGCCCAAAAAAAAAAATAAGTATCAAAACCTCTACTTTACGAACAAGCTTTACATGGTCAGCCAGCCGGCCGGACATGATTAAACCGACTCAGAAAGTGATTCTAAAAAGAACGGTAGACTTAAAAGTGGTGGTAGCACTATTTTACTACCCGTAACAAATAACTGTACAAACGCATAATACACCAACCACTTACGGTGACGTAGAGTATAATTAAGAAAGAAACTCGAAATATTTGGAACGGAGTTAACTGGATAACATTTTTTCAAACACTCTCAAGGACGGAATATAAAAGATATTTTTGGAGGTCTGAAATTCGGTAAATATTATAATTATGGGTAAATGATGTATGAAGTTGTCATTGGCATAATATCTACCCCTTTTTGAATGAGGCATTAATGATGATATTTTTTAAACATAAATTAAATTGACACAAATAAGTTTAGTAACAGTCCAAAATCGCTATCTAAACTTCAAGAAGAATATTATATCGAATATTTAGTTAGAGCACATGAACGTCAAAATTTTACGATACCTGCCATGCCAAATTTTGCGAGTATCAATCCATGAATTTCCATACTATTTTAAGAATGTGTAGAGCAATTATGATTTATATAAGCACAAGTCACGAAATCTAATTATTTTAGAGTCGGTCCATAATTTGTTATATCCGCGTCAATATGTACGGTATTGTATAGTCAGTCTAAACCGATTATTATACTCTTTTTGTTTATTTAAAGATTTCAAATAATTTAAATTTTTTCTCCAAAAAAATTTGCATGCACGATAATAAAATTCTAGCAATTAAAGTAAAAATTAAATATATGTATCTACATATACATTTTATGTTTTCCTTTCATGTATCTTTTTATATAAAAACGGGAATAAACAAAAGAAGAAACATAAAAATATCTATGTTGTGGCAATGCGGCATTTGCAACTGTTAAAATAATAATAAAATCATGTAAAAATGTTTATCAATAAATTTTCTTTACATTTAACGTTTGGTATTTCTATGGATATTAATCCTTTGTGGTATAATTTAATATTATCCTGGTATTTAATATGGATAAAAAAATGTATTTAAATTTAAAATTAAACACGATTCTGCATTGGATAAGTGAAATACTTTTGCATAAATTCAAGCAATGTAAAAAAGATATTTTCATATATCTCGCTTCAGAAGACAGTTTGGTTTTTATATTAAAACCAAGTCCATATTCTTGCTAAAATAGGTAAATGCTACATAACAACCAATTTCATCAAGAAGATGGACGAAGAAGGTTGGTTTTAATTCAAAATTAGCACAGCGACTTCGGCTGTCTGTTAAAGTATAGCAACTTCGGCTGACTATTTCATTTAAGCTATAACATTTTTTCTACTGAACTAATTTTGGTAATTTTTTCGAATAGTAATGAAGTTCACATAACAAAATATTATGGCAAAAGTTCATTGCAATTTAACTTTTTAACTTAAAGGTTGTATCAGATATCGGTCTATATCCTTAAAAATACTGAAGTGATTTAGCTTTAAACTTCTCAGGACTTTAGTGAAAACTCTGGCCAAATTTCATTGAGCTCTCTAAATTTTTGAGATTTTTATTTGATGCAAGATATATGTACATTATGGGGTCTGAAATAATTCATTCTTAGCATTACACACGGAATGACAAAGTTAAAATACTTCCTTCACCACTTGCAGTGTAGATATATAAAAACAAAAAATATCCTTGTTATAAGTTCAAAACTGTTTTCCGGAAGGGGTTTTTTGGATTATAGTTAGAAAAATCATTGTGCTAAATTTCAATAGAATTGATATTTATTTAAGTGTTTT
Organism: Cochliomyia hominivorax; assembly: GCA_004302925.2. Classification (NCBI taxonomy): domain Eukaryota; kingdom Metazoa; phylum Arthropoda; class Insecta; order Diptera; family Calliphoridae; genus Cochliomyia; species Cochliomyia hominivorax. The sequence goes on from PYHX02000467.1 coordinate 59,180,989, forward strand.
ATAAACTCAAACCCGTTTCCCGGGAAAGAGGGTTATAAGGGGACTATAGGAAACTATGGACCGATATAGGGCAAATTGATATAATAATTTCAGAACAGTTAACAAAATAATTGTGTCGAATTTCAATAGAATTTGTGCTTATTTACTCATTTTATAAGCTGAAAACTGTTTTCGTTGAGGAGCGTGATATTGAAGCTACATCAACCGAGATTTTTCTAACTAAGAGTATACATTAAAATTAGTTAGTATAATTGTATGTTAAAATTAATGTTTTATTTAAGTCCAATTACATTTTTAGAAGAAATTAAAAGATTTCTTTTTAGGATTTTTGAGGTTTTTTTAGATATCGGTCTATAATTTCCTTTCTTATAAACTGATATAGCTGGTTCTAAACAAAAAATTGCTTAGGATAATAGCAAATGATGTGGCCAAATTTCATTGAATTCGGACAATTATTCTAGGCGTGAGAATGTTTCCAACAGACAGACAAACGGACATAGCTAAATCGACTCAGTTTTTGATTTGATGCAATAATATATATATATATATATATATACATTGTAGGATCTGAGACGATTACTTCTTCGCGTTACACGCGGATTGAGAAAGTTATTATACCCTCATCATCACTTGTGATGGTGGGAATATAATAAAAATATTCAATATTTTGTCAAATTTATTATTTCTAGTGGCAAAATTTCGTTGAATTCGGACAATTATTTCAAGCCTGAGAATGTCTCCAGTAGATAGACAGTCGGACAGACGGCCATAGCTAAATCGGCTCAGATTTTGATATGATGCGAGAATATGTATACTTTATTGGGTCTTAAATTATTAATTCTTGGCGTTACACAAAGTTAATATACCATCATCACCACTTGTAATGGTGAAGGGTATGATAAAATTATTAAAATTTTTTGAAGATTTATTAGATTTTAGCTGCAAATATAATAACAATTTCCATCTGCTAATGAAGTACTAAGAAACAGTTATTATTTTTATTGAAAAATGTAACGTTGTCCTTTATTTAATGACCCCAAATTGAAATGATTTCTTTTTTGAATACCCTACACCATTATTGGGTGCTTAGTACACTTCGACCAATAAATTCAGAATCCCTTTTTCAGTTCAATTAAAGAAGTTCAAACTATGATTTGCTTAACAGAGACCATTGTATCTTACAGCATTTGAACAAATAATATTTCAAAATATAGTAAAAATCTAAAAGGAAGGATCCCCATTTACGAATCTTTTATTAATGACGTATTATTATAAATTTCACTCTATAATTAACTGGTTTGTAAATATCACTACGGTGTAGGGTTTTATCAAAATCGTCATTTTCTTTCAGTCAGTTTTTCAGACATAAACGTAAAAATATAATTTATGAAATGAAATTAAAAACAAAATTTCAATTCATTGTTTTTCTTTAATCATCTGCAATTTAATATTTCTGTCAACTTTTCTTTTTCTAAAATTATAAATGTACAACAATTAAGATTTAATTTAGTATATTAAATTATGTTTTTTTTTTTTGTAATTTCACAAGTTGAAAAGAAAACCTTAATAGCGCTAAAATGCCTTTTTTTAAATATTTCAAATTTATGTAAATTGGTTTTAAAGAAAACGAGATAGAAAGGAAAAAAGGTTCATTGTAATTAAGTACTTTAAGGGAAATAAATTTTTCTTTTGAGCCAAAATATTTTTTCACCCCATAAAATAAATATGACAAATGTTTGATTAATTAGGTGGTTTTCAGCATATAACAAGATTTTGTAGACAGTAATAATTTTTAGAAATTTATTATGAAAATAATTTTTATGTTTCTTTTATGTAAATCTAAAAACCAAGATACTTTTTTATGATATATACAGTACACCGGCAGAGATGGTCGGTATATTATGCTGATCTTTGTAACATACAGAAGAAATTATGTTACACTGACCTTTAAATATACCGTTCGATTCCGTCAGACCGTCCGTCTGGTTGTCCATGTGAACGTTGTGCACACTCTATAGTTTGGAATTTTTGAGAAATCTTAAATAAGTTTAGTTCATATTATTACATTTTTCCCAAAGACGAAGCTTAGTGAAATTCGCAATGTTCGTTATTTCAATTACCTCCAATGCAATTGTCCTTCCGGAATTAGTTCATAAGCTCAAAAAAGTTTTTAGTTTAACGCGATTTTAACGAGACTGTACAGTCTTATGATATTCTAAAATGATGTGCTACATTATGAGATGGAAAGTCTCACATATACGTTGGTATTGTAATAATTGGTCAAATTAAGATAAATATGAACAAAAATCGATGTATAGAATTACACGAGGGTTGGTCTAATTTTTTTTATAGCTCCCATTGTTAGTTTTATAATAATCTACTGTACACTTGAGAATAAATCGTTCACTACTACTCATAATCAACATTGTGGTGTAGGATATAACATAGTCCAATATGACCGATTATAACATTTATTTGTTTTCTTGAAGTTTAACAGTAAAAAATAAAATTTTACAATTTATACTCCAGTAAACTTTTGTGATAAAAAATATTTGGAAACGATATCTGGTTTCTATATAACCTAGTTTCACAGATTTTTTAATTTGGATTTTTGAATTTTGGACCACACTATGTACAGAGTCAAATCTTACAACTTTTTTTGGAAACCTGGTTCTTCTAAGATTAAAACTTTTTGTCTTTAATAAAATATCTGAAAAAGTTGTATAAAATTAGGAACCGCAAGTTTGGTTCTAAAATTAAACGATCCGAAAGTTTGGTGTGTAATTGCTTTAAGAAAGGACAGAATTATGATGTTCGAAAACCGACTAAGTGTAATAAAAAATTAACAAGAAGTAATATTAGTCTTTTTTAACAAGAAGATAACACAAACAAAAAAACTAAATTTTCTGGGACTTTCAAACACGCTGCTTACATTTTACGAAGAGATGAAAACATAAAATGAAAGAAGCCAAAAATCAAAAAGCTGCATAAAGAAAATTTTAAAATTGTCAAGAAAGTAAGTAAATTAATTTTGACGGTCATGTCTCATAGATATAATATTGAGACTATTTGAGATCAAATGATATACTAAGACAAATTGGTAATTTCGGCGGTGGTGTTTTTGTTTGGGCAGTATTTATATGATATTTTTTTAAATCGGTCGAGATATTGTCCAAATTTGGGACCCTGTGGAGGGTTCCCTGTTACATTCACAAAGTCCAAATTCAGATCTTAAACTACACCACTGCTATCAATCTATGGAATTTCATTGAATTCGAACTAGATGATTTCCGTTTTTTTCCGTTACTTAAATTTTCATTTTAAATTCCGTAAATTTATTTTACTTAGATCGGTAAGTGACCCGAAATACAAAATAGTTTCATTCGGGCAAAAGGCTCTCGTATTTCTTTAAAGGATTTCACCTAAAGTAATTCTAAATCATCCTTGTATAAGTATGACTTCTTAATTTGTTCTTTTTCTTTTTTTCCTTTTATTTCGTTAAGCTTTCAATGCCTAAAGTTATATCTCAAATACTTGGTTTATTATATTTTTTGGTCTGTTATTTTTTCGCCATTTTATATTTAATTTATTTCTTTTATTTTTCTAGAAACATAATTTACAACGATTACGGAAAAAAGAAGAATAAAAAGGTCAAATGCAGTCTTAAGTTTCAACACTTAAAAATTAGCGGGTGGTAAAATTTATTTTTACGCTGAAAAGGGGAATTTTAGAATTATGAAAGCAGAGAGTTGTATAAAATAAAAGTAACATTACTTTATGAAAAATTATTTTAAATAATAATAAACAAGTAATAATGCGGCTATACCGGATCTTAAATGCCCTCCACCACCACCAACGTAGAAAAATTTTCAAGGAAATTCGATATTTGAAATATCGTTTGTAAGGTGGTATATTTTTTCCAATGACTTTGTATCCTTTAATTATTTTAAAAGCTTTATCTTAAATTTTCACCTTACAAACAATATTAGAATGATGCTTGTAAGGGTGATACCACTCTTTCGTGCCCTATTCAAAATTTTTTAAGTTATAATTTTTTTCTTCATAGTTAGTGCAAAATTTTAAGAAACCAGCTTAATAAGTTTTCACCATAGCACTCTCCACAATATTTTAGAGTATAAAAATGCGTTGTGAAGGCGCTATTCATGTGACAATTGTTTCGTTCGTAAGGGAGTTACCTCTACCTAGGTGCCATTCAAAAATTTTGCAGTGCGTAATATTAACCACTTAAGTCAATATCAGCATGCCAATCTCTTGAAAAGACGTAATCGTTGATCAAGTTTCCACTTTACGGGGTTTTATAACTTTCAAATTGTAGGTTATTTTTTTCACTAATCATATGGAAATTAAGTCAAATGGTGGTACTTGCGTACTAATTAGAAACATATTAAAGCATTTCTCCCTAGATGAATTCCTAAAAAATTATTTGCAGGCAACTTTCACTCAAATCGAATGTCCTTCTGGAAACTGAAATTTAAGTTCAATTTATTAAAGAATCCTATAACAAAAATGTCTTCTGCTGACCAAGTGATTTTATGAAAATTCCGGATCTCGTTGATAACAAACAACAATGACAAATTCTTAGGACAAATTTCATTAAGCCCTTATCACTAACAGACAGACGGACATGAATCCAGAGACTCAGATATTTCTAAAACATGACATTTATAATGTTTTATGTCAGACAAATAAATATATTGTTAATCTGATTAAAAAGAGTTATTAAAAAGGACAAACTAATTATTAAATACTTTAAACAAAATCCAACTTGGTTCTTCAAATAGTTGGAGAGGTATTCAAAGGTCTGCTGTCAAACTGTTTCAATTTATATTAGACAATATCGGGAGAACTTGAAAGTTGATAGAAAACTTGGTTCTGCTAGAAGGAATGATCTACATGACGTTTTTGATTCCTAGAAAATAGAAAGCGTTTTCAAAAAAGCTCCCAACACATCCCTGACAGGAAAGCTGCTACGAAATAGTATTATTGCTGCAGGTATCACCCAACTTCCTGGTAAAAAATAATGTATTGTTGATGCTCGAAGGAATATTGAAAAATAGTTTAGGATCCAAAAGAAGTAAAATTTGCCCAAGAAGTTCTTGGCATGGCAAAAGCAGTTGCGGCATAAGATGCTAATTATTTGTTAAAACAAGCTCTATAGATACCGAAATTAACATTATTCCACTATGGTAAACAAATACTTGAGTGGTACCTGAGTGTTATCCTACAAACTGCATGGAGCTAGGGCCAAATGATAGATATTGGAATATTGTTAAAATAGGGCTCAGATTTTTCGATCGAACTTCTAACTTTATGAGTTATTAACGAAATGACAAAGTCAATATACTCTAATCAGCACTTATGGTTTTAGAGATATTATTTTTTGTAAATTTAACAAGTTTCATAAAATATTTAAGTATTGAAAATTTATTGGATAAAGGACTTTCTGATATTTAAACAATTATTTATCATAAACTTTGATTTCTGAATTCATAAAATTCAAAATTACAAAAATTTCATATTTATTCTCTTTACCATAAAATATTATAAAATTTAACTTGTTTTCAATTTTGTTTTAAATAATTTTTTAACAGGTGACTGAATTAGAAATTTCTGCAAAGAGCCGCTAAAAATAATAAACTTAAATTTTAGATAACATTATTATTCTTTTTTCTATCAAATTTCACAATTATAGTTAATTCGTTGGAAAAAAAGTTGAGAAATTTACTTGAATTAAATTTAACTTTTAAATTGTACAATTTTACAACAATTTGTAATTAATCACATTTCGCTAAACAACAAAATTCATTATGTAACCAAAAAGTTTTGACATTTTAAGTACCAGTTTTGAAATTAACCACTTAACCCGTTTATATAATCAATCAGCATTTTTAACAAAAACAATAAACATCATCAACCCCTAATTGACATTTTAAACAAAATTTTTAAAATATATCAATTGCTACTGGAAATGAAATGGTTTGACCCTTGAAAATTAAATTAAGGAAGTGAAAAAATGATAAGTCATGATATTCCATTAACATTTTTGTGGAAAGAAGTATTTGATTGACAAGAGTTCGAGAGGTAAGGAGGGCGGCAAAAGTACTTACAAGGGCTGGGTAGGGGAAGGTCTTCGTAACTAAGATTTAATTGGCAAGACCATCTATAGAATTTTTCTTTGACTGGTTGGAAGATTGAAACCCAGTTGAATCGCGCATGAGGTAAACGATTTGACTGCAGGTGAACCTAGCAACCCTAAGAGCTATAATTGGATTCATATGAAATAACCATAACTCTGATTTCTGACATGCTCTTCACAGCGCAAGACTGCAAGCCTATAAGCAGAAGTGATTAGGCAGTCGGTTTTTTACAGAACTATTTGGTATCATTGACTTTAGGATTCGTCAGCAGTCTCGACTTGCTACGATGAATGCTTCAGGTGAAGTTTGAAGTTTCTAGTGTTCTGATAATTCTGAAATTTTGAAACAGTAATCTCAGGGTAAAATTTTATACCAATTTGTCAATTTAGAGGCTTTCTCAGAGATCAATCTATATCTTGTAATATATTTAACAGATTTTACTGATTTTAAATAGGAAACTTCTCAGCACAATAACAAATATTAAAAAATTCGTTGAGTTGTGTAAATTATTGTGGATGTGAGAGTGCCCAAAAATGGCGGCCACGAAAAATTTATGAACGATTTTCGCATAACTATCCTCTCCGATTTTTGCTTAAGGGTGCAGTACGTTATTTAAAAGGATTTTACCAGTGTATTGTATGGTCACTAGAATAAATTATGGACGAATCCTCGAATAGTTTCGCACATCAAGTTTTGCTTAAATTTTCTCAATTATTATTAAAATATCAAAATATCAACGTATGTGTATGTGAGATTTATGTCCTTCAAAGATATAATATGAGATATAATATACCAATCTACGTATATTTTTGTACATCGCTTAGGAATATTATAAGATTAAATAATGAACCCATTATCACCATTTTAGATATGCGTCATCCCAAAACTGCGACGTGCATTTTTGTTCAATGTTTAAATGGAAGTCAAGACGGTAACATCTCAGATCACATAAACTTTATATACTTTTGTATCAAATTAAAATCTGAATCAATTTAGCCATGTCCGTCAGTCTGTATGTCTGTTGTTGTTGCGTTCATATCTACAAAGTTTACTATTTAAAAAAATTGGTTTAGTAAAAAAAAGTTATAGAACAACAACATCTTAAAATAGATTTTTTTTTAATATTTTGTAATTTGATACACTATAAAATTTTTAGATAAGTGGCGATGGAGGGGTATACACCATACAAACGAAACAAATAATATCGCCTAACTCTATAACTTTTACGGGAAATACCATGAACAGTTGGGCAAAGTAGGATTTTCGTAATGTATTATTGCAGACTACAAAATTTTTGGTTTGGCCATGGAGGTGTGGGTGGTGTGGCAGAGAAGAAATATTTAAAAACAAACTTAAAGATAATTTAAGTTCATTTTATATGAAGACGTGTCGAAAACATTTGAATTCATATCTCCTAATGTGTGTGTAATATCAACGAGACGAAAACAATTGAAACAAAAGATTGAAATCAGCTTAATTTTATCAATTTTATTCTTGTTCTTGATTAACAGTTCAAATTCTCAGAGAAAAACTTTTTCAAATCTGAGTTTTACATTTTTTATTTCACAGACTTTCTTAACGACTGAGGCGTCAAAACTCAAAAAATTAATTAATTCAAAGCTTCGTTGTTTTATTATTCTTATTTGATGATTTTGCTTATAAACTTTTACTTACAAACATCTTTCTTTAAGGTAAAATAAAACAAACTAAAATGTTAAAACAGAAATAAAATAAGATTGAAAAAGAACTTAAACAAAAAGTTAAATTGATTTTCATTGTCAGCTTTTGAGTGCTTTAAGAATGTTTGTTGTTCTTCTTAAACTTGAATTTCAAAATTAACCTCATCGTTTTTAGCATCGACTTTGTCACCACCATTCAACATTTTCAATACTCATCAAACAATTACAAACTCACAATTATCTAAACATTCATCTCTTCACCCATCCATCCGTCCATCCACACCACAATTGAACTCAGCAATCGTACACCATTTGTGCTGGAGTCGAAGAGTCATTTCTTTGAAGTGTAAATTTGTAGACAACTAATCTGCTAACAAGTTTTTAAAATTTTTATAAGAGGTGTACAACAACAACAATGTCATATTATGTAAGTACAATAAAAAGGGGATGAAATTACAATTATGGTCCAGCATTAACCATAATATCCTAAGAGAATCTTTCGATAAGTAAACAGATTTATAATCTGATTTTTTATTCTAAAATGTTTACACACAAACAACCATAATTTTTAACATAACATTTTGGTTTAATTTTTTAAATAAATTAACTCGATTCCTTTTACGGGTTTTTGTTTGTATTTCATTTTCTGTTATTCTAAATATTTTGAACTGATTAGCATTTACCAGATGCACAGTATTTCAAATAAAAAATGAAGCGGAAATAAATTTATAACTTCCGAACGGCTAGTCCGAATTCAATGAAAGTGATAGTAGATGCGTAGGCAAGTTTAAGTTTTGAGTTTAGCTTTTCGAAAGATACAGATTTATTTTCATTTCATTTTTTATTTGAAACACTGTGAGATATTAAATTTTTGAATTTTTAAGAGAAATAGGAACGATCCTGTAATGATAATAAACGCATCCACTATTGTACAAATAACAAGTAAGAAAGTTCTAGTCGGTATATACCGATAATAACAATTAAGTATGTTATAGTCGGTTAAGTCCTACTTTGTATGTGAACGACCCTCGTAAAATTTTATTTTCTTATTCCTAAGTGTGCTGTATATTATAGTGAAAATAACATTTATTCATTTAAAATGAATTTTTGTGGGGTTAAATGGAAACTACAAGAAATTTTGAACCACCTCTCATATAAATCGATTTTGCTTATATTTATATTAATTTGACCAATTATTATAACAAAATCAACATCTATATGAGCTTTATGTCTTTCATAGTGATATTTGAAAGAGGGCTTGCACGGGACCTATTAAACGCAATGTTCGGTGTATCGACTTAGAATATCATAAGACTTTTTTTGTCAAAATTTAACTTTGCTTTGCATTTAGGGCTTGAATGTGTTTAAAACCTCATTCCGGGAGGACATTTATATGAAAGTTATCTGAAATATTGGAACGAACATGACCAATTTTAATAGGCTTCGTTCCTGGATAAAAATTATAATACAATAACAACCATCAGAAGCTAGTGTGAACGTATTATCTTTTTAGCACTTGACTTCCCAGACATTCTGTAGTCTTCATTACCGAACAACTTGTAGAGACAATTCATCTCTATCTCTCTCAACTATCTGAGTGACCGACAATTTTTTGTTGAAATTCGAGGCAGGAGATCAAAATCAGGTAAAGTAAAATAATGCGTTCCACAAAGGAGTTCTATCTCCACTCTTATTTAACTTTTGCCTCTCGGCACAGTTTTGATGTAATAACATATGTGAATGATTGTACCATTACGACAACGGTTCATAGATTTGTTGACTTGTGTGGTTTGGTAAATAGTTATCTCACCGAAATGTACAATTTCTTCACTGCGCGTAACTTGTAGCCACAAATTCTGTTGCATTAAATTTACGTATGCGTATGTGCTTGGACACCGTCAATTGCAAACAATGGACAGAATGAAATAGTGTAGTAGTCTCAGAATAGAGGTCTTTTAATAAACATGCCGTTCCAAACCTATGTTCATCATGTGGTCAAAGACCGCATGATGAACTATATTTATTCAACTGCCAGTATAATTCTACCTCTCTCATTCTTTAAGATTTATGGACTCATCCAATGAGGGGTTTTTTTCGATTTTTTGACTCGGAGTTGAACTTAAATATGAACACACATACCTTTTATTTTGCAGCAACAAAATCAAAATCAATTTTGGAGAAAATTTAACAATGTCCGTCCGTAAAAAAGTAAACATTCGAAACAAAATACAAGTAATTTTAAAGATCTGACAAAGAAATTTGTATGTGTTATTCTTTTTTTTTTTTGCTGATAGATATAGCATACAAGATACCGATGGCCTATGAGTGTAGCTGTATGGACCTCAGAAAGATTTCACAGACGTAGCTTTAGGACCTGCAATTTTTTTATTTATTATAAAATTCCAAAAATTATTTTAACTTATTTTCCGAAACCTTGAATTTTGAAAAAATACAATTTTAAAAGCCATAATGCGGTTTTAATTATATGGTAACGGCTTTTTAAGACCTGTAATAATATGGAATTTATAGACCGATTTCAAAACAAAATCTCGATTTGGGGATTTTATATATATAAGGTTATCGTGAGGTATATAAGGTAATCGTTTTACAAATCAGTAATAACTCTCCCATACTTTTGCTTGGAGTAATAAGGTTCTAACATTTCGGCCAGATATCTTTAATAATAATTTTTATTGCAATGCAAAAGCTTTAAGTTTCTCTAAAATTCATAAAATTTATTTCTCCTGTTAAAAACTTTATAAAGACACTTGTATATTAACACCAAAAATTGACTCTGGAGCTGACAGCCACGTACACATCAGAGCGCTAACCGCCAATAATTTTCTTATCTTTGAGGCACTGGAAATGTCAAAATGCTTTGACACTCTCAGTAATGAAAGCACTGTTCTAGGATATCATGCAATTATAAATTTTTTATCTTCACTGATATTAAGTTTTTTCCTTTCAAGAATCCTATTGTTCATGTATCACCTGCGGAGGATTAAACTACAACGGCAAATGGTTTGATTATCATTGTAAATCTCCTACACCCGAATATTTGTGATCATATACCAGAAAAGTGGTCAAGAGAGACTATTAATAAAAAAGAGGAAAGACTATTAATTTAATAAACAAAAGCATTCACAAACAATTTACAAGTTTTTTCGGTAATTAGTTTATGGGGAAGCGCAATTATTAAATATTTTTAGATTATTTTTTAGTACGTTTTTATCAAATGTACAGATTTCTTAATATTTAAAGAGCTCAAAATTAGTTAAAAAAACTTATTTACGTTTATTACTTTTTTTTGAAAACTAATTTATTATAAATATAATTTGAAAAATTTCTTGCGAGCAAAAATATAAAACTAACAAAGCGTATACTTAATATAAATTATTAAAATAACTCATAAGTGCTTATTATCTGATATAAAGTCTTTTATTGCAAAATATGAAATTAAATGGAAATTAATCAGTAACTTCAGAATGTCTGGAATAGTAATACTAGAAGAGTTTGAGGCTTGTGGCTTTACCGGGGGTCGATCCACATGGTTCGAAAATTAGTCACCTCAGGTCATCAAAATATTAAAAAAATTCAGATTTCTTATATTGAACCGATTTTAAAGATTTTATAAGTAAATTTGGTTCGCATGAGGTGGCTTTTGTTTATAGTTTAAAAGATTTTCAGTTTCAAAAATTAAAAATTTTACTTTTTCACCGATGTTGAAAAGTCGTTTTGAAAATATGTTCATCGCAATACTAATATTTTCCTGGTGAACATTTATTGTTATCTCCAAATTGTTTATTGTTGAGTTAATTCTTTATTGATAAGAATGGACAGATGGACAGACAGACGGACAGAAATGGATTCGATTTTTAGTTGATGCAGCAATATATATAAACAGTGAGATCTTTAATGACACGGAATAACAAAGTTAATATACCCTCTTCATCACTTGCGATGGTGGAGGCTATAAAAAATGTGGTCCATAAAGACCAATACTACTGAAGTTCCTCACTATTATTTTTTTTTGGTACTTCTTGGCAATTATCGGTCCATATATTGCTACACTTATAAGATTTTTAAACTGAAATCAAATCTATTGAAATTGAGCACAATTATTGCTCTTAGGCCCTTTTTGTAATTTGGCCTCTTCCCAGAAAATTTCAATTCAATTTTTTAAACTGCATCTAGTTTAAAGTATAAGTGGTGGAGGGTATTAAAAATTCGGCATAACCGAATTATAGCATTCTTACTTGTTTAATTTAAATTTTATTTGATTCTCATTTATATAAGTGCATTTGTGCTGTCTGTATCGCACTGCAAAAAATATTACTGCACCTAACTAACTCTATCAATTTCTTTAAAATCGCTTTTTGAGTCAAATAACGGTGTATGTTTTTCATTCAGGTTCGTTCACTTATCCCACATTAACAAGAAGGTTTTAGGTTTGGACCATTTCATTTATATAAAGAAGAATTTGATCGTCAATAACCAATCTTCATGTTTTCGTTTAAGAATTAGTAAAAGTAAAATGTATTTATTCAGCGGAAACGTATATGTGGTAGAAGTGACATTGACTTAGAATTTTACAGCGCCAAAAAACTCACCATCATACCAACAAATTTTGAACTTGCAATTTTATTAATTCGCTTACAAGTTTTAATTATCTAATAAATTTAAGCTTATTAACCACTGTACGGTTTACCATAGAAATTTGCGGTTATAAAACTCTTTAATGTAAATGCATACAATTTGATACAAAATGGTCAGTGTTTGAATATTTCATAATTGTATATAAATCCAATTTATGACATATTATTCATTTTTAAAATGTTTGCACTAAAGGATATTCAAGTTCACCTTATCTCTTCTGTTTTGATCGATATATCAAAAAATATAATTTTCGTATCACAAGTAACACTCTTACACATTTTAAAAGAATTATTTAAAAAATAAGTATAAAAAATATATTTATATCACTTGCAATTGAAATATTATTACGAACTATCGAAACTAAATTTTCATTAATTTTATATTTAGTATTTCCATCCATGCATTAAATTATTAGTCCAAGCTCCAAAAGCTGTTAAAAATTGTTTTTTATAAACTAAAATTTTAATCAATTCTAACTTTTCCCTTTATGTTTTGTGTAAAAACTTAAATCCTTTGAAATACATACACATAAACATAATATCCTTGAAATTATCAAAAAATTTGTAAACAGGTGAATTAATTTATTTTGTGTATCTAAATAGACACTCATACTCACAACGATTAATAATAAATAAAGTAAAAAACAACAAATGATCTATATTAAAAGCCAACATTTAAGGATAACAACCGAAAACAATGTGCCTCCCTCCCAATTCATAAAACTATCTACAAAAGGGATTTTAATAACGGTAATTTATATACACTCGTACATAAACATTATTAACCTGTTTTTACATTCGCTCTAAAAATTAATCATACTCATCATTATGACTAACTTTTATAATGAACATTAGGGTGTTTAATTTAAATTTTATTTGATTCTCATTTATATAAGTGCATTTGTGCTGTCTGTATCGCACTGCAAAAAATATTACTGCACCTAACTAACTCTATCAATTTCTTTAAAATCGCTTTTTGAGTCAAATAACGGTGTATGTTTTTCATTCAGGTTCGTTCACTTATCCCACATTAACAAGAAGGTTTTAGGTTTGGACCATTTCATTTATATAAAGAAGAATTTGATCGTCAATAACCAATCTTCATGTTTTCGTTTAAGAATTAGTAAAAGTAAAATGTATTTATTCAGCGGAAACGTATATGTGGTAGAAGTGACATTGACTTAGAATTTTACAGCGCCAAAAAACTCACCATCACACCAACAAATTTTGAACTTGCAATTTTATTAATTCGCTTACAAGTTTTAATTATCTAATAAATTTAAGCTTATTAACCACTGTACGGTTTACCATAGAAATTTGCGGTTATAAAACTCTTTAATGTAAATGCATACAATTTGATACAAAATGGTCAGTGTTTGAATATTTCATAATTGTATATAAATCCAATTTATGACATATTATTCATTTTTAAAATGTTTGCACTAAAGGATATTCAAGTTCACCTTATCTCTTCTGTTTTGATCGATATATCAAAAAATATAATTTTCGTATCACAAGTAACACTCTTACACATTTTAAAAGAATTATTTAAAAAATAAGTATAAAAAATATATTTATATCACTTGCAATTGAAATATTATTACGAACTATCGAAACTAAATTTTCATTAATTTTATATTTAGTATTTCCATCCATGCATTAAATTATTAGTCCAAGCTCCAAAAGCTGTTAAAAATTGTTTTTTATAAACTAAAATTTTAATCAATTCTAACTTTTCCCTTTATGTTTTGTGTAAAAACTTAAATCCTTTGAAATACATACACATAAACATAATATCCTTGAAATTATCAAAAAATTTGTAAACAGGTGAATTAATTTATTTTGTGTATCTAAATAGACACTCATACTCACAACGATTAATAATAAATAAAGTAAAAAACAACAAATGATCTATATTAAAAGCCAACATTTAAGGATAACAACCGAAAACAATGTGCCTCCCTCCCAATTCATAAAACTATCTACAAAAGGGATTTTAATAACGGTAATTTATATACACTCGTACATAAACATTATTAACCTGTTTTTACATTCGCTCTAAAAATTAATCATACTCATCATTATGACTAACTTTTATAATGAACATTAGGGTGGGTCAAAAGGAAAGTTATGTTAGCCACCCTCTAGTTGAATCTATTTTCAGAAAAGGCAAAACTTATTTTATGGCACGCCCCAAAATTCAGCCCTTTTTGTTTTAGTATGTAGCTCCGCCGTCCTAAGACTGCTCGGAACAAATTATATATATGATGATTTAAAACCGGCTACATTTCGTTTTTTGGTAGTTTTTAGAAATGGTTCCACTTTAAGTCCGATAGAAACAATTTGTATATCGTTGTTGATGGGTTAAAAAGACCTCAATTTTGTTCTATGGTGATTTTTTTCAATTTCAAATATTCCCTTTTGGTACTTTGGTTTAAAAACTATCAAAGGACAAACTGAAGCTGGCACAATAATATTTTTCGCATGGAGACCGACCCACCTTAATGTACATACATATACATGCAACATATATTTATGCTTACATGATGTTAGCGTCGGTAATGGTGTCCATGTTATATCTGGCTGTTTGAAGACCTTATGCTGCCGCAAATGATGACTATGATGATGATGAGGTTTTGGCGATTATGATGTTAATGATGTCGTGCATTGGAATAGAACATTTGTTAACAATAATTACTAAAAACTTGTAGAATTCAGAGGTAAATAAAATTGTACATATTGTAGATGGAATAGTTTTTATAAACTTTTTGAACATAAATAAATATACAGTGAGCATATAAAGTATTTAGACACCACACTAAAAAAACAAAATAGAAAGGAACGTGTTATAAAAATAATATTTAAAACGAAAAGCTTTAAAATAAACAATTTTTGCAAGATTTATTTAAAATTGTATATAGATTTACGTATCAAAGTTGGTATATTTTAACAGTTATCCTAATTATCTTATTCATTCAATTTTTATTATGCCAATAAGTTTTTCAAATTTTTATCCCATATAAATTCGAAGTAATTCGTATTAGAAATTACAGTTTACATCATCTTGAGAACATAAACCGCAATTAAATAACAACTTATTAGTGGAAACTGCTAGTGAAACAAGTTAAGAAAGCTGCAAGAATAGACTAAAGAAAGTTTTCAGAACAGTGTATAATGACAGCAAAAAAAGCGTACTCAACTCTTCAGGAAGCACCCAGCTTATATAACAAGAATAGTACTTGAGTTATATTCTTAAGGCCCAAGAATTTGTAGCCGTCCAAGAAAAACCTTCAAGAAAAGCTACAGTACAATCCTACTTGTGAAGGCATAAAAGTAATAACAATAAACACTATATAAGGAGATGATTTGTGGAAGCTATATGCCCCATAAAGAGGAAGTAGGTAAAAAGTATAGACCCGACGTTGAACATTTTT
The DNA here is from genome assembly GCA_004302925.2 of Cochliomyia hominivorax. NCBI lineage: Eukaryota > Metazoa > Arthropoda > Insecta > Diptera > Calliphoridae > Cochliomyia > Cochliomyia hominivorax. Next base: position 59,196,915 of record PYHX02000467.1, read on the forward strand.
TGTTCAAGATTATAAACTTAAATTATTTAATAAAAATTTAATAGGATGGAATTTAAAATACTATTATATAATGATATTTAAAATATATTACACGTGAGTGTAAGTGTAATATTACGTATTTACTCCACATGTATTTGTGGTTGATGGCTTTGAAGATTTGGTATAGTGGACCATTATCATACCATTCTTACTTTTAAAATTATATAAAAAATTTAAAGATATATCCATTCCATAAAAAAGAACCATACACACATACCTTTGCACTAAAGTTTTTCGTTTTTTATCTGTCGAAAATTGGTTGTTCTAATACTTTTTCTATTCACTGTATATCAACTTCTAACAATTTTTTGGCTTACATGTAGATCTAATAAATACTTTTTAGTTGTAATAATGACCAAACATTATTCATCGCAAACACGTAAAATATTTATTATTAAGTTGTTGTTTTACAAAAAAAAAAAAAGAAATAAACTATGAAATTATTTTTATCCTTTTCCCCCACAGATTTGTGTTTTTTATATTAAATTCTCTCATTTTGCTCGTCTACTATTGTAATTGTTGACAAACAACGAAGTATATGGTGACCTAAAAGAATCCCTTCTGAAGACATTTAATGCTGAATTAAATTTCTCATTTGGTAAAGCGGAATCTTTTGACTCAATAATATATGATTTTAGAATCATGTATTTAGATAACTTTAATAATGAAGTATACCGATCGACTGTAAATCGCTTTCTGAGACGTCTAGCAATGTCCGCCCGTCTGTCCGGCTTGCTGTACATGTAAACACTCTATAAATCGCAAGTTAAAAATATTTTGATTAAATTTTGTGCATGTAAAATTAGTCATTTAAGGTAGCTCCATCAAAAATACTCTCCAATAGAGGAATTTTAAATTCATAAAACTTACAGATGTTAAGGTTTTTAAATCAAATTAAACTTTATAAAAGGCCTTAATTTTTATGACTTTATATTGTTTCCCGCGGGAAGAGAAGAAAGTAAATTGAATAAATATTTTTAATAAACAATATATTAGTTAAAGTCTTCTAAGTCATATAAATATTAATGAATTATAATGTTAAGTGTTAGAACAGGCATTCCTATCATAACGCTACGCTCTTAAACTGCGTTATCAAAAGGATATGTATTGCATTAATACAATAACAAAAATCATAAACATTTTGGAAAGTTGCAGTCTAATTAAAATGACCTAAGTAATACCTTTTTTGGGATAAAGCTTAAGCCAAATGAGCCACTCTGATCTGAAACTTCGTAAAAATTTTAGAACAAGGCAAATTATTATTATATAATTTAAATATTGTAACAAAATGATATTTATCCAATAGAAACCTATTAAAAATTCAACAGAATTGATCCATATTTAGGACCTTACTTCTGCAAGGGGCCTGTGTAGTATATACAAACAAATATGGACTAATAATCCTAAAACTAGTTAAAAACATTACAAAACTATTCGAGAAGTCCTTAAAAGGAATGATATTCATCAAAATAGATATGTATATCAAGGATAGTAAGAAATATAATTGAGGCGAATTTCAACTCAATTCCGAGAATATATCTATTATTGAAGCTATAACCAAATTTTTACCAATATACATGAAATTATTGACATACAAAAACGTTTAAGTGCTTAATCTTACAATTATCAATTTATCAATTTCAATTTTGTGTTAATTAAAAACAATAACAACAACATCCGAAGTTTCACAAAAACAAGGAACTGATAATGTTGGATTAAATCCTGATTTTTCGTACGCTGTAGTTTGTTTATTTATAGAAATTGAAACAAAAGTTCATAGTTTTATTTTCAGAAATATTTTGGTACGTAATAAGTTACACTATGTTGGGTGCGGACTACCACATTCGGTATTTTAGCACCGTTAAGGTCTGACGCATTCATTAATGTTGGTCAAAGATAAGTCGCAAGCTAATAGGGTAAAACTCCATTTGAATACAAGGCTTCAGTAGAAATCTGGAACTGATAATCTGCTTAAGATTAAAATGTAATTCATTACCCACATCCATTCTAGCAAATCGGAAGATTCCATATAAACTTTTGAACATTGCTTATGTTTCGAACAATGTATTTTGAAGTTTCTGATGTTTTTATTTTATAAACATTTCCAACGAAAAGGGAATTCATATTATGAAATAGAGCTTAAAAGAAAAAGTTTTAATCAATTTATTTAAAGAGAATATAAAGATATATTTACTAAGAAAAAGTTTCTTAAGTTTCGGACAGTACAGTATACGTAAAAGCATGATTACTTCATGCTTTCACGCATCAAATGGAACAAGTATCATCCCCACTTTCTACATTTTTTTACTTTTTGGTTTTAATCCATATTGCTGGTCTTAAATAGAAAAATCTTTAGGATTGTTGCAAAAAATTCCATTGAATTTGTAGAATAATATTGATTATTCCCTTTTGGCTTTCCACATGGAAGGGCAATCTTTATATACCTCTTTCAAGATTTGTGATGATGGCAAGTTTAAGTAAAATAAACAACTTCTGTTTCATATAACCTTTGTTTTCGTTTTTATGTTTATCAAGGACCTACTGTATCCTTAGTAAAAAGAAAACATTTTTTCTCTCTCGCACATAGTACAACTATGTGTGTGTTATATATCATACTTATACACATTTCTACGTATGCTTGCGTACAAAAAATGAGCTTCATTAACGGCTAAAAGAGCTGAATTTTTTTTGTTAACATAAGAGGATTAATTATAAAGTGGTTAGTGTTAAAAACAAACTATTTTTCATATTTTACTTTGTTTTATTTTAGATTAAATAAATTGCTAACAATAAAAATTTATACTTATAAAAAGCAATAAAAAAGGAAAAAAACAAAAACAATTCCCTTGTCTTATTTAAACAAACTCAAACTGCAAAAGGAAAAAACGACCACAATTTTTTTAGGTAAATAAAATACTTCCGCTGAATTCATTATTCATTTGTTGTAAATAACTTGTCAAATAGTAAAATTCCCTTTACCAATTTTCCAAAAATCACTACAATTACTCAAACTATTATGACTTTTTTAACTTCCGTAATGCTTACAGCGTTTGTTGCAAAAATGCATTGTAATGATTACACCGAATTTATGTAAGTAATTTATTTTTATTGTGTTTACATCAAACAGAAAAACTATTTATTGAATAAAGTTATTGTGTGGCATTTTTTGGGGGTAATGAAATTTATCTTTTATATAAAAAATATAAAAATTTTATTTTTTTCATAAAACTTGGAATAAAGTCATATGTTCTCTGTTATAAATAAAGGATAAGATTCATATAAAAATAATTAAATTAAAAACAAGTAAGAAGTTATACTCGATCAAGCCCGACTATTTAATATCCTACACTACATTGTTGGTCATACGTGGTAGCTACCAAAAATTAATAAAACACCCTCGTATAAAGTATCTTTAAATCAATGCTTAAGTGTACAGTATATTATACTGGTATCAACTTCCATGTGGGATTAGTACTTTTAAAAAGTCTTTTTTTTTCGGTGGGGGTTAGAAGAAATTATTGACAGACCCTCGTAAATTTTCACATATTGATCTTGGCTTATATTTGTCTTGACTTGTCTAATTCTTATTACAATACCAACGTATTTTTGAGATTTAAGCTTTTCAAAGTGATATTTGAAGGGAATTGTATGGGAACTATGAGAAATAATATACCGATCCTCATATAATTTGGTCCAATGTTTTACAAAATTATAAAACTAATTTCTGCCAAATTACATTGAAATTGTTTTATATTTAGGACTTTTGTGACCTTATGGGAGCTAGGTGAAATAGTAGACCCATCATCACCAATTTCAATAGGCATCATTAGGATGAAGTAATTGCACATATCAAATTTCATTAAGATATCTTTAAAACTACGGCCTGCATTTTGTTCACAAGGTTTACACAGACAGCCTTTCAGCAGTTCAGATGGACGGATAAAGTTAAATAGAATCAGAAAGTGATTCTGTGTCAAACGATGTACTTAAAATTGGTAGTAGTAATTTTTTTTCTGTGCGTTACATAATTAAGCACAAACATATTGTACCCCAACCATCTATGGTTACTTACAAAAAAATACAGTAGTTTCCCGGTTTAACGAATGATATAATGTCAGGCCTATTCGTAAAAACAAAAAGATGGTTAAATGGGGTTATTTTTTAATCAATGTAGGGTGACATTATTCGTTTAATTTTATAACAAAATTAAATTTTAACTTAAAAAACAAAAAAGGCAAATATGGTGCCAAATTTTCCGGGAAAAAATTTTAAGAACAACTTCGAAATATTTATTTAAAAATTTGTTTCTCAAAGATCCCATAGAACCGCTCTTCCAAATATCATTTTGAAACTCATAAATCGCATATTTAAGTGGGGGTTGCGAACATATTTAATAAAATTATAGAGTTTCATATCTGCATATGGTATATGTTATTATGTAATTAGTCTTAACAAACTATTGCTCTGTCATTTGTTTATTTAATAAAAACTAAGTGTTCATCAATTTACTTTATTCGAAACCAATTTCGCAAATGTTCTTTTCATACAATGTAATCTTTTTTGGTGCCATATTCAGCATTTTTAAAGAAACTGATTTAAAAGCATATAAATATATTTATTGATGTTAAAATCATGTTCCTTCTTTTCTGTTATAATTTCTGCGATAAAATAACAAAATAACTTTTGGTCCATGTGCTGGCAACAGTTCCTATGTAAAGATTAACAAAAACAAAAAAAAAAAAATATAGTTGCATTTGAAAACCCTATGGGTCATACATACTCCCATAAAATCTTTGGTAAAAATAGGTTCCAACAAAATTTCTTACGTAAACTCGTTTGGAATTTTGTTAACCTTTAGACCACATTTTGCAACGTTGGTAAACACCTATACACTTGCTGGCGCGGTGACGTTTTTTTTCACTTTTCATATAATGCATATATATGTATGTATGTATGTATGTATGTATGTATGTATGTATGTATGTATCATTATTTCATAAATTGTAATTAGTAACGTTCTATAAATAAATTCTAACATAAATTTCACATGAAAGCTCCTTAAACTTGCTAAACCCTCATTTAATATAAAATAGCTATTAGTTTTTGTATTTATTGAAAAATGATAAAATAGTTTTCCTCAAAATAAAAAAAATGTTGTTGTTTACACAAAATTTAACTTGTCATAAACTATGGAAAATATTACTTCAACCCAATGACAATATAGTTTTAGATCAAAGAACACAAACAACAACAGAAACATCAAAAAAGCAAACAAAAATCTGAACTAGAGAAAATGCTATATTAAGCTGAGCCGAATTTTTAATACCGCTCCATTGGATATCAATATCTTTTATACATAAGTACATGCGAGCTAACAACATTCACCTTAGGGCTGACAAAATTGTTTTACAAGGTCAACTATTCTCTATGCATCTGTCATAAGATAAGAATCTTTCGAAGTATTTCAAGCTTTGGATCTATATTCAGCGTAACATATATAATAATAAATTAAAAATAACTTCACTTCTTGTGGTAGTGTTTTGTATAAAAAGTAGCACTGTTGAAAGTTGCAACTTTAGTTATATTTTTTATTTTATTTTTAACTTATTTTTTTATTTTTTAATTTTTTTTTTTTGTTGAACTAAAATTATGATATTTTGTTCGTACTGCTTTAGATTTTTTGGTGACCAGACAAAAGTGCCATTTTGCCAAGGGCATGTTGTGAACAACTCATTGCAAATGAAATAATTGTTTTCAGCTTCGTTGGAAACTAACAATGGATGAGCTGTGTTATACCACATTCACTTATATACTTGCATATGTATATATTTATTTGGTTGATTGTTATCGTGGAGAAGATAGATACTTATTATTTGCACATGAATTATAGTATAAACTAAATGTTTGTTGAATAAAGATCGACTAGAAGATGAGTTTTTTTTTCAAAATTGAGTCCAATATTATATCTCATTGAATTATTCCTATTATTTCCTTGTTTAGTCAAGCTCTAAAATATAACAAAAATATATAAAAATTGTTATCAGAAATATTAATTCACATACCTGCTCTTACAGCACTAATCTAAATGTACAGTCGGTGCCAATTGAAAGAATGGAGAACTTTTTTAGCAAGTTTTTTCACAGATAAAACTTAAATCAAGTAAATATATTTCCCAGATCAAGGAACAAAAAATAAAAATTAGATGATCATTTTTCAATTTGATGTGCTTTCGAGTTGAACTGCACACATGCTCTTAAATATCAGAGGTTTATTTCAAAATTTATGCTACAAATAATAAATTATGACTGCCGAGTTCCTAATGTGCCACATTTTAGGTTGACAGATGTTAAGCAAGGACACCATGAGAGCCTCAAACCAATCCGCAAACACCTGTTTTATACCCACTGCAGCCAAGAACCAAATAATCATAGGAATTCCACATATATATTCTTAATTTCTTCCATTTCTCACCTTTCGAATGAGTTGTGTTTAGAAGTGAATCAAAACCTAAAATATTACATGCTTTAAGATCAATTGAATTATGAGGAACAAAGCTAAATGATGTATTAAGATATCTCACATCTTAACAATGGATAAATCTTAAAATTATTAGCGATAATAAGATGGAGATTACAAATTGAACGCTTTTTTCACACTTGGTTTTTAAAAATATGTAAGAGAGTTTCCTGGAAAGAAAGTTTATGCTCAAAATGTCTTCAAAAAAATCTGTATAAGTCCAAATACCAAACAGAATTTTTTGAAGATATTTTGAGCATAAACTTTCTTTCCAGAAACAGGAAATCCAAACACCAAATTTCAAGGAGATCAATGCGATATTGAACCATACACTTTAGAAAATTACTTTCAAGTCCACCAACAACAGATATTCGGATTATGATCTCATTTCATCTTTATCGCTTATAAAGTTTTATATCTATAAACAAGGCATCGCGATTAAATGCAAAACAGTTTAAGATATCTGTTATACTTGGAAAATAAAAATCTATGTGAGAAACTTTCCATTTCCGAGATATACATTTGGTTTGCAAGCTTTCCTCATATAGTGTTTTTGAAACAATATTTTTGCTGGACTCTACTAAGATGTAAGAAAAAACTATCCGACTAAAATAAAAGACAAAATATTGCTAAATCAATGATAACTTAACATCAATAGAAATTCCATAGACCGAAACGTCCAAAGATTAGTTCTTAGATGGAAAGGAATTAATGATATCGAGATAAAAAATACAAAATTAATTTTAATTTTTTTGGAAACTAAATATTTCTTAGATATGAATACCCGACTGAAATATAGGGATAGAAACACGATTTTAATTTTTTTTATAGAATTCAGTTGAAAAACGATAAGCAACAACTTCGAGCCAAAGGGGTGTAGTAGTAAAAGAATGTGTCTGTATTGTTAATAAGACTAGTGGAAAAAAACTAACGATTTATGAAGATAAATGAGCGTATTTTGGGGACAGAATGAGACCGTTTTATACACAACAACTATACATAAGTCAGTCATAACTTTTGGTCGTTTCATTTCAGTCATTTATTTGTTGGTTCTTTGATGCTGGGACCCAAAGAGACACAGACACGTAAAGATGCATAGATCCACAGATACACATACCAACATATATATTTAAAAAAGTAAACGACTGTCCTGGTATCCATTACAACTGAATTGGTATGAATAAATCTATGTTTGTGTGTTAAAGCAATGGATTAATATGCTGTTGTATATGTATTTGTGTATGTATTACTTTAGGAAAAGTGTTTATGAGTTTTTGAGGTTTGATACCCTAGTTTTCCATGAAATTTTATTATAATAAGTACTGTATACAAGAGGAACTAAAGCAAGAGCAACAACAGTAACTAAAGCAACAAAAATTGTCAACTGAGCACACGAAAGAGAGTATTTCATTATGCAAACTTTTCCATTCTTTTTATTATTTTTTTCCTTTTTTCCACTTTTTTATTAAATTTTATAAATATTTCATAGTGAAGGGAGAAATTGCAAAAAAAAAAAAATAGAAAGCTAAAAGCAAAAGGAAAATAATTGATATTATTGAAGTTTAGGGAAAATGTTTAAATAAAATTTATTAGATGATTTATGAATTCTCAAGTAGTCGAAAAGGACACTTGCAATATCATGAAATTTATTAAATGTTAAACACAATTATTATGCAACAAAATAGTGTTGTTTGTTTAGGAGGGTTAAATAACTAATAATTTGTAAAATCATAAATTAAATCTTTTCAATAGGGAATAACTAAAGACTAAAGATGATTTTACATTCGTTTTAGTGTGATTTATAGTATTTGAATATGGAACCGATGTTTAACATAATCACTGAAATTTACAATATTATTATGAATTTTTAACAATGTTTTCCACAAGTTATAAATAATTTAAGATTTATAAGTAACAACACCACTATATATATATAATAACATTCAATAGTTTAGGAATACAAATAAATTAAAATACTTTAAGCTTCAATTTTTGCTTCTCAAAACAATATAGATTATGGTATACATATTCTACTTTTGCCAACAAATTTCAAAGTACCGATCAAGAGTGAGACTTTTTCAATCGAGATGACGGAAGGTTCTATGGAATTCTATTAAAAAGAAGAGCTTAAGCAGTAGCTGTTGGTTAAAAAAACGCGCTTCTTAAAATTATACAGAAGGCTTCAGTAAGGTAGTCGGTGAAACCCGACCACAATGTTGGTTATAAATAGTAATTACTCAAAATGAATTAACGATCCTCGTATAATTTAATTTTCCGATTTATTCGTTACCGTGCAATACATTATTGCGACTAACACTTAGTGAAATTTATGCGTTTTAAATTGAATTTTGCTGAGGGTTATATTAAAGCTAGAAGAAATTATGGAGTTATTATTACAATACTAACGTTTATTTGAGATTTATGACCTTAAAAATGTTATTTGGAAGAGGGTTTGTAAGGTACCTATGAAAAATAATAATAGCATATTTTGGTACATTATTTTTGAATATTATAAGATTTTAGGATTTTAATTACATTCCGGAGGAAAATTAATATGGGCGATACCATTTTTCTGCATCAGCACAAACGCATAATACCCAAACCTCCTACGATGGTGTAGGGTATAACTAATGCCTTTCAATAGCGCATCATCAATGCATATCTCAATTGCGTTGTTTTTCTTTCAGATTTATCTGGTTACCTAAGATATCGTTCTATAACTTTTTCCATTAAATCGATTTTGGCGATTTTTAATATGAAACATTTTAAACAATGACAAGTACTTATGCAAAATTTAACACTGTCAGTTAATGTGAATGTGAGCATGTCATCACAAAATAGATCGACAGATGGATATCGACTCAAATTTTGAGCCGATTTCGAAAAACTTCAAGTAAATTTCAGTAATTATTTTAATTTTAAGAAGTGTCCATTTTTGATCTCTCTTATATTTTTTCCTTTGTTTCAAATAAAAATTATGTGCAATAAATAAAAAATATCAAAAGACATTGAACGCAAAAAGGGGAAGATCTCGAGTTCATTTCTTTTATTTGCTCATCTGTTAGTGTTAATGGAAAATGTCTGTTATTTTGGTACAAAATCAAAATTTACTTTATCATATAAAGGATATTGAACCTATTTGCACCAATAGACAACCAAACAATAAGCGCTTCTGGCTAATATTTTGTTGCATATTGGTACATACTCTATGAACATATAGAAGAGATACAAAACAGTAATAATATAAAAAGTACTTTAAAAACATTATTATCTGTCAAAAAATGTTGAAGCTCAATAATACAGAACATTGTTTCAATGACCTTTGATATGTCTAGAGAATAACATCTTTCAAAAAGACATTGAACCAAAATATTAAAATATTAATTATTTTTCAATTAAAGTTAATAACTATGCAAATATTGAATTTTAATTAACTGAATATTGATTGAAGTGTGGGGACAAATAAAAATTCGCCATGATAAATGGTTATTAAAGAAGTAAGAATGCTATATTCAACTATGCTGAATCTTCAATACCCTCCACCACAAATGCGTGTGAAGAAAACATGTTATAAACATACACAATGTACGTACATAAACACTCACATATACACTCACAAACAGTCTTTCTTAAAGATTACACAGAGAGTTATTAAATTAGTTATATTTTTCGATTTATCAGAATTTAAACAGAAAACCTTTGAGGATAATATCATATAATCAGACCAAATTGGACTCTTTCAATTGCATTGGATAAACCAAGAACCAAGAACAGGCAGTCGGATGAATAGAGAGACGGACATGGCTAAATCAACTTAGATTTGTTATGTTGCATTATGGGATCTTATATGATTCTTTCTTACCGTTTCAGAATGACAAACTTAATTTAGCCTCTTCACCACTTGTGGTGGTGAAGGGTAAAATAAATCGCGATAACGGAATCCAGTATATATATTTGCGATTTTTCGCGACTTATATAAAGTTTGGCTTTAATTCCACTAATTTTTAATACAGCAAGTTTGTACTTTTAATTTAAGTTCTGTTAAAGTCATTAAAATCTACTTTATTTTTGAGTATTATTTCGAGGTCCAGACTCTGAGCCTTCCAGTCAAACCAGAGGTTTCCCGTTTCGTAAAACCATGATTTAGACTCCTTTAAAATATACTGTAGCATTAGTTGGTAAGAATGTACAATAGTCACCCATTAAAATGAGATCGTTCGCTCGAAAATCGTTTGACTTTAAATCGCGCCAATAACATAAGTTTGAGCCAAAACCTTCAAAATTAATATATACTTTTCTGTCCACTTCATGCATTTTCGTGAGAATTTTAAAAGTTTTTCATCTCTTCGTAAAATATTAGCAACGTATTTATAATCACTGGAAGATTTAGCTTGTTTCTTATTTGTGTAGAATTCAATCTGTTATGCACACAGAGAAACGTCATTTCGCAGTATTTTCGTCGCAAATACTTATGTATTCGCGACAAACATTTATTGTTATCACCAACATATTTATTATTGAATTCATTTTATTTTTCATAACAATTTCGTTGCTTTGATACAATTATTTTATTAAATAAACAAAATATTGTGGTCGAAATATGTTTTAAAATATGTTTAACTTATCACAATTTTTATATTATTAAAAGATATATTTATAAGGACAAAATGTTATTTTCAGCTTACTGACAACCAAATATAAAAAATATATTTTTTTTTTTGTATTTTTTTACCATTTGTGTTGACATAGAAGATAATACATATTTTAATTAATATTCTCATGATTTATAAATAAAAATACTAGACAATTAAAAAAATAAAACTATATGACAAAAACATTTCAATGTTTTATTTTATTGAACTAATAATATTTTTTGGTTAAAATAACCATATTATTAATTGCAATAACAATAATTTTAGTGTCGATAGCAATATTTTTAGTAGTGATAACAATATTTACTTTTATTAATGCAAAATCACAATGCGAATAAACAAACTTTTTATTACAACAACAATATTTTTTATTGGAATAACAATATTTTATATTTGTTATTGACGCAAAATCAAATTTCGAATAAACAAATTTGCCTTTAATTAAAAACTTCAACAATACTTTCAGATGAGAAAAACAAAAAAAATGGAGAATATAAAGATTTTGAAGGGATATGCGTTAGTGCAGGGGCCGGCAGAGCATAAATTTCGGATTTTGTGCATAGAAAATATGTTTACTAATTTTTACACAAAAATGTCTTTTACAAATGGTGAAAATTTGAAAAATAAGTTTATTTAATGAAATACTAACATTGTTAAAAAAACATTGATCCCTGCTTGAGATAAAATTAATGTGCAGAATATCATACACATATATCAATCAGACCTTTTTTCAGTGTATTTAAAAATTAGCCAACAACACCTACAACTTCTATGACGACTCAAGCCAAATTTAATGAATTTTCTAAAATTTAAGAGAATGTTCGTGTGACAAAATAAAGAGTACCGGGGCAAATGTGCGTCTCTTTGCCAGTCTCTGCAATTGTGTAGAATCAGTTTTTTTTTTTGTAATTTAAACAACGACTTTAAAAAAAAATCTAATTTCAGTTATTCGACTTCATGGAAATATTTTATAAAAAATATGGAAGAGTAACCTACAAGAGTCAAGAATTTATAAGTACATTTATTCATAAGTATGAGATACTTAAACATGTTAAAACTGACTTATCATTATTGCTACTTATTAAATTTTCATATGTTTTTTGTTTTCCTTTGTTCCTTCGAAAAATCCAGTAAAAGTAAATGTGAATGTGAATATTTATGTTATAAAGTTGTTATTATATGGCAATAATGAAGACTTTTATCCTTACATTCATATGTAAATGAGGATTTCTCCAAAAATTTGTACGCGTATGAATCTGGTAATTCGTTTTTTAAATTATATACTTACTTATCTAAGACATATTTAAAGTACAATGGGTACAAGGTAATAACAAAAGTATATTAAATTTAAGGTTTTTATCTTTTTAACAAAAAGAAAAATATTCCCATCAATATGTTTTCTTTGGAAGTGATGGAAATAAGTATGTAAATATTTATTAACAAAGATGAGAGTTTTAAAATTTTCTTAAGAAGAGGATGGAGGAGTAAAATCCTTTGTGAAATGTTTTGTTTATTAAATAAAATAATGAGAGTTATGTTTAACATTAGACATTTAAAATTCTCGATTAATAAATTTTTGTTAAGTCTTATACAAATACAAAACGTATGAGTAATTTTATGATTTTTTAATTACTAATACGAAGTCATTAGTTTCACTAAATATAATAGTTAGAAGAGTTAATACCCGTTAAAAATTCCTCAAAACCTCAAGATATTAAAAAAATAGACCTTTGGTGAATATAACGATAAAACCCACATTTATTTAATCAACGAGTAAATATTTTAACGAATTGTACATCGAAATCGAAATAATTCCCGCAAATGGAACTAATTTGAGGTTTGCAGAAGACCTTGGATAGTTTGATCTCTCAACTGTCGCAGAGAAATTTTGCAAATATGCCAACATAATTTGGCCTTAGTACTTTTGTTTAATAAATCTTTTATTTCAACTCATGATTATTAATATCTGAGCTCATTTTATATTATTAAGATTATAAGATCTTATGCCTTTAGGTTTCGGATATCAGAGTTCAATTTAAAGTTGTGAATTTTTCACAGTAAGAAAACTTTGCATGTTACAAAATAAAACCATCCAGAAAAAAATTATACAAATGAAATTGTTGAATTGGAAAATTTTCAGTCTATCAAGATATTTATAATAATGAACACTATTCGACTGATATTACAAGAAAAGAGAGTTCCTTAAACGGCAATGTGAACAGAGAAAGCAGCTGGCCGAAACAACATGCAAAAATTATATCAAAAGATAAGAAAAATTATATCAAACGTAAGAAACCTACCAGTCACTGAAAGCAGTGAAACGCTAGTAACTACTACTGATCTACAGATGCATTTGTGGAAGGGAAATTTTTAGAAAATTAAAAACGTGGAATTGATAAGATAAAAATTATTTCTAGAAAATAGGAACTACGTGACCCAACCTACCATTATTTTACTCCATTATTCAACTCTTTATGTACTGTAATAGAATAATCATTTCAATGGGTCCTCCATCACACGATTTGCCGTATGGAAACATTAAGAGAAAAGGTAAAAAGTGGCCCAGAGAATAATACGAATCATCACAGCTACGTATGATATTGCGGTTAATCATTTCTGGGATTAAACATCATGCTAAATGGTATAATGAGCAAAGTCTGAGAGAAGAAGTTGGGGCAGATGCAGATGTGAATATGAGGAATTTCAGGAAAATTAGAATAAACTCAATCTAATATAGGGCATCATCAAGTAAAACTTAATGGTATGCAGCAAAGTGCGTCAAAATTATTATCTGAAATTAATTTCCAGCCGTATAACATAACAGCTTGAACCTCTAAAAATTACCAAAGTTTATCTCATAATAATAAAAATAAAACATAGAAAATAGAGATGAATGCACTCATAATGGAATAATAAAGAAGCCGTAGCTGGGCAGAAATCACCTTGCACTGTTCGATATTTCAGGATTTAGGACATTGAAATTTTTAGTGAAAACAAGGCATATATTTTCAAAAGGGTAACGAAAATAAGAGTTTAATATATTATTCCCTGCACCATAACCCAATCGTAAATAATTTGGGATCGATATTGTTTTATTATTTGTGTTTGCTATTATTTTAATATAAGTGTCTGCATTAAACTTGCTTACTTAAAATATTTTACTGATATAAATATGTAAGAAATTTATATCGTTTGAAGAAATTTTCGGATAAGGGGTTATATTTGCTTATTTGCTCTTATCACTTTAAAATTGCAACCTGTGGAGAGTTCACAATGTTTACGTGGACAGCCATACCGACAGGCTGACGGATGGATCAACAACGTTAAATCGACTCAGAAAGTGATTCTGAATTCAATTTTTTCTGCATGTTATAAACATCATCAGAGACGCATAAAAATATCCCAACCACAAATGATTGAGTTGGCTATAAAAACATTATGTCCATTTCTCTGTTTGCGGGTCTGTTCATCTGGTTTTGGAACGCAGATGTCCTAACTATTCCATCGACATCAATAAAGTTTGATGGTTTGTTCGTTGCCCTGAGAAGTTTTGTAAACCAGAAATAAGTTCAGATCAGCAGATAAATATTGCGGACCGATATCTGTGAAGACCTCAAAAAATGAATAAATAAATAGAATTTTTTTACTACATATAAATCATAGCACACGCTGGCAAAATCGTATCAGTGATACATTTCCCAAACATATTGATGTCGTAGAACCTGTTGAATAAAATTTGTTATATTATAATTATGTACATCTTAAAGCAACTTCTAAAATCTAAAATGTATAATTTTCTAAAAAATATTTCCACAATATTTACTCATTATTTCGTAATGCAATATTGTTATTTCCGAGTAAATGCTATTTACTTTCAACCAACTCAAAAACATAAATTTTTGTTAAATATGAAAATGAAAATTTTTTATACGTATTTTTCTTTCTCTTAAACATCATAAAAATTTTAAAATTTATTTCCTCTAAACAACATGAACATAAATACACATGCATACATACGAACACAAACACATACAATACATTTATAATGTCGTCATGAATGTTTATTACGCATTATGAACATAATTTATATTTCAGATAATATATTTTAAATGTTATCTAACAACTAAAGATACGAATAGGCTTGTTTGCCTAATAATATGCTACACATAACATAAGCATGAATTTTTGTTTGTATGTATTACATTACAATACTAGTGCGTGTGTATATATTTTTATTTAAAGCATAACTTAGTAAATTGTCCATATTTTAGTGTTGATATTGCTTGTTAAGTTATTTGGTTGGTTCATTTTTATATGAACATTTTCTCTGGTCCTGTTTAAATATTTTACATAAAATTATATATACACTCATAAATAAATGTGTTGTATGTGTGTGAGTTTAAGGGTATGTAAATTTAAATTTATATTTTTTTCCTATAAATTTTCTTTGCATATTTATACTGCAAGTCCCTGTTAGTAAGATATGAGAAATAAAGGCCGATTCATTTTTCATAAGACCACAAAATATTTACAGTTGGACGTTGTCATAAATTTTGTTAGTAAGAAATTTTAACTAAATAATAATAATAATACTTGTAGCATGTAAATATTTTCTTACTGGTACATGAGAATTTCATTTAAGGAAATCATAAAATTTTTAAATTATCTATAAAATGTCTTATTTTATTATGCCAAGAATTTGTTGAAATTATGAAAAGGTATTTTGGATTGTTGTAAAGTATTTCAAGGAGCAAACTATCTATCGAAGAGTAAAATTATGGTTTTAACATCCAACGTTATTAAAATTTGTTATTTAAAAGTTTTTATATTTTAGAAAATTATTTTAATATTGTAAAATTGTATTAAATGAAAATATATTAGAATTTAACTAGAAAAATCAAAAAAATTTAAGACTTAGCAAAACGAAAGGATAAACGTAGGAATAAGTTTAACTATGACGATTTTTAGGTACCCTTCATAATACTATTTTAGAAACAATTTTTGATAAAAGCTATAGTCAAACTATGTGAATAAATGTGACCATTATTTGGCTAATCCAGGTCGTTCAGCGTCTCTGTTCGATATTAATTCAGTTAATACGTGTTCTAATATATTGGGTTCCCAAAGGGTTCACAACCCCACGATAATAAAAGATTCTACTAGGACTATCGAGTAGTAGCAAACTATCGTGTAAACGGAGGAGGGCGGTTAAGGCCCGCCATCTCGCACACTTGGGTTTATATTCCAGTTGCTTACGGTGAATCTTCATTGCTATTGTGTGATCCATATTATTATATATTAACTTATTGTGATGAGAAGCGATGATTAGCAATGTTCTTCAAATGATTTTCGCAATGGTTTTGAGGTCGATGGTTATCCACCTAACGAATCGGAATAAAGGACTTTTTGCAATATTACGCTGGCTGCTTTCAACTCTGATGTTAAACTCTTTGCTTGATATCCATGGAACAGATGGGATCTCGGGCATTTTCGCATTTTTTATCATTCCACACCATAATTGAGACTAATTGAATATTGCAATAATGGAACTGTGATTCAAGATGGGATTTTCGGAAATTGCTCTTAATGTTAGAGAAGTGAACCTTGAACTCAACTCCAATACTAGGATCAACAGAGTGTACACAGATGGTTATAATCGGGAGTTATCGGGATATATCACAGCAAAAAGGCCTTTAGATCTATAGCAGATGTTCATACGACGTCGATATTAACGAGTGATATCTTTGAATAGTAACTGTTTCGGGAATGATATTGCAGATGGTTTAGCTAGATATAGTACATCGCTTGGAGATGTCTGCATCGATCGATTGGTTTAACTTCCTCTGGTATGCTTCAGGAGAAAATTTGAGTATACGCCAATTTGAAAAGCACAGGAGAGATGATTGGCTGAGTTAAATTGCCACATTTTCCACTTTATCTGGCCTAAGTATGATATTCGGAGAACGAGACAGCTTTTTGCTTTCAATAGGAGGAGGTATTTTGAGAGCCCATGCAAAGAGAATGGGTCTATTCCTTAATAGTTTCCATTTCAACTGACTTTAGGAATAGACAGTTTGATGCCATTTTTAAACTGAGTTTGAATGTGATCTCGAATGATAAACCCACGTGTTTCCCACTGATCCTCACAAAAGTCAGATTCTATCGATTTCGGTACAGCTTAGATATCCCTATAGAGACAGTTAAGGTCCAATCCTCATTTGAATTATTATCATATAATTCACCCTATTTTGTTATGATACTGATCCCTCAAGACAATTCACGACAATTGATCCCCCAAGATAGTATACTGGTGAGTTAGCGATACAGGATCAGAAATAAATTACCAAAAATTTAGAATGTACCTCAGTACTCACTGCTCTGAGTAAATATCGCTACGATCATTAGAAGAAATTGAACTCTTTTTCAAAAAGTTTGATATTAAAATTAAAATTTATACTGGACAAGTAACTTTGCACTACCAACAAGGATTCTAAAAAGACCAATCACAAGTAAATTGAGTTGCCACCTGTTGATCATCGAATTAGTGCCCCTTTGCTTTGAGACTCGAGAGATCGACAGGGCTATTGTTGAACTAAAGTCTAAAATGATTTTGAAGCTAGCCAAGATAATACAAGTAATACTTTATTTTTAAAGCTATTTTAATCCTTAAAAATTATCCTCCAGAATGGAAGGTGTCAATAATTACAATGATACTTAAGCCGGGAAAATTTCATACAAAAGAAAATTCGTATAAACCTTATTATTTATTTTCTAACTTGTCTAAGCTATTTGAAAAGATCTTAATGAATAAGTTAAATTAGTTAAATCACTACCCTTCCATCAATGTTTTATAATACTTAGCTTCAGGCATATTAAAGAATTTGCCTCTCTTGGTAGTAATGCAACATTACTGCATTTTTGTCGCAACTGCATATTGTTTTCCATAGCAACCCTTTGTCGAGCTTTATCCAGCAGCATTTTCTTTTGAAAACTTGATTTAAATTTCCGTGCTTTATTTTTGGACTCTTTATTTTAAGCAGCGTTCCTATCAGCCTTGTACGTTATTAAACCTGCATTAGATTAAGCTTTTCATACCAAAGAGACCGGGATGATTTCCTGCTGGATGTATTGGAAGTTCTTTGAAAATGACTTATATTTTTTTGGGTTTAGAAATATAATGTGGACCACTCCATCTATCTAAGCCAGATTTTCTAACAATGGAAGAGTAAATTTAATAACATTGGAAACTATTTGACAGCAGACCTTTGAATGCTTTTTAAACTTTTTGTAGGACCAAGTAGGGTTTTGTTGAAAATATTTAAAAGTTTTTGGTATGCACTCTTTTCTGGCCACTAATTTCAATAAGATTATATATGTTTTTCAAAGGTAACTTGATAACAAAATAGTCAAAAAATACATGGGTTAAAAGTTTTAATGAAAAACGTGTTTTAGAAACTTTTCGATATCACTCCTTAATTTTCTTTTGTATGCCTATATTACTTCCGGTCCAGTAGTAAATCCCAAACATGGAATTTTAAATGTGTTGGAAATTTAATATCGTCAACTGGATTTTTACTTTAATTCTGTTCTGCGTTAAAGAATTCTTCTGTGTTACAAATAATCTAACTTTAACTACTGCTTAAATGTAAGTCAGTGAATCTAATACAGATGTTATATAATAAAGAAATATCTTTATGTATTTCAATGCTTCAATAAATCCCTTTCAAGTACCTTAAGAAACAATCCTTATTTAACATTTTGTTTTCTCTATTTTTGTTTCCTTGTTTTGATATGAATAACAAAAATAAAACATCAATCTACTTTTTTTACTTATGTGTTCATATATTCACATGATATCAGCATATCTCAATAAATCTAGTATTTACATAGTTCTTGACTAAATATTTTGCCAAACTGAATGAAATAACTATTTGACGTATTTACGTATGTAACAATTTATTTTTACATCTTTCTTTTCTATTTTTTTCAGATTTTGTTTTTTCATATAAATTTGTATTTATTTAGTGAAATAAATACGAGTCTTCATTTGTCAAAGGATGTCGTAAATATTTACTCTACTAAGGCTTTTCATTTCGAACATGAATTTTTGTTTAAAATGGCAATCAGATAACACTTCTCTCTATTAGAGAATAAAGAACTTGGCTAAAAGCAGTTTAACCACATAAACAAAAAATGGGAAAAAGCACTAAAAGGAGTTTAAAGAGACAAAAAAGAGAACAAAAAGAAAATGAATGTAAAGCAAAGAAAATAAAATGTAAACCACACACACACACACCCGTATACACAAAAAGCAAAGTGACAGTTAATAAAACTCATTTTATAATTGTAAATACACAGAAATTTACACAAATTCTCCTGACAAACTACGATTAGCTGGCAAATGCTTTAAAAGGATAATGACGAAGATGATGTTGATAAACAAAAAAGGACACAAAAGATGATAATCTTCTTATTCATAAAGAGTACAATAAAATTGGATAAATAACAAAATTCATCCATTTACTCCACACAAATCCTAACAAAATGTTTAACTGGCAGAAAAATTTTGTCTATTGAAAATGAGCTTAAAGGATGATTCAAATAAAAAAGAGAATTTGTTGTCTTAATTGTTTAAAAATAATTTTTACAATTTGTTTGAAAAAATGTTCTGTTAAATATGTTTTACAAAATTTTTTTCAAAAAACTTAAAATCAATCAATTATAAAAATAAAGTTTTTTTACTAAAGCAATTTGGAATAATCTGACACATTTATAATCAGAATTAACGTACAAAAAAGACAAAAAATGTTACAATAAAAAGAAATTTTAGCGAAAAAGGTCGCAAAAAAATCATTGACATTAAAAATATAAATATTTGGTTAATTTTAGTATCTATACTATGGTGGATAGTAAACAAATAATACCCTACATCACGTTGCTGGGTGTAAATGAAAATTTTTGAATGACCTAAGTATAATTATGTATGCTTATGTGTGCAATAGATTATTAAGATACTAACATTTATGTGAAATTTATGCGTTTTAAAAGGATACCTTTCTGGATGGTTACATGGGAATTAGAAAAAAATATGGGCCGAATCTCGTGTAATTTCGCAGAGCGGTTTTGGTTTAATTTAATCTTTATTTGACTAAATATTTTTAAAATTTCCACATATATTAGAGATTTATGAGTTTCAAAATGATATTTGAAGGCATGGTTGTATGGAACCTATGGGAAATAATGGACCGATCTTCGTAAACTTTGTCATATCGTTTTAGAATACAAGAAAACTCATTTTCGGTTATTTTTTTATTTAGGAATTTCATTGACTAACACCCCATTCACCGGGCACATTTGTGTAGAGCCTATATTGAGTAATGAACTCACCAATACTCACAATAACCAATTTCAATATGAATCGTTATTGCGACAAAATAATAGCACCTGCCAAATTTTATTAAGATGTCTTCAAAACTGCGACTTGTACATTGCGAACAAGCTTAACATGGACAGCTAGCGGAGGTACATGGTTAATTCGACTCAGGAATTGGTTCTAAGTCGAACGGTATACAAAAAAGTGATGTCCGTGCGCAAACGCTCAATACCCAAGTTTGATATTTAAACCGAGAAGAAAAAAGTTATGAACATGTAGCTGAGGAAAAGTTACAGTCAAGGCTTACTTTGCTGTACCCTACACCACTATGTTGGTTGTAAATAATGACTTCGAAAAATCAATGAACTACCCTCGCATTAATTGATCCTAATACTTATGTGAGGATTATACATTTGAATATTATTACTTTATCTGAGACGTTATATAGGAACAATTAACATTGATTTCTGCTTATATATCACAATTTAGTTGCGAAAGTTTTAGTTAGACGTAAGCTATGAGATATAATAAATAAGTTATTGGTGCCAAATTTAAAATTGTTACATATTTACAAACGCCTTTACAAATTTCACATATGCGTTTGGTGCATCGATTTTTATATATCTTTACTTAACCAAATATTATTACAATACAATAATATTTGGTAAAATAAAAAATATATAAAAGCAAAACTCGATGTAACAGATTTTACGAGGATCGATCTATAATTTCATCTAGCTTCCATATAATTCCCCTTAGAAAAAATCTTTTCAAAAGGCATAAATTTTACACAGTGTATAACATTCCTAAATTTTCAACATGAGATATGATTTTTTTTTTAATTAATAGTGGTGCACTAAAGATTCGCTACAATTGAATTTAGCATTTTTATTTCATTACTAAATAAATAATTTTAATAGTAATTTTAATTATTTACAATATTTTACATTGCACACTAGTTTAACCCTTTTTATGAGCGATAACCTGTATTCCTATCCGCTAACAAAACAAGTTTGTAAGGTTAAAATTTTGACGGATAACAAAAGTTTCTTTAAGAATTTTTTAAATTTCAGTTGCATAAAATAATTCTTGTTAATAATTCAATATAGGATAATGATGCCCCTTAAATGGATGTATATATTCATATGTATAATAGACAAATAGATAACACTTAAAATCATTATAATAATATTCATTACTTACGGAAAACAACTAAACATTAAATTAAGGCGAAATATAATTTTTTATTATTATGTATAAACATGTTTTTTTTTTTTTCTATACAAAAATATCCCTTAAATCGTCATTTATTGGGAACATGTTAAACATAGTCATTTGCAGTATATCCATGTTAAACCTTACAAGTATATCTGAACACACACACAAATGTTTTTCCCCTTTTTCAACATATACCAAACATATATTTGGTATAATACCCCTATGTAGTAACATATACAGTATATACAGTGGTGGTCAAAATATTTGTAACTAAAAATCATATAAAAATCTAAATCGATTTTGTCCGTTTGTCTGTGTTGGAAACACTTTTACGCCTGGAATCCGAATCAATGAAATTTGGCCACATTATTTCCTATTTTTTCAAGCAGTTTCTTATTTGAACGGTTCCTCTGCTAAAAAGTTATAGTCCAATATTTGAGGCATCCTCAATATTAAGAAAAAAACTTTTTTTAATTTTTTCAACAAAACAATAACTGGATTTAAACAAACAATTTACTATAATATACAGATATATATTTTTCATTATAATCATCAAAATCGGATCAATAGAAAATAAGTTATAGGCTGAAATTTGCAAAATTTTAATATATTCCAAAATCTGTATGGGTTACAATTTTAAAGAGGATTTTCTGAAATTAATCATATGTATTTATTCATTATAATAATATATCTAAAGAAACTTGATTGTGCAGTGGTCATTTTTTGATATAGTTCCAATTTAATGTACCTTCCCGGAATATAATTTATAGCTTACATAAATCTTAAATATGATCCGATTCTGTTGAAATTTAGCAAATTAATTTCTCAGTCGTTTTGAATATATGTTTTTAGTTTTATTAATATCGATATTTTGCTACACCTCTTAAATAACGCCCTTTTCTGGCAAACAGATTTGAGCTTATAAAATGATTAAATAAGAACAAATTATATTGAAATTTGACACAATTAATTTTCTAACTGTCTTCAATATATGTTATTAATCTGACCAAATTGGTTTTGAATAAACGTAATTAATTTGAAGAATATTGGTCCATATTTTTCTTTTGCTCTCATATAACGCTCCTTCCCAGAACACTGGATTGGGCTTATAAAACTCTTAAATAAACTCCAATTGAATTGAAATTCGCAAAAATTATTTTTCTAACTATCTTTAATATATATTACTAATCTGACCAGTCTATATTTTACAATAGCTCTCAT
This sequence comes from Cochliomyia hominivorax, assembly GCA_004302925.2. Lineage (NCBI taxonomy): Eukaryota > Metazoa > Arthropoda > Insecta > Diptera > Calliphoridae > Cochliomyia > Cochliomyia hominivorax. The sequence continues at coordinate 59,219,934 of PYHX02000467.1, forward strand.
ATACGTATCTAATTTATTTTCCTTAACATAATTTTTACATATCAAATAGGCAATTAAAATGTATAGCTCGGTACCAATATTTGTAAGTAATTTCAAGAATATTTTGCCATATTTCACAATAGATTTTATAGGTACCTTATTCCGCAATAGACATTTAAAAGTGGCGAGTCATTGGAATTTCATTTGGACACTCAATTTCCCGGAATATTACATTTGACGGCTACCATGACGCTGATGCGGAAACAGCTCCAAGTCTATATTTTATGAACATAGATGAAAGTAGAATAAGATGGGCCATAAACACCTTCAGTCCCTATAAATCTCCTGCACTGGTCGGAATAATTCCGGCCAGGCATGGGTGACTTTCCTCCAAAGTATTTCAGGCCTTTAAGTCTTTTTTTTAAAATGCCACTGGATGACAGACTTCTTTCACACTCTCAACATGCTTATGCCAAGGGCAAATCTATTGAGACGGCACTTCCTTCACTGATAGGACAGATTGAAGGATCAGCAGAATAGAATGAATATTCTGTTGTGGAACTAGCACTGAGAATGAATTAAGTGTTTATCCATCTACTATTTGTTATAAAATACCGGACTTCATATTACCGGCGCTAGGTGGAGTGACCAGAACTCGATCCAGCAGCGCTTAATATCTTGACGACAGGCTGACGTGGACTTTGAACACGTAGGCTGGGATATCCAAGGCTATGACTGCTATATAAACCTGCAATCGGACTATAGGCGGTCCGGAATGTAAATTGGAATTTGAAACTGTAGTGACACTAATTTTTTCTACGGCTATAGACGTCATCGAGCTGCATAAGAAATAACTCAGTTCTACATAAAATGTGACTTTAAATCACTAGTGCACTTAGATCAACATCGACTAAGTCTATTTTGCGGTCCTCAACTGGTTACCAATGGAATTGTTGATCAGGAAACTCGTTATTTTAACGGCTAATAAGCTATATACAACGGGGAACTGGAGTTAGAGGACATACCTAAAATTTCGCACATCATTGAATAGCATTCGAACATTGCATTCGGGACCAAACGGGGCAACTGATGCCCTTGCAAATTAGGCTAACCTCTTGCATTGGGAGACCGATTATTTATGCGGATTATCACTTACCACTTGTAGGAGACGGACAATCGGACAAATTGGGACAGTAACTCTCCTTTTTCCTTCCATTATAACATGCTTCCGAATAACTCTCTGTCTGTTATCTTAGTTTTAAATTATAATACTTTTTTACACTCTCCTCTCTTTCGATTCTTATCTTTTCAGGTAACACAAGAGGACCATTTGGAACCAAGCGAGTCATATCCATCATATCAACCAAACCTAACATATCTTAACTCTTTTGAATGCTTAAAGGATTTTCGGATGTAATTAAAAACAATGACCACCAAATATTTTATATTATTTATATAAGAGTTGAAAATGTTTTGAACACTTGAACTCAACTTGTTTTGTTAAAATCGTTTTTATTTTCCTTTCTGTAATTAATTAATAAAAAGAACTGAATTCAATAAAATTTAATTTAGGTAAAATGTTGTTTTAGTTGCAAATGCTTTGACCACCACTGTATATTGCAATAATAAAGTGTGATAATCCATTGTTTTCAACTCAAATGTACATATACATATGTTTAAATATATATAATAATAAACCGATATATTTGTAAATTGTATATGAATATTACTACAATACATATATACATATGTATGAGTATATACAACGATGAGTTTGAGTTTAAGAGATATTTAGACTGATTGAAAAATAAAAACGTTAGCAAAATACCTAAATAGTTTTTATTTTCATTTGTTGTTGTTGTACTCTTTACTTGTTATTTTATTTTTACTAGATCAACGACAATAATAACAGTAAAACTGTTACATAATCATTTGCAGTTTAATGTTTAAAACTATACAATAAAACAACAACTATTTAATACAATCGTATTATATATACAATACATTTATACATCTGTATAATGGTATGTGAACCATACATATGTGTGCGATGTATATACAACAAAAAAATGCTGATGTGTTTAGTCCTACAGCTCAATTGTTTTCAATGTTGTCGTTGTTTCGTTTGCTTGATTGCAAATGAAAACTAACAATAATATTACAATTGTTTCCAATATACGAGGGATGTTGGGAAGAATTAGAAATTTTTATAATAAATATTTAGTGTTTATAATGTTCATCAACATTGCGACAAATAAGTTAAATTAATATTCTGAAACAATGTGCCAAATATTTCGAGGATCGATTTGTCTCTTGTCATTGCTCCCATACAGCAGAATATCACTTTAAAAATTCATAATATTATTTTTTTATAAATCCTGGTTCGAAATTTTATAAAAGTTCGTATATTTATACAATAACTCTTATATAATCGCACCCAAAAAGTTATCATAAATTTCACATAAATGTTGGTATGAATCGTTTTTACCATTATTGAAATTTTTGGTTTACAAAATTTTATATTATTTTTTGTCATTTACTATTATTTTTGTAACGTTGTACACTAGAGGGTCACAGTGATTCTTTCCCATACCAAAATCGCCAAAAGTAGTGTATCCCATAGTTCTGAAAACTTGCACACAACCTCATATTGAAATATTAAAAAAATACGATTTTTGAACAAAAACGGTTGAAAGATTCAGAGGCCTCCTGAAGTTAAAATCAAAAATATTGTCTCAATAATGATTGAAAATTTCTAAAATTTGTAGTTAAGATTTTTATATGGTAACAATTTTATACTATATATTTCTCTAATATTGAAAGAACGATAATGGTATCTCTCAAAAGTTCATTAAATCATCCAAAACAAACGTTTTCGTAAATTAATGTATTTTTGTTAATTCATTAAATTTGATAAGACATATCATAAGTTATTTAAAAAATTCTTTTTGCTTTCTAAATGTGTTATATTGGTATTGCAGGAAGTATACTTAATATAATATATATGTGCATATGTTAGTTTATAACTCATACGTCTAAGTATTCTTTTTTATGGTTTAAATAAAGGACCATCGGTAGAAGTATTAATAAGAAATTAAAAATGCACTTTTTGCTTTTCCTCCATGTAAGTAATTAGGTATTTTATGTATAAGATGTGTATAATATTATAGAAAAATATAGTGTTTGGACTAGAAACAAAAGAATTGTGTAGAAAAAAATATTTTTCTAAAATTTAACGAAAAACTGACAGCTGTTCTCTTTTGATTAAGTTTTCAGTTTTCTTATTTTCGAAAATCAGTTAAAAAGTAATACAGATATGAATTTAGAGCTTTAAAGACGAAAATCTTTTAGTTTTTTGTTGTTACCAAAAGTAAAGTTAATAAGTTCGGAAATATTGAGGTAGAGTTCTTCGAAGTTGTGAAAATTTGAAAAATAGTTTTTAATACTTTTATAAAGTTCGGAACGGAAATTTATACTTATAAATAAAGTCATAACAAAATAATGAGAATGGTAACAGCAACACCTTGGTATATAAAAAATAGTAACATCTACTCAGATTTAAAGATACCCCCAGTGGAAACTGTGATAAAAGAACAAGCTTGAAATGCACATTGATATTTAAACACGAAACATATTAAGAAATACTGGACAAGTTCGCTTAAGAAGGAGAAGCACTTTGGGAAGCGAAAATAAGGATTTTGTCAGATATTGGTTTGACAAATGGACACTAAGAATTAGATTAAAGATTTGTATACTTATTGTTAGTTCACTTTATATTGTGGAGATTTAATTATTAAATAAATTGTAAAAAATAAATATCTCAACTCGCAATTCTAAAATCAGCCTCTAATCTCCTATACATATGCAGTTTAAACGCAAAATAATTATTTTCTGTCCAAATTTGTCAATAATGGCGTGATAATTTTAATAAATTCGGGTCGTTTTCAAAAAGAAAATTTAAAGTAGATTTGACGAGCAAATTAGTGGCAAAAGCACATTGAATCTAACAATCAAACATTTATTTTTTTTTAATTATTTCATTTAATTCAAGAAAAAAACTTTTGAATTTAAAATTACTTTATTGAAATTTCATTCGGTAGCTTAACGTTCTAATTCCAAAAAATTTGCATTAAATGAAATATATAAATTGAAGTCTGAAATTTCTAAGAAATATTACTGTAATAGTCCAATATATTTATGGAAAACAAGTAAGAAGTTTTAGTTGGTCAAGCCCGACTATTTAATATCCTACACCACATTGTTGGTTATAAATGGTAGCTGCCAAAAATTAATGAACCACACTCGTAGTAATGTATTTTTGAATTTATGCTTATGAGTACAGTATGTAGTATTGGTATTAACACAAATGTGAGATTAGTGCGTTCTACAAGGATTTTTTCTGTGAAAGTTAATGCAAGATAGAAGAAATTATGGACTGATCCTTGCTAAAATTCGCATGTCGATTTTCCCTTATATTTGTCTTGATTTAACTCACTCTTATTACAATTCCAATGTATAGGTGATTTTTAAGCTATTCAGGGTTATATTCCTATAGAAGCTAGGTGAAATAAGGGACCCGTCGTAACCAATTTCAATAGGCGTTTTTTCTGCGACAAAATAATGATACATACAAGGTTTGCATGGAGGGCCAGCCATTCGGAATGACGGACGGAGATCTTTGTCTCAAAAAGTGGTCTTAAGTTGAAAGTGGTGGTGGCACAATGTTTCTCTCCTTTTTATAAAAAGGAGAGAAACGTATAAATATTGTGAAAAATTTTAAGAACATTTATTTCTTTAGGTAAGTAATGGGGAATATTTTAAAAAAATGTTCTCTGTCCCTTTTTTGCCAACATTTCTGTATACATATATTATGAGAATAATATTAGTTTTTAAGAATGTGTAACCTTCGATGCAATACTTCAATAGTAAAACGACAAGAAATAATTCCTTGCAAAGAGTGAATTTCTACTCTTAATTTTTTCCAATTAATCACTTTTAGGGTAGTAATTGTAGATAGATATATAATCGGTAATTAATATCCGTTTGTAACCTAGATGAAGAAAGGGTTCAGCTTCATCCCGTAATAAAGCTTAAATTCTTTAAAAACTAAGTTACATGGAAGAGTGCTACTACAAATTTTTACCATGTAGAAGCAAATTATTTTTTAAACAAGAAATTATTTTTTTGAATAAAGTTCAACCTCGTTTATATTTTGTAGAGTTTCTCAATGGACAGTTTTATGTGCAACTGAAGAGTAAAATTACGAAATTTACAAAAAAATATATATTTTTTTTTACATAAATATCAGTTATTGTAAGAAGATTATATAATTGCATATTTACGAGGAAATAGAAAATATAATCATAAATTAACTTTTAATTATATTCAATATACTTGATTTGTAAATTTAATTGCAATATGAAATGGTTACGTATAATTAATTTTTGGTCACAAAAATAAATTAATCATACGCAATCGTAAAATCCATATTGTTTCAATTAAAGTTTTTTAAATTAATTATTAATAATTCAATGTTTTTTTATAAAATCAGAAATTAATGATCTCAAATTATAGAATTATGTCAAATACAACTTGTAGAATAACAATGAACTCTATGTATGAAACAAATTGAAACACTTTGGTGTTTCCTCCATATCATTCTGCCCATAAAATTAGTTTCCCTTGCCGGAAAACTGATTTAAGCTACTTAACTCTTAAATAAACCCCAGCCATCTTTTATAAATATTTTATAAGTTGTGTTGAAATTCGGCTCAATTATTTGTTTAATTATATAATATATTTTATTGCCCTGACCAACAACGATAATTTTTTGCTTTAGCTGACAAAAATCTTTTCTTAAAATTACCATATTTTAATATCTATAGATTTATAGATTTCATATTTTAATAATATGAAATCTATAGATCGATACCAATATTTGTATTTAATTTCTAGAATATTTTGTCATGTTTCACTGCAGTTTTTATAGGTGCTCTTTTCCCAAATCGGCATTAAAGCTGATGAACGAATGATATGTTTGTTGCAATATCTTGAACTCATGCAAATTTTTGCGTAATATTCGTGGTGGAGGGCATTCAAGATTCGGCATAGCCAAATACTTACTTGTTTATGTTAGTTATAGTCGATAGTATTTGGGGTAACATACTTTTATAAATTTTCAATTTTAATTACAAATTTCAAACCACACTTGGTTTTTATTCCTTATGGTTCTTTTGAAAAAAACAATGTTGTATTTTTTCAAGTTTACACAAAAGAAATTTTGAACCTTCAATTCAATAATGTTGAATTTATCTTAACATGTGCAATATCTTTATTCATTTCCAAATATCGTATTCAGCAAATAATTGAATTGTTCTAAAATAAACAGAAAACATCTAGCATTTAATTCGAAATCGTTTTGTTCTTTTCCTGACAGAATAAAAACAGTATTTTTCTTTTATTATATATTAAACATTATAATGTTGCAATTTCTTTTAAGATTCATATATTTTGTGAAATTTGTATCAATTATGTTTTATACAGAATGTGTAAAAAAACAAAAGAAAAAAAATAATAATAAAAATAAAAAAACTTCTTCAATTGCTTCAATTGAAACCAAGATGTTGCACAGTGTCTCGAATGAAAAATGAAATGGTAATAAATCTGTATATTCCGAACAGCTAGTCCGATTTTAATGAAATTTCACATAGGCAATAGTAATGTTATATATTTTTGAAATTAGTAAATCTTAGAAAATTATATTTCTTCATAAAAACACAATCATTATGAAGAACTAGCTTGACTAATAAAATTTTCAAAGGCCTGTAATGCTTTGATCGATATTTTTGACACATGGGAAGATGAGCTAGACACTTGATATATCAATGTATCGAAAATTATATCTACTTTTCAGAAAGGTAAAACAATATTGACAATAATAAAATTATCTTAGCATATGGATAGATTTATTGACACATATTTGGAAACTTTTAACATAATTTTTCTTCTCCCAAAATAAATCTTGTAATTCCCAAAAATCTTTCAAAATTTTCCCAAATAGGGAACTATTAAAGGGAAAGTATTAAGATTTTACCGTAAACACTTTCTCTTGCCTCCATACAAATTAAATTTTCAGTAAATATTTATACATACCCCACACCACCGTAGTTTTTGTGCTAATATTTGAAACATAGAAAAAAACTCATATATCGTTCGATTGAGAATCACTTTCTGAGTCGATTTAACGATTTCCGTCGTCTGTCTGCCCGGCTTGCTGTCCATGTAAACGTTGTGAAACTCTACAGATTGCAATTTTTTTTAGATTTCTTGATGAAATTTGGTACGTATTATTTTTTTCACCTAAGGACGAACCCTATTGAAATTGGTTATATTTAGTTCATATTTCAGGTAGCTCCTACGCAAATGTCCTCCCGGAATGGAACTTTAATTTCATAAATATGCAAAATATAATGTGATTTCAACGAAATTCAACAAATTAAATCCTTAAGTATTCTAAATCGATGTGCCAAATTATGCCACGGTTGGTCTAATACCTCTTAAGTTCCATACAAGTAATTTACCAAATATCACTTTAAAGCATAAATCTCACATATACGTTGGTATTGTAATAAAAACTTTTCAAACTAAAATAAATATAATCTAAACTTAATGTTCGAAATTATACAATAGTCGGTCCATCATTTCTTCTAGCTCCGATAAATCCCCCTCCCCAGAATAAAAAACCCTTTTAAACTCATAAATTTCACATTAATGTTACATTCGTCATAATTTACTTCCCACTTAAACATTAATGAGAACAAAACAAATAATACAAGTATCATTCATTAAATTTTCATCGTTTTTAGTTACATACAGTGCTATGGTGTAGGGTATTTCTTAGTCAAGCTTGACCGACTATGAGATTTTTGTTTGTTTTTTCACTTTATGACAATGAAAAATCACACCTGGTATCAGTTAGTTCTCTCATATATTTTAATATATTTCAATAAGTATAATTTACATAAGGCCCAAATCCTAATTCTATTATATACATAATATTGCACTCCTTCTTGTTTATATTTAGTTTTGAAACTCAAAACCAATTAATTCTTAATATTTCTTAAATTACAGTACATTTTTAGAATAATTTTTCTGTCAATGTTTCCTCTATTAGATCTATATAATATTCTAAATTATATTTTCTTTGCAACTCTTTATATATGTAAATATATGTTGCATAATTCACTAAAAATGCATTTATTTCGAAGAACTATTTTCTCAGTAATATTAATTTTCTACTACTAATATTACTTTATGCACATATAACAACTAAAACTTAAGTTACAAAAGTGCAGAAGCTATTTTTATTTTATTAGAAAATAAAACAACAAAAAAACAAGTCAAAATGTATAGTCGGCCAAGCCCGACTATCTTATAGCCTACACCACATTATGAGTTAAAAATGATATTTGTGAAAAATTAATGAACCACCCTCGTGTAATTTGATTTTCTTATTTATTATTCAATATGCAGTACGTTATTGTGAAACTAACATCTACTTGAATTTATGAGTTTTAAAATTATTTTTTTCTGTGGAGAAGAAATTATGAACCATGTACATCGCTCTTTGCTCATATTTATCTTAATTTGATCTGTTATTGTTACAGTACAGTAAAAGTGAGTTCCTATGAAAAAAATGGAGAGACCCTTGCATGTTTTGGCACATTGTTTGAGAATGTAAACGAACTTAGTTGTGCCAACTTTCGTTTAAATCGCTATATTTAGGTCTTTTATGACCTTAAAACCCCATTCCAGGAGGAAAATTTGTAAGGGAAGTTATTGAAATATTGGACAGAATATGATCAATTACAAACAGCTTTGTCCTTAGGCCAAAATACAAATGTGTACAAACTTTTATTGAGATATATCGAAAATTGTGACCTGTAGACTATCTGTTCAGATAGACAGACAGACGGACACCATTAAATCGCCTCAGAAAGTAATTCTCAATTTAACGGTATACTTAAACAAACATCTGTACTAACGCATAATACCCTATGCAACTACGATGGTGTAGGGTTTAAAAAGAAATTTTGAAATTATTAGGAATAAAATGACAATTGAAATTTAATACTCAACAAACAAGTTGAAAATATTCCAGATGGGAAAACTTTACTAAATAAATAGAAAACAATTTTGTTAAATAATATTTTTATTCTATATTTTCAATGTTTTGTAAAATGAAATTCTTAACAAAACAAAAAAAAAATATGTTTTCAAATACAAAAGGAAAATAACTGCCAACCAGATACTTGTCTATTATTTGTATTTTATACACAAAACAATTTAAGCTCAAATACTATCGTGAGACATGGTAGATTGAAATTCAAAATATTTTTGCCAAACAACAAAAACTAAATAAGTGACAAGAGATATCAATTCAGTTGTGGTAAATAGAAAAGACACTACAGTAATAGTAATGTCAAATATAGAGGAACGCTATATTGGCTCAGATTTTATTATAATCCAAAAATATATCAATGTTGTGAGACATTATAGATTCCTTACAGATACAAATAATACAATTAAGAATGCTATATTCGGCTGTGCCTAATCTTGAATACCCTACACCAACAACATTATGCAAATATTAAAAAAGGCCCTATAAGACCTGCAGTGAAATGTGGCAAAATGTTCTTGAAATTTTTTACAAATACTGGTACCGAGCTATGGACATAAATGGTCCATTTTATTACAAAAAAATGTTAAGGGATATAATTTAACTTATATGGAAGCTACAGCAATCTATGGACCGCGATTCTTCAAATTGATAATTTAGACAGTCAAAAAAATCATTGTGTGGAATTTCAATGGAATTGGTCTTTATTTAAATACGCTATAAGTGATTTCTGGAAAGGGATGTTATATAGAGCTATAACAAAATATGGAACAATATTGTTCAAATTAATAAAGTACATTTAATATATTTACATAAAATTAATTGCGTCGAATTTTAATATAATTTCTCATTATTTATACTTTCATAAGCTCATATCCGTCTCCCGGGAAGGGGCGTTAACTATAGCTATATATGGACAGATGCTAATAATATTAATAACATATATTTAAGACTGTTAGGAAATTAGTTGTGCTTAATTTTATAAGCTTTAAATTATATTCCGGGAAGGGCCTTATATGGGAATTACGTTTAATAATGATCCCAGCACAATATAGTTTCTTTGGGTTTTTTCAATGTAATAAAATAAAAATGTATGTCAAATTTTTAAAAATTATCTTAAAAATTGAGACACAGACAGCACATAGATCTTGGGGTGTATCAAAATTTTGCATATTTCAGCCTATATTTTTTTCTATTGGTCTCTTTGTGACGATGTTTGCACGATGATAAATGATGTATATCCGTATATTACAATTATATTTTGTTTAAATTCAGTTATCTTTAGGTAAAAACATTAAAAAATAAATCGATCTATATTTTTTAGGAATAAACCGTTATAAGCGATAGATTTTGAGTAAGAAATTGCTTGGGACAACAATGTAACCAAATTTCATTGAATTCGTATAATTATTCTAGGCGTGAGAATGTTTTTAACAGACAGACGGACATAGCTAAATCGACTCAGATTTTGATTTGATGCAAGAATATATGTACCTTATGGGTTCTAAAATAATTCCTTCTTGGCGTTACATACGAAATGACAAAATTAAAGTTAATTTTATACAGAGGGTATGAAAATTAATGTGGCCGTATTTGCCAATTGTGATGGTGAAGGGTATAATTTGTAAGGAACAAATATATGAAGGAGTTTGTATTTCTTCAATGCAATTTCTTAAAGAAACCCAAATTTAGTATTGACTGTTTTTTAAATAATGTAAACTTTTTAGGATTTAAGATTTAATTTTTTTAATAAATTTCATAAATGAAAAGGAAAGTTCGTATTACTGGTAAAAAAATGTGTTATCAAATGGATTTTCTGATGTTTAAATTTTCTATAGAGTTAATACGTGTATCAAATTTCAACTAAATCGCAAAAAGTTTCATTATCTTAAACCCTATTTCGGAATTGATCCATTTTTAAGAGTTTTAAAAGGCATAAACCAATAGTCCGGTATGTTAAGTCAAGCAACGGTTCCAGTAAAATTCATTTAATGGATTTGTTTCCATAATAAAATAAATGTATGTTGTAAATTTCAAAAAAATCTTAGCACAATAAAAAAAATAAAGACCAATTTCGGACATTAAGACTTGAGATGAAATGTTTCCAACGAACAAAAGAACAGACGGATGCACAGATAGAAATAGTAAAATCCACTCAGATTTTATTTAATTTTTGGGTTTTTGTTAATCCTTGTTGCATTAAACAGGAATAACTACCTGTAGTGGTGAATACTAAAAAATATTACTTTAAAATTAAAAAATCTCTCATAAGTATTAAAAAGTTAAAATGTGTTAAAATTCAATAAAAGTTTATTTTATTTCAGCATATGTTAGAGAACCATATGACAAAAGCTTGAAAAATTATTGACGGCCCACGAAAAATTTGATTTTTTAATCATGTTTGCATAAAACAATACTTATTTAAAAACGATGAAAGTCGACTATTAGTAACCCTACAATATTTTTGGTTGTTAATGATAGATACCGTAAATTAATGAACGACCCTCTTGTAAACATATTTTATAGTTTATGCTTAAGAGTGTAGCTTAACATGGTATTAAGATGAAAGCAGGAAGTGTGTGTTTTAAAAGGATAATTCTGGGGTTATTAATGCAGAAGCTAAATGAAATTATGGATCGACCATAGTAAAATTTAACACATCGCTTTAGAATATCATGAGATTAATTTGTGTCAGAATTCATAAAATTGTTTTATATTTAGGACTTTTATGACCTTAAATCCCTATTCCTTAAGGAACACTTGTATGGGGACTAGGTGAAATAATGGAGCCATTATCACCAATTTCAATAGGTATCATCATTGGGCAAAAATAATGGCAAGCGCCAAGTTGGTTGAGGTTATATGCACATGCAATGCGCAAAAATTGTAACGGGCTGAAATAATATTGCTACCACCATTTTAGTATTTTGTTCGAATCAGAATCACTTTCTGCGTACCATTTTTAAGTATACTGTTCGATTCAGAATCATTTTCGGAATCGATCTAACAATGTACATGCGTCTGGCCGTATGGCTGTCTGGATGTCCCTTCTAAAGATATCTTAATGAAATTTGGAATTTTGGTCCAACTGCGATGCCTATAAACATTAATAATGATGAGTTCTAGTCACCTAACAAATTTAATGGGGAATTAAGATCACAAATGAAAAGAATTATTGCACAAATCAATCATGTGGTATTCTAAAACGATATGCTAAATTATACTAAGATTGATCTATTATTTCTCATAGGTCCGTACAAACCCATTCCAGATACCACTTTGAATGATTTAAGTTTCATATATGCTTTGGTATTGTAAATAAAATTGGTCAAATCTATACAAATATAGGCAAAAATGGAAGTGTGAAGTTACGAAGGTCAATTCAAAGTTTCCTTTAGTATCAGTATGACATTAAAATATATTTTGAAAAATTGTTATACATCACATTCTTTAATACAAAATTAAGTCAACTAAAGTGGATTATCCACGTTTCATTATTTAATTAAGGTCCATTGTAATGTTAATGAAATTTGGTATTAGCTATCATATACAAATTTCAAGATTATCAGTCCATATTTAGATGTAGCTTTATTGTAAAGCTTTGCCTTATACAAGAATAAAATTCTTTGAAATTAAAGTATATTTATAAAATCTGGAACTTCAAGGAAATCAAACAATTATTCATGTGTTATAGAGAAATATATATATTTTTTTTAATTTTTCTAAGTTGTGGAGGATATTTATGATTCGGCATAGCAGGATATAGCATAAAATTATGTCGCTTAAAATATAGGGAAACTACAAAGTGCAACTTTTTTAATAAAAGTTTTAATTTATTTGTTTTTCTCCACAATGAAAATGTTTTATTTCCCGTAAATACTTATAACAATTATTGTATTTTCTATGGCTTTGAAAATAAATGTTGTTAATAATATATGAATGTAATTATTCACACATGTCATGAATATTTAATAAATTTTTGTAGATTTAATAGGCGAATGAAAATATTTGCAAAAATACATTTTATTACATTATTTACATTTATAAATAATAAATTATAGCGAATTTGGAAATTTTGCAAAGGCAAACAAATTAAAAATGAAACATTTGTAACTCACACACACACATAGACATTTGGGTCTAATTAAAAATATTGCACTACTCTCTAAATCGCACAAATATTTTCAATTGTTTATTTTGATAATTAATAAATAAAAAATTATTTATTTATAATTTTTTATGTATAAAACGGGCACAAGGAAAATTAAAAGTATGTTCTAACACTTAAGGCCTTTTGATATAATTTCGAACCCTGTTTCATTTTTCCTTTGCAGAATGATAATTATACAACATAATTCAAAAGAATTTGTCTTCTATAATTAAAATAAAATCTAATCGAATAATTTAAGTCTTTTTAATTTTGGTACATCAGTTTAAAATATCTATTTCCCACTACAAGTAAATACACTTTTAACCTGTGTATGGATGCCATCATATATATTTGTTTAATTATTATTTAAGAGCAAAAAAAGACAAGTAAAAATTGTATAGTCGGTCTAGTCCGACTATGTAATACCATACTACACAATGTAGGTTAAAAAATGTAGTTACGAAAAATTAATGAACGACCCTCGTATTATTTTATTTACTGATTTATTCCTAAATGTGCAGCATACTATTGTGAAACATTTATGTGAAATTTAGGAGTTTTTAAATGAATTTTCTGTGGCTTTAATGGGAGCTAGAAGAAATTACGGACCAACCCTCGCATAATTTTGCACATCGATTTTTGACCAGTGTTTATTCAAATACGAAAGCATATGCGAGATTTAAGCAGTTCAAAATGATATTTGTATGCGACCTATAATAAGTAATGGACCGACTTCCTGGTATTTAGATACATTGTTTTAGAATACAGTAAGATTTATATTTGCCAAAATTAGTTTAAAAATCGCTTCATATTTGAGACTTTTATGAGCTTAAACCCTCATTTGGGAGAACATTTGTGTGAGATGTACCCGTAATATTGCACCGAACCTGGCCAATAGCAATAGACTTCGTCCCTGAGCCAAAATAATATTATGTACAAAATTTCATCGAGATATCTCAAAAATAGCAACCTGTAAACATACGAACGGACATCGTTTAATCGACTCAGAAAATAAGTCGAACGATATATTTAAAGAGCAGTGCATCACTATTTTTTCTGTATGTTACAAACATCATACAAACGCATAACACTCCAATCACCTACAATGATGTAGGGTATAAAAAATTAAACGACTTACATCTTTATGGTAAATCTCTACCATTAAATTAAAACTAATATTTAAACGCGTAATATTTTTTAAAATAGTTATAAAATGTGCAAGAAAGTATAAAAAAGTGCAAAATAAAAATAAAACAGAATGATGCAAAAATATATGCATTGTTGCATTTGCATATGAATTTATATGAATGTGTTAGAGTGTGTATGTAAAGGAGGAATGCACCTGTTAAAGTATAAGTATGTTTGTGTTGTTTTATATATAGTTTATATAGTTTTTCGCAATACACAGTGGGTTGGAAGGTGTTAAAATAATGTTATATTCGGTTGTGCCAATTCTTGTGAAAACATTCGCATGAGTTGAGGTTTATTATTGCGTCAAAAAACTAATTATTCGTTAATCTGCTTAAATATCTTCTCTGGAAATAGGGCCTCTATAAAAACTACAGTGACATTTGGTCATATTCTTGAAACTATCCATAATCATTAGTATGGTACTATAATATTGAAAACATTTGGATAAATGTCTAAGTTTCGATGGAATTGAACACTATTTCGATAAGGGGAGCTAAGCAAAATATGGCTGGATTTTCACTAAATTAGTAATATATATTAAAAAGAACATTATTTGTGTCGAATTTCAATAGAATTGATCTATATTTACGTTAATAATATTGAAGTTCGAATTACAAGAAAAGGGTCCATATTTAAGAGTGTTATGAACTTAAAATCATATTCCACAGAGGAGCCTTAAATTGGAGCTAGGTTCAATAACGATGATAGCACAATCTATAAAATGTATGTGGTTAATTCCTGAAAATTATCTTTAAAATTGTAACCAAAATGTTAACCTTCTCTGGGGTGTATCAAAATTTTACATATTTTAGCATTGAAATTTTGACTATTGATCCGAATTTGTATCTTTAAATTAAATTCTGTTTATATCTTAATAGATTTTATTAAAAAGATTTATATCTTTTTTGAATGGACCGATATAGCTGGTTTAAATAGCAAACTGCTTATGACAACAGCAAAAAATTTTACATTTTTGAATTCGGACAATTATTCTAAGCGTGAGAATGCCTGTAAAAGTAAGACAGACGGACTTAGCCAAATCGAATCAGACTTTGATTTGATGCAAAAATATATTTTATTTCTTCGGTCATAGATAATGCCATCTTATCGTTACAGACATTTCATTTTTTTGTAGCGTTAAATGTTCCAAGCTATGTTTGACTGAACAAATAAGTGCTTCTGCTTATTGAATGTTGCACTCGTTTTATCGAGCATCTCATTTGTTGTTACCATACTGCCGAAGTAGCAGAAGTTATATACGTAGTCAAACAGTAAGATCTATTATTTGGTGTTACGAGTTCTTTTAATTTTGAATAATATTGGTGACTGGAGCATTCTTGTTGTGGGCCAGGATTAGTTTTTCATCCTTCATCTTTGAAGATGTATATAATGTGGTTCGTCGCTTTTTGGTAATTTTACAATGACGCCTTTCCTTTGAAGGCTTTTTCCGTAACAAAACGAAGAAATGTGAGGATGAAGAGTTCTAGATGTGGCTTTAAAAATCTCCTAGGTTCTCTACATTCATGTCAACTTCGGCTAATAGTTTATAATTTTCTTTAATTCTGATTGTTTTTTTTGAGTGACATTTATACTGCCAAAATGACATGATATAAGTAAAATCGGTCTATTGTTTTCAATGATATAATGTTTAAGCGATAATAAGTAATAATAACAATTAATTACTATTTGGGAAGCTTTGTTAACCAATTTTTAGGCGTTATATACCACTGTTATTTAACCATTTTTTAAGTTTTTTATACTTAGGAACATTTTGTGGTTTTATGGCTGTTTTATGCATATGTAATGTTGCACATCCACCTGATGTGGCAGTTATGAGAAACATTTGCATGCCATAAAACGTTGATAAGAAGGTGGCAACTGTTTACATTGTTTAATATGCACAACAATTTTTCTTACTTCCACTTCTACCTTTTTTTCATACGTATAAGAATTATATGCAAATGTATTAAAATTTAGCAAGTTTGTATGTAAATTCATTGTTCTACTTTGGATGACTGAAAAGAATGAAGTGCATAAAAAACAAATGTATAGACTCAATAAAATTAAAAAGAAATTGTAAGAATAATATGAAGAATGATAAAAGAAGAGAAATAACAATATATTAAAGTATTTCGTCACAGATTTATGCTTAAATTTATTAATTTCCGAAAAACACTTGTTATTATATAATAAAAAGGCCAGCCATCCAGCCAAATCAATCACGCCAAAGACTGCATAGTCTTTTTATTGTTCTACCAGCAGGACATAGGTGTGGGACGGCAAGGTCGATACAAGACTTGACTGCTGCAGATTCTATCTGGTTATTAGCGTCCTCCAAATATGATATTTATCTGATAACTTGAAATCGTCGTTTAAAATTCTCAAATATTAATCCCGATTTAAAGGAAACTTCACATACTAATATGCTCTGTTCATATATGCCTCGGTGGAAACTTAATAATATTATAGTTATAATAATGCTTTCGATAACGTCCAGTACGGAACTGTTTGCTTGGCACTTCTTTGTATTTATCGAATAGTTCTTTCTTAGGCCAGGTGAAGAAGAGTGCTACTTTCATCTATTGACTTCGTAGTTGAAAGTTTCAGGATACTTTAAGAGATTAAAGTAACTATTTGCCAGACCGCATAGGTCTTCAGTTTTATGGTCCGTTACCGTAATTGTACAGTCGTTGAAATTATAATGTCAAATCCAAGCAGAGAAGAAAAGGTTCCTGCATTGGAATGTCTCCATCCATTTCTGGGCTCCTCATTGGCGGGTTGAAAACTGTTGTCAAGTACTCAACTTCCTGTTTGCCAAGTTCCATCAATATTATCAAAGATATTAAGAACTAATAGCTTTAGACGATTTCGTAGCGGCCATGTCCTTGTAACTTCAAGTTGTGCGTGATTGAAAGTTGATATATTTTTCGGACAACACTTTTATGGTTGCTCCTTGAAAAGTCGGCATAAATCCGAAATAGGGAGTCAGTAATGAAAGTATTTATAAACTAAATGCCGCGGCTGTAATTTGTTTCTCTTGGTAGAGAGAGATCAGCTACTGGAAAATTTATTCACTTATGTGATCCAATCATTACTGCCGCATGTCTTCATTTACCACCTCAACGATTTCTCTATTAAGGTGATTTGGCAACGTCTGTAACTTCATAAGATGTAAATAATGTGGACTGTACGTGGTGAGAAAGTTGATTGTGGTTATCATAAAGTTCATCTTATTGCTTTGACGCAGTACTACCGTTAGTGCGAATTTTTCAACTGTTTGTGACTTTTTGTGTACTATATCCCATTTCCCCTTTTTTGTCCGCTTTTTGTCCCCTTTTTTATAATTTGGATTTTCGGTATAAAACTTCATGAAATTTCATTAACTTGGCTTAAAAAGTCATATCAAAATAAATTTTTTATAAATTATGGATGAAAGAAATTTAAATTAAGATTGAGAAAAAATTAAGAAGCGATAATTCTTCGAAATCATAATGGACATGGAAATAGTCATAAAATTAAGAAAAATCTATTTTAGGTGAATATTCTAAATTATTTCATCATTAAAGGGGAAAGAGTGCAAATTCATAATTTAAATCTATTCAAAAATTTTAATTTTTGTTGAATTAAACTTATGGCGATTTTTGTTCCGCAAATCACCATTTAGTTACGACTTTATTTTTCAAAATCCCCTTTTTGTGCGACTTTTCGAAAAATCTCAACGGTAACGCTTTTTTAAACAAGTAAGATAACACTTTACACCACATTCCAAGTTATAAATGGTAGCTATGAAAAATGTATAAACGATCCTCGTATAATTTGCCTTTTTTTTGTATGAACTTTATAAGAAGAAAAAAGAAAGAAAAGGATTTTCTTGGTTTGGTTATATGGGACTTAGAAGAAATTATGAACCGATTCTCATAAAATTATAATTTTTGCTTATATTTGTCTTAATTTGACTAATTGTAACTATAATGCCAATGCATATGTGACACTTAAGTCCACTAATATTTATATATAGAAGGGGGTTGTGTGGGACCTATGCGAAAAAAGTGACCGATCCTTGTATAATTTGCCACTTAGTTTTATAATAATTTGAGACCTAAAAGTAGCAAATTTCGTTAATATTGTTTTACATTACGGCATTTTTTTAACTTAGAACCTCATTCCAGGAAGGGTATTTCTATAAGGGTAAGGTGAAGTAATGAACTCATCATCACCAATTTCAATAGGCATCCGTCTTTCCTGAAATATAAATACATGCCAAATTTTATTTAAATATTTTTTAAATAGCGACCAGTATATTACACATAAGGTTTAAATGGACAGCCAGTTAGACGAACGGACGATTTTAAATCAACTCAACATATCCCGTATGGGACTTACTGCAATTTGTGGACCAAAATTCTTAAAATTAGCGTGTAGAATAGCAGAAACAGAAGACATTTGTAACTTTAGTATGAAATACTTCGTCAAATATGATATTTTTATACCCTACACCACTACAAGTGGTGAAAAGGGTATATTTACATTGTTATTCCATGTATGATGCCAAGTAAGAAACTTCTCTGACACTAAATTCTTGCATCAAATCAAAATCTGTGTCGGTTTAGCTGTCTGCCTGCCTGAGCTTTATACTCCCGCGCCTAGAATAATTATCCACATTCAATGAAATTTGGCCACATTGCTTTTTATTTTCCTTAGCAATTTTCCATTTAAAACCAACTGCATCAGTTCATTGGAAAATAAAATATAGACTGATGTTTCAGACAAGCTCATAATTTCGAAAAATAACTTTTCTATAACTATAATTTTACAAATATTTGTTGGTTATTTAAAAAGTATGTTGTCTCTAACTGTTACTTTGTAGGGGCCTTTTTCTGTAATTGGCGTTTAAGTTGGTGAACGAATAAGTTTTTTTTTTTGGATCAATAACTTTAACTCTTCCTCAGTTTTGTATAATGTTAGTGGTAAAGGATATTTAAGTTCCGGCACAGCCGAATAAAGCATTCCTACTTGTTTAATATTATTGAATTCAGATTATTGGAAACATTTCTAAAATAAATTAAGTCTACGTTTATTTATGTTACATAAAAAATAAGAACTCTACATTTGTGGTTGCGTAAGTTTCACAAAATTTAAATACGATATTTCATTAATTTTATACCTTTTTCAAATATCTTTTGTTATGTCCTTAATCATAACAGTAAACATATTTTTATGTTCATCATTTATATTTTATGTCTATTCTTATTGTTATTTATTGTATTTACCTAATTTCCTTTTAAATAAAATTACACATAAATCACAATTTATCTCATCAACTCCACTTATTTGTTTAACACTTTTATTAAGTCAGGAATACAAAACTCTTATACAAAAATATGTGTATCCTTGTATATCCTTGTTTTTGTTTCTTCTTACTAACCAATAATTTTTCGGTCAACTTTCCTCTTACCCTTAGTATTTATTGTTGTTATTGTGTTAGTGTCTTTACTATCTAGAAAAGAAATATTCATGACTTTAAGTCGTTGCGTTTGAACTTTACACTTAATAAACGTACAAACGTCTGATGACCGGGGCATGTCACCCCAAAAGGCAGGAAAATATTAATTTATGTTTCACTAAAGATTTTATCATCCATGAAAGTGGCCCTTAAGCAATGTGTAGAATGTTTTTTGGTCTTATTATTATGTTAACCTACAACTCAAATGCCTGCCACATGTAAACGAGCTGATAAACATTAAAATCCATGTTGGTATTAACTTTTATACAAAATATTTGAATTTCTTCTTTAATTCATATCAACGATGATTGTGTATAATTTAAATCTTAAAGTCTTAAGGAAATTTCATGGAATAGAGATAAAAACGGTAATGTATTTGTAGCCCAATATTAATTGGGTTGAAAATGATGTGAAACTAATAATATAAAATTGTTTAATAAGTTGATCACACATATTAATTTTAAAGGAAGAAATTATGGAATTTTCTAATGAAATTTCGAGTGACATGTATGAGCAAAACTTTCTTACCAGAATATTTTAATTATACAATGAAAATTTTATATATCAACTTAGAAAAAGGTTTCGATTTTAATGAGTTATGGAAGATATACAATCTTGGTATTTAAATAACTTATATGTTCTGAAGTTCATTAAATTTTTATTTAGAACACAAATTTGATTATAATTTTTTTTTAAAGATTAGTATCATACAGGAACTTTTGAGTTCCTTAATATCATTATCTTTATAATCTGTGTATTCAACATTGTTCCACTCTCTGATGTCCTCTTATAAACTGCTATATTGTGAAAATAATGTTAAACAATTTTACATCGGAATCTGCTATATTGTGAAAATCCAATAATTCGTTAATTACTTCATGTGTGGTTCTTTAAGTGTATGTCTCAATTAATTTAACAACATACTTTCTTATTCGTCTTCACTATCTTCTGTTATTACACTTAGTAAAGGAATCCAACGCTTCTTTATCATGTTTATCGACAAATTTTTCCAAGACAACTTTGAGCGTTAATCCTTTCAAAAATTAATTTAAATTTTTCCTTTCTAACGGCCCACTGTAATCGTTGTTTTTTTATAATAAAGTTTTGTTACACGTATGCGATTTTGACCCGGTTGGATAATTTTGGGCATGTATACCACGAAAAGAGATCCATCTTCTGAAACAAGTTCTTGCTCCGCTGAAATGGTCTTCGTTGCACTAATGGAGCAAAATGATCTACGTTGGTAAGACTTTTGAATGTAAATTTGATTTAACTTAAATTAAAATATAAATTTGTAAAATATGAACCCTAATCATAAACCTGACGAACGATTCGGTATATTAAACGACTTAAACGATCGCGTTTATGGCTTCAACTTAGGAGACCTGTAACATTAGTAACACTATTGTCAAAAATGTTATCCTTGCTTTTTGAATTTTTCTTCCTGATGTCGATTTTCATTACAGCTAAGGTGTATTTTTTCCGGCAATATCTTCCAAAAGAGTCCAAATTCATCTGCGTTGTATATTTGTTCAGCACTCAATTCATATTCATTTATTAAAGCAGATTTTCCTTTTTTAATGGCTCGACAGCCCTACTACGGAGGAAAGTTTTTTGCTACATATTTAATAAACGAATTCCATAACGGGCTTTAAACCCTTAGAGCCAACACTTGCATGAAATCCTCCAATTGTCCTGCAATTGTTAATGTATTACTCTTCTGCCTTAAGTATTTCTCCGCTAACTGTAAAATTTTAAAACGTCAAAGACAGGAGTTGTTATGTATGTTTTGTAAAATATTTCGGAAGAAAATTACTTACAAATATGAAATAAGAGATACTGAAAATAGTATTGAAAAGAATGTTGTAGTTGTGGAAACGGACTTTTCAAAAGGTCCTGTGAGGTCATCAGTAATTTTAAATTTCAAATCACCACACGGGGCAAAGTAGATGACAGCAGATTTTATAACTTAAAACTTATCAGTTTTTTCATTATATTCCAATCACATTTCATACCTTTAATCGCTTTCTCATAATTTGACAAAATTTATAGTTAGAAAATTCATTTGAATAAAAAATGCATTTCTCACATCTTCACATTTATAATGTGAAATAAAATAAAGCATTTATCTAAAGTATATTGTTTTATTGTCTTTTAATAATATTACTTTTACATATTTTCTTTCTTTCTTTCAGCTTTGTTTTTATTACTTTATACGTACTTTTTTATTTCAAGGATGATATAAAAACACTTTAACTCACATTTTCATAATCAGCAAAAACTCACTTATATCACGTAAAAGTTTGTGCTTTTATGTATGTCTTATTATACATTAAAGAAACAAACAAAAAATATCGCGCAAAAATACATACAAGAAAAAAGAAACGAAATTTAAACGCATACAAGCGCATAAAAAGTCTAAACTTTACTCAAAGAAATTACAAAGTTTTCTTAAATCCCAGTTACTTGAAAGAACTAAAGGAATATATAGTCATTCATACATATATAACACATACACACAAAGGTATAATATACACACATTCACACTTTAAAAAAAACCGTGTCAAACCCAGAGGTGCCAACATATAGATGGAAAAGCAAGTGCAAAAAAAAAATTAGAAAATAAAACATAAAGAATCAAAGAAAAGTGCAAGAAATGAACAAACAAACGACTGAAGGAATGAAAGAATGAACGCATTGTTATTACTTTTATGTAAAACATCTTTGGTGGGCGAACATTTTTAAAGGAACATCATTTTAAGTATATAGAAAAAAGTTACTAGACCATAAGAAATTGCTTTACTAAGGACATTACACAATAATATTAGAGATTTAACGAATTATAGGTGCCCTATTAGTATTACAAGAAAAATGATTTTGAGGATCAATACTGTTTGATTATAACCTACACCAACATATGTGTTAGTGGTATAATATGCAGATGTTTGTAACGAGAACCGTTCATTTCCTGGTTTTGTAAAGCTTATTCGCAAAATACAGGTCGTAGTTTCGAAGATATATATTAATGAAATTTGGCAAGTACTATTATTTTGAATCAAGGACGACGCTTATTGAAATTTGTTATGATCGGTTCATTATCTCTAAATATAAAAAATTTTAACCAAATTTTGCGAAAATAAGTCCTATTATATTTTAAAAGGATGTGCCAAATTATGCGAGGATCGGTCCATTTTTTCTCATTGGTTTCATACAACCACCCTTACAAATATCACTTTACGCATAAATTTTACATAAATGTTAGCATTATGATAATCCACTTACAACCAACAATATGATGTACGATATTACATAGTTGGGTTTGACTGACTGTAACATTTTTACTTGTTATTTAATAATTTATTAAGTCTTAAATCAAATTGCATATAAACTCATGATATGTAGTGAAACGCAATATTTCTCAGCCTTCGTATGCAGTTGTATGTGTCTACTGCCCAAAAACTATTGAATGGTCCTTTTCTTTATTGCCGAATCATTGCCTATTGGGTTTACTCAATAGAGCCATTTGTGTAGAAAAAGTCTCAAGGACTTTTGTACCACGTTCTAGCTTAAAAATGTTACCATCCGGTATTATCGTTATTATCCACTGAAGTAAAAAGAAAGTATCGTTCTTTATATGTTTTGTAGAGTAATTAAACGATGACTCTACATCTGCTTTTTTAAAAAATAATCAATAACTACGTTCGATCCTCTTAGTTGTGTCCTCCTTTGCTTCCAGACAGGATAAAACTCAACTTTTCTCGAAAACCAATAAATCTCAGTTTTGACGAATGCGTGATACATTCAAGACCTTTCCTCACTTCCGTTAGGAAGGTTTGCTTCTCGCCTATCATAAACTGTTCTGGTCGTACGTTTGTCGATATTCTCTGAAAATCATCTTTAATGGTGAAAGTATGCCCATTTGTCTCTTATTTATACAAATCATAGGATTATCTTCTGTAGCGTATAGTAAGATTTAGCTTTTTAGAGCCCTGTTTTTGGAAGCAGTATTGATATTATCTGATTTATCAAAGCATACTTAGTTAGATTTATACTGCTTATATTGAGCACACATTAAGGTCCCAAAGAATGCATCTCAAATTTTTTAAATTAAAATTAAGTTGAGTAACAAAAATTGTTCGCATATAATATTATACCTTACGTAGAGACTCTTGCCCACCAATACAAGTAAACGTTCAGATATTACCCCCCACTAAACAGAATTAAAATATATCGGTATCCATCTTGAAAAGGGTCTTCCCTTTAAATATTATATTTTAAGCTCTTCTTTATAAAACAAGAAGCCAATTATGAATTATGGAATACATCTACGGGGTATCGACTCCCATTCGAATATTGAGAAAAAACAAAGATGTCAGATCAGAATACTGAGAATTGTAACTGCACCACCTTTGTATGTGAAGAATAGACACATCCACAAGGATTTAAGCATACACTCTGTACAAACCGTGATAAGAGAACACAACGAAAAATAAGAAATAACGATTTCTTTCAACAGTGTTTGGGAAAACATATACTAAAAAGTAGATATATAATTTTTATACTCATTGTTAGTTTACTATAGTCAAAGCTCCTAATATTTTAATGCGTAAAGAAAGTGATTTAGTCTAGACTATGAAGGACTTTTCAGTGTTAAAATCGCCATTTTATTTCGTATTTTGCGTTTCGACATTTCATTTGTAAGCAGAAATATTGTTGAGCTCACTTGTCCTTGTCAGTGTATTTGCATAACGTAATTAACTAACTTGCAGAAAAGCTTTCCGAACTCCCTTAATTCGTATCTGCTTGGCTTCTTATGAGCTGGATAAGACATCTACTATGATCAAAGTTCAAGATAACTTAAATATATAGGGTCCATGGTCGCAGGATTATGATGGAGACAAAATAGGGGTACCTTCGGATTACCGATTTTTTTATGGGCGCTATACTTTTGTATCTCATTCATTATCGAGGGCCTTAACAACATGCTTACATATATTATTCATCCTTATAGTTTTTGAATATTTTGCATTTTTCAAAAAAAGTTCTTTCCTTATTTGATCTAAAGTATGTTTTTCCGAACGATAACAATCAAAGTGTATTACACGAAATGCTCTATTAAAGTCTGTATATAGGAAACTTTTAATTTTTGATTTTTATGTTATTTTTTCATATTTTAAATCATCCAAAGCATGAACTCTTAAACGGAGTTACTTACACGCGTTTGGTAGATTTTCCACACTTTACAATATGCACTCTATAGGCAAATCTCTAAATTCCATTTCTAAATCCTATTCTTCAAAAAATTTCGATGGAATTTAGAAAAAAAAGATCCATTAAAAAATCAGGTATTTAACATTCTAAATTGCTTGAAAATCTTCAAGAGTGATATTTTATTAGCAAATATTGATTGCAACTCAATTTTTTCGCTTCATTCATAAATTTCGTTTATTTCTAAATAGCGAAAACAATTTAAAATATTTATATTTTAAAAAATTTGGTAAGAAGACATAAATCTGGGTCACATACAAAAATATTCAAATCACTACCTTTCGAATGTTATGAAATACATGAACCCAAATTTCAGTAGTGCGTTCGTTGGTAAGATATAACTAAAATTATTCCTTGAAGAAGACAACAGGATCTTGGAATATTATACACGATAACCAGAATTTGAAAGCAAAGAGACAATAATTCATTATTTCATAAAAATTTTTAATTTATTTCACATAACTATATTTTTCATTATCATTTTTGTAAACCTTATGATCAACTAAACATTCAGACTTTTGCATGGGGATTAGATTGGAAAAAAGTAAAATAAACTTACATCTATCTCGTTATTGTTGATTCCATCAAAGTTTTTGAAAAGTACTCAAAAACTTATTTTTTTATTTAGAATGTCAAGAAGAATAAAATTAAAGTCGATGAAGAAAGAGAAAAATATCTACACAAAGAAATAAGTAAATCTAACGTACAAATGTTTAAAAAGTCTCCTCTTTAACACACAGCATGTTCCATTATTTTAATAATGCTAAAAAGTAAATTCCTTTCATTCGCATTTTTAGCGTATAAAATAAAATTTTAATAAAAGTTTTATATTTTTCTTATACTTTGAAAAGCCTAATATATGTGTACAATTTTGGAAGTATTCTAAGTTTATGCTAATATCTGTAACATATAGAAAAAAGAATAATTGATTAAAATTAGGTTCTTGATTGTTTTAATGATGCACAGTGTTTCAAATGAAAAATTAAATGAAAATATGTCTGTAACTATCAGACAACTTGACGATTTTAATGAAATTTTACATAGTAAAAGTTGGAGTGTAAATTTAAATAACGGAGGTCAGTTTCCAATTTATATAAGTGAATCCTGCTACTATTAGAATTTTACTTTTTGACCGATCATGGCGAATTTCGAAACTTAAACTCGCCTATGCTTCCTCTTATACTGTGTGGAATTTCATTAAAATCGGTCTAACTGTTTAGAAGTTACAAATTTATTTTCAATTTTTTATTTTGAACACTTTGTGATGTGCATTAAATCATAACTAAGGATCTACACAATATTGAATAGTTTAATAATTACTACAGTGCACAACAGAAATCAATTGCCTATTTTTACTATTGTAGGGTATTATATTCTCTCTCTTGACCGACTTTAATTGCTTAACTTATTTATGTTTTTTTTTCCCTTTAAATAAAAGATTAACACAATCTTCAGTTGCAGTATTCAAGGTTGAAATACATTTTACAGAACATTTTGTTGCTAAATTCTTTCAAGGAGAGAAAAAATTAAAAGTTTTTAAAGTTAAAATTAATATTTAAATTTTGTGGTTTTTTCTTTGCGGTGAGGGAAAATACAAGAAAAAATTTAGATATTTATTTTAAGGTTAAGTATTTGTTTTTTATGTATCAAAGATTGAAATAAGTTATACAGCCTATGATTTTTTCAGAAATAAGTTTAAAATACTTGTAAATAATTTTAATATATAACCATTCTACAAACAAAAAGTATGAAATTATCAACATTTTAAAGAATGAATTAATATTCGGTGACTTCACCACTTCACAGTTAACTTCTTAGTTTCTAATTATATCAATCAATAGGTAAATTCCTTAAACTTTACATATTTTCATGTTATTTAAATTTATCACTCCAACATGGTTTGTATGATTCTATCGTGAAATTTGGATTGATATTCTTACATTTATTTAAAAATAACATTAAGTTTGGTGGTTTTATTAACATATAGATCTATTATGAATATTTCGATCTCACTCCTTATATTTGGCTGTGTAAAATTACTAATTAAGAAACTTGGACACATTAAAAAATTAATTTTAAAAACTTAGTTAGATCCTTCTCAGGAAATGAACTAAAATTGAATTCGGACAATTTGTCTGAGCATAAGAATGTTTTCAACAGACATACGAACACTGCTAAATCGTCCTTATTTTGTTTATGCCAAATTTATTATTGTTGAATTTAAATGAAGTACTAAGGCTTAATACTTATCCTTCTGGGAAAAGGGCTTTATATGAGAACTTAAACAAGGTAATATTTGTGGAATAAGTCTCTATTTAAGGGTTTTATAAGCCCGTTTTTAAAACCCTTTAGGGTGAATGTAGTTCATATGGAAACTAGCCCAAATAACATGTCCATCAAAATCTATTTTTTTCTGGAAGTATTTTTATTTCAAAACAAAACATGTTTTAGGACAAATTTCAAAACTGTGACTTTTAAGGGGGTATCAAAATTTTTCATGTCTTGGTATAAGACCACCACTATGTCATTCCGTGTATAGGATTAAGAAGGAATCATTTCAGACCAAATAATGCATATAATTAGCTATATCCATACGTCTGTCTGTTGCTGGAACGCTCATATCCACAACAATTGACAGATCTAAATGAAATTTGCCTTAGTATTTTTGTAGTCCTTAAAAGATATAGACCGATATCTTTCGCAAAATTGTCAACCATAAATAGACAATTAAGAACAAAATTTTGCAGTAATATAAAGTTATATGTATTTCATTGCCATTCAAATTTTATCAAGAAATAAAGAAAATTATTACTAATTTTATGAATCATTAATATTGCTGCGTTATATCTGAGAGAAATTTTTAAATATTGTATTTGTTGTTGCCTTTGTACGAAACATAACTTATGTACTAAACACGCATTTGTATTGGGGGTATTGAAGATTCTGCATAGCTCAATATAGAATTTTTTGATCTTGTTTTATAAAATATAAATACACAATTGGTTATAGCTTCCATATAACGACCCTTACTGAAATTATGTTAAAAACTAGTTTAAAAAAACTGATGAATATTGTCAGTTGTATTGAAATTTGGAACAATTAATTTTATTATTGTTTTTAGTATATTTAATTTGAAGAAAAAATGTCGCGATATTCTACTTTCTTATTTTTCAAAAAGGGTTTAAGTTTAAATATTAAAGTATTTAAATTTAATTCGTTAATAATAATTTTAGACTTGGTGTCAACCAATATCCTGCTAAAGGGTCCCATATGTGGACCGATATTATGTCCTGTATATAAAGCGCAATAAGACTAACAGATTTGCCAGAAGAACAAAGAATATTATAATATATAAAAATACGTTAACTTCAATGATCATTTCCCATTAATTCGTGATTTATTTAAATTTTATTTACTTTTATTCCAAACTTCATCTGTATATTCCCAGAAATTTCAAAGATTTTGTATATTAAAGATTTAAACATTAAATACCAACCAAAATTCATCTAACATTGATTATCAAAATTTAATATTTTTATACCCTACACCACCACAAGTGGTGATGAGGGTATATTAACTTTGTCATTCCATGTGTAATGGAACTATTTCAGACTCCATAAAGTATTCGCATAATTACATCAAATCAAAATTTAAGGCGATTTAGCTATGTTTGTCTATCCGTCTGTTTGTTGTAAATGTTCTCACGCCTAAACTAATTGTCCGAATTTAATGAAATTTGGTTACGTTGTTTTAATTTTCCTTAGAAGTTTCCAATTTATAGGCAGCAATATCGGTTCATTGGTAAATAGGATATAGACCGATATCTGCGACAACCCCAAAATTTCGATTTAAAAAAAAAAATTACAAAAGGTAACTGGACACAAAATTTAAGCTATAAAGTATTTAGTATAAAGTATATTTATTTTCATCATTGTAAAAAAATCATGAAAATCGGAGCTATAAAAAAGTTATAGGTTGAAATATAAAGAATTTTGCTACTTTTATTAATAAACCCAAAGAAACTAAAACTCTAAAATATGAAACGATTCTATTGAAATTTGGCACAATTGATTTCTTAGCCACCTTAAATATATGTTGGTAATTTTATTAATATTGGTTCGTATTTTGATATAGCTCCAAAATACCGTCTCTACGTGGAAAAGTTGTTTGAGCTTATAAAACTACTAAATAAATACAAATTATATTGTAATTCAACATAAATAATTTTCTAGCTCATCTGAATACATTATTAATTTCAACAGTGTCCTGTTTTCCTATATCTCCTATATAAGGCTCCTTCCCGAAAAACACATTTGAACTTGTAAAACACTTAAATAAAGATCAATTTTATTAAAATTCGGTACAATGATTTTTCTGTCTTAAATATATATTATTGTTTTAAGAAAATCTTAGTTCATATTTTGCTGTAGCTCATATATAACGCTCCTTCCTGAAAACGGGCTTGAGATAATAAAACTCTTAAATAAACCCCAACTGTATTGAAATTCGCAACAGTTAATTTTATAATTCTTTGAAATATATATTAAATAATTTGACCAATCTCGGTCCATGTCTTCCCGGAAAACAGTTTTGGGCTTACAAAATTATTAAAAATTCGGCTCAATTATTTTTCTTACTGTCTTCAATATATGTCTAACCAATGTCGGTCCATATTTTGCCATATCTTCCACATACATATATAATTTCTTACCTTTAACATTATTTTTTTAATAAAATGGGCAATTAAAATCTATAGCTCGGTACCAATGTTTATAGGTCATTTCAAGTATATGTTGCCATATTTCACATTAGTTTTTAAAGAGGCCTTTTTCTGTAATTGGTGTTTAAGATGATGAAGGAATAATTAATATTTTTTTGTTCAATATCTTAAACTCATGCTTATTTTTGTACAATGTGGTGTAGGCTATTTAAGATTCGGTACACCCGAATATAGTATTCTTGCTTGTTTTTCTTTAATTTCTAATGTTTGTCTTTCGTTCGTAAAAAACTAATTTATTTTTTTAACATTATTTATAATAAATGATAAAGAAGCAAAGAAGGGAATAAATGAAAATTCTCTTTATTATCTACAAAATTTTCTTGGCAGTTTTCAGCTGTGATTGATTAAACAGCCATTACAGATGACCGCATTGCCCAAAAGAAACATTGTATTTATATACAAAATATTTCAACCACCCCGAAATGATGGAGTTCCTGACTGTTCTATACTCTATTTATTACTGTAACTATTTAAAGGAAAAATGAAAATATGAAAATAAAAATAAAAATAAAAAAGTTACAAAAGTAAAAAAGAAATCATGTATTGTTTTAAAGAAATTCTTTTCTATGGAGGATTAAAGTGACGTGAATGGATGTAATTTTATGATTGATACGAAAAAGAATTTCATTTATATCTGCTCACACCGAGTTTAAATGCATAACTGACGACGATACACATATAACGATGCATTAACACTGGACAGTAAAATAATGACATAAAAAACAAGAAATGAAATAATCATTTCATATGAATGAATACTGATGGCGGAAACGAATAAACCAAAATTTATATTGCAGATTCATAGATATTGGGTTACAATAAAAGTACCTGTGAAACCCTGTAAAAAACTTAATGTCAGGAGGGACAAAGGATAAACAGTATGTTAGAGACCACAGTCAAGCATTACTAACAAATACATAGATGGAGAGAAAATAAAACAAGCACATTTCCTCTAATATAAATATCATTATAGATGTTGTAGTTATGTAAAAGCGTTGGCGAAAACAAATTTACTAAATTTTAAAAGATTTGACAATACCGATAGCAACCTGCTGGGAGGCTAACACTCCAGCATGTGCTCTACTGCAAAGACAGCAGAACGTGTAACCAATATAATATCACAGATGCCAGAAGTGGAAGAGTTACCCGGATGACTGCAATCAATGTCCAGAGTATTGATAAATATGATTACTTACAACATAATTATGGGAAGCTTTTTTTAGTGTAAAAGGTTGCCCCTAGTTACCATTAGTATCTGTAATTTTAAAAGAAGTATCCAAATCAGAATTTTTTTTGTGATAAATATATGCGAGACTTGGGAATCTTGCATATTTTGTTGAATATAATTGCCTGCCACATGTTAATTAAAGGTTATTATTTAATTTTGTTTTTGGGGTTCCCGATAATTTACGACGTTTTTGTTCTTAACGAATCTGAGTATGTTATAGATTTGAGCTAATATTGCTACTTGCCGCATGAGAATGAGAAGTTTTTACAGTTTCAGCATAATTATTAGCTCCAATATCCAGTCGATCTGGTCTAGAAACAAAGGGTTTATGGTTTAATTATGCTCGAATAGAAGCTAATAGGTAGTCCCATTTGAGGGATATTCTGGGGAATATTTTCACCATAATCAGGGCAGGGTTTGCTATATCAGGTTTTTGATAATTTTTTTGATTTTGCGACATTTCCTGCATATTTTTTAAACCTTCATTTAGCCCTCATCGATATCAAGAACATTACATGTATTTTTTCTATTTATATATATTATAGGAAAAATTTTAACTGTAGCATAAAATGTCGATTTGGATTAATATTTCTTAGTATTTTATGATTAAAATCATATTTCTTAGGTTCAATAATAAACCAAATCCATACTTGATTCCATATCTGTTATATTTTCTGCTTTATTATTAACTTCTTCCTCTGTTTACTCTTCTGTTAAACTGCTAATTTCAATAGTAACTTTATGGCGTACAGGTTTATGTTTGTGTGTTGTCTGAGGTAATTTTGCTAAAGAAGATTAAGGTGGTTAAGTCATCCGATATACAGATAGATGAAAGGATGCACATTATTATATCGACATTGAAATTGATTTTGAGTTGATCTGAGTAAATCGACGCATAAAATGATTCCGAGTGTGTATGTGTATTACACATTAACTCTATAATGAAAAAATTAAATTGAGACATAACCGCTTTAGAAGAAATTTATTTCGGCGGAAAATAATAATAATAATAATAATAATAATAATAATAATAATAATAATAATAATAATAATAA
Organism: Cochliomyia hominivorax; assembly: GCA_004302925.2. Lineage (NCBI taxonomy): Eukaryota > Metazoa > Arthropoda > Insecta > Diptera > Calliphoridae > Cochliomyia > Cochliomyia hominivorax. The sequence goes on from PYHX02000467.1 coordinate 59,252,266, forward strand.
TAATAATAATAATATAGTTTACGTAAGAAGAACAACAGCATCGTTGACAGATTTCCTGAAAATAACTATGAATTCACATTGTTAAGAAGTTCAACGTGTAAAAGACTCAACATAGACCATAATCCCAGTGGACGGTTAAGTGTTTGCAAACTGTACATCGTCTTCAACGACGAGGTATACTTAAATTTTGAAGCATTCGTTAAATTAAGGTAAATGGAACCACTCGATCCATGAACAAAAATAAATAGTAGTGTTGTTATCAGTTCATACTTTTTCAAATAAAGATGACCACACAGTGGACCTTAATAGTCTTCATAACTTTAAGATGATAACGGATCTTATGTGACCGTAAATAAAGGAAATAGACTTTGTCAGGATAGCCACAGAGTATCCTTGTTATTTCGACTTATTTTATAGTTGGACTTTATTATGTACATTAACCTCACTGTACCCCTATTAAGTCTCATGATAAAATATGGAGTTAGGATAAAGCTAAACAGATGTCTGTCAGTGGAGCGGAACGATCATTTCGACGATATTTGGACTCAAATAATTGGCACAGGTTCTTCAACATAATCCATCAAATAAATAATGCTATTCATATTCGCTGAAAGTATAATATCCGTGTCCTATACAAAATTTTTGTAGCCTAAAATTGATTTAATTTGAAAAATTTTTGGTAAAGTCCATAAGAAGAAGTTTTATATAAAAATATACCAAAAGTGCAACTGATTCCTTTCATATTACCCCATATTGTTATTAGCAAACAAGTGATAAATTTCAAAAAGGATTATATTGCAGTTTGTGTTTATCTAACCGTGGTAAAAAATCATTTAAAAGACATTAATAAGCATAATAGTAAAGAATTTCTTATATCAATATATATTGTTGATTTTTTTTGAAAATATCAATAAGAATTTATTAAAGTAAATAATGATGATTAATTACTTGCTGGAAGGAAATAAAAAGTTAGATTATAGTTTTTAACAAATTCTGCATAAATAAATATTAGCTAATTGGTTACGTAATGAAAACTTTTAATTCTATGCAATTATAATTTAATTTGATACTTTATGCAAAAAAATGTATGTAAAGGAAAAAAAATATTAAAAGAAAAATTCTAAGTTATGTAGAAGCCACAGCAAAGTTTGAATTTAAATTCCATAAAATCTTAACAAAACTGTAATTTTTATTACCCATCGGATAATCGAAGCCATTTTCAATATATACCAAAAATGATTATTAAAAGTGTTTGGACAGTATTAAAAGATAAAATAACTATATTTTTTATGTTTTCTAATTTGTTTTTTTAATAAAACAAGTAAGAGCGCTATATTTGGCTGTGTGAATTTTTAATATATCCTACACCACCAAGTACCAATTACGGAAAGGGACCTCTATATGAAAGACAGTCAGATATGGTAACATATCGTTTTAATTACCTATTGATATAAACAGAGAGCAGTCTATTTTAATAGCCGATTTTATTAAAAAAGTTAATGTGAATGAAATAGATATCTTATATGATAATAAACCGATAAAGCTGTTTTTAAATAGGAAAATACTATAATAACAAATATGTGGCCAAGCATCATTAAAATGGGAAAATAATTCTAGACGAGAGAGAATTTACAATAACGTTTCAAGCAGGGAGTCGGACAAAACTAAATCGAATCTAGTTGTGATTTAATAGAAAAATATGAGATCTAGATATACAAAAATATTATATTTTTAAATTTAAAAAAAACAAAATTTAATTCTTAGCGTTATAATGACTTTATTGTGTAAGAGTTTTTTTTTAATGTTAATTAACTACAATTACTCAGTAATTGATAATCAACGAACAGATGTCAATTAAATTTTAAATAAACGGTATTATCAATATCCGAAATTTTCCAAGAAAATTTATTTATGTTAATTTATAATATCATAAAAGACAAGATTTTAACTTATTAAATTTTCTCAAATTCACTAGAAATCATTATTCACAAACATCAGTATGAATAAGTCATATTTATCAATAATATTAAGTATACGTCTACAACAAATTCTAGACAATCCTTCAGTTAACATTTAGTTTGGATGTGGAGTTAGGTGAAGTTATACATATTAGAATCTTTTGATTCTAATATGTATTATATTATTGCTTAACTTAAAAAACTTTTTAAGCACAATTTCAAGAAGAAAAGACTGCACTTACTGTGAATTAACATATTTGTCTATGATATTTATTAAACAATTATGAAGTTTTGATTTTTTAATAGATGAAACGTTAAATAAACATTGTTTAACAGTAAATGTACTTCTTCATTATCGACATTTTACTACTAAAAAGTAATTTAAAAAAATATTGTTGGATAATTTTTTAATTAAAATCGAAAGTTTCGAATATGTAAAATATTTTTTCACGCCAACTTACAAACGTTTAATTTTTACTGAATAAAAAATTTCAAACAATGTCAAGCTTTTCTTCTTGTATGCGGTGATGAGGTATATTAACTAACGATTGACAATCGACAATCAACAATCGACACATATATTTTAAATAAAACGAAACCACTTAACTTACAGTTTTAATATCTATACTGGCTTTAGCTCCGGGAAGTTTGGAGAATTTTGATAAACATTTAAGTTATTCATCATTGTCTGCCTTTAGAAATAACTTATTATATCTCTTCTAAGCTTTTCAATAAAGTCTTGTTCTCCTGGATAGATATGACAAATTATTAGAAGTGAATTCCCAGATGTTAAAATGAAACTATTTTCGTTGTCACAATTCCTTGAAATTCAGAAATTATGTTAATTTACAAAAAAGTGATAATCAGCGTTATAATGACTTTAATGTGTTAGTGTGTTTTTTAACTTTAATTAACTACAATTACTCAGTAATTGTTAATAAAAGAACAGCTGTCAATTAAACTTCAAATAAACAGTGTTATCAATATCCGAAATTTTCCAGGAAAAATCAATTTTTTGTTTTCATTTATTATATAATAAAAGTGTTAAAATCTTGTCTTTATTATTTGAGGATTTTCTCAATTTCACTCGAAAACATTATTCACAAACATCAACGTGAATAAGTATCAAAATCAATCAATAATATTAAGTAAACGTCTACAAAAATAAGACAATGTTTCTCTCTGTCAGTAATCAGTTTATATATTTAAAATAATGTTTTTGTAAAGTGCAATATTTATAAGTTTGATATTTATTAATTTATTAATAACAAAAGTAATTGTCGTACGAGTAGCTAATTTCTTACATGCTCATCTACGCTCTGCAATTCAAGTAATATTGCAGTGACAATTTTTCTGATCAATTTTCAATAAATAAATTAATTTGTGTTTATTTGAATGAGGAGGAGATTTTTTTGGTACTTTTTGAATTATCATTGGTATTTTCTTTTGTTTTTGTACATAAGCTTAATAACATGAAATAAATTATTTCTCGAAATGGTTAAGAATGTAATTTAAGGACCCGTTTTATACAAATACCACATTTACTTGACTCCGATTCCCATGTTTTCTTTTTGGCCTCCAAATTTTTAGCAGCTTTGCTGTCAATAACTAATAAATAATAAATTAAATTTAACTTTTGGTACCATATAATAGATAGAACTGTGCTAACCGGGCTGGTTTCCTACCTAATATTTTGGGAAATCTTTTAAAATGCTTTCTATTTTTTGGTTTTTGAAACATCATAAGGAGTATTCTTTCAAATAGAGCCAGGTTTTTTATCAATAGCGATGTTCTTCCAATACTGTTTAACATCATAGTTAACAGTTTGAGGACAGATCTTTGAATTTTTTCCCAACTTCTTGTAGCACCAAGTTGGATTTTGTTTAAATATATAGAAAATTAATCTAACGATTTTTTCTTCTATAAAGATTAAAATCTAGTTTTCTTAAGGACCTTATTAGCCATTATGAACCGATCATAAAATTATTTTTAAAAATCTTCAATATTTATAAGGAACGATTTGATTTTTAATTTTTTGTCCAAAATAATTCCAACACTATTAAAAAACTTAATATTTTTTTATAATAACACATTTTTGTGGCCGAGTACAATATTATTTTACGCCAACTTATAAACTTTTATTTTAACTGGAGAAAACATTTCAGCCAATATCTTATATTAACAAAGGAGTGAAATCAAAAACCACTAAACTGACAGTTTTAATCTCTCCGCTGGCTTCAGCTCCGGTAAGTTTGGAGGATTTGCTATTTTGGTAAACGTTTCAGTTATTCATCATTTTCAGTCTTTAGAACTAAATCAATATGACTCTTCTGAGCTAATCATTAAAGTCTTGTTCTATTATTTTGGATAGATACGCCAAATTCTTAAAAGTGGCTTCCAAGATGTTGAAATGAAACTCTTTTCGTTATATGAAACGGTTGTTATTACAATTCCTTGAAAGTCAGAAATTTTGTTAAATTACAAAAAAAGTGATGCTTAACGTTTCAATGATTTTAATGTGTAAGAGTATTTTTTTAATTTTAATAAAATACAATTACTCAGTAATTGATAATCAACGAAGGGCTGTCAATTAAATTTCAAATAAACGCTATTACCAGTATCCGAAATTTTCCAAGAAAATTTGTTTATTTTAATTCATAACATCATAAAAGTGTTAAATCTTGTCGGATTTTCTCAATTTCACTAGAAATCATTATTCAAAAACATTAACGTGAACAAGTAAGAATGCTATATTCGGCTATGCCGAATCTTAAATACCCTCCACCACAAAGTCGTGTAAAGTTAATACGTTAGGTTCCATAAATACACATACACTCACAAATGTATACAACACAGAAATACTTAATCAATCATAAAATTTGTTACAATTTAGGCTACAAAATTTTTCTACTGAACTGCTTTTTTTTCTACCAAATTTCATTGAGCTCTGTTAATTTTTGTGGATGTGAGCAGACAAAGAGATTGATGAAAATCGACTGAGATTTTGACTTGATGCAGGAATATATACATTATGGGGTCTGAAATAATTCATTCCTAGCGTTACACACAGAATGGCAAAGTTGATATTCTCTCTACCACTTGTACTGTGGAGCGTATAAAAACAAAAAATATGCTTGTTATAAGCTCAAAACTATTTTCCGGGAAAGGGCCTTATATGGGAGCTACAGCAAAATTTGGACCAAGATTGCTCATATTTATTATATACTTTGATTATATTTAGAAAAATCATTGTGCTAAATTTTAATGGAATTGATCTTTATTTAAATGTTTTATAAACTCTAATCCTTTTTCCAAGAAATCCCGTTATAAGCGAGCTATAGGAAAATTTGGACCGATACAGGGCAAATTAATATAATATCTTCAAAACAGTTAGCAAAATAATTGTGTCGACATTCAATAGAATTGGTCTTTATTTACTCGGGAAGGGGCGTTATAATAGAGCTATATCAAAATATGGACCCATGTTAACAAAATTTATAACACATATTTATGTTAATAAAATTTATAACATATATTTAAAATAGCTAGGAAATTAACTGTGTCAAATTTCAATAGAATTGGTTCCAATTTAAGAGTTTTATGAACTATAAATCATATTCCGGGAAAGGGCATTATATGGGAGCTATATCAAAATATGGACCAATGTTAATAAAATTTATAACATATATTAAGAATGGTTAAAAAATTAGTTTTGACAAATTTCAGTAAATTATCTTAAAAATTGCGGTCCATATGGCACAAAGAGTTTAGGGTGTATCAAAATTTTGCATATTATAGCCTATAACTTTTTTCCGGTTAATCAGATTTTGATAATTTTTTGCACGATGATGAAGCACGTGCAGTTGTATGCTAAAATTAATTTTCTGTTTAAGTCCAATTGCATTTTTAGAAGAAATAATAAGAGTTCATTTTCGAAATTTTGAGGTTGTTTCAGATATCGGTCTATAACTTCCTTGCTTATAAACCGATATAGCTGGTTTTAAATAGCAAACTGCTTAGGATAATAACAAACAATGTGGCCAAGTTTTATTGAATTCGGTCAATTATTCTAGGCGTGAGAATGTTTCCAACAGACAGACAGACGGACAGACGGACAGACGGACATAGCTAAATCGACTCAGTTTTTGATTTGATGCAATAATATATATACATTGTTGGGTCTGAGATGATTCCTTCTTGGCGTTACATACAGAATGACAAACTTAATATACCCTCACCACTTGTGGTGGTGGAGGGTATAATAAGTATCAAATCAATCAATAATATTAAGTATACGCCTACAAAAATTTTGTTAAACAATGTTACTGTCTCTCAATAATCAGTCTATAAAATTATTTGTTTTTAAAGAGTTTATATGGGATCTTAAGGAAATCAGTCGTATTCATTTTTTATTTAAATAGTTCTTACACTATTAAAAAACTTAATCTTTTTTACAACATCACTTTTATTATTTTTGGGCAGGTTTTCAAAATTTTGCTACACTGTTATACGGTCAGTTGCGAAACGAAATTGACAGGTAGATATGGACTAATAAAAACATTATTTCTTTAAAATTTCGTTTAAACGTTTCATATCCACGAGCATTACGAATTTTATTTATGAGAGCTACCTGAGATATGACATATCATCTTCAATTTTAACAGGCTTCAATCTAAGCCCAAATTTCATTGAAGCATCTATAATACTGTACAATGTCGACAACGTTACGGGTCAGCTATCTGAACAGACGAATCGACAGACATCATTAGATAGACATAAGAAATTACTCTTAATCGATTGCTATTCTTTAATATTGGAGTAACTCAATATTTTCAAATTATATTCGGATATAAAAAGAAATCAATAAGATTATATACATAAGTTTATCAAATTATTAAATAATTCAGATTTTTTAAAATCTTATTAACTCTAATTAAAAAGGTATATTTCATTATGAAATCTACAAAATATATAAAAAAAATTATCGAGTCCAGACATGGTTGGTTTGTTGGTAACATTCAATGCTTCACTTCACATACAGCAACAACATTTCGTTAACCACATTTGTTTGGTTGGTGTTTTAAAGCAAATAACCAAAATACAACAACTGCAACTACAACAACAATAAAAGCAAACAAGGAATAATATACATTCTATCCATTGTGCAACAGAAGTACAAGGACAATGACAGCAACTACTTTCACAATTTTATTTGTATAGAGAAGAAGTAAATTTTAAAACAATAGACGCATGTCGTGTTAAACAAAAAACCGCATGTTTCTATAGCAACAAATCCGCATTCGTTTATGCTGTTTACGGATTATTTGTTAAAATGTACTCATGTCCCCATACAAACAAACAGACATGTATTTACACTCATTGACTCATTTATATAAGTAAATATCTAATCACACCATCCATTACACACATACATATGTATTTACTTACCACCTAAGTAGAAGAGACATTTGGACACATTTGGCAAAAATGTTTATTAGGGCGTTTATTGGGATGTCTCCGGAAATCGTCATGTATATTGTGAAAAATACAAAAAGTAGGAGATAGTGTATGTGTGTAAGGATTTGTATTTCATTTTGTATTTGTTATCTGTGTCTAAGTGCGTATTTCTGTTTTGTAAAACTTTGGTTCATTGTGGTTTTGTCTTAAAATGTAACATAAATTCTTAAATTCGATCAAGCATGGAAAAATTAAAGTCTTACTTTTATACCCTCCACCACCAATTGAAATGAATGGAAATATATTTAGTGTGTCTCTTTGCGGAATTACACTAAGATAAAAAAAAAATTTTAAATAATTTCATTATCTCTAGACTAAATAATCCATCTTCTATTTATCTTATATCTGTGTTTTTGCCTGTTTGTTTGTTTTGTTGGGACTTTAAGACAACAAAGCTACTGGATCGATTTTGCTAAATTTTTTACAAATGACCCCAATATACTTGAAAGAAACATAGGCTATAACAAATTCCGATTATAGAATATCTAAAGAACCATAACTGCGAGAGTCCTCAAATTTGGTAACAATCACTTTTTTAAGGATCTATTTTACTGAACAAAATATGACGACAGATAGGAACGCGAAGGGATGCTACCCATACAAAGTAAATAATGATTATCTAATACCTAACGAATTTGGTCCCGATCACTTTCTCAAGGATAAAGAACAATAACAGTGAGAGTTCTTAAGTTTGGTCCCAATCACTGTCTCAAGGAAAAAATTTTACTGCACAATTAAGACAATTGGGATCAAAGTAAAGCGTAGCTCCCATACAATTATTTAACTATTTTTTAGAAGCGACAAGAGTAGGACAATGTCCGTTGTATGAATTTTTTTTGATTCACGTCATATTTTGTGAAATTTTTTGAGTTCTTCGACTGAGAATTTAGTATAAATTTTTAATAAAATAAATCTAGATTAAAATAATTAACAGTATAATATAGTGGTCTTGACCGACTATACAACATATCAATTAACATACTCTCATCGCCACTTGCGGTACTATCAAAGTCTTATTATCATAAATTAGTAATGGTATACCACACATTAACTGATTTTAAAAAATTATTTGAAAATTTTGCTAATTACAGTGAAAGACTTAAGGAAGCTTTTAACTGCCTCCGCAATAATTTTTATTTAGTCTATATTTTCTCTTTATTAATATATTTTGCCCCTGAATCATTTGAAACTTGAAAGCAAAATAAACATTATTTTTATATGATCCAATAAATGTTCTCTGCTTAATCGAATGAATGATATTTCTTTCCATATTACGTATACGTTTAGACTGACAAAAAGCAACACCAAATAAACAGAGATAAGTAGTTTCTGTGCACATAATTTTCAATTCATCTTACACACGTTCAGACATAAACTTAAAAAGTATAAAAACTAAACAAAAAATATATTTTCATATGCAACACAAAGTATTTAAATTATTCATACACAATGCAAAATATTGTATGAGTTTGCATTTATGCATAACTTGTATTCATATTCATATTCCACTTACATACACATTTTTATTGTAAATATGTATGGATCTATAAAACCATTCATCAAATCCTCAAAACAACGTATTAGAGCTTTATATAATGCCACCTCGTAATATTTATGCGAAAAACAATCTTTGATAGTGTCATAATCATATTTGCATAAAGTTTTATACACAACCAAAATCCATCCTTTAATATAGAGAGAACAACAATAAGAGAACAATCAATGTAATTTTGAAATAAACAAAAAAGGAGAAGTGAAATTACACAAATACAAATACAAAATAATAAAAGTGAAATAACGCGTATGAAGATTAAGTTTAGTGTTCAACACAAGCGATTCAAGAGAAGAAAAAACATAAATTTGTAACATAAAAAGATGAATGAATACATGTGAGTATTATAATGCGTAATCAGAATTTTATTGATTGCACTTGCTTTGACGTCATTCTTTGTGTCTTGTTATTTTAAAAAGATTCTGACAGCATTTTATTTTAAAGCGGATTGATAGCTTCATGAAAATCGTTGTAGGTTATAATGTATTTCGTAAGGAGAATTTACAAATAAAATATTAATCTCGTGTCTCAATAAGCTTCTGCATTAATAATTTTTATTTAGGAGTGAGATCAAAAAACTCTTAACACAAGTATTATTTGATCTTTTTCTGATCATATTACCATCGTAAAACATGTCACTTATTGGTTTAATATCAAAGAAATTTGTATATTTTTAATCTGATAAAAATGAGTGACAAAAACATATTTCCAAAAAATCCAATTAAATCGTAGAAAAAGTTAGTCAGGAATTCAAAGGTCTGCCGTAAAACTGTTTGCAATCGCACAAAATAGTGCCGGGAAAACTAGTCCGTTTTGTATAAAGCCTAGTTCAGGTAGAAGGAATGATCCTTATGATGCTTCTTAAGAAAATTGAAAGCTTTTTCCAGGAGGCTCCTAACACATCCGTTAGGAAAGCTAGCTGGGCTGCTTTCCTCAGTTTTTGTACTATCTGGTACGACAAGTTAAAGCTAATGCAGGTATAAAACATAAAAAAGTTTCTGACAGGAACGTTGCTAAAAATTTTTAAGCCAAAAACAGAGCATGGAATAGCTGCATATTGGATAAAAACAGTTTATTCTACAATTAAAAGTTATAAACACTTAAATTTTAATTTTAAAAAATATATGCAAAAATTTCATGATTAACAATAAATTTATTTGAAGATCAAAATTTCATAATTTCCAAAGAATTTTATTATGAACAACATTTTTGAAAATATAGCATCATTTTCCATATACTAATGTGAAAACTTCTACCTTCTTTCCGCAAGTCACAAATAATGATCGAAACATTACAGCTCTAAGTAAATATATTATTTATATTTTTTTCTAAGACTTCACTAGAATAATTTACTCATATAGAAAGTTTTAAAATTGACCTTTTAGACTGACTCCCGTTAGTCCCTCATCTACACTTTCATTATGACTATGTGAAATTTCTCCGAAATCGGACTTGCCACTAGGGAGTTACATTTGTCATATGAAACAAATCAAAAAGTAGCTTCCATTCATAAGACTTTTCAATTTGCCCAATTAGTTTTGGTCTGACTTGGCATCCTGTCACTATGGTAAACAAGCTCATGAGTAGTACGAGAACAAAAATGTCCTCCACAGTGACTCCTGGAGGGATGTTGGACAGCTTTTAAATGTGATATAAATTTGAGCGGAAAATACTATAAAACCATTAATTGAAGGGTTTCCAGAAAGGTTCAAAATTTAAAAATAAAAATAAAAAATAAATCTGTAAGTTAAGTACATTCGTTTTTATTAACATATACGTTTGTTAAGAATTTTTAGATCTCACTTCTTATGTTCTGAATCGCATCAAACTCTGAATTGATTTATCTATGCCCGTCTATCTTTCCTATAATTTGGTATAAATAATTATTATTGTCCTTCGCAGAGAGCTCTTTAAAATAATTATTTTTTTTTATAAAGAAATTGATAAACCAATATTTGAAGAAACATCAAATTTCAAATACTTTTTTATTTTTATAAAAAAGCAGGCGATTTTGAACAAATTTGACCATTATATTTAACTTTATATACTTTATTACAATTCCAAAAATTATAAGAATTGGGCCAGCTGAAAAAATTGCGATGTAATGTGATTATTACCGCACACATGTGGCAGAGATTACTGAAGATTTGAAAAAGTCTTCCATCCTTCGAAATATCACTTTCAAGGACATTAATCGTATATATACGATGGAATTATAATAAATTAAAATAAATATAAGCAAAGTCGATGTACGAATTTATATGACGGTCGATCAATAATTTCTTCTATATGCATAAATTTCACGTTAACTTTAGTGTCACAATAATGTTCTGTACACTTAACAATAAATAACATAACTACCTACTTGTTTGCAATGAGTCTCAAATTATGTGAAACAAGCTTTGGGATTAAGTGCGAAGCGTAATTTAAAGAGAACATTTCCAAATAGTAGAAGTGGTAAATGTTGAGACTGTTAAAGCTATAAGGGAAGATTTTGGTAGAAATTTCAACTCAAGAAAAACTAGAGAAAATTCATTGATATCTGCTATTAATCGGAAGAAGAGGATGTGTTTAAAAATAAAGCATGTAGCTTCAGGAATCAGGTGATAATAAATTTAACATTTTCCGACTTAATAGACAGCGACAGTAAAACGATAATGGGTCATACATATCAATATCATATATATCCAATATCAGGCAGGTTTTTAAAATTTGCCATACAAATTCATTTTGATATATTAATAAACCTTCCAAGCTCATATATATGACCCCTCTTATTTATATATATTCACATTTGATACAATTATTTTTCTAACTGTACTGAATGCATTTCTTTGAGCTCCTGAAGTATTTTAATTGAAAAAAATTTATTAGAAGATTTTTACACTTTAATTAAATATAAATCCAATAGTAATATAGTTCAAATTACTTTGGCAACATAATTATTTAAATATATACATACATATGTATTGAAAGAAAAATTTCGTTATAATATACATATGCAAATTTGGAATTAAATGAATATATTTGAATTTTGAACACGAAAAAAAAAACTTTGTACAAAAGTAATAATCAAATGCCAAGATTATATATGTATCATGTTTGTGTATTATTATTTCTCATATAAAAATATAGACTTATGTACAATGTATATTTACTGTATGTTAAAATAGAAATAATGTTGCCAAAAATATTTATTAATTTGCTTACAAATCCAACATAAATATTAGGTTTTGTCTTATCAATGCTTAGTCTTACTTAATGCACTGGGTCAAGGGAAGTGGTATTACCCATAAAAATCATATATGAATTAAAATTAAGAAAAATATCACAAAAAATTTAAAATTTTATTCTAAGTGTCATCTTAGAAGCGCATGTTTACAAAATGCCTTAAAATATAAGTGATTGAAGACCAAAGGAAAGGTGGTGATAATGTTTTGATTTAATCAAGAGGTGCTCAAAATGTAAATTTTCTGAACTTATAGTACATCTTATCTTTAATTTAATTTGTTGCTGCTTTACTCCCACAAAACAATTGCATAGTAGTGTGGGATAGCATCTCCAGTTTTGACTATGTCAAGTAAGATGTTGGTCAAAAATTACATATCAGCTAATAAGATTTAAGTTTTGTATTAGCAACACCAATCTCCAGACTTGAATCACATAGAGAACATCATAGAGAACATAGAGAACAGCGAATGATATTTTAAAAGGGAATAATGGAACATGACATTTAAATAAACAGAAGATGACAAGCTGCCTAAAATTAAAGTAGGAATCGCTACCCACATCAATCCTGTCATATAATCGGTGGACAAAACGAAAAAGTTGCTTTCAATTTGAACAGCGAATTTTTAAGTTAAAGTAGTTTTCACTTTGGTATCATCTCCAAAAATGGAAACAATATTTGTTGCCATTTTTAATTAACTTGCATATTACGAAAGTTAAAGCTAATGCAGGTTTAAAACATCAAAAAGTTTCTGACATGAACGTTGCTAAAAATTGTTAAGCCAAAACCAGAGCATGGAATAGCTGCATATTGGATGAAAACAATTTATTCTACAATTAAAAGTTATAAACACTTAAATTTTAATTTTAAAAAATATATGCAAAAATTTCATCAAGATGGATCGATTAACAATAAATTTATTTAAATATCAAAATTTCATAATTTCATTAAACTATTTATAGAGAAAAGAGATCTTAGTGGGAAAAATTTACCCATTGGTACAATATTGTATAATTTTCAATATTTAAAATTTTATATCAAATTGTGAAGGATTTAGATTATATATTTGTACACACCTACATAACTTCCATATACATAAACAATTAAAAAAATTTTGAGAGATACTCTCATACAAAAAAATTCTTCTAGAATTCTTTAATTAAGTGCCAATAATTTTCCTTTGTAACAGTATTACGTTACATTTTCAAATTTTGTCACTTTTTTTAATGTAAAAATTTTGAACGGACAATAAAATATCCGAAGAACTATTACGAAAATCTTCGAATTTGCTCAAATCTCCATTGTTTTAACTTCTCATTCTTATAACAAAAAAACCACGAAGATCATTAAAAATATGGCCAGATATTTTGTTATTATCTTAAAAATCTGTTACTTGAAACCAGCAAAATCGGTTTATTAACTAACAAGTAAGAGACCTAAATCTGAGACAATAATAATTCAGACAAAAAACTTTTGTCAATTTTGCAAAAAACTTATTTTCAGATTTGAATAAAATTTAACTTTACTATAAAATTTAATACGTTTAATTAATATTCCAAGAATCAGCAAAATCAGATATGTTGGAAAAAATTAGGTTCAAATATATGTTATATTTTATAAAACAGTTTTTTCTTATAATATATGTTGAAACTTCATTCAGGTTATTACAGATATATTTAAGTGGAATTTAATACATATTGTTACCATTATTATTATTATTATTATTATTATTATTATTATTATTATTAATTATACTAACCTTATTACAATTAATCATAATCGGTCAAATATTTCAGGTTGCTTCAAAAAAAATTCTCCCAGATTGGGGTTTAAAATGCATTCAACTCACAGACATGTATACATTCCACATACTAAATTTCATGACGATGGGTTTGAAATTTTGCTTAGCTTCCATACAGATCCAATTCCAAAAATTCACTTAAAATTAATACGTCTCAAAAACCTATAGTATTATGATGGCATTGTTTATGGTTAAAATCTATGCAAGCGGAAAACATCGTACTATAGCTTGGGAGGATGGGTCCATTATTTCGTATATCATTTAACCCCTAATGTTGTTTTCAACACCTTAAATATTCGCAACGTCAATTGAATTGACCAACTTTAGTCATCAGTTAATGGGATTCAAGTCATTTCTCACCGCAGTTCCTGTATATGAATGCCACAGGGAAACTTCAAATGTAATCTATAGCTGATAAACTGTTTTGAAGCTAAAATTACATCTACTCAAATCTTATACTATTTATGGTAAAAAAGTGCGCTAAGTTGAAAAGAAACGAAAATATCATACAAAATGTTTAAAATTGCTTAAATTGCGAACAGCTAGTTTTTAAGTTCGCATTGTTGTTATTGCATTATAATTTCCAAGGAAGTAGATATTAGTTTTTATTGCCATTTTTGGATTATAGGCATATAACAAAATGGTAAATTAAAGAAAAAGTTTTCATTAACTTATTTAAAAAGAAGTTATAAGACAATAATTTCTTAGTGGAAAAAAGTTGGTAGCTTTCGAACATTATACAACTACGAATGATAATATCAGATTTTACAGGGGTCAGTTTATAACTGCGGATTGTTGTAAGGTCTAATATATACGATTTTATCCGACAATCTTACTTGATTTCTAATTGAATTTTCTTTGAAAATTATTATAATCTACATAAATGTAAAACAATTTTTTTGTACGTTCTTTATTTAATATTGAATCTGCCTACCTTAACCCTCTCAATATGTAGCTTTACTTTAAAACTAATAACTTATTTCTCTTATATTTATCTTCTTATTATCGTGGTGGAAATTCCGATCTATGAAGGTTTCAGATAGTTGAGGAATTTTAACGCACTTTCTCAAATTCTTCTTTAACCATTAGTATTTGCAAATCTCTATTAATGTTCTCTTTGCTGATATACCAAAGGGTACCTGTCATAATTCTCAGTATTCTCCGTATAAGGTCGATACTAGAGCTAATAGCAATACCCCATATTGTATGCCATACATCCACACTGGTTTCAACACTGTATTATACAGGGTGACTTTGTTGTCAATGCTAAATTTTGATCTTTGATTTATCAACCAATAAAAAGACTAAATGTTTTTAACTTCATATGAAGTCTATAAAACCAACTTATAATTTAACTCCTAATTTTATAAGTTTAAATATTTTTAAAAATATTTTAGAGTTGAATGAACTGATAATTATAAAAACAGAAAATTTTTTAATAAAAATACATACACATATGTATGCATATTTTTGGGATGTAAGAAGCAAATTACTTGAAATGTTTTGCAATATATTATTTAAATACTTCCATATAAACATTTTCAACTATTTTACAATACAAAAGCTACATGAATCCATTGGTGTGTAATAGAATATAACTAGAATTTTATTTTATTTCCATTCATTTTTACTACATATCACGAGAAGGAGAAGAAGAAGAAAAAAAACCTAATCTATATTGTAAAAGTAATACTGATGGGCTTTACATTCACCATTTAACGAAGATTTATGGTATTTTAAAGTGTATTTTATTTATATATTGCCATATTGTTAAAAATATTCAATACTAGAATCCTACTAGAAAATAATAAATTCAATACATTGTTACATATATTGAATAGATAAAAGATATACAATACTTTGGTTTTGTATATTCCCAACAATAGTTCTAATACCGGAGAAACTCAACAAAAATCTACTCGTACAAATGTAATTTTGAAATTTATTGAACACATTTGTTTTACTTACCGAACTAAAGTAAAAGATACAAATAAAATTTAGTTAACTTGAGAAGAACAAAAGAACCTACATACGTAGATGAGATTATCTAGATGTTTTATTTTATTGGTTTATATTTGATAAACTATTTCATTTTGATATGATTTTAAATTTTAATATAAATAAAATTTAATTTAAACTGTTATGAAATGAGGAAATCTAATAACAAAACTATGTTCCGGCATCAGTCAGTAAGTTAGAATATAGAAGTTAAATGTAATGATTCAAATCCGGGGACTACAATGGCACACCTAAGATTTTAATTCTATTAGCTGATAACTAATCTTTGATATACTG
The DNA here is from genome assembly GCA_004302925.2 of Cochliomyia hominivorax. NCBI lineage: Eukaryota > Metazoa > Arthropoda > Insecta > Diptera > Calliphoridae > Cochliomyia > Cochliomyia hominivorax. The sequence goes on from PYHX02000467.1 coordinate 59,268,618, forward strand.
CCATGCTGAAGCATCCATGGATGAAATGTGGAACGTATAGAAGCACTGGGAGAGATAGGCCCGTGCAATACGAATAATATGACAAATTAAAACCTTACAAATGTGAACTGTTCAGAAATTAGAATCTCATATTAAACGCTCAACAATGATCATTTGCGGTTCCAATTTTCGAAAATTTTTTATCCATTATAGTCGTAAAATGATCTCTGTTCAATGATATAAATGTAAAGAGTTTAAGAACCTTATTAAAATTGATGTCTATATTTCTCTCACATTTATACAGTGATATTCGGTAGCAATGTGGATTATATGAAACATTACGTAAATTGAAGAAATTATTGCAATAAAGTTTAATAAGATTTTAAGATTTTCATAAGTTTGATTTAGACGACATCGACCTACTTTCGAGCTAAAGTGAGAGCATTTAGTTTTCATTTCAATTACTTTCTCAAGGTTGAGTTTTACTGGAAAATAATGTAGAATAAATTGCATATTCAGATAACTGTAAATGATAATCTGTAGAACTACTGCAGCGAGAGGTAAAAAAATTAATGCCAGTCACTTGCTAAAAGAATTACTGTAGTTAAAAAGGGGATCGTTGGGACAAGTGCCCTCCATACAAAGCGAATATTACTTGGCGAATACCTAAAGAAATTTTTAATTTCCTGTGAAAAAATTGCAATACATATCGCGGTTTATATTTTTTCTGAATGAAGGACGGAGGAGAATTTTTGTGCTGTAAAGAACACTTGATAAAATCTTGTATAAAACAAAACTTTTGGAAACATAGTTGATGATGATGTAAAAATTCATGTTTTATTTCTATTATTACAAATATTTTTGACTGTTATGTTTTATTTATTTCGGTCTTAAATTTTTTTTTTTTTTTGGTTTTATGATCCTTTAAAAGTTGAGCTTTTATATTAAACATTATTTGACTAATAAATATTATTGACATTTATTGATATTTCTTGCTCTTTCTATCGCTGTATTATTTTTTAATCATGCGATATAGATTTTATTGTTAAAAAGGTATTTCCTTTCACAAATAAGCTCTTTCGTACTTATAACGACCCAAAATATTCATAAATATTTATTTTTATGTAAAACATTTTTGGAGGAATATTTTGGAATATTGTGTGGCAAATATAAAGCACTTGCTACAAATTAATGGAAACTTACTAAAAATTAATTTATGGTAAAACCCTCTAATTTTTGGGGCATTTTACAATAAGGTACAGTGAGTTTTATATTTGTCTCAGCAGCAGTATAGGACTCATATCCCATCATATGTTTCGATTCAATAAAAAAATGTAGTTGTGAAACTTGGAACTAAAACGAGTTTTGTTTTTACAAGACTTTTGTGATTTTTTTCATACTGGAGCTGTTGTTTTTTAAGAGAATTTTTTCTTCATCAAATCCTTTATCAAAGGAAATAGCAAGCGGATTGATCTATGGTATAATTACACCGTTAAGATTTGCTATTTTCTTTGTTGGACTTTTTATTACTCTTTTGGAAAAGCGGGGAAGTCTTCATCAAAATAAAAACAAATATGAATAAGGATGTTAAACGGGAGCTAGTTCGAATAATAACCCCAGCACAAAATTGTTTTATTGGATTTATTATTGTATCAAAAAAAATGTGTATGGAAAATTTCAGTAAAATATTTTAAAAATTGCGACCCATATTAGACACAGATATTTGGGTGTATTAAAATGTCGCATATTTTCACTATAACTCTATAAAGTTATAACGATGACGAAAAATATATGTTGTTTAAATATTTTGTTGAAAAAAATAGAAAAGTTCGATATGGATGGTTTTAAATAGGAAACTGCATGGGCCATTAGAAAACAATGTGAACGAATTTTGTTGAATTCCGTCAATTATTCTAGTCGTGATAGTATTTTCAACTGACAGACAGATGGAAATAGCTATATCAAAACAGATGTTTATTTGATGAAAAAATATATAAATTTGGTGAGGTTTAAGATGATGATTGGAATGACAAAGTTAATATACCCTCATCTCCACTTGTGGAGGTGGAGATTATAAATAATATCTAAAAACTTTTCTATAAAAATACGGGCACGTAACTTAAAACTAATCTTGACCATTCCTGCACTACAACAATTACAAAAATAAAGAGGAATAAAAGAGCATCAGTAATATTTCCATCTGTTTTATATTGTGAAATATCATTAGAACATTTGTCGCATAAATGAATAAAATCTACATGTTAAATTGAATGCTAGACACTTGTAGAAAATGATGTGAAACAAATGCCTCAAGAAATATAAACGATGTTCATACATATATACAACTGTAACAAAAACAACTACAATAACAATAATAACAAATATATATAGAGACTAACTATGGTGTCGACAAAAACATTTGTGAGGGAAATTGTAGTTGTTGTTACAATCTGTTGTTACACCGTTAAGCCAACAAAGGCATCACCATCATCGTTGTCGTCGTCAACAACATCAACAAAAGGCAACAATCAACATACAACAAAAATGCCTATTTTAATAATTCTACCTTCAAACTATTTGTTATATTTGTATTTTATACAATTTTAAGGATGTCTTGTTGTCAATATTGTTGTAGTCATCTTTATTGTCATCCGTTTTGTAAAGAAATCACTCCTCTCCATAACCTCAATCGTAAACTACTGAAAATGTCTACTAAAATGAAATGAAACGAAAATAACGAAATGAACTAAAGAATTGAATGAAGAAAAGTTAAAAACGATAAAGAAGATTATTGTTCTTATTAGTAACAACAAAGTGAAATAATACTGTTTTCATAACCTTGTGATGTTTGATTTCATAGTTATTTGTTATTTCTCTCTTTTCTCTGCGTTATTGTTATTGTAAGAATAAAATTAGTATTTGTGTTGGAATAAATAGTGCGAATGTTTGTACTATTCAAGTATTAACAATGGTGAGTATAACTATTACGTGCAACCACAATAACATTTTATAGTGATAGATTTTTGAAAGTATATTTGAAAACCCCTTCAAAGCTTTTTTAAAGCCTTAAACTGTCTTTTCAACCCACCTATGCATATAAGTCCGTAGACATACACTTATGTCTCTATTTGGACCTATATTGTGCTCACATTACAATATATTATGAATTGAAATCGACTGTAGGAATTTAGTATCATATACGGAATTCCTCAATACCCTCCCATTAATTTTTTAAGTTTAAATATGTTTGGTATAGCGTCTGTTCATGTTTGCATTCGGATTCCCCATCTCTCTTTGCAACATAAAATAGTTTTTGAACTGGTGTCCTTAGATTTTAATGCACTAATTAGGGTGTTTAAATCTCTTTGTCCCAAGTTTATTAAATTCTTTCTGGCCCAAACTTAACATTCTCCGACCGTGGCTACCTCTGCCATTTTTAGCTAATAACTGTTCCATATATAGTACCAACACCCATCATTTTACTTGAAGCCATAAGTGTATTAACGAGTCCCAATGGCGTTTATGATATATGATTGATGTAATTAGTTTCAATTTTGTTTCCTGTTGAATGTTTTAATATCATGTTGATAACCGTGCTTTATGATTTTTGTTCTCAGTTTCTTCCATTTTCAGTGAGATACATACATACATACATACATACATACATACATACATACATACATACATACATACATACATAAATCTGGAAGACTACAAGAAAAAGTGCTATTTCAATGCTCGGGGCGGATCGTCTGCATCGCCTAACTCATTACTAAGAGGAACATTCACTGAGCCTTATGCAAAATCATAATATTTCATTTACTTCCGTCGATGTACACTACTACATTATCTTCTAAAGCATAAATAAGTTTAGACTTGTAAAGCCTGTGTGTCTTTCTTGGATAAAGGTCCCATTAAAATTCAATAGCTCTTCCATATATCGACCAATATCTAAGATATTGTCTCTATTATAATAGAGAAGAGTCGTATGTATCGGTTTTCATTTTCCGTATAAACAAGCAAATTTCGGTTTTAAAGTGATTGTCACTTAGTCCTCTTGGTTGTACTGAATGTTTAAAACTTGTTTCGCTTTATAACAAAGTTAGTTTAGACTCCTTCCCACATAATTATTAAGAAATAGTTTTCTTAACAGACTGGTTCAATTTCGTCTTTTGTCACATTCCTAGAGCACTGTGAATGATGATAACCCAAAAAATAGCGACAGTATGTCTCACTTCGATATATCTTGATTTACCGCAATGAATCTGTCTATTCATTAGCTTGTAGTCGATCCAGATTTTTAAACTATCTGGAACTGATCTAAAGATTTGGTTATTACATCGGTCGAAGTAAAATTAAAGTCTCCCGATGCACACTGCTAGAAATCAAAATTGTGCCTGAAAGACTTCCCTATGTAGTGAAGGACTTCATGTCTAGCCTTGATGATGATCTGATATAGTTTGCAATTTCATGTCGATTATGGATTCTATTGCAATTGTCGGGATTTCGCATAAACATAATTCTAGAATACTGGCCCTGGAATTTAGATATTTGACTCCCATGGAGTATTAACTGCAATGATAGATGTTATTATCAATAAAAACCATTGCTGTCAAAACCGACATAATTAACTTGTATACCCAATTGACAGTTTAAGCATAGGAATTAACTATTCTTAGGCTAAAGTAAACAGAAGCAAGAAATTTTAAAAGTTTTGTCATCTACTGTATTAAATATATTTTCTTAAACATCTAAGTTACGTTCGTTACAAAGAATATATTATAGAAATGTGCTCTTTTTGTTTGTGTCATTGTGGTTTTCAATATTTCTATTTCTGTTAAAGGACTTTAGTCAGTATTTTATTTGCATTTTTGTTTTTGTACAAATATATATTATTGAAAATGGCATTGATTTGCACATATTTATGGTTTATTATTTGTTGGAACTAAGCACCAGATTTAGTTTGATAGTATTTGTTTTTTGTTGTTATTATAATTTATTATTATTTGTGGTTGTAGTAGTTTTGTTAACAAATCAAATAAGGTCAATATGTTATTCATAACAAATATTTGATAAAACCACGTTGAGTTTTTTTCCTCCTATTATTTTAAGCAAAAATTATTTTTAAGTTATATTTATGATTTTGTCAAATTATTTGTAACCTTGTAGAAAATATAACAGAAAAAATTAAGAAACTGATAAAATTGTTAACATATTTTAAAAGAACATTAATTGAACAATCAGGAAAAAATTTTATATATCCTGATTAAGTCTTTTTATAAATAACTCAACTCAATTGACAACTTTCATAAAAAGTCTCAAAAAGTTTACCTTTTTACAGCAAGTAAAAATGTTAAGTCTTTCAGGCCCTAATTTTGCGTACCCTACCCAACATTGCTACGAAAACTTTATGAACGACCCTCGTATAATTTGCTTTTTTGACTTATGATTAAGTGTAAAGTATATTATTACGATTTTATTTATGTGTAATTTCCTATGAGAAATAATGAAGCGACCTTTGGCACATCCATTTAATACTTACTTTTGTTCATTTTGGTTGAAATTTTTAGGACTTTTATGAGCTAAGATGTATGGGAAATATTGGATAAAATATAAAAGTTTTCAATACGCGTCGTCCTTTGTCCGAAAAAAATTATATGTACAAAATTTCATTAAGTTATCTCAAAATTGCGACATGCACAGTGTTCAAAACGATTCTAAGTCAAACTACATAAATATAGTGGGTGCTATGTTAAAAATATCAGTAAAAACACATAACACCCAATCTCCAACGGTGGTGTAGAGTAAAAAAACTACAAAAAGTTATTTAGCACTATTACTCTTATTCAGTATATGGTATTAAAAATTCGACCTTAATGAAAATTCTACTATTATATTTTATCTGTTTAAATGAATATTTTGATTTTTATTTTTCTGTCTATGTGACCCCCCAAAAATATGGAACAAAACAATAATTGACAGCACTTCATAAAGTATCTCGCAAAAAATCGAAAAAAAAAACAATAATAATAAAAATATTTCATAGAAGTATAAATTGTTTTAAGTGGTTTTTGTGACTTTTTTTGACTTTTGTTAATAAATTATATATCGTCTCCAAAACAAGTTTGACATATTTGTGGTCGAAAAAAATACTTACATTTTTTTGACATTAATTGACAGTTATGAAATGAAAATATAGTAGAAAATGATAAAGTGAAGATATAATTTATTTGTGAATATCTATTTATACCCTACACCACCGAAGGTGACTGATGTTTTATGAGTTCGCGCTGATGTTTGTAACGTGCAGACTAAATGGTATTTCCCCCACCTTTTAATATACCGTTCAACTCAGAATCACTTTCGAGTCAGAGTCTTATATGTCAGTCATTCCGTCCGTCCGTCCGTCTGTCCAACAGGCTGTTCATGCCAAGGTTGTGAAAAATCTAAAGGTCCATTTTTTTTAATATCTAAATGAAATTTGATTCATATTATTTTGGCCTAAGAACGAAGCCTGTTTAAATAGTCCAAGTTCGGTCCAATATTTCAGGTACCTCCCATACAAATATTCTTAACGGAATAAGGTTTTAAAGAAATTTGGCACAAGTAATATTCTAAAACGATGTGCAAAATATGCTGGTCTATTCTTACTCATAGGTCCTGCACAAAATATCACAATTAAAAAAATATCACTTTTATGTATACATTTATATACGTTGGTTTTGTAATAAAAATCCATTAATTTAAGACAAATGTAAGTAAAAATCGATTTGCAAAATAATACGTTGTTCAGTTCATAATTTCTCTCATATTAAATTCCCAGAAAAATTATTTTACATAAATATAAGTGTCACAATAATGTATTGCACACATAAGAATAAATCAGAAAACCAAATTATACGAGGCTCATTCATTATTTTTTCGTAACTACCATTTTTAAGCGACGATGTGGTTAAACGTATTAGATATTCGGTCTTGACCGACTATATATTCTAACTTGTTTTATTTTAACATTTTTCTATACAAATATTGAACAAATTGAGTACAAATATCAAACAATTTAAGGTCATTTATGAAAAATAGAATTTTTTAACTGATATGTTTAACAAATTAGCTCCGAAATATTGAAATATCAAAGTTTGAAAATTTAATTTGCTTAACTTGAATTTATTTTGCATTAAGTTCGCTTGTATGCAATCAGAGTATGGAAAAACTCGGAACAAAATCTATATATCATGTTCCACTCTACCCTGATATGATAAATAAAGTAAAATATATATAAAATGGAATTTAAAAACTTTAGATAAAACTTGTTTAATTTAAGATAAAAACATTTTTCAAGTGTATTTGCAATAATTTACAAGGACAGTCTACATATAAAATTGTGTTTGCCTCGTTTGGTAAAAGAAACATTCAAAATTAGCACTTGTAGAGTGCGTTTTCAATGTCTCAATATATAATGAGGGTGATGAGGGCATATTAACTTTGTCATTCCATGTGTAACACCAAGACGGAATAATCTCAGACTCCATAAATTATATGTGATTGCATCCGTCTGTCTGTTTGAAACATTCTGAAGCCTAGAATTTTTGCACGAATTCAATGAAATTCGGTCACATTGTTTGTTACTGTCCTATTTAAAATGGGCTGGATCGGTTCATTTGCCAAAAAGTTATAGACTGATATCTGAGACATTCCGTAAAAGAATTTATTTTTTTTTATTAAAGTTACTGCAGTAAAACAAAACGAAACGAAAAACGAAAATTATGCACAATTAAATTCTCAAGCGCCTTAAATATATGCTATTAAGTTTATTAATATCGGTTCATATTTTGTTATAGTTCCTATATAACACTTATTCCAGGGTTTGAGTATATAAAACACTCAAATAAAGACCAAATTCATTGAAAGTCTCTACCACATTTTTTAACTATAAATAATATTAATAATATATGTTATTAATTTGATTAATCTCGCTCTATATATTACCTTTTCTTCCATATAACGTACCTTCTCAGAAAGCAGTTTTAAGCTTATAAAAATTTGTTAAATATTATCTCTCGAGTTTTCCTTTAACATTATTTTTTTAATAAATCGGTCATTGAAATCTATTGCGCAGTACGAATATTTAATTTATAGGTATTTTCAATAATATGTTACCATTTTTTTCGTTATCGACATTTAAGCTGATGGCTGAATAAAAAGTTTTTGGTGCAACATAAAGTAAATGGTGGGGGTATTTAACTTTCGACACAATCATCATTCTTACTTGTTGAGGTTTATTTTTGTGATGTTCCCTCTTTCTAGCTGATTTTCAGTTATTCGTTCAATAAGTAACAGAATTTTATATATATCGCCTTTTAAATTTTTCAATAATAAATAAACAATTAAGTGAAGAAAAATTTTTGGAAAGTTAATTACTTTATTTCAACCGACAATTAAATTTATTGCCAACATTATGTTCCCCACTTTTATCCACAATTCCTTTTAAATTCTTTTCATTTTCCATTAAATTTCTAAATAAATTCTCTAAATATTTAATTGTATTATTAAACATATTTGAAATGTTAAACATTTATAGTAATTAATTACAAGAAATACAAAATTGAAAATAATTACACCATTTAAACATAAACGTTTTGTGGTATTTTCACAGTTTTGTCTCGACAATATGTTTTCCAAAAATGTTATTCAATTAAAACTAATATCCGTTTTATGATAATTTATCGCTTATAACAATAATGAAAATAATTATAAAATACTTCAATATTTTAAATCTGCATTTGGTGAATATCCGTAAGTGGTTTGAGTGAACAAAATTGTGTTAAATAAATGTGAATGGAAATGACAGAATTGTATTTGATAAAAATAAGTATATTTTAATACTCTCCACCACCAAGTGGTGATGAGGTTATATTAACTTTGTCATTCCGTGTGTAACACCAATGAGAAATCATCTTAGCAGTTTCGGTTCATCAGCAAAAAAGTAAAAGGCCGTTGTTTGAGGCAACTCGGAAATTCCGAAAAAGAACACACAATTTTTATGTTAATTTACTGAAATTTGCAATATGCATTTATTTTGAAACAGCCATAAATCCACAGAAACATGATGGTCTATATTTTGATATAGCTACCATATAAGGCAACTTCCCGGAAAACGTATTTGATATTATAAAACGCCAAATTAAAGACTGATTCCAATGGAGTACGGCACGATGATTTTTCTAACTTATGTTTTTATACATTATTTATATGAACGATCTGGGTCGATATTTTGCTGTAGTTCCCATTTAAAGCTGCTTCATCTACCACATAATACCCCTCCTGGAAAACGGGTTTGAGCTTATAAATCTTTTATGTGAATAAAAATTTTTAAACTGTCTTTAATATATGAAACTAGTTTGATAATCGTTGGCCATATTTGATTATTACTCCTTTATAATAATACTTCCCGGAACAAAATATGAACCAATTCCATCGAAATTCAGACAACTAAATAATTGTCTTCAATAAAGTGGTGCAGGTTATTTTAGATTCGACACTGGAGAATATATGCTTTTAACTGTTTTGTTTAATATTAACTGATAAATGTTTAATTTATGGACAGATTAAATTAAATAAATAATATTAACCATTACGTATACTCAATATCATATTGCTTAAATTTTAAATATCAATCATACGTAGGCAATTTGAAATATAATTTAGTTAAAGTTGTTGGAAAAATATTTTTATTACACTCGTTATTTTTAAATAAAAATAACTATTTATTTTAAAACCCAATCACATACAAAGTGCCCTAATTTATTAAGTTCTATTTTTTTTTTCTTGATATTTCATTTTGCCAATATTCCCTATTTTCTGCATGACATATGTTCTCTTGTTAAAGAAATCACTCAAGCTTTTAAATTTATTTGTATTCATTGTTGTAGTTTTTATTTGGTTACAAAAAAAAACATCGAATTTAAAAGGGGTTAAATTGGAAATATATAGAGGAAAAACTGCCAAAATAAAAAAACGATACATACAAATCGATTTTTATTTACTGTGAAATTCACATACAAAAAATATATATGTATTAATCCCAAATTAAAGTGTTCAACCCTTTAAATGATTTTATGACATTTAAGTCCACTTAAATCCTGATGACAATAAACTTTTACATATAAAACCTAGAAGAGGATGAGTTCGTTGTTTTACTTATAAGTTATATCAAAAGAAGATCACATCCATATATTGAATCCAGGTTATTTCTTCTTGCATAAATATGCGACAATTAAATTAAGAATAAAATATATTGAAACACTGAAGTGTTTAAACGTTAAATTTAAGACATTTTAAAATTTTGGTTTCTGAGCTTAAAGACTAAGTTTAAATTTGGAGAGCAAAGCCCTAAAAATCTTTCAAACAATCGATAAATTTATTTTAATAGGAGCGGAAATAGCATTGATTCTGAATTCAAAATTTGAACTATTGAAGATCCAAACCGATTTGTTTAGAAGAGCATAATTTTCTAGCTTCTCTCATGAATTTTTTTTAGATTTTATAGGGAATTTAGGACATATTTTAAAAAAATTTTAGTATCTAAAGTGAATCTGCTATCTTAAAAAAAAAAACAAAACAAAAAATAAACAGGGCTTTAAATGGTTTAAAATTTTATTTAGACTTCAATATCTCCCGAACTATAAAAGATAAACCAAACATTTAAACGTATTTTTATAGGCACTTATAAGGACTACAGGTTTTAGTTTTTAAAAATGTTAAATACTAATCAATTCTAAAATTTAGAACAATATTTAATATATGTAACTAATTTTATGAATATGGATTCATAATTTATTATAACATTCAGCACCCTTCGCTGAACGGAGATTTAAGCTAACAAACCCTTTAAATGTCAGCCAAATATTACGACACATTTAAGTATACCTTTCGAATCATAATCACTTTTTGATTTGATTTTACAATATCCGTTCTTCCGTCTGTTTGATTTATCACAAATAAGTCTTATAATAATCTTAAATGATGTGAAAAATATGTCGATATATCATTTTTTATAGGTCCCACAAAGACCCTCTTCCAAATATTATTTTTAAGAACAAAAATCTTACAATTTGCATAATACAAATTGGTCAATTTAAAATAAACAAAAGCAAAAATCGATCGAATTATACGAGGGTCGGTCCAGAAAAATTTATTTTAAAACTCATAAATTTCACATAAATGTTAGTGTCACAATAATGTATTAGTTTTTTATAACTGCCATTTTTAACCAACAATGCCGTGTATGGTATAAAATAGTCGGGCTTGACGGATTATACATTCTTACTTGTTCTTTATTTGATTTTACTCATATCACCAAAATGATAATTGTAGTTAAATAAAAAATTTTCTTAATTATTTTTATTAAGTTTCATAATGGTTCGAATTAAAATTCTTAATTTATTTAATTATTTCTCACAATCAATTCAATAATAGTTGCTATTGACATATTGACATTTTCATAAATAATAATAAAAATTTAATTAATTATTCGAAATTTGCGAATTTTCATAAAAACTATTTACACAATATATACATACATATACAGACTTTTTCATTCAAACAAGTACGAACCCTTAAAAATTTACAACAAGAATATATTTTAGATCACGAACGAGGAGTGTGCGACCAAGGTTGATAGTGCAAAGTATGTTATTGGGAACAAAATGAAAATAAAACGATTTCGAAAAATACATGTTTTAGGAACGAAAGTTTTGGCCATATCTATAATAATACCTTTTCTAACATTTTTTATATAAAAAAACGAACCATTTAAAAACTTATTAACGTTTCGCAAATAATATCGCTAAAGATGAGATCATAAACGAACCTTCAATTTCTATACAACTGCTGCCACAAACTGAACGATTAGTGAAATCCATGAGATCACTTTAGATAGTCGATTTCGAAGGTTTTGTTTGAGAAATGTTCGAGGAAACTTCTAAAATGGTATCGTTATTGAAGTCTAAGGTCAGGTGGGTGCAAATAATTTATTCGCAATTTAAAATTAATTTTTAATTTCTTTCTTAACTTCTCAAGACTATCGCAAATTCTCGGGCCAAATTTCATAAAGCTCTGTCAATTATTGCGGATATGAGCATGCCAAACACACACAAACGGACATACGGATGTGATGCAAGAATATAAATACATTACGGGATCTGGGATAATTCCTTCTTAGTGTTACACCCGAATTAACAAAGTGAATATACCCTCTTTATTACTTGTAGTGGTGGAGGGTATAAAAACAACAATTGTTGTTTGGATTTTGAGATTTTTAAGATATCGGTCTATAACATGTTTTGTTATTATACCTACATTTAACAAGAAATTGTTTATAACATTAAAAAATAATTATTCTTGGCGTTAAATACGGAATAAGAAACTGAAAAAACTGCACCACTTGTGTCGGAGAATAATATAAAATTTATTAATATTTAAAGATACATAAATGTTTACTTAAACGAATAAGAAATATACAATCAACCCCATTGTGCAGATGCAGAAAATATTGTAGTAACTTGGAAAACAAATAAAAAATCATGTGTTTCAAAATAAAAAAACGTTATTCCCTGGTCAATTGCTAAAGTTAAAATTATGTTTTGTTTCGAGAGTTGAATTGAACTTTTACTCTTTAAAATGAGAAATTAAAAGTTAAATGTAATATTTAGAGTTATGGTCGACTATAAAGTTTAAGATACCAAAGTTTAAAATATCGAATTTTCAAGGAACAAATATTGTGTGTTATAGTAAGAACTTAAGAAAATATACTTCTGGGAAAATTCAACTATTTTTTTAGAAATGAAGAGAAAATATTTAAGCGATATGGTCTTAAAATTTAAATACATTTAATAGTGCTGTTGGTGAAATTCCAGCTTAATTTCAAGTAACCACAATTTTTCAGTTTATATATTATTCACAATTTACTCAACCTTTAATGAAAAATGTTAAGCCTATTTTTCTCAAACCATCACCACCATCCTCATCAACCACCAATTACACGTGCAATGTAGGGTATAATAAATAGTATAATTTTACACAAAAAAAGGAAATGAAAAATGCGAAAGTTTTCTTCTATTATTCGTATCTGACATTCATATTCCAGAGAGTTTTGATCAAAGGAAGTAAAAAAGGAAAATAAAAAATATACATACACACACACACACACCTACATCACAAAAACAATAAGAAAAGTAACATCAAGCCAAAGTAAAATAAAATAATAACTTATCTACAAGTCACTGACCCAAGTTGATTTTCCATGTTTATTCTCTTTATTTTTTTTTTTTTGGTTTTGAAATTTTATGTTGAAATTTGTTATTTTCTTAACTTTTTAAATCCCATGTGTTGAGATAAATTACAACAAGTTACAATTTATACAGATTTTTATTTTTGAATATGTTTTATAAAGTTACAGGTGGAAATAATCTAAAGTGAAAGAAAGAGGAAAAAATACCACTAAGGAATGACAAGACCATTTTTCGACTATTTCACTTTTTGGTTTTTATACACATGAAAAGACTTTTTGACGCACAAAAATAAAAGAAAATCTACATATTTTTAAACTAAAGTTGTGATATTAAAAAGACTCATGGCAAAGGTATTATATATCGTTAAAAAATGTTTTGGCTTGTTTTTAAGATTAAAAATCACTTTAATAATGTTGCGGAATTGTGTCACGTCTAGAATGGTTTCCATTATTGAAAAACTTGTGTGGATTGGCTAGATGAGATCAATATTTCTAGGCTGCCTTTAGCCCCCTTAAACAAAGTCCAATGCGAATTCTTTAATTATCCATAAAATTTCATATTAAGATACAATACTAAATAACACAATGAAACTTCTAAAACAATAGCGTCCAAATGTACGCCTTTCACAATTCCTAAGAAAAACATTCATCCTGTTTCAGTTCATAGTTGCCAAGAAAAATTTATGTGAGTTCATTAACAAAAAACGGTTTGTTCCACTTCAATAATCTTCCTACCATGACAATGATTTTGTTTACCAAAATTGAAAACTGACCATATCAGTTTGGCGACTCACACGTTCCTAAGTTGAACCACCTATTTTCAGCTAGTTAAACAAATTAGACTCAGACCTCAATGAAATTTGGGCTGAAAACTTGTTATATTCTTGAGAAGTTTTCTTTTTAAAATCAGCGAAATCGGTTTAGTATATCAAAAGATATAGATCGATATCTGTGGTAACCTTTAAGTCCCAGCTAAAAAATCCGATATTTGACGGATCCAATTTGCATTTTCTCTGCATATGATTAATGCTTAAAGGATTCAATGCAACCGTTCAATAAAACCACTTTTCTGAAGTTGGTACGCTGTAGTCCGCAGATGAGTAATTATTCAGACGAGAGAAAATTATTTATTGAGAGTTCATTCGGAATGCCTGGTACTCCAAAATGCTTTATTCAAATACCAATTAAAGCAAATGCAACCATCTTTACAGTAGCATCTGGTATTTTGTGTCTTGACAAAAGTAACTTACTTTAGATTGCTGACAAGGTATGTAATTTTTAACGAAACTATCTTCAGTGAAACAATTAATCCTTTTTTTCCAGAGTGTGATATGTAATATATTTTTAAAATGGCATGTTTTCTGCAGCTTTCTGAAATGTAAGCCCTGATATTTGTTCCAAAAGTATCACAAATAATTATATTGTACGATTGTGGAATTTATATTTGCATTATAGGTGAGCGATATTTTCACGACTGTGATTTAAGTACTGTGAATGGTAAATCACTGGTAATAAATTTTTTGTTGCAATATGTTTACCTAATTCTAATTTTGCATAATATGATACAATCGAGTGGAGAATCGACACGTATAGCATACTTACTTGTTATTTAAAAATTAATATACAGTACAAAAAATTAAAAGCAAAAGCATGTCAAATGTTGATAAAATGTGAAATAACAGTCCCATTATTTCACAATTTTCAAGATTAAAAAATTGCAAATAAGTATAATTTTTCATTTTTTTCATTGTCTTTCCATATATGACCAGAACAGTTAAACTTTGGCGGAAATGCTTCTTTAACAGTCTTGGATATATTACAAAAAATCTTGAATATCGGTCTACGTACTACTAGATAAGAGCACCAATCTACATTTTGCAATAGCTTTTATATAAAACCCTCCTTTTATAGCATGATTTTAATATTTCACCACATAAATATTTTCTAATGGTGAAATTTATTAAAGATTCAGAGCAGCCAGATATAACATGTTGCGAATTGGATTTGAGCGAAATCTTATTAAGATTTTACAAGAAGAGTGTTTCATTATACAATTTGAAGGAAATCTGCATTGCCTGATGTAAAAGCGCAAACTATTGCATACATTCATAGATTTCCAGTAATAAGACAGAACACAATTATATAAAAAATGTAGAAGCAAAATTTCAAATATCGCATATTTCTTATATTTTTCTGTCATTCAACTTAAAAGTGTTGAAAATACACTTTATCGTTTTGAAAGTATATATTAATTATAATAAACATTAGTTCATTGAAAAATTTGTTTATAGAATTTTTCATTTTTTCAAATGCCTTCACTTTATAATTTATATTCAGTCAATAAAGACATACATTGTTTTATAAACACTGCGTTATAATTTCAATAAAAAGAAAAGAGTCTACTCGTTACTTAATGTCACTGATGGCATACAGCTAAATTCATTCTGATGACTTGATATATCTCTGTTGTTCGTTATGCGTTTTCCACGATTAATCACATAGATCGTCATGTATGTAGTCTCCAATAATCAGTATTGTCAATCTCGATAATATCATTAAGACTGTGGCTCTTGAGTTGCATTGTTCTGTAGGTCTCAAATCCTGGGCAACCTTCCTTGTGTGTAACTCTGTATATCTTAGCTGGGCTTAATGAAGGAAGTTTGACGATAGCAAAGAATTTAAGTTTTTAGTGATTTCGCATTGGATTTATCAATCTCCGAATCCTTCCGATTTAACTCATTAACTCTTTCAACGTTTAAAATATTCACTGTGCGCTTGAACGCATATTAGGGCAATGTAATACATGTAAGTTTCTTTTTGCATTTATAGTCATATAATGAGGTAAAAAAGGCTTCTTTCCGTTCCTTCATTGAGAAAAATGCTGTCGTGCGGTCAACAAGGTTGAGAAATCAATGAATTTCCAATACAAAATATTTTATAATCATCGATATAAAACGTACAGCACTTTCATTATTCCTATTTCATGGAATTAGAAATTCAAGTCTACTGCCAAAATTCATATGTAATCTGAGTTTCAATTTATATAATCCAGCAGCTTGTTCAAAATCTTCGTATGTTCCAATAGTTGACTGTACTGCTAGCCGAATTAACCACAATGTGAAATTCAGTCGGAATAATATACAATTCAGCTTGAAGTATACTTGAGGTTTCTAAAATAAAGTCGTCATTTCATGAACATCTTTTGACAGGTATAGTAACTGTAGTGATCTTGTTTATCTTATGTACATTGTTCGCTTTCTGTGGTAAATTCGGGTCAAGAATGATACCCAAATATTTGGCATTTATTTAAAGAGGGATTTCACAGTTCCTGAATAGGGATGGTTTGAAAGAAGGAATCTTGGACTTGGTTGTGAATAGCACCATGTAGATCCAGAAATTTTTAAATTCTGCAATTCGCAATTTTAGATATATCGTGATGAAATTTCGTTGGTATTATTTTGGCATAGGGACTTTATCAATTGGTATATAAATAAGAATAAATGATCGACATTTTATTAGGTTGGGTTCATAATTTGCCATAGCATACACAGAAACCCCTCTAGAAAAAATCGTTTTTAATTTATTAATCTCATACAAAACTTAATAAACGAAAATCAGAGAACCAGATACAGTTTACTTGTTTTAAGTTGTAATATGAGTCACAAAACTTTTTTTAATACAGTATTTATCCAAATCTCATTGAAAATAGGAAACAGTGGAAAACCTTATCTCGCGTAATATTTTTTGTCAGTGACAAACGATATTGTTTATTTTTAAAACTTCTTATGTTTTTGAAAATATTCTATAGTGTTCTTTCATCTACATCTAAATTAGTAGTGATGAAGGGTATTATGGATAATACACAGGCGATTTAAGCGTTCATAATTGATTTTGTTTTTATATGATATTTAGCTTTTATACTTTAATATATCTTAATGATTAACACGCCTTTGGAAAGTCATAACAATCAATGTTAATTTAATAAATGTCCTTCTTAGTGATTTTACACGATTAAATACATACGCATCAATATAGGTATGTAAGTGTGTGAATGTGTAACAAAACATTTATGAATAAAATGTACGTATGTACAACAAATAGATGTCATCATCATTTTATGTGAAGTCATTAATTAGTAGAAGTTAATCGCAGCGGTCTGAAATGAATTGAATAGATTATCGCAATTTGATACCAAATAATGAGAGTTGATAATTAATAATTTTTTGTTTCGAATTGACAACAATTATTAATTTAATGACTTATAATGTACATGATAATAAATAAAATACAATACATATGTATTTAGCGGTTATTTTATTATAATTAATATTTAGCAATTTTGTTTCAATTATTTCAAAAATATTAACGTATAAATTATCTTTTGACATTTTTTACATGTTTATTTTATTATTAAGTTATCGATAAATAACAGAGATTAATAAAATAGATGAAATGGTAATAAGAAAAATTACCTGGGTAACTTTAACCAAATTAAAATATATGTCCAACAAGCTTTTACCCGGTGCACTTTGCTGCACAAGAATTATTGAGTCAGATAACTCGAAAGAAATTTCTCAAATCACGACGTGTTTCAAAAAAAATCACACAACGGGCATTTTCCCGATCCTGTCCGTTCTAAAATTTTACTTAATATTTGCATTGATTGAGACATAAAGTAGAGAATTCTCACTGTTATAGTATTGCAAACATTCAATGTTTGCTATTTTTGAGTTAACCCCTCCCCCTAGTCCTATCCGCCAAATATTTTGTCTTAATGGACATGAACAGATCCTTGAGTAAGTTATTGGAACCAAGTTAGGAAATTCTCGAAATTATAGTTCTTTATATATTCGATAATTAACGTATGCTACCTATGATGGTACCCCTCCTCTAGTCTCATCCGCCTACATCCTTTCTTTGAGAAAGTGACTGGGACCAAATTCGAAAACTCTCGCTGTCATAGTTCTTTAGATATTTGATAATCCATATTTACTTCGTATGGGAGATACCACTCTCAATGGATATATCCGCCTTACGTTTTGTATCTTAAAACAGTTGCTTGTGAAAATGTTATAGTTTTTCAGACATTCGGTAATAATTATTTGCTTAGTATGAGGAGGTGACACTCTCCTTCGTCCTATCGGAATTCTTTATAAGTTTTCAGGTATATTAGGATCATGCTGTAAAAATTTCAGTAAAATCGGTCCAGTAATTTAACTATCTTTAAGTCCCAAGCAAACAGTCAAACCAACACAGGTTCATTTTTATACCCTCCACCACAACAAAGCGGTCTTAGACCACAGAATGTGTGGTCTAAGACCCCACAATCTGTATATATTCTCGCATCAAATCAAAATCTGAATGCAATAAGCTATGTGCGTCTGTCTGTTTTTGGTGCGATCACATCTACAATAGTTGACAAAGCTCAACGAAATTTAGCCAGAGTATTTACTATAGTTCTGAGAAGTACTCTGTTTAAAAGTAACAAAATTGGTTTAGTTATTAGATATAGGCCGATAACTGCGGCAACCTTTAAATTCAAGCGAAAATCTTTCGCAAAATTATCAATTATATTTCAATAAATTTGAATAAAATTTTGACAAAATATTAAGTTATGTATATTCCATTATCATCCTGAAAATCATCAAAATCGGTTAAGTAGAAACAAAAAATAATGCTCAAAATATAAACAATTTTGTTGTTGTATTATATTTAAGAAAAAACCTTTATATGAGTTTGTGAGTTGGTATAGACGTTCACTATATGTACGCAATGTATTTGTGTTAATGTTTTTACCTTTCACGCATTTGTGGTGGAGGATATTGAAGATTCAGCATAGGCGAATATATCATTCTTACTTGTTATATAAATAGATAATTATGGATCAAAGAAGAAATAGAAGATTATGGATCCTTTAAAGAAAATTTTCTATTCAATAAAATGTTGACGATAATTTTTAATTAGAACTATTTTGTTACAGCCAATTGTTAAAGGAACAATTATTTCAGTCAATTTTATATAAAGTTATATTTTAAATTTTATAGTATTAAGGAGTATTTGAGAAATCTATTCATTTAAATCCTTTAAATAATTAAACTTTATTTCAGTAAAACAAACATAAAACTGTTCCACTTAAAAATCGTTTATGAGAGTGTTTTACTAAATTGAGCAAAAATGGTGGTTTGCTGTCTTCCACTTATACATATAAAAACTATTTCAATGGGAATTCCTACTGAATAGAATCTAATGACCACAACGAAGTTTTATGATGAAAACATTTTTGGTTGGTGTAAACCACTACTTATGTTTTTACATTATTATCATAATCCCCATACACTCATGTACTCCCACATATACATACTCTTACATGCCTTTTCTAAAAAAGATCTCTAGAAATAATTTATGTAAAATATATTAAAATTTTCCAGAAGTTCTTTCATTTTGTTGATTTTCCAATAGAAACAGTAGAGCAAAATTCGTAAAATACAATTAAATATAAATATTACATTTATTATGTTGTAAAACTGTGCACGATGCCGTCGTTGAGTTCTACGTTTTGCAGTGTATTCGCTTAGCATCTTGTCCATGGCACCGACAACACACTTGCTCGATGTGTTAATTTCTGTTTTGGCAGACCGAGTATTTTTTATTCTAACAGTCGTAGGCATAGTTTAAAGAATAATTACATGTCTCTTTTTGCAGGGAGCATATTACTTGAGAGAAATCTGCTGTGTTTTATTCCACGTATTAGGGAAACTTCATAACAAATATTTGTAAGGATAATTCTTCCGGAAGCTTTACACAATTTTACTAATTCCAATACTGTCCATTATTTTGTTTTCCGATATAAATAAGACTTTGTAAATAGATTGGAATTTGATGCATTTTATTAACAAGTAAAAATTTTAAATAAGGTCAAGTTCTACTATTTAATACCATGCACCCTACGTCGTTGATTGTAAATGACTGATATAAAAGATTTATCAACTTTTTTTGTATAAATTGCTTCTCTATTTAATGTATTAGTATGATAAAAAATAGACCGATCCTCGTATGATTTCTCGTATCGATTTTTGCTTATCTTTATCTTCATTTAATAAAATATTATTTCAATACCCACGTATATATGAGATTTATGTGTTTCAATGGGATATTTGAAACACGAGTTTTATAGGATCTATGAAAAATAATGAACTGATACTCGCATAACTTTGCACATCATTTTTAAATAACAAAAGACTCAGAAAGTGTTTCTGAATCGAACGGTGTCCTTAAAAGTGGTGGTAGGACAATTCTTCTGCACGATACAAACAATTGCACAAATGCATAATACCCCAAACACATATGGTGGTTTAGAGTATTAAGATGCATGGAACTGAAAGACAAAAAAAGCTGGAAAGTTTTCTCAGGAAGCGTTTCTATGAATATTCAAATAAAAAGGTTTATTTTGATATATAAGAACTTCTTATGTAATTCTAATGTTATATATCATCTATAGAGTTCAAATATTTCCTAAAAATATATATTAACGAAGAAAAATTTATTAATGTACAATAACTATCTTAGATCGTATAGATTTCTTAAATTTTTATAAAATAATTATAACGTTTTTGGGGCATAAAAATATCTCTCAAAATCTGAAAGTGAAACAAAATCTCTTCTGAATTTCATTATTTTAAAACCAAAATATCAAAATTCACTATTCATATACACTTACGATCACAATTCCTAAAATAAGAAATATAAATTTTAACTTAATTTATGTCTGGTCCAAAAATACTATTGCCGAATTACATTGAAATATTTTATTGTTTGTCAACTTTTCCGAAATGACGACATTAAATGAGAGTTATGTCTAATAGAAGGCAATACTACAATGACAAATGGTATAAACATTTTTCTCGTTCCACTGTACACTGGTAAGAGTTTTGCTTAATTTGCATTTGGCAAAATTAATATTTCAAATATTTTTACACTTTGGTTTTAAACATTATAAAAATGTTGAAATTATAAAAACGTCGGTGATGGTCTATTTGCCACAAGAGATTTATATTTAGGAGCACAAAAACAATAATACATTTATAACGATTGATAATGAGAACATTAAAACAGAAGTTTTAATTACGTGAACTTTCGAATTATAGACTTTTTATTAACAAAATTTCAAATATGAAAAATTGCTCATAATAATATAAAACATTTAACATTCGATTTAAAATGGGATTTTTGAAAATAAAGTCACACCTAAATGATAATTAGTGTAACAAAGTCATAATATGTTTTATTTACCAAAAAATAATACTTTTGAGAATAATTTTAAATCACGAATTCTTCCATTTTCCTGTTTAGTATATAAATATTCTTGTATAGTAACAAACAACTAATTTATTTTTTAATTGAAAACTATTTCGATTCCCATTATGTTTTACGTAAAAGAACCGTTGATGAATTTTAATGATTCTATAATTTTAATTTTATTTTTCTCACCCATAAATTATATAAAATTTATTGATTTATCATTGTTATCCCAAATTAAAGAAATATCAAAAAGTACTATGGGACTTATTTTAAAAATTATACAAAAGTCTCAATCGACTATTTTAGAAAGATGTACTCTAATGTTAATATAAAGGTAAACATATTAACATTAGAGTACATATTTCTTAGATATATTTTCATTTAAGCTCTAACACAAATATGAGAAAAATATCATAAATAAAATAAAAGCAACAAATACAAATATTGTATTATGTTGTCCCAATCTTAAATACACTCTATCAATTACATCAAAAATATAATAATACAAAATTCACGAGATGAAAGAAATAGATTTCTTTCTAATCTGGAGAAAAGTCTGTATACGGACTATAGTCAAAAATAGTGTGAAATATAAGAAATTTCTTAAAGAAATCTATACCGAGAATAAGCTTTTAGTTTCATCATTTAATTTAAATATTCTCCAACCATATTTTTTTAGGAGCCTTTTGTAAAAGCTCCATTCAATTGGCTTATGGGACTTGAAACTCCTATGATCTGTTATAGATTTAATTATTTGTTTGATAATTCAAAAAACTATTCTGAGAAATGTCACTTATATGAGAGCTATAGTATAATCTTTGGAAATACAGTAATCCAAACCTTAATAGGAAAAAGTTTTTCTTGACTTTTATATTGTGTCAAAAGTATCTCAGCAATTACATGACTAATGTTAACGTTCATGCACGAGGTAATAAAATATGAGATAAATACCGATTTTTCAAGGAAATTACATGACCAAATTTTATTGAATTCGGATTATTATTGTGACCTTGAGAATTTTTTCAACAAACAGATCGTAATTGCTAAAAATTTTTAGTTTTATAAGCGACACCCACGTTCAAGAATTCTCAAAATAAGTAATATAAATTATAGACTGTTAGAAACTTAATCGTGATGGTGTTTTATATATTGGTTCATATATATATGAGTCTTAAAAGCTCATAACTACTTTCCAGGAAGAGGCTTTGTATGGACCGATATTAGTTAAATTAATAACATATATTAAAGACAGTTAGAAATATCTGTGTACCTTATTTCAATAAAATATATATTATATGCAAGCCATAGCAAAAAACGGACCGATGTTGATGTACTTTGTAACATATATTTTAAATAGTTCTAAAAATATTTGCGCCAAAGTGTAATAAACAAATAAATAATTACGTGTGTTAAACTTCAGAAAATTAGATTCAAAATTGCTATCTACATGACACAGTGATTTTGGGGTATATCAAATTCTTGCTTATTTTCTACTGATCTGATTTTGATAATTATTTGGAAAAAATATATTATATACAGCTGTCGTATTATTGTTAAATCCCATCTAAATCAATTTATTTTCTGGTGAAAAGTTCTTCTTCCAAATTTTATGGTTGTCTCACTTATAAGACTATAATTTTTTGCTTTCAGACAGATATGGGAAGCTATTTAGAACAATCTTCCCAAAATACAGGTTGTGGGCTCTTAGCTAATTTTTTGGCATTACATGCGGAATAATAAGTTAAGTATAAAATATATTTTACATTTGGTTTGAAATGATTATGGAATTAGTTTCATATAAACAAGAAGGAATCATTTAAAATTTAGAGTTTTATAAGCCTGTTATAAGAACATTGTTCATTTGTTTGAATATGATAAATATTAAAATGAATGGATGTTCAAAAGTTAACGAAGGTCGGTCCTTAACTTCCCATAGAATCCATATAACCCATAAGAAAATAGTTTAAAAATTATAAATCTCACAGAAATATTAGTATCATTTCAGAAAGTCAAATTATATAACGATCGTTTCATAATTTTTCGTAGATGCTATTTATTGCCAATAGAAAGGTATTTGGTATTTCCCAGTTAGTCTTGACTAAGTTTCGATTTGATTCAATAATATAACCTTTATGAATCCTTATTCACGGAATCTCAAAGTCAAAAATCTTTTTTTATAACTTGTAGATTCGCAGGGTAAATAAATCGGCCAGTACAGCAAAAACTTATAAAAATTGGCTACATTTTAGCTTTTGAAATCACCTATTAAGGTGAATTTATTGGAAATTTATTCCTTTTATTAGTAATGGAATTAAAATATTTATGGATGGTTACTATATTTTTTTAATTATTTGATATATTTTTGATGTAAAACCTCAATAGGAAATATATAGATTTATAATATTTTTAATAATTATCTGGAAGTGGACCTTATTTATTGGAAACTTCAAAGTGATGCTAGATGTGCAATCTAAATGCTTCACCTATCTATGTTAATGTAGGGCATACAAATATAAATATATTCCCTTTATTATTTCTTATTTTATATTTAGGTATATAGTTAAATATCTCTTACAATACTTATATGTACAGAAGTACTCTTATTGTTAAATCCATTTACAATAGAATTTATATAAATACCAAGATACGGTTTTATACTCTTTTTATTATTCTTAGTGAGATCGGATCTTTCAATGAGTTTAATTTTAATTTTTAAAAAAGAGTTTTATTTATTTTTCACTCTTTGAACAAGAGCTAAATGCTAAAATTATAATAATAAAAAACAAGTCAGAATGTATACTCGGTCAAGACCAACCATCTAATACCCTACACCACATTGTGAGTTAAAAATGAAAATGATGATGATAGAAACTACAAGAAGTTATGAACTGAAGAAATGTATGTGCATATTTTTTGTTATGTACAAACATATTTTTTGTTTTCTTTCACATTATTAGAGCGAGTTAAATAAATTATCCTCTTTTTTACTCTTAACTTAGAGAAGAATAAAAAAGGATTTTCCTTTTTATTTTGCACGGATCAGAATCGAAAAAAAACAGAGAAAACAAAATTTTTATCGAAAAAAAGAATTATATTTTCTTTTAATCTTCCAAAGAATAAAAATAAAGATGATTCGAAAAATTCTGCTCCGATTATTTTCAAACTCTGATAAATGCACTTCTTGCAAAAATATAATAGTAAAAATATGAGTGTTTATATTTATTTATAATAATGGCATAGTGCATTTGAGCGATAAAGTAAAGGAAAAGGTTAAAGGACTTTAGAAATCATATGTATATATATGTATGTGTTAATACAGTATACGAGCATTTCTTTATATTTTTATTATTATTATTATTTACTAGAATACAAAAACAAATCTTTGTTGAAAGAAGTAGGTTCATTCTTTATACCAAAAGTGATGAAAAAAATCTAATAAAATCCCTAAATGAATTGTGTTTTACACACTTCTCCTGTAGAGTATACTATTATGTATGTAACTCCAAGCAAAACGCATTAAAGATAATATTACAAATATCAAAAAATGCAATATTGGTCAAAATTGAAATCGAAAAAAAGTTAGATCCGTTTAGGTATAACTAAATGAATTATTCTAATCAAATGGAAGTTAACTAAATAATGAAAACGGTTAATATAAGGGGCCTACTTCAGTATCATTCAAAAATATTCAAACCCTTTGAATATAGAAGGGACTGTTAAAATTTTGTAGCACTTCTTTAACACTTATATACGTACACACCTGTAAATTTTCAGGTGGTATAAGATAAGGATTATAGGATAATGTTTATTTGTAATGTCAAGTGTCTGGAAGGAACAATCTCCTATACAACTACAACTTAATCAAATTGGAGTCGCCGATGAATATAAAAAAGGGTATGACAGACAATGAAGCAATGGAACATTTTCTTTGTAAATGACCAACATCTATAATCTCAAGATCCAAAATTTAGTTTGAAAGTTACACGGATCGGAAATATAAACACGACACAGAATTTTTCTAGATAATTATGACATAAGAACTTATATGGTCACATCTAAACCTAACATTTTTGTAATTGAAATGCTCGGTGCAAAATATAATAGTATTTTTTAATAAATTATGGTTTTACCCGGTTCGTTTTGCTGCATAAAAATTTTTATCAGTCTTAAATTACGAAATAAATTTTACAAATCACGACATGTTTTAATTGATATTGAATGCAACGGGGATTTTGCAAATTCCCCTAAATGACGATATCTGCCATAAAGTTTCTTACGTAAAACGAAACCATCTGTCCTATATTTTTTCACCGCAGTTCTTTCAGAAACTAATTGGAACATTCACTAAAACAGTTACTTGAGGATATAAATGGGAACAATTTTGTAGATTATCGATGGCGTAGCTCATATAATATCCTCCAATCAATATTTGCTTTGTTTGAGGGCTACTTCTCATCCTGAATCTATCCATACTACATTTATTTAAGTAAAATTGTTCCTTGAGAAAATGATTGGGACCAAATTTTAAAACTCTCGCTTTTATAGCTTTTTAAATACTCGATACTAAATAATTGCTTTGCATTGGGGTGCACTATCTCTCACTTCAATAGTTCTTTAAATATATTTGCTTTGTATGAAAACTACCTCTCCCTTGATCCTATCCGTGCTTTATTTTGTCCACTTAAACAGTTCTTCGAGAATGTGACTGGGACCAAATTTTAAAATTCTCACTGAAATAGTTATTTTACTATCCGCTAATCAATATTTGCTTTGTATGGGGTATCCCCCTTAATCTATCTCAATGTTTCTTTCGAGTATATTAGGATCATTTCGAGGCTATTATTAATTTTACTGATCAAAATGTTTTATATTTCCGATTGTAATGTTTTTCCTCTGCACATTTTTAAAATTATTTCTTTTGAATACCCCTAATGTCTATATTTCTACTTACACAGGTATAAATCTATTGCACACATAAGTACCTTTATATATTTATGAAAATACAAGTTATTTCTTTATTCTATTATGATAAAAATAAATATTTAAAAATAAAAGAAAAACACAAACAGAGAAAAAAAAGAGAAAACAATTTTGTTTAACACAAATTTTTAATTCAAAATAAAACACACATGATTGACTTCAATAATTAACTTTTGAAGATGAAAGATTATAATTTATAATAAAAAGAGATGAACAAAATAATTGAAATGATAAGAAAAAACAAACTTTGAAAATTTACACAAATTTAAAAAAAAACAAGTAAGAAGTTATACTCGGTCAAGCCCGACTATTTAATATCCTACACCACATTGTTGGTTATATGTGTATAAAGTATTTTTTAATTTTTGCTTAAATGTTCAGTGAATTATACTGGTACCAACCAGTGTTACAACGTTCTAAAAGGTTTTTTTCTGTGTGCGTTACATGGCAGCTAGAAGAATTTGTAAACCGACCTTCGTTAAGTCTCACACATTGATTTTAACTTGAATTTGTCTTAATTTGTCTAATTTTTATTACAATACCAACGTATTTGTGAGATTTATGCCCTTCAAGGTAATATTTGAAGAATGGTTGTATGGGACCTATGATAAATAATGGATCGATCGTATATCATTTGGTATATCGTTTTAGCTTATTATAAAACTAAATTGTGGCAAATTACATTAAAATTGCTTTATATTAGGACTTTTGTGACTATTCCGGGATGAATATTTGGGTAGGGTCTAGGTGAAATAATTGACCCATCATCACCAATCTTAATAGACATCACTCCTGAGCCGAAGTAATGGAACATGCCAAATTTCGTTAAGATGTATTTAAAACTGCGGCCTGCATTTTGTTCACTACGTTTACATGGACAGTCAGAGATCCAGATAGCCTGCCAGCCAGACGGACGGACGGACATTGTTAAATCGGTAAATGATTCTGAGTCGAACGATATAATTAAAAGTGGTGGTAGTAACATTTTTTCTGTGTGATACAAACTTAATCATTAACGCACTGTAACACAATCACCTATGGAGGTGTAGGGTATAACAAACTAAATAAAATAAAAAGTAATACTCATGCTTTATTCTAATTTGTTTAAAAATTTTAAATTAAATTTAAAAGACAATTAATAAAAAGGTATAAATTACGAATATTTGTGTACTTTAGTAAATTATGATGAATATGCAAGTACAGTCATCGTTAATAATTTTTAGTCGAACCAAAAGACAATTTTTGGAAAAAACTCACACCTCTAGTTTTAGCTCTTTCGGATTTTATAAAATAGAGTGAAATTATACGCTCTACAAAGTAGCAAACCACTTTCAGATCAATTAACCACCAATTTTTGGCTAGACAATTTGTAAGGATTTACAAATCGTTTCAATACATTTTAAAGTAATATAAATTTAATTATTTAGAGGAAAATAGTTCACTATCATGTGGGTACTTCAGTCCAACTTAAGTCGATGCTGTTGAAATTTGTCTCATATGTTCATGCTAAGACTAAATTATTAATATCGATTTAGATTAACATATTTTTTCCTGAAACCCCCTCTGTGTTACCTTTAAATAGAATAAACAGGAGTAAATAAGCACGCAAGTTAAGAGATTGTTAAGATTGTTGTTTTGGAATGAAAGGAGAAAAGATTTTGACGACCCTAAGATGTGATCATATCATTAAACCATTCGAAATAGATAAAACTACAAATATCCCCAAAACAGCAGTCATCAAATTTGTCAGAGATTGCAATGTTGCCAAAAGCCGCGACCGTATAACTATGAAGGTCGTGAAATGGTATGTAAGAAGAGAAATCATTTTCTTATCCTTTTCATTCCGAAAATTCTTACAAAAATTATCTGAAGGAAGACCCATTCTTGTATTCTTAAGAGACAATATAAGATATTGCAGCAGTTGTACCCCTCAGGAGAGTCATTGAGATATTAAGCAGGTATGATGTCTTGACCCCATCCAAACTAGATCATATCCTCGTGATAAGCAAACTCGTTGGTTCATTGTTCCATACGTCTTGCGCCACAGTACAGAGCTCATCCTCTTTACGTGTTTTAATGGCGGTAAATGGTAAACCACACAGACGATCGGTATCCTCACCTATGAGGTCGATTCGATAATCATTTTTTATTTTGTACCACTTTCTCTAGTCTAGGAGGGGTTTTGTCGAGTAGAACAGATCCTTGATAAAGCAATTGGGAACAAATTTGAGAACTCTCGCCGTTATAGTTCTTTATATAATCGAGAATTAATATTTGCTTGTATACGGGGTACACCTGCCCCTGTGCCTATCAAAATTTTGTATAGCATATGTCACTTTTGGGTATACTAGGGTCATGATGTGAATCCAAAGTACCCAGCAGCAAAATCGGTTTAGTAGTTTAGCTGTTCATAAGTCCCAAACAAATAGACAAATATACACAAGTTCATTTATTTATACAGATCGATTCCATTTAATTAGAGTTTATTACGGTACAAGAAGTTACTACGTGTTTGAACTAATAAATAATTTCTTATTGACAAGCGGCAAGCCGGAGGACATTAGCACTGTTAAATTTTTTTCTGTTAACCAAAGGGACAAAAAAGATGACTTTAACCCAAGTAAAATATTATAGTTTAGATTTATGAAAATGTTAAATGTATTTCGGTGATAAAAATTATTCAGTACAGTTTATTCAATCTGAATTTTATATTTGTAGATGTAGAATTTTCTCTTTTTGGTTGTAGAAATACAATCTTCATAATTTGTTATATCATCAAAATATGAACATAATCCATACTTTACCCTCCAGAATCAGGTTAAACGATTTCTACTGTATTTAAAATCAAACTATTTTGATCTCCTTTTAGTTGTATATATATAGACCTATATACAACTATATTACACAAAATCAGATAATTCTCAAATTACTTATAACCTTAAGCCTTAAAAAGTTTTTTCAAAAGAAATATCTAACGCAACAATATCGATGTGTTGCAATAAATACTAAAAAAGCAAAGACTAAACTGACGTGTGTAGATTGTTTGCATGAGACACGCAATTTTTAATAAATAATTATTTAAAACACTTTAGATGAAATTTGTTAAGACTTCCTAGAATTGAATTGGCAAAAGGCACAAAATGCCACAAACCCATTGCAGCAGCAACAATATCCACATCAACGATGACTGAATGGCAAAAACATGCCATTTAAAAGAACCACAAACGAGGCAAAGAAAAAAATTAAACCCAGGAATATTTGCAACAAAGGTAGGCTTTTATCATCATTTGCAAGATACATGCAACGTTATTATTCATTTTCATATTTTTACATTTTAGAATTCAATTCTGTAGCACTAAAAAAAAGAAGAAGAGTAATCATGAAGTTTCCCCTAAGAAATGATGCGAAAATCAAGAATGATGAATGATCGTAATCATGAAGTAAACACTGAACCGTTTATTCGAGGAATAGATGATGATGATGATGGTGAATATTCCAATATGGAATATGTTTAGGTGCGTGTATGCAAAAAATGTGACTTTTTCTGAAAACAAGTAAAATAAACGACAACTACTTGTAGTGATTAAGTGCATGACTTGAGCTCCATTTTTTTTGTTCCTTATTTCTTTGATATATATATATTTTTTGGTAATTTTGTGTTGAAATCAACAGCATCGTATGCCACTTAAAATCGGAGAAAGAACAAAAAATAGAAGAAAATATGAACACAAAAACAATACAAGTAGTAACAAAAGTAGCAACAATTTTCAATCGATTGCCTAGAACACAATATGTGTAGTATGTAGCTAATGACTACGAAAAGCAATTTCATTTAGATTTATTCAAACTTCAGTACCATGGATTGTGATGTAGTCAACTATATCAAAATGGAAGAAAAGTCAAATGAGCATTAGATATTTGTATGTGCCGAATATAAAAAAACCCTACAACAGCAACATATAATTGAAGCAGTTTATTAACAACAACCAGTAGTTGCTTTATATCAGGTTACCATATATCCAATAAGTCAATAAGATTGGTAATGTTTTAACATCTGAAAATACTTAAGCTTTTGAAACAAAATATTAAAGAAAATATTTGGACTTAAATCTTTACGATATAATATTAAATGTATTTTTATTTTTATTATATTAATTCCAGTTTCTTCATTATTTCTGATTGGGTCTTAGCATAGAAATTTAGTCCTATTTGAATTGAAGCTCTGAGCAGCGTTACTGTTAATGTATTTCAAAAAGTCGCACCCAAAAGAGGGTTTTCAGATAAAAGGCACAATAGTTTTAATTTACATAAATAAAACTTTTTGAATAGTCCTGGATTATGAATTAAGTTATATACTTAGATAATAACTAACAATTACCCTCCACCATCAAAATTGGTAGATTAACTTTTTATTCTGATTATAACAGCAAGAAGAAATCATCAAAGACTATGTAAAGTATATATATGTATATACTTGCAACAAATGAAAAATGAAAATGAAAATTTGGATCAATTTATCTATATCCGTCTTAGTGTTTAAATAAGACTCTGAATACAATGAAATTGTTTGATTATGTCCTAATTTGCTTTTGAAAATTCGGATTGTGTTTGGACAATTATTTGGCTTAGCTCCCATACAAGGCCCTTTTCGGAATAAATAATGTGGTTTTAAATATAAAAAAATAATATTGAAATTTTACACAGTTATTTTCCCTACCTTTTGGAATACATGTTCCTAATTTGATTAATATTGGTCCAGATTTTAATATAGTTTACATATAACACCGATTTCGGAAAACGAATTTGAACCTATAAAACTCGTATATAAACAAAAATTATTGTAAATCATTACGATATTTTTAAAATCTCCTAAATATGTCTAACAAATTTTGTCGAAAATTTTGGTACATCTCCCATTTAAGGTCCCATCCTTAAAATGCTTATATAATTAAAAATAATTCCCCAACAAATTTACCAAATATTGGACTATATTTAGTTATTGCTACATATCGTTAGGTTCTATGTTTAACCATATTAATAAAGTTTCTTAAAATTTCGGGATGAAAATATATATTGCAAAAAAAGGACAACATGTGTCATTATTTTTGGGTAAATCGCGAAAAGAGTTTCACCAATGGTAACTGTAAAGCATTTAAATGCAACGATAATTTTACTAACATCGTATTATTATTGGTGATGAAAAATGGAATGTGCGTCCAAAATCTTCGCTGTCTTAATCTCATGGTGCTCCTTGCACAGGATAAATGTCATGCGCTAAACAAATCTTTCAAATGTAGCAGACTGTTACTTTTAGTACAAACAATACCTGTCTGTGAATCAGTTAATTGTGAAAAAAATAATGTATGGGTTATAAGAATACAAGGAGTGGTACAAGGAATTTATTTGTGTCATTGCATGAACACTCTGATCCAGATCCATATCGCATTTTACCAAATAAAATCGAAAATAGCTCATTCGTAATCATGTTTATACCTCCAGCGAATCAAAAGTTTCATAATTATTTAAAAAAACACTGTGTCGGTAGGTATTTAGGGTAATCAAAAAATGTTGAGAACATACGTTTACTAAAATCTTGATTGAAGGTAATCGATTCTTTTTCGAGAGCAATCAGCGGAAAGAGACCAGATACTGGGCCATCATAGATTCTGAATATTATCTATTTTAATCGATGCAGAAAGCTCTTTCGTTTAGCCTTTTTTCACAACACATGAAAAACGAAATGGAAATAAATCAATTAAAAAATACAAAATTTGGACCTGCTTTAAGCATAAAAAGTTCTCCCTATTTATTATAGATCTTCAATAGCAGTATTTACTCACATGAAAATCTTTCAAATCGGTTCAGATATAAGAATTCTATGTATCCAATTTGGAACATTTCTGATCAAAACGAAGTGCATAAAATTTGTTCCGATTTGAACGCCCAAGCACTGAAAATATGCAGATACGGTGCAATCTACCAATAATATCGTAAATTTTGATTGTAACTTATTTTGAATTTATTAACCTTGACATACGTATGAAATGACAAACTTAATATACCACACCGAAAGTGTACAACAAAAACTAACCTGTCTTGCCATCAATACCGCACAACATTTGTCACAAAGTTGCTAAAGTACAGTGCATATAGTCGCTATTGGTTTCATATAAAACAAACGTGTGCTATAGTTAGATATAGCAAGATTGCTATCAGTTAACAAAGATTTTAACTTAACAGGCTATTGAGTATGCAACAACTATTAAAAAAAACAAGAGCAAAAGTATCAATAAATTACTTGCTACAACTGTAACAAGATTTCAGCGCATCTCATTGCTGCCACCATTGCTTGCAACAGCAAGTAATGCCAACAATAACAAACGTAGTCAAATAAATCGACCGTAGTTCAATTAATAAAAATCACTAGTTGGTTTTTTGCATAATTAAACATCCTACGGGTTTATATGTGGTATGGTTTCAATATTTAATGGATTCTCTTCGGTAATACATACACATATACACACAAACAATGACTTTAACAATTTAACAATATTCAACATTGTTTTTTGCACTCCTTTCTTTATCTTTTAATAGGTGTGAACACAACAATTAGTCTTTTCATTAATATGCAACAAAATTTACATTGACTTGTAGCATTACAGTGAATTTTTAATGTATTTATTTTTTTTCCTTTCAAGGATGTCATTAATTTAAAATATTTTATTTTTACTTTATTACAAACTTATGAATACAGATATACATATATATGATTAATTGATCACAACTCATAACATAATTTAACATAATAAATCATTAATTTGAAAATCCAATTATAATGATATGAAGATATACGCTTTTTAAATTACTTTACACTTCGTATAGAAATGAGTTTTCAGTTACAATATAGTTCAGAATTTATTTCAGAGATTAAACATCAAATATACAATCTGAAATCATTTAAAAATGACAGCACATTAAGTAAAAACTAAAGCAATGCTTAATGAATAATTATTGGTAAAACCAATAAGAAAATTATAGTCGACCAAGCCCTTATACGAAATATCGTACACCATATTAAACGACTTTCAAATAATTTGAATTTCTGATTTCTACTTAAGAGTTCAATGTGGTGATACTGACATTTGTGTGAGATTTGTGCGTTTTAATTTGATTTTTTTCAGGAAGTTTTATGGGAGTTATGTGAAATTGTTAATTGACCCCAGTAAAACCATAAACATCGATTCTTGTTTACATTTTATTTATTTAAAATATAAATTCGGCGCTACGAGAAAACGACTCCGAAAGTTAATCTATATCAAACGGTGCCCTTATGCGTAGAATGTAAAAACAACTGTTAGTTGTTTATTTAAATATTTTACGATTTCGGTCTAAAGAATATTTTTTAATAATTCCACAACTTTGGAATTATACTATTTTAAATTTAATTTTATACTTAATTCCATGATCTTTTACAGAGTTGTGTTAATACGATTCCGTACGAAATTTTAAGCAATTTTTGTATAAAAACAATTTATCTCTATAGATCCAATTAAAAGTGTTATTTTTTGTGATTTATTGAGATTTTATAAATTAAAATTTCCGATCGATTCGGAATCACTTTCTAAGATAATTTGATGTCCGTTCATTCGACTGGCTGTCCATGTATTGCATTTTTAGAGTTAACGTTTGCATTTATTGTTTTGGGACAAACCACTTTGAAATTGCTCATATTCGCTCCAGTATTTCTAGTAGCTCAGGTATAAGTGCCTTCTCCAAAAAGCGTTAGCATAGACAACAGTTATCTTTTACTAGAGGTAGCCTTGTTTAATATGAATTTTCGCCAAGGTGTAAACTTTTGTTACATGTATTTAGTATCGATGAAAACGTCAGAACTCGCAGATTTATAAATTTTAAAGAAAACTGTAAATGAAACGTTATTTGATGTCAAAAATATATTGTATATATTATTAATTATAAATCCAGATTTCAAAAAAAAAAAAAAAAAAAAAAAATTAAATAATAAAATAAAATAAAATAAAATAAAATAAAATAAAATTCGTGTTGAACGGTATTTATAATATTAAATAAAATAACAGTAATCAAGGGAATTAAAAAGATTCCTATTTTCTCATACGGAAATGTCCTACATCTCAATACGTATCAATTTGTGTGTTTTCCTTACAGATGTAGCTTTATATTTAGGATAATTAAAATTTGATGGCAGCTTTCCGATTCGTGAAGTTTACAAAAAAGTTAACATTTTTTTTCAAAATCAATCAAGTTTAAATGGAACAAAAAAAAATATTTTTATAAGTGAAGTTGCTTCCCTTTGACTACGCCTCTGCCAATTTAGGGGCTTGTGTTCCTCTAACTTAAAAACAATTCTGCTCTGATTATGTGAAATTTTATAAAGATATCTTATATGGTTCTCTTTCCATTTTAAAGGATTTGCCTATTTTGGTAGAAACACCATATTATTTTCCTTGTACCACGCAGGGGCTTGTTTACCATAGTGATGGATGATAGGTCAGGTCAAAAGTATATGGACTTAAAGGTCTTAAAAAGTTTATGGAAGCTGCCTTTCTTTTTAATATTTCTTCATCCAAGTTTCGGTATTTATAGAGCCTGTTGTAATAAAAAATCGCTTTTTTTGGCGTGACACGTTGCCTGTCATACCAAAAACTTTTTGACTGTCTTTGGTTCCTAAATTTTTTTTCACTCGAGCATCAGCAACATAAGAATTTTGAACAGGAAGTTGCAAAAAATTCGCAACTATTTGTAGTAGAAAATTGGGTTTGAGGTTCTATGACACTTAGTCATGTTCGGACTCGACTAGCTCATATATAAATATATTTTCGGAATGGAATCTTAAACTTATAATATTCATGGATATAAATATTTTAATTTTTTGTCAGATATGAATTTTAGTTAGTGCAAATCGCCATGTTATATTTAAGATAAATCGGTAAAAAATGGCAAACCTCTTCAATATGCAGAAATCGAAAGAAATGTTACTAATACGTGATAATATACAACTTTTTAATGGTGCAAGGCATTGTTCACTAGTTAATTTGATGCAAACGTTTCCTTTAAAAAATTATCAAACTTGCGAGAAAAAGACCTTAATAAGCACCCAATTCAACATTACTATAACGATTGAAAAAATGCGATTCATCTTTAGCATCTATCAAATGTTTGCACCTTTTTTTAATTAAATTTTAAAGCATTTCATTACATATGCTACTTCATAGTTCTATAACGAATTGACTTATAAAAACACTATTTTCAATTCATGCATATTTCAATTTTCCTCAAAGAACTTTATCGAGTTAATGCAACTATTTTTGTTTTTATAAGTACAATTAAATATAAATATACTTTTACATAAATACAATACAAAGTGAAATTTAAGCAGTTTATTTAAAAGAAGTATTTTATTATAAAAACAATGAACTTTATTTTCGCAAGAATTTATTTTAATTACATACTTACGAGTTACAACTAGTTAAAATAGATACACAATAATGAAAAGAGTAAAGAGTGGTGTAATTTATAATTACTTTAATACGGCATTTTAATATTTTGATAAAAAAGTGGGTTTTTATGGTTGATTTAATTGCTTATTATACCCTCCACCACCACAAGTAGTAAACGTTGTTAATCTGAACAAAATGTTATTAGTGTAATCAAAAATCGGTCGTATTTTGCTATAGTTCCCACATACGTAACTAATTTCTTTTCCTCAACATTATTTTTTTTAATAAAATGGGACATTAAATCTATGGCTCGGTACTAGTATTATACGAATTCAATATACTTCGTCAAAAAATATGTACTAAATTTGATCTTGAAATCTTAAAAATTGTGACCTTTACATGGACAGACATCTATACATACAAACGGATGGACGAACGGCCAACGTTAAGTCAACTCAGAAAGTAATTGTGAGTGGTATACTTAAAAGAAGTGCTAAACCATTTTTTGTACAACAACACAAACACGATTACCATTTTTCAAAATTTTGCAAGAAACTATTTTGATATTAGATTTTAAGTTTAGTTAAGAATAAATTAACTTTAAAAATACCGCATCAAATAATGTTTACAAAAAAAGCCACTTCAATTAATAGTGTGTCCACTTTTTTTGGTTTGAATAAGCGTCCTGTTATTTAGGCAAAAAGCCCTTGAGAGGTACAAGAACAATACTGTGGTATTTGTACCAGGAAAGGGAAAATCTCCAAACTACCCGGCACTGAGACAAGTGAAGGGATATTAGGTTATTGTTACTAGATAAATGAGGTGCACAAAATAGGTGTTCTTTTTCTAGCATAAGTGACAGAAAACTCTATCAAATGTTTTAAAATTTCGATATTAGTGATTAAAACTACAACCATATTTTTTGTAAATTTAATAATTTCAATTAAGTTCTTATTTGTAATCGACAAATTGTTAAATTTTTTTCCTTGAACTAAGAGATTGCTTCAGATATAATGGTCTATATCTTTTAATAAAATGAACCCTTTTTACTGATTTTAAATAAGAAACTTCTCAGGACTGCAACAAATACTATCTGAATTTTGGATATGAGTATGGTAACAAAAGACAGACAGACTGAAGGATAGACTCCGAATTTAATTTAATGCAATGATATATATATACATTATGGGGTCTGAAATGATATCCTACATCTTTCGATAATAAAATTATTTAATGTATATTCACTCATAAATTGGTACACCCAAAGCGTTTAAATGAATTCACATTAAACATTGACACTTTCGACATGCATCACGAATTGATTTTTTGATTCATCACTACCAATATGAACAATTTACCAGAAACCTTTCAAGCTCTCGAAATGAAATTTATTTAATATCGTTAAAATTAAATTAAATATTATTTAATTTACTTAATTTGAAAGAGAAATATTTCCTTTCTCGAGTTTACTACGTATAAATAATACAAAAGTAAACAAGTAAGAATTTTATAGTCGGTCAAGCCCGACTACATATTCAAATTGGGACCTATGAAAAGCAATGAACCGACACTCGAATTATTAGTAGATCGTTTCAGAATATCATTCGACTTATTTCTTCAAAATT
The DNA here is from genome assembly GCA_004302925.2 of Cochliomyia hominivorax. Lineage (NCBI taxonomy): Eukaryota > Metazoa > Arthropoda > Insecta > Diptera > Calliphoridae > Cochliomyia > Cochliomyia hominivorax. The sequence continues at coordinate 59,306,267 of PYHX02000467.1, forward strand.
TTGTTAAACTCGCTTTATATTTAGAATTTTATAAGCTTAAAACGTTATTCCGGGAAGACACTTGACACTTCAAAAAGTTGTTCTTGGGCCAAAATAATAATATGTATGAAACTCATCAAAGTATCTCAAATATTTCGACTTATAGAGTGTTTAAAATCGACGCACATCTTTAATTTGACATTGAGAGTGATTTTGAGTGATTCTGAATAAAGGTGGATGTTCCGTAATTTTTTCTGTATGTAACAAACATCAGCAAAAACGCATAACGCCCCAAACACCTACGGTGGTGAAGGGTATTACAAATGTTGTTAGTAAAATAAAGGAAAATGCAAGTTTAAAAGTGAATATAAAAATGATTGCGAAATGAAAATGAAATCTCATTTAATTCATTCAAAATATAATGCGAAGTAGAAAAGTAAGAAAAACAACAACAACATTGTTAAAAATATTATAAATTTTAATAAAAAGAAATGAGTTTTGTAAAGAAAAACTAACAAAAAATATTCAATTACTTGGAATATTTCATAAAAATAATAACTTATTGTTTTTTGATAAGTTCTTTTTACTGACATTTACGAATACCTTGTAAGGCACAGTGGGATAGGTAATAACATTTTTCTACTAAAATATTTATTTTAATATAAAGATAATGATAAAAGATTTACGTAAATTTAATTTCAATTCCTTAAATTCGCTACTCGGTTAAATCAAAAAAAGTAATTGCGTAAATTTTGATAAAAATTGTTCATATTTAGAATTGCACAGGCCTCTTTTCGAGAAAACACTTAAAGTGGAAGCTATAAAAAAATATGAACCTATATTCATTAAATTAATTAATATAGCTTAAAATATAGTTTGCCTTCATTAGAATTAAATTTAAATAAATTTTTTTTAACACTTTTTAAAAAAAGCAGGTTTATATAGTTGGTCCCAGTATCATCATCAAAAGTTTGCTTGTTTTGGTCTATAATTTTTTCTACAGATCTTTTATTAAAATAATTTTGGTTTTGCTTTGAAAGGTTTGCTTTCGACTTTTTGGATTGTCTCAGACATTATCATGAGTCTCACATCTATGTGAGATTTACGTTATTTTCGAAAGTGTGACCACAGAGTTGTCGGATTCGTCTTTACATCTATCGACAAAAATTAAACTCAAAATCGGCAAAAATCGGAAAATAGTAGTCACCAAAACCCAATTTCCACTTTAATCTTTAAGCATCATATTTAAAAAATGTCAATTGAACAGTGTTTCACATTTTTAATTTTATAAATTAATAATGAAATATTCTATTTAATATGCACAATATTATTTCATCACAACCTCGAAACGTATAATTTTAACTGAAAAAAATAACATTGTTTAAATCAATTATATTCAACGTTGATTTTACTTCAAATTTCCTACTTTTCCATTCGAAAGTACCTAAATCATTTTAAAAATTTGGCTTCTTTCACTTAAATGCTTTTTTAGGGTCTTGCATGCAGTTTTTTGCAGCAAATCTATCCGAATTTAGTTTACTTGAATTCTTAAAAATATTACTTTATATTACATTTGGCACAATATATAAGATTAAGTAATTTGTTTAAAATTTCTCCAATCCCCAAGTTGTGTGTAAATCGCCATAACATCAATTGGAAATTTGCCTTAGCTTATTGAAGCTTACAAGTTTGCAGAGAATCCTCCACATCTGACAGCCTTAAAGAAGAGTTGTATGGTATTATGGATCAATCGTCAACAAATTTATCAACTGTCGTGTTTGAGTTCCCAAAAACCTATACCACACATCTTTAAATCTTAAAGAATGCTCATAACGTTACATTGACTTCAATTCAAGGATAAACAGGTGGACATCGTCAGATTTATTCGAATAATAATTTTGAGTCCATATATAAACCCAATTTTCTGCATCTAACGAATCCGTGAAATTTTAAGATCCTGAAAAATAAAATTATGGAGCTACTGACTTAATGGTAAGATTTATGTCACTTGAATTGATTTTCGAAAATAGAAGTTATATTAAAGCGTTAAAGAATTATAATCTGATCGTTATAATATTTGTAAGTTTTTTGTTTTGTTTAGATCTTAAATACATATTAATGAAATTTGTGGAATTCGTACAGTTGTAAAAACTCAAAAGTGATCCAAAATATGTTAAGTGATCTAGGACCGATTTAAGACGTTATTGCTTTATATCGCTGACAGACCTATATGAGACAACTCAAAGAATTTTTCTTTCAAATTTGCAACGATTCATTGATCATTCATGTTTATTTTAAATTATATGTCAATCTAACTTACTAATGATTTTTTTTTTTTATACAAATTTATAGATTCTTACCCAGAGTTCAATATTAATAATTTTGCAAAGCTTTTTGAATTTTGCATTGTTTGTTACATTATTATCAGTATAAAAACCATTCCAGTTATTTTTATACTCATTCATTCAATCAGTCGTTCATTCATTTATTTAATTTTTTTAGTTCTTTTGTGAATTCGTACGTTGGTTTCTTTGTGCATTTCACTCACTCACTCGCTCCCTTTTTGTATGTAAATCATGATTTATTACAATAAATTTTAATTCAAAGCCATTACCGCATTGATTTCGATAACAGAAAAAAAGTAAAAAGAAATTATATTCAAACAATTTTACAAACATAACACACACACAATTCAACACATACACCAAAAAGGAGTTAAAAGGATAAAACTGAGTCTGCAGAGTATTTTGTTATTTCAAGAGTGGAATGTTAGAGAAGAATTTATATAAGAAATCCAATTTGACTTAAAGGCATATTGATAATTTAACTTTTTCCTTTCGCTATACTGTTTTTATACCCTACACCACCATAGGTGGTTAAGGTTGCGTGTGTGAAAAAATTGTAACGGACAGAAAAAACTGTGCTACCAATTTTTAAGTATACCGTTTGACTCAAAATCCATTTCTGAGTCGATTACTGTCCGTCCGTATGGTCAATTGGCTGACCGCCCATGTAAATTTTGTGAAGCCCAGTGACAATACCCATTGAAATTTGTGATGATGGATCTATTATTTCTCCTAGCCCCCATTAAAATGTTCCTTCCGGAATAGGGATTTGAGGCCACAAAAAGCCTAAATATAAGGCGATTTTGATGAACATTTCCACAAATAAGTTTTATAATATTCTAAAACAATGTGCCAAATTATACGAGGATCGGTTATTATTTCTCTAGGTCCCATACAAGCCTTCTTCAAAATAAAGCTCTGAAATACTTAAATCTCACATATACGTTGGTATTGTAATAAGAGTTGGCCAAATCAAGACAAATATAAGCCAAAAGCGATATGTGAATTTAGGAGGGTCTGTCCATATTTTCTTCTATCTCCCATGTAACGCTCACAGAAAAAAATCTTTTCAGAACGCACTAGTGTATTTTCAGCATAAATTATTCAAGGGTGGTTAATTAATTTTTGGTGGCTAACACTTATAACCAACATTGTGTTGTAGGATATTACATAGTCGGGATTCTTTCACTAAAACATCTTTACTTGTTTTGGTTTTTGTTTTTGTAAAATTTCTTATTACATGACTTTAGTGTTTGAAAAAAAATTTGTGTTTTGTTTCACGTTCTACTTTTATTCTTCGATTTTAGAGAATAAATATAACCCAGATGTGCTTTCAATTCCAATAAAAGGTATATATAGATATATGAAAGAATGAGATTTTTTTATTTTATTTTTCGATTTTCATTTGAAATATGTATTTATGTATATGTAGAGGTAAGTTATGTTTGTACATTAGAGTGGTTTAATACAAAATTTATAATAAAATAATAATTTAACAAATATAAAAGTTTTATTCAAATATTTGCCCAATTTTATCTTATAGAGTAAAAAGATTTTCTTATTTTACTGAATTTTATGGTTCAATAATAAAATATTTTAAATTATGAGAACTTTTCGTTTAATAAAATTAAACAACACTAATATTTATAGAGAGTGAATAAAATAATATAAAATGTAGATTATTATGTGCGTGAAATAAGTTGTTTTATTAGCAGCGTAATCGTAGAAATTTTACAGTGAAAACTATAATTAATAAATTTTACTGAAACTTTTTTATAGAGGATGATTTCTTAATAATTTTATATGAATATATTATTAGTCATATTTATTAAGCATAAGATCGTACCATTAATTGCGATGTGTTCTGTTCTCTGAGAAAATTACTATGAAAGGTGAAAATATTTGTCTCACAAATGCAATCTCCATGTTTGGACAGAATCTCTGATGAGGCTTTGAAAGCCGATCCGCAAGAATATTAAAAATCTGATCAAACGGCTGACTTCTTAATACGTTAAAAAAGTAGATGTCACAATCACACAACCACTTTTTATTAAATAAAGACATCTGTCTGAAATTTTTTTTGTTATTAAAAATTAGCATTGAAATTAATTAAAATTCTAAACAAATATGAAGATAATTTCAAAAAATAGATGCTTGGACTTTTTTCGTATCATAATTTAGGAATTGACATTATCGAAACTATATCTATCCATACCCCATTATAAGTCTGCTTCAGTTATAGTGTAACAATTCGTAAAGTGATAATCACCACTTCATTATGACTTCGTAGTTTTCGAGAAGTTATTTTCGCATGATTAAGCCACGAATTGATTAAAAGTACGTCAGCGTCAGCGTTACCGTAAATTTAAATTAAAAAAAGAAATCGAAAAAACAAAATATGACAATGGAAATAACAACGAAACCACAAATAATTAGCTTCTTTTTCCGCAATTTCATATTGATTGCTATAACAAAGGCTTCTTGGATTTTTGATCACTTTTGGGTCCTATAATTTTCTACAATGGAACCTTCATATAATTTTTTACCAGAAAGTTGCTATAAATCTGCCAGAACATATGTTTCATCATCCATTATACAGAAAGAATATTCCTTTTAGAAAATCTGACCTCAACTTTGAGCCACAGTAGTGTCAGTAACTTTTGGAACCTTGTTTGTTTTTTAACCTGCATTAACTTTTACCTTTTGTAGCAAGTACTGCGAGTACTAAGCTAACTTTCTCACCAGACGTGTTGGGAGCTCTTTCGAATATGCCAGAGTCTGCAAAACTGAAAATGGGAATAATTCAAAAACTATAAAAGATAAATAACAAATGTGTGCATGTCTATTAAAAGTTTCGTCGAGGGCTTTAAATAGTTTTTTTTTTTTTTCGAAATTTAATGAGAAACAACAATTTTACACGCATTTCAAAATATTGCACGACCGAGGTACCCCACTTTACATTCCTAAAGAATATTTTGTATAAAAATTTATTTTATAAAAATATAAATTTAATTTTTTTTTTTAATATTTATTTCAGAAAAATTGTAATTTTTTGAATTTTCTATCTGGAAATTGATTGAATTGGGTGAAGATATGGGCATCTGTCTTTTTTTCTTTTGTTTTATAAATATTTTTATAACTAAATATTATGATAGGGGAATTGCTTTCCGGTATATATTAAAAAAATGACTCTAAATAAACTATAAGACATAATAAATTATTAATTATAAGAGACATATTGCATATTTAAGTATGTTTTAAAGGTCTCGTCAAGGTTTTGAAAGTGTTTTTTGTAATACAATAAGAAAAAAAAAATTGCACATCAATGCTCCAATTCGCATCATGGAACTTCGATGGCGTTCATTATTCCAAAGTTGAAATTCCATGTTCTTCTGTTATCATTTCGCATCGGTAACAAATTGATTTCCAAAAAAGGTCGATTTTGCTCCACTAGCCAACGTACAATGTTTTATCATCGGTGTTCTCTTAAACAATACATATCTTCAAATATTTTGGTTTTTATTTATACCAAAGTATTGGACGAAACATATGCAACATTTTGTACAAATGTTGATAAACTTTTTATGTTAATCGTTTTGTATAAATTAAAATGGTATGTTGACATTAACTTCTAATCGAATTTTGTTGCGCAGTGAAAACATCTCACAGAGAGAAAGATCTGTTTATTGCGCATGCGTGGTAAATTAGCAACATGTTGCAATATTTGTTATGTTGCTGCATATGATATTTTGTCCCGCTTGCACTTTATACATTTGAATTGCTTTTTATTGTGTAGGCCTTTGACGTTGGTTAAGGAATGTTTCCACGCATCTAAATTTATAGTCATTTATAGTTAAGCTATGAACCAAATATTTAAAATTTTTGCAAATATTCATGTTGAAAACATTTTCGTTGAATTGTCGTTCAACGATGTCATATAAGTAGAGGTGAAAATATTATAAGTTGTTTATATGCAAAATAGCATTATTAATGGAAATGCCTTTTAAGAGTGCGATCAGATTTATATTAGAATAAAATATATTTTAATTTTAAGAATAATAAAAATTTTAAGAATAATAAAAATAAATAAATTTTTTGCCTTCGATTAATTTTGTAACACTAACAATGCATGATAAATTTAATATTTCAGTGTTATAACAGAATATTATTATACTCTCCATTACCACAATTGAAGATTTGTTATTACTTGTGTAACGCCAAGAAGGTATCATCTATGACCCCATAAACTATATATATTCATGCATCGAATCAAAAGCTCAGTCCATGGAGCTGTGTCTATTAGAATAATTTGGCCACATTGTTTACTGTTGCCCTTCGCTGTTTGCCACTTAAAACAATATATCTGAAGCAAGCTGAAAATTTTGAAGAAGAATTCTTTTAAATTTTTTAGTCTGTTCGAAAAATTCTCACTCAAAGAATAATTTCCCGTAAAATTACTCTCTGCGAGTTAATCTTTCATCATAAAACATAGAATATTGAAAATTCTGATGTATCCCAAAATCAGTTTGTCATATGGTATACAATTTTGAAAATAATTTTCTGAAATTTGCATCTTATATGTCATCCCTTTCCGGAATATGGTATAATGTTTGTAAAAGTCTTATTTATCAAACTACCCTGGAGACATGTTATTGATTAACCAATATCGAAACATATTTTGTTATAGCTTCCATATAAGACACATTCACAGAAAACCATTTTGAGCTTATAAAATTTTAATATATATTAAAATGATACCATATATATAATATGGTTATACTTATTAAAAAACGCCAAGATTAAGTTACTAGAAATAATATTTGATTGAAATTAATATACGCAACTAATTTCAAAATTATCAGTCCAAATTCAGTCAAACCTATTTCCGACTGATTTCATTGAAAATGTGGATAATGTAAATATAAGAGGGCATTTAAAATTCGGCACAGCCGAATATGGTATTATAATTTTTTAAAAATCAATATAATGGATTTGAATGAAATTTAACATAATTAAATCTGAGGTGTCTGTGGAAACTCACTGATTCGATTAAGTCAGTCTGTTGGAAATAATGATAACATTAAAATTTGTCTATGAATATTAAATTACATTGCAATTACAGTTCAATAGCAAAAAAGTTATGGACCGATATCTACTACTACCTAAAAATCAATGAATATCAATTTGTGATGGAATTTTAATACATATCCAATTTAAGATCATTTTTAAAATAAAGTAGTAAAATTATTCTTGGCGTATAATCTCCTTCCGGTATCTGGATACAAGCTAATAAAATGCAACATTGTTGTTGAAATATTTTCAATTCGAACAAAGGCTTTTAAAATAAAATTATGGACTGCATTTCAGATTTGCTAAATCTAACTAAACATAATGGTTTTTATAAACAAATCAAATAAAATTAATGGTTATGGAAAACTACTATGATAGAAGCCAAATTTTTGGTGAAACTTGCAGCATCTACTCATGCTAATATTTTTTTTAAATATTTTTATAAAACTTTGTCATAGGTTGGTGACGTATTAGGTGTTGTGCAAATGGTATTGATATGGACTCAATTCCTGATTCGATTTAAAGACGTCCCTCTGTCCAAACCGCTAACGATTGTTGTCAAGACATAATGTTAAATATATCGAAATAATATATTTAATATAAGAAACTATAAAAGATAAGAAACACATGTAAACATGATTTTTAAAGGCCTCATCGAGGTGTCCTATGGGGTACATAATCTAAAGTTTTAAACCTTTCTGGTAATCTACAAACAAAAGAAACATTGAAATACGTATAGACAGGACATCCTTTTATTCGTTTCGTAGTTTATTTCCGCTTCTTGATTTTAAAATGTTGTTATGTTTGAGAAGTTTCTTCATTACCCCTCTTGGGGGTATTTCCATCTTATACGGCTTTATTTTAGTTTCTTCGCTTTTGACTTCAGATCACTTCTCTCCAAAAATTGCATATGCTCAGCGTTATTTGATTGGATCTATAACTAGTACTAACTGACTCATATTTCTACAGTCCAAACTATATAAATATGAGTCTCAAAGCCAATGAGCAAAACTGTTTTTCCAAGCCCTTCAAATAAAAATATCGATCAGTGAGCCATTCGATTTGATTATCTTAAATTTATTTCAAAATTTTATAAATTTTGTTTGCTTCTTTTACTTCACTGACTGTAAGAAAAAGCAATTGCACGATTATTTGAATGGTTGAGAAAACGCGTATGGTAATCCTTTTCATTCTTTTCATACGACAATTTCAACGCAACCAAGATTTTTATTCTATTCTTCATTTCTTTTCTTACTATTTCATTTAACTGATATATGTATTTGTATTAGTGGATGTATCTGTATTTGTGTGAGTATTTGTATTAAATTTAAAGCTCAATGGAACAATGTCCTTATGCTCAAAATCCATTATGGTAATACGTGTGTTATAAAGCAACAGCGGTAACAACAACAGCAGCAGCAATAAAGGAATATTTGCTTTTGTGTGTGTGTGTGTGTGTATGTATGTGTGTTATAAGAAATAGTCTTTATTCTTTTAAGAAACAAAAAAAGGATACAAGTGTTAGAGAATAAGTGGAAAGAAAAATTGGTATTGGTATGAATGAAACGTCTTATAAACGTACCATTGAAATCTAACCAAAGCTTTAGTTGTTGTTGTTGCTGTATTTCTTGTTATTTTTTAGGTAATTCTTTGGTTTAGGTTTCATGTACGTTTGCTTCTGCTTTTAGTTGGTGTTGACTTTACGTTCTGTATCTGAAGATTCATGAAAATCAACTTAACGAAGATTTATGGGCATTGAATGTGCTGTATGGTTCTTTTCAAACTTTATTTCCTGTTCCTTTTTTCTTTCTTTGTAAATGTGTGAGCTTCTTGTTTTTTTTATTTAACACTTATCCTTTTGTTCAATTTATTTTCTTACTTTTCGTATGATTTTCAATTAACGCATATTTTTTCTTATATTGTCCCCACAATGTTTTATATTTCAGACTGAAGTTTTTTTTTCGTTACCAATTTTTTAAGGTAATTAATTAAATTGCGGAGAAAATATTCATGAAAATAGCCATTGTAAAATATTTAAATAAAACAAACTGTAATTTCTTGTTCCAAGTCAACCATAATGTCACTTAGAAAAAAGAGGAGGAATACGAGATTAAAATAAGAAAAATCTATGAATCTTAAAAATAACGCTTTTTATGGGGTTAACATTAATATTGTTCTGGAAGTGAAGGGTGGGATTTTATTTAATTAAAATATATATAGATAAATTATACATTAAACTTTGGTTTACAAAAGGTATAAACTTTAGAGATTTTTTTCTTTGTTAAATTTTTTAAAAAGAAATATCGTTGTATAAAATTTAGAAAATTTTTGATATTAAACAAGTAAAAATGCCTTATTCGGCAAAGCAGAATATTCAGTACCCTCCGCCACGAATACGTGTGAAGAAAATACCATATGTTCCGTTCATATACTGCTTACGTACACATATTCACTTATACAATTACAAAATTATACACTATGTACAATTTTTTCTTAAATATAACACTGAAACACTTTATTTAGATATCGGTCAACAACTATGAAAACTTCACAGGACTATAAGAAATATACATGTCTGACCTTTATTGCGTTCTATCAATTTCTGTGAATGTGAACGTGCCAACAACAGACGGACGATGCTAAAACATTATGGATTCTGAGATTATAACTTTTCAGCGTTACACACGATAACAAAATTAATATACCCTCTTCACTACTTGTAGTAGTGGAGGGTGTAAAAGTACTGCAAATATAAACAAAAGATAATTTAATTTGTAAAATTAGTGATTTTATAAATTTACTTTTTTTATACAAGGCACACAGGTCTTTAACATAATTTTTATATACAATTTTCTTCTGCGTTATTGCCTTCACTTGAACCCATTTTTATACTCTTCACCACAGTGAAGAGGTTATATTAACCTGGTCATTCCGTTCCGTTTTTGGCACGCTCACATCCGCAGTATTCGACAAAGCGCATTGAACTTTGGCCTGAGTATTTTTTATAGTCCTGAGGAGTTTCCTTTTTCAAACCAGCAAATCATGTAAAGAGATATGGACAGATATTAGAGATAACCTCTAAATTAAAGCCAGAACTTTTGTTAAATTATCAATTATAAATCGACAAGTTATAATAAAATTAATTAAAATAAACTACCATATTAAACATCAAATCATCATTAAAATCGGTTCAGTAGCAATAAAGTTAAAGCCAAAAATATAACTAATTTTATAACTAATTAAGGTATCTTTGGTATATATAAGGTATACATATACTGTACGCGTTTGTGAGTTAATATGTGAGTTTGTATGTGCGTATAACGTACATGTACGAAACATAATTTTCTTTATTTCTTAAGCTTTTGTGGAAGAGGGTATTGAAGATTCGATATAGCCGAATATATCGTTTATATTGTGTATCATGTTCTTCTGTTTCCTTGAAAGAAAAGTGAAAATATATTTCAGAACGTGAATTTTACATTTACATTATAGACGGTATGCAGCGATAGGAACATTTAGCCTGTTTCTGTATGTTGAACGAAAGCTTTTATTCACTTTCTAAGCGAAAGACAATACATTTGTATTTCTTTAACTTTTATCTATGCGAATAAAGAGTCGAACGCCAAGTTGAACGAAAATGTAAAAGTTATCATACAAAATTTGATTTCTGTATCTCGAACAACTCGAGCTGTAACATCAAAATCCTTCACTTGCTATTTAACTTTCGACTGGCTGAATTTAAAGGAAAACTATTAAAATAAATATCAAGTTCTGCTTATTCATTCTGTCTACAAAAAATCTTCGTTATTGAAATAAACACAGATTTCTTGTCCTTTTTATTAATATGTTAAAACACAATTATTATTCCGAAATTGTTGTTGATATTTTTTTAATTGTTTTATTGTTCAGACAAATAAGTGGCATATTTACTTCAAAAAAATTTAACGGAGTATGGCATTGCTTATTGTTTTATGCTGTTTCCTATGAAAAGCAGCATTTTCGGAGCAATAATAAAAAGTTATAGACAAATATCTAAACTATTCTTCACATACCAAGGTGCTCCATATATAATTATTTCCGACATCGATATATTTACTCTAAATCTGCTTCAATTTTTTATTAAAAAAGTAAAGTTTCTACCAATAAGCCAATTTAATTATACGGTTCTTAATTTTATTTGGATCACTCTTGAATCTATATGAGATTTTCAGGTTATACGGTGATTAAAATTAATACCGCGATATTTAACCTCAGACGCGTTAGGTATGTCCATACGAATAGTAATTAGTGACACCTTAATTCTCGTGGATAACATTCTGGTAGACAATAAAACATTATAAAGTGTTAGAAACATTAGATATTACTTTCAATGTTATACGGGGTTGATCCAAAAGCATCCTTTTGCAAATTTTATTAGTACTAGGAACCTTTTTACAGTTTATATCACAAAGCACAACACTTTTTACAGTTTATATCACAAAGCACCAAATATGAACTGATTCTTTTGGAATTCGGTAAAATCATGTATTTTAATGTCTGTGGTATAAATAACTAATTAAACGCATATTGGTTCATGTTTAATTACAACTACCATGTCCGAAATAGTTTAAACCTGTTTCTGTGTGACAGGTTTATAAGTTAAATGTTGCTTTTAAGGTGTCATATGATTGGTACATTAACATGTGTTTCTATATATTATTTATCCAGCTTAGCTTCACGGTTCGTAGGATCTATGTTGTCTTATACCATGACTGACAACAAAATTTGGACAATATTTTAGGTTTCAGTGACAGGGTGTCATTTTTTTCTTTTGACTTTAAAAACGAAAAGTATCAGTCGATGTACACCTTTTGAAAGCATATTTAATTATTAATTAAACAGTTTTTAATCAAGATTCTTACAATATTTTACAAAATAAGTTCTCGAATTGGTGGGCAGGTTGCTAATGCCAGAAACTTAAACCTCGACCTCGAGGTATTGGTCTTTCAAGCTTGATAAAAAAGGATTGTAGCAAACAGTATTTCTGATGATTTGGATACGTTGACTAGTGAACTAAAAACCAATTTCCTCTCTGAGGTACTCCCCAACAACTTTTGAAGAGGGTTTAATGTTTACCCACGTGTTGACATATGCTTTCATGTGTTTATGGGTGCGCTCAAGTGTTGACAACAACATCCATGTGATGAGATGTGCTTCAACAGGTTAATATTTGTTTTTTTATGTCTGGAACAATTGTAGGGGTAGCAGGATCTTTTAAATGGTTTCAATATCTTTAAAAGGACCAAGACGGTGAAAAAGTCTTAACTTAATCATCTTTAAATTGAGAACAGTCATGGTGATCGCGAAAAGTCTATCTTTTAGTATATATAAAACGTTGACTTTAAAGCTCTTAAGTATTTCCGAAATTATTTTACTCTTATATAATAAGATAAATCCATTCCATAGAAATTTTGCACAAATTTACAACTGCCATTACTCTAAAATAAGTTTCTTTATAAGTCCACTTTCTGCAAAAATGTTTTAAGCTAATAAAACTATTAAAGTCATAATATGTCAATGGAATTTGACACTAATGATACCTCACTGGGAACCCGTTGGAATTTTTTTGAAAATTAATAAATAGAACTTACATAATATTGAGAAAACATAATAGATTTCCTGTTTTTACCAAAGTATATGTCAAAGTTTTTAATCTGAATACGGTTAAGAAAAAATAACTTAATTAACATATTTACAAAAGATATATTTAAGATTTAGTGTTTACAAAAAGATGTATTTAAAAATTAATTACATTTTAAAAGCACATTGGAGTTGAATAAGAGAACATAAATAAAATAATTCTAAAAATACTGAAATGAAGATAAAGTCTGACAACTAAAAGCTTTGCTCTGGTTCCTGTGCATACAAATGAGTATCTGATCCACCACAAATCTACTAAAAAAACTAAAATAAATTGCAACATACTTAAACAGTGACAACTAAAAATTCTAAATATATAAACTTCATCTAATATTCCTAGAATAATTTATACCGAAAATACTATGTTTAATACATTTTTATATCTTGTTTTTATACCCCTTCACCACTTGTGGTGGTGGAGTTATACAAACTTTGTCATTCCGTGTGTAACGTTAAGAAGGCATCATCTCAGACCCAATAGTGTATAATATTCTTGCAGTAAATCAAAGTCTAAGTTGATTTCGCTATGTCCGTTTGTCAGTCTGTCCGTCTGTTAATCTGTTCCGGCCGTCTGTCTGTTGTTGGCACGCTCACATTTACAATAATTTACAGAGTTCAATGAAATTAAGCCTGAGTATCTGAAACAATATTTAACTTCCAACGAAGAATTTTCTTAAAACTGTTTATTATTAATTGACGAAGTAGAATAACATTTGGGAATATATAAAGTTATTTGTTTTGCATTCCAAAAATTATCAAAATCAGTTCAATAGAAAGAAAGTTTTGCCAAAAATATAACTTAATTTATAACTCATTGAGTGTTCCTCTGTTGTATTTAAGAAAACGGTTATATATTAAATACCTTTGTGAGTGCATATGTGAATGTGTATGTACGAAATATATGGTATTTACTTATACGCATTTATGGTGTAGGGTATTGAATATTCGGCGTAACAATCTTACTTGTTAAATTTTATTTCGTTTCTTTCTTTTATATACATCGGTATCTTGTTTTGGTCACCAGACAACCTTAATTCATTAGTTAACATACCACTGTAGTATATCACTTGGTCTGTTGGTTTTTAAAATCTTGATACATTTTTTTATTTATTATTATTTTTTTTTTTTTTTTTTTTTGGAATTTCTAGCCCTTAACAATTTATCTTCTTGCCAAGTTTCTGTTTGCATCTTGAACAATAAATTCTTGTTTTGCCTTAACAAACAAAAACCCTCAAGTCAATTAATAATTGCTGTGATTTCTGAAACAATTTGCTGTAAGAAAACACAAAATTGTTTCATTCCAGATTTACAAGAAGATTCTCAAACTCCTTTTTATTTTTTGGTATTTGTTTACATGTGTATTTATATAGCACTGTTTTATGTGTGTAATTAATGTGTAGGTGACATTATTCAAGGTCGTATTATTATCTCAAGTTGTTTAACAAATTTTGAGTTTCATGTTACATTACTGTGGCAAAATTGGAGTAAGAACAAAGTTATTGTATCTATCATGAGGAGTATGGTTCACCTTTTATTACACGATGCGATAAAAGGTGAATAATGGTGATATAAGTTTCGTTCCATCTATAAGAAGAATTCATATTCGGTTGGAACATATAAAATTGTAAGTCGATTAATTTATTTATTCTCACGCTTTTTATTTCATTTGAAAATACTTATTCTTATTGTTAACAGCGTATATTTACATACAATCTGAGAATTAAAGCAAAAGTCTGATATATAAAGCAATGTCGAAAATTGTAATCATAAATCATAGAGGTATTTCTAAAATTACGAAAATGGAGCAAAAATCTTGCCGAAATCAAGCTCCTTACAAATATTGATACCGAGCCAAAGCTTAGACTAACAACTGTTCCAAATTTCAATAGAAATGGTTCATTTTTAAGAGTTTTATAGGCTTTAAACCATATTCTGGGAAGGGGCGTTAGATGGAAGCTTTAAACAAATAGAGTTGAAAATATAATTTTGCTGAATTTCAACAGGATTGATATTTCGTTTATATCATTCTTATAGGTACCATATTGTAGCTATAGTAACATATGGACCGAGATTGGTTAAACAAAAAAATTATATAAAAGAATGCGGAAAAATGATTGTACCGAATTTCAATAAAATTGGAATTTACTTATTAGTTTTATAAGTTCAAAACTGTTTATCGGAAAGGAACTTTATGTGGAAGGCCGAGGTTGGTAAAATAAAAAATATTTATTTGAGACTGATAGATCAATAACTGTTTTGAATTTCACTAGAATTAAAACATATTCCTGGAAGGGGCCTTATACGGAAGCTGGGCTAGAAAACGTCCCACGCACAATTTAGATACTTTAGATTTTAACTTGTACGAATATGAATTGCATATAACTGTATAACGCCGTTTAAATTTCGTAGAGCACAAATATCTGTCTATAACATTTACACATTCATGTTATTAACCTTTGGGATTTGTTTAACCTTTGTTTATTTGTTTATCAGTAAAAACAATGTATACTGTTGTACAAATAATATAGTGACCAACTGTAAATCCAAAAGGATCAATTCTATAAGGGTATTACATGCATATCATTAAATATTTAATTAAAATACGAAAAATATTTATTGCTTTACAAGGACATACTTACAAGAATAAAAATCTTTATTATTTTAGCATCCTTTTATTTGAATTAAAAATAATACATATTTACATACATACTTATTAATATACCCTATATAGAAGCAGGTTATGAATTAAGTTTATCATTTAATGTGTAAAATTACTAAAAGTATTTGGAAGCCTATTCAATATATACCTATTTTCTTCAACGTTACACAGTTGGATCAGTCATTCAGGGTGTCCGTGCTGGGTGCATTTTATTCTACCGACTTAAAATATACAAATATATTGCAAACAAAAATATTCCAGGAGACTTATCACATGATAGTCAAAGAATGAAAATGATTAGGACTAATATTTCAGAGCATACATTTAAGCTTGATAAATCCTACAATCTATTCACGATTACATCATTTGGTTTTTAACACATTATAAAATACACCACAACTAGTTCCATTAGATATATTTAATACATTCATGTGAACATCCATAGCTCGGCACAAAGTGCTAAGCAGTCCCGTTATTCTCAGATGTCTCTCAGTGCTTACTTTCAGTAAATTTGTTTGCTTTAATTCGAATTTAATTCGAAAGTATCTTTATTTAAAACTTGCTATATCGGCCAATATCAAAAAAGTTATAAACCGATATCTGAGACAAAATTTTTAAGGCAAAATTTACAAAACGTTTATTTAACAGATAATTTTCTGAAATACACATACATTTCCTTTTGTAAAAAAAAATAAATACGAAGCGATTGGATCAAGCTGAGACTATTATATGACCTAGCTCCAATTAAACGCCTCGATAATGGCATCCTCGTTTCGGAATGTCCCGAGTCACAATCAGCCAAAGATTGTCAACCCAGCTGTATCAAAGGAAATTTTTTCCCTAAAGAAAGGACTATTGGTACAGCTGAACTGTTACAACAACAACTCGGGATGTGGTTTTAAGCTTTTTAAACTCTTAAATATTTACCAATTCAATTAAACTTAGTCGCAATTGTTTTTACCATCACCACAAACAGTGATAAAGGGTATATTATGTTTGTCATTCCATGTGCAACGCTAAGAATTAATCATCTAAGATAAGAAGTATATACATTCCGTCTTTCTATCTATTGGAAACTTTCTCTCGGTTTCATTAGTAAACCGAGTTGAAAAAATTTAGTCTGATTGTTTGTTGTTGTCCGAAACAGTTTGCTATTTGAATTAGCGAAAACTGTTTAATAAAAAGAAGTTAAAAAACATTTTGTTACTTTTTTCAAAAACTATTCATCAGATTAAAATAAAATTTTAACTGTTGTGTATAGCGAAATGTACCTCATTCCTTTTCCAAAATCATAAAAATCGTTTGAATTTTAACAACATCAGTCCTCAGTCTATTAAAGCGCTCATATCAAGACCTCATCGCGAAATGCCCTAAAATAGCGTATTCCTAAACTCTAAAATTTAATTTTAATATAATTTAAGTTATGGATGATATATATGAGTATTCAAAGAATAAAGTATTTTTATATATCATTTTAAATGGATCAACTGTTGCAGAGTGTCATATGATGCAGATCAAAAAACATGTAATGTTATCGTCCATTTGCGGTGGAGGGTATTTAAGTTTCGATGTATCCATTATTTCCCCCCTATTTATTATTTAATTTATTTGTAAGACATCACAACTCACAACCTTTCCATTTAAAGCTTTTGGTGTAGTTTGTAAGTATGTAAAATGTATGTTTGAATGTTTAAATATAATGTTTGTTAGTATTTGGGAAAAAGTTGCCGATAATTAATCTTGTTTCTAACTTTTTATGTTTTTGTTGTTTTTAACTTTCGAACATTATACACTTTCAGTCAAAAGCAGCAAAAAGTATAAAACAAAGTGAAAAAATAGCTAAACAAAATATATCATAATATTATAACATTTATAACGATGAGAATAAGCAACAGGCTTGGAATCCACCAGCTAACAAAAACAGCGCAAACAAGGAGGGCAAAAAATTGTACAGAACATATAAAAAGTTTTTCATTAATGAAAAAGTTTTGTCACATCAAAATAAACCTAAATAAGCCAAATAAAAGTAACAGACAACAAAAACAACAACAGCAACAACAAATAAGCAACAATATTGATAAAATAAATTATACAATAACAATGACAACGAAAAGGGAAAACAGTAGAGAAAAACAACAAAAAAACTTATGATATCAAACATGCCACAACATAAATTTTAACAATATTTTCTACACATACTTTTCCACCATGTCACACTCCTCTTTCATTCATACTCGTATATTCATCCTAAAATATTCTCACATTCATCTTGTTTATTGTATTTTAGGCCAGAACGAACAAAAGCAACAACTTTAATAACTTTTTCAATAATCCATCATAAAGTGGTTTTGGTGTTATATAGGAACTTCGGTAGACTTTATCCTTCGGAAAGAGAGAATGAGAGATATTTTTTGCTATTTGTATTCATACTTGTATCTAAGAGATTTTTAGAAAATTTAATTTACCATTTTAATTTTATGATTTTTATTGCCTTAGAGTTGTTGCCAGGAAGACTTATGGCAATAAATTAATAAAATATTGTTTATTATTTATTTGTAAAAAAGAGACAGACACACATTATATGTAGATCTATATAATTATTATACCCTAATCCCCACAAGTGGTGGAGGGGATATATTAATTTTGTCCATCCATGTGTAACGCTAGGAAGGAATCATCTCAGACGTCATAAGGTATATATATATTCTTACATCAAATCAAAATCTGACAGACTCTCTGCTTGTCTGTTTGTCTGTCTGTCTGTTGTTGGCACGCTTACATTCAAAATAATTGACAGAGCTCAATAAAATTTGAGAAGTTTCCTATTTAAAAATCAGTTTAGTGCATTAAAAGATATACCGATATCTGAGGCATCCTCTAAGTTCAAGCAAAAAGTTATCTTAAAATTGTGGAGGGTATACTTGGCAGAGCCAAGTATAGTATTCTTACTTGTTCTTAATAAATTTAAATATTATTGATAATGTGAAACAAATGTTTATATATATTTTTATATAGCCATTTTAGATCCACGAATTTTAATTTACCTAAACATACTTGAAGTTATGTACTTCAAGTGACACACACCAAGTTTCTTCGAGATATCTCTAGTGCAGTATATTATGGTGATACTGACATTTATTTGAAATTTTTACGTTTTAAAATGAAATTTTCTTGGGGTTTATATGAGAGCTACAGGTTATTATGGACCGACTGTCGTATAATTTGATTCTGAGTCGAACGGTGTACTTAAAGGTAGGTGTAGCACAATTTTTCTGTATGTTACAAGCTTCAACATAAACGCATAAAAATAAAACCTCAACCAATTTCGGTGGTGTAGGTTATAAAAGGCTCAAAAAGTTCCTCTCAGGAATACTACATGTGTTATAACACTCTGAGCTCCTAATCATTATTTTCAGTGAAGCCTATCTTTTGTCTGTAGATAGTTGAAAGTTCGTAAATGTTAGCAACATCATCAATGGATCCACGTTGTTAACCCTGTTAGCTGCCCTTACAATTCATCGTTGTCTTAATTAATCTCTGATGTCACCAAATGTGGAAAAAAACGAATAAATTAAATCGTTGAAACATAAGTGCATTATGTAGATTTTTCGTTATGTTCAGTGGAAGACCAAAGTGTTTAAAGTTTTTAAGTCAGTTTTACCCAGTTTCTGCAACTGTTGGTGAGCCCATTGGGTATTTAAGATAAAGTTGTAGTTAAGACCAAAATCTTGTTTAGATTATAAACTCGTTGCATAAGTTATAAAAAATAAAGAAGTTATAAAAAATTAACTTATTTTTAAACTCAATACTTATAATATTTTACATTATTGTAACATGTAAATACAAAAAACATCTCGAGCAATTATTTCTTAAATTGAATATCAATTATTTACTTTTTTATGATTTTTATGAGTATCACGATTATCAAATTCTATTATTATATAGTTCAAATTATATAGCGGTTATAATTTGCAGTCAATTACACTTGAACTATTTCATTATATTCTCTGTCTACGTTTCAATTGCCAAAGGATATTTTATTTTAACCATTATCCTATATTAACACAAATTATATGTGTAAATGCAGATGAGCTTTTTGGGGTGTTCATAAGCACAAATATTTGTTATTTTAGTTAAAATAATTACACTACATTTATTTAAATGGTGGGAAACCCTAATACTAATATGCAAATTATAATAGAACAGTTTTAATGAGAAAAGGATTTAAGGATTGATTTAGCAGGAAACATGTATTTACATCTAAATACAAAGGAAAGTGACAATAAACATTTAATATAATTAAAAATTTTAATAATTATTTATAAGAATGTTATATAACGATTGAAGTAAAATACAGATATGTTAATTATTTATAGATTTAAACTAAGTTTATACAGAATATAAAGCAGGTTTGATGTAAGAAAAACCAGTAATAGGACAGATTAGGGTTGCCAAGGACCCGTCTCAAGTTTGAAGATCAAATGTTCACAATAAACATGCTATTTTATTTGGTAAGTCAAAAAAGGACTTTCTTTAAAAATATAATTTTTACAACAATTTTTGCTAAATACAAAAGAAGTTATTTTGTCATAAAACACATTAAAGAACATGGCAGTCGGAAAAGTTTTAAATCACTACATCACAAAAATTGTTATTAAATGAAAAAAGTAATATCTATATTCATTGGTACTCATCGAACATATCCCTGCGAAAGAAGGTCCACTAACAGTTGCAGACTTTGACACGACAGAAGTCGATTTCGCATGTCATTTATTATTAGAAAAACTCAAGACGTTGAAATGTTAAATTTCGTTTTCGCATTTCATATGACAACAAATCCAAATTTTCATAATACCAAATTAACGCTCTGAGTGTGAAAGGATATGGAGGCTGTTTTCAATTATGAGGTGTTGAAGTCCGAGCATAATAAAGACAAAGATCAGTCATCGAAATGCCCACAAAATATTGAAAGTAATTTTCGCGCTTCGGAATGATTTGCAAAATCCAAACGATATCAAAATAATTATTTGATAGAATCGGCAAGATATTTGTACTATGAGCTGTTGTAAGTTTTTACCGGTGACAATTGGTTCTTTTCAAGAGAACGGTCAATTTAAAACGTTAAAAATATTTTATCCGATATTGCATTGTCTATTAAAAAAACTTAGGATGGTAATTTTCTATTAATCTGCTTTATAGCATCTTATTTAAATTTATTTTGATTTATGTAGAACGTTCTTATTGAAATACGGTTACTTCAGGGTAGTAGTAATTTATTCATTTAGATACGTCAAGAATAATTTTCTTTTCGTTTCAGATAATTCAAAAGTTAGCAAAGGACGACTATATATGCATGTCAACGACACCACCAACAAATAAATAACAAAAACTATAAAATATTTGATAGTAAAAGCACAACCGGTTTAAACCAAATGAAAAACCAACAACAACGGTTTTGGCGGGGATATAAAAGCTTGCAATTGCTTCTATTGATCGATCCGGTCTCTAGTCTTTCGATTTTTTTCGGGTCAATGGTCAACCGCTACAAAAATAGAAATAAAAACGACAGAGTTTTGTTGTTGAATAACATTGATGTTGAATTCATTATATCGCATCAACGTATTGTATGCTGGTTTCCTATCAGTAAGATTCACTTCAAGAAAGCTTAAAATCAGTTTGAAGTTTGTCAAAATTAAAGTCCTTAGATTGCATTAAATCGAAATATAGGGAACTAAATTACATTGAAAGTTTGAGAAAAGTTTTCGCGTAAGTCTAAAGAAATTGTAATATGGAACAACTGAAACTTTCATATGTAAATTTCTACTATTTCCAACCTATCGCCTTTTATTTATTAGCTCAACAAATACTTTTATTTTTTGTCTTAATAATTTTACTTCAAACATGCAAATTTTGCGGTTTTTTTATTAAAATTCTTTTGTCTTCAAATGCAAATACATATAAAGTACATAAGAGAATTTGTTCATGTATATGTATACATATACAGATATATATTTGTGTGGGTATAAATATTCCCTACAATTACACATATACAAATGATATATGTATGTGGTTTTAATATTGCTTTGTAGAAAGGATTTATTAGTTTGTGGCCACACACATTAAATTGCACAAACAAACTAAACGTTATTTCTTGACTTTTTTTCTTCTTTTCTAAACAAACAACATAAGTTTGAGTGCTTCACAAGAACAGAATGTCTTAAGTGACATTATTTTTTGAAAATATCTATAATATTTTTAAATAAAAGCGGTAGTCTTTAACCACATTTAATAACTAAGAATAAACAAAAATTAATTTTTATTCAGGAAAATTTGCGGAATTATAATTACTTTACAATTTCAGTTATATCATTTTAAACATTCCCGTAAAAATTTTGATAAAATTTGTTGTCATAACCAAATAAATACATTTGTACAAGTACATCGAATAATTTTGCGTTGAACTTTGTGATTCGATCGGTTTATAACTTTGTATCTACAGAACCGATTTTACCACTTTTAAACAGAAAAATTTTCAGGACAACAAGAAAACATTTGTCGAAATAATAAAAAAACATCATTCCAAAGATTCCCAGCATTAGGGAAAATGTTGGGAAAATACCCTAGTTCATTTTTATTTATCAACTACAAAGAAATTGATATGAGGGTTTTGTATAAAAAGTCTTTATCGGTTTGATCACATTTTGTTAGTTGCATGAAAATATTGAAATTTAATATACGGATATATTTTATTTTTCTCAGAATTGCACTGAAATATGAGAAAACAAGAACTTAACTAGAGTTTTCGAAGAAATAAATGCCGAAACCCTCGTAGGGTGTAGCATCAAATACTCCAATATAATTTCAGGTTGGAATATTTATGAGAATATCTAACGCCTCCTCCTATAAATTATAGTTTTCCATTCTAGGAAAAATAATGTACACTCACCTCATCGATTTCATTACTACACCAGTTTGTGTGTCGTACATTCGCATCACAGCTAAAGATGGTATCATATCGGAAAGCCAACCATTGGTAACATCATCGTCATCCGCTTCCTTGCTCCTTGGACCTGCGGGTCGAATACCTTGACCTAAGCATCCCAGACTCCGAAGAATAAACCCACCTTCTTTAGTTCAGCTGAATTAAATTCCGAGTCTTCAAGCAATTCACCCGTTTTTGTGGATTTGGTCATGGACATAGGGATTTCCTCGGTTTGGATTTTCTATGCATCTTTATTCTTAGAGATGCATTTTCCGTGGAAGTAGTTTGAGAACTCGTCTAACTATTTAATTATCCTGTATCCCCGTTGAACTTCACTGTAGTCAAAACGAAGTGCCGGTACAGTATTGACAGCGTGCAAGTTAGTTCTGACTCAATGGCACTTCATTCTCAAGCTACAGGATTTTGCCTTGGCCAAGGCCACTATAAAATGGATTTTCACCACCTCTTTAAACGGTCTTCTGTCTGTTGTTGGTAAAGATTTAAAAGCCGTGATCTGTCTTGGAGTGGCTGTCATTTCGACTACCTTTCTTCTCATTAGCGAATCACCGCTCTTGGTGGGGTAACGATTTTTCCTCGCCCTTGTGACCCGTTCTACAGCAGCTTTTGATGTGACAGGAAGTTATATACGCTGACATAGCTACTCTCATAAGAAACGAGACACTTTTTTCTGCCAAGAAATGGAAAATAAAGCAATAAATTCTTCCTTTAACTCACTGTAATTCCCAGATATTTGACCTGAGTTTAATATTTGAGATTGTCGTTATCGTTCCTTAAGCAGAATCTTGATTATTCTCAGGACTTCGACACCTATATTAAATGTCAGAATGTTTGAATGTTCAAGCGCTGAACTTATTACAAACAATTTAGAAGTTATAGTTAGTTAAGCCCGACTATTTAATGTCCTACACACATTGTTGGTTGTAAGTGGTAGCTACCAAATTAATGAACCACCGTCGTATAAAGGTAGTTTTTAATTTATGCTTAAGAGTGCAGTATATTATACTGGAACTTACATCCGTGTGGTATTAGTGTGTTCTAAAAGGACTTTTCTTATGGACGACACTTGTAAAACTTCGCTTATCGATTTTTTATTATAATGGACCTTCTATTTTGTGCCAAAGTTTATAAAAAACGCTTTATATTTAGGACTTTATGGCATTAAATCTCCATTCCAGGAGGACACATGCAAATTTTTTGTAGGAAATCTTTAAAATTGCGGCAAACATTTTGTTTATAAGGTTTACATTGTTAAATCGACTCAGAATGTGATCCTGAGTCGAGAGATATACTTAAAAGTGGTAGCACAATTTCGTGGCGGTTATAATTTTTGCACAAACGCATTATAGCCCAACCACCAGTTGTGGTGTTGGGTATAAAAACAAATGTCATCGACGAAGTTTTG
Source organism: Cochliomyia hominivorax (assembly GCA_004302925.2). Classification (NCBI taxonomy): domain Eukaryota; kingdom Metazoa; phylum Arthropoda; class Insecta; order Diptera; family Calliphoridae; genus Cochliomyia; species Cochliomyia hominivorax. The sequence goes on from PYHX02000467.1 coordinate 59,330,404, forward strand.
TCAAAATATTTATAAATAGGAAATTTCGTATGATATTCCTTCCTAAAATTAAATTATAAACTAAATTTATAGACGTAAAATTGTTTGGTGGATTAAATTTCTTTTTACAGCGAAATTTATTTGTATATGTAAGATAAACCACGGGAAACAGCGACAAGAAATATTCTTTTATGTTCATTTCCTACATTTGATGACACACATTCACATACACTCAATTTAAAATGTGAATGCAAACAAATACATTCAAACACTATAATTTGTTTTAAAGCTTCTTTTGTCTTCCCATAAACTTAAATACAACAAAACGTTTATTTTATGAATATTAACGTAAGTGTAGAGGTAGAAGTATACTTTTCTGTTTTAATTTACTCTTTGTATTTTAGCTTTCACACATTTTATGTCCTTTTTTTTGCAATAAGTATTTTACTAAGGGGCAAATAAAACAATTGCATTATTCACAATTCATGACATCACGAAGTCCTGCTATTATATTTTGTCAGATCACTTTATTTATAGTTCTTTTCATTATAAATACACATATATATATACTCACATATGTGTGTGTATAAATTTGTGATTATATTAAGGATCTGATTAATTTTTGTGTTTGTTATTTGGTTTATACAATTGAGTATGTGAAAAAATTCAACAAATTAAGTTTTAAAAGCAAATTGAATTCAATTAAAATATCAAACAATATAAAATTAATTGCAGTTAATATGATTGTAAGTGTGGCATATCGTTTTACGTTTCCTGCTATTGTATAATAAGCATTATACTCTCAATCACTATACAACCACAATAACATATCCTATACAATAACAAAAACATAAAAATGTATGTATGTATATATAGAGAGACATCATTATTATCAATAATTAATAATTGGATATGTATATAAATATATCAAGTACTCTATAACTATTTTATTTATTTTAATTGTTTACAAAATTCATACTTACCAAGTATAAATAATTTTAAATGTTTGTAAAAATTTAACAGAGTAAATAAACATATGTAAAAGGATGGTACAGATTTTGCTTGAAAATCATTTAATGGAGATAATATATAACTGTGTCCTAAAGACATTTCATGAGTGTCCGTTACGCAGTAATCATGTAATACCGAAACCATTACTTTGACAAGCCCTAAGCTGAAACCTAGAAGTTTGTTTGTCCTATAGACATCATACTACGACCTGGTTATACAAGCAGTTTAACATACAGTCTTATTTATTCATATCATCGGCACTGTTCCGAATAACTCCTTACCTCTAATACGAATCAAATGCTGTCTGTGTCAGTGAAAATTATAATATGCACGGATATCTGATAATTCAATATCCTATTGTCCTAAAGTAGACTGTAATAACAAGACCCTAAATATATTAACCACCTCCTATTATACCAAAACCATTTTAATCGTCAATATAGAACCTTCAAATTCCATCCAATGGACGACTGTATATTATCAGTCATTGTTATTGATAAGACTCTTATTCTAATTGAGATACTAAGTGGGTCCAATATCCTTTTTGCAAATGTGTAAAGAGGTATCTTAGACTACAAATTCTGCTCATTAAACATTACCTGGTAATTTGCGCATAATCCTCCCATGTCTTCAACCCTCACTGCGAGGCTTGCAGAGGTAGCCGTTATTTACAGATCAAAACAAGATACAGTACGGTCTTCAAAGCTTCCAAATAGGCTGATTCGAAGTGAATCAGTGATTTCTATACAAGCTGACCTTATAAAGTTATCTATCATATATTTTTTCTTCGTAGCAGTAAACCATGTATAACTGGCTACTGTAGCCCCATTTAGCCTTTTTTTCCCATTCAATTTCCATGACAATTTTGGGTCTAGGATAATATGTAAATATTTCGAGTTCTTCGAAAAAGGATTTCACATTTTTTTAACGACGTTTATCGAAAGCTTGAGATCTTAGCCTTTTTGGTTTACAATACCAACTCAAATTTTTTAGATTGACCCCTCGGTGATGATATCACCAATCACGTCCAGAAACTAATCCGCTGCCAGTATCACAACATCGTCCGCATAAGCCACGACCTTTATTCCATTATTGTCCAAACATACAAAATAATGTTAACAATAATAAACGAAAGTGGAGAAGAAGTGGAACACCATCGCCGGGTGGTGTTATCTCTGTATATCTGCCTACTAGCTTTAACAAATTGCCTTTATCTAGATTTGACGTGACCATTCTTGAATTCACCATAGTCAAACCCTTTTACTTCAAGAAAGGCTTACGGTATATTGTTCATATTTGCGAGATCTTTTTATCACCCTCATCTAGTGCAATTTTGGAAGATCGACACTTAAAGTATGTATGCTGATTGTGGGAATGGCGATTGGTGCTCTCTAGCCATTGCATTATGTATATCATGAGCATTTCAAGAGTCTTCAATGGGAAGAAAAGGAAACTTATTGGTCCAACGTCTTTTGCGTTATCCGGATCGTATCCACGAAAAAGACAAAGCTTAAAGATCTTCTGAAGCCAAGGAATTATAGATATTTAGCACCATACCATCTAGACCTGTTGACTTATATGGAGAAAATTAATTAATTGCTGATCGTGACCCATCGATTATCATATACTCGTCAGCAACATCTTTGCAACCAGCTCCATTATGAAGGGGAGCTTTTCATAAACTTTGTTATTAACAGAAAGTTTCAAATGCCTTCGCCATTACTTTACTGAAATTTTCCACTAAATGTTCGATCCCTACATTCGGTTCTTAGATGGCTGGAATTTCCCTACTGCATGTTTCACAATACCATTGAACGTAAACCAGTTACTTCGTCTTGGATTTCTTAAACATTCTATCGTCATCTTATCCTGAAAATATTTATCGAAGAGGATCCAATTATAATCAGGGAAAGATATTCTATCGGATACTCTGCACCAATCAGAGATATCCTTGAGTGTAATATAAAATACCTCCTTCCATCATTTATAGTTTTTCCTATTATAAAAAATGAATGAAGGTGTGATTCTAGAATCTAGTTTATTAGTATAAATGAAATCACCTCGCTCGTCGATTTCACTACTTCCTCAGAATTTATGTCTTAACCTTTAAAGTGATGTTGTCTTTGGTTGCCTCTATTGACTGCTTGAGAGTGCTGATTTCGACTGGTGGAGCTATTTTCTAATGCGCTATGTAACTGGAAGCTATTATGAAGTTTTTGTTATTTAGTAGCTCAACCTTAGCTACAGTAAAATTGCCTAAGCAAACAAAAAATTTTTGGTACAAAAATTTTTGGACAAAAATTTTTGTTATATTCAAACGAAAAAAGTGTTCGGTGTAGGGTATTAAATAGTCTGGGTAAATTTCATCATTATCATTTCTATATTTACGGATGTGAATTATAAAAAGATAATTCATGAGGATACTTAATATTATTTTTAATATAATTCATACGTAACCATATTCTTCTTTAATGTCTGCTAATGAAAATAATTTGAATTTTTTATTTTGTCGATTAATTCATTCGATTTAGATGATCTATTTGTATGTGAAAAATATTTTATTGAAAATCACTGTAGCCTAATACAACAATTATTTTATGATTACTGCACACATTGATAGATTTAAGAATATATTGGAAAAATATTTTAATGATAATGTTAATTGAGTTGAATCTCATATTGAAGGATTATTGAACATAAACAATCAATAAAAATAATTTAATTATTAATGAAAATTGTTAAAACATTAATAAAAAATATATTGAAACAGTTTTATTAAAACATGAAAATGTTTGATGTAAAAAATTTTAAGACTAAAAATATTTCTTGTAAGTGCCCCTTAATAAAATGTTTAATTAAATTGTAATCACGGAGATACACTTGTTACATTGATATTACACTAAGGAGTGGGAAATTCTTAGCACACATATTTCTATTAATATTCCTTCAAAACTGTTTAGAACCAAAAAGCAGGAAAATTTCTCGACATGGCAAGCAATATGCAGTTGCCACAAAAGAATCCAATAATTGGTTTTAACGGGCTCTATAAATACCGAAATTTATATCAGGAAATGTTAGCAAAAAAGACTGCTTCCAATTAAAAGACTTCATAATGTGTCCACTTGTTTTTGGCTCGACTGTAGTATTTGTACCAAGAGAGATATTGGGCTCTTGTTAAAAGATAGTAAAAGACTACAAAAAGGTGTCTTAAAGCGTGGTAGATTTTTAACGGAAATAGACTTCCAATTCGAACAGAGTGACAGAATTTATTATAAAAACGTTAAATGAAGGGTTTCCGAAAAAGGTTTAAAATTTCATCACTAGTGATTAAATTAATTTTATGATATTTTAAAGTGATGTGCCACATTATACCAGTATCAATCCTTTATTTCTCATAGATACCATACAACCCCCTTCCAAATATCACTTTGAAGGGCTTTAATCTTACATATACATTGGTATTGTAATAAGAATTGATCATATCAAGACAAATTTAAGCAAAACACGATATAAAAAATTGTACGAGTGTCGATCCAAAAATTCAGAAAATATACTTTTTGAACGCACTAATCGCATGTACGATATACTGTACTCTTAAGCATTTATTAAAATTCCTTTATACGAGGTTGATTCATTATTTTTTGATAGCTACCAGTTGTAACCAACAATGTGGCGTACGGTAATATATATATGTATATTAAAAATTGTCCAATATCACTCCTTCAAATGTTTAAACGAAAATAAAATATTTTCTGAAATTATTTCACTTTAATAAATAATGGAACTATTGCATTTATTTTGATATTTCTACTTATATATTAACGAAAAATCCTTGAATATAAAATTTATAGTAATTACCCACTTTAATTCATAATTTATTTAATGGAAAATAATAATAAAAAAACATAATTTGGTTTCTCTAACTTTTAATGAACTTTACTTATGCTGTATTATTAGCTTGCATATCATTATAAAACTCTTAAGTAGTAAAAATTTTTACTCTAAAATGAAACCCATAAAATTCATATTCATTCGAAACAACAAGAAAAATATTTTAATCATTATAATCTCTCTTGTACAGATAACAAACAACTAACTATAAAATTATGTTTAACAATAGTTTGTTAAATCACTGGACTTACCGTCATATTCATTCAATCCTTTACTGGTTACATAAAAAACAAAAAAGGATAAAGTTTTAAATTAATATTCATGCAGGGCACAAAAATTTTTATGACATATGAGAGTGTAAATTTACACTCTCTTGCTCAAAATACAAACACACACACACATATATGCATACAGAATACTGCATGTGTTTGACAAATTGTGAAATATGTATTTGTGAATGTGTTAAGAGCATATGAATAAATTGGGACACAAATTTCTACAAATAATTTATTGTCTTTACACAAAAGAGAGTTGAGGCAAAAATATATAAATGAAAATGTTAACAAAAATAATACTCGATTTCTTCTGAAGAATAAAATATATATTAATTTATTTAAATTATAGGGTGATCAATCCTTCGACCCTTTCTAAAAGGCGGTTTTCGACTGCAATTTAATATAAACCAGTTTGAGTTTTAACCGATTTAAAGCAAAATAAAAAAACGCTTAGAAATAATAAGGAAAAATTATTATTTAAAAAATAATTAAAAATATGGCCAAATTTGTTGTGCTTTTTAAAACCAAGTTTTATTACGAAGACGATATAGAACGATATCTGAAAATTTATATAACTCCAAATGTTGTCACTTTAGTAAATATGTCTTATATACAAAAAAGTTTGTTATTATAGGTGCGTTAATGTGTAAGATGTCTTTCTTAAAACCCATTTAATGTGAGATTTTTAGAAAAACCGAAACCGACTTAACTAGAATAACCGGTTAGTAAAAACCGGACCGATTACTCTATTTTATACCATTAAAATCAAATGATCATCAATGGATAGATAGTAAATTTAGATAAACATCTCAATGACTTAGTCGATTTTTATGAACACAAATAGTTTGTTTTCTGTAGAGGATGAATAAGTAGTACTTGTTATTGAACTGTTTCAGAGAAAAAATCGATTAGAAGTATTAGTTGACAAAATTTCATTGCATTATAAATATAAGTCTTTTCATTATATAACCCTCATTGACCAATTGAAGTAGTAAAGAATTTTAATTCCAATATATATTTATATTATATATTTACAAAATAAATTCAAACTACTTGCGAACAGCTGAATTATGTAATTTATATAGTTTGAGAGTATACTGCAGGCCGATACCTACGAAAGTATTATATATTTTAATTTTAAACTAAATATTAGTTGATGTTTCCTCGTTTTAACCAAAAAAAGTTGTTGCACTTTTTTTTCTCAAAAGACCACAAATAGCGATAGAGGATATATTAAGTTTGAAAATGGAATAAATGGCTAAATGGATTGTAATAAAATGGGGAAAACGGAGAATAAGTACCCTCCATACAAATTGAATTTTTAACATTTTATGTTCCTGAAGATCTTTTCAAAAAATATTATTAAAAACTTTAATTTATATTTCATATATCTCGAAAACTAAGGTAGCGAATTCTATGAAATAATTATTTTGTTTTTTTATATTTTTTTCCGAAACTATAACTGTGTTTTCTTAAAAATTTGAAATAGTGATAGAAGTTAATTAAGTTAGGTTAGAATAGTTTGAAGAAAGGGGTTCAATGTTAAAAAAAAAAATTGAACAATAGGAACAGCGTTACTGGGCTGAAATATGTTAATTACAATTTTTTATTTAAATTCAATAACTTTTCCGATAATCTGTAGATGATGTCATAACAATCACTTTAAAGCTCCTGTGCAACAGGACGCAATTGTGACTAGATCTATTTCTTTATAGTTCTTGGTATTTTGCCAAAGGTGCTATCAGTTTCAGATACTAGTGCTAATGAATTTTGACTACTTTCGCGGTCATTAAAAATTTTAAGTCAATGCTTTATATAAATATGACATCCCCGCTTCACTGACTAAAGTACAAAACTTTTCACAATGAACTAAAATATATTTTAGTCACATTCGATCAAGACCAAGGCTTACAAATGGGAAATTTTCTAAAAAGACCTTTGAATAGTTTGTTTCTGATTTACGTTTGTGGTAGACATTATTACGTAAGTGGTGGGCAAATGTTTGTAACGAACAGAAAAATAGTCTTACCATCGTTTTTATATACACCGTTCAACTCAGAATCACTTCCTGAGACGATTTAAGCATGTACACCGTCCGGCTGGCTGTCCATGTAAAGCTTATTCGCAAAGTACTTGTCGCAGCTTTGAAGATATCTTAATGCAGTTTGCCACGTACTATTATTTTGGCCCATAGCCAATGCTTATTGAAATTGCTTATGATCGGTTCGTTATTTCATATAGGTCCCACAAAAATGTCTCCCCATTAAGGGGGTTTTTAGTCCATAAATAAATTTCGCAAAATTATATTCTAAAATGATGTGCCAAATTATACTAGGATCGGTTCTTTATTTCTTTTAGGTCCCATACCACCATTCTTCCAAATATCACTTTGGAACTCATAAATTGCAGATATAAGTAGGAATTGTACAAATTATTTAATCAAATTAGATATAAATATAATCCAAAACCGCTGTGCGTATGTAAGCGAGGCTCGGTCCCTAATTTTCTGATTCTGTGAAAGATTATATTCCCATATAATCTTCCACAAAAAATGCACTTTTGTTAAGTTTTCAGTTCCATAAAAAATGATGAATTATCATAAACATTATGGAATTGGATGCACCATTATGTAATACATAACGAGTTTTTTAATTTTACTTAAATCGGTTCCTATGCATATATATTAAAGTAATAACGAAAAGAAATTATTACATTAAACGACAACTTTATTTTACCAAATTAGAAAAAAAGAGAGAAAGAAAGAAAATACTTAAAAAATCTACACAGTAAAATCTCCCATTTAATACTTGTTATAAGTTCATTTTTCTCTTTAAAACGAATGTTGGAAGTATATAAAAGATATAAACGTATCTGTCACATTAATCCTGACCATTTGTCAACCAATTTTGTCTACTTTTTGTCTGTATTTTGTGTTTAAGATAATTTTTTTTTCGTTGATGTTGTTGTAAGAGGATTCGATAATTGCTTTAAGAATCATCTACGAAATTGTCATTCATGTAATACTTGTGATATGATTTTATGTGAAACTCTAGATATGCGTTACACATAAATACACACAGTGAGCATTTATAGTTGAAGTATTAAAATCTAACTAGATTTGATTAAACAGTCTAATGGTTTTAAGCTTGTTATCTTGTTATTTCAAAGAATTTTTATTTCTAGATGACAAAAGTTAGAGAAATGTAAAGTCATTGTTCAAGAAGGATAAATACTCAGAAGGATATGTACTTTTTGAACAAAAAGGCAAAAACTTATGTTGTTCAGATACTAAATATTCACTGGTTAATCACAATATTGATACATATATTACAACAACAACACCAGCAAAATATTCTATTTCAGAATAACAACTAACACAAAAGCAAAAATTGAATTGCGAACAAAACACAATAAACCAGAAACAGAAAAACTTAAAATTGAAACGGAAATTGTCGATTGAATGATGTTTATCGAGATAAACGGTTTAAGAAAAGCTTTGTGTACACATAACTATTGTTTTGTCCATTTATCTTTCTCTGCAATCGCGTGAAAAAAATCAGACACAATATACACATTAAAGCGTTCGATAAAATATTTCAGTAAAAACCATAATTTAAAGTTTAGATTCAGGAATATTAAAGCTTTAATATCAGACAACAGGTGTTGAAATATTAAACTATTTTTATAAATTTAAATACATTATTTTAAATAAATTTAATGAATTATAAAATTAAAATCATGCATTATAAAAAGGTAATAACCTCACAAACTATATATATTCATACATGAAATCAAACCAGTATTGATTCAGCAATATCCCTTCTGCCTATCCGTCTCTTAAAAATATTATGACCAAAATGATCATCATTAGGATCGAGCCTTAACATTTTTAAAATTTACATTAAAAACTACTTTGGTTTATATGAAATTTATCCATAAAAATTAATATAAAAAGAAAAACTTGGATACACACCAAAAGCATCATGTTTCCAAAAGTGATTTATTGAATTTACCCCTTAAGCTTACAAATGTAGGCCAGTTATATATAAATTCGGCACAACTATTTTTTCAACTGTCTTAAACATATCGGTTCGTTTATATTTTATAATGTCATGTGTCATAATTTTGGAACATGGACGATGTCGATGAAAATTGTGATGATGGCTCCATTGTTTCATCTAGCCCCAACACAAAAGTTGCTCCCGGAATAGGTATTTTAAAGTCCCAAACATGAAGTATTTAAATATTTAACAAATATTAATTTTATGATATTTTAAAATGATGTGCCACATTATACCAGGATCAGTCCCTTATTATATCACTTTGAAGGGCTTTAATCTTAAATATACATTGATATCGTAAAAAAGAATTGATCATATCAAGACAAATATAAGCAAAACACGATATATAAAATTGTACGAGGGTCGATCTAAAATTTCTTCTAGCTCCCATATAACACCCACAGAAAATATCCTTCTGGAACGCACTAATCCCATGTACGATATACTGTACTCTTAAACATTTATTAAAATTCCATTCTACGAGGTTGATTCATTATTTTTTGATAGCTACCAGTTGTAACCAACAATGTTGCGTACGGTGTTAAGTAATATATATGTATATTAAAAATTTTCCAATATCACTCCTTAAAATGTTAAAGCGAAAATAAAATATTTTCTGAAATTATTTCACTTTAATAAAGAATTGAACTATTGCATTTATTTTGATATTTCTACGTATATATTTACGAAAAATCCTTGAATACTAAATTTATAAAAAGGAAATTAATATTAGAAAAATTCTAATAATATAATATAGGTAACTAAATTGATGAATAGCAGTCCATATATGGTAATTGCTCCCTAACCCGGAATGGCATTTAAAATTATAACAATTTTAAATTTTTTGATATTCGACATGTTGTTATTCTAACTGTCCTTAATATACATAAATAATTTAACTTCTATTTGTCTATATTTTGATGTTGTCTCCATTTTATAAGATTATAGGAATTTTAAATTTTAATCAATTATATTTCACACTAATCTGACAATATTCGGTCCGAATTTAGTTACATCTTTCCCTTCGTAGAATAGATTATAATACTCCTAAATATAGATCAATTTTATTATTTTTCTATCGAAAAATTCATAACATACATATATTTTTAAAGTTATAATCACAAGTGGTAAAATTTTTTAAACTTTTTTGGAAACCCTTTCATTAACAATATTATTCTGACACTTTACTCCAACTGCTAGTTCATCTCTGTTTAAACTCTACGACACCTTTTTATGCTCTTTAATTATTTTTTAACAAGAACCCAATATCACTCGGACGTAAGTTACCAGCAAAAAAGCTCCACAAGGTTTTTTTACCCTGGTGACAAGATGTCAATCGATCTAAAATTAAGTGGACTCATAATGAAGACTAAGGAGTAGAAATACTATTCTGTAAACTTTTCTTGTAATACCAAGATTTTTTGGGGAATTTCGACTGCTTTTGAGTCCTAAACTCTTCTTCAACATTGACCAGGAAGTTACAAAGAAATTTGCCAGAACATACGTTTCGTTTTCCTTGACTTCAATTTCCGTGCTCTGCTCTAGGCCCCTTAATTTTTAGTAGCGTTCCGGCCAGGAACTTTTTTAGCGTGTATTAGCTTTAATTTTCTGTACCATATATTCCAAGAACTTATATAATCTTGCTGCTTTCCTAGCGATTTCTTTCGAAAATTCTTTTTTCGGCTTTAAAAACATCAAGCGGACTATTTCTTCTACCGGAACAAGGTTTTCTATCGACGGAAAAGTGCTTTTTTCGCTTAATTGACATCAACAAAAATATCAAAAAATACTTGAATAAAAAGTTTTCTTGAAAAACGTGTAAATAGAATTATTGGATTTCAGTGCCTATATAATCTATGGGGACTTGGACCTTTTCTTCTTCAAAATAATGAAGTATTTTATTATGAGCTCAATATTCAGATGAGAATTATATCATTAGTTAATTTTTATACCGTACACCACCTTAGGTGTTTGAGTTAATATGTACTGATGTTTGTCACGTAAAGAAAATATGCTGTATAACCCACATTTAAGTATACCCTTTGAGTCGATTTAACTATGTCTGTCCGTCTGTCTGTCCTCTTGGCTGTCCAATTAACGTTGTGAACCCTCAAAAGACAAAAAATTGGACATATTCAGTCCAATTCGAATAAACAGTAAATAAAAAATCAACAAAAATAAGTTTTGTAATGTTCTTAATCGATATTCCGAATTATGTAAGGACCAGTCTATAACTTCTCATAGGTCCCATTCAAGAGGGAATAAATCTCATATATATGAGATTTGTGTCCTTCAAAATGATACATGAAAAAGTACACATGTTCCAAATTATGAGAGAGTCGGTTTATATCTTCTCATAGGTCCCATTACTACCCCCTTTACTTTGAAGGAACAAATTAAGATAAATATAATATAAAATTGGTGTTTCAATTTATGCGAGGGTTATTCATTTCTAACCCAATGGAAAAGACTTTTTCAAACGCATAAATTTCACATAAATTTTAGTATCGTAAAAATGTACTTTACACTTAATCATAAATCTGAAAATTTAAATTTCACGAGATTCGTTCATAAATTGTTCATTTACATCCTACAATGCGGTGTAGGGTATTACATATTCGGACTTGACCGGCTATATTAATTTTCACTTTTCTTAGTTTAAGTAAATAAGAATAAAAAACAAATTAAAGTTGATTAAAAAGTATTCAAAATGTACCCCACTTTGTGTAATACATGTAAGGAAAAGTTTCATTGTATTAAAGAAATTTTAAGTTTAGTGAATTGAAAACAGAATTATTTAATTAAGATTATGGGAAGATTTTTCCTTCTCCATTTTACCATTATTTTTAAAAGGAAATATGTGTTTTGCAAATTCTTTTAATAAAACGAAATTTATATCCTCAATAATGAAATATTCCGACTTCCTAGAATTAAAATGACACACATACCTACAAAAATATGTTAATTATTTTATTAATTAAAAGTTTTCCAAATACCTCAAAAAGTTAAAAATAAAAAAAAACTATTTATGATTTACTTTAAAACGAATAAAATTTCCGTGTAAATATTTAAATGAATTTCAAAAGAACTTTATTTACTCAATTAGTTTTTATACTTTTTTAAATTCTACAATTATCGCTGAATATATGATTTTATATCTTAATTCATATATTTTTTCCTCTTTTGCGAATTTCAACCGTTTTCTTTCTGTCTGTAAATTAATATTTACATTGGAAATGGTAAGAGGATTTACCAAGAATAATAACGACCATATATATTTTGCAAATAAAACAAATACACAGAAATCTATATTAAAAGAATACATTTAAACAAGTAATAATGCTTTATTCGGCTACGACGAATCTTCAATACCCTCCACCACTAAGTATATACAAAAATTATCATGAGTTGAAGAAATTGCATCATAGTTTATCAACTTAATCACCGATTCCGAAATATGCCTATAAATATTGATATCGATTTGGAAATGACCTTAAATAGGAACTTTAGTAAAATATTCGTCAAATAGATAACATATATTTGAGATAGAATGATAAACAGTTGTGCCAAAAATCAATAAAATTGGTCTTTACTTAATAGATTTATGAGTTAAAAACCGTTTTCAGGGAGTCCCTTTCCCTGGGAGCCATAACAAAATATGGACCGACATTGGCCAATTTAGTAATAACTATTCAAGATACATAGATAAGTGGTTAAGCTAAATTTCAATAGAATTTGTTTTATTTATTAGTTTTATAAACTCGAAATCGTTTTCCGGGAAGGGGCCTTACATGGGAGATATAGGTAAATATAAATCAATGTTGGTGAAATTATTAACATATATCAAGGACTGTTAAACTACTTGAATTTCAATGAAAGTGTTTCATTTTTAAGAGTTTTATATGCTTAAAACCATATTACGGAAATTGACCTTATATAAGAACTAAGTCAAATAATGGGCCAGCACAATTTCGATTTTTTGGGATTATCATTGTATCAAAATAAATATACATGGCAAATTTCATAAAATGATCCTCAAAATTGCGACCTATATAAAACACAGAGTTTTGGGTGTATCAAAATTCTGCATATTATAGACTATAAATGTTTCTCTAATAATGCGATTTTGATGATCTTTTATACAATGAAGGTGGACATACAAGTGTATATTTAAATGAAATTTTTGTTTAATCAGAGTTACATATTTTAGAAAAAATATAAAAGTACTTTTTCGAAATTTTGAGGTTGTTCAGATATCGGTCTGTATCTTTTTTGCTACTGAACCGTTTTAAGTGGTTTTAAATAGAAAATTGTTTAGGGCGTTAAAAAGCAAGACATTACTAAAATGACTCAGAATTTTGATGCAAGAATATGTATACTTCGTAGGAACTGAAATAAATAACAATGTTAATATACCCTCATCATCACTTATGGTGGTGGAGGGTATTAAAATAATATAAAACAACTTAACTTTTGCGCAATAAAGAATAAAAGAATAAATAATGGTGAACGAACAAAAATTTTATTTTGATAAGAATTCGCTGAATTACAAATAAATCCGAAATTATGAAAAAAAATAAAAACTAAATAAAAACATTTTGTTATTATTTTGTTTGCTTTATTATTTCTTTTCTTTTTTTCAATTCCTTTCATGTTCTCATTTTGCAATAGTATTTCTTTGATAGAAAGTATAAAAATGCTACAACACGAAAAGTAATAAAAATAAGTAAAAGGTTATTATCGGTTCAGGACGACTGCAAAATAGCCTACGTTATGCAATGAACTCCTAATGGGAGCTTATGCAAAGTTATTAAAAATATTATCTCTTGTACATATTACACATCTAGTTTAGTTCTGTGATTATCCAAGTCAGTAACTTAAATTTATATCTTGAATTAAATGAATATGACAGTGGTTCCAAGTAACGTTAGAACGGTTTAAAACTACATATATTAATGTATCTGTATCTGTTTGTTTGGTACATATAGAGAGTTAAATTACTGGACCGATTTTGCTGGAATTATCATAGAATGACCCTAAAATACCCGAAAGTAAGAAGCATCTGTTTTAACACACGAAACGTAAAACGGATAGGACTAGGGGCAGTGGCATCCCCCATAAAAACCTAATGTTTATTAATTAAAATCTATAGAACTATAACACCCAGAGTTCTCAAATTTAGCGAACATGTAGGACGGATAGAACAAGAGGAGGGGTACCCCCATCTAAAGCAAATATTGTTTTTGGAATATCTAAAGAACTACTGCAGCGAGAATTTTAAAATTTGGTACCAAATTTTTTTCTCAAGGATCTGTTTTATTGAAAAAAATTTAGTGGGAGAGGTAGTCACCATACAATTTTTATGGATAAAAAGTAGGACAGTTAGGATCAAAGCAAAAGATAGTCTCAATGTAATGTAAAGATAAACTGTCCTTTATCTGTTGAATCATTTTCCCATGGAGAAACCCTAATAGTTAATTACCCATTGGCTACAAGCTTTTAACATTATTTGAAAATTTAAGGCTGTGAAAATGTTGAAAATTTCAAATCATCATATAAGAGAAAATCAGAAGTGTATATTAATTAAAGAGTGGGTGCTTGAAAATTTAACTTAATGACTCCAACAATTATGAGTACATGAGGGCAACAGAATTCGAATTTTTCAATGCCCTATTCGAAATTCTTGTAGTTTGTAATAATGCGTTGTTAACATTCAATGCACTTGTCAATTTTTAAGAAATATGCGGTTTTTAAAATCAAAGATATGTTATACCTTTCTTGTGTAAAAACTTAATTTATCGTCATACCCATGTCATCAATTTCGTTAATTTTACAAAAGTTCCAGAGATATATGACTAACTTTCCCCCGAGCCACATCACAAAACTTGCTTTATTCATGTGACAAGGCTTTATTCACTCCTCAAATTATCCAGACTTTTTCTAATCTTCAATAATGTTTTGTGAGAAATATATCCACGTGCCAAATTTCATAAAATTAGCTTTTAATTAGCTTTCGGAGATATGTGACAACAAATGTTTCGTTTAAAATCTACAATAATTCATTAATTCATTTTTAAAGCGGTATGTATGTGCCAAATTTCGTGATATTTTCCATGTTAGTACCAAAAATAGGCGATGTTATACCATGGGATACCATTCCCCCATATTTTAAAATCGTTTTTGTGTTTATTTTAACACGCGTTAAATAACACTGACTGTCATTTAAGAATTAAACGAAGTATTTTTTAAAGATGATCAGAAGCTTTGGGGAAAAAAGAGAGTTTAATTATTCACATAAAAAGATTTATTCGAACCTGGTTGAAAACCCATTACAATGGTGCCTCCGCACATCATACGTCTTTAATAAGTTTTCAATATTAATAAAAATCTTTGCTACTTAACTCAAAAACGTACATTTTCAAATTCTTTAAATTTTCACCAACTGTGAACATGTTACACCTATTGAATACACCAATGAAGGGTATACAAATTATAAATAAAGATTGTTTATACTTATACACACAAATACACACACTATTACAACAACTAAGGTAACTACAACATTTGCAATAACGACAACTACTACGTATACATTCAGGGCAACATTAAATTACTTGGCTTAAAGGTAAATCGAGCGGAAGTACCAAACAACCAAGAAAACAACAGAACGGTAAAAAATGTTTCAACATGATACATATACAATCGCTAGAGCAAAGAGTGCAAGAGGGGACGCTTTTCTATATGCAAATAAACATGTTTTAGGAAAATGCGACTTGTAAACCAGCTACATTCCCAAAATAAACAAAAATAAGAGGAACAACGAAAAACAATCTAAAATTTCCAACATTTTTGATGAATTTTACAATTTTGTTGTTATAAACTTTAGATGGCAAATTTATGTTTTGGCATACAAAAAATAACTGTTAAATTGAAGAAAATATTATTTGAAACAAATCTCTCATTTTTTTACTCTCAAACAAAAATAAATAAATAAATTCTTATTTCTAGAAATGAGAAAAAATTGTAGCGAAGTATTTGTACTGGAAACAAAATGAAATGTAATAAAAAGTTTATTTCAACCTTTTGTACAACAACTACTCAAACTACAATTATTTTCAACTAACTGCACATTTATGCAACTTATATATGAATTCAGGAAATATAAGCACAATAACAAATACATAAATGCTTACGAATATACAACTCAAAATATACATACAGAGAACACAAATACTATAAAAAAATTGGTTCATAAAAAATGGGAAAATAGAAAAATAGAAAATTTTAATTTCGGTAATTTTAGCGATTATTAAAGATCAGTCGAAGAAAGTTTTTGGCAGAATTGTAGAAGGGAATTATAAGAAACTTTTTTCAATAATAATTCCATTATAATTAGTGTGATTTTATACATATTATCTGTTCATGTCAGGGAAGTTTTCGATTTGATTCCACGGAAATTGATCCATAACAAAGATAGATATCTATGAGAAAATTTAGATGAACCTCATATTAGTCAACAAAATTTCCATTCATAATAACGAAAATTTTCGTTAATATTTCATAAATTCTTCATATTTACGGAAAATTGTCAATGTGACTATTTGAATTCATTAGTAAAAATGCAGTTAATATCAATAAATATTATTCAGTTTGAATAATATATTATTTAAATATTTATTGATGAATATTATTCACTATTAGAGACCAAGGAAAGGAGTATTCCCCATACAAAGCAAATATCTATAAATATACTACAGCTAGAATTTGGTCCTAAATCCATTATTTAATACACATCAATTTGTGATTTGTGAAATTTCTTTTCAGATCTAGGACTGAGCAGAATTTATGTGCAGCTAAGTCCGCCGGGTAAAAGCAAGTTTTAGATAATAATTAAATAGTATAGAAAACGTAATAGACAACTAAAAATAGTGCAATGTCAAAGGATCGGCTTCTGTTTCCGATGAAAAGTTACTTACATGTCTATTGATCAGTTTATCTTCCATTTGCATATTCAGGAATTTATTTTGCATAAATTCCTTTAATTCCATTCATATTAATTAGAATGTTTTATAAAATAATTCCCTTCTGTATGTATATTTATATTCAGTTTATATTTCGCTTTATATAACAAAGAAAATATTTTAAAATATTTGACGAAAAAAATAGTTATATAAACCAAAAATTTTATTCGAATTCATATAGTTTGCCGTTTTTACTAAATATCTGTTGATATTTTTTTGATTAAAATTTCTTCAATTTTAAGAAAAACTATGTTACTTATGTTAAATATAAATATAAAAATAAATGTTAACAATAAAAAATAAATAAATTTAAATAGAATTTACAATAACATGCAGCAGTTAATTTGTAAAATTTATCACATTCCCATTTTTAAAATTATTTTTGTATTATTACTTTATCTAAATAACTGGAATTGGTTTAAATCCACATGAAATTCTTTAGTATATAAACTAATTTCATTGGAAGTATATAACTAATTAAACATATAGCAATTTATATTAGAATTTCTCTAGTAAATGCAAACTGATCATATGATATTGGAGAAATATTGTGAAAACACAACAGTAATATTGGACTGTACATAGATAATTTCAATAGGCTTCGTCATTGGGCCAAATTAAAATGCAGTAATTTATAAATATCATTAAGATATCTCAAAATTGTGATCTGTAGAGAGTAGAGGTTACATGGACAACCAGACGGACGGACATTATTAAATCTGTATGCTACAAACATCAGCACAAACTCATCCACCTAAGGTGATGTTGTGTAAAAATATTCAAATATTTGATACCCCAAATGTTCTTAAATTTGCCACATACTTTTTATTGGATTAAAAAATATTGTAAATAAAAAATTTACAATAAAAATCAATTGGATTTAAACAAAATTTATCCATAAAAAAGATCTACAAGTATTTTATTACCATAAAAAAGATCATCAAAGTCGGGTAAATAGAAAAATTTTTACAGGTTAATATATGTAAAAGTGTGATAAATCCGAAAATAAGTATATCATATGATCGCAGTTTTGCAAGCTGTTTAGTTATAATTGTTGGTAAATATTTTTAGTATATAACTTTATTTCTATTAAAGCTATTTTACCGGTTTTCGATATAAAACTTTTAAGAACAAACACAAATGCTTTGACCAAACTTTTACTGATCTCTGTAAATTAATTTAAATCAACTTAGATTTTGATTTGATGCAATAAAATATCTACTTTTTGCGGTCTTAAATGACTACTTCTTGGCGTTATACACGGAATGATTAAATTAGGGAAATCATACCGCAATAATTATATACGAATTTAAACAAAATTATTGATAGCAGAGATGTAGAAAATTTCGCGTTTTAATATTGCAAATCTTATAAATTGACTAATAAAATGAAACATTTTTTTAACCAAGAAGTAAGAATGCCATATTAGGCAGTGCCAAATCCTCAATGCCCTCCACCACAAATGAGTGTAAGTAAAAGCGTTAGGTTTCATACATACACACTCACAGATATACTCACCAACTATATCATATATAAACGGTTTTCTTAAATACAACACAGTTACACCTAATGAGTCATAAAATTAGTTATATTTTTGGCTCTAACCTTTTTCTACTGAACGGATTATGGAATAGTAATAAAGTTAATATAACTTTATATTATGTATTAACAGTTTATGCAAGTTCTTAGCTGATTTTTAATAAGAAACTTCTCAGGACAAGCTAAAATTCATTGAGCTCTGTCAATTATTGTGGATGTAAGCATGTCAAAAACAACACACAGACAGGCGGAAATCGAATCAGATTTTGATTTGATGAAAGGATATACATACATTACGAGGACTGACATGATTATACCCACTTCACAACTTGTGGAAGAGGAGGGTATAAAAATATTTAATTCTTTATTTAAAATCGTAAAATACTTTCTGATCTGAACAAATTTTCTCTGACTTAATTCTGCTAACAAGGACCTGTAAGAAACATTATCGGATGAGTAGGTATTTCTTTACATTGTAACAACTGATTATGAAAGCAGTGCAAATAATCCCGTTTAAATAACTCTAAAATTCCAGTAGATCTTATTTCTTAATATACGAATCTTTCTTTAATTTCTTTATACAATATAAAATATGAGAATTAAATCCTAAAACAGCGAATAAAACTATAACTATTTCATGAATGTTATTCTTTGTTGATGAGCGTTTTTAATAATAGCTGAATTATTCGAATAATTTCTTGTTATCTAATTGAATTTGAACCCTATTTACTTGCCTTATGAACCAAATAAGACATAAACTCGAATCCATGTTTAATTTAAAACTTACATTTCACTTTACAGCTTTTTAAATCTCTCTTATTTCACAAAGTTAAATGGAGTGGAATTTAGTTGTGTCCTTAAATCCTTCATAAAATGAATTTTATCAGTACTTTTTCTTGTTCTGGGTTCATTTTATTCAATTAGATCAGTTATTCTAATCTGATGGCTGATTAAAGCGTTTATGTGTTTTTTTTTTTTTTTTTTTTTTTTTTTGCAAAAATATTTAACCAACATACTTCGCATTATAAATTTATGTCTATCGTTTATTCTCCCATCTGAGATACTCAAAAATTATCTAAAAAATTTTATTGTTTTTATACCCTCCACCAATACAGGTGGTGAAGAAGGTATATTGACTTTGTCATACCGCATGTAACGATAAGAAGGAATCATCTAAGACCCCATAATGTATATATATTCTAACATCACATCAAAATCTGAATCAATTTAGCTATGTCCGTCTGTTTGGCCTGAGTATTTATTATAATAATACAAAATTTTATATTTAAAACGATTTTGGTTCAGTACGTTAAGAGATATTGACCGATATCTGAGACAACCTCTAAATTAAAGCGAACAACTTTCGTAAAATTATCAATTATAAATTGACATATAAGAACAAAATAAATTTAGATAAATTCCCATAATATCAGAAATATGTACCTCATTACTATTCCAAAAATCGGTACAGTAGAAAACATGGTATATTCAAAAATATAACTGATTTTATTCATACACTGTATACGTTTGTGAAACATATTTCTTTTATTGCTTACGCATTTGTGATGGAGGGTACTGAAGATTCGGCATAGTCGAATATAACATTCTTAGTTGTTTTTATTACTTTATACTTTAGTACTTTATAGCCGATTACGATATTTTCAATATGAGTGAATATCTATTAACTAGTCACTTCATAACACATCAGTAACTTTTTTCAATATTTTTCATTCAATTGATAAGAATAAATAACGGTTAATAATTCATAACATTCTTGTTTAAAATTTGCTTATCTTATTGAACTAAAATAAATCATAAAATATAATCAATTTACTTTTTATTTCTAACAATATTTGAATTGTTAAGGTTAATAAAAAAATTGTTATATCCTTTTCCTTGTAATAATATACTGAAACCTATTAAATGATGTTATTTGCGTGTTACTAAACCAACGCAAAATATGAATAAAATTAAAAAATAAAAAGTCAATAAATTGTAAAAATGCTCTAGAAATAATAAATAAAATTTGGTAGAGTTAAATTACAAAGAATGAAAATATGAAAAGTAAGTCAATATATAAGTCAATATATGGTAACCATGTTATATTATAGCATTCATGTAGAACCATAACAGTTTATAACCGATCCTAACCTAATTTGACATTTTGATCTCTACTTTTATTAATATTAATGATGGTCAAATATAAATTCTGAAAATGTAAAATCGAATGGCGATTAAACAATTACAAACGCACTTCTTCTTGAAGCCTAGCAGAAATGAAATCAGGAGGAGATCAAAAATTCTTAACATACATTTTTCATTAAAATTTTTAACCGTAATATTATCAATTTTTTTACCAAGTTACCTTTGTTAGACATGTCAGTTATTATGTTTAATATCATATTAATCAATATATTGTTAATCTCATTAAAATGAGTGACCACAAAAGAGTGCGCACCAATATTTTTACATATTAGCAATAAAACCCTATTTGGTCCTATAAAAAGTTGATTAAGCAGGAGAACTTGAATGAGAAAGTATATGATCTGGCAGATTTTTTTTAAACTTCGTAGTCAAAAATTTCATGTTACAGCTGTTTTAGGTAATGTTCAATAAAAGTTTAGGATCCAAAAGCAGTCAAAAATTCCCAAAAAGTTCTTGTTATGACAAGCAATATGCGGTTGCGGCAAAAGAAGCCAATAATTTGATACAACGGGCTTTATAAATACCGAAGTTTATATCGAGTTATGTTTGAAAAAAGACTGCTTTTATTCATAGACTTCATAACGTGTCCACTTTTTTTTGGTCTGAT
Source organism: Cochliomyia hominivorax (assembly GCA_004302925.2). Classification (NCBI taxonomy): domain Eukaryota; kingdom Metazoa; phylum Arthropoda; class Insecta; order Diptera; family Calliphoridae; genus Cochliomyia; species Cochliomyia hominivorax. The sequence goes on from PYHX02000467.1 coordinate 59,351,993, forward strand.
TTGGAATCCTATCACTATATTAAATAGACAAATACTCCAATGAGTAAGTATAGTTGACAGACATTCGGCACAATCGAATAAAGAATTCCTTGTTGTATTTGGAATAATTATAGATAAGAAATCTGGTTCACTTCGTATTTAAAACGAAATTGTATATTCACATACAAATAGATCATCTAAATCGAATGAATTAATGGACAAAATGAAAAGTTCAAATTATATTCATTAGCAGATATTAAAGTAGAATATGGTTACGTATGAATTATATTAAAAATAATATTAAGTATCCTCATGAATAATCTTTTTATAATTCACATCCGTAAATATAGAAATGATAATGATGAAATTGTGCCAGACTATTTAATACCCTACACCGAACACTTTTTTTCGTTTGAATATAACAAACATTTTTGTACCAAAAATGTTTGTATCAAAAATTTTTTGTTTGCTTAGGCAATTTTACTGTAGCTGAGGTTGAGCTACTAAATAACAAGAGCTTCATAATAGCTTCCAGTTACATGGCGCATTAGAAAATAGCTTCACCAGTCGAAATTAGCACTCTCAAGCAGTCAATAGAGGCAACCAAGGTTAAGACATAAAATCTGAGGAAGTAGTGAAATCGACGAGCGAGGTGATTTCATTTATACTAATAAACTAGATTCCAGAATCACACCAACATTCATTTTTCATAATAGGAAAAACTATAAATGATGGAAGGAGGTATTTTATATTACACTCAAGGATATCTCCGATTGGTGCAGAGTATCCGATAGAAAATCTTTCCCTGATTATAATTGGATCCTCTTCGATAAAAATTTTCAGGATAAGATGACGGCAGAATGTTTCAGAAATCCAAGACGAAGTGACTGGTTTACGTTCAATGGTATTGTGAAACATGCACTAAGAAAATTCCAGCCATCGAAGAAACGAGTGTAGTGATCAAACATTCAGTGGAAAATTTCAGTAATTTCGGCACAATCGAATAAAGAATTCCTTGTTGTATTTGGAATAATTATAGATAAGAAATCTTTTTCACTTCGTATTTAAAACGAAATTGTATATCATTTCGCATATGCGCGTTTGACACATTTTTTACCAGTATTTTATATAAAATTTATGCTTTTTATATCATCCAACACCACAAGTGGTGAAGGGGGTATATTATCTTTGTCATTTCGTGTGTATATATATTATTGCATCAAATGAAATTTTAAGTCGATTTAGCTACGTCCGTCTGTGTACATTTCTGTCTGTCTATAGTTGGCACGGTTAAATCCACAATAATTGCGAAAGCTCAATAAAATTTGGCCAGAGTATTTGTAATAGTACTGAGAAGTTTCCTATTTTAAAACAACAAAATCGATTTAGTATAGCAAAAGATATAGACCGGTATCTGTGGCAACCTCAAAGTTCCACCAAAAATTTATCATAAAACTGTCAATTAGAAATCTTTGACATAATATAAAGTTATATATTCCTGAAATTATCAAAATCGTTTCTGTAAAAAAATTATAGCTAAAAATATAACTAATTTTATAAATTATTATATTTATTATTAGGTGCGTTTGTGTGTGAGTGTGTATAAACAAAACATATCTTATTTTCTTACAAACATTTGTGGTGGAAGGTAATGAATATTCGGCATAGGCGAATATAATATTATTACTTGTTTATCTGCTAAAATTTTCCGATTTCTGACTTAATTAATACCAACCGACTTTGGATGACCATTTGCTTGTTCGATGCATAACTCATTAAATGGTATACGTTTTATATATCACATTGTATAGGAAATATTGATTTAGTCTTCATGTCTACATCGAAGCAAATGTTTTAAAGTGTAATCCACATTCCAATTGAAAAGCGGCGATAAGTATCGACATACAATATTTGGATTAACTTATCAACTCAATTCGTTATTTAATAAATTTATTTTTCAATTAGAAAAAGGAACATTACTACATATGTACCCAGTATATATTATGTAAAAATAGATTCTTGTAATTTTTGCTTCACTTAGCAAGAAATAGATTTTTGCCTAAAATATTCAATTTTCTTCACTGTCAATATTATGTTCATAGTCTATTCAAAATATTGCATTTTTTCATTAAAATGTCTTATAACTCTGCTAATTTCTTTAAAGATCTTGCCAATAATAAAAGGAGCATTACATGTTTATGTACATGCAAAAGAAAATAAATATATAAACAATAAATAACAACCGGATACGGATGTACAACAAGCTAAAACAGTTATCAAAAGCATACGCAAGGAGTTTTATTCATTTTCAAGTTTCTTTAACCACATAAAAGACAGACAGTCTGTCATTTATTCATATACATTTAGCGAAATATACTATGAGCCAGTCAACCAAAAGGCGTAAGAACAGCAAAAGCGAAAATGTTTACATTTGAGTTCTGTTGTTCTGTGTTGGCGGAATAATTGTGGTTAACTAAATGCTTTTATAGATGCAAACAACACACATACTTATTTATATATTATATAGTACTATTGTTATTGGTATATTGGGATATTATTACACTGTTACAAATGTTTTTCATATTGTTGTTGTATTCTCTAACAACTCAAGTGAGAAATGAGGGTGTATTTGGTTTGACATTGTGAGTGTAACAAATAGAAAAACTAAGATATATATTTTTTCGTTTTGTGGAAAAGTTTTCACGGCCTCATTTTATAACTGAATTTGAGCCAATTATAAAAGATGGTTCAGCTATAACGTAAAATTTTCAATTTTTAATAAAATTTTGAGATTTAGCTTAATACGAAAATAAACGTGAACATGTTTACACAGAGTAGCGCCTTCAATAATTGGATCTGTAGAAATGCGTTCGTTCTTTTTGTTCAACCTTGAATTGTTGTATTTTTAAAAACTACTGATGAGAATGAGCCGGAGTCTATTCATGCGTTATATGATTGTTAGTTGAACCCTTTCAGATATTTGACTTAAACTTTTTGCCCGCAGTAACAAATATTGAATAAGCTAGAACCCATCATATTTCCGTTTAAAGATGCCCAACTTAACAAATTTCTTTAAAAAGGCGATTAGTCAATATTCCAAGTTATGAGATGATAACTACTAAGCGGCTATATGGCCCCTATGGCTTTTAAGGGTTCCATCTCTCAACGTTAAAATGTAACGCTCTTCTGTTTTTTAGGTGTGTGTGGTATAAAAAATTCGTTATAGCCGAATACATAATTTTTCACTTAAAACTCTAAAAAATGAAACATACATTTCAACAAGGGTATGAGTGTTAAAGTTCATGTTGTTGGTTGTCATCAGGGAAAAATTTATATTTCATTTGGTCTTTCATTTTCTGTTCATTCATTGAAGTTTGTTTAAATCGCGTTCTACACCAGACCCGCAACTTTATGTTTATGTAGATAAATATGTTTTCATTTAGAAGGATGTGGCCATGTTATTGTATATGTGGTGGTAAGTGGTTAAGTATATGCTCGTTGTTGCCTTTTTTTAGTGAGTAAGTACGTTTATGTGTGAATTTAATCTTATTGTAAACAACATGAGTATTCCTCAGAGGAGAAAGATATTATTTGTTTATTCGTTATACTTATTTATGTAATAAAAAGAAAATTTTATCATATTCCTTGCTTTTATTCAGAATTATTAATTTTAAAACAGAAGGATGCAACAATAAATTAGAGAAGAAGGACTTTGTTAATTTTATATTTAATTCTTATGAAAAATTTTATAATTGATTATTATAGCATAGTTTTTTATAGCAGGAACAAAAATATAAAACTGCTTAAATTTTTTTCGTTTCATTGTTTAAGTTTTAATAATGTTACTTTTGTCTCCTCAGTCCTTCATATTCTTCATGTTACATCCATACATACTTTAAATATAATACGAATTATAAACTAAGTTGATCTCTTCCGGTCAACTACTGATTTGACACGCTTTTTTATATATAATTCTGTATCTTTGGAATTATTGAATACTTCTAGGTGTTTCCCAATTGACTTGGAGAGGACCATGTTTCGATTGGCTTACTGGATAGAGAAGTGTGAATCTAAAGTTGGTTACTTCGGGTATAACATTTTTTGAAAAAATTGGTAAAATTCTATTTATGATTTGATTGGAAAGAGATATTTAGACCGAAGTAAAATTTTGATCCATTTTTGGACAGGTTTTTTAGTTTTTTGAACGGGAAAGGCTCTTTTCGGGTCCAAAAAAGTTAAGAAATATAATCCGAATTCTATACAAAATTCTGTATAAAAAATAAGGGAAACAGTTTATCCCTAAAGCTTACACTATCGGAAATTCATTAATTTTCAAACATTTTTTGTTTTCAAGGAGCAAAAAATGTCAAACCTAGAGTCATCAAATAGGTATCTTGATTACATAGGTATATTTACTATTTAGCCACTCCAGAAATCTGTAATGGGTCAAACTTCTTATAACAGTAGTGTAAGAAATTTACTGAAAAAAGTGAATTTTTTAACAAGTTTTCCTCGGATTGGAGTTTTGCGTATTTTGGAATGAAAAGGTTCGAATATTTTAATAGTCCTACATTAATGACAACTATTTCTCCACCCACAATTAGTGCAAATAGCAAATTTTAACATGTCTTTAAATAAATATTTTACTTTATAACTATTAAATATATTTTATTAATATTTCGCAAAGTTATTTTTATTGAATTGTTGGAGAGCTTGGATGAACATAAGTTTCTAGCTACTCTTAGAGCCGAGGAGGAACGTCTTACGTCTGAGCTACCGGTCTACCTTGTAGAACAACAAATACATACCTATAGGTTGTGTTAAACTTGGGGCGTAGTTCATACATTTCACATAACGCGACAAAAAGCGTAGTAAAATTAGAGAATTGTGCGTGTGAAATTTTGATTGATTGATTAGCCATGTCCGTCTGTCTATGTGGCTGGCAAGTAAGTGATCAACATTTGCACGTAGTATTTTTTGCCAAAAGACGAAACCTTTTGGAATTGATTATGAACGGTTCATTATATTATACAAATGTCTCCTCGGAATGTGATTTTAGTCTATAAAAATTTAAACATAACAAGAACTTGACATAAATTCGAATTGGTCCATTACAAATCCCACTTCCGAATATGTCTTTAAAGTTATTAAATATTACATATACGTTAGTATCGTATTTATATTTGGTATAAATAAGATAAATATAAAGAGAATCGAAATTTGACATTTTTAGGGGATCAAACTTTATCGCCATTTTTGAGACTGTAAGAGAAAGTAGATGAGGGGTACTATTAAACAGTCTATTTGGTTCAAAGTTCCCTGGAAGTACCTATCAGGTATTTGCGATGTTTAGAATTCCATTTTGAGGAAGAATTTACTCCTTCATGCCCTAAACAAAAACTTTACATTCCAATATACTTTTCTTTAATGGGCTCTTTACATTCTTATTATAGTGAGACTTGCATTTATAAATGTAATTAAATGCAAAACTTACTTAAAACACATCCTCGTATGGGATTTAGAATTATTTTAGTCCGTAGCTACTTTAATTAAAGTCGTAGAGCCAAATCACATAAAATTTGTAGTAGTTAAAGAGGTATTAATAATATGGGTATACCGTTCGATTCAGAATCACACTCTGAGTCGCTCTAACTATGTCCTTCTGGCTGGCTCTTTATATAACGTTGTGAACAATATACAAGTCGTAATTTTAGAGATATCAAGACGAAATATTGAAACGACTATGAGCAATTTCAATAGGCTAAAATAATTTAATGTATCAATTATGAACGAACATAAAATTGGTTATGTTCGCTCATTTAAGTAAGCTCTCATAAAATTGTCCCGATGGTGAGTTTAGCCGACGTTTTTAAGAATATCGAGATTAAAGTACTTCAGCTTTCATCGCAAATTCCTTTGTTATCAGACCGTTCGCAAATTTAATTGTTATCGGACTGTTGGTTAAAAAGTAAGCTTATCATTAGCCGATAAATTGTGAAATGAGAGAACTTAATAGGAAGAATATCAGCAAATTGATTCTGATTTTGATTTGATACAAGCATATACTTTATATGGAATTAATCTAACACACGGAATGACACCATCTGTATCAATAAATAAGTAAATGTTCTCTCATATGCTGCTACATTTTTAAATATTTTTCCTAAACCCAAAATTATTTTAGTATATTTTAAAACGCCAAACAATTTTCAAGCTTCTTCAATTCATCTTTCTAGACATTTTCTTGGTTTCTTTCTCTTTTGCTGTTATTTTCTTATTTGGAAAATGTGTAATTGTATTTTTTATTATCTCATATAAACGAGTTTCCTTCTAAGTATATATATTTTAATGCATTATATTATCAACCAACACATACACATATAACCTTGACATTATTTAAGCCCTTTAAAAAATAACGATTATTTAACTGTATGTTTTTAATAGACACAAAGAAGACTTATGAAGATAAATGAACACAGCTTACGTTAGAGATTAATGGTAGCGACTAATGTTTATTCTACAGCTTTTCTTTTTCTGGTGGCTTTGCCTTGGATTCTTTCTCTCTATTGCAGTATATTTTATTTACTTAAATCTATATAGTTTTATCTGTGAATAAAAGTGTTTGTATGTGTTTCCACAAAAAAAACCACAATGAAAACAAATATAATAGAAAATCTGCATTTAAATGAAAAATAATGAAAGAAAAACTATTGAAAATATTTATTTAAGCTGCTGAGCAAATAGACAATTAAAGAAGCAGACCAAAAAAAAAAATACAATATATGCAACTATAATCGTGCAATAAAATTCTCTAGCCAATCGATTTATTTAAAATATATGGTAATAAAATATTTTATCGGATTAATTTGCAATAGTTTTTTAATATGCATTTTTTATGTTATTCAGTTTTATAGAATTGTTTTATATAACCTGGAAGGTGAAAAATAAGTAATTTTTCATGATTAAGAAAGTTTTTTCCGAAAGAAAATATAGCATAACAGTGAAAATTCCGTGACTTTATAGGAGTTGCGTTAACGCTTTTCAATCAAGTTTAGTATATTTTTGATATTTACTTGATTTAACTCAACTTTGTTTTTTTAAGATCTTGTATTTCATCTTATCATCTCATCAATCAGAATTAATGGACTTCTTAAAAAAAAAACAAGTAAAAATATTATAGTCGGTTAAGACCGACTATGTAATGTCCTAAAACACATGTTTGGCTGCATATGTATGTTACGAAAAATTTACGAATTATCCTATATGTACAAAAAATTATTACGTTACTAACAATTATGTAAAATTTATTCTTTTTAAAGGGACTTTTTCTGAAAGGTTATATGGGAATTGGAAAAAATTATATAATGACCCTCGTTTAATTTCGAACAACGGTTTTGGCTTATATCTATCTTAATTTGACTAAATATTTTTACAACAACCACCTTTTTGTACGTTTTATGAGTATAAGTGATATTTGGAAGGGTGGTTGTATGGAACCTATGAAAAAAATGGACTGACCATCGTATCATTCGGCACATCGTTTAAGAATACAATTAGACTCACTTTCGCAAAATCGGTTTATATTTATGAATTTTATCAATAAAAACCCCATTCTGAGGGATATTTGTATGGGGTTTATATAAAATAATGGACCGACCATAACCAATTTCTATAGACATCGTTATTGGGCCAAAATAATAGTTCATGGTAAATTTCATTGAGATATCTTCAAAACTGCCTGTACTTTTCGAACAAGTCCTACATGGAAAGCCAGCCGGATGGACGAACATGCTACAATAGACTTAGGAAGTGATTCTGAATCAAACGGTATACATAATACTGAAGGACTATTTTTTCTGCCCGTTGCAAACATCGTCACAAACGAATAATACCCCCACCATCTATGCTGATTTTGGTTATAATAAATTTTAACAAATGCTTGAACTTTGTTGATAAGCGATGGCATTATTTTTACCAACACCTTTAATGTTGGGTTAAAGATAAATATAACAAAATTTAACTGAAGGAAAATATAGATTATCTTATTCTAATGACTTATTATGATTAACTTTATTAACGTTTTTTGAGGAGCTGATTTCTGTGGAACACTTGAACTGGGACAGGTGAAATAATGGATGTATAATCGAAATAATCTACTTACAAATTTTTAAATAAACGAAAATTTGCATTTTTAAAGAATGAAAAAAGACTGGAGAAGAACTGTTGTCCCTGAGACCATACAAAAGATACTGACAACCGATCTACAAAGAAGAATTTAAAACAAATTAAAAAGATTAACATTGTATACTCGTCTGTACTTACTCTCCGTCGTTTTTAAAAAAGCTTTCAATACCATCAGACAGCCTGTTATTTGAAAATCATTTAAAGTAAAAGAAGCACTCTAGATGATAATACGAAACTTCAGAGTTATATTCGAGGATGCAGAACTCTCAACTCTTCACAAGGGTAATGTTCTGTATAAACATGGATGATATTACTCTTCTATTTCAAGCAAACTAAGAGGACTTTTAAAGATTGACACGAAATGTTCAACGTAACATAAATATAAAGAAAATCAAACCCAGCAGAATGAGTAACGTGAGTGCAATATTACAAGACTTGATTGGTTGAGGCAAATAGCTTCTGCTATAAAAATTGTTTACCGACTACAAATGGTGTAGTTCAAAATTAAAGAAAGAAATTCTGACCTTTTAATGTGAAAATCTTCTAATCGTTCTCCTATAATTAAGCAAGGGTCAGTGTAGTAGTGGGAAATCCCCAAGTGAAAAAATTCTTATGTAGACAATGAATAACAAGTCAACACTAAAGTCAAACGTCCATACTTTTAAGGGAATTTTGTGTTATGAGCTGTTAAAATCGTGTCATTTAAAAATTTGGGACATATTAATTATTTGATAAGAACTATCAACCAAAATCACTAATTGACTTAATTAAACTTTTTTTGATTTCTACTTAAGATCACTATTATTATGCTAACATATTGTGGGATTTAAAAGTTTTCAAACGATATTTTTTAGGGTTGTATGGGAGCTATGTAAAGAGTGAGATAGAAAAACTTACATTTTAATTATTTTTTATTGAAATTATTATTACAATTTTAAAAACTATAGTTTTAATCACTAGCGATGAAAATTGAAACATTTTTCGGAAACTCGTCCATTACCACTCTTATAGTGCATTCTTGTAGTCTCCGGGCACTTTAGAAAATTTGCCTCTATTGATACAAATACCACATTATTGTTCTTGTACTGCTTCAGGGCTTTTTTACAGGATGCCAAATCAGACAACAAATAAGCGTATACATTATGAAGTCCTATGAATGGAAGCAGTATTTTTTGTAAACCTTACTTAATATATATTTAGGTATTTATGGAACCCGTTGTAAAAAGTTTTGGCTTCTTTTGTCCATCAACATATTGCTTCTCATACCAAGAAATTTTTGGGAAATTTAGACCTTTTACTCCTAAACCTCCTAATGTGCTTAACTTTTCTTTAACTTTCCCTCGAATATCGGCAGCGTAAACTTTTGACTACGAAGTTGCAAAAAATCTAACAGAGCATACATTTCATCATATATTACGCAGCAAAAATATTTGATTTTAAAGAACTTGACTAAAATTTTCCTGCTCTATTTTTGTTCTCTAAACTTTAAGCATCGGTCTTGATAGGAACTTTTCTGCCTGCTAGGTTTTTAAACCATGTATTTTTAAACCCGCGATATTATTAACTTTTCGTTCCAAATATTCCGAGCACTGAGCTAAAGGACTGATTTCCTACCAGGTATGTTGGGAGCTATTCTGAAAATGCTGTTAACAAGTTTTCCCGGTACTGTTTTATAACACTGGAAACAGTTTGACTAAAGACATTTGAAAGCTTGTAGGAGGAAGTTGGATTCTTTTGAAAATATTAAAATAACATTTTTTTCTGAACAATCATTTTAATCAGACTGATGCCTTTCAAAAAGGTAACTTGAATAGAAAACAAGTGAGAATGCTTTATTCGGCTGTGCCGAATCTTAAATAACTTCCACCACTAATAATTACAAAAATTAGCATGAGTTGAAGAAATTACATCAAAAGCTTATTCGCTCATTAGCTTAAAAGCGGATTTGCGGAAAAAGAACCCTATAAAAACTACAGTGAAATATGATAACATATTCTTGAAATTATCTACAAATACTGCTACCGAGATATAGATTTGAATGGCCCATTTTATAATTTTTTATAATATCGACCGTCATTGATCAAATTAATAATATAAATTAAAAATAGTTAAAAATTAACTGTTGTGTGGGGTCTAATATGGGCGCTATAGTACAATATGAAAATATCTGTTTTTTGAGGTTGTCACAGATATCGGTCTATAACTTTTTGCTGATGAAACGATATAGCTGGTATTAAATAAGATACTGCCAGGATAATAACAAACCATATGGCCAAATTTCATTGACTTCGGACAATTCTTCTAGGCGTGAAAATGGTTCAGACAGACAGTGGGATAGACGGACAAACGGACATAGCTTAGTTGACTCTGATTTTGATTTGAAGCAATAACATATATACATTATTGGGTCTGAGATGATTCCTTTTTGGTGTTACAAACGGAATGACAAAGTTAATATGCCCTCATCATCACTTGTGGTGGTTGAGGGTATAAAAATTAAATAGTATATGGGTTAAAAGTTTTTATTTAGTTTTTCGTTTTTTATATTACATTAGGCCATATTCATGTCATATAAATAAAATATAAAAAAGATCTGCACGACCAGTATTTTGATCACAAGTTACACAAGACGAACGGAAAATTAACAGTTGTGGTACCTCTTTTGCCTGGTTCATCACAAATATCTGCAGCATCAGATGCCTAAATGCTATTTCTTCATTCTACACTTAAAATGATAAACTTATTGTATATGTTTATATATACATGTCACTTGCTTCTTTATGACTTTAAATTAATTCCTGACCCCTTTCAATTATATTTGGACATTGAATTGTGTCACTCTCTAATTTGTTAATAGTTTACAAGAACTGCCTGTCAAACATTTATTCAATTAAATTTATACTTTTATATAATTTCCACAATTAACTGATTTTTTATTGTTGTATTTCACCATTAATTCTATCAAACTTTAGCAAGTGAGGTCAAAAGCATAACTCGTAATTTCAATTAAGTTTTGGATATCATTTCAAAATGTGTCAAACTTTTATTTGCTAAAATCGAACTTAATACTAAAATCATATTTACTGCTGTAAGATATATAAGTGATGTGTGACAAAGAGAACTTCAAAACATGGAGTGTTAGAAAAGTTAAATTGATTTTTATTGTTGAAAGCAAAATATAAAAATTACATAATTGGGTACATACAATAATCAAAATTGTCTCGAAATTATTGTCGGCCAAAACGGCTATGTGATAATCTACTATTGGAGTTTAATTTGAGAATAGATTAAAGTTTTAAAATATTATTATATTGGTTCTACAATGTTTGAATGAAAACAGATTGCAAAGACCCGATCTTCTTTACGAACATTTATGCCAATTCCAAAATAACTACTGCCGATTGTAGGAGTTATAGGACTAATATTCATGGTATTAGTAAATTCTTAAAAAAGGTTAAATATGTTAAAGATTGTTAGAAATAATATCTGCCGAATTTTTATAGCATACAACATTATACTTATATAGGACCTATAACCGAATACAAACTAATGTATATCAAGTAAGTTATAAATATTAAATACAGTTCTATGAATAACTGTACCGAACGGAACTGATTCCTATTTCAGAGTTTTTTGAATTTAAACTCTATTACGAGACGAGGACTTACATAGGAGCTTATGAAAGGAAGCAGACTTTTTTGTAAATATTCTCTGACGTAAATTTTGGTATTCACTGAGGCTCTTACAACAAATGATAGGCTTCTTTTGTGCAATTACATATTCAATGCCACAAAAAAAAAAAAAAAAAAAAAAAAAAAAACAAAAAAAAAAAAAAAAAAACTTTTTCAAAATATCTGCCAGAACATACGTTTCCTCATGCATAGTGTAGCAAGAATATTTTTTTAACTGGACTTGAATATACGTTCTTCTTGCATTTACTTTAACTTTTCGTATAAAATAGTCCAAGCACTGAGCTAACCTACCGTATGTGTTGAGAGTTCTTTGGAAAATGCTTCCCATTTTTTGGCTTCAAAAACATCATTTGGACCATTTTCTATCAACAAAAAAATTTTCTCATACTGCTTAAAAACATTGAAAACTATTTGACGGCAGAGCCTTGAAGGCTTGGCCAAATTTTTGTGGGGTCAAGTTGGGTTTTATTGAAAATATTTAATAATTTAAGTATTCAAATTAACAATATATTCATTTGTTTGGCATTAAACGAAAATTGTACTTGGGTTAAAAGTTCTAATGAATAAGGTGAGATAACAATTTTTCGATTTCACTCCTTGTTCCGTTTTTTGTCGTTCATCCTTATATCAAATTGGAAGTATGCGAGAAATTTCAGAAATACATGTTTTAAGTTGTGATCTATATGACACACTGATTCAGTGGTGTATCAAAATTTCGGCCTAATACTTTTTCTGTGAATACGGTTTGTAATATGAATTCACAGAAAAATTCCATCTAAAACAATTTTTTTTAAAGAAAGAAATTTTGGTCTGAGTAGAAGTTGTCTCTGATATCGGTCTATAATTTATTTTATATTGCAAAAAACATTTTTGTTTAGGACAGTAATAAATAATCTGAACAAATTTCATTAAACTGGAATAATTATTCTACGCGCAATAACTTTTTTTCAAAAGGCGGACAGACATAGATATATCGATTTATATTTTAATAAGATGCAAGAAAATTTATAATTTGGCGGGTCTCAGATAATTTGTCGTTTATGACCAATTCCAATACGCTTCAAAAACAGGATATCTTAAATTTTTTTGGAAACAAATCGCAAACTCAAGAAGTAAATTATATGTTTATCTATGTGTTACAAACACCAAAACAAACGCATTATACCGCCAACTACTTATTGTGATGTAGAAAAACTGACAAAATAATTATACTGGTTGTTGTCATTCTTCAACCGGAAAATTTATCTTAACCTCTGCCGCTATCGTAAGTATTTATGGTTACATGGAATAAAATGTACTTTTTAAATGTTTGAAATGTTCAATAAAGTTCATTGCTATACGAGGGGTAAAATAACTTTGTTATTAAATAGTTGTGGATAAAACAATTATCCCCCTTAGTTAAAATATGTATTTAATATTATTGAAACAATATATGTTTTCATTTCTATTTATGTATGTACATAAGTTTATTTGTTTTTAATTTAATTTAAAAACATTTTCTTCAATTTTCATTTCCATTTCCAAATCCTTTTCAATAACAATTACATCAAGTAAGTATTTTATAACTCTCAAGAAGAAACTTTTGATTTTGAATTTATACCTTAAGGATATTTTAAACATTTCATCAGATACAAAAATACATCTACCAAATTTTTTTATTATAAATATTTCTTAATAATATTTTTCCAATAAAACTTGAGAGATTTTAAAATTGTTAAACATTAAAGTATTTTTGCTTTTGAAAATACTTTTTTAAAAAAGTAAACTTTTTTGAAATATTTATGTAAAGTTTTTTACATAAGAAGGGGTTATTTTTTCAAAGGCAAAAATTGTATTACAAATGTGGTTGAGTTCATATTTTAATAATAAAACAAGTAAGAATGCTATATTCGGCTGTGCCGAATCTTAAATACCCTTCACCAGTAATATTATACAAAAAATAGCACGAGTTGATATTTGAATATCAACAAAAATATATATAGATACATATAAACACTTTCAAGCCTAAAACAATACTCCAGGAAGTGAAATTATAGGGAAATAACAACGATATGTGGCGTGATTATTTACATAAGTTAAAGACAGTTCAAAACTACAGTTGTGCCAAATTTCAAAAAAATTTTATCAAATTTAAAACCCTTTTTTAAGAAGGGGCTTAAATGGATACTATAGCAAACTATGCCCAGATACTTTTCAAATTGATTACATATATTAAAGATAGCGAGAGCAATAATTTTGCTGATTTTCAATAGATTTGTTTCATGTTTAAAAGTCTTGTTTAAATCCAGTTACATTTCGTTTAAAAAAATAAAAAAAGTTATTTTTGGGAATTTTTAGATTGTCTCAGATATCGGCCTATAACTTCCTTGTTAGAGAACTGATATAAATAGTTTTAAATAGAAAACTGCTTGAGAAATAACAAATAAATCAGACAAAATTTTGTTTAATTCGGACAAATATTATAGATGTTGGAATATTTCCAAAAGAAAAAACGACGGACATACCTAAATTGTCACATATTTTGATATGATGCAAGGAATATATATACTTTATAGGGTCTAAAATGATAATTATTTGCCGTTGCACCTGGAATGACAAACTTACCACTTATGGTGGTGAAGGGTATAAAAAATTTAAATATTAAAAAAAAACTGAAAGTTTTTTTTTGATAAGTTTGAATCAAAATTAATAAATTCTTTAGAAACTTGTGTTAAAGTATTTATTAAAAAAGAAAATTACAATATTTTATTATATTTTATTATGCAATAAACACCTTATTGAACTAAATATTGTTTATACCTTTCAACAACACCAATATTGAAAACAGATATATCGACTTTATATAAGTAAAATACAAATTAATTATTTTGTGATCATCAACTTAAGATTGTGGTAATGGTTTCAGCGTCAGCTGCGATAATTAACTTTTCTCCAAAGGCAAATGATGATAACAGTTATCCATATCTCTGCCTTATTCCCAGTTGATAGCATCATTACCTTTTCCCTTTTTACATCCCACCATTGTAAGATTACAAAGTTGCTAAGAAGTACCTGAATGGCTTAGCTGGAAAAAATAAGTCTTAAACGCCAATCCATGGTACCAACATGTGGATCGTGTTAATAATATTAAAATATTAATAATATTAAAATACACAATTTTGGTTTTACATGGTAGATACTAGAAACTAGTGTGCGACCCTCATATAATTTGTTTTTCTGATTAACGCTTAAATGTGCAATAAATTAGTTGCCTCTAATATTTCTGTTAAATTTTTGCGTTTTAATATGATTTTTTCCAGAGTGGGTTACATGGGAACTGGAAGAAATTATGACCGCCTCTGTAAATAAATTTATAAATTTGATTGTATCTGTCTACATTTGAACTGATATTATTACAATACCAACGCGTATGTAAGATTTAAGCTTTTTAAGGTGTTTCTTAGAAAGGTGGTTCTGTGAGACCTATGATAAATAATGGACTGATAATTTGGCACATTATTTCTAAATATCATACGACACGTGAAGGTATTGTTGGCAATTGATGGTGCTCTTCGTAAATGCAACTAGTAACATCGCGTCAAATTTCAGACAATCATTATGAAAATCAAAAGCTTCTCAGCTCGTTCTCATACGGAAGCTATTAACATCAACTACAGTATAAATCTTTTCTTGCTACTGAAAAGGACGAGATCCCTATGCAGAAATTCCCATGAGGCAATGAGTAAAGTTACTGGAAGGCAAAAATTTGAAGTATCCGGTGTGAAGCTCACTCGTTCCATTACTGATTCAGGGTCAGTGGAACTAGAGAAGTCGGGTTTCAAACTGTTCATGTCATACGTGACGTCTTTCGCTTGACTCTATTCAGTATCATAATTATAACAAAGAATAATACATCGTAATACATATGTATGTACCATAAATATTTGTTCATCTGGGACTTAAGTTTTGATAATCTCAACTTGAAGAATATCAATATTAAAATCGGGCTTCTTTTAATGGCGGACTCTAAAACTTTACTAAGAAAACTTTCGAATCCCATAACATGAATATTAATAATATTGTGAAACTTATTTCTTTAATATTTTTATTTATTTAAAATTACTTATGATTTTAAAATATCTAAATTGAATATCTAAAGCATTTGTTTTCTACCTTAATTAATACCATTTAAGTTATTAGTATAATTATTAAAGTCACATTTTTCCAAAATATATAAAAATTACTTCCAGTTAAAATTTGTATAATATTTAACTTAACCCATTTCACACCTAGTTCAATAAATTGAATTGAAAATTTTCTTAAATAACCGCCAATAATGTATAGTTTTCTTTACTTTATAAGCCATTTTCCACCTAAGGGAAATGGCAATAGATTCATTGTATAAAATGTCTATAAATCTTAACAACACCACAAATCAACAAATAATCACTTTTGCATTTCCTCTTTACTTTACTTTAATTTCTATAATACCTGCCGTGAGATTTGCCGTAGTTGATGATAGTACTAAAGCAACTCCCACTTATTTGCCAACAAACATACTGTTACTCATATGAAAACGTAGAATGAGTACACAATTGATTTATGGATTAACCACAAGGCAACAATTCATGTTAAATATATTGCATTTAATAAGAGAGTCAAACATGCGCAATTGCCCAATACGTAACAAATATCATCAAGGAAGACAACATATATGAATATATATATGCCGTAGAGTCAACAGTGTGGTAGAATGGAACATGTTTGGAAAAGTATTTAAAACTAAAATATTGAATAATTAAAATAAGAATTTGAAAATTTTGTAAATGAAAGGAATTTTTGGCTAAATGATAACATTTAAGTATTTTTCCAATACCCTTCTGGAAAATATTCGGCTTCCAAACGCATCTCAATATTATCCAGTTTTTTTATGTTTTTTAGGCCTTTTCAGGAAATATGATATTCGCAAGTACCGTTAATCTAAAATATCCTGATATACTTGTTGATTTATATTTGCAGTTTCTGTTTGATGGTGTTCGCTTTTCACTTGACAGTGAGAAAAGACTTTGTTATTTCTTATATTCCAATATTTTGCATCAAGTGACCTTAAACAAAGCTGAAAGTAGATAGATATAATTCTAATAACCCAAATCGTGAAGTTAACATGAAAGAGTCTTTTTAGTTCCTCTTCTCATTGAGCAGACTTTCATTAAATCATCCAGCAGGAGGGTGGTGATGGAATATATGTTTGTCCTACATTATCGTTGAGAGAACATAGACGTCTGCTGGAAACTTGATGTTTGACAGAATCTTGTATTTGTTAATAAGCAGAGTCTTCAATCTTCGACAAATCAACGTCGATATATTCATAATTTCGGACTAAAGTTCAGAAGAACTAAAAAAATTAATTCAGTTCTCGACGTCTAAACGGTGAATTTCTTGCAAGCTATTTATGTCAATTTTGTTTGAATAATTGTTTTATGTGCAATTTTCGATTCTCTCCCACCGTGCAATACAGCACACTTTAAAATTTATGGAATCGCAATAAACGCACATAGACACAAGACATAAACTTTTCAAATTTGTAAGTGTTTTTTACATTGTAAATCATGTTATAAATAATTCTAACTAAGTGTGGATAGTAGACATGCAACATATTTAGTGTAGGGCATCACACATAAATCGATGTCCATACGAAAAAAAGAAAACATTTGTTTTTGCAACACTGAAAACGCGGGTTTTTTTTCATAACAGATCGATGGCGCCTTTTGGCCTGGCATTTACAAGAGCAACTGTTTCTTTGTTTAGTTTCAATCGTAACATTCTCAAGTTTAATATATATGTATGTGTGTGTATATATGTATGTATGTATGTATGTATGTATGTATGTATGTATGTATGTATGTATGTATGTATGTATTTATATGTAGGTTTAGATATATCTATATTTATGTTGTTTAACAATACGCGACTTTTGTACATCTGCCTACCAACAGTTGCATTTAGACACATTGCAGTTTAGTTTGTATGGCAAAGGAAGAGAAAATGCTGTATTCAACTGAGTCGAACTTTAAATACCTATTTGGAGTTTGTCTCTACCATTTAAACTGAAGTATCCGAAAATGTTTCCTGTACTCAAAAATTTCATATTTGCTGTGTTTGGTAGTCATCACAATCCTCGATCCCTAATTTCAACGACTACTATTGTAGATGCAGTGATGTGGATAAGGACGGGATGGAATTCCATCTTTTCTTTGAATGTCCAGTTTCTAGGAGACTATATTCTAGGCGACCTAAGTGTTTCATTATTTAATTCTTATACGAGCAGTTGCAGTAAGTCACCGATTTACCCATTTCTTAAGAGTTGAATGAGATTGGCAAAAGATGTTTATTGAACCTTCTCGATAGTTGAATAATTATAAAATAAGAAACAAATGGATTCATATTTATATGATAACTATTTAATTTATTTGAATTTAATTCCTTCTTGTTGGTACACAGTGAACGACAGACATAACATATCCTAGTTAACTACTTCTGTTCATATAGAGTACAAAAATAGCAACAGCAGCCTGAACACTTGGTCAAAAGGTGGAAACATATTGATTCGCTTAAGCATTTAAATAATAATCGATACTAGAAGTAGGCGTACCTGTTTTGTATTCCATAAAAAACACAACCTAACGAAAAGTAAGCAAAAATTAAAGATGAAATTTATTTATCGTTATTATCATTTTACAAAGAATTCTTATTTCAAGTTGTTGTATGTTGTTGATAATTGAACATGGGCAGAGTAATTTGATATGTCTGAAAGGTTAACAAATATTTATGGATTTTGTTGATGCTTCTGACATGTTCTCATATAAAACATACATACGTATTTAAAGAGGCACTAGTAAGTACAACGCCTGAGGTTCTATGGAATTGTATGTGGTCATATGGAAATAGATGATATTACTGTTACTTGAAATTTGGAACGAAAATCAAAGAATTCCAGTGCAGCAACAAAAAAATTCTTTATACGCCAGTTTCAAAATTACAGAAACCACTTAGAGTTTAATTTAAAAATAAAATGAAACTTCGGAATAGACTGCTTACGCGAGGTAAAATATTGGCATCTAATTTCACCAGGATACCATTTCTATAAGGATGTTATTGGGTCTAAATTATAAATTTCTTATTATTGAAGTTCTTTAGATATTTGATAATTTATGTTTGTTAACAAGTAAACGACTATAAAGGTCGAGCACGACTATATTTGCATGAGGGCTAGGGAAAATAATTAACCAATTATCAAAAGTGATTCAGAGTCAATCAAAGTAGTTAAAAGTAAATATATATCATCATTGTTTCTGTGTGTTACAAACATTAGCAAAACACATGAAATTACATATAAGTGGTGTAGAGTGTAAAAAATAGACAAACTAGTAAAAATGTTGTATTCAGTGAATCCAAATTATGAAATACATTACACACTGTTTGTTGTAAGTGGCAGCTACGGAAATTTTCTGAACGACCGCTCGTATAATTTACTTTTCTCATTTATTATTTTATTTATTTTAATTTAAGTGAATTTTATAAATTTTAAAAGGAGTTTTGTCTGGAAGGTTATATCGGAGCTAAGCGATAAGCTAGGAATACAGATCATATCACCAGAATATAATACAGACTCTGGATGTACAAGTCTATATACTAGGATACCAATGAAGAGGGTTGACACTAATTGTGCTTCGCTGAAACCATAACGTGACCACTTGTCGAGCGGAACCATGGTACGTATGTCTGTGGGGACTTATTTCTATACGGATGTCTCCGAACATGGAAATAGGATGAGACTATGTCTTTATAGTAGAACCGGAAACCAAAATATTCTTTCGGTGCTAAAAGCGGAGGTAAATGCGATTATGAAAGCTATAATCTGGGTAAAAACGAACCTGCGCTACAAGGATCTTAACATCTTTACAAACAGCTATTGAGGGCATATCATTCACAGTTACTTAGCTAGAAACTGTCTTAGAGTGTAATGTTGCCATTAACTTCTGACACCAAGAAGTTATTGGAAGCGAGGAGGCAAATAATCTAGCAAGCATTTCTACAGTGTTCGAAGATATAAGAATCCAATGCCTTAAGGACGAGGCAAAAGTTGTGGGCGAGGTCAGAACCCCGATGACTGTTGCACAACGAAGCAGTCGTCAGCATTAAAAGAAAACATTTGGGAACTCAGATGAGGGGAAGACCAAGAGTAACTTAGAATTACAAAAAGGTGAAGTATTATTAATTACTCTCTTCAAGTAAATATTTCACTGGAAACAAAATCAAAAGGGAGAGGGTGAGGGGAGGTGTAAGTTATACTCAAAGCATATATTGATAATCGAATATATAACTACGAAAATTACTACGAGAAACTGATAACTGAAATTGATAACTGTACCATAGAAGTATTCTCCGTATTAAGGGAATATGAATTATTTAAAATTTCAAAAACTTTTTAAATTATAATTGACGATGGATTCGGCCAAGAGAAAAGGTTCTCATTATTCACTTCGTTAACGAAATGGTCAACGAAAAGCACAGTAAATTTATATACTGATTTCTGATATGCTCATTTTAACTTTTTACATATACGTGTTAAGGATCGAAGTGAATAAATGACAAAATAATAAAATAATATGGGTTGTAAGTAGTCAATACATTGGAACAATATGACAATCAATTATTCACTGATATCGTCTTTAAACCACTATCTACACAGTGTTCCAAATGAAAAATTAAATGCAAATAAATTTGTAAGAATGACTAGTTCGATTTCAATAAAATGTAATGATAACAGAAGTGTTGGCGAGTTTAAGTTTTGAGTTTGAACTTTGTTTACCTAACGGATATCGAATCACAAGGTCCCAAATACAGTCATCTCGTTTCATAAAAGTATTTAAAATGATCCAGATTCCTTATATATGACCAATTTTCATAGATTTTGCTTGTGAAAATTTACAAAAAATATGTTTGCGGTAACCATAAATGAGAAGCGACATACTATTGTTATAAGATATTGTTACCGTTATTAAAAAATGATTTATTCGCATTATGATTTTGCATTAATAAAAATAGTTATTGTTATCGCTATTAAAAATATTGTTATCGCCACTTAATATAGTGTTGTCGTTACTAAAAATATTGCTATCGTCACTAAAAATAACTAAAGATATTGTTATTCCAATAAAAGATATTGTTAGTTGAATAAAAATATTTTTTAATAAAAATATTTTATAGAAGCAACGAAATTGTTATCAAATATCAATAAATTCAATTATTAACATATTGGTGATTACAAGAAATGTTTGCCGCAAATATAGTAGTGTTTGCGACGAACATATGGCAAAATGACATTTCTCTGCATGTGGGTGGGCTTTTAAAGTTTAAGAGATATTTAGTTTCAAGAAATAAAAAATGACCTTTTTGCCCAACCTTGGCAAAGTTTTTAATCTACAGCGGGTCTAAATTTTATCCGATTTGTTCAAATATTTTATCAAAACTTATGACAAAATTTTGTAGAGAAATTTTTTAAATATCTTGGAATTATGGAATTAAAAGTTTAAATTTAATTTTTCCAAAAATTTCGATCCTTTTGAGTTATAAAACAAATTCTTTACTAACTTATATCGTTATTACTATATTTTTCTAAAGGGGTACTTTATAGGTGTTAGTCTAGTGTAAAAAAATTTAAAAAACTTTAATGTTGGGTGAGCCAGAGTATCTCCAATTTCAACCAATATTCAAATTTCTGGCTTTATTTCTCACAACGCAAAGCTGAAATTAAAAAAAAATATGTTTTCTTTAAAGCTTGATATGTTCTAAGTTTCCTAGGAATAGACGTTGTTTAATCCCCGATATCAGTTGGAATGATACAGCAAAAAACTGAAAATAACACATTTTTGTTAATATTGTTTGGGAATCACGGCCTTTTTTAGAAAAAAACCTAACATTTTTATAACACTTTTCTGAAAAAAGTGTGCAAGCGAATTTTGTTATCAATAAATTTCTAAAAAGTAGACATAATTTTCGATACATTGATATATAATTTTACGTACGGAACTTATAGATTTATTTCCCTTCCATTTTCCATTTGAAATACTGTGCGCGGTAGTGTTTCTCAATACTGTAACGGCAAGGCTATTTTTAGCATCCAATGCAAATATGAACAAATTTGTATTGTAAAATTATATTCGAAATTTCTTTTTTATAATGATCATGTTTGTAAGTGCATGCATATATTTATTTCCTATTTTTCAAAGGAAATTATATTTACTCATACACATGTACAAAGATACACACATATTTATTTAGATATTTAAGTTGTTGTGAAACGTGACTTTTTTGTTGCTTTATTAGTATATACATATCCACATATATAAATGAAGGAGTAAATATATATGTAAGTATACATTTTTTGGTGCGGATGTGTAAATGAATATATGTAGTTTTGTATCATTTATTGCACTTCTCATTAAAAACAACCTGCCACAAAAGATTTGTTTTAGTGACTTTCTGTTTGAATAAAATATTTGCTTATGGCACGTTTTAGCAATTAAAAGAATCAAGGAAAAAAAACGTACAATTAGACAAGAAACATTTTATATTTCTGTATCAGAAAAAAAGAACAGAATTCTTAATATTCTCTTTTTTGAAAATGCTTGGCGCTTTTGAACAAATAATATATATACATATGTGTGAGTGTTATAAACACAAATGTACATATAAACACTTTCATATTTATGATGCATATTACCCAATGAGCATTAAATAAATAAGGAAATGAATTTTTTATTCATTACATAGATTTGTTATTATATAATTTATAAAATGCATGTGTTTAAGAAACAAATATATCGTGAATATCATGTGTTTTATCCTAGTAATCAATAGCGTATAAATAGTGAGATCTAAAAACTCTTAACATACAAATACGTTCATAAAAGGAAACTGCATAACCTACAGTTTTCATTTTTTATTTGATGAAAATTATTATTTCAATTTACAACAAAAAGTATTTTTACAGTTTTATTCACGAGTGATGAAATTTTAATTAAAATCCGTTTAAAATATACTTTAAAAAACCTTTGTGCTCTCTAGACTGGCCTTAGCAAGCAGTTTGGTGGATTTGTCTCTCATGTTACAAATACCATATTATTGTTCTTATACCACTGAGGGGCTTGTATACTAAAGTGACATGATGCCAAGTCAGGCAAAATATAAATCGATATATTATGAAGTCTTATGAATGATAGCTGCCTTCCTTGTGAACATTCAAAAGCTGCGAATGCATACTGCTTGCTATATCAAGAACTTTATGAGAAATTTTGACTTCCTGAATTATATTTTTTAGAAAACTTGACTTTTAAACCTGCATTTGCTTAAACTATTCGTATCAAATAGTCCGAGCATTGAACTTACCGGGCTGCTTTCCTACCGGATGTGTTGGTAGTTCTCTTTAAAATGCCTTTATTTTTTGTCTTTAGAAACATCATGTGGATTATTCCACTTGAGCGAGGTTTTCGGTAGACCTTTGAATGCCAGGCCAATGTTAAGACTTTTGTAGAACTAAGTTGAGTTATTTTTGAAAATATTTAATATTGAAAATAGCACTTTTTTTGGTCACTCAATTTAATCAGATTACGAACATTCATTAACTGACATGTTTTGCAAAGGTAACTTGATCGAAAATATATCAGATAATAGTTGGATTAATCTTATTCTCACTCCTGTATATAAATTAAGTTTGTGCTTTGATTTTTATACCTAGACCATTATAAATGATTGGAATATTATGCGTTTGTAATCATTTATGTAGCACATAGAAGAAACGACATAAATGTAAATTTAAAGATCCCTTTATCCCTTTGGTCCTTCGTCCGACTGGCTTTTTTTTTTTAAGATATTTTGATGCTATATATTATTATTATTATTATTATTATTATTATTATTATTATTATTATTATTATTATTATTATTATTATTATTATTATTATTATTATTATTATTATTATTATTATTATTATTATTATTATTATTATTATTATTATTATTGCAACTTGTCGTATTCGATCTAATATTTCAGCTAAGGGAAATACAAAAAATCTTCCAAAATGGGTATGAGTTCGTAAAACTTACAGATATAAAATTACTTTAATTGAATTTAGCACAAATATTATAACTTTATATCCATACGTTAAATTTTAAGACAATCGGTTCATAAATGACCGTGGTTCTTGTATATAAATACTTCTGAAAATCACATTAGAGTATTAAACAATTTTAGTATCGTTATATTTCGTTTGTTTCAGATGTGTACAATCAGAAAACATTTTACCAAATTTTGCGAGGATGGGTTCATTATTTTATATATATTTCATACAATATCCACTTCGAAAATCACTTTAAATGCTATAGTTCTAACAAACCATTGGAATTGGCAATTGTATAGTCTGGTTCCAAAGGTAACTTTGTCATTCCGGGCGTAACGCCAAGAAGAAGTAACCTAAGACCCCATTAAGTGAGCAATAAAATTAGGTCGTACTGCTTGGGGTTGTATATCGCAGTTTCCCATTTAAATTATATATCGATCCAATAGTAAAAAGATATAGGCCAATGTCTAAAACAACCTCAAAATTAGAAAGAGGAACTCTTCAAAAATTTTCTCCAAAAATTATCTCGATATTGATGGTACAAAACAATAACATACAGTTATATGTACTTCATCATCAAAATAAAAATCATTAAAAGAAAGACTAAAATTTAAAAAATTTTAATAGACTCAAAATCCACTAGGTCTTTCTACGGCAATTATTTTACCTACGTCCTACATATGGCCCCTTCCCGTAGTATTGTTTTAAGTTAAAGATAATTATGAACCAATTATATTGAGATTTACAAAAATTATTTTTGTAGTTGTTTTTATTATATATGATTATTATTATTATCAATATCTGCAATTTTTTGCTATAGCTCTAATATGTAAGACCCCTTCCTGAAAAAAATATTTTTGACCTAATGAAAATCTTAAGTGTGGAACAATTTTTTTGGAAACCATTACGATTAAAATTCGAACAGTACTTAATATAAATTATTAAATTGATAAAAACCGGTCCATATTTTCGTAGGTGATTAGGGTATTATACGTTTATTCAGAAGCTTGTAACGGGCAGAATATTTCTATCACCAAATATACCGAGCGACTTAGGATCACTTTCTAAGTCGATTGAACGATGTCCGTTGTGAACTAAATAATACAATACAATTAATATATTGAAATTCTAAAGATTTGTCGATGGAACCTGGCAGATATTTTGTCCCATGGATGATACCTATTAGAAAATAAATTTGATAAATGTCGTTCATTAATTTTTGGTCGCTACAATTAATAGCCTACTTTAATACTCTATATGGTGTAAGTTATTAAATAGCGGGCTTGACTGACTGTAACTTTTTTTGTATTTAATTTGACAATTATCGGTCCATATTCGTTTTCAACTCTTTATACTATCATTAACAAAAGTTATGACATCCCTTAGAATAATAAGTGTTATGACAAACAATGTGACTGAATTTTATTGAGTTTTGACAATTATTCTAGGCGTGAGAAAGTTTCCAACAGTCAGACAGACAGTCAGACGGACAGATGGACATAGTTAGATTGACTTGGATCTACACGTTCCTTATTGAACACTACACCGCCGTAGGATGTTGGGGTATTATGCGTTTGTGCTGATGTTTGTAACATTAAGAAAAAACCGTGTTACACCCACCTTTAAGTATACTGTTGGATGCAAAATTACTTTCTGAGTCAATCTAACTATGCCCGTCTGTCCGGCTGGCTGTCCATGTAAATATTATGAAGAGTCAACATATTATTTTTTTGGCCTAAGGACGAAGCCTATTAAAATTGGCCATATTTGGTCCAATATTTAAGGTACCTCCCATACAAATGTAACCCCATACATTTGTATGGGCTTTAAATGTCTAAATATAAAACGATTTGTACGCAATTTGGCACAATTAAGTCTTATAACATTAAAAAACGATGTACAAAAATATGCGAGGGTCGTTTCATTATTTCTCATAGGTACCATTCAAACCCCCTTTTAAATAACACTTTTAATCTATGTGTAAAATTATACAAGTTTGGTTCATACTTTCATGTGGCTCCCATATAACATATAAATTATACGAGGGTCGTTTATTAATTTTTTGTAACTACGTTTTTCAGCCAACAATGTGGTAATTATATTCTTACTTGTCTTTTATTGTGTAGGAAATTGTAACAAGGTTTTATTCTTCGACTTAGGTAACTCAGTGGCCACCGGGTTCTGTATCGGGAACATTCAGAACCGATACATCTATTCTGCAGAAAACAATTTTTAAATATATTAAAGTACTTTTTCAAAACTTTACTTAATTATTTATTTTATTTTGTAATGTTTTAACAATACCAATTTTCATTTAAATCTAAACTGATAAAACTTCGTACGTATAAAAATATACCCACGGAATTCTGGACCATTCCCGAAATCGGGATTGATCTTATGATACAATTGGTGTATCGTGATAAGATCTGTTCTAAATTCGTTGTACTTTAACCATCGTAATTTCTTTCCTTTTATCTAATTGTTTACTGGGCTAATTGTTCATCTGTAATCGTACATTAAAACAGATAATTATGAATGTTCTTATATTTCTAATACAATACAATTAATATTTTGATTTTATGTATGTCTAATGTTTGTAATTTTTATATATAAAATGTACATAATTTAAATGAAAGAAATTTATTTTTTTATTTATTTTATTTTTGTTACAGGTGAGGAATTTCTTTATTTGAAATTATATTGTGAAATATTTTAATTTATGTTACATTTTGCATTTTATTATTATTTTGTTGTTTTTTGTAAAATATTTTATATAAAAGAAGAAAATATGTAAGTATATATGTATGTGTGTACAACAGTTGTTGAAGTGCCATCCAGCCTACTCATTACAAGAATTTCAACAGCTAAATAGTAACACGCTCATACACTCAGTCTACTAACTAGTGCTGCAGTTCTATAAAATATTATGTATTTTCTCTGGTGTGGCCACAAACTGGAACAATTTAATTGTAGACTACTGGTAGTTGTAGTGTTATTTGTGGGTGTTTAACGTTTTTCCGTTTTAAATACAAAAATAAAAAGTATGTTTTTTTAACATACATTTTTCACGATTTTTCACGGTAGTGATGCCACATATTATTGCTTTTAAATTTTCTTTTAATCAGAAAAGTGCCACAAATGCGTGATGAAACGTATAAAGTTAATATTTTGAATGTTTATATATTTGATAAATTGAAGCAAATGTAATTGTACCAGATTTTTCAATTATTTTATATACAGTAAAAGCAACCATTAAGCCGTTAAGTGTTATCTAACAGGTCCATTTAAAATGTCCTTCTGCATTCTTCGATCTCTAGACAATATTATCATTGCTAATAAAATATTACTACTTTTACCAAGGATCAATTTGTGCTAACATCTAAATGCGTTAGGCGAAGATCTATAACACATTTTTCCTTCCACCTTATGTGCAACAGCAGCATTCCACGTTGCTTTGGCATGTTGATGTCAATCCTAATTTCCAGGTTTGCCCCGTTTTTTCGTTGTACTCTAAAAAGTCAATGTCGTACCGCTAGAATGGAAAAGGCATGACTGCGTTTTATTTTGCAGTCCCATTATCGCTGTGAATATATATCCTAACTGTGCCCGACCTAATGATCTAATTTGAACCTGCTAAAAACTGAAATCTGTATGTTAACGAGAAAGATGATAATTATGCAGTTTTCACATTCTTTCTATCAGGCTTAAAGGATAAAACCAAAGTTAAATATTTAGATGAAATTCTTTATAGGAAAGTGAGGTGAAGACCATTCAAATGAATGGTGATAGGTGTTATTAGGCCATTATCAACCTACAATAAGTAATCATCAATATATATCGGTATCTTAGAGGAATACTTTCGACTAGTTGAGAATTTTTATATGAAGTCTTGAAAATCTATTCAGTCAAAATGCAGCTTACTACTACGGTACTTTACTCCGGATCACGTAGAACATAGGAAGAAAAATATGGGGATACGAGGGTACTACGCATCTACATTGCGGACCCGGAAACATGGGGAAGCAAACAAGCTACCCTTTAAAGCTAGTTAGTTGCAGATTATAAGCTTGGAATTCCAATGCTGTTTGATGCATTAAAACTCAATTTAAGGGAATGGCGACACATATAAACTAATGAATCAAGAATACAGTGAGTAGGCAAGGATACTTTGGGGCAATCCTATCGAGAAAGAGGCCTAGATTATTCTTAAAACTAATAAAAGACGCGTATGAGACAATGAAGCACCTCACATGACACAGCTAACAATTTGCAACAAGCAAACATACAAAGAAGTACGTTTGTGAAATATGTAACCGATTCATAGTTATGATGAATATCAGGCAAAGATATTGGCATATCATGCCGACGTATACATTATTAACTGGTTGCCGAAGCCTGGTTTTGTATGGCTACTGATTAAAATTTGTGTCCGGAAAAATGTGCGTACTTAAATTATTAAATATTTTCAAAATATTTAAGTTGGGTCCTACAAAAAGTTGGCCAAAGTTTGCCAAGCATTCAAAGGTCTGCCGTCACTCTGATTCCATACAGTATACATTATTAAATAGTACCGGGAGACTTTGTCCGTTGATAGAAAACCTCGTTAAAATTAAAATAATGGTCCACATGATGTTCCTATAGCCAAAAGATAGAAAGAATTTTCCAAAGAGCTCCCAACACTTTCAATAGGAAAGGAATCCAGTCCAGTCTTAGTGGAGCAGTCGAATTTTTTTAAAAAGGTTGTTGGTATAGCAACCAATATGCAGTTGCGCAAAAGGAGCTAATCATTTGTTATAACGGGTACTATAAATACCGATATTGACCTCAAGGAATGTTTAAAAAGGCTGTTTCAATTCATAACACTATCATAATGTGTCCACTTATTTTTTATCTGACTTGGAATCCTATCACTGTGATAAACAAGACCTCCTAACTGCCCAGTGATAAGGCCAGTGAGAGATATTGGGTTCTTGTTAAAAAGAAATTGAAGAAAATTTTCACTAGTGATAAAAAATATTAAATAAAAATGAAAATTTTAAGTAGAGTAAGAGAATTAAGAATTTTTCGATCTCCCTCCTTAAGTACCAATTTAGGACTTTGCAAATATTTTTAATTAAAGTACTTATTGGTAACAAATGACCATTTAACAATTTTTATTTATATTTGAGAACATTTGGCATCACTTATTGTTATATATTTTATATATATCTACCTGTATTTAGTTATATACTATATAGATATTTAGATATAGATGTATGTTTGTATGTATGTGTAAAACCACATTGTAATCGTGATGTTAAACACTGCATACAAAGTAGTAAATTTTCATTTTACAAATTCCTTTAAATATTCAAATATTTTTATATGTTTTTATTATTTCAATTTCATTTTTTTGTTTCACCATAAAATAATTCAAAGTATTCGCGTATTTAAATTACAATGCTTGAAATAAATTTCTCGTATTTTTAATACAAATAAACACACACACATACAGTAACAAACATTACATGTTGGAAAATCTACTTTTCCTTAGGACCCACAACTGTAAATATATTCAATAAGTATGTATGTGTGTGTACTCACCAACATAACAAAGCATCACTGATGAATCGGTGGGTTGTGGTTGGTGATGGTTTGAAAAGAAACGAAAAAAAAACAACATCGAACAAAAATAATATAAAAGTTATTTCTTTTAGTTGGTGTTTTAATACGAATCGCGTGTTATTTGCAATTAAATTTTCATTTAAATTTATTTAAACTTAAATGCACATTTACAACATGTGTAAATTGTACACTACAATTTGCTACTGTCTTCAGTTTTGATAACCGCACAAGTTGATTAATTGCAAGAAAACACATGTTTCGTATTTGGAATTTAAATATTTATTTTTATTCAGCAAATGCCTCAGCCAACAAGTCAACCGGTAAGTTATCGTTATATAGGAATTGTGAAAACCACAATCTTGTACATTTTTGTATTCATTTGAAGTAAAGACAGTGAAACTGAAACTTAATTGCAGTATGATGGTTGATTGCATTATTGACATACATTCAATTGTACATAGACAACGGTACAATTTAAATAATGACGATAGTTTATTAATTGTTTTTACGTAATATTGTGATTTTTTTATTTTTCCAGTATTACAAGTTAACCCAAGAACAGCAAGCAAGAAAATTGTGGTAGGATAAGTTGGACTATATATTTCCCTACACAAAACTGTACAATATAAACAGAATATTTAAAAAATGGTTGGTCCACCCTGAAATTAATTTTAAACAGTTTTTGTAAGTCGTTAAGTAAGAAATTAAAATATAAACATAGGATTTGTGAATGTCAAATGATTTCCGGAACTTGAATTAGAGCAAATGTTTTTTCTGGGGTCAGGTCAAACTATGAACCTACCGTACAATTTTTATAGGGACTGTCCTTTCTTTAAAATTATTTTGTGTATTTTATTAGAATATCTTTAAAACTAAGAACTGTTAAGTTCAGTCGAATAATCATACTCTTCGTTCTGTTGCTGCCAAATAGTACCCTATAAACCAATGAAGGTCAAGCATATATGACCATTTGTCTCCTGTAACCTGCCGCGAATTCTCTCAAGGGCCTTCCCCCGCTTACATCAAATTGTTACTAATATGGATTTCACAAAATACAAAACACAGTCGAAACTTTAGCTGAAATTTAAATTAGCCAACAACTGATTAAGCCAAGCTTGCACTTGATCTATCAAAATCCATTGATACTCTAAAATATGCTGCAATCTACATTGATTAAACAACAAGTAAAAGTGTTATAGTCTGTCAACTCTGTCTATATAATAACATAATACACAATTTGCTGATAAGAAAAATATATAAACGACATTCGTATAGTTTGTTTTTTTGATTTATTGTTAAAAGTGCTGTATATTATAATGACAATAACATTTATGTGAAATGTATGCGTTTTTAAAGGATTTTTTCCGGAAGAAATGAATACGGGAGCTAGAACAATTATGGATCGACCCTTGTATAATTGCAGATTGATTTTTTCTTCTATTTACCCTAATTTGAAGATCTATTATTACAATAACTTTTCACACTGGTTTTTGCTTTTATTCATGCGCTTCAAAGTATATTTCAGAAAATAATTTTAAAATATCATAAGAAATTTTTGTAAAATTTGGTATAAGTCGTTTTATATTTAGAAATTTTATGGACCAAAAGTCCAATACCGGGAACACATTTGTATGTAGTATCTATGAAATAATGGACCAACAGTAACCAATTTCAATAGCCATCGTCCTTCGACCAAAGATTTTTTCAAACTGCGATCTGAACTTTGTACAAAAGGTTTAAAATGGACAGTCAGCCGTACGGACATGGTTAAATGGACTCAGAAAGAGAACGGCTTACTCAAAAGTGGTAATAGCATTTTTTTCTGCCCCCATCTATCGTGGACTAGGGTAAAATGAAAATACGTATTGCAAAATATTTGACTTGTCGCAACCCGTTCGATGAGTTTCAAGACTGAAGATAGAAATCTCGTAGAAGTAATCGTCTAGAGCGATTTCGTTTATGACCTTGCAGTCGGATAAACGGTTATACCAGCTATCAAAGAAGCTATCTCTTCGTTAGTGAGAAGAAGAAATATAAAAGTTGCCAAAAACAGCCTTAACAATCGTAAAAGGCTGTATTTAAGTATCCCCAACACACCATGTTTATGATGAAAAAATGGTAAAACCGGTTAACCGGTCATTGGAATTATTATTCTACTTAAAAATTAAGCAAATGTATCACCCCCTGTTTTATATCTAAAATGATTTTACTAACTTAATATAACAGGCAAGTGCTAGATCCTTTTTCATATTGACGCATCGAATTTATTTATTTATTATTTATAGAATATAGGGGCCACACATTGAGGACACTAAACAGAATTTGTCTCGATCAACAAAGGCAAAAGCAATACCTCAATACTTGGTGTTGTATGGATTGTGCATTCACAAATCTAACGATCACTTTTTACAAGACATCAGTTTAACTGTCAATCCTACCTATCTCAGCCCAACAGAATGAGCTTATATTATAAAATACATTATATCTCTCTTAGTGCAAAAGACTAATGGACTTGTTTATTTATAGTTGTTACAACGATAAACAAACTTAAGGGCGTACAAATCGACCTACAAAGCGTTTTCGAGTGTATCGGTACACTTAATGCCATGCAGCACCATTCATATTATTGTTAATATTTAATTGTTATTTGGCTTACATCAAATTAACTTTGTTTTTCTACTCGGCGCAGTTGAAAAGTGATCGAGCGAAACAAGTACATATATCCAAATATGGACCATATTGAAATTTGCTGCGATTGAAAATTCTGTTTATAACTATAAAAAAACCTATCATCTCAATTTATAGCCTTTTACATTATATATTCTAATAAACTTTTATTTCTAATTTCTTACATCTAAAACTGTTATTCACGTTCACACAATATATTTTTTGTATCACATAATAAATTTGCATGATAGCAAACGTAATAAGACTTTAAATATTTTAATAACTAACCCAGTTAATTTTTACCATGATCTACTTTTATCAAGGATTTTTCTCTCAAATTTTTCTTGAGAAAAATACTCATTCACACACATTTCGCATATCACGTGCATTTGAAAAAACAACATATTTTTTTTAGTTTTTCACAAAGTTGTGCAAAGATTTTCTATGCGACAGAAAACGTTCAAAAACCATTTGTCATATTGATTACCGCGGCAGATGTAATAAAAAATTTTTTAAATAAAATATAAACGTACGAACATGTTCAATATGTTATTTGTATTTATAATTTATCTTAATATATGAACTAAGAAAATATACAAATACAACTGCGATAAATGATATAGCACATGATAAAGTATATTGACTAAAATAATAATTTAATTAGTAATAATCAAATACACATTTTATGAGCCATATTTGGAACATGGGCAATTTCAATAGCCTTCATCCTCAGACCAAAATAATTTTATGTACAAAATTTCATCGAAATACATTTTTAAAAAATTGCGACCTGTAGACTGTTTACAACGTTTACATGGACAGCTAAACACACTTTATTCTGCACGTTACAAACCATGGACGCCAGGAAAGAAGATTCGACATAGATTTTGGCCGAATACATGAATCATATTGTTTGTTGCTACCACAAATTAATGAACGATATTCGTATTAATTTATTATCTAATTTTTGCTTAAAAGTACAGTTTATTATGGTACTAATATTTATGTGGGATTTGTACATTTTAAAAGGACTCTTTGAGGGGAATTATACGGGAGCTAGAGGAAATTTGAACCGACCTTCGTAAAATTTTGCATATCGATGTTTGTCTATGTTTTTTCCAACGTATATGTGGGCAAATAGACCCATCATCAACAATTTAAATAGGCATCTGCACAAACCCGTAATACTCCAACCACCAACGGTGGTGCAGGGTATAAAAATGAACGATGTGACAGATAAATGAACAGATTGTCACATCCATATGTCAAGAAAATTGGTTCACAAAAGACAATATTTAACAAAATCACTTTGAAGTGCGATTATCACGTCCTTTATTCTTAGAACTTGATAACTCAAGAGCTTTAAGCAGGATCATGGTCAATAATTCCAAAACCGCTACTTTGTAATTTGTAATTTTAGCCAATTTTATTAAAATTAAAAATTTATTAAAAAGCTCTAGTAAAGCATACCTGAGGTTATTCAGGGGTAATACCGTTGCTGAACAAGAAATCATCATTGGTTATCAATTATGCGACATAACAGCAACAATATTATATTCAATCACATTAGAGTGTCTATTGCACAACCATAATACATATTGACACAACCATGCTATTTTATGACAATCAAAACATGCATCTTGAATATATGTGTACTGTTACTATTTCGTTGGCTAACACTGTACATATGTGAAGGTTTTATGTAGTGTTCATACGAGCACAACTACAAGATTATATCATGCCTAAAATATCTCACGGGTTAGTGTTTCTCTTCGACCTAAAGAAGATACTGTATTTAAATTACTAATCTACTTACCAATTCTCTATACAAGTATAGAAAAATAAAATTCAA
Organism: Cochliomyia hominivorax; assembly: GCA_004302925.2. NCBI lineage: Eukaryota > Metazoa > Arthropoda > Insecta > Diptera > Calliphoridae > Cochliomyia > Cochliomyia hominivorax. Next base: position 59,386,132 of record PYHX02000467.1, read on the forward strand.
TTTATTCATTCGTTGTCATTTTTATTTAAGAAATTTTAAACCTCTTTATATAAATCATATTCCTAAAAAGGGAAAAATTGAAGATCTATAATAGTAAACACGTGCTGCGGTATAAACGCTGGGATAATAAGCATATGGATAAATAGTGTAAGGAAAACTAGCCGTTATAACAACTTGACGTGGTGACCGTTTTTCTGATGTAGTGTCATCTGCTGTCAAAGATGTTTTATCTGCGAATCCTGCTACATCATCTTCCAAATACAAATTTGCTGTTTTTTCCATTTCCGTATCATGGCGATTGAAATTTTGTTCGAGTTGTTGCGATGTTTTAATTTCATCCCCAGTTAAGGCAGTTCTATGGGTTCTTATGGGTTCACAGGATACAAAGAGAGCACAAGTTAATGTTATACATAGAACTGCTAAAGAACGCATGTTGTTGTAATTAGACGTTGATTAAAGTTTTAACTGATTGAATTGTTAATAAAACACTGATATTATTGTTGACCAACAATTTCTTTTTATATAGAAAAAATGACTTCAATTATTTTGCAAAAGTTTATTTCCAACAGTGATCTATCATTTGGAAAAATTATCTAGTTTTGAACTTTGTACACACCAAGTTAAGAATATTTCATTCTTCAGTGAGTTGGAAGTTAGAACTTTAAACGTTAAATGTTTCTTAATTGTTTTTAAAAGTTTCTAACTGGGTTGTTGGTCATATTTGTAGAATAACAAAAACAAAAATAAAATAAGTAACTAATTAACTATAAATGTCACGCAATATTAAAAGTTTTATTATAAAATAAATAACAATAGTTTACGTTTAGTTGAACGTTATTTTTACTCTTATTTAAATTTAGTTTATTTTTATACTTTGAACTTTATAAAGAGGAAATATTATTTATTTCTGCTTTCGTGGTTTATAAATATGTAGTTTTGTAGTTAATAATAAATGGAGCTGTTTAAGATACTTTACTTATACACATATACACATATTTATACCCTACACCACCACTATTCAGAAAAAATGGAGTTACGTTCATCTTTAAATGTCACGTTCGACTCAAAATCACTTTCTTAGACGATTTAATGATGTCCGTCCGTTTGTCTTTCTGGCTGACTGTCCATGTTAACGTTGTAAACACTATATAGGTCGCAATACTTTTAAATATCTTGATGAAAGTTGCATGTAAATATTTTGACCTAAGAAAGAAACTTGTAGAAATTGCTCATGTTCGGTTCAATTTTTTAGGTATCTATCATACAAATGTTGTTTCCGAGATGGGTTTTAAGTTTATAAAAGTTCAATATATAAAGCGATTTCAACGAAATTTGGCACAAGTGAGTCTTTAATATTCTTATACGATATAAATTGTTTTAAACAAAATTTGTCACAAAAAAATCTTATAATATTCTAAAACAATGTACCTAAATATGCGAAGGTCGGTCTATAATTTCTCATGGGCAGGGGCATAAATCTCACATATACATTTGTATAAAACTCATTAATATAAAGTATATGTTATTGTTATAATAATGTATAACTTAAGAATAAATCAGAAAATCAAGTTGTAAGACGGTAGTTTGTAAATTTTTCTAAACTACCATTTGTAACCAACAATGTGCTGTGGGATATAAGATAGTCAGGCTTGACCAACTATATATTATATATATGTTAAAGCAACACTTTAAAAACCGGTTAAATTTCTCAAATATATATATTTATATAATATATTTCATCGACCATGTCGATTCTTCAATATACTTCATCACGAGCAATTTAGAAATAGGAATATATAGATTAATTACGTGGTCTATAATATTTCAAATATGAGCCACATTTTATTAAATTTTCGAAAATATGCGATTTAAAAAATATCGAATGTATCATTTCGTATGGGTTTTATCACTGACTCGCACATTATTGTGTCTTCATATAAACGGAAGCCAAAAATAGAAGTAGTTATCGCAAAGGAATTACATTGGTACATTTCAGTACTATAAATAGAAAAGAAACAAACTTACATTTTCCACAATTTTTTTTTTTGAATTGAATCAAAGTTGCCTTGACTTATTCTTGATAAATTTTTGAAATTATTCTTGATAAATTTTAAATTTTAAATATACAAAATATTTAATTTCATTTAATTATCTTACAAAACACGTCTTTATTATATATATTAAATTTGTCATTCTGTATGTATTATCAAGAAGGAATCATCCAAACCTCATAAAGTTTTGCATCACATCAAAATTTCATTCGATTAATTTATGTCCATCTCTCCATCCACCGATTTGTCTGTTATTGTTACGCTCACTTTTTTAGTAATGCCCGTATGTCAATGAAATTTATAAAAAAAAATTATTATTCTCCTGAAAAGATCACTATTTAAAACCAGCGAAATTGTTTTATTGCAAGAAAAGTAATAGATCGATATCTGAAAAATCATCACAATTTCAATGAAAAAGTTTTTAAAGGCATACAGATGTAAATAAAATCTGCTCAATATATTCAACTATGTATTCTCCCTTACTGTGCTAAAAGTTATCAAAATCTGACCAGCAGAAGAAAGTTATAGTCATAAATTGTAACATATGTATGTTCTCACTGTGTGATTGTTACCACACACATGTATGGAAGATTCGACACAGCCGTATTTAGCATCCTTATTTGCTTTTAAATGCCAATTGCTATTAATATATTTAATAAGAAAAGGAAAACAGACGTTTTATAAACCCCAAACTTTTCTCCAAACCTATCACTCATGTACCTGCGCCCATTAGTCTTTCTAATAACATAAAATATATATAATATATTTTTAGCTTTAACTTTTGTACTAAATATGCAATTACTTCCTATAATTTTATAATATTTAGCTTGCGAATGGTACACAACATTCGCAAGCTAAATATTATAAAATTTTTAAAATTTTCACTAATCTCGACATTAAAAATTTTAAGAATATATGAATGGGGGAAGAAAGGGATGAGACTCTTATTTTTTTAAACTCTACACACTTGCACAAATATTATATTAAAATATTAAACATATATTTTTCTTCTATATCCTACTGAACCCGATTGTTCTTAACAAATTCGATTTTCACTTTTTGTAAACATTTGGTGATGAAGCGTCTTGATATATCATTATATTCTAAATCCTAAATAATGCGGTTATAACGACATTTTTATTTCTATTTACTGAAAAAAATGTTGCGAAATTTTTATATATAAATATTTTTTTCTACAACTATTAATTTTGATTTCTCATAAATTTTTGGTAATAAAACATATTTTTTTAATTTTAAGATAAATTATGTGTTATTTATACAACGACATCAATCATTTTTAACAAAATTTTAAGTAACAGTTTTCTTTTTTTGCCTCCATCACGACACTGTGCCCCATGCACTAACCTAAAATTCTTAAATATAAGTTATTTTTTTAAAAAGACTTTATCCATTTTCGATATTTAATGAAATCTTAAATGATTCATTTACCCAATATTATTATAATAGTTATCAGTCCAATTTGTCTGAATTATAAATAAGTTTATGATTTAAATATTTATTTAACGAAATATATTTTCTATTGTATAACATATGCAAAATTAAATTTGTAAAGGAAATTAAATCTGTCTGTATTTAAAACAATAATATACAATGGCCAGCAAGTCGTCGGTTGTGATACATCAAAGTTTTCATAAATTTAAAATTTATACTTATGTACATTAACTTATATCGTATATTTATATTATAAAACAAATAAAATTTTTATAGTCGGTCAAGCTTGACTATTTAATACCCGACATCACATTGTTGATTGTAAATGTCTGTTGCGAGAGATTTATGAACGATCCTCGTATAAATTACTTTCCTATTGTGCTTATGTGTGAAATATATTATTTTGATACTAACATTTATGTGAAATTTATGCGTTTCTGTAGGGTTATATGGGAATTAGAAAAAATTATGTAACGACCCTCGTTTAATTTCCCACAGCTGTTATGACTTTTATTTATCTCATATGTGGCCAAATATTTTACAATGCCTAAGTATATGTCTGATTCATGAGTACCAATATGATATCTGGAAATATGGTTGGGATCTATAAGAAATAATGGATAAATTTAAAATAAAAATAAGAGTTTGGTTTGAAAAATTTGGTTAAATATCGTTTTACATTTACGAATTTTATGGGTTAAAAAATCCCCCTTAATGAGGGGGGCATGGTTATGATCAGTATTTTACTTATGAAGTAAAATACCGATCATAACCAATTTCAATAGGCATCGTCCTTGGGCCAAAATAATAGTACGTGTCACATTTCATTAAGACATCTTCAAAATTGCCACTTGTACTTTGCGAACAAACTTTACGTGGACATCCAGCCTGATGGACGGACGAGCATACTTAAATTTACTCAGGAGGTGATTCAGATTCGAACGGTATACTTAAATCTGGTGGTAGGAATATTTTTTCTACCCCTTACAAACATTTCCACAAACACATAAAACCCCCACTACCCATGGTGGTGTAGGGTATAAAAATCATTAATTTCATTACATGAATTTCTATGCCAATGAATTCAATTATTCAAAAAGAAATCCTTTTGTCATGCACAAATGAATTAAACATTGATTTCATACAACAAAATAAACAACATCATCATTTTCATCATCAACAATAACATAATTATCATTATTGTTATTATTGCTTTTAATATTCATTATAATCGTTAAGTTCATGCGATCCATTATTTGCAAAGAACAACACTAAATACCAACACAAGCCAACTTTATAACACGGCACAAAACCTACACACACAGACAACCTCAAACGCAGACATTAATATAACAAACAATTGTTTTTGTATTGGTTAATTTATTTAGAACAAAAACAAAAGTTTTTGTCTTTTACAGAGAAAGGGATCGAAATCGGAATGATAATGAATTTCAATGGCATCCGACAATTGAGTACATTCTTTAATATTGATGACCATTCAACACTTGTCAAAAACAAATGAAATTCGCTAAATAAATTCAATTTTTTTTGTAGCTTAATTAATTTCACAGCAAAACAAAAATTTAAGAAATGTTCTTAGAAAAAGGAAAAGTCATTATCAAGATTTTACAGGAAATATGAATTTAAAAAACTTTAATTGGAAATTGGGTTTATTTACAAAGAACATTGAGAAAAATATATATTTTTATATGAATGATTTAAAACATTTGTCACCATTTTCCGGGAAAAGTATTAAGAAATGCATGAAGGATAAACATGGTAACATAAATAATAAATTATAAATAATCTAACGTTTACTTAATATATTTTGAAATAACTCATACGCCAACAATAAATATTCAAATATCTCTTTTTCAATTCCTTTAAATCGCAAAGCCAAAAAAGCTAAATTTATTCTTCATTTTAAATATTTTAAAAATGGATTGAAATTTACTGAGAAGATTTTCTTTTTATTAGTTTGAGTTTAGCAAGATGGTTTCTATAAAAAACTCTTGTTAATATTAACTAAGGAAGATTTTCTGGAATTTTAGAAACTATCAAAAATATTTTCTGAGAATTATGTGGACATAAAGGGCATTATATGGATAAAGTCTCCTTCCAGGAAAAAGGATTAAAGTTCATAAAACAATTAAACTTGAACCAATTCTATTGAAATCCCGCAGAATTATTTCTCTAACTTTCTTTAAAATATACTATTACAATTACTAATTTGACGAATATTTTGAACAAGTTTTATTGAAATTTAGTGAAATTATATTTAAACAGTCTTTAACATATGATTCTAACTTGATAAATCGAGTCATATTTGGCAGTTACTCCTTCGCGGAATAGTGTTTTAGGCTTTAGAGGTTCTTAAATATATACCACACCCTTTCAGTAAATGAAACTAATTTTATGCATGTTTTCGTCACTATGGAAAGTTTCTTTCTTCAACATAATTTTTTATTTCACAGTAGTTTTATTGAGGTTTTTTCTGGAATCTTATAAACGAATAATTATTTTTTTTGGTGCAACATTAACAAATAACAAGTAAGAATGCAGAATTTTCAATACCCTCCACTACAAATAAAGGAATAAAAAAATTGTGTTTCGCACATACTCACATACAAACTCACATATACACACAAATACTCATACAAATACAAACGCAAACCCATAAAATATAATAAAATTTGTTATATTTTTTCTCTAACTTTTTTTTTAAAACTGAGCCGATTTTGATGATTTTTGTTAATCTTATTTTAATTAATTTTATTCTAATTTGTCGATTTATAATTGATAACTTTACGACTCTTTAATTAAGAGGTTGTTTCAGATATCAGTCTATATCTCTTAACGTACTTAACCGATTTTGACAGTTTTAAATGAAAAATTTCCAAAGACTGTAATAAATACTTCAGCTAAATTTCATTGAGCTCTGTCATTTATTGCAGATGTGAGCGGGCCAGCAACAGATAAACAGACGGTCAGACAGACGGACATAGCTAAATCGACTCAGATTAAGAATATCAAGATCAAGAATATATATTTATTATTGGGGGTTAGATGATTCCTTTTTTTCCATGCTACTTTATGAGGTCTTAGATGATTTCCTCTTGTTTTACATGCGGTTAAAAAAAATTATTGTCCTGAGGAATTGTAAAAAGATGAAAAATTTTCTAAAGGAACCATTGTATCTCATCTTGATATATAATTTTCTTCATTAATTCCATCATTGAATTAAATCATTTAAAACATTTATCCTCTTAATTGTTACCTGTTATAAGGATTGACTCAAATATAATTTATTCCAAAAAGGATCGTTTTGGTTGGTTTAAAACTTTCAACACAAATTTATTATCCTTTGCGAAACCATTAATCTTGCAGGAATTGAATTTTGCTATTAATAATATAAAATATTTGAAATTAATCATACGTCTTCAGTAACAAATTACATTTTTGTATTAAAATATTGTTTAGTGAAGCCTTCAATAGAGCAAAATATTATTGTTATTTTAGGTTAAAACTACAATATATAAAACCAAAAAACAAAATATCTAAATTACTTTAATATTATTCTAAAAGTTCAATTTGTTGCTTTTTACAATAACTAATGAAATATTTTTGTTTGTCTTCATAAACTCTTCAATAATCCTTTTCAATGTCTGGCAAATTAGTTTATAAATTAATTTGTTTTGCCGTCAAAGTCTCCACAAAAAAAAAGATTTTTTTATTAAATGTATTTGAATAACATTCAATTATATCTTTTGTATCTTTAAGGGTTCTTTGTGTTTTTCGATTGCTATTAACTTTTAGGGATTATAGGTACATATATCTGTTTTAAATTACATACATATATACACATACATTTTAAAGCTTTAAGTCTATAGAAATTTTATTTATATTAAACACATAGTTACATATGATTATTTAACGTTTTTTTTTGTTAGAAAATTGTTGATTCTTTTTTGGAAATAAGAAAAAGATTTATTATCACAAAATATACAATTTGGTATAGTTTGTTTATTTATAAATTTGCGGAGAAACATTTGTTTGGCAGATGAAATTTATCACTGACATTTAACCACAAATGTGAAGTTTACCTCTGTGGTCTCACTTTTCTGTTCTATTGTGTGAGTACAATGAATAAAACCGCACTGATTTTCCAATTTACCATAAAGACGCACAGAATTTAAGTTTTTTTTTTCATTTAATTTTTTTTGCATTTTTACTTACACCTTTCAGTATCCGTATCTACCGGCTGCTGCGAAATGTTAGTGTTTTAATAACTCTATATTAGAGAGGGATAAACAAAATTTCAAAGATCCTTTTATTCTTATAAAAATTTAATTGGTTTTATTTTCAAGGCAGTAGGCTCATAGGTACTTATATGGTGGCCTAATCTTGGGATAGTTTCATTTGATACCAATTTGTATGTACATTATGATCAAATATAATAAGTTCTAATATAAAATAAAAGTAAAAATTTATAGTCAGTCAAACCCGACTATTTAATACCTTACACCACATTTTTGGTTATAATTGGTAGCTACCAAAAATGAATGAACCACTATCGTACATAGGAATTTTTTATTTATGCTTAAAATTGCAGTATATTATACTGCTACTGACATCCATGTGGGATTAGTGCAATCTAAAAGGATTTTTCCATCGTAAAACTTTGCACTTCGATTTTTACTTATATTTGTCTTGATATGACCAATTCTTTTTACAGTATCAACGTATGTGTGAGATTTAATCCCTTTAAGGTAATATTTGGGATAGAGGTTGTATTGGACCAATGAAATAAATGAGCCAACCCTCGTATAATTTAACACATCGTTTTAAAATGTCATAAGACAATTTTTTTAAAAATTATCTGACCTTAAACTCCTATTCTGGGAGGAACATTTGTATGGTGGTTAGGTAAAATAATGGACCCATAAGCACCAATGTAATTGGCATTGTCGTTGAACCAAAATAATGACACGTGCCGAATTTCATTTATATCTACTAAAGCACTTAACATGTTATGATTTCATTTATTGTGCTCTACGCTCGATTGGTTCAATATAGTCAGACCAAATTTTATTGAGATTTGGCAATTACCTTGGACGCGAGCGATTCAATAATAGACCGACGGATTAAAGCTAAAATTAAATGAAGGCCAATATTTATGAAATTTGACACACATATTTGAATTTATTAAGTCTAAAATCAAGTTTCAAGATAAAGTTTTTTTATGAGAATTATAACCAAATGTGAGCCGACAATCCTTAAATTAGTTATATATATTGAGAACAGTTAGAAAATTAGTTACGAAGAATTTTAGTACATTTGGTCTATATTTAAGAGCAAAATATGCTTTAAACACTTTCCAGGAAGATTCTATTTTATTTTTATATGAAAATAAATGTATGTGACAAATATCAGAAAAATATATTCAAAATTGCGACCTATAGTACGCACTGCCATAACTTTAGGTTATACCAAAGTTTTACGAAAAATTTTTGTCGGAATGTAGATGTTTTATCAGATATCGGTCTATAATCTTTTTGTAATTAGACCGATAAGAAACTGCTTAGGTCGTGAAAATATTTTCATCAGACACTACTGGCTATATGGACAGATTTTGATTTTATGCAAGAATATATATTCATTCTTACATGATTCCTTCTTGAAGTTACCCTTGCAATGACAAACTTAATATTTAGTCTTTCACCATTTATAGTCGTGAGTATAAATATATAAAAAAGACTATCATGTGAATTTTGAGGTTATCTCAGAAATCAGCCTATAACTTAGTTGTTTGTATACCGACATGACTGGAACTTTAAATTTGCCAAAAGAACGTTTCCAGCAAAGATACGAAAATAAATAAATTGACTCAGATTTATGGATACTTAAGAGATTTTTTGTTGGCTTTACACAGGAATTAACAAACTCAATATGAACTCTTTTACATTTGTGTTGGTACATGACATGGGTTTACAACGTATAGAAAAAATGGTTCAATACTCTATTTTAAGTATATCAATCGCCTCATAATCATCAATGCATTGAGAAATCTCTCCAGGTTGTAACTTCAAAGATATTTCGTTGTCAAGGGCATTATTACATTTTTGGTGTTGGTTTATAAAATTGGTGATATTCAGTTTAGTTTAAAAGAAGCTCCCCTAGAAATTATTTCCCGGCATTTCATATAAAAGTTCCATTTGCACAGAAAAATTTTGGCTTTTCTTAGCCCATATTGGTTTCAGTACATATGTACATAAGTCTTTAATTTTTCTTTTGGTAGCCGGAGTGTTTTACTCATATTTGAAAAAAGTATAGTCTTTTCTTAAGAAACATTTTATTCGAATTAAAATTCTTCTCTAATGGATCCTTTTAAGAATAATTATTTTATAATTTTACATCATTATATAATATAATGGTTCCAAAAACCCACTGTAATTCTAAGTATCGAATGATTAAACATGCAATTTGTTTTGTGTTTTAAAACCCAACTTTAGAATGAAACAAACAGAAAAAGGAACAACTATTTTTAACCATTCAATGATTGCTAACGAAATTGTTATTGTACAAATAAAATACTGGACTCTGTTTTCTAACTTGCAGAAACGTTAGTCAATAACCTGAATACTTTATCAATGGGAAAAAAGAGAGATACCAAACACAAAAATTTAAACTGAATTAAGGATACGAATATATTCAATCAATACATATGTTGATATATACATGTATACACACAAACATGTGTAAAAGTATTTATAAATAATGAATTTAAAAGCCAACACTCACAATACAAATATTTGTATGTGTGTGATGATGTTGTTGTGATGCTTGTATAGAGATTAGATTACCACGAAAATTAATGGAAAAAATATTTTATGGTGTTAAACGTAATTTCCATTTGACTTAACATATTTAATCCTTTTGGTTTCGGTTCCCTTGAGGGTATCAGTCTATGGATTTTAAATTTATTCCGATTTGCAAAATTTTCATAGAAATAAATACCACCACTTAAGAATATACTATAATTGAAAAATATATTGCTTTATATGATTTTCATAAAGTTAAGCACTACGGTAGATCTTATTTCCTTATTTCATGATAAGTAAATAAACGGTAAATTTTTACTTAATATTTTCCAGTTCTTAATATCAGAACGTAAGCAATTTTTTGTTGTATGCTTTTTGCAAATAAATAAATCCAAAATATTTCTTTTATTCACTATTCTAATTTAAAAACAAATAAAAATGTTATAGGCGGCCAAGCCAGACTATGTAAATCCCTACACGGCAATGTTGGTTATTAATAGCAGTTACGAAAAATTAATGAACGATCCTCGCATAACTTTAATCTTAACTGTGCAGTAAATTATGGTGATACTAACATTTATGTGAAAATCAGGAGGTTTAAAATTATTTTTTGGGGGGTTATACGATATCTAGAAGAAATTACGGACCGACCCTCGTATAATTTTGCTCATAAATTTTTGCTTTTATGTATATTAATTTGGCCAGTTATTATTGTATATGTGAGATTAATGCCCTTAAAAGTGATATTTGCAAGGGATCTTTTTTGGGACCTATGAGAATTAATAGACCGACCCTCGCATAATTTGGTACATTGTTTAAGAATATCATAATACTTATTTTGTCAAATTTAGTTAAAATCGCTTAACATTTAGGACTTTTATGAGCTAAAAACCTCATTACGGGAAGACATTTGTGTGGGAGGTACCCGAGATATTGCACCGAACAAAGCTAATTTTAATAGCTAATTTTAAGAGGCCAAAATCATAATATGTACCAAACTTGAGATATTTGAAAAATTGCGACCTGTATACTGTTCACAACGTTTACATGGCCAGCCGGAGAGACAGACAGTCGGACATCTTTAAATCGGAAATTAAAAAGTGATTCTGAGTCGAGCGGTATACTTAAAATTGGGTGTAACAAAATTTTTTCGGTATCTTACAAATATCAGCATATACGCATAATACCCAAACCACATACGATGGTGTAGGGTACAATGACAACAAATAATAATTTCTATTTTCTTAAATGTTATAACAAAATAACAACAAAGAATTTTAGATTCAACTGTGCCTTATCGTAAGTACAATGCACCACTTACATTATTTTTATCAGAAAATTCGGAAAAAGACAAAATGCAATTTTCTACATATGATGATACCGAACCAAAGCTTCATGAACCATCTTTATAAAAAAAACTGATCGGCTATTAAAATGTTATATTCCTACCATGCAACACCCTACGCCACAAACTTTGTTATAATTGGTAATTACGAAAAAGTAACGAATTTTCTAATTTCAATGAACCGACCATTGTGTAATTTCGCACATCGGACGGTACCACTGTCCGATCGCTTCCTTTGAAAAAAAATTTTGAAATACTATACTATTGAATATTTTTTAACAGCATTTCAAGTGGACGTTCCTGAGGTGTTTTCCAATTGATTTGGAGAAGGATATGTCTCTAGTGGATCCTGAGATCCAGAGGTGGATCTCAAAACTTAGTTACCTCAGGTATGACGTTCTTTTTAAATTGTGAAAATTTTATTTATAATTTATTTACAATTTATAATAGAATATTTTAGATCTCAAAATTCTGAATATAGGCAGTTAACCAGATCACAATAGATACATTTTTGGATTTGGTTGTGGGTTTGTATGAGAAATATGGTTATTTGCAGACCAATCTTATTGAAATTTGTCATGTGGATTTGGACTAACATAAAATTCAAAATGATTAAAATATCGCATATTTAAGTTGTATATGAAAAATTCCATTACAGTAGGTTGTTTAACAAAAATTTTATTTGAAGATCAATATTGAAAAATAAAAAAAAAAACAATTGAACAATTGAACAAAACGTGCGCAACGATTTTTGCTATCAATAATATTAATCATATTTGAAAAACAGATATAATTTTCGATATATTGACATATAATTTGTCTTTCTTCATGCATGGAACCAAAACAGGAAGTAAGTACAACGAAGAAGTTGTAGAGTTGGATAAAAATAGGATTTATCAGCCAACGAAATCTGCCTTCATCATTACGAATATTTTCGTTAATTTGTTATAAATTCTTCAAATTGACGAAAAATGCTCAATATGACTATATGAATTCGTCAATAAAAAAGCAGTTAATTTGAATAAATATTACTTAATTTGAATAGTGGGTTATGTAAATTGACAAAAATAAATTCTTTATGTTGATGAATATTACTCACACTGTAAGTTAAATTTATTTTATTTAAGTTGAATTTACGAAACTAAAGTTGAATTGGAGAAAGAATTACTTTAAATCGTTGTAATAAATTAATCCATAAAATATAAAGAATATAATATTTCATGAAAAATTCTGATATGGCGAGGGGAAGTGACGTTGATGGTAATATTTAAAATGACACAACGTTTACATAAATGTTTAGTCTGCATGATGAGGTAGGGTTTTATATTCTTGGTCTTAACCATATATTCCACTCTTATTAAATGTTGCAGTCTAATTCTTATGTAATTTTCTCAACTTCTTACACTTTTATTAATTTTCTAATTTAAAACTAAAAATAATCTGAAATGTTCAAAACATATTTTCCCCTTCTTTATACATTTTCAGAAAACTTAAAAAAAATAAACGTGTAATAAAATTTAAATTGTTTTTATTTACTTATCACTTATCAATTTCGTATTCCAAAATATTATTCTAAAACTATAAAAATGGTATTTGTTGCCAAAAACAAATTAATCATACCCTACACCTCCCTGGTGGTTGGTTATAATGCTTTTGTGCATATGTTTGTAGCATGCAGAAAAAAATGTTTATTCATACCTTCGACTTAGAATCACTTTCTGAGTTCATTTTACAATGTTCGTCTGTCCGTCTTTCCAACTGGTTGTCCATATAAACGTTGTAAACGGTCTAAAGGCCGCAATTTGTGAGCTTACTCGATGGTACGTATTATTATTTTGACCGCGAACAAAGTCTATTGAAATTTACCATATTCGGTACAATATTTCAGGTACCTAGATAGTCGGGCTTGACCGACCATAATTTCTTACTTGTTTTATTTATAAAAGAAAATACTTTACAATATTTTCAATTACAAAATAAATAAATACTTTTTCGCCCATCAGGTGTAAATAAATGCATGAAGTGCTAAAACTATCACAAGTGGTGGTATAAATCCCTTTCTAATATAATGTTTAGATAGATAAAAAATCATTTTAGTCGGAACAGTACAGTGGTGTCAAAGAGATATAAAAGATATTTTATAAATATTAATTTTTAAGTTTTGGACTAAATATTTCAAAATTGCATCTAACATTTTTCCACATAATCGCCCTGCAACAACTGTGTTAAAGTGATAAAGAGTTTTTATTTCCCTTTGTACTTTTTTGTTGCATAAAACCAACAATTGGTGGTATATTTTCTTATCAGTTTTAATTCAATTTAAATATTTAACACTTTTACTATTTTTTCTGGCATGTAAAAAACCATTAAAATAACAAAACAGAAAAAAAACTATAAAAACTTTTTTTTAAACTTTTCATTTAATTTTTCGTTAAAGTTTTTTAGAGGAATCAATGAAACAAGCATTCATTAAAGCTAAAACTTTTTTCAGTTTAATTTGTTTTATGAACTAAAATTAATCGGCAACAGTTGCATATGTACATTCATTTTATAGTTTTTAAGTAAGAAAATCGTGATTTGTTCTTTTCTAGGTTAATAAAACTATATTAAACAAGTATAGTCGGTCAAGGCCGACTTTTTAATACCCTACACCGCATGATCAGTTAAAAATGGTAATTACGCAAAATTAATGAACGACCCTCGTATAATATGATTTTATAATTTATAGTATGTAATAAATATTGTGGCACTAAGATTAATGCGTTTTAAATTTAATTTTTCAGGGGGATTATATGGGAGCTACAAGAAATTATAAATCGACCCTCGTATTATTTTGCACATCGAATTTTGCTTATATTCATCTTAATTTGACTAAATATTATTATACCAATGAATAAATGAGATTTCTCCCTTAAAAATTTTATTTGGAAGGGGATTTGTATGCGACCTATGAAAAATAATGGTCCAGCACTCATATATTTAGGGCACATCGTTTTAAAATATTATAAGACTAGAATTTCGCTTTGTATTTAAAACTTTTATGACTTTAAAACCCCATTCCGGGAAGAACTTTTGTATGGGAGTTAACTGAAATGTTGGAACGTACAGGGATCGTAGACTGTTCATAACGTTTACATGGACAGCCAGACATACATAATTTCATCTAGTTCCCGTTATATCTCGTTTGAAGTAGTCCTTTTAAAGCACACAAATCATGTATTAAATATGCATTAAAATATACTGCACTCTTAAGAATAAATTATAAAATATATTTATACGAGCGTCGATCATTATTTTTGATGGCTTTCATTAATAACTAACAATGTAGTGTAGGGTATTAAATAGACGACTTGGTCGACTTTACTTGTTTTCTAATAAAAATGTTTAAACTGGTAACACTGTTGTTCATACAAGTTATATTCAGAACTTACACACATATATTCAGAACATACCATCGTCTTATGTGTAGCACATGAACGTGTTAGTTTAATCACAATTTGCAATAAATATTAATTAACTCAATTTCTTTTCGAAGAAATATAATTTTATAGAATTTCATTTTCGTTTATTTATAATTGACCCAAATTTTAAATTAATTTCATTTTAACTTTAAATTGGTAATAACATAGTTATTATATCAATTAAATAATATAAGATATTTTAATATTTTGTCAAAATTCTTAAATAGATTCTAACCGAAATACGCCCTTGATTTACATAACAGCCAAAATTATTTTTGTTGCCATTCAAGGTTGTTTGTTACGATGGTTGTTTGTTAATAAATAGGTTTATGAAGAAGCTTCGAAACTTTTAGCAGTGTAACGGGAGGCATGAAAACAATTCCAACAGCGGCTTTAGAAATCGTAGCCAATGTTGATTCCTAAGATATTCAAATTAAGCGGAACAGAATTCCCTGGAGGCGAGAAAATTGCTGGAGACATCACAAATGATGATATTACAAATTACTATTCACAATACAAGGTAATGTAAACGCTATTTAACAGTTCTTTTCCGATTTTTGTTGAACTAAATCCAGGTTAAATACACAAGAATTAAAGATGGTTGGTTCAATGGTATAAATTCCAACGGTGATATTAGTTTTTTCATTGACAATCAAGCTGCTTTTAAATATCTAGTAACCAGCCTTCGGCAGTTGTCATAAAGAGTTTTCAGCTTGTCGGAAACATCTTAACAAGTGTATTCAAAAACCGAAACCGAAAACCGGAAAACTTTTTTTTTTGCATTTCAGAAAACCGGCCTATTTCGAATAATTTCTATTTTCGAATTATTCGACTTGCCAGTCACTTTTAAAATTATCTCTATTATATTCAGCTTCATTTTTATATACTCCGCCATGATTGAGTAAATATATAAAATTTTTCATTCCGTGTGTTACACGAGCAAAGTATTGTATACATTCTTAAACATCATATTCTGAATTGATTTTGCTATGTTTCATACATAATCATGTCAATATAAAATAATTAAATAAGATTCTGCAACATTTTTTGGTTATCTATATATATATTTTTTAGGCAAAATTTATTGATATATAATTTAGAGAAATTAAAGAAAATGTTCCTGTAAATCAAAAATAATGGATTTAAATAAAATCATGGTATCTTGACCCATTATTTTTAATTTGAAACCGTAAAACACTAGAAAAAATTAATATCCCACTCATTTAGGGCATTATTACAGTGTTAAAATATTTTGTTGAAGTTTATTACAAATGATTATTTTGATAAGGAACCACTTTTTTAAATCGATTTTTAACATAAAACCATATTCGAAACCAATTTTTTTAAATCGATTTTTTCGAATAACTTGTAAATCGATTTTCTGAAAAAGTCGGTTTTTTGAATGCACTAAACTTAACATTTTTATTTACTGTGTGCCAGACCATAACAAAAGCAAACGAAATGGCGAACAAAGGTGCACCTCTTCCCTCAGACTTGGCGGAAACTTATTCACAATTATAGAGCATTTAATCAGATTGTTACAATACGCTTGGTAAGCATATGGTAAGATTAGGAATCTATGTGGCTGATCTCAGGATATTTTTGGCACGAGGAAATGGTATCGCCCAAACAAATGAGAATTTTAATATCGCGTACTTATAAAACTTTTAAAGCTAAATTTTTAACGTTGAGCACATTGTGAAGCTTTAGTTAACAAATATTAAAGGAAAAATTTTGAATAGGAAACGGGAGTGTTAGCTCCTTTACAAACCAAATTTTTATTGTAGCATGTCTCCAGAACCGTTGCCGGAAATTGAATGATATATAAATTAAATAATATTTATAAACTACGTTATTTTGGCATAGGGCACGGGGAAGTGGATTTTTTCTTACAGCCGGTATTTATGATATGTTCCAACTATTATTTCTAAATAGATAATGGATATAAAAATTCATAATTCTCACTTGTTTTTAAGTATAATTCACTTATTTTCTGTCTATTTTAACGTTAATATTTTTAATAAGTTTAGGATACCACTAAAAATTAATAATTTATCTTTAAATATCAATATAAATTTAAATTTTACCGATCTTCTTTGAGTTAAATGCTTTCATCATTAATGTTTTTTTTTTTATATAAACGAATTATAAGTTTTTCCATGATTATTTATGACATTATTGAACGAAATTTTAACAAAATTTTAACGAACATTTCAGCAACATAAATATTTTTAGAAAATGGTTCATAACCTTAATATAAATATAAATACTTATTTATTTGTTTGTATAGAAACATTTCCAAATGAACATCATAGACCTAAACATTGAAAACCGGTTCTACCAGTTTTAAAGTGTTAAGTGTAAGTAAGTAGCAACATAACAAATAATTCTACAATTGTTGCAATAATAACAGTACGCATGCGCAATAACACAATGTATTTCCTATATGAGAAATTTTTATTGCTTTACAAAATTCGAATAGAAGTTAATTTCAACTTTACATTTTAATTTATATTAAATTATTGAACGAAAATGTTTGACATTTCTTACAATAAAATGTTGTTCAACATTTATTCAAGATGTTGCAATTGTTCCATTCAATAATTTGGTATAAATACAAATGTAAATGTTTGAGGAAATTCATTCTTTAGAGGAATACCAAGGATACAATATTGTGTATTAGAAAAACTTCTTCATTAGAATATTATGTGATGAAAAAACTTCATTAAAAACAAATTGTGATATATTTTTTAATTTTAATACAAATGTTTATAAAATTTTCCCAAATCACAGAATTTTATAACATCACACTTTTCCAAAAGAAATAACAAACAAATAACTCTGAATAATAGGAGTCCATCATAGTCTGAGATATTTTCGATAAAAGTTTTATCCCCGTCTTGTATAAAAAATAGACAATCTGGCCAAATTTTATTAATTTCGTATAATTTTTAGATAAGAGAATGTGAAAAACCCACGTACACACAATTGATATTATTACACTAACTAACATTTTGATTTGGCCCAAAAACATATAAACTTTATGGCGTCTTTGATGTTTATTTCTTGGCATTACTCATGAAATCTCAAACTTAATATATAATAAAATCTTTGCTCACAAAATTCTTTAAGATTAAGATTTTTTAAGGAAAATAAAAATCCTCTTGTCCATTGAAAAGCTATTAAGGTTAAGAACTTATTTAAATGTTTTATACCTTCTACCAATACAAGTGCTGATGAGGCTATATTAACATAACATATGACTCACTATATGTCCATTCCCACGACAATTGGATCCCGTTTCAGAGCGACCCGAGATAAACTAGGTTAAAGATTGTAAACCCAGCGACAGTTGTATCGAACGAAAGTTCTTTCCCAAAGAAAGAATTATCGTATACAACCGAGCTACCACAACAATCACTGACTTATTATGAATCACCATGGGTCAAAAAAACATACAAATCGAACTAACAAAAGAAAAATTTTGATTCAAAACAGTCATTTCTGAAATTTGCAGCATATCTTTATTTTGATGTAATAAGAAACTCAAAGAATAAGTTGTCCTGACATCATTATTTGTCTTAGTACCCATATAAGGGCACTTCCAGGAACTTGCTCTAAAGTTTTTAAAACTCTTAAATGTAGACCAATTTTATTAAAATTTCGCACAATTAATTTAACCAATTTTTTATTGATTTTTTAATTCTTAAATATAAACTAATTCTATTGAAATTCGACACAATTATTATTGCTTCTTCCCTCAAACGTTTTTGAGCTTATGAAATTGTTAAATATGGACAAATTTTATTTAAAATTGGCACACTTTTTTTGTAACAGACTTTAATGGTTTTAAAAAATCGACTCATATTTGGATATAGCTTCAATAAAAGAAATCGTATCCAAAAGCACAATTTTAATATACAAATGATACAAACATGAATAATTGTGGTTTTATTTTGGCAATTTTTCTCTCTTTGTTAGTAATATAAAATTACGAATGAAAACTCAATCGAGTATTTTAAATTTTTTAAACATTTATTTTTTTTAGATAAAATTAATTATTTTTGAAAAACTGTTCTTAATGTTAAGAGCATAAACATAAAAATGGAATATGTCGTATCAATAAAAATGAACTAATACCAAAATTATTTAGCGGATAAAATTGTTACTCTAATATCAAGATTTGTCTGTAATATAAATCACTAAATCATTTTGTTCGAAAAGGGGGTTTAAACTTATAACGTAATAAGATTTAGATATAGTTTGAAAATTACTGGGCCTTATTCGATTATAATCGGATCATTACGAAAGGTGAAATGTCCTTAATTGTTGACCAATTTTATTAAAAGCATAGATCTGGCCTTTTTAAACTCTTTCAAATGTTTAAAATATGTAAGTGGTGAAGGGTATTTAAAATTCGGCACTGCCGTATACAGCATTCTTACTTCTTATTTTTCTAAATAAATAAACATATCTACACCTTCAAGGTAATTCGATATTGAACTCTCCTTGATATTAAGAGAAAACATACAAATTGGTAATTAAAATAAAATACATATGTTCACACATATGCACATCTTGTGTCTTAAAAAACCTTAACGATATTACAAACTAATGAATGTACATAACTATCTGATATAATGAGCTTCTAACTAAAATCATCTGGTATAATTTTCCTATTGAAAACCATTTTGTCAGACTCTGTAATTGGCATGAAGTTTATTCAAAGATGTGCATAAATTTTAAGGAATAGATTTCTGTGTCATACGGACTTCAGGACAAATTCGAATAAATATCATAAGCAAATACAATAAAGTAAATTTGTATAATAGAAAATTTAACAAATTGTAGCAGTAATTTCCAAGAAATCAAAATTTGCATTTCAATCTTCACAATATCAAGAAAATATAAGTTTTTATGTAAAAGAAATAAATACCAAAATGTTTAATTAATATCAAGACCAATAATACTAGGAAATCTTACAATTTCTAAGATTCTTGTAAATACTGTTTAAATGCGAAATTCGATATTTTTTGCGAAAAATTTTTAAATATTTTTGTTTAAATATTCCCTTTAATAAATCAATATTTAAATTTTTTATTTATTTCCCAACTTTATATCAATCAAGACCATAAATATATACAAGCATAAGTTACAGTTTGTGCCAAAACTTAGTTTTGTAAAAAAAATATATATAATTTTTTCCAACAATATCAAACTAATATAAAGTTCATATAAATCTTTACGCGCCGTTAATTTTTTGACGAAGTCAAGTAAAATACTTTTTTTCCCTTTAAAATTTATTGACGCGACGCCATAAAAGTGAAGTGTACAGTAGAATATATATCTATAGATACGTAGCCGTGTTAGTCAGTATCTGTGTTAACACACTTCTTAAAACGTTTTAGATAACGAAAATACCATAAATGTGTTTGAAAATACTCGTAACGCGGATGTATTGAATATTGGTATTGGTAAACAATACAAACATGAGTTTTAGTATACGTATTCATTTCGGAACACTTACACACATTCATTTATAAACACTTGCCCTTATATACCTGGGAGGATGTGTAAGATTTAAAGTGATTTGTTCAAGGCCTATAAATTACAAAATATGTTTGGAGGAACAGAAGGCTAACAAAATTATTTTTTTAATAACATTTTATGGAGTCTTGACACTAGAGCTAAAACTTTTCTTCTGAACAGATTTTGATCACTGAAGTATATAAAACTTAATATACGTCAATCTGTGGATTTATAATTGACAATTTTACGAAACTTCTTTTCTCACACACTTAGAGTTTTACACAGATATCGGCATATATTTTTTAACATACTCAACCGATTTCGCTGGTTTAAACAGGAAATTTCTCAGAACAATACCAAATACTGAGACCAAATTTATTTTAGCTCTATTAATTATTGTGGATGTGGGCATATCATTATCAGACAGACATATAGATCTTAGGTGATTCCTTTTTAGCGTTGGACACAGAATGATTAAGTTAATATACCCTCTTCATTACTTGTGGTGGTGGGTACAAAAAAGTAAGTTCTTTTTGCGATTTTTGTAACAATATTTCTTGAGAAGTATTTTTATCTATTGGTTATGATTTTTCTTGTTATGTTTGTCAAGATAATCTCTTAAAAAAAGCTCAGACCGTCGCTGGGAAGTTTTTGGAGTAAGTACATGTAGCTCATTATATTCTGCCCACCAATAGTTTGTTAAAATCAGAGAATGTTAACATATTTAACCGCAAAGTATCTTTTTAGGCATAGTGCACCCACATATGATAGTAGTGTCATATGTTGTCCATATTGATTTAATTTCCTGTAAACGAATTTCTGTTGAAAGGTAAATTTTTTCATTCGAATTTCCTTGAATTGTTTAAAACTATATTGAAAAAACTATATAGGATGAAAATAGCATTGCAGTCAGCTTCCTATTCGAATTTCCATTTAGTACTTTTCATATTTTATTCTACAGGAAGCGTTACGAAATAAACTCAGTATTGAGTTTATCAAATTCCTACATAAATCATATTCTTTTAATAACACCCTCTACCACCACAAGTGGTGATTATTTTGTTCCTTCCGTTTGTAACACCATGACTGAATTATCTCAGACCCCATTAGGTGCATAAAATCAAAATCACATTATTTTTTATTGTCCTAAGCAGATTCCCATTTAAAACCAGTAATGTCGGGTCATCACCCAAAAAGTTATACACCGATATCTGAGACAACCTTAACTTTTCAACAAAAAATACATGAATTTTAACAAAAATTTAACTACAATATAAAGATATATATTTTTCATCATCGTACAGCAAATCATCAAAATCGGATCAATAGAAAATAAGTTATAGGCTGAAATATGCAAAGTTTTGATACACCCCAAAAATTTTATCTGAATAGGTAGCAGGTTTAGAATATTTTATTGAAAATTGTCATACATATTTATTTAAAAAAAAATTTAAATCCAAAGAAACAGATTGTGCCGGGGTCATTATTTCACCTAGCTCTCATATAACGCCCATTCCCGGAATGTGGTTTGTAGCTTGTAAAACTGCTAACTATGAACAAATTCTACTGAAATTTAGCATAATTAAATTCCTGACTGTTTTAAATATATGTTATTAATTTTATTAATTAATATCAATCCATATTTTGATATAGCTCCCATATCAGGCTCCTTTTGAGCTTATAAAACTGGTAAATAAAGATTGCAATTCGATACACTTATATTTCTAACTGTGTTTAATACAAATTTATAATTTAGGACAATATTAGTAAATATTTAGCTAAAGCTTTCAAACCAGGCCCTTTTTGATCTCATAATACTAGTAATAATGACTAATTCTGTTGAAAATTCGGCTCAATTATTTTTCTAACTTTCTTGAATATATGTTGTTAATTTTTGCTAGAGTTACTACATAACGCCCGTGCTCGAAAACTGGTTTGAGCTCATAAAACTATTATATCAATAAACATTTTTAAGCTGTCCCTATATATGAAACCAGTTTGCAAACAACGGCCATACTTGTATATTACTTCTTTATAATCCCATTTCCCGGAATAAAATATGAACCAAATCTATCGAAATTCCGACAAATAGATAATTGTCTTTAATATAGAGGAGGGGCACAATCGAATACAGCATTCTTATTTCATTATTATAATTCGTTTAATTCGTCCATTATCAAAATTATCACCCTGCAAAATGAATGAATTGAAAGAATATTTTCAGCTTAGCAGAAAATCCATCAACACATGAAATTCTCAATATCCATTAAAGTAGGACAAGTTGAGTTGATACGTATAACCTCCTAGTAAAAAGGCCTTTCCTTCTCCGAAACTTGAAAATTCCCTATAACTATATACATATAAAATATGGTGCAGGGTTTTATGTATATATTGAAGTCTATAAGATAGTAAAATTTTATACGTTTAAATATTTCTACTGTATTGATACGGTTTACGTGTTTGATTGTACCTAAATACATATGGATGTTTTCGAGTATTATGTCTGTATACGCGATATCAGTTGACTTGACAGTATAGCTGAATTTGATGTTTATATGTCTATTTAAATGTAACCCAATAGGCATATCTAACATATTATGACTGGTCTATTTATTTCATAATTTAAAATTTAATGTTAAAGAGATATGAGAAGACTGACTATAACTATAACTTTTAATATACTAAGCCGATTTTGCTCGTTTTAAATAGGAGCAAAATCAGGACTGTAGCAAACACTCAACTTTTGTGAAAGTTAGCGTGCTAACAACAGAAAGACAGACGGACATAGCTAAATTGATTCAGATTTTAATATTATGAGGTTTGAGATAATTTATTCTTAGCGTTACACACGGGATGACAACGATAATATACCCTTTTCACCACTTGTGGTGGAAGTAACAACGAAATAAAGTGTTTTCTAATTGATCAATATTAATCTTTATTTAATTTACATCTCCTGATCAACATGTCTTAAATTTCGAAATTTTCCTTAATCTTAATTACTAATCTCAATGGGCATCGATTCATAGTGGGCTTTATCGATATTTCTAGAAAAAGATGTAACTTCAAACTTTTTCGTGTATGGATTTCTGCACCATTATAGGTGGTTGCTTTTAAATATACTGTTCGACTCAGAATCATATTAAATATAACGATCGATTCAAAATTACTTCCTGTAGAACCTGTGAACTAAGCGCACTTTGCAGTTTGGAAGGTATCTTGATGAAATTTTACCATCCATAATTTTTCTAAGTTACCATTTATCTGAGTCGATTTAGCTATATCCGTTTAAATCTAGGTCTGTCCTTTTGTCTACTTGTCTGCTGTTAGCATTTCGACAACTTAGAATGACATCTTGCCGCCATATTATATTTCATTATTGTTGCAAAAATTTTCTAAATCGGTTTATTAGAAAAAAGTTATAGCCGAAAGTATAACGTATTTTATAACTTATTCTATGTTTCTGTGTTAAATAAAACTTTCATATATTGTATATGTTGGTGAGTCTATACCAACTCGTTTACTTAATACGCATTTGTGGTGGAGGGTATTGAAGATTCAGCATAGAAGAATACAGCATTCGTTCTTGTTAATACTTTAGTTATTTTTTTGTGACCCCATAACTCGTATTTGAGTTTTAAAGCTATATTTTTTGGAATCCAATTCTAATCTAAACTATGCTAAAAACGATTCTGTCCGGATGTACTGCTGTTTTATAATTCCGGCCTATTCTAGTCCATTTCATGAAAAACTTTCCAAATTGGTAAAAAATTACAAGAATAATTTTTAAATCAGTTCTGTAAAGTCACTGTATGCGCATTACATTCTTTGATGTATATCGTAGTAGGCTAAGGTCATATATAGTAAAAATTATACAGAATACCAGTTTCTGTTTATCGATAGATCATAGTTCGAAGAATTAAAAATAATCGCAAAATGCCGTAATATCCAGATAACTAATCACAAAATCTACTTCTTTAAAAAACCTTGATTTGATCCCATGAAAATAATATTTTAATTCAATACATAATACCATTTCGATTAAATTTCGAAAATATTACACAGTTTACTACTTGATTAAGTCATATATTTAACAACCTTAACTAACAGAATTTCTCTATATTCACAATATTGTTTACTGGGTTGATTACATTTATCGTGTATATATATATATTGTACAATATGATGATGGTGTTATATCTACTGCTGGTATTTTGCCATGGGAAATATATCTATAAACTTTTCATAAGTTAAAATGTTACGATTTTTATAGGCTATAAATGTCATGGCAAATTTAACACTTGAAGTGCTAAATAAAATTGATGCTTTAAAAAATCTAAATTGTTTTTCGTTGACGTCTTTTTCATTCTTTTTTTGCTACATTTCTCAACAATGATACAAAGTTGAAAAGAAAATTAATAAACATTATGGTCAGCAGTAACAATTCAAAAAGTCGCCCTAACACAATATTTAAAAAGTATAAAAATACATTTTTGCAATTTTTTCTTTTGAAGGAGTCTAACTATAGGACATTTTTATACCCTCCACCATAAGTGGTGATATGTCTCAGACTCCGTAGGGTATATATATTTTATTACATCCAATCAATATCAAAGTCGATTTAGCCATGTCCGCCTCTCTGTTGGAAACATTCTCATGCCAAAAATAATTTTACGAATTCAATAAAATTAGACGAAATTATTAGTTTTCTTTCTTTATAAAACCAGCTCTATTGGTTTATCATAAAAAAGTTATAGACCGATATATGAGAACACTTTAAATTTTTTTCAACAAAAGACAGCTGGATTTAAACAAGAATTTAACTATAAAAAACAGTTATATATTCTTCATCACCCTGAAAAAAAATCACAAAAACTGAAACAATTGAAAAAAAGTTACAGTCTGAAATATTCTAAATTTTGATACACCCCAAAATCTCTGTGTGTCATATGGATCGCAATTTTTAAAATAATTTACTAAAATTTGCTAGATATATTTATTTTGATGCAATAATAAACCCAAAAAAATATTGTCCTTGGGTCATTATTTTACCTATCTTACATTTAACGCCACTTCCTGGGATATGGTTCAATAGCTTATAAAACTCTTAAATATGAATCAGTTCTATTGAAATTTATCGCAACTAATTTTCTAACCGTCTTGATTATATATTAATAATTTTATAAATTTTGGTCCATATTTTGCAATTGTTTTATATATAACGCCTCTTCCCGGAGAACGGGTTTGAGCTTATGAAACACTTAACTAAAGATTAATTTCATTGAAAATTTGGTACAATGATTTTTTGTACTATCTTTATTACTTTATATTTTTTTGAACAACTCCGGTCCATATTATGCTGTATCTCCTATATAACTGCCATACCCGGTTTTGACTCTTAAATAAACCTCATCTCCCATATAAGGTCCCTTTTGTAAAATTCGATTCAATTATATTTCTAACTGTCTTGAATATATACTATAATTCTGACCTATATCGGTCCATATTTTTCTATAACTGTCATATAATGCCCCTTTCTGAAAACGTGTTTGAACTTATAAAACTGTGATATGAATATTAACCGATTTAAATTAAAATCGTCAATATTATTTTACTAACTGCCTTGAAAATGTGGAAATTTCTTAACGAATATCGGTTCATATTTTGCTTTAGATCATTTTAAGTCTCGTTCTCGGAAAAAATTTTAAGTTATAATACTTGAAATAATTCTATTGAAATTCGGCACAATTATTGCTCTAACTATCTTAAATATAAGTTACTTATTTGAAGAATATCGGGTTATATTTTGTTATAGTTCCCTTCGCTCAAAATGGTTTAAAATCTGATCTATTTTTAAAACTTTCTTTAATATATAAAACTAGTTTGACAATTATCGCGCCATACTTGGTTATTACTCCTTTGTATTCCCACATATGGACCAATTCCATCGAAATTCAGATAACTAGATAATCGTCTTCAATAAAGTGGTGGAGTATATTTAAGGCCCGGCACAGCCAAATATTAGCATTTTTACTTGTTATACCAACAATTTCCTTAATACTAAAAATAATAATAGCACCTACTGTAGCGTACAAATTATACAATATCTTACTGTTTCTATTATGCTTTATTGAGCTCAATTAAATTGAAGTACTTATTTAGTTTCTTTGTTTTTCTTTTTTCCTGATAAACTTTTAATTACCTGTTTTGTAGTAAAGTAAGACAATAACAAAAAAAAAAGAAATAATTACTAATGATTTTATGAGCAATTGAAAAAATATTGCTGCTAAGCATTAATTCCATTGATATCAATTGCCTCTTAAAAGCTGCCATTTTGTCTATTTTTTTTTTACAATGACGAAGAAATAATTTATGTTTGCAAAAAGTGTGTAAGATTAAGTTATAATTTTTGCATTGTTGGGAATATTTTAGTTAAGACAAGGTAAAATCATTATACTTAAGATTTTACCTTGTCTTAACTTAAATATTATTTCTTAATTGGAAGTCACTCATGTTAGCATTTAATGTCAATATGCATGAATAATTTAAATAACAAAGTGGGAAAAAGTGTTTTAATATGTTGAACAAAGATTTCTGTTGTCCAAAGATAAGGATATTTGGTGGCTTCAAATATAGGATCTTCTGAAAAGTTGAATTTGTTAAATTCCTCTTTAAATTCCACCCTTCAGCGATATAAATGCGGTTCTTAAAAATATTTGTTACAAAATTAATCGACAAAGTGTGAGCGGTATTATTTATATCGCTCATTGTCTGCAAGGTCGTCATAACTCAAAAAAAAAAAAATATTTTCTGGAGTCGTACTTAAATTTTTTTGACAGAAACATAACTTTTGGATTCATAAATTGAAATTTGTAATATATTTAATTTTTTTAAAATCTGACAGGAGTAAAATATTATAAGTTTCTAGAAATCGATAACGTTTTACATCCAGTAATAATCAACAAATTATATAATTGTCATAACATAAATCATATTAAATGTATAAATGTTTCGTTCTCGAAAATTGGTCAGATAATTAAACATGTTATTTGCTATATAATACTGATATTAAGTCGAAACATATAAATTTTGAGTTATGGCGACCTCGTAGCAAATGAGCGATATGATTTTCCTATCAGAATCGGGTTTTTTGAAAACAAATTTTTAAATTTTGATCGACTATATGGATTTGCATAAAATGTAATATAGTAAAAAATTTGAGAATTCATACTTGGGGTTATAGTGGTTTAAACTGAGGTATCTGAAATATTATTTTTTTAAGAGTTTGCCAAAATTTTCTTTTCTATTTAATGGAATTGTAAACAGGCCAACTTTTTGTAGGCTCAAGTTGGGTTTTGTTGAAAATATTTTATAATATTTGGTCGCGTTTTTCTTCATTTCACTCATTTTAATAAGATTAACAATGTATTCATTCATTTGACAGTAAACATAATAACTGGCACTTGACAAATAAGTCAACTGATATTTCAGTTGAAAGTTTTATTGAAAAACGTGTTTTAAACATTTCTAGATCTCACTTTCTATGTTATTTATCTTTTTTATATTCGAGTAAGTTGCATTTAGATTTTTAATTTTCAAATTTTGGAAGATGTTGCCAGCTTCTTAAGTTGGCATGGGTTGATTAAAGTAGAAAAAATGTGAAACGCTAACTGAAATAAATGATTTGTGGTACCAGAGTTTATTACTTCATCCAAAATTAATTGGACAAATTCTACAAATTTATCTTTATCATTTTGACCTAACATCCTTACGTATCACACGCAATGATAAGGGTACATAAGACACCATTAAGTATGTATATTCTTGACTCAAATTAATATCTAAATCTATTCCATTTTCTCAATCTGTTTGTTGTCGACATGCTCATATTAACAACAATTGATAGAGCTCAATGAAATTTTACCTGAGTTTTGCTATTGACCTATAAAGTTTTCGATTTACTGATATCAGAGACAAATTCCTAAAACTAGGGAATTTAACTAAGCGGCTTATTAAATTTGTACACTAATATTTCCTTCGGTAAAAGCGTTACGCAGTGAATGGACCATGGGTAACCTCCTACAAACGAAACGTTTAATATCGCACATCTTTAACACTTTTAGAGTTAATTTTTTTGAAATTTGGCGTAGTTAAAGATTTAGTAAAAAAAGACTATCAAGCCTTACACACGATTTTTTACATATAGTATTTCTTTGAAACTTTATTTTATGAAAACTGGGACATGGATAAATCTTTTTAAACGAAAAAAATTATTATAAACAAATTTCTACAGTACACGGGGCTGTGATACCCCTAATACGATATATTTATATATCAAACCTGTGAAACTGTTTGAGGAAATTTTTTGAAATTTTTTTTACGGATGAAAAATTGTAGAGCATGTAGTTAAGAGATGGGGCTTAAATATTCGGCATAGTACTAAGCATTCTTACTCGTTGTCTTCAAGTTTTTTCCATAGTACGAATGTTGATAATTTTTAGTTCAATTTAGAAGTTTATACTATTATATGACCGATAATATTGGAAATGTAAATCTGTTTAGGGCAATAACAAACAATCACTTGAAATATTTTCGAATTTGGACAACCAATCTGGATATGAAACACGTCCAACAGTTAAACGGAAGTAACAAAATCCAACAAATATAACTAAATCAAAGTTAACTTAGTTGATTTAGAATATTTCTTTCACAAAATTTTCGCCATTCCTGAAAATTTACACAAATTAATATAGAAACTTTGCTGGACCAAGGGCGATATGTTCAATTTGTGAACGAGTAAATAGTTAATAAATAAAATTATATATTTTATATCTAAATAATAAAAAACTTCATGAAAAATGTTTATGGTAGATCGTATCTTTATATATCGAATAAAAAACAAACTTGGATTCGTATAAATAAGAAAACAACAATAATCGTTTTAAATAAACTATCAGATATCAAGAAAGAATAAATTTTTATTATTAATAATTATTATTAAATTTGTAATAAGAAACCTATTGGTAAATATCATTTAACAACTTTAATCAGTTTAATGTTAAACAACTTTATTAGTCATATTCCATATAATCGTAGAGCAAAATACAAAAAATATAATCTCCAAACATGATCTCCTTTAATTAAAAACAAGTCGAATGGCATATTTTTGGCTGTACCGAATCGTTAATACCCTCCATCAATAATTTAAAGTTTGAGTTTTAATTAAATTGATTCATATTCCTATAATAGTTTTATAAGTTCAAACCTGTTTTTCCGAGAACTTCTAGATTTTTAAGGTCAAAAATAGTTTCCATGAAGGGGCCTGATATAGAAGCTACAACAAAATATAGATCGATATTGTACATATTAATAATAAACGTTGAAGATATTAAGAAAAATCATTGTGCCGATTTCCATTGGAATCGGTTTTATTTAAGTGTTTTATAAGCTAAAATCCTTTTTTCGGGAGAGGGCATTATAAGAGAGATTAACCAAAATATGGACCAATATAAATAAAATTAAAAACATATATTTTTAACATTAGGAAATTAATTGTGGCACATTTCAATAGAATTGGTTCATATTTAAGAGTTTCATAAGCCATAAACCGTATTCCGGGAAGAACGTTATATAGGAGTTAAGTCAAATAAAGACCCCAGCACATGATTGTTTCTTTGGGTTTATTATTGTATCATATAAATATATATAAAAGCCCATATAACATACCGATTTTGGGGTGTATCAAAATTTTGCATATTTCAGCCTATAACTTTTTTCTACTGATCCGATATTGATAATTTTTTGTACGATGATAAAAAAGATACAATTATATATTATAGTAGAATATTTGAGAATGACAATGAATGTGAATTTTCAAACACACTGTCAGACGGTCGTGGCTATATCGACACAGATTTTAATTTGATACAAGAACATATATACTTTATGGGGTCTGGGATAATTTCTTCTTGCTAGTGCACACGGAATGACAAATTTTATATACTCTCGTCACTACTTGTGGTAGTGGAGGGTATAATTATAACAACATGATATTAATATTTTCATAAAGATACACACATACAACGAAATTTAGTATAACTTAAAGTTAATACAAATATTGAAAAATGACATTAAATAATGCAATTATTAAAATTCTACCAAATGCATGAATTTATGTAATTAATTTTTATTTGTATTCATCATTAGTGTGTATGCGTATTGTTGTGCTAATCAAAACTGCTTTAGGATACAAAATACACTTTACATTAATATATGTACGAATAATTGTAATCGAATATTTCCCAATATGTATCTCCATTCCGTTCTCTCTCTCTCTCTCTCTCTCTCACACACACACTCTTCTCTGTTTGTTTGAATAAACAATATTATAAATTAGCAATGACATGCCTGCTGTTTGTTACTCTTGTAAATATCGATTCAGTACGAAAAATCATAAAATCAGCATGAAGTTATAAATTCAAAACTGGAACTTCAAATGACTGCGGGCTATAATGTTTGCAATTGTATACATTAATTTAATATACTCATGCTATTTATGATGTTTGTGTTGTTATTATAACTGATATATAGAAATTATTATTACTTGTAACCAAAAATATAAGGATTTATATACACATACACATACAATTAAAAATATAAATATATATAACTGAGGGTCTGTTTTGGTATAAGATGATATGTATTTAGATACAAGGGGATGATATGCGAAAAGGACTTACAAATGAACTTGGTACATTTTGGATTAGTACAGCAATCTTAACAATTGAATCGAAGTTTACAGTATGAATTCTGATAAAGTTATTCAGTCTAAAGTTGTGAATACCGTTTTTGCCGATAAAATCAATATTTATATGTATTCTTCTGTGCCGAAATCATTTTTACGATGATATTAGCCTGAAAATATTTGCTGCTCTAAATATTTTGATATTAAAATCTGCAAAATTTATCCAACAAAGTGTAATACCGAATTACGTTTTCGCCGTATTAGTTACGATAACTGCTATTAACAGTTAGGTACACCAAATCTTCTATTATTGCAATGTGTTAGTTGAGGGGGATATTTGCTATTCAGCACAGCCGTATGGCATTCTTACGCGTTTTTTATTTTAGCATATTCAACATTGAGTTCATTCCATACGTTTTCTAAGGATTTAAGTCAGTACTCTATTTTGGGACGATGACAAAATTTCACCATCTGATACCATTCTACTAATAGTTGTTTCGTCAATTTATAACATGTTATTCCAAAAATTTATGCAATTTTCTTTTTCAGATCCATCAGAAAAAAAAAACTTTTTGGAAACATTTTTTCTCGATATGCTTCCAAATAAATTTACTTCTTTTAGTCTCATTCTGAAAAGCCTGTTGCCGCGATGACTTGAAATGATCAACTTCTGCGACTTTTTTTCCAGCTGCATATGATCGAGTTTCTGTCTTTTGAAAGTTTCCGCTTTAAAACAGCATTGTTACGAAAAATATAAAAAATATAAAAATATATAAAATATAACGGTATCTGTCATAAAAAAAACATATAATCTGACTAATTTGAATCGAAAATTCTTTCAGAAACATTCAGAAACCAAAAAATAGCATTTTTCTTAATTTTTGTTTAGAAAATTCTTAATTTAATAAACAATGTAAGATTGTTTATTATTATTTATTTATTATTTAATTGATTTTTTTTTATAATTTATAATTCTCTACAAAAAAAGGTATACTTAAAATATACGTAGGATATTTCTGATTATTTAAGAGATATTTAGACTAAAGTGAAATTTTGAACAATTCTTTTAGTTTTTGAACTTGGTGGGTTCTATTCGGGTCCAAAAGAAATTCTTAATTATTGTCTAAATTTTGCACAAAATTCTAAATAATGTTAGTGCAATGTGAATCTATGTGGGCCTATGTGGATTTTATAAGAATATATTTTTTAGAATTATAACTTTAGGAAAAACATAAGATTATTTTCTAAATTTTTTCTAACGCTAAAGCAAATTTGAGGACATTGGTGGGAGGAATTTCTCCCATGCCCAAACAGAAATTGGTTAATTTGCAATAATAAGTTACTTTAGTCTTTTGAAAAGCCAATAATGTCAAAGCAAAAATTGTCAAAAGAATGCTTTGATTATATAGCTACATTTATAAGTAGCTCACTTCTTCCTACCAAAACACTCAAAATTTCAATCTGGGGAAAAATTGTTTCAAAAATTCCAATTTTTGAGTACATTTTTTACATCACCTTTCAAAAATTAACTAAAACTTCCTCCCCTTCAGAAAAATTTTAAAATTCATAACTACTGCTTATAAATAACATATTGGTCATTCTGGTTCCATTTACCTACTTAACAACACATTTTTATTACTGTACTAAACTATTAATACATCTATTTAATACAATCAAAAGTAAACAAATTAATTTTCCATTCAATTATTTGAATTTTTATTAAATTTTTATAAATCGTTTAACTTTAATAAAAACTTAATTTTTGAATGTACAAGTAAGTTAGCTTTTTCATTTGCCTGTTGGCGATTTTTAAATAAATAATTTGTTAAAGTAAAATAAGTGCTTTTTTATAAAATTCACTACAAAAAGTAAAGAAGGAGATAACAATAACATGTCATTACATATGTAACTAAAAAAGAGTCACATGACTTTGGGCTTTTAAGCAGAGTATGAAGAAACTCGAAGCAAAATCTTTATTTTTAAATGAAATTGTTTTACTCTTCTTTGAGGAGATTAGGACAAATAAAACTATTTTTTCGATTAAAATTTTAATCTTTATTTTTTCGATTTAGCTCAGTAAAAAAAAACAAAAATGTGCATACACAGACACGCAAAAAAAAAACTTGTCGCGATAAAACTTATTGTTGTTTTAAGCTAAAAAATGCATTAATAAAAACACCTAAAAATTCACATCACAACACATCTTAATATGAGAGTATATTTGTATATTTATACAAAGGATGTAAACATATTAACATCCCTTTTTCAGCTTAATAAAAAACATTTTTCATTGCTACGCACGACTTCAAAACCATTAATGCGAATTATTCATTATAAAATTCTTTTTTGGATTTTGCACTTTTTTAATTTTTATCATTAATTAAAATTAAACTCTTGTTCAAAGAGCGATTAAAAAATAAAACTCTTTTTTTTTAATTACAATTAAACTCTTTGAAAGATTTGATAGTTTGAGGAATAAAAAAGAGTCAAAAACCGTACCTTGCTTTTATGCAAGGCCAACTTGCAAGTATCATTGAGTTTGTATACAAATTTCATTCTGGGAGTTTCCAGAGAGGGACATATAACTCTATTACATTAAAAAAAATAATTGAACCAAAATTCAACAAAATTGCTGGAAGGTGTCCTGCATTGGAGCTATAGCGTCAAATCAATATCATACACTTTAGAGCAGTTAGAAAAATAATCATAATGATTTAAAAAAAAGGCTTAATTTAGAAAAGTTTTATAAGCTCAAAACCGTTTTCCTGAAAGAGAATTATATATTTATGGATATAAGGCAAGATATTCGATAAATAATTAGTATATATTTACGACATTAAAAAAAAAAATTATCATGACGATTTTGAATAAAAAAGCTTCATACGTAAAAGTTTTATAAGCTCAAAAACATTTCTGGGAAAGGGAGCTATGCCAAAATACATACCGATATTGTTCATATTGATAACATATTTTTAAGATGGGGAAATGATTGTGCTAAATTTCAATAGAATTTAAGTATTTTAAGGAGTTTTGAAATCTTAAACCCGTATTGTAGGAATAACCCTTATATGGAAAATAGGTCAAATAATAAACCCAGCGAAATCTTGTTCTTTTTGCCTTATTTTTATATCAAAGTAAATACAGTAAATTATATTCAAAATCGTGATTTATATGATACACAGATTTAAGGGTATATCAAAATTTTGAATATTTTAACCAATAACTCTTTCTCCATTGCTTCGATTGATTTTTTGTTCTATATTGGAGGACATAAAATTGTATTTCATGGGTAAATCCTGTTTAAATCCAGCTACTTTTTGTTAAATAATTAAGAAATGTTAATTCTCGGAATTTTTAGATTGTCCCACTTTTTATGTTATAAATCGATATAGCTGGTTTTATATAAGAAACAAACATTATGACCAAGTTTCATTGAAATCGTACAATTATTTCAGGCATTTGAATGTTTCCAACTGATAGACGAACATAGCTAAATCGAATCACATTTTGATTTGATACAAGAATAATTTAATTTAATGGTACTCGAGGGTATAAAATTATAATAAAATCTTACAATATATAAAATACACCTCAAAAGATTTTTATGAATTCAAAATATTTACATTTTCTTATTTCTTTATTTTTAAAAGCATTTATTTACGAGATCAAAGAGGAAATGCCTTGATTTTTAAATGCACCTTTTTATTAAGAAATCTATAAAATCCAAAAAATTATTTGAAGTTTTGATGGCAACGCAAACAAAAATAGAACTAGAGAAATATAAACAAACATTTTCAAATGATCATGATCACTAAATACTTAGGAAAAATGTAGCCACACAAAATCTAATTAAAAGAAAATAAAATATAGAATGTTCAAATTAATTAAGTAAAGGAAATTATAATACAACAGACAACATATGGTATTTAACATTTTTTTAATTTAATTAATTAAATCGGTATTAAATAAGAATAATAGTTTTGTATTATATAGATGATAGTTTACTTGTTGTCGATAATTTAGTAAGAATAAAGTGAATTGACATTTATACTTTTTACATCCACAAGTGATGAAGGTCTTTGAATTTGTTATTCTGAATATCAGACTTTTCCAAATTCGATAAAATTTAACTAAAATATCGTAGAAAAGTGGTATCTACTAAACCGCAAAAATATATAATTTTAATGCATCTTATACACTGAATCATAAAAGGTAGTAAAAATAACGAAAAAGGGTATAGAATTGAAGAAAAGTAGTTTAAATATCAGACATCGAAATCTTTATTCATCATAAAGAAAATTTGTGAATATGACTATTTTAATTCATTAATAAGAATGGAGTTAATTTTGAAATTGAGAAAAGAAATTCCTTAAATTGTTGTAATAAATTAATACATAAACTATTAAGGACCAAGGGAAGGAGTGCACCCCATACAAAATAAAAATTAATTATAGAATATCTTAAGAGCTGTAACAACAAGTCTTACATTTTGTCCCAATGGATAATATGTAAGACAAATAGGATCTGGGCAGATGTAGCCCCTATACGAAGCAAATATTGATTATCGAATATCTGTGGATTTATTGCAGCGAGAATTTGGTCCCAATTACATTTTTAAATATGTATCGATTGTTCGATTTTTTGCAGCATGGCGCACCGGGTAAAAGCTAGTTTTATATATTTAATAGATAACTAAAAATAGTGCAATGTCAATAGGACGGTGGTGAGACGACCGACTTGTATTTCTGCTGAAATGTTGCTTACATGTTTGTTGATTTTCCATTTGCATTTTCATGAATTTATGCAAAATATTATTTTAATATTAATTAAAATGTTCTATGAAATATTTTCCTCCTGTGTGTATATCTTTATTCTATTTACATTTTCTTTGTCATATATCATTTAATATGACAAAGAAAATATAAAACAAGTAAGAATGCTATATTCGGCTATGCCGAATCTTAAATACCCTCCACCACAAATTCGTGTAAAGTTAATACGTTAGGTTCCATAGACACACATATACTCACAAATGTATATAACAGAGAAATACTTAATGAGTCATAAAATTAGTCACAATTTAGGCTATTAAATTTTCCAACTAACTGCCTTTTTACCACCAATTTTCATTGAGCTCTGTTAATTTTTGCGGCTGTGAGCAGACAAAGAGATTGACGAAAATCGACTGAGATTTTGATGCAAGAATATATACATTATGGGGTCTGAAATAATTCATTCTTAGCGTTACACACACAATGACAAAGTTAATATTCTCTCTCTACCACTTGTAGTGTGGAGCGTATAAAAACAAAAAATATGCTTGTTATAAGCTCAAAACTATTTTCCGGGAAGGGGTCTTATATGGGAGCTACAGCAAAGTTTGGACCAAGATTGTTCATATTTATAATATACTTTTATTATAGTTAGAAAAATCATTGTGCTAAATTTTAATGGAATTGATCTTTATTTAAATGTTTTATAAACTCTAATCCGTTTTCCGGAAAATCCCGTTATAAGGGAGCTATAGGAAAATTTGGACCGATACAGGGCAAATTAATATAATATCTTCAGAACAGCTAGCAAAATAATTGTGTCGACTTTCAATAGAATTGGTCTTTATTTACTCGGGAAGGGGCGTTATAATGGAGCTATATCAAAATATGGACTCATGTTAACAAAATTTATAACGCATATTTATATGTTAATAAAATTTATAACATATATTTAAAATAGCTAGAAAATTAACTGTGTCAAATTTTAATAGAATTGGTTCCAATTTAAGAGTTTTATGAGCTATAAATCACATTCCGGGAAGGGGCCTTATATGGGAGCTATATCAAAATATGGACCCATGTTAATAAAACTTACTACATATATTTAAAATAGCTAGAAAATCAATTGTGCTAAATTTCAAAAGAATTGGTTCAAATTTAAAAGTGTTATAAGCTATAAATTATATTCCGGGAAGGGGCCTTATACGGGAGCTATATCAAAATACGGATCCATGTGAATAAAATTTATAACATATATTTAAAATAGTTGAAACAATAATTGTGCCAAATTTCAAAAGAATTAGTTCAAATTTAAAAGTTTTATAAGCTATAAATCATATTCAGGGAAAGGGAGTTATATGGGAGCTATATCAAAATATGGACTAATGTTAATAAAATGTATAACATATATTAAGAATGGTTTACAAATTATTTGTGACAAATTTTAGTAAATTATCTTAAAAATTGCGGTCCATATGACACAAAGAGTTTGGGGTGTATCAAAATTTTGCATATTATAGCCTATAACTTTTTTCCGGTTAATCAGATTTTGATAATTTTTGGCACGATGATGAAGCATTGTATGCTAAAATTAATTTTTTGTTTAAGTCCAATTACATTTTTAGAAGAAATTATAAGAGTTCATTTTTGAAATTTTGAGGTTGTTTCAGATATCAGTCTATAACTTCCTTGCTTATAAGCCGATATAGCTGGTTTTAAACAGCAAACTGCTTAGGACAATAACAAACAATGTGGCCTAGTTTTATTGAATTCGGTCAATTATTCTAGGCGTGAGAATGTTCCAACAGACAGACAGACGGACAGATGGACATAGCTAAATCGACGCAGTTTTTGATTTGATGCAATAATATATATACATTGTTGGGTCTCAGATGATTCCTTCTTGGCGTTACATACATAATGACAAACATAATATACCCTCACCACTTGTGGTGGTGGAGGGTATAAAAATATTTGACGAAATAAATTGTTAAATTAACAAAAATTTTATTTAAATTAACTTCATTTTAGAATGCGTTACTGCCGTTTTTACTAAATATAAAATATTTTTCGATAATTTTTCAAACAAAATTTTATTCAATTTAACATTTAAACAATTTTTTCATTAAATTGAAGGAAAGTCTTCAATTCGAAGAAAAATCTGTTAATTTGAATAAAATTCTGTTAACTCAAAACCTTTTTTCGTTAAAGTTATACAAAAATTGTTCGTGATTATTACCTACGACATTTGGTTCAGTACAGAAAGAGCATAAAAGGGTCATTCTTTCATTACACTCTTATTTGTTTTAATTACTTTATATTCTGACTGAATTTAATAATGAGTTTTTGAGAAATTCAATTATCTTTTTTTTAATAAAATAAAATTATATATAAAAATTTTCTTATATACATTTTTCTTTCTTTAAGTTCATTTTAATAAATATAAATACATAATTTATATCTTATCTATTATAATATTTGCTATTTTAGCAATTTCATCTTTAGTATTTTGTTGGTTTTCCTAATTTGCTATAAACAAGTTTTGAAACTATTCACTCAAATTGCAGATAAGTTTCTGATTTTTACAAACTTATAAACATTTAAAATCATACAAATTAACTTATGTCTATTGCAGATTTTCTAAAGAACAATCAATTCAATGTTATGGAAATTAAATTAAAATAAGATGAATATAAACTTGCCATTCATACTTATATACAATATTTATTCGCATATAATTTGAATTGTTATTGTCATTAACAGATTTAATTTTATCCAAAGTTGTGTGTAACAATTATTTATTATCGCTCACAGAAATGTAAAATGACATATTTGTGAAATAATTTAAAAAGAACTACATTCATCAATTGACTATATCATCTTACCTAAAAAGTAGGTTCTGCCACACTATTTTAAGCAGATTGGGTAAAATATTTTCCGATAAATTGGGACATACTAATACCAATGGATCATAACCAATTATTTGGGCTTTTTTTTTTTTTAATTTTTTTGTTATAACCAGGTACTCCCATAGAAAGTAAGCATTAACTGCAGTATAAGCACAACCGCAATTGGTGATGAGGGTAAATTACTTTGTCATTACGTGTGTAACGCCCAGATGCAGTCATCTCAAACCCCAAAAAGTATATATATTCTTGCATCAAATCCTGACCTTATAAAAGTAATAAATATAATAAAGTAAATAAAAATATATAAAGTAAAAAATCGTTCTATATTTTGCTATAGCTTCCATATATGGGCCTTTCCGGAAAATGGTTTTGACTGATAACAGTAATAAATAAAGACGAATTCTATTGACATCGCCTTTACCACTTCTCTATGTGTTCTGAATAGATATTATTAATGCGAGCAATATCGGTTCATCTTTTTAGTTTATAAAACTATTAAATGAAGACCAATTCGAAATTCCGCACAATTATTTTTCTAACCATCTTAAATATATGTTAATTATTTGACGCATATCGGCCCTATTTAACAATAGTTCGCTAATGTCACTTCCCCAAAAAAAAGTTTTTTGCTAATAAGAAAACTAGTTTGATAATTATCGAGCCATATGTAGTTATTACTCCTTTATAATATCACTTCTCGGTTTAGTGCTTTAGACTTAAAAGCTTCTAAATTATCGACCAATTCTATCGAAATCTATACATATATCTAAATATTTTTTAATATATGTAACTAATTTTATTGCATCTCATCTTAAAATGTATGGCTCGGTACCAATATTTATAGGTACTTTCAAGAATATGTCAGAATCGGTGTTTAAGTTAATAAACTAATGCTAATTTTTGTGAAATGTTTGTGGTGGAAGATATTGAAGATTCGGCAGAGCCTAATATGGCATTCTCGCTTGTTTAATCAAGGCTTAAGTTGAAAACAAGCAAACAGACTGTTCAAAAAACTTAATACCCTTCCCCACTATTTTCCTTGTATTGAAGATATTAAATTAGCAAAGTTATTATTGTTTTATTAGTCTGTATAGAAGAATTTTAAGTTTAAAATCCGTTTTGGTATACATACCATCTATGTTAGTAATATGCGGACTGACGTTCTATATTATGTGGACTGACGTTCTTAAAATTTGCCACTGATATATATGCCAAGTCCCTAAATTATCAGAATTATACTGAAATACGATATTCATTAAATGATGTTAATTAAATGAATATATTGTTAGACTGATTAAAAATCATTAACTATTTTCAAAAAGCTCACAAAAGTTGGCGAAGCCTTCAAAATTTAGCTGTAAAACTGTTTTCAATGATATTACAATACTGGCAGAACTTCTCTATTGATAGAAAACCTGGTTCAAATGGAAACAATGATACACATGATATTTTTAAAACCAAATTCAAAATACTTCATTTATTTTTGGCCTGACTTGGCATCCTGTCACACTTCAGAAGGCCTTTAGTGGCACAAGATTAAAAGATGTGTTTCGTTCTTGAGAACATATCTGTATGTTGAGAATTTTTCGATTCGATTTATATGACACAATGAATTTGGGGTGTATCAAAATTTTGCTTATAGCTTTTTTCAACCGATCCGATTTGGTTTTTTGATAATGAATTATATTAATATCTAATTCTGATGTTGCCTAAAATGTCAGTCTGTAACTTTGTTCATATTAAATAGCAAATTTTAGACCATCATGACAAACATCCGCGACAGATCTAAACTGATTCAGTTTTAATTTTATGCAAGAACAAACATAATTTTTAAATTAAATACAAAATCAAAAAATATTTCACTGGTAAACAGTGTAGAGAGGAGTGGAACCGAGGAAAATTATTAAATACATAATAAATGCTATTTTTCGAACAACTAAAATCAGAGATTTCGAACACCGATATTGTCAGGCTCACATTCATTAGGTTTATTTACTGATTGTGGTAATTTTTATAATGACAATGAAGTACATATAAATTTATATTATGCCCAAATCTTATTCTTATTTGTCGATTTCTAATTGACAGTTTTACGAAAATTCTTCGCTGGAACTTAGAGGTTGTCACAGATAACAGTCTATATCTTTTGATTTATCAAATCGATTTTTATGATTTGTAATAGAAAACTTCTCAAGACTATAGCAAATACTCGGGCCAAATTTCGTCGAGCTCTGTCAATCAATCTGTCGATGTAAGCGTGCCAACAATAGGCAGACAGGTACACAGACGGACATAGCTAAATCGAGTCAGGTTTTGATTTAATGTAAGAATATATAGCTTATGAAGTCTGAAATGATTCCTTTTTAGCATTATACACGTCATGACAAACTTAACCTTTTCTTCACTTATGATGATGATTGAGGGCATAAAAATGGAAGTACAACAGTTTTATCTGCCCGTTACAAACATCTGTGGAAATGCAAACCACCCCAACTACGTATGATGGTGAAGGTAATATACTTAACAGAGTAGCAGTTGGTTAAAACCAACTATATCTTACAGTATACCATGACGCAAGCAAGATATATTGCGGACTAACTCTTGCAAAATTTATTTTTACAGTTCGTGCTTGTATAAAATATGTTTTAAATATGATTCTCAACATAATGGAGATGTGTTATATATAAGACGATTTTTCGTAGTTTGAATTACATGAGGGCTATTAAGAATTATACACTGATCCTCGCAAACAAATACCAATATTTTTTGATTTACGAATTTAAAAGTGATTTTCAGAAGTTGGTCTGTTTTGAAGTTTGGTACCCTAACTATGGTGGTGTTGACTTTAGTGAATGACCTGAATAGAGAAATAGCTAGAAAAATCACACACTTCGAAGGAATTGTAAAGATGTAAACAAGTCCGAAAGAAGAGATTAAAATTAATTTCGAATCAATAATAATTTCAACATTGTATGTATGATCTAAATCAATAATTCAATCTGTTTTCGATGACGATAATTGTTATTCAAATTTTTCTACATTTGAAGCAACGATATATAGTCTTAATTACATACATATGTTTGTACATAAAAGTATGTTCATCTATAAAGATATGTATGTATGTGTATTATTTTCTGAATGCAATTTTCTACAATGACAAATCAAAATTTAAAACGACAGCAAACGGAAGTTGTTACCATAAGCATTATGGTCAATAATGATGATAATGATAACGATAATGATAATAATGTTGATAACGAAGATAACGATAATGATTTTGTACTTGTTGTTGATGATTGTTCAACAAAACATTTCATTATTTTCATTTGTATAAATGTGTTTGTATATGTGTGTATATGTTTGTGTGTTTGTGTATGTATGCAAATGTATTTGTGAATGCCTTTTATATTGAGTTTTATTTGTAAAAGTGATATGTCCATTATGCATGCAATCCCAATGATTCTTGAGGCAAATTTGTCAAATTTTCCTAAAACGGAAATCTATCAATAGACACTTTTTCCATCCTTA
Source organism: Cochliomyia hominivorax (assembly GCA_004302925.2). NCBI lineage: Eukaryota > Metazoa > Arthropoda > Insecta > Diptera > Calliphoridae > Cochliomyia > Cochliomyia hominivorax. Next base: position 59,428,744 of record PYHX02000467.1, read on the forward strand.
TATTTCTTAGGATTTTTTTCTCCTCTACTTTTTCTCCCTTTATTTTTTGAATATTTTTCCTTTTTAGCTTCTATCATATTGTTGACTCAATATTTGTAGGAGTGTTGATTTTTATATTTGTAGGTATGTCTGTCTGTGTGTTTGTGTCTGATTGTGTATGTGTACTTTTTGAATTTGCATGATAAGCAAAAATTATTACTGAAGGAAGTGATGAGTGTGCAAAAAGTAGTCAAATCCGGAAACGGATATGTTTGTTATGCAATTGAATAAACTAAATGTTTTAATGTTTGTTTCTGGCTTTTTTTCTATTCACTTATTTCTTCATCTTTCATTTTTCCTCCTTTTTCCTCAAATCATAAATTGAATTTTATGTAAATTTCACAAAAATGGTATGAATTATTTTTATTTAATAAAAGCATTTCTTATTGAACTTGTCTTGTTCTTGTTGTTGTTTTTGGTTTAAACATTTTACAAATTATATTTATGATTTCCGGTTACAATAAAACTACAGAACATTTTAAAATGTTTTTTATAAATAACATATTGAATTACTTTGTTGTTTTTCTTGAAATAAAATTTGCAAAATTTTATAAAATTTTGGGGTTTTAAATTTGTTAAATATTTTAAGAGTAAAATAGAGATGTACTCTGTATACCCTACACCACCAGAGGTGGTAAGGAATGTTGAATTTGCGCAATTCTTTTTATTTTTCTTTCAATTCGGAATAACCTCTTGAGTCGATTTATCAATGACAGCTCGTTCTGCTGCCTGTCCATGTAAAGCTCTAGATCATGGTACAGTCCGCAGTTTCGATGAAATTTGACGCGCAATAATGTTTTAGCCTAAAGACGAAGCCTAATGAAATTGATTATGATACGTCTAATTTTTCCTATATAGACCCCATACAAATCTCATCTCGGAATGAAATTAGAGTATAATATCAAAATAAATGAATGTCGCTATATATTTTTTCCTTTATTGTAAGGCATTCTACAATCGGCATCAACCAATTACAACTCTCTTGCTTGGTTTCTAATATCTTCTGTTAAATCTTAACTAAGGAGTGAGTTAGAAAAATTCCTAAAGAGCATATATGTTAATAAATGCAAAATACCTATGATAACAATTTTAGCTTTTATTGAATTGAAATTATTATTAAAATTTTCAAAAATGTTTTTATAGATTAAATCTCCAGTGATAAAAATTCGAACCTTTTTCGAAAACCATTCCATTAAAATTTTTAAAGTGCTTTCCATCGCTTTGTTTGAACAGATAGTCCGTTTAAATTTTACCAAACTCTTGGACACTTTTTTTGTGTCCCAATTCCCTTTTAATAAGATCAAGATCCAATAACTTTCGAGTGACATTAGGCATTTTAGAGGATCTGCCTCTCATGGTACAAGTATCTCATTAATGCTTTTGTATCAAGTGCTTGATGTCATAGTTACAGGGTGCCAGGACTGGCCAAAAATAAGTGGTCATATTTTGAAGTCTTATAAATGCAAGTATTAATAGAGCCCGTTGTAACAAATGGTTGGCTTTTTCCGCAACTGGCATACTAAGTGCTTTTTGAGAAATTCTTCTTTTGAATCCTAAAGTATTCTTTAACATTTGTTATTACCCTGAGCAGTTTTCTATTTAAAACTAGTTACATCGGATCAGCAGCAAATAAGTTATATATCGATATCGGAGACAACATCAAAATTCCGCAGAAGAACTACACCCCCAAATCTGTGTCAGATATGGATCGCAATTTGTAAGATAATTTACTGAAATACTTACTTTGATGCAATAGTAAAGCCAATTTTAAAAAATTGTGCTTAATGTGACCAATATCGGTCCATTTAAGCTCAACTCCGAAAAAAATATGAAACAAATCAATCAAAATTCAGACAAAATAAAAAGTGTCTTTTGTATAGTGAAGATTAGGCACAGTCGAATATAGTACACTTGCTTGTTTTGCTTCAAAAGCATCCTGTGGACCATTCCTTCTAACTGAACCAAGTTTTCTATCTTCGAATCTTTCCATCTCACTCCTTACTTTTATTTAAAATTTTTTCTTTGAATATTTCCTTTCAATTATAAAAAACAATTTATTCAATCATCTAAAAATTAAAATTTGTGTCAGAATTGAATTAAAGATTTCAATTTTTAAAATATGTTTATTTTCATTTTCCTTGTATTACAAGGTATCATGTTATTTCTACTAATTGGATACACATGTAAATATTTATTAATAATTGAGAATTTAACAATCAATTTAGTTAAAGAAATTAAAATATATATAATTTTTACATATTTATATTTTTTATCATGCTGTGTTCTCCCATATTCTTGTTATAGTTTTTAAATCCACTTGTTTCTTTTACACACTTTGCACAGTGGGATACAAACGAGTACAAATTTTTGGAACACACATGCAACAGGAATGATTATATGTATATGTTTATGACTTTTGTTTATGTTGTTTTTCGTCTACATTTAAATGATACTTATTTATGGCAAAATAATTTCAAATCTTTTTTATGACTTTTTTGAATTACAAATCCAATGGAATGTGAAATATTTGAAATTTGTATTATTTTCTCATTCAGTAGCGAAGTTAATCAAAATATAAATAAAATGGGAAAAGAAACAATTTATATAGGATGTTAAAGTCGGTGATGCTCGACTACGTAATAACCTACACCCCAATGTTGGCTATAAATAAATGACCCTCGTATAATTATGTTTTTGAATAATTCATTTTTTTAACGCTTACATTTATGTAAAATTTATGCGTTTTACAATTAGGAGGGTTATATGAGAGCTAAAAAAGATGTTGACTGACCCTCGTATAATCTTACACATAGAGTATTGCTTATATTAATCTTACTTTGACCAATTATAATTACAATTCCAATGCATATGTGAGATTAATGCCCTTAAAAGTTATATTTGAAAGAGGTCTTATATGGACTTATGAGAAATAATGGACCGACACCCTCATACTTTAGCACATTGTTTTCCATATTATAAGACTTATTTGTGCCAAATTTCATTAATAATGCTTCATATTAAGGAAATTACATGGACGGACAAACATCATTAAATCGACTCAGGAAATGATTATATGATGATATACGAACGGTATACTTAAAAGTGGGGATAAAACCATTTTTCATGCATGTTACAAAAATCAGCACAAACGCATCATACCCCAACCACTTACGGTGGTGTAGGGTATAAAAATATTGTCTGTGATAAATTTGAAATTAACTGCATCAAAAACAAGTAAGAGTGTAATAGTCGTAAGCATTCAACATTATGGACCAACCCTCGTAGAACCTGATTTTGCGATTTGTGCTAGTAATATGTATTATATATTAAAAATATTTTCTTCATACTAACATATATGAATTATTTATGCAAATTAAGGTGATTTGCGAAATTAGAGGTTATATGTGGGATATTTGAAATTATTGACAGATTCTAGCAAATTTTAAGCACGAAATGTCATCACAATATTAACATTTTTTAAGCTTTTTAAAGCGTTTTTGGGAAGTGGATTTGTATGAGATTTTTGATAATTTGTAGGCAGATTTTCTTGAATTTTTTTCATTTCTGCTAGAATCCCTTTACGAGGGCACATTCGTATGTTACTTACCAGAAATATTGGACGGAACATGGCCAATTATAAATAATAGTAATATGTACCAAATTTCATCAAGACATCTTAAAAATTGCGACATATTGAGTGTTCACAACGTTTACATTGCAGAGTTTATTTAACTATGTCCGTACAAAAAACAAGTCGCTGTTTTAAAGATATCTAAATGAAATTTGGCTCTATTTAGAGGCTCTCTCCGTAATTTAGAAAATCTGATACAAATAAGTTTCGTAGTATTCCTTAACAACATGCAAAATTTAATGATGACCGGTCCATTATTTATCATTGCTCCCATACAACCTCCATTTCCGAAAATAGAACATGAACTTCAAATATATGTTGGTAATTTATATTTACCTAAATAATATAAATCAATGTTCGAGATTTTACAAGAGTCTGCTTTTAAATTTCAAAAGCTTCCATATAACATATCATATATCGTATCATAAATTAATATGAATCCATATCCTAATATAACATATCCATACCCATATATAACATAAACCAGAAGAACAAATTAAACGATTATCCTTCGTAATATTTTGTAGGTGCTGCTATACCCAATAATGTGGTGTAGGGTATTTCTTAGATGAATTCATCGGAGTAATGAAGAAAAAGTTCAAAAACGATATCATAACATAGGTGAATTACATCAGACTACTACACACGATACACAGGTAAAAAGATAGAAAAAATATTTCTAGGGAATCAACAACATTATTATAAATGATTAAACTGAGGAATATGAAAATAACAACATTAACCCTGTCGAAAAAATTTTACGAATTTCATGCAATTCTCCTAGTAAAAACGCAATAAAGTAAGTAACTGAGAAGTAGGGAACAACAAAGAAATTCTACAGTTAGACATCGAAACCTCTACTTAATTTTACCGCCTCTACATCCATTCTGTCGCGGATGAAGAGAAGCTTTCTCCAACTTAAAAGAAAGGAAGGGGTTATCGAAAAGTGCCGATCTACGAAACAAACAGACCTCGATGTGGAAAGCATTGAGAAGGAAAGAAGAACTGCAGGAAATAATGCCAGTCATCATAGCTATATGCGTGGACGCTGAAACCTCAATTCTTCACTAGGGCAATATCAACCATTTCACACAAATGCTGGAATAAAACAAGAATGCTCCCTATCACCTCATTTTTTCATCATCGTGCTGAATGTTTAGTAAGAAGAGGAATTACTTGGAGTATCCCTTGGCAGCTAGAGGATCCAGATTATGTGGAATATTTTTGTCTACTCTCGCATATGATACCTAACATGCAAGCAAAATAAGAGAACTGGCCCACAATGTTTGTGCGCCAGTTCTCTTATTATCAAGAATAATAATATCAAGAAGATCAAAGCAATGATTAATATCAAGAAGATCAAAGCAATGAGAATAAAAAACGTAAGCGCAGATAATATCATGCTGCAAGGCCAACCATTTGAATACGTTCTATGCTATCTGCGAAGTATAATGATTACATCAGCAAGTGCTTCAAAAATATAAGCAGAATATTCTATCCAAATCACATCAACAACTTAGACCTCTGAAAAAATATAAATATAGGTCGGCTATCAGAAAACTCCCGGAAAATATAACTAGAATGTTGCTTAAGTGGAATCCTCGAGGCTCACATGTGACCGGACAAGATATACCTAGAATCGTATGATGCTCCAAGACTTAGGATAACGCAATCTTACATATAAGAAGTAATGGAAAAAAAGTTATCATGCACTATATGATATATGTTTGCACTACGGTGTAATTTTTACTGTAGATTTGTTCTGTATTATTTCAAATTGTATCTGAAATCAACTTGATAAATTCATTGCAAATATGTTCTTAAAGAATACTACTTATCTGATTTTGAAGTTGGGACAATTATTAAAATATCATCGCATACTTGAAAACTTTATACACATACATTTAAATGCTTGTGTGTATGTGTATAATTTCTACTTCAATTTAGATTTCAAAGTGTGAATGTAATTATGCGGTTAAACGCCATTGTATGTGCGTTTGCTATTTTACATAAATATTTGATCAAGTTTGCGTTTCATTTTAATAGGTGTTGACAGTTCTAATTGAATAAGATTATTAAGAACAAAAAAAGCTATCGCACATAACTGACATATTTTAATAATTAATAATATTTGCTGTCAACTAAATAATGAATATTTTATTTGCTGTGTTTGGTAAAAATTGTGAATTTTAATTAGTTATTGCTTTAATTAAGAATCAGGAAATAGTTTTAACTGAATATGAAATGCAAGAAATTAATTTGATAGAAGAAGTGAAGGTGAGAGATTCACTTGGTTTATATTTATAAAGGGAAGATCAGGTCATATGGTGTAATGTGTTCTCTATTAGATATTAATGGAATAAGTATATGAACCTAAGTTAAAACTTGTTTTTTCCACTTATTTTTTAAGGGACATTCAAACAAGTTTTTTCTCCATTTCGATAAATTTAAATTGATTTAATATTTATTTCCTTCATTATTGGGAGGTTATGCGTTTGTGCTGATGTTTGTAATATACAGAAAAAATGGTATAATATCCATCTTTAAGTATACCATTCGACTCAGAATCACTTTCTGAGTCAGTCCGTCCAACTGACTGCCCATATAAACATTGTGAACATGAAATTTGGTACATGTTGGTTTTTGGCTTAAAGACAGAGCCTATAGAAACTAGTCAATATTCAGTTCAATATTTCATGTAGCTCCCATATAAATGTCCTTGCGGAATGGGATTTTAATGTCACAAACTTCCTAAATGTAAAGCGATTTCAACGAAATTCCTAATATGTCTTATTGTAAATTGATGTATCAAATTATGCGAGGATAATAACATTATTTTTCAAAGGTCCCACACAAGTCTCCTTCCAAATGTCACTTTGAAAAGCATAAATCTTACATATACGTTATTATACGTAATAATAAATATTAAAATTAAGATAAATACAATGTAAAATTCATGTTAGAAATCGTACAAGAATCAGTCCATCATTACTTCTAACTCCTATATAACCTCCAGAAAAAAATCTTTTTAGACTCAAGGGATAAGATTTTTTAGGAAATTACGTTATTTCCTGTAACAGCTGAAAAGGAACAGAACATATAAATATAAAGATTTCTGTGAATACATATTTAAAAGTACATACTGTACTTGGAACATATTAATTATAAATACATTAATAATTTTGAGACTCACACTTGTTTACTTCTAAGATTCTCAACCACACAAGTTGGTGGGAACTTGTAAAATGAGATACAACTAGTCTCACATTTCTACTTAACATCATGTAAATGTTGCATTTTAGTCACTGCAGAAACCCAGTGGAATTCCTTGAAACATATACTAGACATATTTTATAATTTGTATTTACAAGGAAATAATATATCAATAGTTTTATTTTCGAGTGATCTTATATGCGTAGATATATATTTCTCTACTTTTCGTTATAAATATAATGAAACATTTTTACATATAAAAATATTACAAAAATTGATAAGATAAATATTATTTTGAAGAACAGAAGTCATAAGTATTCACAAATTAATTGAAATAAAAATTTAATGTAATAAATTTTTCAGTTTCAACAATTTAATTTTATTTTATAGAGAAATGTTATATTTTATTTTGAGAGTTTGTTCTAGTTAAAATCTTATTCTGTGAAAATATAAAATGCAACTGATTTCAATCATATCGTTTCCAAGTAAAACTTTAACTATGAAAATTTATATTGAAATTTTTCTATAAATAGAAATTTTCTATGGACAAAACCAATAAAAATCGTATTTGACTTTTAAATCTATAAATTTTTAAATTAATCTGTAAGTTGTAGTTACGAAGGATGCACTAAAATACTTTATGCCCAATTACGAAATATTTTCACAGTTTAATGTAGAAATGTGGCAATGATTTTTTTAATAGATGGTTTTGTATGAAAAATAAAAACTGTGAAGTACATAGAAAAAATTTTCTATTAAAAATGATTAATTTTAAAATAAATAAAAAAATCATGAATCATAATCATTATTGGATAAATGAATCGAGTGCTCAATAGGGTGTGTTGAAAAATAATTTATATCAGTCACCCCCTAGAATGAAAAAATGGAACAAAAAGTCATGCACAACGGCACCACTTTTAATCTGATCAAAACAAATTGTAAATAGATGGTAATGATACAGCACATAAGAGGGAAAGAAAAAAAGTATCAAAAGTGAATTCTAGCAAAATCATCAAAGAACAAAACTGAGCTTTTCTTAAATCATTAACTATGATATACAATTTATTTCGATCATACTTCAAGTGGCGACGTTTTGTATAAAAATAAAAAGGGCTGCATTTTAGGTCGAGAGAAATATAATTTTTGCACTCCTGTAACCAGCATGAATTATTCATTCATTATTTTAGAGCTACTGGTTCGAGTTACCATCAAGAAAAAACAAAATAAATAATTTCAAAAAGTTTTTACATGGTACAATGAATGAACATTCCTCAAATCGTCCTAAAATTAATTTAAGATCCAAAAGCCTAATTTTTTACGATCGGACTAATAATGACAAATAAAATTTCAGTAAATGAAATGATTTTTATTTTTTTAAATTTTTTTTAATTTTTTTAATTTATACTACAATTTTAAACACAGGATTTATTTCTTTTATTTTATTTTTTAACTATTCAAAAATTCTTAAGCTGAGGCGTGTAGTGATGTAGCTATCAATGCCACAACTTTCCTTGGAATTTAGTACCGCTATATCTACAGGAGACCTAATCCAAAGAGCCCTAGACTATGGTCTTTAAATAGAAATCAAGTACAGAGGATGCTTCTGCAATTTTGACAGAATCAATGCATTTTAACGCAATAATGTAGCATAAGGAATATAGAAATTATAGTGCAGGAATGTAGCATAATAATTTCGGAAGTTCAAAGTCCATAGGGGCTCTAAGGACAGAGTTATAAGAATGCAAACTAAGGTACCTCGGAGACAAGATTTTTTCATACATTATTCATGGTACAGACCTAACGCCTTTGAAAAAGCAATCCTACACCTTTTTTAGTTTTTGAGTTTTTGCATATTAAATTTAAAAATTTTGAGTCAGTTTTTTATAATTATTTATAAAAGTATTTCCCTAATCTTCTTAACATTTATTTATTTAGTTAAAAAGTTTATTTAGTTAATTATCCAATAAAATAAGTTTGGGATAAATAACTAAGTCCAAAAAAATACAATTTGAATAACCTCTACTACCACAAGTGGTGACACCAAGAAGTAATCATCTAAGGTCCTACTTGCTATGTTTACCTGTCAATGTAGAAGTCATTTTTACATTACAAACTCTGGAACAGAAGATACGGTTGTTGAAACTTTTTGATCAAACTCATATATATCTATTATGTACGATGCTTGAGAATAAATATCGCATTTGGAGTTTACCGTAAGAATTTCGTAACTGAATAAAGTGCGTCCAATATGAGTAAATTGCGAAATAAAAATATAATGAAAATATTTGAATATCAACTAAGGAAATATAAAATCGACAATTGAATTACAAATGTCAATTTTGTTTATTATAAGATTTCTTTGGTAATGAGTTCATATCTTTTCAGTTTAATCCCACTTAAACACATTTACGTCTTAAAATATATTACCAAATAAAATTATTTTTCACATAACTGCACATTACAAATACATATACATATCTAAAAGAAAATTTTAGACAAGACAATTTTTTAAAAAAATATTATTTTGCTTTCACTAATTTCAGAGATATTTATTTTCTAACATTTTATTGTATCCATCTAAATAACTCTTAGCAACCACTTGAATAAACTCGGTGATTTAAAAAGAGAAAAACAACAAATAATATCCAAAGTACACTTTGACAATCAATAGGTACTTTATGATCAATTCAAGTACCACTTGTGTCACCAAAAGATGAAATTCAAAATAATAGAAAATGAAATATTAAATATATTTTATCTTTCTCAAAACAATACATATGTAAATAGTTATCGTTATGTATATGTAGATAGATATGTAGACGAATACAGAAGCCTAAATAAATAACTTGAGACGATTTTTGTTAAAAGTACCAGTTTAATGAATAGATATTGTACACTGTCCATCAAAAGTATGCAGTTTTACTTGTATTTCGTTTCAAATAAGTAGTTGAAATAAATTCGATAGTAAATTAAAGAGTTAAATTCAATCAAGCTCGACTATGAAGTACTCCACACCACTGTTTTGATTATGAACATTACCTACGAAAATTATAGAACGACCCCGAAATAGTTTGCTTTTCTAATTTCTGTTTAATATATTGAATCATATTAATATTTGTGTAAACTTTATGCGTTTTAATACCTTTTATCGGGGGTGTTATATGGAAGCTATGGGAAATTATGGGCCCGTCTTATAAAATTTTGAATATTGATTTAAACTTTAGCAATGTAATATTAGATATATGTGCACATATGTGTGGGATGGCATGAATCGATCCCCATATAATTTTGCACGTTATTAAGGATTATTACAAAACTTATTTGTGCCAAATTTCTTTAAAATCGTTTAATTTTTAGGAATTTAATTGGCCAAAAACCTCATTACGGGGGGACATTTATATGGGGCATATATGAATTAACTCAGGCCATTTAGGGTTGTATTTCTTTTGCGTTGGTAAGCTTAATTCCTTTAATAAAACTTGCAATAAAACAAAATTTGTCTTTTATGAAATTTGGAAGCCTCTTTTTATATTGCAATACCTGGATGACAAATTCAGCGGTCCACCTCCTATGCTCCTGATTTGTGACACAGTTCAAAAATGTCCATGTGAAATTTAATAAAAAACTAGTAAAAAATTTAGTCGGTCCGGCCTGACCATTTAATTCCCTGCACTACATTGATCGTTATTAATGGTAGCTATCAAAAATTAATTATCGACCCTCGAATTGTTTACCATATATTATGGTACTTATATGTATGTAGAATTTATGCGTTTTAAAAGGACTTTTTCTAGGAATTGATAATGGAGGACCTAGAGGAAATTATGGACCGATCCTCGTAAAAATTCGTTCATCGATTTCTGCTTATACTTAACTTCATTTGACCTATTCTTATTAAAATTCCAACGAATATGTGAGACTTATTTAAGTAATATTTTTAAGGGGACTTATGAGTAATAATGAACCGATCCTCACATAATGCTCATATAATTTGGTACATCATTTAAGAATACTAATCAACTTATTTGTGCCAATTTTGGTTAAAATCAATTTATACTCAAAATTCTTATGGGCCTAAAACCCTATTCCGGGAGGATTATTTGTATGGGGGCTAGATGAGATAATGGATGCATCATCTCCAATTTCAATGGGCATCGTCCATTTTCATCAAGATTCTGTTCACAAAGTTTATCTGGACAGCTACCAGTCACATGGCATGACGGTTGGACATCGTTAAATTGACTCTGAGAGTGATTCTGGGTCAAACGGTTTATTTAAAGTGGTGGTAGAAATATTATTTATGTGCGTTACAAACTTTAACTCAAATGTATTAAACCCCAACCTCCTATTGTGGCGAGGTTATAAGTATTATGTTGCGCTAATGTTACAGACTACTTTCAAAAAAACGGACTTTTGGACGACGGTGGTGTAGATCATACGAACTCGATGATTAACTATTTTCAAGTAATTGAGGTTTACTTAAACTTAATGTAATTGTTTAAGTCAGCAATTATAAGCTGGCTTTCTCAAATTTGTATTTCACGTGGCGTTCGTGTTGTGGTGAAAAGGCTTGGGACGACACTTTCATTAAGAGGCCAGCAGGTATTGATCCTATTGCTATAAAACAATCTCAGTTTTCAGAATTTCTCTTGTATACTAGGAAAATTTTGTTTAGTGTCTGCAATGGACGATAACCGGCCTCAAAATTCATACGGTAACTTCAAACTGTATTTATATACAATCCCGAACAAAACTATTGGCACAGCAAATTTATTTTTCTTTATTTCAAATTGTTAAACCGTTTTAAAACTTTTCATACGAATAAAAATGAGTTTAAAATTATCTATTTCAATGTTGTGAATAACGCATGTAGGTTTTTTCCGAAAACTATTTTTGTCAATTAATTATAATACATTTTTAATCATACTAACTCGATTTTTATACACAAAAGTGTTGGCACGCCTAATAAAAAATATTCTAACTACATTTATGTAGTTTTTAAGCACTTAGTTTACAAACCTCTTTGTTTTTTAACTTCTTCCAAAAGCTTTGGCATTGAATGGACTAACTTTCTTGTAACTTCCTCCCCTTAAACGCCTTAGATTTGTTTTAAATAGGTCCCTTTTTGACCCGTTTGTCCTGTTCTTCCCATAAATGCTCAATGGGAGTGAGGTCTAAAGACTGTAGTGGGTGGATATTGAATTTGCTTTCACTGGATAAAAACACTTGATTTAAAAACTCTTGCGCATACATTAAACGCTTAATGTTTTGTGGTTAACAAGTGGTGATGAACGTATATTAACTTTGTCATTCCGTGTGTACCGCTAAGAAGATATCATCTAAGACAACATAATGACAACATAATGTATATATATTCTCGCATAATCTTAGTCGATTTAGCTATGTCCGTCTGTCTGTAGATAACATTCTCACGCCTAAAATAAAACAAGTTATAAAAGTAAATATACAAAATTTCGATACACCCCAAATTTGTGTGTCCTGAATATATATTATTAGTTTGACCAATGTCCGTTTATATTTTGCTATATAAAAAATTCTTTGCGAAAGTAATTGGGTCCAAATTTGAGAAGTTTCGCTGTTATAGTTCTTAAGATATTCGATAGTTATTACTTGTATTGTATGGGGGGATCCGTCCAACATTTTTACAGTTCTTTAGATATTCGATAATTAATTTTTCCTTTCTACGGGAGTACCTTTTCCCTTGATCCTTACCGTCCTATATTTAAAACAGAAAAATTAATTCTTGAGAAAATGTTCGAGGTCGACTTTGAGAATTTTTGCTTTTTTAATTCTTTAGATATTTGGTTATCAATATTTTCTTTGTATGGAGGCTACCCTTCCCCCTGATCCTACCCTGTCCGTCTTTCATTTTGTCTAGTAAAATAATTCCTTGATAAAGTAGTTGGGACCAAATTAGAAAATTCTCGCTATTATAGTTCTTTAGATTTTCGATAATCAATATTTGTCTTGTATGGGGTACTTCTCCTCTCCATGGTGTTTTCGAATTTTTTAGCCTATATTACTTTCAGGTATATAAGGATCTTTCTGTGAAAATTTTAGCAAAATTGGTCCAGTAGTTTAGCTGCATATAAAACAAAGAAACAAACACAGGTTCCTTTAAGTATATATATATATATATATATATATATATATATATATATATATATATATATATATATATATATATATATATATATATATATATATATATATATATATATATATATATATATATATATATATATATATATATGTATATATATATATATATATATATATATATATATATATATATATATATATATATATATATATATATATATATATATATATATATATAGATTAATATGAACAATCTCGGTCTTGATTTTGCTGTAGACGCTCCTCTAAAAACTGTTTTGAGCTTAGAAAATTAGTGAATTATAAAGAAATTCTATTGAAATTCGGTTTAATTATTTTCCTAACTGTCCTGAATATACCAATATCGGTACATTTTGCTATACCTCCTATATAACGCCCCTTCCCGGAAAAAAGATTTGAATTTATTAAACTCTATGAATGTAAATTTAATTAATTTAAAATCGTTATGATTATTTTCTAACTTAATTCTTGAATATGTGATGCTTTCTTAACTAATATCGATATATTGTTACAGTTGCCATTTAGGTCCCGCTTCCGGAAAAATTTTAAGCTTACAAGACTTCTAAACTTGAAGTCAAACTATTGATAAATATATTTGGTAAAATCATTATTCTAGAATTTTATATTTGATCTAATTTTTTTAAACTGTCTTTAGTATATGAATCAAGTTTAGTTCAGAATATAAATAATTTTACTTTTCTAAGATATGATTTTGCTTCATAGATAAGAAATGGTTATTTAACATTGTTTTAGAGTAAATACAAATTCTTGAGAATATTTTAGAATTTGTAGTAATTAAAAGTAACTTAAACTCATGCAAATTCTTCTATAATGTTAGTGTTGAAGGGTATATATGATTCGGCATAGCTTCCTATTTTTTTCTAAAATTTGGCAGAAAAATTAAGATAAAACATAAAATACTGTGGCAATAGTTTTGTTTAGCACTGTATGTCTATATACATGACATAGAAATCGACTAAGTCATCTTGAATTATTATAAAGAAGTTGCAGCACTATCAAAAATTTTAAAAATTTTAAGTTCATATATGAATGATATTTACTAATAATACCAATGCATTTTAATCTATATATAAAAACGAATCTATGTTTGTTTGTCTGTTAATTTGTCTGAGAATTATAGACAGCTTATCTACTGGACTGATTTTGCTAAAATTTCCTATACACCCGAAAGTAACATTGGCTGTAAAACTTTCGAAAGGACCAAGGGGAGAGGTGCCGCCCATACAAAGCAAATATTGATTATGGACTATGGAAAGAACCACTTCTTCGAGAATTTTAAAATTTGCTCCCAATAATTTTTTCAAGGAACTATTTTTCAAGGCAAAATGTGGGGCGAATAGAATAAGGGAGAAAGGTGATCGCCTTCATCGGATATCCAAAAAAACATTACAGGTGGAAATATGGTCCCAACTTATTTATCAAGGACCCCAAACACATTTCTCAAAAATTTGTTTTACTGATTAAATTATAGGGTAGGATCAAGGAGAAGATAATCCCAAAAAAAACAAATATTAATTATCGAATATCTAAAGAACTGTAAAAGCGAGAGTATTCAAATTGGTTTCAATTACTTTCCAAGGTATCTTTTTTAATGGCCAGAATATAGGCCGAATAAAGCCAGGGGTAAAGATCCCCCATACAGTGCAAATAATGATTATCAAATATCTAAAGAACTATAATAGAGAGTTCTTGAATTTGGTCCCAATCACTTTCTAAAATAGTTAATTTTAGTAGTAAAAATGTCGAACAGATTGGACCAGGAGGAGGAAATGAAATAATGATTACAGAATATCTTAACAACTTTGACAGAGCAAGTTCTAAAATTTGGTTCCACACAGTTTTACTGGACAAAATGTAGGTCAGTTAGGATGCAGGGAAAAGGTAGATCCCATGCAATGCAAATATTAAATAAAATTTTAGAACGGACAGAGTCAGGGACATTTGGAAAATATTTCATAGCATAAATTTTTTTAATATATGTTGTGATTTCTGAAATTCCTTTCGAGATCTTGGACTGAGAAAAATGTTTGTGCAGCAAAGCACAACGGGTAAAAACTAGTTATCTATATAAATGATTTTATCATTGTAATCTAATTGCATTTTCATTATTGAATTGAGTAATCAAGAGAAAACTAAAAGTTTTTTCTATATTTTGTATTGTGAACAAATCAAACTTGTCATATTTTTTTTCAAACATCATTATAGAGCAATTGAAATTTAAATAAACTTAAAATAACATTGAAAATAATGTATGTATGTATGTATGTATGTATGTATGCAAGTATTGTATGTAAATATGTATAATGTTATGCTTAACCAAATTATGTTTAGTAATTGAGTCATTAAAATGAAAATAATTATATTTTCATTAATGTCATGAAACTAACAAAGAAATTTAATTAAGTATCTTTTGTATATTTCAAAATAATTAAAATATTCTATGAAATAACAATTTTCTGAAATTGAAAAAACTATGAAAGAAATTCAATTTAACTTAAAATAACTGTACATGTATAAGTAAATATAAAATATACAATTTTGTCATCTGTCAAATAATTTGATGTTGTTTCATTCAAAGAGTTAATATTAAGTTTCTTATAAAACGATAATTAACATTAGTAATGTAATTTTGGCTAAACATACTTACAAGCATATGTGCATTTTATTGCACAATGGGCAGTAGAGAGAAGGGGTCCTATATGAGTATTATAATATGGACTAATTTACTGTTACTGGTTCTATTTATCCTATGACAAAGTCAATATATATTGCGAATTTCAGAAATTTGTCTTTAAATTTTCGACTTATTTCACACAATAATTTTTGGTTGTATATAATTTTAGCCTAAAAATGTTTCCTAATAATAAGGTAGACCCCGACTGATGCAATACTCTACACCACAACGACAGTTATAAATAGAAATTACGAAATTTGTGAAGGATATATGAATAACTTTATTTTCTGATTCAACTGAAGTGTGAATTATATTTTTGTAAAAATAACGTTTACCTGTAATTTAGGAGTTTCAAAGTGAATTTTTCTGGAGGGTTATATGAGAGCTAGAACAAATTATGAATCAACTATCGTACATCCTTGATTTTTGATAATATTTATTTTAAATTGATCATTTATTGTTACAGTACCAGTATTTAAGATGTAACACCACAAACGCATAATACCCCAACAACTTACGGTTGTGTGAGGTATATTTATAACTGTAGTTTATTGGTAAATTCTATTTAAATACAATTACGACAAGTTGAAGCGTTTTTTCATTAAAATTTTTATGTTGTTTCAGATATCGATCTATACCTTAATTTCTATTAAAACGAAACTATTGGTTTTAAATATTGAAGAAAAGAGACAATGCGAGACATGCAGGGAAAGCTTCGTTATAATCGGATAATTATTGTGGAGGTTTGTATGCTTCCAACAGACTGATATAAAATCGACTCATATACTGATCATACATCAAAACTATTTTATTTTATAAATTTGAATACAAAGATGTTAAAAAATTTAAATTTCTTTATATTTTCTAAGTCCACTTAAGGTCTTTTTCGGATTTGGTTCTTATGAGGGTTATAGAAAATAATGTAACGATTATTGTTAATATGGTTTGATACTTTCTGGTTGCATAAATTTGAAACATACGAAATACCACGATATTAATATTTTTTTGAAATTTATGTAATTAAAATGATTTTCGGTAGTGGGACTGTGGTTATTTGTGTACAGATCTTAATATCTTTGAATTTTATGTGCTAAGTAAGGAAATTCGTTTGTAGGATACAAGATCGAATATGAACGAGTTTAATAGACGTTGTTCTTAACATTTCATCAAAATATTTTTAAAATTGCGACCTGGAGAGTGTTTACAACGTTTATATGGATTTCCAACTTGACAGACAGAAAGGCGAAAAATTGTCTATATTCGTATTAACATAGCAAAGCTTGAATTTGCAGCTTTGGAGACTTCAATGTGTTCATTTTTAGCCGATAATGGTCATTTTTAATTTTGTGAAACCTACAGTTCTTTTCAACATTTTAACTTAAAATCATAAGAACTACTTTTCCTAAAAATATCAGAAAATTATCTTTATTTAACAAGTAGGAATGTTAAAAAAGGCTTCATACATAATCAAAAATCCAAATCTAAGAATCTTAACCTTATTCTATTTCGGGGAGTAGTAAAAGAAAATGGTTCGATTATTATTAAACTAGATATATATGAAAGAAAGTTTGTGGTGGTGTAAGGTAAAATAATATTTTTTTTCAGTTTAAAAATTTTTAATTTATCCAAAATTCATACTAAGTTTTCAAAATTATGATAATTTTTAGTATGCCAAACAAATTACAATTCTGCTCCACTGTGCAGTGCAATTGAGTTTAAAATACGAATAAAGGCCTCTTGAGAGGCCTAGACTCAAGTTTAAGAGATTATATCTATTGAAAAATAGAGAAGGTTCGCTAATTTAGCCATATTTTATGAGCCAAAGTAATATCAAGCAAGATGATAGATCTGCACAAAGCGAGCGGGGAACAAATTAAGTGATATATACACACAGAAAAATATGTGAAGCAAAGCAACGTTGACCTCAGTGGAATATATTTCTTTCATTGAATTTAATTTTAACGTTTTTACTTTTCTGGTGAATCTTTCGATATACATACACAACGAAAAATTATTAAAATTACTTTAAAGTAGTAAAATTTCAAGAAACTGTATTTAATGTGAAACATTGTTAAATTAACATTTTGATCTGTGAAGCAAAATCATAACTAAAAAATTTTTAATTATTTCTATTTAAATAAATTTTACATTTATTTTTCCTGCGTGTTTTCTCACTACGAAAGTGAACTCCATCCTATTTAGTTGATCTGTATTGAAATTCTCTATAAACTGCATTTTGCTACCTGATCTTGAGATGCCGGGATTCATGAACCACAATTGATGCATTGTCTTCACACGAAACAAAGTTCTGAATATCTTCCAAAAATTAATATACTGATATCTCCCTACTGAATATGATGACAGAGTGCGTGTAAATTCTTTAAATTAAAATACTAAATCTCTGGTTTGCAAATCCTTTTTATATCCTTAATATTTGTATTTGCTGAAGAAATTCTTTCATAAATTTATTTGAACAAGTTTATTTAACTTCTTCGGTGTTTAAACTTTATTTATTATTTGCATTCATACAAATATATTTTCAATATACATGAATACAAATATGTGATGTTGTGTTCTCCTTTTTTTGCTTTTCTTTGCCAATAACACCTTAATACTATTAAGAAATCAATATATTTTCATACATATTTATTTTACCTGTTGCTGAATGCAAAAATTTCATAAATATTCATGAACTTATCGACATCACATACATGCACACATACACATACATGCAAAACATTCTCATGTTTGTTTTCTTAAATTTGTTGATTATTGTAAATGCAAATACTTAGAAATATGTAAATGGATTTACACAGACAAATATGTAAATGCATTTATATATAACTACATATATACCCAATAAACAAATATATATTAAGAACAGGTAATGCTTAATACTTAAAGTAAACTTTCCCTTATAGACGTCTTTTCTACCGAAGAGGATTTCTTATTGCCAATATGACAAGAATATTGTATTCCACTCTTATTAGAAAAATGTAGGAAATAAAGTTTGTTATTATACAATTATATGTTTACTGGGTATTCTGATGTATACATATGCAAATATTCATGGCTTTAAAAACATAGTGCAAATATTGTACATAATATAAACAAATATTAAAAAATAAGTGCATTTCTGGATTAAGTTTATGTTGTTTTCCTTTTTTCTACCAATAAAAGATCAATATTTGTTTTTAAAGTTAAAATCAAATGAGAAAAAGATTTACACAGAAAAGGTAAAAAGTTATTTTAGAAAAAAAACATATCTAATTCAGAAAAAATTAGTGCATATTGAATTATTAAATATAGTTTTTATTGACTTAAAGTAGATTAATCAGGATTCAAGAAAAGTACAAACATGTAAAAAATGATGATGAAGTACATATAACTTTATGTTATGCCAGAATCTTATTCTAATTTATTGATTTCTAATTAACAGTTTTACGAAAATTATTCACTGAAGCATAGAGGCTGCCTTAGATATCGGTCTATTTCTTTTGATATACTTAACCGATTTAACTAATTTTAAACAGAAAACTACTCAGGACTATGGCCAAATTTCATTGAGACCAGTTAGTTATTGTGGATGTGAGTGTGCCAACAACAGACGGACATGGCTTAATCGACAAAGACTATGAATTGACTCAAGAATATACATCATGGGGTCTGAGATGATTTCTTCTTAGTGTTTCACATGGAATGACAAAGTTAATATACTCTGATCACCACTTGTGGTGGTGGAGGGTATTAAAAGTAATGTTAAAATTTTTGAGATAAGACAAGAGATATGGCAAAATTTACACATAAGATATTATGGACGAAAATCAGCAGACATCGCAACTGCAATAATTAAATAATTTTTTTCAGATAATGAAGTCAATGTAAAAAACAACAAAAATTATATATTCGATAAATAGCTTCGATATATATCACTACCGGATGAGATGTGAGATTTATGCCCTTCAAAGTTATATATAAGGGGGTTGTATGCGACCTATGAGAAATAATGGACCACATTATTTTAGTTATATTTGTCACTTTTATGACTCAAAAACTTCATACCAAGAGGCTAGATGAAATAATGGTCTCATCATCAATAATTTCAATAGACAACGTTCATATGCTAAAATAACGATATGGTACAAATCATTATTGTTTCATCAACATTTCTTAAAAACTGCGAACTAACATAGTTCAAATGAACAGTCAGCCTACCAGCCAGACAGATGGTTGGGCAGACATCGTTAAATCAAATGTTCCGCTTCAATCGGTATAACTAAAAGTGGTAGTAGAACAGTTCTTTGTGTCCATTTCAAACTTATGCGAAACACTTAATACCCCAATAACCTGTGGTGATGTAGGGTATAATAATTATAAAGAGCTATTTAAAAGTTATATTAGTAAGCTCTAGTTTAATAAAAATAACTTTTAAAATAATGAAACATTTAATATTTTCTGTCTAAATTCATAATTGGAACATGTAGAGTTATAATTTTTATGTATGATCAGGTATGTAAACAGTATCTGCGACGACTTTGAAAAAAATTAAGTGTTAAGCACTAATACCGATAGTGTGCCGCAAATTCATGCGTGTGGAAATCTTCTACACTTAATCTTAAATTCCAAATTACATAACATATTAACCGCTTTAAAATAAATTGAACATTTTAATAAGATTTACTCTCATTCACATCAATTACTACTTTCACAAATGAAATGCATCAAGAAATATTTAAAACTTAAAATTTTAAATTTTAAAAACAAAATCAAATTTCAATATTCAATATTCGAAACAGCAACATTTGAAAATCAAGAATAAATTAAAAACAAAATGTGTATTTTGTATGTAATTAATTGAATAACAATAGGAAGTTTCAAAAATAAAAAGAAAAAAATTCAAATTTGTTAAAATAACTAATAATGTCTATTTATTGTTTAAAATACATAATTTTTATGAACAATAATTAATACAGACAGATGTGTGCCTTTTACAAATGAACATACAAATATACATACATAATATGCACTTATAATGTGTCTATGATGTACAATGATGATGATGATGATAATGATGCATATTTATGAAGTGGGGGCTTCTATTCGATTTTATATTAAAGTAGTTTTTAATGTTTATAACATTTTTAAATTTTTAAAAATAATATTATATTATATAAATTATGTCCATTTAGAAACTCAGAAAAATTATGCAAAGAGGAAAAATGTTTGTTACTCGTTTATGTGGAATAACATTAAGATTTATTAACATTTGTGTAACAGTGATAGTTTTACTTTCCCATAAGTTACAATAGTAACAATAATTTCTGAAAATATAACAGACGTTTTACCCTCATCATCACAAGTGGTGAACTTTGTTACTGCAAGAGAAATAATCGAAGTCCTATGAAGTATATATTTTTTTTTAAATCACAATCTGATTTTACTATATTTGTCTGTCGTCTCTTTGCTGTTGTACGCCAAATTGATTGACATGTCCTATTTATTTGTCGTTGTCTGCTCATTTTGCTATATAAAAGTCTGTGCAGTAGAAAAATGTTATAGATTGATACTAGAGACCTCCTTCTCAAAAAAGGTAAGAATACTGTATTCGGATATGCCCAATCTTCAAGACCCTCCACCACAAAGCGTGTACAGATAAACGTTATTTTTCGTACATACACACTCAAATGCACTCACACTCGTAAACAATATAAACAAATTTTTCGTAAATATAACACGGAACTCTAAATGAGTAATAAAATTAGTTATATTTTCGGCTACAACTTTTTTTATAGTAGGTCAAGCCGTACTATGTAATACCTACACTATATTGTTGTGTGTAAATTACCGCTACGAAAAATTTATAAACGGTCTTTTTAAAATTTGCTTTTGTCATTTAGTGTCCAATAGATTATTATGATACTGGCATTAATGTGAAATGTATGCCTTATAAAAGTTACTATTTCTAGAGGGTATATGTAAGTTGGAAAAACGTATAAACCGATCCTTTTACACGAAGATTTTTGCTTATATTTTTCTTAATTTGACAAAATATTATTACAATATTCACGTATTTGTGTGATTTGTAATAGTAATTTTTGAATGGGTGTTGTGGGACCTATGAGAAGTAATGAACCAATCCTCGTATAATTTGATATGTCATTTTAGAGTATCATAAAACTTATTTTAAAATTTTGTTATTTTATATTTAGGATTTTTATGTCCCCCTTTTGTATGGGGCCACAAATTAATTAAAACAAGGATCGTTCTTGGACTAAAATTAAAGGACGTGCCAAATTTTGTTAAAACTGTGACCCATACTTTGCAAACAAGCTATACATACAGATGGATATTAAGCCGGGCGGACATGGTTAAATCGACTCAGGAAGTGCGTTTTTTGAGAGGGAAAGGTAAAGGGTATTTTTATTTTGGAAATAACTCTGTAACTTTTGAAGGATGAATTGACATGCATGAAATGTTGTACGGTATTCAATTTTTTTCAATTTATTTTATTTTCAATATTTTTTTATCACAATTGTTGAAGAAGGTAATATTAACTTTGTCATCCCATGTGTAAATATCAGACCCCATAATGACGTTATTCTTGCATCAAATCAGAATTTGAATCGATTTAGCTATGTTCGTCTATCTGTCTGTCTCTCTATCAGTCTGTTGATGTCACTCTTACATCCGATTTTTTGGAAACAAATCTCTAACTTTTAATCGGCTGGATGGTTTCGAATGAATTATCGTATTTTATAGCATTACTTCATGGGCGGAGTTATATGGGTGCAAAATAGTGTACTTTGTACTTTTGCACTTTTTTCAACGGAATTGTCTAATATTAAAAATTATACCGAGTCAGTAGTGGGAATTTTGAAATTAAGTATTAACTCCGCTAATATATGCAACCGACCCTAACCTGCCTATATAGGGAACCGATTCTAACCTGGCATTACTGGGAATCAACCCTAACTTACCGATATTATAAATCGTAGTAGAAATCGAATTCATAACCGAGTATGAACTTCAAATGTATTGAAGCAAGAGCCAGCTAATATTAATAGCCCGAATCACTACTGCTCGTAATTAAATATAACACGAAAATATTTATTGTTATTCGATAAAGACTATAATAAATAAATATTATACATAAACTCCAGAGAGTGTAAATCAATCGTATTTTAACTTAAGGTTTGTGGATATCGTAAGACGACGTGGACACGATCTAACTATTCTAGCTGACTACAAAACCACGTTACAATAATATCAGTCTGTATCTAATGTTGTTTTCTTATTTTATAAATTTTAATGAATTTTAAATGAAAATATATTCTATATGTTTATAAAATAATAAATTCATATGTGAAAATAAAAAATTAAAGTTCTGTGTTTAAATTATCTCGTAATAAAATCTTCATTGAATATAATAATTCAATAAAGATTAATCATTTACCTTATAAACATTATTTACTGTCAAACAACTTAAGTAAAAAACACACATAATCGAAAATTCAATTAAAAACTTATTCACACACATAAACACATTCACAAACATATACTGTTACAAATAAATTAACCTTAAACCAATGTCGTCTTATCTTTTCTTTTCCATTTATTTATACAAAATCAAAAACTTAAAGAAAAATCCTTAATGAAAAACCAGAAAAAGAGAAATAAATAAAGAAAATAAAGAAAAAACTTTTGAACATATAAATATATTTTAACTCTCATTTGATGCATTAGAAAAAGTAATTAAATATTTGTGGGATATCAAGTTTCACAAGATAAACATAATCAAATTGTTAAATAAAACTAAATAATTAGAAAACATTTAACCAAAAGATCTTGTTTTTTTATGGAGGTTATAATCAATAAGAAGTCTTCTCTTTAACACAAACTAATGCGTTTAAGAATTACAGAATTTTAATATCTTAAAGAGAATGCCTAAGAGTAGATAGATACATAAATATATACGAGGTGGAAATTAAAAGTTATTGTAATACAAAATATTGTCTTACATAAAATGTATCCACTTTTCCAAAGTAAATGGAAGCTGTAGTATATTCGTTCATATTTTATACCATTTCTCCTCTCCCAGAAGCATTTCTCATATATAATCATATAAAATCAGAATACCTTTTTTATCACCAGGTTGGCGGACAGTGGTTACATACCAACTTAATAGTTCCATAAGGGTGCAAATCACCGATTCACAGTGAAGCTATAAAAAAGAAACGCAAGATAAAAAAGATTTCAACACCTGTGTCGAAATCTCGGTCGAATTCAAAATAGATGTTCTTAAGTGCACTTTTAAAAATCAACTATTTCTGTTCAACGATATCAAAATTCAATTGAATTGGACCTCATAAAATTAGTTACTTTTTTTTAAATAATAGTAAATTAAAGTTAATTTAAAAATAATTGTCATTTTCCACCAAAGCAGACTAAAATGTTAAAAATTTTATAAAATTTCCTGTAAGAGTTTAAGAGATATATGATATTCAAATCGTTTGTAAGAGGGTTATTACTTCCCGGTGTGTATATTTGTAACAAAGAGAAAAAATGGCGAATCATGCCGGTCCATTGCTTCTAAAGGGTTGGACCATTGCTTCTAAAAGAACCATACAAACCCCTTTCCACCACCCTTAAGTGTACCCAATCATTGCTTCTCATAGGTCCCATAAATACCCCTATCAAATATTTTAAATCTCACATATATTTCAGTATTGTAATATAAAATATAACTCAATATTGTATTAATAGTGGATCAAATTTAGATTAAGATTCAGGTAGCTTTCATCTAACTCCTCACAAAAATTTAATTGCACACAAATGTTAGTTTCACTACTTCTACGTTACTGTCATTTATAACCATCATTATGGTTTAGGGTAGTACGCTGTTGGGCTTGATCGCCTACGATATGAAATTAGCTTTAAAAGGCACATTGATGTGCGATATTAAAAGTTCGGTTTCTTTGGGCGATATCACACCATCGAGTCCTATCCGCAAATTTTGTTTGTGAAATAACTATTCATGTGTAAATTCCGTGAAGTTTTCTATAATAATTATAGGGATTTGCGATATTAAATGTTTCTCTTTTTGGATGATATTTTTCATTGAAGGAAATATCTTCGTGACAAGTTTCATAAAAATTGAATAATCCGTTTACTTGTCATCCATGTTCAAAATGAATAGTTATCTCACATATAAACTTTCATTTTATTTTTTGCATAACCGATTTTTTGTTTGCAATAGGAATCTTCTTATTAAAATAAAATTTCATTGAGCGTGATCATTAACTTTTATTTTTTATCGCTCTTTGAGCAAGAGCTTAATTCTTAAAAACTATAAAAATCATAAAGAGCGAAATCCAAAAAGATCAAAATCCGAAAAAGTATGAATAATTAGCACATATTGTTGTTGTCGTGTGCAGCAGTGAAAAATGTCTTTGTTAAGCTGAATAAGGGCGGTTTTTATTAACATGTGTTTACTTTTGTTATATGTTTTTGAGTGTTTTTGTTATTGCATTTTTTAGTATGAAACAACAACAATAAGTTTTATTACGGCAAGAATTTTTTACTTGTGTGTGCATATTTTTGTTTTGTGTTTTTTCTTTTCAACCATTTCGTAATTTTGAGGAATAAAAAATATGCATCTTTTTTTTGCTCTTCCTTAAAAGAAGAATATTTTTGCCCGATTTTGCAAAGAGCATAACCGAAAAATAAAGATTAAAAATTTGTTTTTGTATTTTTTTAACTTCTCAAAGAAGAGTAAAGAGAAGCAACAGTTGAGAATAATGATTTTGCTTTGAGTTTTTCATACTATTAAAAAATCATTAAATCGATATATTTCGGAAGTCACTTACTGCAAATGAATGGTTATTACACTTTTCGATATTATTACCTCAATACATACATGATAGTTATATGATACTTGTAAATACATATCGAAATCGACAATATTATTTTGTATACCCAATACTTAGGGTGTTAAAGCCCACAATGGACTACAGTTTTAATTTATTATTTTGTATTATTTCTCGTAAATTCTTTTGCCCCCGTTCTCGTAAATTTAATCCATGTAAATATATTCATGTGTAAAAAATGTCACCTTTAATGATGTATGATAATTTTAATTTATTTCATTTCTTCTTTACTGTTTCTCGTCAACTTATTCGCCTTTTTGATTTTTATATTTTGCTTTTCTTTTCAGTTTTTTCGTCATTAAATCACAACTTGATTTTACATTTATTTTTCTTTTCAGTATTTCTTAACTGTCAATCTTTTGAAAATTATGTTGATTTAAACTTCAATCACTCTTAAGACAAAATAAATATTATTTCATTAAATATTTTCACTCACTTTGGCGTTCCAAATATTAAACAGCTGAGGAATTGAAAGCGTGCCCAATGGCATCGTGTATAAGTTATAACGAATTGGGAAGTTTAGTTTTCTTTTTTATGTAAATAGTTTTTATTATTGGATTGAGATAATAACGCCTCCGTATATTTATTTTACCTTCATTAAATTTTTTCTAATTAAAATTATGTAAAAGAAGTTTTTTTCATTCACTTTAAAAGAATTTATGAACCATTTTGATTAATAATAATTTTTTAATGGGGGAATTAAATACAAAATTAACTTTAAATTTAGCCGATTTTATTTGAGTTTTGAAATTAGTACAAATAAAGAAATTCGAAACGATTTGTTAACATATTTAAAATAGTGTCTATTTTAATTAAGTAGGACCTCACATTATGACAATATATTAATGTTAAAAAGGCGTTGAAATTATACCTGTTAAAAATTGAAGGTATAATTTTTGAATTTTTTATTTAATGTTTCGATAAATATTATTTGAAAATTTCTATTTCATATGCGAGAATATAAAAGAACACATTTTTAATATGTAATTTATTTGGAAACACCTCCAAGAGTATCTTAATATCTGTCTTTACAAATTTTAATGTTAATAAAACTTCAAATACTTAAGTAATAAAACAGTTGATAAGTTTTTGTTAAATAACAAAATTATTTACGAGTTACCACCACAATTCGTAGAAAAATATTCAAAAAATTCTACTTTTATTAGTGTCACAAATACAATTTTATAGAAAATTATGAACCGATATCCGTGAAAGAAGTAATAAAAAAAACTTAAAAAAATAACTGAATTTCGAGAGCTTTGGTTGATATATTAGAGATTTATAAGCTTATTCCGGGACAGGGTCTTATATAAGATATAGGTAAAATGATGGTTAATTTTTGAATAAAAATACATATACATTACAAATTTCAGAAAATTATCTTTAAAAATATATAAAATACTGATTTGGGGTGAAAAAAATATGAATAATTTTGCCTATTATTTATGCTTTATTGATCCGATGTTTATTATTTTTTAAGATGATGATAAATAGATCTGCACGAAGAAACTTATAGGCAAAACTATACAAAATTTCGGTATATCTGAAACCTTGGTCTTACAGAGGACAAAATTTAAAGTTGATTTTCTGAAATTTCACATATTTATTTATTTTTAATAAAAATATATACAAACAATTAGGCATGATATATTTGGCTATGTCAAATCTTCAATACCCTCCTATATAAAGCGTGTGAAGTAAATACACTATGTTTCGTACAAACACACTCACATATACATGCATCGAAATGTACAATATATAAACATTTTTCTTATATACCACACAGAACACTTAATATAACAAATTTTATGACTTGTTATACTTTCGGCCATTTCTTTTTTACTAAAAAAATTTTAATAACTTTTGGAATGGAAATGAAATACATAGAGATTAGTTTATTAACGTTTTTGCTTGAAGTAAGAGGTAGCCCCAGATATCGGTCTATATCATTTTATATACTGAACCGATTTTTCTGCTTTTAAATTGAAAATTTCTCAGAACTATAAGAAATATTCAAGGCAAATTTCATTGAGTTCTGTCAACTATTGTGGATGTGAGCGTGCCAACAACTGAAGGACATATATATGACATACTTTTCGTAACATTTTTTGTCCTTCAATTCTCTCTAAACAAAATGTCAATATTTCTCCACTGGCCTTAGCTACGATTTCACTGTCTTGGAAGAAATATTATATTATTGTTGTCATGTTTATCATAGTGACAGTATACCAAGACAGACCAAAAATAATTGGACACATTATGAAGTCATACGAATTTTTTTTAACATTCCTGTTTTTGTAAATTTCGGTATATGTAGAGCCCGATATAACAAATGATTGGCTTCTTTTACCGAAACTACATATTAGCTGCTATACAATTGAATTTTTTTTTGTTCTAAAACCAGGAAGTATGGAAAAATTTGACAGAACATTCGATTTGCCATACATTATGCAGCAAGAATATTTTTTAAGAAAATTTGAATTCATTTTTCGTCAGGTTTTACAGAAACTTTTGAGTTTTCTAAGCTTTTAAACTTGTGTTAACTTAAACTTTTCGTACCAAATAGTCCGAGTACAGTGCTTAACAAACTGCTTTCCTACTAGATGTGTTGGAAGCTTCTTTGAAAATGCTTTCTACGTTTATGATGTATATGATTGTTTTAGTGGAAGTTATACTTTTAACAAATTTGAATCTATCTGGTATATAAACTCCATAATGGGTAAATATTCGTTGAAATTACATTTACTCTTGATTAAAAACATTCTTGTGTAGTTTTGACATTAGAAACTAGCGATTAAAACGTGGACGGCGTTTAAGTATTATCTGTCACTTGGCTTCAAATCTTATTTCAACGTAAACAAACATCATGTAAACCATTTCTTTTACTTGAACCTGGTTTATTAATATTAGAAACACTTTTACGGCATAACTTTGAATGCTTGGTCAACTTTTAGTGGGGCCAAGTAAAAGTTTGTTGGCATTATTTAATTATGTGCCGTTTTATAGTCACTCATTCAGATCAGTTTAATAATATATACATTTCAAATCAATTAATTCTTGAGTTAAAAGTTTTAACAAAAAGCGTATGTTGAGAATTTTTCGATCTTACATTTTATGTGAAATCAGTATACTTAGAGGTTTTTCAAGATCCGAACAATATATTCGATTTTTATGGACCCGATTTTTAAGTTCAAAATAAATGGGTTATAATTATACTTTGGACTAATAACTTTATGTAGTATATTTCTACAGAGATATATTACATGCCCGAGGTGACTACTTGTGGGTTACCAGCTAACAAAGAAGTATCAGATTTATTAAAACCCAATAAGCAATTTTGTTGAAATTCAATTTTAGACCAAATGTATTTCTAGCCTTGAATTCAATTCTAAGAATTGAAAATAACTTATACTTTTATTCAATAGTATTTTCCAGTTATAAGGAAATTAAAATCAATTTTTGTCAATATTTAATTGAAAAACTGTGTATACAGTTTAAATTATGCCCAATTCAAGTAAATTTTCCATCCTTGGAATTTTTGAACTTTCAGTGCTTATTGGGAATATATTTAAAAAAAAACAATTAAAAATAAATTGAATATCTAGATCAAATATTTCTAACAAAATTCAAATATATCTCCAACATTGCGAGGTTTATGTTATTTATTCAGCATTTATATATTTATATATTGTTCAGAAAATTGATATTAACGAAACAAATCGCAATGATAATATAGAAATATAAATGTTAAAAAAATAATATAAATCTCGGAATGTTGGAGATATGTTTGAATTTTGACGATGTTCAAAACATTTATTCTTAATATTAAATTTTAATTAGTTTTTAAAATTAAAGACTAGTTGACGCTCAGTCCTTGTTGTTCTATCTTACAATGTATTACATTAAATGTTTGCATTGATATTTATATCTAAACATTGGACGAAACTTAATATACGAGTGTATACAAGAAGCATTTTCAAAAATTTTCGGTCAATTGTTTAGTATAAATATGATTGTGAAGTTTCTTTCCATTTCTGTTTAAATTTAGATCCGCAAAAAACATTTTTTATGAAAAGGCTTCGTGTCATAATTGTATTAAGGCGCATGCGCTAATAATTAAAACAACATTTGTTATTTGCCAGTGAAACATGTTAACATAACATTTTTGTGCATATACCACATGAACCGGTTTTTTTCTTTGTGACTTTAATGTTCATAATGAAATGCTTCTAAACATTTTATGTATTTATACCAAAAGAACCATTTTTCGGACAATGAAAATATATTTATATTTATGCCGTATATATGATATTTATATTTATATTTATATTTATATTTATATTTATATTTATATTTATATTTATATTTATATTTATATTTATATTTATATTTATATTTATATTTATATTTATATTTATATTTATATTTATATTTATGCGGTATGTTTAACAATTTAATATTTTAATTTCAGGTAATACATATATTATTTCCCATTAATTTAATTATAGTTGCACCTTTATTAAACATATTAAAACAACAATTAACATATTACTGTTTTAATATGTTTAATGAAAGTTAATATTCTTTTTATTTTAGATTGAGTGAAATCATCGGCAAGGATTTTATAAATGATCAAAAGTGACAAATTTATTTCAAAAAAAAAATAATATTCAATGTTTACTTTTTTCTAGAATCATGTATACACTTTATTTACAAAAAGTAGTCAATGTTTGTATCCTTGATTTTTCATCTTGCACTGATTCACTTAAAAAATTTGCATTCATATTTATACAAAAACAATGAACGAAGCAATTGACGAATGTTGACCAGAGGGCAGTTATTAGAATTCTTAAACATTTTCGTTCATAAGTTATAGTAAAAATAGTATAAATATAAATCTAAAGTTGTTATTATTTCTATTAGAATTTGGTTGCGCAAATAAAACAGTTCTTTAACAAAAATCTTTGTTTACTATTTGTATAAATGCGCATGCGCTGATATTAAGCAAAATTCCTTATGTTGCATCTTGTTGAGATCTTTAATACTCTTTAATGTTCCTAAACATATTACTTAGTACTATTTATATTAACAAAGTAAATGAAAAATTGTTATTCTTCGTATTAACGGAAATATTTGTATTAGTTCGTAAAACTTTCGTTCAATGATTTCATATAAATAGCAATGAACAAATGTCAAATATTTACATGGTTAATAACAACGGAGAGGGTGGTAACATCTTTTAAGATCATGAAAATGTTGGTAAGAAATTAATATAAATATGTTTAAACAATGATTTATTAAACGTTTAACATAAGTAGTTAAATTAATGGAGCAACTTATTAAATACTTGTTAAATACTTAAACATTGATTAAAAAACAAAAAACTATTTTAATTATTTGGTCTTACTTAAAAGTTTTTATTATGAACATTTATTTTAAAATTATATGCTAAAATTAATTTTTGGATAATATGAAAGTATTGCAAAATTGGGAAGGAGAGCTTATATGATAGCTATAATCAAATTTGTATATGATGTTCTTGGATTTAAGAAAATAATGGTTATATAATACTCCACTGTAGATTCTAGGTGAATTATGCATTTGTGCGGATGTTTGAACATATAGAAAAAAAGTGTTACATTTTAAGTTCGACTCAGAAACTATTTAACGAAGTCATACGTCTGGCTGTTTGTCCGGCTGGCTGTCCATGTAAAAGTTGTGAACACTCTACAGGACGCAATTTTATTGAATTTTAGAACATGTTTTTATTTTTGTAAAGGATGTGGCCTATTGAAATTGGTCATATTCGATAATATTTAAGGTAATTCCCACCCAAATATCTTTAAAGCTCATGAAACTAACAGCTATGAAGATATATTAATTGATTTTTTCGCAAATGAACATATCAGTACAGATGCACATGACAAATTTCGGTAAGATCGGCTCAAAAATGTCCATAGCTCCAATATATATCTCCTTTCTTATATTCAATTAAAATGCGTAAGACTTAAAAAGTGTTAGTATTGCGATGGTATTTCGTATGCTTAAAATACGAACAATCGAAAAATTCAAAAGAAAATTTTTCCGAGGATCAGCATATTGTTTACTAGAGTCCCCAATTCTCTCAAATGGGTTTTTATCATGAAAATATTTTAAATAAGTGTATTTTATATAAAGCACAAATCACAAACTCCACGAGAATAGATCCATAATTATTTATGTTTGCATGGTGTATTGTATTATATAGTAAGGCTTGACCGACTTTTGCACTCTTAATTGTTTTTATATTGTCTACTTTAAACAGCAATAAGAAACAATTTGAAAAAAATTCACTGAAATATATTTGCTTGCCCGTGAAAATATTTCTAACATACAGACGAACACAGCTAAATCGAATCATAATTGTAATGGTTTTAAAATACATGGTTTAGTAAAAAGTTATTAATTATTTCTGGGTATTTTTCTAAGTCGATATATCCACCAAGTTACCAAGTTACCTACGTTAGTTATAATTTGAAGTATCGCATTTTGCGTATTTCCTTTTTTACCTTTTCATCATAAGTGTCAACATTTTTTTATTTATGACTCTTTTTTATGATCCTCCAACCATTGTATTCAGTACTAAATAGTAACATTAGTTTTGTCAGATTTTTAAGAATTTTTATATCTATTCAGTTAAATATGCTATAAATCGAAAATAATAAAATCATAATGTCTTTACTCATTCTATTTTTCTTCATAAGAAATTTATTATATTTTACGACAATAAAAATTCATACGTTCAAAATAAAATCTTAAATTTCAACCAATTTATTATTATTTATTAATGTTGTGGTTTATATCTTTGATTTGAAATTATAGGAGTTATTTTTAAACGGGCAAACCTGTATTTCATATAATAAAATTATGTGTCGACGATTATACAATAGATGTATTGATGAATTTTCTTTGAAAATATTTTTATTACCTTCACCACTACAAGTGAGAATATGCTATATTAATTTTGTCATTCCGTGTGTAACGTTAAGAATTAATTATCTCAGACCCCATATGATATATATATTCTTGCATCAAATTAAAATCTTTGTCGATTAAGCTATCTCTTCGACTTTCTGTCTGTCTGTCCGTTTGTTGCTGGCGCCCTGATATCCACAATGATTGATAGAAAAAATTAAGTTATAGTAGTAAGAAGTTTCCTGATTAAAACCAGCAAAATCGGTTTTGTACATTAAAACATATCTGAGGCAAGCGATATCTGAGGCAACCTCTAAGTTCAAGCGAAGAACAACAACAACGATAAATTAGAATAAAAATTTGCCTAAATATTTAGTAATGTGTAGTTGATTACCATTCCACAAATTATCAAAATCGGTTCAGTAGGAAAACAAGTTATAGCCAATAATCAATTTTAAGAATCATTAATTGTTCTTATGTTATATAAAATTTAAACGTTTATAAATTGTATACGTTTGTGTAATGTGTACGCAAAAAAGGGTATTGAAGATTCGACATAATATATATATTCGGAATATGGCACTCTTACTTATTGTTAAAATTGAATTATGACTTTTAATTAATGTTAATAATAAATAAATATTTTTCAAATATGTTGTTTCTTTCATCTATTTCATTGTTTTATTAAATTTTATTTATTCTTTTTTTCAGGCCTTCAACGATTCAAAACTTAAGAGGTTTTTCTTGTGAAAACTGGTTGTTAACAGAGATAGTGAAGCAACAACAACAACACACCACCATTTACTCGATAACTCTTTCTCAAATAAATGGAAAAGTAGTAGCATCCAATTAAGGTAACGTGAAATGATTTTATTAAAAGTCTTTAAATTTAGTCATTTTATTAAAATTGCCTGAAAAACAACAATTTAAAATGAAATATTGATAAAAACGATTTTAATGTGCATTGTTGTTGTAATCAACATAAAATTTGTCAATGGATTTAGAAAAAATGATTTTTATTAGATTTTGTTGGATTTTGGATTATGATAAAAAAATGCTGATAAAAGAAATTATAATGAAATGATAAATTTTTATACAACAAAAAAAATCTTCATAAAACTTGGTTAACAACTAAATGACCCATTTTAGGGTTTAAGAGATCGTAAACATTAAAAATTTTAAGAAAATGAAAATAAAATATGGGCTTATAGAGCAGGTGATAGTTTTATGAAGAGAAAATCCGGTAAAACAAAAATTTAAATAAATATTTAAACGTAATAAAAATAAGAAATAAAATCTTAAGATAAAATAAATATTTAAATGGTGAATTAATCCCAAGAATTGTTTATCATTTTACTAAAGATTTTAAATGTGAGGAAAAATAAATTTACAGGTGATAAATATTAAAAACATGGATATTGATTTTAAAACTTACCACCAAACACACACTTTACATTTAAAATATGGTTTAGTAGTTTTTATCACTAGTGATGAAATTTTGAAAGTTTTTCGAAAACTCTTCCCTTAAGGTTTTAATAGTGCTTTCTGTCACTTTGCTCGTACAGGTGGTCCATCTCAAAATAAAATCTACCGCACTTTTGCACACCTTTCTTCAATTGTCATTTAAAAAAGGTTACTCTCTTAGTACAAATTCCACATTTTTGCTCTTGTACCATCCAACGGCTTGTTTACCAAAGTGAAAGGATGCCAAGTTATGCCAAATTTGAAGTTTATAAATGAAAGCAGCTATTTAGGTAAACATTTTTTATGCAAATTTCGGTATTTATAGGCCCGGTTGTAACAAATGATTGTCTTCTTTTGCCGCTACTGCATTTTGCATGCCATAACAAGAACTTTTTGGGAAATTTTTACTGCTTTTGGGTCCTATTTTTTTCAAATTCTCTTGAGCATCAGCATTATAAAATTTTTGACCACAAAGTTGGGATAAATCTGCCAAAATGTACTTTTCGTCATCCATAATACAGCAAGAATATATTATTTTAGAAAAATTGACTTCAATTTCCGTGCTCTGTTTTTGATCTCTAAATTTTAAGTAGCGTTCCCGTCTGGAACTTTTCGAGCCTTGTATGTTTATATCCGACAATATGCGTTTGTGCTGATGTTTATGGAATGCAAACATTGCTATACCCATCTTTAAGTATACCGTTCGACTTAGAATCAATTTTTGAGTCGATTTAACGATGTCCGCCCGTTCGTCCATCTGTCTGTCCTAGTCGTTCATGTTAACGCTTTGAACAGTCTGCAGGTCGCAATTTTACATTATTATTTTGGCTTAAAACCGAAGCCTATTGAAATTTGCCATGTTCGGTCCAATATTTTAGGTACCTCCCATACAAATGTTCTTCCCGGAATGAGGTTTTAAGGTCTTAATAAAAAGCGATTTAAAAGAAAGTCTTATTATATTCTAAAACGATATGCCAAATTTTTGGATATCGTTTTAGAATATTATTATTAGAGTCAGTACATTATTTCTCATAGATCGCACAAAAATCCACTTCCAAAGGAAAAATTTTCACATATACATTGGTATTGTAATAATAATTGGTCTACTTGAGAAAAATATAAGCAAAAGTTGATGTTGAAAATTATACGAGGGTCAGTTCATTTCTTGTAGCTACCATATATCCCCCCAGAAAAATTGATTATAAAACGCATAAATTCAACATAAATCTAAGTGTTATAATAATGAACTACACTTTTCAGAATAAAATCATTAAATCGTGTTATACGAGGGTTGTTCAGTAATTATTCGAGATGATTATATTAAGCTTTGGTTCATAGGTCCACGGTTTGGACAATATGTTATTATGCTTTTTACAACATTTCTTTTTATCCACTGTACTATTTTTCACCTTCTGAACCTAAAGAAAAGAGTTAAAGGATTCTACCACTACTTATATGCATTAATGTAGACAGAGAAAAAATGTAATAAAAATAAGTCCCACACTTTAGAACCCTTTAGATATTAATTTTTCTAATTATATATCTATATATATATAACAATACAAAACTAATCGAATTGGCTGACTTCGGATACTCAGAAAATTTTCGGAAATGAAACTAGTATATTTCTAAGGGTGCTATTTATTATTCCAAATATTATTTTAGAATGAAAAAGTATCAATACAATTTGGTACACTGTACCATAATAATAATAATTATCAAAAAATTCACCATATGGTACACGATCACTTTATGCCATTATGAGCTATATAGATTTTCATTCCAAATATATGTTCTCAATATAATTCTATATACTATAATTGATATTTCTCCACTTCAATATATTAATGATACCATAAGTGCACACATACATTAATTTGCAATACGATTAAGACATATAAAATTTTACTCTATACACACCCTTCTTTTATTGCGAATCAAGGTTTTTTATTTACAATTTACCTCTTTAAGTAGAAGTAAAAGAAAAAAAACAACTCATAAAGAAAATATATTTACAAATGATTTACAGTGTCTGCTTAATTCCATTTAATAGTACTTAAGTTACTTTTTCTTCTCTTCATTACGTTTGTGTTTCATAAATTAAGTTTTTAACGAGAGTTTTTTTATTAATGTAGTACAATTCATAATATACACATTCATAATTTCATTCCTAATGTTCTGCCATAAAATAATAATTATGGCAACATAAAAATGCTTAACATGACAACGACTGCGACAGCGACATCAGAAAAGTAGAAAGCAACCAAAATTAAACACTTTAAATATTTACAAATATAAATACGTGTACTTATTTAGATATGATGGAAAAAAATTGGAATGAAATACTTGTTTCTTACAACTGTCATATTATCTTTAAGTAAATGGATATAATGCCATTAATGAAATCTGTATGATACACACGTTTTATTTGGAAAAAGGCACTGAAATTATATTTGGGACAAATATTCACTGAAATTGAAATACCCAGTGATACCTAAAGAAGCAGTTGTCATATGCCAAACGCAGGTTGATGCAGATTGGAGTGCACCCAATGCAAATGTGAGAAAGAAATAAAAGCGTTAAATTTTTGCTGCTATACTCTTCACCACCACTGGTGTTGAAGAGGTTTGTCATTCCGTGTGTAACGCTAAGAAGGAATCATCTCAGTTCTTGCTTAGTTATGTCCGTCTGTCTGTCTGTTTGTCTGTCCATCCTTACATTCGTCTGTCTTTTGGCCTGTCCGTCTGTCTGTTGTTGGCACGCTTACATCCACAATAATCGAAAGATGTCAATAAAATTTGAGTATTTGTTATATATATAAAAGATATAGACCGATATCTAAGGCAAATTT
This sequence comes from Cochliomyia hominivorax, assembly GCA_004302925.2. Classification (NCBI taxonomy): domain Eukaryota; kingdom Metazoa; phylum Arthropoda; class Insecta; order Diptera; family Calliphoridae; genus Cochliomyia; species Cochliomyia hominivorax. The sequence continues at coordinate 59,465,679 of PYHX02000467.1, forward strand.
AAAACTAAAATAAAAACCTTTCGTAAAATTGTCATTATAAGTTTTTAACTAAGAATGAAATTTTGTCATGACATTAAGTTATGTAAATTTCGTTACTATTCCAAAAATAATCAAAATCGGTTCAGTAGAAACAAAGCTATAGCGAAAAATATAGGGGATTTTGGAAAATAAAGTCGCATCTTAATGGTGATTTGCGGAACTAAAGTCGCCATAGGTTTAATTCACCAAGAATAAAATTCTTTTAAATAGTTTTGAATTAAATGGGAAAGAGTGCAAAACTTTATTAACCAACAATTAGGCTCTTTTTAAATTTATCACTATTTCAATATCCATTACGATTTCGCAGAAGTATCGTTTATTAATTTTTTGAATTTATTGTTCTTAATTTTAATATTTTCCTCCATAATTTGTATAAAATTTATTGATATGACCTTTTTAAAACAAATTAATGAAATTTCGTGAAGATTACTGCCGAAAGTACAAATTATAAAAAGGGTGACAAAAAGGGGAAATTTAAAAAAGTAAATAAAAAGTCAAAAGCAGTTGAAAAAGTCGCAATTTGGGACGTATTTCTTCACACACATTGTGATGGAGGGTATTAAAAATTCGGCATATCCTTATGTATAATTCTTACTTGATTTAACCTATGATCGCTGCGTGAGCAAGGAGGAACTGTACTAATAAATCATTTCTTTATGGTCAAAACATTAGAAAATGTCATCAGTATACTCACGATACTCCAGAGTGAAATTAGTTGAGACGTCACAAGTAACACTAATGGAATACATTGAAAGTAATTTAATAATAAAAATTTAACTTCGGCAAGTATTTTGAACATAGATGGGACTTTTAAGAATGTAAATCTAAAATTAAATTGATCTTTCTTTGCGGAAGAAGTAATAGGTCAAAAGTTATCTGATTTTTATTAATTAGAGAATACTCTGATCAAATATGGGTACATTACAAATAAGAAACGTACAAAGAATTAACACTCTTGTCATGAAGTATTGGTTTGAAAGGTTCCTTAATAAAACTCGACCGTTTTTTTCAGTTTCATTGGGTATGATTATGATGAATAGGCAGCGATATCTGGCAAACATCATTTAACTAACACCACCTGCTTCTAACATGTTGGAACTTCAATGACTGGAACGATACGAATGGTTTTAAGTGTGAACGCTAATTGGATATATAAGTTATGTTGCTATCTTGCAACCTCTATTGAATAAATATCTTGATCTTAAGGTCTTTTTGAATTGAAATGTCGTGTATCATGTGGTTTTGGGCACATGCAGAACTAGTTTTCTAGACCGCGATCGATTCTTTTTATTGTCGGGGGGTGGCCTCCAATTTCTTTCTTTTTGGAATTTAGGATGTTTCTAGATTATGTTTATTAAATGAAGAACCGTCATTTCTTCCTGTGAATTGTGATCTAGTAGTACTAGTGTTATGGTTGAAATTCCTGTTCTAAATTATATTTTCTTGGTAGATGAAATTTTAAGTTAAGGATCAAAAGGATACAATACAGGTACAATAAGTGTTTTTAAATTTATATGAAGAAAAAACTGGAATAAAGATTTATGAATTTACTAATGGAATATATCTTTCTATGGCATGAATTTACTTTTTTCTCAACAGCACATTTGCAAGATATTATGTTATCGGCGAGTAGTGAATTTATACAGGGTAAACTTAAGGATCGAACTAGCAAAAAAATTTATTATTTTTAACAAAAGTTAACTTCTTTTGAATATTTTGTGATTCTAAACAAAGCAGTTTTCCATAGTGTATCACTTATAACAATAAGTTAAATATAACCTAAAATTCACACACAATACAAGGACTAATTCTTGCCTTATTCTTACAATAATAATTCCTGTCAAATATAATCAAAGCATATTCGATAATTTTAAGTAATCTTTGCATACAATGCACAGTGGAAACGATTTTCTATAGAAAATGAATCTGTGTTTTTTAATGAAATTTTACACATGGATTTTGGGATTTTTCTTAACATTTTTTGAACATAAATGGCATAAGGATGTTATTATGGAATTATGTTAAAAGCAAATATTTGACACGACTTTCAATGTTATAAAGTTGAATTTCTCTGCTATCTAAATTGATAAAATCAAACCATATGACCACAAGTTATATTTTAATTCCTAAAAAAGGCACAATTAGCCAAACAAATTTTGAGTGAATTTAATTGATAGAACATGAGTAACGAAATCCAGAACAAGTTTCAATTGTACTTATAGAGCTACTTAATTTTGTAACAATTTCTTGCTCGACTTGGGTAAATATATATCATTTGAAATATTATAAGTTTACAATTTTTGCCTGGTATCCTGGGCGGAGTCAAAAATATTTAAAATATATTTGATTTAATCATATAAAATATTATTCAAATTAATTTAGACAATTAAAATTATAAACTTATTATTGGAGAAAATCTGTTTCCTAAAATGTGTAAGAGTATAAATCCACAGTGAAAATTTTATATTCTTATAATTCTTAGTTTGGTGAAACTTATAAAAATCGTTTTTTATTGAGACTTCTATAACCTTAAAACCTCCATGCCGGTAGAAACATTTATATGAGGGCTAGGTGAAATAATGGACCAGTAATTACCAACTTCAATAAGTATCATCCAGAACATCATCCTTGAGCGACATATTCTAAGTTTCATAAAGATATATCTAAAACTGCGAGCTGTATTCCATTCACAAGATTTACATGGGCAGCCAGCCTGCCGCCCATGACTGAAAATAATTCAAATATTGCAAATTCTGCCCCATTGTATGAACATACATAATATATGTCATCACTATATACATTTAAAATTAAATGCGGTTTAAAATAATAACGTATTAAATGACTTTTTAAATACCAACTAAATATAAAAACATCATTAGTTGTAAAATGTTAAATGTGAAGAACATATGTAGGCGTATTTGAAGTCATTACTTCTTATAGGGGTTCCAAATTTTATAACTTTTATATGTCCATAAAATAATAAATCTTAAGCTCTGTTTATGGAAAAAGCAAATTAGAGGGAAAGCAAAAAACTATTATCACATATACGTTTAATATAATAATTAGTACCGACTAAAATCTGATGCAAAAACCCTAAATTGTTTGCATCTGATTGTCAGGCAAGCGGTCGTGTGAAATTTCTACAAATACATATACCACATAGTTATATTTCATTGTGTTTTATTTTTAATGATGATTTAGACGATTTTAAATGAAGCATTTGAGGAGGACAAATTTCAAAAGAAATTTTTATAAACGTTTATACTATATTGCACTCCTGGTACCCACTTACAGAGGTGCTCGTATTCACTTTCAGTCAGCATATGTGTTAAAAAGTTTGCTTTGAAGGACTTTTGTTATTTTAAGTAAATCCAAGATATATGTATTTATATATACATATATTTATTTATATATACAAATGAGCTTTTGGCTTTTATTCTTGTTTTTGAAGGATTTCTACAAAGAAAATATGCTAATTAGTATGAAATTACTAATTGGTTGGGTTATTAGACAACACTACCATATCCAACACCTTCAACATGAAGTACCACTACAGTGAATAACTAGTGGTTGTAAAATGACACATCCGTTTATTTTGAAAATGTTAGTCTTTCTTTGTTTAATGTATTCATATATCGTTTATTTGTACAAGGTTGTCATAACTTTAAATAATGCAAATTATTAGTTACTACTACTAATACAAAAGTAGTAGCTAAGCAGCTTTACTAATTGTACCAAAAATTTTGTGTTATTTTCATTAAAAAATTTTAAAAAGTATGTGTGTGTCAACATATGAGATAAGGTGTTATTCAAAGGAACGCACTTGAAATATGGATTATATAAAAATAAAATATATATTTTTTATTTTGCGCTTAAGTTTATAAAATCTAGTTTAAATAAATATTGAATAAAGTAAAGCCTTTGAGGACCTTCAATTTAAACACTCTTGCAAAAATACATAAAATCTATTTGCCTTTGAAATTGATTATTTGAAATTAATTTGAATTGTATTAAACTTCTAGTTCGATTTTAATGAAATAGTAGAAATGTAGGCGAGTTTAGCGATCCATATCTTTATATGAGTGGATTCTGCTAGTGAAAACCTATAAAAAACCGTATGGGTAAGACATCTCTTATTGGTTAAGAGATATTTAGCTTCAAAAGTTTAAAATTTTACTTGTTAACCGATCTTGGCGAAGATTTTGTGCTACAGCGAGTCTAAAATTTTTCAGATTTTTGTCAAATATCTTTTCATTTTATTAAAAACTAATGACAAAACTCTGCAAAGAAAAAGTTTTAAAATACCTTCATAGAATCAAAAGTCATAAGCCGTTAAATATGAATTTAAAAAAAAATGTTGAATAGTCACATTTTTTTATTTTTTGCCAAGAGTATAACTCTTGGGAGAGCCAGAGTTTCTCAAATTCAACCTATTTTTTCACAATATTATAATTTCTGGTTTAATTTCTCATACTGCAAAGCTGGAATTTAAAAAAAAATATGTATGGTTTCTTTAAAGCCTGATACATTCAGGCTTTAAAGAAACCATACATAAAACAATGTATTCTGAAATGTTCAGTAATAGAAGTTTTGCCCGCGATATCGGTTAGAAATATATAGCAAAATATGTGAAAAAAATTTTTGTTTCTTTCGAAAGTTTTTTGAGAATTACGAGATTTCTTATAGAAGAAACAACAATATTTTAAAAGCTTCCAAAGCGCAAAATTTCATTATAATAGATTGAGTAAAACAAATTTTATTTGAAGATCAAAATTAAATAATTTGCAAAACAAGCCTACTTTCGCAAAAAGTTTGAAACGAATTTTATTATTGTCAATAATGCTATACATTTCTCAAAAGAGGGCATAATTTTCGATACATTGATATATAATATGTCTAACTTCATTTTCCCATGTGTCAAAAATATTGATCGAAACAATACAGGTCTTTGTAAATCTTAGCAAATTTTATTAGTCTAGATAGTTCTTTATATACGTCATCATTATATGTATACGTATTGACATATTGTTTTTATGAAGAAAAACCTATACAAATATAAATTGCTAAGATTTACTAAGAGGTTTTCTATAGTTTTCAGTAGTGTTTCAAATGAGTTCATTTTTAATTTGAAACACTGTGCGACTATATAATACATTACACCATGTACCATGGTTAACAAAAAATGTTTATTTCAAATACACTTTTTAAAAAATATTTTATGATACTCCAATTTACGTAGAATTTATGTTTTATGGCGCAATTTCCGGAAATGGAGGTAACAAACCGATCGTTGTTAAATAATTTATACGAAATACACTATAACAATTTTTCAAATTTATGCACATCGAAATAATTTTCGGAAAAGTGTCCATATGGAAGTTATGATAATGTTTGGTCCGATCATATTCAGATTTCGGACTTTTACATTTATTTGTATCAAATTATTGCCAACATGCCTATGGTGATGTTGGGAATAAACATTGAATGAATTTTGGGAGAGTCCAAAAAGCTAGTTTAAAACTTTCAGACACAACAGTTTAAAGCAAAATGTTGTAAGATGAGTAAATAAATTTTTCTACTTTTAAAAGCATCGGCTCACATTCAAAAATGTGAATATCGAGAAATTAATTGTTAAAGCAGTTAAATGTCAAAAATCGTGCATAAAACCTACTAATTAGACAAACTGCCCTTTATATCTTGGCTCTCCAAATTCGAGCCCTTCACTTCATATTAATTTTGTGTCGGTTAAGACTCAAGTCCGATTTTCTGTTGAAAACATTCTCATGATCACAAATTCGATATTCAAGTATTTCAATGTGATACACAATCTAGACAACTCGAATTTCGGACAACTTATGCCAATTTAAAAATTTACTTATTTTATCTAGACAACCTCGAATTTCGGACAACTTATGCCAATTTAAGAATTTACTTATTTTTAAATTGCTTGTGGTTATAATGGAATGGTGTTTTAGCCTTTTAGTCATTTTAATATAATACGATTTTAATTCGAGAAATAACTTTTGTAATATAGCAAAAACTTCACTGAACCAAAAACAAATTGTAAATACAATGAAAAAGAGTATACAGTTTAGGAATAGTTTGTTATATCTCAACCAACGAAACCTTTACTCATAATAATGAAAATTTTCGTTAATTTTTCGAAAATACTTAAAATTTTCAAATTATACAAGGTCCTTTTATTAATTGCTTGTAGCTCCCATTTGTTACCAACAATATATATAGGGAAAGTGTAATCTATCTTGACCGCTCATAACACTCTTAATTGTATCAATTATTATTTTTTTCAAAAATACTGATACATTTTATGTTCATAATAACTCCTTGGTCGGACTTATAAATGGCTAGACATCGTCAATTTGAAGTAGGAAGTGATAATAAAGTCGATTGTTTTTACTTGAGATGATGGTATAACTATTATTTCTGTATCTTACAAAAAATAAAAATAAAATAAAAAATAAAAAGTTCGACCACCTACGGTGGCATTGAATGTAAGAAGGCAACACGTAGGTAAAGAGTAAATCTATGGATTCAGTACTCGTTGGTACGCTCAGCAAGATAAAATTACACTCTTCATAAATATTAATTTGTTCTATTAACAATTTTACATGCACTCGTATAAACTTATATTTTTCTGATAGATTTATAAAAGCGATGACATTCTAAATATATTTCTGTGATCCCGTAATGGGTCTTAATTATTATATATGGTTTTGTATTGTCTTAATTTGTCTAAAATTAATTAAAAGTTTGTTCTTTAATACAATTCAATGACCATTACGCAACCCCGTTGAGATTAAACGATGAAATTTAACTCATCAACTAATCAACTAACTCCTTAAGATATTAAAACTCTTTAATTTTTATATCTTTCAGTTTTATCTAAAAAAAATAATATTGGTATTATTAAATATCTACTGACATAAAATATCCACAAAAAACTACAATAAATGTCTGAATGTCATGAGTGGTAAAATGTGGCCTTTCCTTAAATGTCTATATACATATACGCATATATATATATATTTGTATTTGTTTATCTTGAAACATATGTAGTGACGTATGTGTGTAAATTTTATTAATAAATAAAGTCTACACATGCAAGTTTATTGTTTATCCATTAAGTTTTTGTTATTTTCTTATCTTAAACTTCCTAGACGATCATCATTGTAACACATTGCATGAGACGTAGTTTTGTATTTCAAAATATGTTTCAATGTGTGTGTGAGTAAAAATATTTATAAAGAAAATGAATTTATAAAATTTACATCATAAATACACGCATTAGTGTAATATTTCAATGATATCTGATATTTATAAAATATATTTTGCCACACACTCACACAAAACCACGATGATAAGAGGCATAGAAATATTTATCTGTATATGAGTAAATCTTTAAATGAACTTGAAAGACATATATAAGATATATACATGTAATCGGATGTAACGGTAAAACTAGAAACAGACACTTTTTTACAGATATGTTAGTTGAAATAGTGTTAATTTATTTATTAAGTTTATTCCATCATTAAAGGACTTTAATGTATCTTCCGAAGTTATGAGTAATATTAATATTGGAAAATATGAAAAATGATGGACAAGATTTACACCTTTTTGTTACCAAAAAACTGTATTCTACTCACTTGTAATAAAAGTGATAAGTGAAGAAAATATGTAGATGAAAATTCCAAAGATTAGAAAATTACAATATGAAATCAGAATTTCATAAGCTCCAAATCGGAGATAAGAAGTAAGCAATAGTATAAAATACTTTTATACTTAAAATTTTTAACAGTTTAAAATCTTATACCGGAAAGGGAATAATTAAATATTATCAAATATTGACCGGTATTTAGCAATTTTAGTAGAACTAGTCATTATATAAAAGTTTTTTTAAGTTTAAAAACTTATTCCTGGTACATATTATAACTTTGGCCTAAGAATGAAGCCTTACGAATATTTCAGGTATGCGAGGGCCGGTCCATTATTTCTCATAGGTTCCATACAAATCCCTTTCCAAATATCACTTAAGGCCAAAAATCTCCCATATACTTTGGTATTGTAATAATTTGACAAATTAAGATAAATATAAGCAAAAATCTATGTGCAAAATTATACGAAGGTCGGTTCACAATTTCTCTTAGGCCCCATATAAGCAACCTCATCCCCAAAAAATAGAAACATTCATTTTAAAACCCATATATTTAACATAAATCTTAGTGTCACAATAATGTCGTACACACTTCAGAATAAAACAAAAAAAAACAATTATACGAGGGTCGTTCATAAATTTCTTCTAACTACCTTTTTTCACCGACGATTCTTTTTTTTATTCTTTCTCGGTGTTGCACAAAATTAATACATTCTATTTTCACCACTTGTGGTGAATAAAATCTAAGGATTTAAATCGGTGTTATAGCAAAATATATTCCTAAAATTAGTAATATATTCAAGATGGAATAATAATTGTGCCGTTATTCAATATAATTGGTGTATGAACCAAAAGTCTATTGGACTTTTTTCTATTAATCCGATTTTAATTAATTTTGTGAAAGGATGTAGTACATGAATTTCGGCAATATTTAAGGTTTGAGAATGTTTCTAACAGACAGAATGACTTAACTAAATTCAATCAGATTTTTATTTGATGAGGGAATATATTTATTTTTCGGGGTCTTAAATGATTCCTTCTTGGAGCACTTGGAGCCCCACTTGTCGTGGTGGAAGGTATATGTTGAGGTACCATTTCCACTTTTGACACACTTTTTTAATATCTGCTATTTATTGTCTCTGATGTCAAACCATTATTTTTCGGTTTAGCTCTCGGTTCAGAGTCGGCAAGAATTCGATGTAACCATCTTGACATCTTTCGAATAAAACATACTGTCAGACAAACGGTCACAACTTAAACAATATAGATTTTAATTTAATGTAACTATATATACACGGAATGATAAAGTTGTTATTTCTTGTGGTGGTGAAATATTAAAAAATATTAAAAAATAATATCAAATTTTGATTGCAGCCTGAAAATTTAATTAATGAAACCATTTATCTCATAGCTACTTGTGCCATCAGTGTTCCTCCGGGGCTAGAATTTTGAACATCTGCAAAGTTATATGAAATATATTGCTGCTAAATGAGTATTCACTGTTGTATTGAAATCTTTACGCACGCATTTAATAGACTAACACACGTCTGTTATTTATATACATATATCTATATGAATATCATCATGATTTAAAAATATATATTAGTATGTGTGTATCTATCTTAAATAATATAAAACGATAACAATAAAGACATGCAATATTTAGTGATTTAGTTATTATATATTTCGCAGAATATAGTTTTTTGACATGTAACAGATTAATTTGTATATTATTTTAATTACAATTTAATATTTGTTACAATTATTTAGATGATAATAATATACATAAACGTATTTTAATCATTAAACAATATTAACATTTTATTTACTCTTTAAACTGTGTCTCATTATTTTCAAGTAAATTTTCTGTGATTTATATTTATATAAACAAGTAAAAATTTATAGTCAGTTAATCTCGAATTTTCAATACCCTGCACCACATTGCGAATTGTTAATGTCTGCTTCGAAAAATGTATGAACCACCCTCTTATGTGTGATATATATTTTATACTAACATTAATGTGAAATTTATGCATTTTAAAGGGTATTTTTTCTGTACCGTTATATGGAAATCACAAAAAAATATGGAACGACTCTCGTGTAATTTCGCACACTTATTATTTTAATCTGACTAAATATTTTTTACAATACCCACGTATATGCGCACATTGTGAGTTTCAAGATGGTATTTGAAGAGTTGGTTGTATGGGACTTATGAGAAATAATGGACTGATCCCCGTATAATTTGGCACGTTGTTTTAAAATACAATAAGACTTATTTTTTTCATATTTTTCGTATTTTGGAAATTTATAGACTAAATACCCCATTACGGGGTATATTTGTATGAGGCCTGTATGAAATAATGGACAGATCATATAGGTACATGGGCCAAAATAATAATACTAGCCAAATTTTATTTCGACCTGCACTTTGCGAAAAAGCTTTACATGGTCGGATGGACGGACATGCTTGAAAAGACTCATGAAGTGATTCTGAGTTGAACGGTGTACTTAAAAGTGGTTGTAGGAGTATATTTTCTGCCCGTTGCAAACATCTGCATAAACGCATAATACCCCCACCACCTATAGTGTTGTAGGGTATAATGAATCTCCGTTTGTTTTTTCTGTTTGTTTGGGATTTAAAAACATCTAAACTTTTGGACCAATTTTGTCGAAATTTTCAAACAATGTTTCGAAAATACCCGAAGGAAACATAAGCTACAAATAATTCTAATAGGACCAGGGGGAGGGATACCTCCTATACAAATCAATTATTTATTATGGAAAATCTAAAGAACTATAACTTTGAGAGTTCTGTATTTGGTCTCACTCATATTCTCAAGGGCCAATGGGCAGACGTAGCCCTCTAACAAAGCAAATATTAATTATGGAATATCTTTAGAACTACAACTACGAGAATATTCAAACTTGATGACCTATTTGTCCTAAATTTTCTCCAATAATACAGATCCTTAAGAAAATTATTTGAGAAAGGTCCCCCTATATAAAGAAAATATTGACTTCAGATATCTAAAGAACCATTGAAGTGGGAGAATTTAGAATTTATATCAATTACTTTCTCTTTCCAATCACTTTTTGTAACGAATTGATGTGGTGAAAAACGGATAGGATCATAGCAATTTTGAAACTAGAATCCATAAATTAAGCCCCAATAATTTTCCTGTAAAACAGTTTTACATGAAAAATGGATGGTAGATAACTTTAAACAAACAACAAAGGAGAGTCGACCCTTTAAACGCCATTTCGAATATCTAAAGACTTATTTAACTTATAGTTTCCAAATTATGTCACTTTGCTTTGAAACGATTTTATGCATGGATTTTTTAATACACATCATTAATTGTCATTTTTTTTTGAGATCTAAAGCTGAGTAGAATTTATGTGCAGCAAAGCGCACAAAGTGAATAAGGTAGTGTCTTATGTAAATAGTCTCAACATTGTTGCTAATTTTATTCATTAATTTAAATAACTTACATAAATTTTAATTAGTTTCATTTTACTTCATTCAACACTTAGATGTAGAAATATATATTTTTTAATTTATCACCACAAAGAAATCAACAATAAATTATATATTTTACTTGTAACAATTTAAAAATCAAATAAACGCCCTTTTTTAACTTGAACACGTGCGTGTTTAAAATATCAAAATGTTTATAGTGCAGTGTGGAAATGCATAGTCCTAATTTCCTTTTCAATTGTTGTATTTTATTGTAAATAAAATGATTTGCAAACTTACGCCTACCCAGACACCAGCCTGACTTACATTAAAATACATGAAATTTAACTAAACTTAAAAAAATTAAATCAAAAAAAATTAAACATAAATTTATTGGTTAAATAAATCTAAAATGCTCAACTGAGGTATCCCCCAGCATTAAGCTTTTCTGGTTAATCTTTCTGCACAGAACTTACTAACAAATATTCGTGTTGAAAACCCAGACAATTGTTGTAAGCTAATATCTAGGGAGTAACTACATACATACATACAGACACTACATGTGGTCACCCAGGTAACAAGAAGTCCACAGTAGAAGTGTTCTTTTTTGGTCATTGCTGTTGCATGTAAAACATACTACAAGTAGTTCACAATATAAGATATATATTTCGCATCTATATGTTGTTCTAGCAGCCAAAGTAATTGCCATGAATAGTTATACTTCATGTACAAACATATACATATATACATTCATATATAATACATTCAAATAAAGAAGTATACGATAACTTATGTGGATCTGTAATTTAACTGAAATTCAAAAGCAAAGAAATGTTCGCAAAGTTTGTGCAAAATGTTCATATAAAATATCCTGGTTATACGGTTGAGTTGTCTTTTTATTACAACGACAGCAGAAAATCGGAATTGTTGTGATTTTGCGCTTAAATGTGCATTAAATGTTGCACATAAATTATATCGCCATACCTGGCCTTTTTCAATACAATATGAGCCTGAAAATATAGTTCCAAAAGTCGAATAAAGGTCGAACTTAGAAAACACTATTCGTGATACTTTACGTATATTAACGTAAAATATCTCTTCAGTTAGAAAAAATATAACTTTTTTAATTAGGAAATTAGTAGCTTAACTCTAATAAAAACCGATATTATTGACATAAGTTGTACATATGTTGAATACTATTAGAATGTTATCTTATAGAACTGATACTTATGACAATCGTTACATATATTAGCAAGTATTATTTAGTTATCTTATAGATGTGATCATATTTTAAGCCAAAACAGCATTATATGGAAACTATAACCAAATACACGATAATCGTCAAATTAGATATATATGTTAAAGGCAGTTCTGAACTTCAATAAAATGTATTCAAGTTTAAGAGTTTTACAAACTTGAAATGCTTTTCCAAGAAGGACCTTTAATGGGATCTATGACAAATATTTTGACCAACCTTTGTTAAATTATTTAGAATACCCTTTACGACAGGAGGCCTTAAAATGTTGTTTACAGGAAGGGCTGTAAATGGGAGCTATGGGAAAAAATGAACCACCTTTGTCATATTAGTTAGAATACACTTTTCCGGCAAGAGGATTTATATGGCTATAGAAACAAAAATAAATTGATATTCGTAAAATTAGTTACATAATTAGGGTAAATCTTTGAAACGTTTTAACCTAAAACGGCATTATATGGAATCTATAACCAAATACGGCATGATAATCTTTATATTAGAAACATTTATTAAAGGCAGTTCTAAACTTCAATTCAATTTATTCAAGGTTAAGAATTTTACAAGCTTAAAACGTTTTACCAGGAAGCGCTTTAAATGGGAGCTATGGCAAAATATAGATCAACCTTACATGACAACTAGAACAAAAAACGGCTGATATTCGTAAAATTAGTTACTTATTGAGGACAAAGTGGCAGAATGTTTTGGAAGATCGTTATGGAAGGTTGTCCAAAAAAAGGTCAAAAGTTCATCTCTGGTTATTAAACTATAAAAAAAATTTGTTAGTTGTAATAAAAATGTTAATAAAAAATAATCCGATAAGTTAAGTGATTTCGTTTTTATTAACATATATATATATGGTTAGAATTTCTCGGTCTATCAGTGTGTACGCAAATTTCAGATAATTATCTTAATAATTGCGATCTGTATGACACAAAGAGTTTAAGGTCTTTTTTTTAATTTATTCTATTTTGATTGATTTTGATCAATTATTTTCAAATCCAATTACTTTCTAGCAATTTTTTGTCAAATATACGATGTTATTTCATCGATCGATTAATTACTTTTTTCTACGGAAGCGAAATTACCGCTTTAACTGAATGAAACGTAAAATATATACAGATTAATTTCTTTTAAATTGGATTTTTATTGTAAACCTGACAATGTTTCCAACAAAAGGGCTTATAGAAGATAGCTTAATCGATTGAGTTTTTTGATTTGATGCAAGAATGTACATATATATCTTATGTGTTATTATTTTTTTATAATTAAAATGGAATGACAAAGTTACTAAAAATATTAGTGACTGGAACTGGATTTTCACGAAATATATTTGTGTATTTTTCCATTGTGTTCCCGCGTAAAATATTGGTAATTTCATATCGAATATTTTTGTTATACACAATTTTTAATTAAATATTTTGGACCCTTATACTTTTGAAATAATTTGTATCAAAAGTTTTAAGTGGTTTAAATCATCATCAGTTAGGAATATTTCACTCGACTCGATAAACTCACAAATAGCACGATGTATAAAACAGTAATTTAAGTTTGTAGGTTAAATCGAAACATAATATACATTAAGAGGTTCAGCTTTTAAGCTGACAATTTAATTTTTGGAGCGGTTAGTTAAAAATCCTACATAAATTACTTAGAAGTCCATATTTCCCCTTTCTGTGGACTAAGAATATCTTAATCTACAGACTAAGTAACTTTTCACTTAGATCTGAAATAATTTAACAAAACGACCAATTTGAAAAAAGGCCTGGATTTCTTTTTTTAATAATCCTGAATATAAATCGTCAAACATGTAGAATCGTCAAATGATCTACAGTGCTCATGAAGAGAAGAAAAAATAAAGTTAAGGAGAAATATAACCAAAAATCAGTGTCTTTTAAAGATGTATGTATACGGATATGAAATTCATTGTGAATTTGCAGCCTTAGAAATTCGAAGTTAATAATACTTTGCCGATATTTGGGATTCATCAAGTTCATCTACAAAATGTATCCTGCACAGAATATCTTACAAAAGTGGTTAACGGAAATCTGATAAGTTGAATAAGCTGGAAAATCTTGGACTATCGTAAAACACTAAACAAAAAACTTTATTATCAGTTCTGAAACTTCATCTCTATCCAGACTTCTAGCTAAAAAAAACTTAGTTACTTTCGTAGTTCTCAAATCTGTTATTCTTTACTAATTGGATTCTATCGAATTGAAAAATGATTATACTGGGATTGAAGTAGCATTTTATGTGAAATTAAGGATCAGTGGAGACTTTCTTATAGAAATATATCTTTATCCTTAAAGAGATACGTTAGTTTTTTCAGTGAATTGTTAGATATTTATATAAAAATTTTTACACCTCGAGCGAACAATTCTTGGAACCAAAATTATTCTTTTAAATTTTTAACCCACTTCTAAACTTCCCACCCATATTACAAACACTGTAACAATTAAAACTATCTTCCATTACTCTTATAGTTGACCACAATAAGAAAATCGTTAAATCTTCGTGAAAACTCTGCTTTTGTTATGGTTTAACATTGTTTGTGGTATCGGTGACGGCTACAGTGGCGGCTTAGTTCGCTAATTAGTGGGTGTTTCGTTACCAACAATCTCATATTTAAGATATTTTCATATATCATACATAAATGTAGGACGTAATCATGCATACACACACCTGCATATTTTACTTACATGTATGCGAATGTGTATGTGAATATAATACATAACGATAGCAAAACCAAGAAATCTCAATTGAGCAGATGTGGCAAGTAATTTTATAGTGATTTGTATTATGGTCAACTTAGTGATGGTATTTTTGTTGTTGTTGTTCTTGTTATTTATAATGATAACTCACATATCATGTAAATACAAAGCATATTATTCGTTTTATACTAAAATATATATTTTTTGTAGGTATAGATTTGGTTTCGAATACCATGGGTGTTATGATTAAGGTAAGAAATTAAATTTATATTGGATCTAATATGGATAGGAAGTGTTATATACAAAGAATCCTAAGAATATTTGTGATGTTAAAATAGTTAAAGTTTGTTTGTTCCAACACTATTTTTAAATTAAAAAAGGTAATACTAAGGGGTGAGATTGAAAAATTCTTAATATACGTTTATGATTTTAAAAACGAAACACTTAACTTACAATTTTATTGTTTTATTTTATTGAAATAATTTAAATAGTTTCATCACTAGTTATTGATTTTTAAACCCTTTTGGAAACTCTTCAATTAATGTTTTCATAGCGCTTTCTGTTACTTTGCTCAAACAGATATAAAATTTACCATACTTGTGCTCCTTTAGCAGGCATTTGCGAAAATCAGCAAGTACATATGTTTCCTCCTTCATTTTGCAGCAATAATATTTTTTAGAGAACTTGATATCAATTTTCGTCCTTTGTTTTTGACCTGAACTTTTTCGCAGCCTTTGCGTCAGGAATTTTTTGAGTTGTGTATATTTTTCAACCTGAACTAGTTTTAACTTTTTGTACCAAAAAGTCGAAGATCTCAGGTAACTCAGGTTTGCTTTCCTACCAGATATTTTCAGACACAGTTTGAGGCAGCCCTTTGAATGTTTCACCAACTTTTTTCTGGTCACTTATTTATATTAGATTAACAATATATCCATCTGTTTGACATAAAATATAATAACTGACAAGTTTTACAAAGGCAACTTGATCAATAAAAGTACTTGAGTTTAAATTTTTAATGAAAAAGGTGTGTTAAGAATTTTTCGATCTAACTCCTTAATTAAATTATTTCAAATTCCTTGTCTTTGTCTGTTTGACATAAAATATAATAACTGACAAGTTTTACAAAGGCAACTTGATCAATAAAAGTACTTGAGTTTAAATTTTTAATGAAAAAGGTGTGTTAAGAATTTTTCGATCTAACTCCTAAATTAAATTATTTCAAATTCCTTGTCTTTGGAGAAAGTTTGTTGCAGAAATTCTTTCAAGTTCAATTAAAGAACATAAATTAAGTTTGTAAAATAAGGAAACAGATTACTTAAATAACGTTCAAATGGACTTAGTCAAAACATCGGAGTATATGTTATGACGAAACCCAAATTTCAGTACAAGCAAAATGGATAATCACTCGTTTTGAATAGAATGAACGAAAAATAAAATTGATATTCATTTGAGAGTATTGTAAGTTTTAACTCCTATTACGGGAAAGTGCCTAATATAGATGATATAACCAAATATGTACTGATAATTTTCAAATTAATTACGCATGTCAAGTACAATTAGAAAAAATTGTACAGAATTTCAACAAAATTGCTCTTTTTGAACGTTTTATAAGCTAAATCCTATTTCGGAAGGGTCTTATACTGGACGTACCAAAATAACAATGTTTATTTTTTATGACACACTGAGGTGTATGTATGTATGTATGTATGTATGTATGTATGTATGTATGTATGTATGTATGTATGTATGTATGTATGTATGTATGTGTATAATTTACACACAAAAAAATCAGTATAAAATTGTTTAAAATAGAAATGACTTTACTTTTTTCAGTTATGATTTTGCTTTATAGATAATAAATGTTAATTAAACATTGTTTCATAATAAAAACAGTTGCTTGAGAAATTTCTTGAAAATTTTACTACTTAAAAATGACTTTGAAAAATTTATCGTTGTATAATCTTATCGTTTCGTTTACCACAAACTTAAACAAGTTTAATTTAAACTAAATGGAAAAAAATCAATCTTAAATTATCGTGTTTCAATTCTTTTTCTGTTTGTTGCCTATAATTTTTTCTATTATTTGTCATGATGAAGTAAATGAATCTGTATATTATTATTTCTTCTTCCTTATTGAAAAAAATTAGCAATTTTTCATTAGAGAGATGTGGCTGGATTTTAACTGAAAGCTGCTCAGAACAAATATAATTCATTTAAATTCGGACATTTAGAAAATATGCATGTTTATATATACTTTATTGGATCTAAGGAGATTCCTTCTTGACGTTACAAATAGAATGAAAAAGTTAATATACTTTCTTTACCATTTGTGATAGTGGTTGTAAAAAAGCATACAATATTTACTCCATTAATTTGCCGAAAAAAACAAATACTTCTTAAATAATCCAAGATATTTTAATTAATGAAAATATTATCATTTTATCTCACTGTTCAGTCCAAACTTTATATCTCCCTTATTCGAATTTCTCTAAGTGTTTAAATATTTCCAATTGCTATTACGGTTAGTTAGATAGTTGTTGGTATGTAATCGATGAATAGTTTTCGACACCAATGATATCTTTCATAGTCAATTACAACTAATTGAATAACATTTTGTAATAAATAATTCAAAATGAGTTGAATTTATTTGCAAGTATGTTGTTATTAAATTTCAAAAAATCTTTTAATATGTTTTTAATTTAAGCGGATTTATAACAATTATTGTTATTTATGTTACAGACGGTATCATTTAAATAATATCGACAAAAGGAATATTAAATTTTCATGGAATAGGAATTTGCCTGTTATTTAGGAAAAATAAAGTTGTTATTTAAGATGTTTTATTTTTTTTAAGAAAAGAGAACCTTTAATTTTGTTTGAGTCACATTTTAACACCTTTAAAATAATTATACGAATATCAATTGCTGTTGAAATTGTTATCGTAATCAATCTATTAGTTTCGATAACTGGTGTAAAATTTAATAAACGTACATCACTTTTTTCTAAAGAAATTTAATGAATTAAACATGAAATATTTAGTGGGCAAAAATATTTTTATAAAAACTTAATTTTTGTTTTATTTAATTTTCTTAAAATTTATTTCAAGGTTTTACTGTCATTTTTAATGGGATTTTCCTATAAATGCACTTAAGTTTAACGATCTGGTGCTTTGACAAATCTTTTCAAAAGATCAGTCTCAATTTCTATGCAAACCTGCTTTATTTTTAGTTTTAGCACTATTAAATTCATTATCCCTTCATTTTGGACAATACTTGAATTAGCTTTACAAGCTATATATCTTCAAAATATTTCCATTGGGTTTAAGTCCGGAATGCAAGCAGGCCAATCCAACAGTGATATGCTGCGATCATTAAACCATGATTCAGAATACTCCGAAACATGGCCCCAGCATTATCTTGTTGGAATATTAAATCATCATCCATTTCTTTACCCATATAAAAGAGATCTTCGTTACTGTGTTATACATTTTTGTTAGAACAAACTTTATATTTGTCAACTGTAAAAATACTGGCCAAACCATAACTCTACCACCCCCAAAATTACGTTCTTAAGACCGGATATCGTTTGATCTAAAATCGTGCCAAAAACTTGAGCATTAGTCGCGACTTATAAGGTCATTTTACGCTGAATTTGAAAAAGGAGATTTGAATTACATATTAAGATTGTAAATTTTGTATATGTAGAAAATATATTTCTTTTAAACTGAATAACTTTAACACACTCCATTACCACAATAAAAAATAATAATAATAATAATAATAATTAAGCATAAATATATTACATCTATATACACTCCATCATTAATCGTCGCACAAAATCTTATCAAAATTGGATTAGTAAAAAATGTTGGAGGCTTTGGTTGGTTCTAAGCTTATAAAAGTCTTAAATATGAAACAATTCTGTTGAAATATGATGGAAGTTCTATCATTCAATTGATTTGACCTAAACAAATTTAAGCTTATAAAACTCCTAAATACGAACTATTCGAAAATTTTTATGATTATTTTTCCGACGGTTTTGAATATATTTTATTTTTTAACTAATATCGCTCCATATTTTGCTCTAGCTCCCGTTCCCTCAAAAAACTTTAATTTTGTTTGAACCAATTTAACTGAAATTTAATACAATTATTTTCCAAACCGTGTTTTTATTGTAGATAATTTTACAATTTTAAGGTCATATTCAGTTATAACTTATTTATGGACCAACTCCAAAATAAGGTTAGCCATTAAATAACAATAGTTAAAGGTAAACTTAAGAGCATTTTATCCAAAATCAAGTTTTTTAGAAACATCCTTATAAATCATTTAATAGTATTGAGTCTCTTTGGCTGTCTACATCACGTAAGTTATGTAACGTCATCAATCTGCCACGAAAGATTCAGGAAGCACGTTGGGTCTTACTTGTGTCCTTCATATTCTTTGTGTTACCTGTAAATAGAAAAATTGAAAGAAAGTAAGTAAACTATTAAAAATTCAGAAAGAGATAAAACTAATTAAAAAAGTCAAATTGAAGATAAAGTTAGAAAAGAAGTAAAAAAAATGATGATTGCTGTCCAGTTTTCCCAGCCATTCATATCAGAGACACGGTAAAGATATATATAGGTTTTTACACTTCTTCGCGATGTATATCTTCCAAATTTTAAAAAATTGCTGCGAAGTTCTGCAAAAGAAGTGCTTATGCAAGCTTCTTATAATAGATCAGTGTCTAAAAACATGAGAAATTGTTTCTGGCAAAATTCTTCAAAAAGTCATTTGAAGGAAAACCTCTTCTGGTTGTGAGAGAGTTTTCGAGTTAAAATGATATATAATTTCCGAATCAAACGGGGCGGTTCACTATTTCATCGGTGTTGTGCTTTCTCATCCTCTACACGGCTCTTACAATCGAGGTCTGGTAGACCTCATTCAAGAGATTCGCACCTCTTTTTTTTCTAAAGCATTAGCACCCAACGTGCTTTGATAAGTCCAGTATACAAGCACCTAGGCCAGCTCAATGTTCGAATTTCCTGTCGTGTAGTCACAGAGAACCGAATTGTGTTCTTGCCTTCGGTAAAATTCATGTTTCTCAGCTCTCCGAATATAGCATTCAATTGGAAGTTTCTAAAACATCCGGATGTTGATTTTCATCATCCGTTATTAGAGATATCAGTGCACCCCTATTAGAAGCAGAAAGAGCTTCTTTCTTGTAATAAGTAATCTAGACATGTAAGATATTTAAATTTTGGTTTCTTGAGATACAACAATTTATTTTAAATATCCCATTTTACAATTAAGTTGCTGCATGATATTTTTATTCATATCCTATCCAAAAATCTTGCAATGTAACGTGAAATCTTTCTCGTGGATACAATAAATGCTGAGATATGGGATTTTTAAAATTCTGTTTGTAAAAGAGATATCATTTCATCCGGTTTCATTCCAAACAAAATTTCTACTAAAGCCAATAATTCTGTAAATTTAATAAGCACTTTATTGTGAATCTGAATCCTTTCATTTTCTTGCGATTGGGGAAATCTGTATATAACTCTATGTCTCTATGAACCGATTTTTCAGGTTTTAAATAGTAAACCTTCCAGGAAGATAAATATTACCTAGAATGTAGTTGTGACGAAAATAGCCTTATAGACGGATATAATAGTACCATCTTAGAAAAGGTCGTAAATTGAGACAAAAGTCGATTTAAGAGTTACTATCAGTAGTTTTTTTGGTATTTCCCTTTAATAATGATACTGGAAATAGTTGTATTTTTAATTCGATCTTATTTGTTTTATATATAGTAATTTATTAAAGACCAATTGATTTCCTCCAACGGCGGTGTGCCTAAATTATAATGTGTATTTATACTTTAACATTATTAATGAAACAATGTCGTTTTTTTCCATATTTAAATTTTATTTATAAATTAAAAATTCTAGAAATCAATTGTTTAGAAACACACATCTTTGTAAAACACCAACATTTTCTTGAAATTTCATTTTACATAATTTCTAGGTTAATTCCTCAACTTTCTGTATAATTCAGTTGTTTATATAATATCAATACCAATTATGATTTCAATTTAACATCACACATGTCTGCTCCACAAAATAGATTAATGAGAAATGTCTTTGTTTTTTGTTCAATGTTTATCTGAAAAACTCCCTTTAAATTTTCCGATTATGTATTTTTTAAAAATGGGTCAATATTTGTTTTTCACATTAAACTAAACATCAAGAATGGAAGAAATTCTATATAAATATTTTGATAGACATGTAACAGAAATCCACAAAACAAACATGAGATTTCAAGTAAATAAAATTTTACTGTCGAAAATTTATGAAATAATAAAATTTTATAAACTACAAATGAATTTATGAATTAATCATTTCACACATACCCAGGCTTAAACATAAATGTTTACACACATCAATACCAGCAAAATCATTAAAATAACAAAAAAAAAAAAGATGGTTTTATCATTTAAATTTTTTATTACAAATAAATTTAGAATTTTTTAATTAAACATATGACAACAGACTGTATCGAGTATCAAAGAGATTTGCGAAAAGGGTTGTATATGGGGGAATGTGTTTTCGTTTGAAATATATACATTCGTATGAGAAGAATTCACATTCCCAAATTTTTCCAAGAAAGCTGGTTTCATTTGCAGTTTAATTATAAGGAAATGTGGTGATATAAAATAATAGAATTAATTTCTCCGAACTCTATTTATCTTTTATGATTATGAAAATTGAAACAGAGTTCTTTTTTGATATATATTTGAAAATTTTCATTTCAGTTAAAAACATTTCATGCTGAATTTCATCCAGTTTCTGTTTTAAGGTCATAAATCCATTTCTTCAGAACACCACTGTATGGACCCAAGAAAAAGTGCTTCTTTTAAAATAACTAATGCTTAAATTAATAATTATTTTAAGCTATATTTTGTTCTCCAGAATAGGAATACTCAGATTTGATCAGCTGCACGATTTAAAATTGCGTAACACTGTACACAGTGTGGCAATATAAGTTTAAAACATAATTTCATAGAAATATAATTTTTAAACGAATGTTCTACTGTTCTTCCTTATTTTATTTAAAAGATTTGTTACAAAAGCCATTGGCGATGTCCTTATATGGTATTATTTCAGAATTTTTAAATGAAGTTTAAAATTTCTAATTTTGTAATTTAGTTTGACAACGATGAATTATAAATTTTAGAAAAATATCAAATGTCTAGAGACTCATAGTATATCATTTGGCACATCACAATTTTTAACCGTGTACCAAATTATTATACCCTACACCACCACAAGTGTTAAAGAGAATAAATTAATTTATTATTCCGTCTGTAAAGCTATTAAGAAATCACCTCAGATTATATTAAATATAAAAATCTGAGACAAATGCCGGTTTGTCTGTCTTTCTGTCTGTTGTTGGCAGCTCACACCCATTACAATTGTCAGAGCTCAATGAAATTTGGCCTGAGTATTTAATAAAGTTCTAAGACGTTTCTCATTTAAAACATCGGTTCAGTAAATTAAAAGATATAGATCCCCCATTTTATAATTTACATTTAATTCATAAATTTAACTTAACAAAGGACATATCAATTAAATTCATATAAATTATGGATAAAAAATGTAAATACGATAGAAACATTAAACTCATTAATGGTACTTCTATGAAATCATAATGGAAATCGAAATAGTGTTGAATTTCAGAAAAAAATAATTATTGATTAATGTTCAAGATTATTTCAACATTAAACGGTAACAGAGTGATTTTATAACTGAAAACCAGACAAATTTTATAGTCGGCCAAGCTCGACTATGTAATACACTTACGACATTTTTGGTTATAAATAACTGTGAAAAATTTATGAACGGCGCTCGTATAATTTAAATTTATACTCTACATTTGTATAGGGGGATAACGACCATAACCCATTTCAAAAGGCATCGTCCTTGGGCCAAAAAATTAGAACGTCTCAAATTTCATTAAGATATCTTCAATACTACGAATTGTACTTTACGAATAATCTTTATACATGGTTAAATCGATTCGGGAAGTGATTTCGAGATGAACGGTATATGGTAAAGTGGTGGTAGGAAATTTTTACTGCCCATTAGAAACATCTGCTCAACGCATAATACTTTACCATCTATGGTGGTGAAGGGTTTAACTATTCAAATAGTGTTAAATATAGCGTATCTCTTATTTATTTCACTGGTTATTTTAATTAATTATTAGTGCATCGTCAAATGAAAATCTGTGTCGATTTGGAAGCAGAATTCAATAAAATTTGACCTGATTGCTTGCTATTATCCTAAGTAGACTCCTTTAGCTATACAACAAATAACTTATAGTTCGATTAATTAAAATTTTGCTAACTGTCTAAAACATATGTAATTAATTTGATGAACATTGTAGATTATACAATGTTCATCAAATAGATCCACATTTCGAGCCACATTCCTGACCACAGAAATTTGGCTGCAGTTCCTATATGCTTCGTCTTCTCAGAATAGAGTATTCCTAAGTTCTTAAATTTAATTTTAATTCATAGAGGTTTTTCTAAAATGTATATGCACTTTAATAGCAATTTCATTATTTGTGTGAAACTAAATTTCCCCCAACTTGGGATCGGCAGAAGTAGAAAAAAAAGTTGTAATATTTTGAAAGAGTTGTTAAGTGTTTTGTTGAAAGTTCGCAGAGTGCAATCCTATAACTTCAAAAGATATTTGTTTGTTTTATATAACTTTTTCTATTGTTGCATTAACATTTTGTATTGTAAGCTTTTTTAAACCATTGACTCTGCTAAGTGGGTGCGACTTCAAAATAAAAATAGAAAAATTTAAATATGTATGATTTAAAAACATTTAAATTTAGTTAAAAATATTAAAATTTTTGAAAAAAAACATAACATAATACTATTATTTGTTTTCTAACATAACAACTAATTATATAAGTATATGTACATATATAATGATAATATTATTTTAAAACATCAACAATACATAATTTATTTTTGCAACAAAAAAATAAATTTATGTTTCAACACAGACAACACAATTTTAAATAATTTATGTATATAGAATTTTCAATTCTATTTTATTACATTTCTAGTTATTTTTATAACAAACATCCAAAAATTCGGGGAATATTTTTAGCTTTTTATTCCATTTGATATTGAAGCAAACAAGACATCAATCATGTTTCCAATCTTTAATCCTTACAAAAGATGGCTCCAAGCAGGAAGATTAGATGGGAATGGGTCTCTATATAAAACAATCAAAATTAACAACATGTATTCGATTACTAGATCATTACTGTTCTACAATAGTCTACATAGAACTTGGATTACAAAGATGATACCTAGCAAAGAGATTAAATTCAATTACAGCATAATCTTGAAAAAAAGTGGCTTCAAGCAGGACGATAAAACAGGACTGAGACTCTATATAAAAGAACCCGAAATAAGAACATATGTTCAATTAACAGATCATGTACGGTTTTGCAAATAAATGTGACGGGTATAGTCTGGTCTACAGAGAACTCTGATTCAAGAGAAGATACCTAGCAAACAGAATGAATCCAATTACTTTAAATAAAAAACCAGGATTTAGAGCATGTATTCGATTACCAGATTATGTACGGTTCTGCAAGTAAATGTAGGCGTGCTTGGGTAGTGTATAGTCTAGCCTAAGAAGAGAACTTGGATTACAAAGAAAAGAGTGTACGACTTTTAAGTAAAGTCGTACACGTCACCTGAGTACCTATCTATGAGGGAGTTCTAGGAAATGAACAATCTGTGCATTTTCAAAAGAACTGTTATTTTCTTTACCTATACTGGATCTAAAAAGATGATAGTGCGATTTTGAAAGCTCTTACTGGACTCTTCATGCAGCTTTCACAATCGAAGTATCATAAACTTTTATGTGGTTACTTTACCAAACATGTGTTACCTTAAATGAGTTGATTGGTGGAAATTGATGCTACGAAATTCATATAGTCACTAATGGTGACGCACAATAATCAGAAATAGTGGATTAAATGACTTTTGTTTAACGAAAATGATTAATTTCATTTCATCTTGCAACTCTAATCTTAAGACTGGAGCGGGAAACGTGTATTATTAGATAAAATGAAATTTACTAATGTGGGCATGAATTTAGACATGTTCCGCCATAATAGAAATTGAGAACTTGATGAAGTCTCAAAGGAAACAATTTGATAGGTATGAATAAAACCACAGCTAATCTATTAAAATGAGATCCATTTATATGTATAAATAGGTACGCAACCGTAGGATTGTTTCCTATAAAATAAAATTATGTCAGGGTTGTGTCCTGTCACTACTTCTTTACAATTATTATTTACAATTCTAGCGAGAAACCTCAAAAGAGACAACGGGATAGCTTGTGAACTAGAAGACAGACTGATTCTGATTATGCAAGTCCACTGGCCCACTGTTACTGAGATCTCTGTTCGATTTTACGAAGCTTAATGCTGGAAGCAGAATCCGCATGTTTGAGAATTATTGAGATGAAGACGTAAACTAGACACATCAATGCAACCTCCGAAGATTTATAATTGCAACAAGTGAAATTGTCTTTTATTTTCTATTTTTTGACTATTATGGGAGCTACAGCAAACGGACTGTAATTGCTTATACAAGTAATATACCTAGAAGAATCTTTGTACTGAATTTGAATGGAATTATTCTTTTTTTCCGGGTAGAGGAACATATTGATTATTTAAAATCTTACTAATGAAGGGTATTTAAAATTCCCCACTACCTTATATCACATTTTCTCTTATTTCGTATTCATTTCGGTAAACGTCATAAAAATAATTATTCCCATTGATGATGATGATTATGGACGGCAAGTTGAATAATGATAATAGTGATGATTTAAATGCATGGAAATGAGACTCTAAAATGGTTTAATGGTCAAAACTATAAACAATTTTTGGTATTTTGTTGCAATTTATGTTTGTTGCATGTTTCTAATTATAGGAAAAAAATTGCATGCTTCCCTGGTTGCCTTTTATTTACGTGCATTTGTTTATGTATTTAGTTCTCCCAATGGATGCTGTAGTTGTTTTTTCTCTCTGTTCCAGTTTTTGTTCAGCTCAATGGTCGTTTGTTGCCACTATCGAAAATTTTAAATATTAAAATATGTATTTCCCAACTCTCTTGTTGCTTGTGGATGAGTAAGTGTGAGAGTTGTGTAGATGGGTCGTGGGTTTAGAGAGGAATAACACATAAAAATTGTTTGGTTGTGTGCTTAAAATGGCATCATAAAAATATAAAGTATTTTGGAAATTAAATCGTCTACTAAACTAGAAGAATGAAAACAAAAAAATTGGAGAAAAAACTATAATACTTTTATAGACCATAAACATTGACGGTAGTTTCTTACCAATTACGTATTTAAATCAATAAAAATCAAATAAATGTCTTTTTAAGTTTTTTTCTATAAATTTCTTGAGAAACATGAAAAATTTTTATGCAAGAATAATAAAAAGAATTTTTATGATCACAAATGACTACGTGATTTACACGTCATTTTTTCGTATATATATATATATATATATATATATATATATATATATATATATATATATATATATATATATATATATATATATATATATATATATATATATATATATATATATATATATATATATATATATATATATATATATGTATGTATATTTTTTTTTTTTTTTTTTTTTAAGAATTTGTTGAAAATAAATTTAATAAATTTGATTAATTAAATTTGCATCTCTTTAAATTTTGTGTTTAATAAAATTTATATTTAATTAACAGCAAAGGGGTTTTTGGACAAATACATATGTATATTTAAATAAATTATTTAGTAATAAAATTTTTATGTCTTAATTTGGGAAATAAAATTTGGTATTTAAAATTGATTGTTTGCAAGTGAATATTTATTGTTAGAAAACAATTTGATAAATTACCAAACAATTTAAATTATAGAATTTGAACTTTATTTTATTTTTATATGTCATCGGTGACATATGGGGTTGGGTCCCGGAAAGATGAATTGGATTTACGCATCTGTAGTAAAGCCAATTCTACTTTTTGATGCCACCTTTTCGTGGATAGAAATTTTATTAAATAGCTCAACAAGACTTTCAAGCACCAACGGGGCAATATGCTTTGGGAGCTGGAGTTACAAGATATATGCTCATGAGAATATTTTGAGGAAACTATTTTAATTTCAGAACTTATTGAGATGTGGGGGATTTGGATTTTTTGCTTTGTTCTCATTTGCACAACAAAATAATAAGATAAAACAAAAAGCTGTCCACACACATATCAAAAAATATGTAATATGGCTTGGCAATCATGGCAATTGAAACAAGTAAGAATGCTATATTCGGCTATGCCGAATCTAAACATATTACCAATCCTCCTTTCCAAAATTACGTTCTCTATAGTATTTTGGCGTTTTCGTTTTATACAATCGCCAAATTTTACAAAATTTTCTATAACAGTTTCAGTCCCCTCTCTGAAAATGTTGTATAAATTTTTTTCTTAAAAAGACTTATCCACTTCCCAAAATTTCATTAAAATTTCCCTAACAGTTTCAGATATATTTTATGCAAAAATTCAATTGTGTATTTTGACCCGCAGTTTAGTTGATTATCATTCTAAGTATTTTCCTCTTAATTCCAAGAAGAAAATAACTACTAAAAATAATAAATAATAAAGAAAGCTGTAATTCTGTTGCACAGAAAAATCATATCTGAAAAATATGTCGGTACTACTTGATTATATCACCGTCCTCCTTTTTTCTTCTTTTGGGTCTTTAATAATTAAACAAGTAAGAGTGCATATTCGGTGAAGTCCGACTAACAAATAACCTGCACCACATTGTTGGCTAAAAATGGTAGTTGAAAAAATTAACGAACTACCCTCGCGTAATTTGATTTTCTGATTTATTCTTAAGTGTGCAGTATATTATTGTGACGCTAACGTTTATATTAAATTTATTAATTAAAAATTAATATTTTCTGTTTGGTTATATGAGAGTTATGAGAGTTATGTCCTTAAAAGTGATATTTGGAAGGGAGTTTATATGGGACCTATGAGAAATATAATAGGACTTACTTGTGCTAATTTTCGTTTAAACTGCTTTATATTTAGGATTATAATGATCTTAAAATCGCATTGCGGAAAGAATAATTGTATGTGAGGTACCTCAAATATTGGAGCGAACAAAGTCAGTTTCAATAGGATTTATCCTTAAGCCAAAATAAATTTATGTGCCAAATTTTATCAAGATTTTGAAAAACTGCGACCTGTTCACAACGTTAATATGTACAGCCAGGCGGACAGACAGACGGACGGGCGCACATCGTTAAATCGACTCAGAAAATGATTCTGAGTTGAACGGTATACTTAAAGGTGGGTTATGTTACAAACATTTTCATGTAGGGTATAAATATCATTGGTTTCAAATCAAAGCAATTTTCCAAAGTCCTACTTTAAAATTTTGAATAGCCACATTTGGAAAGAATTTAATAGGTTATGTACGGAATTTGTTGATTTTTTATTAATGACCACTAGAAAACAAATGTCTCATTTATTTTCGATTTAGATCGCATTCACTCAACTAAATGTTTCTTTCCCTCTCGTATCCAATTATCTATTAAAACTTAAAATTAATTTTAGTATGAAATATTACTTAGATCATTAAGTTGTTGTTGATTTTTTTAATTTTCTTAAAAAAATATTATGCCTTCATATCTTAATTTATTACCGCACATGATTAAGTATCAAATTTTGTGATTTTCTAAAAATTTACATCATTTAACAAATTGAATCGTTACTTTATAAATATATAAAAACATGGTTATATTTAGCATGAAATTCTAATAAATTATTTTTTAATCATTTGTTCAAAGAACTAGAACAAACATATTAATAATCAAATGTCTTCAGACGTCTTCAAGGTACTAACGAGCCCATGAAAATGTGCCCTTTATGTTTGAAAAGTACAGGAGTATATAGAGAAAACATGCAATGTCATTCATGGTCTATGCCTTTGGTATTTTTCACACTTCAGGGCTGTCACTTGGCGTATATTTTTATAAAGACACTAATGGGAATCTGTTTAACACAACGTCACACATGCCTGCCAGACGACAAACAATAATACCAACAAAAAAAAAACAGTCACAATAAGGCAACCAGAAAAAATAAGAAAGAAAAATATTTATTGAAAAATGATCTCAAATTGTTCACTGTAAGAAGCTAAAGTTTCCTTTTTTATTTGAACATGTGTGTATGTGTATCTATGTTTATATTTTTTTTTTAATTTTAAATGTTGAAAACATTTTAATTTCATTTGTTTATTCAACCCAAAGCAACGCTAAGAAACAACTCGTTTTAGTGTGCGTGCAACCACATCAATGATCATTTGTGGCATCACTTAATGAAGAAATAAAAGAATAAGGGAATGAACAAAAAAAATTCTGATATACAAAAAAGAGAAATGAATGAAAGAATTAAATAATGATGCTGCAGTTGTTGCTACTTGTAGTATTGTTGGGAATTCTGCTTGAGGCAACATATGTCAAGGTATTAATAACGATGAAATTATAGAGGATATTGATTGGATGCCATGAATTCCATAGTAGATATTGTGCAGTAATATCAGAATGCCAACTATGTGAATATTGCCCATTTAATAAGCAATGATTTGTCTTAGTATTTCTCGGTAGGTAGTTTGATAATTTATTATAAACTACTAATTAATGTGGGTGCATTAACAATAACACAGTGGTTCCAAAATTAATTTTTGGAGATAAAAAAAATTAAGCAACTTCCGAACCACAGAGGTATTTCAAGTTGATTTGAAATACAGTTCAATAGATGGTAATTTTGGGAGTATTGATATATGAAAATTCGCTAAAAATTTTATTTTTTTATACGAAACAAAAAATATTTATTAAGACAGTTCCTTTAAACATGTTTATCTGATTAGGTTTTTCTGCCCATATATATAAAAGTGTTTTAGTTTTTTTACGTTTTTTGCTATGTGCCTCCAACCGATATCGAGGCGAAAACAAATTATAACCAAACAGTTTTGGACACATCATGCTATGCAAAAATAGTAATATAAAATTCTAGCTTCGGGTTAAAAAAATCTTATTTGTAATTTTTCGCTAGTATGAAATCTTTAAAATCGGTTCAGACATAAGGATTTCATTATGTTCTTATGATCTTTATGGATGCTAGACATTTCAATCAGTGACATTTTTATAATCTTACCTCACTCCCATATAAGAGCTACTTCGAAAAATCACTTTAAAAAGTATATATTATCCAAAAGTTTTGGAACTATGTAAACATTACGTATATTAAAAAATTTAAATTATACGTCTCCATATGTTACGTTAATTTACAAAAGGCAATTTTTACCGGATGAATTTTATAACGGCGTAAAGATCATTTCATTGAAATATTATATTTTTAAACACGTTTTTTATTTCATTGAGAAAATGTGGAAAAATTTTAATTCCATAAATAATGTGCAATTTGCAATTTGAAAAACAAGTGCAGGATATATAACGTTCGGCTATATTCTGGGCCCTCTATCACTTTAATTTCAAGGAAAAAATAGCAAGAATTGATGATATTGAATTAGATTCCGGAAAAGGGACTTATATAGAAGGCACAGTCAAATGTGTTCCGACATGTTGATGCAGAGCCAAAATTATTATCGCCTGATTTAATAAATTATTCTAATACTAAAGAGTTTAATGAGCAAATATATACTATATTCTAGTAGTCGGATCGATGGTCACAATTTTTATAAAAAGCTTAAATCGTTATTGTCAAATATCATTGAAATGTCGTTATATAAAAGAGTTTTGTAAGACTAACACCCAATTCCGAAGAGATTTTCATGTAAAAAAATTTCAATAACTTTTTCAGTATAAAAGCTCGTTCCGAACTTATTTGGAAGCTTTAAAATAATGTGAACATGAAACTATATGCTATAGAGAGAGAGAGAAATAATTGAATCGAATTTCAATGGAATAAGTCGTCATATGAAAATTTTAAATACATTAAACCTTATTTCGGAAAGTGAGAATATGAAGCAAAATGAACTCATAATTGTGCTGATTAAATTAAACCATATTTAAGAAGCGAACATATAGACATATAAAATTTAGATTTTTTCAAGTCTGTATTTTCAGTACTTGAACATGTTAGGCACAGAAATAACCAAAAAAAATGAAAGTTCTCGAAACGCTTGTTATTCAGCATCATCGAAAATTCTCTTTGATACAAAATTCAACCCACGGTAGGGAAGAATCGATTTTGTTAAAAAAATGCGTACCTTCTTACCGGTATTTATATTAAATAACATCAGAGAACAGGAGCTTCATAATCTCGACAGTTTGTACTACATTGCTAAACGGACGTAGGTATGGAACTTCAAAAAGGGTATCACAGACACAAAATTTTACCGCATGTTTTCAGTTTTCAAGTTATTTGTGTCTGAATTTCAAATTTCAAATTTTTGCAATAAATTGAGTCAGTATGAATTAATATGAATTCCAAAAGTTCAGTGTGTTATTGAGTTAAAAACTGAAATTATTTATCAAATAGAAAAATAAAGGGATTAATATCCCTACTTAGACCAAAAACTCTAAAGTTCAAAATAGTAAGAATACTTATGTTTTTGCCTGGAAAATTGTTTACATCAAATCATTAAATTTATAATTTTCAATTTTTTACAAAAAAAGTTTTAATTGAAATCTTTTTCTGAAAATCTATAAATCCAGACCATCTCAAATTTAACCTTGTCTTATCAAACAAAAGTTTTTTAACTTAATCTATATTTTCCGAAATACCAAATCTTAAGTCTTAAAATACTAATATGTGAAAACTCTAATATGTTTCGAATTATAAAATAATTTTCACAGGGGTTTACTTCTAGAATGTTCATATATCCCTATAACTCCTATGTCAAAATTATAATTGTAGACTTATCTTCTATCATCGTGCTAAATTTCATGCAAACACACTCAGCCGATCAAAAGACATGATTTCGCCCCACAGTGCAATCAGTGTTACCGTTGGTGTGACTTAAGTCACAAATTACGTTTTTTCAAGTGCTTGTGACTTTTTGTGTACTTTTTAAAAGTTTATCTTTTTGTCCCCTTTTTTATAATTTCGGCATAAAACTTCTCGAAACTTAATAAATTTTGTTCAAGAAGAACATATTAATTATTCTTTTTTTAAATTATGGATGAAAATAATTTAAATTATGATCGATAGAATCCTAAAAATTCGTTAACGATATTTCTACGAAATCAAAATAGAAATCTCCGCTGCCTGAAATTTAGACAAATTAAGTAATTTCTCATTCTTTTCGTTAGGAATATTACAATATTCAGTAGCTTATCTGCAGTAATTTTAAATTACTCTTTTTCTAAAAGATAAGACATCAGCTACTTTCCCATATGTATTTGGACTTGTTCATGAAATAGAGGGCTTGAAAGTAAAAATTTGAAGAACTAATGATTTGCGACTAAAGTCCCATCAACAATGTTGTATTAACATCATTTATCTGTGAAGATTAATTTAACATTAATACAGTATGATTTTGCTTCATACATAAAACAATGTTAATTCAACACTGTTTCACAGTAAATGCAGTTTTTCATTCTTGAAATTTTATTACGAAAAAGTTATTTTAAAAGTCATTCTATAAGTTAATAAATTAACTAAACTGAGTATATGAAATAGTAATGTAATGCAATTTATGACCTTTTATTTTTAAAAATCACAGAAGCATCTTAAAATTTCTATTAAATTCTCCTACGTATGATCTTTAATATGAAACGGAAATATGGGTGGTAGTTTGACTCTGATGAATTGAATGTTTACAAAATGTGTGCATACAATTAAAATCCTATTGAGAAAACAAAAAAAGGAAAACTCTCCGATAACTCAGACAATTTTCCAAATATTACATACATGCAATCGCTTTGAATTAGATCAGTTTTCTTTTGTTGCATTTGTGCAGCATTTAAAGTTCATTGGCTTTCAAGATTTAACACACGATATGAATTTCAATTTATTTATGAAACAACGATCGATTACTAAGGAGAGTGTATATATGTATGTGTGTTATATCCATAAATTCGAATGAATGTCTAAACAACATTGAAAGAGAAATAGAGGATATTAACATATTCTTGGGATCACTTAAAATAGATAATGTACTCTAAACAAATATAAATCTTTTTCTTGATTTTTATTATTTTCTTCTTGTGTTTCCCCTCTTATCACTCCCATTCCTAATAAAACGTATGAGGAAATAGCAATTGTTTATTTGGTTAATTTGTTGCTGATGTTGTTGTTGTTATTGTAGCCTGTTTAATAAATTTGTTTAGGTTTATTTTTAATCTTTGACTATTGGATTTTCTTTATAAATTTAGAAACATTTTATTTCATCTGCAAAATATCTTTCATATTGTTGGGGTAATAATACTCGTTCTTCCGTGTCTATTTACAATAAAGTCATGAACTCTTTTGTTTCTTTTCCAATTAAAAAAAGATTTTAATGAGAAGAAGTTTTCATAGGAATTATTAAATTTAATTTTTTATATATAAATTTAACTTATTTCCATTGAAATGATTTTATGCTTTTATTTGATAATTTAAACAATGGAATTATTAAGTGGATACATATTATTACTTTGGTTCATTTACTTCATAAGTCATTGTGCTTATTAAAAAGAAATAAAAAAATGAATATGTTTGAGAGTTTATTGAACCATTGTTTTGTATATCAATGGAGCAATGACCATTGTACAAGAAAATTTCAAATCGAATATGAAATACATTTCAATTTACAAGAATTTTGTTATACCACCCGTTTGTGCAGTTGTTTGCAAAAGGGGGGAAGAAATCTATGCAGCATCCTGAGTTCATATAACGTTGTCCGGCTACTACAAGTCGTAGCTTGAGACAAAATCCATTAAAATTAAATAAATAAAAAATAAAAAAATAGAGAATTTTGAGCAAACAAGTTTTTCTTTAAATATGTGCCAAATTTTATAAGAGTCGAAACCATAATTTTTCACAGCTCTCACACATGACCCACTTTCAAACATCACTTAAAAGTTTATAAATCTCACACAACTGTTGGCATTAAAGTTACCAAATAAAATTAATTTAAGACAAAATCTATGATCCGAGGATTGGTTCACAATTTCCTACACACACAGAAAAAATCAACGTAAAATTAATTAAAATATAAATAATTTAAGTTTTTTTTCAGTTATGATTTTGCTTCATAGACAAAAAAAGGTAAATAACATATTCTTTAATTTTACTTCTTGAGATTTTAGTACTTAAATACAATTTCTTTTATTTTTCAATTGTAAAATTTTATATTAATATCGAAAGATTCTAATATTATTATTTCACCACAAACGAAAAAAAGTACACTTTAAACTAAATGAAAAAAATTATTCAATCGTAAATCAACTATGTTCAACGTTAAGTTTACTTCATGTTTTCTGTCTGCAGCAACAATACAAAATGACTCGTAAAAAATTACTCTAAAACTCACATGAATATTAGTGTTATAACATAACACTAATATAACAAGCATAAATCAGAAGAACCGATGAGAGTAGTTTTTATACGTAGTTCCAATTTCAGTCCATAAAATAAATGAAGTTATTGTATAATTTATAACCACCGACTGACAGAAGTCCCAAGAAGTCTTTTTAGAAATAATCTCGTAACATTTCAATACTTTTTAACGAAACGCACATGAACATAATAATTTGAGTGTAATTACCTTAGCAACGATACCAAACACTTACGTCTACATTTTACACCACTATTCAAAAGTTTACTGAAACTTGGCCCCCTCGCCAGACCAACTTTGGAAATCCACTTCCCGAACCCAGGATCCACTGAAACATTTACTTCTCCAAATTCACTGGAAAGCTGTTCAAGAATTTAAATTCGTTGATTTTTGAGTATTTAAAACCTACAATATATTTAAGGGTATTAAGGAGTTACATTGAATATGTCTTAACACACATATATGTTAATCAAAGTAAAACCATTAAATTTACAGTTTGAATTTTTTAATTTAATTGAAAAGTTACTCCACAAAATAATCCTTCTCCGTTTAAATCACATTTTTGCATACCTGGTTAATGCTCTTCACTTTTCTTTTAACAAGAGACCAGTATCTCTCCGTTGGCCTTTGATAAGGCAGTTTGGAGGATTTCCCTCTTTTGGTACAAATACCACATTATTTTTCTGTACCTCCTAAGGGCTTGTTTACTATAATGATAGAATACCAAAACAGGCTAAAAGTAAGTGGACACTTTATGAATTCTTATGAATGAAAGCAGCCTTTTTTGAAAATTCCTTTATGTAAATTTCGGAATTTCGATGTTTACAGAGACAATTTTTATACATTTTTGTCTTCTTTTGACGTAACAAGTAATATTTACTTTGAATTTTGTACTGCTTTTATTTCTTAAAGTTTCCCTCAATATTCTCTCGAACTTCAGCAA
Source organism: Cochliomyia hominivorax (assembly GCA_004302925.2). Classification (NCBI taxonomy): domain Eukaryota; kingdom Metazoa; phylum Arthropoda; class Insecta; order Diptera; family Calliphoridae; genus Cochliomyia; species Cochliomyia hominivorax. The sequence continues at coordinate 59,501,425 of PYHX02000467.1, forward strand.
CATTTTTGATCAGAAACATGCGCAAAATCTGCCAGTACCAACGTTTTTTTGAAAACTTCACTACAATTTCTGTGCTCTCTTTGGCTTCATAATATTTATCAGCGTTCTTGTCAGGAACTTTTTGAGCGTTGTATGTTTTTAGATCAGTATCAGCTTTGACTATTTGTACCAAATAGTCAGAGCTCTGAGTTAACCGGTCAGCTTTCCTACCGAATTTGTTGATTGCTTTTTCAAACACGCTTTTTATTTTTTTGGCTTTAGAAATATCATGTGTTCTACAAAATTGGTCTTCAGCTTATTAAACTCATAGACTTGAAATCTATATACCAAATATCAAGAAGATCGCTTGGATCATCGTGTGTGGCAAGAAATAAAATTTGATTGTGTGGAATTTTCAACGAACGTATTAACTTTTTACAGACGCATTTGATATCTTTGAAAATAAATGGTTTGTAAAATATTATTAAATGACAAACTAAAAGTAAACTTATTCCTCTAAAATAAGAAGATCACACATAAAATTAGAGGTAAATCGGCATTCACCTTAGTGACTGTTCTAATATCATTTTTTCATAAAGCATTTTGTGCCTCTTCCGGTAGTTTAATATATTTCGTAAACTTTAATCAGAAAAAAATCGTGTGTCTATCGTTGGTTCAGTTCTCGTTATATTTTTTCTCTGACGATCGTCTTCTTATTGAATGACTATTCTCAGATTACACTTTGCTATACACAGTCTTAGATCTTTTCAAATTTTAGAAATTGAAAGTTCGCATTAAAGAACATTGGCAGGACCCTTATTCCCACATTCGGTAGGTTTATGATCGATTGTGTGAGAAGATCATAACAAGATTACTTCTCTATGTTAACATTCTAATTAATTACTGTCTAAAATCATTTGGTGTAGCTATAATCATGTCGTCGCCATTTATTGCAGTTATTCATTTGTTAGGTTTTAGTTGGAGGACTATACTGATGAGCAACTAGTGATAAATCATAATGTCTTTTTCTTCAGCATTTCGTGTCCAGATTCATTGCTATGACTTAAAGAACAAATTTTTCAAGGTTTGAGTTCGATAATTGCTCTTTTAGAATGTTCAAGGGTGAGAAATATCTTTAACAACCTCAAATATTATATATAAAAATATTTATATAAAAAATATTTCTAATAGGAGAATTTCCGTTTCTGCGTTTGTGTTATAAGAAATATATTTTCAAATCAATTTCTGGAAGTAATAAGGGAGTATGGATATTTATGTCATGGGGGACTGTAATCTTTTCTGGATCAGAAGTTCTAATAATCTTTTTTTGAAGTATAAATTCCTTCCTCTGTACCAATGAGAAATTATGTAATTTTAGAGAAAAATATAAAATACGTTGTATTTTCTTTTTTATGTAAAAAAATTTAGTTGATTTGGTCAACATACGCATGTAACATAAATTTTGTAACTCATAAATTAGGAGGTAGTTTTCTTTGTGAACTAATGAACGCCAACAAAACACTTATTATTCATTAATTTTCTAAGATGCGGAGGATGAAGAAGATGCGTCTTACTTCATAACTCTCTTTCATTAGTTAATTTTTACTGACTTCATGTTGTTGAAACAAATTTTACCTGCTGTGATAAATGAGATTTTTAACAAACGAATGTTTAATTTTTCAATCTATCGCTTGTTAGTTTGGTGGCACAATATTTTGAGGACGAGAGTATTTACTTTTGTTTTGGGTTCACTATTTGTTGATTGTTTAACATTTGACACTTTTGGTTTGTTAAGATCATTGTGTCTGTTGTAGGGGCTTGTGCCTTTTTAATTGTTGTAGGGGCTTGTGCCTTTTTAATTGTTTTTAATGCACAAATAAATACTTAAAGGAAGCATCTTAATGTTATTGGTAATGGGCGGTTTATTTAGTACTCACGTGTGCTTTTAAAGCGGCATCATCTGTCATTTCTCAAGAAAACAATATAAAGAACTTAAAAATATATTAAAACTGAAAAATATATATAAAAAAAACAATTCTAGGCGTTTATTGCATGCAGACAGACAGACAGACGGACATGAAAATGTATTACGCACCCGTTTAAGAGAAAGAATATAAAAAACTACAAGAAAATGAACAATGGATTGTTCATTTACTTAGTTTTTTATTTATTTTTTTTATTTAAACACATAAAGTCTACGTTATTTATTGTTCATTTAAATGTTTTTTCTTTGTGTTATTTTTAATATTTACTTCCCTTCTTCAGCTCTCTGCCACTTTATACTTGATCTTCCACGCTGCAATTCCAACCTTAAAATGTTTACATAAATATAAAAAAATAAGAATTTTATATTTAACTATAACGAATCTAGAAATACCCTCCAGTATTAAAATTAACACGAATGAGTTAAATCGAAAATATTCTTTCATAACTCTTTTTAGAATTACAAGTATCGAAAAATAATTCAGCCAGACATTGCTAAAAATGGTTAATAAAACTAAAATCTATAGACCTGTTGTTACCAATAACATTAAACACTATTGGGAGAATTTGACTATCTATTAAGAAGAGTTTGAGAAACAGATATCTGGCAATTCTTATGTTTTTGAGGGTGTACTTCTCCCAATTGCACTCTTTGTCCTATATTTTCTCCATTAAGAAAATTGTGAGAAATGGCCCAAAAATAATTGTTTACATTAAAAATGAAAGCAACAATTTTTATTGTAACCATTGACTGACTTCATTTGCCACAACTGCATTTTTCTTATCATACCAACAATTTGGTAAACATTGACTACTTTTGGGTCCTAAACATTTCTTCAACATTGACCGGAATGTTTCAAAAAAACCTGTTAGAACATACGTTTCGTTATCCATTATGCGGCAAGAATAAGATAAGAAAACTTGACTTCAACTTCCGTGCTCTGTTTTTGAAAGTAATAACACTTGGGTTTAAAATTTTACTGAAAAACGTATGTTAGGAATTTTTTTCGATCTCATACCTTAAACTTGTGGATGTAAATTGTTTCACTGTTTTTTTATTTATACGCAGACTACCAACCGATGCCAACGATGTTTGTCAAGATTATATTTTGTTCCAATAACAATAGTTTTGTTGTAACCGAGTTTTTGTCAACAATAATATTTTGGTCTGTTGAATATATTTTGGCGTTAATTTTATTGCGATAAAATTATTCTCAAAATAAATTAATTCAATATTTTATATGTTGACGATAACAATGAATGTTTTTTAAGAAATGAATGTCGTGCGACGAACATATTGGAAAAAAGATTTTTCTTTGCGTATGTCAATTGTAAATATTTTCCACACCTAAGAACGGTATAAATTAATCGGCTTTCAGAGACCGAAAAGGTTGGCTAAAAATATGATTTTTTCAATGAAATTCATAAAGTGGTTAAAAAATCTTTACTGAAAAAATTTTTAGAACGTAGTCTACAAGTTCAAAAAGAGTGTTTAAAACATAAGAACACATAGTTTTTGGGAAGTAATTTTTATAGAACCTTCCCTCAGTCTCCAATTTTAATGCTGTATTTTTGGAAGGATCATAAAGTTATTCATTTAAATATGACACAGTAATGATCATAATTGTACCAAACTTATAGAATTTTTTCTACTCAACTTAAATTCACTTTCTGAGAATTTTGACTATTCGACAAATAGTTTAATCGGGCGAATACGTTAATAACATGCTTAACTCCGATTAAGAAATGAAATCGATAGATAATTAATTCCGTTTCAAATCGTCACAAAAAAATTATAAAAATCAGAAAAAATTAGAACGTCGCATTCGATGCGGTCAATACGAATACTTATTCAAAATTTACATCAGTCATATTAGGTGGAAGTTCCGTTGTAGGGCACGATCTAAAATTGATGACTCCTCAGTTACGACCATTAGTACTATTATGGACATATTTGGTCTGATAAATGCGTATAATTTTCTTAAAACTTCCATTTCCATAAAAACGACCCATGTCAAATAATGAAAAAAGTGTTAAATAATGTCGGTATAAAAATTATATTTTGAGGATTACACAAATTATAATAATCGTCATCCACAGTGATCTTGTGGTCCATTATGATTTCTTTCATTGATCCCCCTCACACAGTTGTCTATGCTTTCCGTTTAGCTACCTCTATGAAATCGAGTCATATCCATGGAACCATAAATCTGATGTCAGTGAAAGTCGAAAGGAAATGAGATCTAAGAGTTTTATAGCAAATCGATAATCAAAAGTAATATCAATGTTTAATATTTATATAATTGAGTTGTCATTTCGTCATAAAAAGAAAATACTACAATCAGTTTGGAAACCTTTCAATTATAAAATATAGCAAAACGAGTCCAATCAGAAGTCTTATATCAAACTATATAAACGTTTATTACTGAGTCGTCATCAAGACTCGGAAACAAGGTGCTAAATAGCATTTATTTTTTGTAATCATTGATGAGGTCCTCCATTATATTGCTATGTCGAACTGTCTACTGAACTTTTCTCTTTAGAATTTCTTAGCAGGAATATTAAAAGATGTAACTAATAGGTTAAAAGCGAGCATTTCTATCTAAGCAAACCAACCAAGAACCAACTTATTTAAGCTTCTTCCCCGAACGTCTTTGATTTATAATTTCAATAAGTGTTTCAATTATATGGGGATACTACAACTAATACAGCCTTCGAAAAGCAATCCATCTTAAAATTTATGGAAGAGACAAAAATTCCTTTGACCTACATTTAGTAAAAGGAACCATGCATTTCGATGGATGGAAATTGATAAACAAATTTTCCTTTTAGTATTTAATTCTGATTGTCTGATTTTCTCTGAGTTTAGATTATTTTATCATCAAATTTTGATATGGTACAAATATATACACTCACTGAATTTCTCTTAGTATTACCCACATAATGAAAAATGTAACACAACCACATCCACTGCTTGCGGTGGTGGAGGGTATTAATAAAATAAAAGAACAGAATTTTTTTTGAAGAGAATACAACTCTTCATCTGCAGCTCTGTGTCATGTAAACATGATGCATTTCAGTGTGGTTTTTTTGTTTAGTTTTTAAATTAAAGGTAAATTGTTTTATGCATCGTTTTGTAAACTGTCAGTTCTTGTTGACTCTAAAACTTGTGGCACGAATGCTGTTAAATGCAATATGAATGTGTGTTTTTCGTAGAATACTACGCGTGTAGTGTGTACCACCAAAAGTCCACGTATTAATTTGTTGTTATTTCTTTGCTTTGTTTATATGCATGTATGTATGTGTGTGTAAATGTTTATACGGGAAATGTTTGTATGTATTTCAATTCAATTCGTTTTGGTATTGAATGTATCAACAACATGTTGCAATTGATGGATAAACTGCAGCGTTGTTGATTTTATTTTATGTCAGATTTTATGCGAGGCTTGTGTGATAAGTCGGTTTATACATAAAACCAGAACACATTTGTTTGTGTATTTTGACACCTAATTGTTAAAAGGTTTTAGAAAAATTATATTGAAAAATTATATGTGTGTTGATAGGAGTCAAATTGATTTCCGTTAAACCTTTTCATGACGAGAGAGAGGAAATTGTTTTAAGCCGATATTTAATAAAAAAAACTATTTAAAATTGAATTTGATAGAAATATTAAGATACAGAACATTTTTTTTTACTTTTATATATTTACATCTAATCCAGAATCGTTTGAATATATCTAAATTTAAATTATTTAGAAATTTTATATATTGCTGTGAGCAAGCGTAAAGTGTTTCTAAATTGACTTTTTGGAAATAATTCTGAAAGATCTGAGGTATTTATAGTAGCTTATCATTTGTAAATTAAGAAATAGTCAAGTAGTTTTTTGACCTTTATTTACCTTTTTAGAGTATGTAATAGGGTATATTATTAACCTTGTCTTTCCGTATATAACGCTAAAAAGAAATCATATAAGACCCCATAAAGTATATGTATACTTCATCAAATGAAAATCTACATCGATTTAGCTACCTTCTTCTTCCTTTTTTTTTTTGCTTAAAATTATTATCCATATGCTATAAAACATTGTTTATCTTAGTCCTTAGCAGTTTTAAAACCAGTAATTTCGGTTCATTAGCAAAAAAGTTATAGACCGATATCTGAGACAACATCAATATTCTGAATTATTTTTCTTCATTTTTTAACAAAAAAAGAAAAAGAAATTTTTGATACACCATAAAACCAATTTGCCAAATAGGAGGCAATTATGAAGATAATTTTCTGAAATTTGCCGCATTAACTTTGAAATAACTATAAACAAATAGAACTTGATTGTGCTGCGTTGATTCTTTTCCCCAGCTATCATATTAGGCCCCTCTTTGAAAAATGGTTTTGAATTTATAAAACTCTTAAATATGATCAAATTCTATCGAAATTTTGAACTATTGTTGTTCCAACTGTCTTGAATATATGTTATTAATTTAACTAATAGTGGTCCAAATTTTGAAATAGCTTTCTAATAAGCCGTCTCCCTGTAAAATAGCTTTAAGGTTATATAAATATAAATATAAATATAAATATAAATATAAATATAAATATAAATATAAATATAAATATAAATATAAACCAATTCCATTGAATTTTGAAGCAATTGTTGTACTAACTACCTTAAATACAAATAATTAATTTGAACAATCTCGATCCAGATTTTGCTATAGCTGCATTATAGGGCCACATAAGATTTGAACTTATACAACTGTTAAATATAGTCCAATGATATTGATATAGAATGAATTACTTGTTTAACTCTCTTAAGTATTTCTTTAGTTTGTTCGATCCATATATGGTTACATCTCCCATATAAGATCCCTTCCCGAAATAATGGTTTAAGTTTATAAAACTAAGTCCCAAACATAGTGTGTGCGGAATAAAGTTTTAATCTAGATCAAATATATTCAAATTTAAAAGTCAATTTTTTTTATTTATGAAACTAGGTTTTTTATAACAGAATTCACTCAAATAAAAATCTTTAAACCCGGTTTAGGTAAAAGGAGTCTTCATTGTTAGGTCCGAAAACCTCAAAACCTATACTCGCCTACACTTCTACTATCACTAATTGAAATTTCATTAAAATAAATTAAATCTTCGGAAATTAAATATTAATTTCCATTTCATTTTCCATTTGAAACACTGTGCAAATGTGATATGTTTTAACAGTCGGCATATTCGAGCATAACAGTTTTACTTGTTTTCAATTAAAAGCTTAAAGTCAACTGATGTCCCTAATAAATAACACGTTATATAATCTCTAATTATCTGCAATACTTCCCTCGTATTCTGAGTCAAATGCACTCAAATATTCTATTCCCTTGTTGTTTTTCTTTGATTTGTTTAATTGATGGACCATATCTGTCCATTTATTTAATTTTTGTTTAATTTTTTCTGAAACCTCTTGTAGTCATTAATTTAGTAATGGCCATTTGTTGTTACAGCATTTTATACTTAAATGTGATTAATTAGTAGAGTTTCATTGACCAACACGAAGACTTTTGAACACAATTTAAAACATTCACATGTTGAACTCAAAGTGTTTAAAGTGAGTTTCACACTTCATTTGAAGGCTAATGAAAAATTATAAATACGTTTATGTACTTTTTATCATAAATTTTTTCTTCGCCATTTTTATTTTTTTCTCTCAACTTTTAAATGAAATATCTTTTCGACATTTGAATTTGAAGTATGAGTGTGAATAAAACGGTGTATTTGAAAGGAAAAAAATCAATGTTTATCTTCCGTTTGAATGAAAAAATCGTATGTGAAAAAAATAATATAAATTACCGTGAAAAAAAGAGTTGTGTTAGAAAAAAAAACAACAACACGCTTTTTGTTTACCTCTAATGCTTTTTACCAGAAAAAGGTTTTAGAAGTTTTAATTAAATTAAAACATAAACCAAAAACATATTATATAATTAGAAAAAAAATGTACTTTGGTTAGATGTGAAAAATTAATATGAAAAGAAAATAAAGAACGTCAATTTATTTAACAAATTTTACACAAAAAGTAAAAGATTTTTACATTAATTGACGTTAAAATTACATTTCACTTCATTATTTATTAGAAGCCATATTTAGAGTACTTAAAGGTAAACTTATCGTTTTTTAGGTCTGGTTGAGAATGTTTTCAATATTAATAAATTTGGGGTCTTTGTATTGATTTAAAAAATGTAATTTCAATCTCACATATTTAATGAAATTAGTACTGAACAGATGTAAGAATTAATCGGTTATTAATAAATATAATCAAACTGATCAATTTCCAGATATCCAATAACTTAAAGGCGGTATTCCTCTACGTTCTCAATGTCTAACTCAGACATTCAGAAAATGCTAACGAACACACAACACATAGAAAAAATCAATGTCAAATTAATTTAAATAGAAATAATTAAACTTTTTTCAGTTATAAATTTTATAGATAAAAAAACTTAAAATTTATTTTAAAAATTTATCGTTGTATAATTTTATATATTAATGTCGAATGTACAATATTTTTTCAGCACAAACGTAAAGACGTTTAAGTTAAACTAGATGAAAAAAGTTATTCAATCTCGAATCAACTACGTTTAACGTTGATTTTGCTACATATTGTTGCTATCTTGAATTTCAAATCGGAAAGATTTAGATATGATTGTGGGAATATATTAAAAATTCCACTTGCATTTCTATACTTTGTGTATTAGAAGCCGTATTTAAAGCACTTTAAGGTAAACTTACCGTTTTTATATCTGGTTGGGTATTTCTTCTATATAAATTAATTTGGCGTCTTTGTATAGATTTAAAGCAACTTATTGAATTGATGTAATACTGAACAGATGTAAAAATTATTCGGTCATAAATACATATAATAAAATTGGGAAATTTATAGATATCCGATAGTGCAAAGTCAGTATTATTCTATATACTCGATGTCTGACTCAAATTTTCTGAAAATTTTAACAAATCGAAAGCAAAAAGTTTAAAATAATATTTTATAAGTACAATGGGATGAGAAAAAAGATTACAGAGAAAAGTTTTTAAAATAAGTAGGAATTCTTTATGTGGTTATGCAAAATCTTTAATCCGATGGATTTGGAAACATTTGTGGGAACATATTGATAATTCCGCTTGTATGAGGTTACAACTTCTCCATGCCTTATCCCAAAGTTACCTTGTCTTTAATATTTTGCCTTTATCGCTTAATATCGCATATCTTTGCGAGATATCGTTTATAAGGATATATTAATAACTGGTGTCCTATCAGAAAATTCTTTTATATAATTATTTGATATAAAGCTTAATCAAATATCCCAAAATTCATTAATATTTTCCTAACAGAGTTATACTTTATGTAAAATTTCATTTACAAGAGATATTAATTCCCCGTGCCGAATTTATTTCAGTGGCATGTGATATTAAGATTTGTTAGGGCGATACTACCCCACCGTTTCTTATCCGTAAATTTTGTAGTCTTCATTAGTTAATACCGCATTAGAGAAATGCGGTATTAACTGTTTTGTTTTGCCTTACCCTTTCCCTAAAGGCAATATCAGTGTACCAAATTTCATAAAAATTTAATAAACAATTAGTCATAATCATTGGTAATTTTTTTTGTTTCCACTTAGCCGATTTTTTTGGCTTTATATAGGAAACTTCAGAAGTACATAGCTAAATCAATGCAGAATTTGATTTGCTGCAAGAATATTTATATTTTTGTGGTCTTAGATAATTCCATTTTGGTGCTGCACATGAAATGACAAACTTAATATACCCTCAGCACGACTTTTGGTGGTAATTTTTGATCTGACATTTAAATCAGTCTTAAAGGTTTAAGATATGAAAAAAAAAAGAAACAAATAAGTTTTGCATTTTAGCAGCTTAAACTATGGTTCTGCAAAAAATACTTTATATGAAAACAAAAGTTTAATACGGTCTTATATTATTCATATACCCAATAAATTTTATAACAGAAAATATTCCTATAAATTTTGGAAGGACCTTTTTCAGAAAAGAGTCCTTATATATGATCTATAACCAATGAACTAATATTTGTTACATTATTTACAGATATTTACAGTTAAAAAAATAATTGTGCCGAATTTCAATTGAATTTGCTTATATACGAAAGTTCAAAACAATTTCAGGGGAAGAGGTATTATATGGCAATCATAGCAAAATATGGATTGATATTCATCAAATTAATTAAACATCTCTAAAACAGAAAAAACTGTACCGAATTTCAATATAATTGGCTTATGCTGGAAATGCTATTCCGGGAAGGGCCTTATATGAAAACTAAGTGAAATAATGGCCACATCGTAATGTCATAATTAGTAGAATTTGATTTTATTTCATAATACTCGATTTTATTTGTTGTGATTTCTTATTGAAAAATTATAAAATATGTGAGATATAATCACATTTTTTTGAAAATTTATGATCTTTAAAATGATTTTGTAATATCCGAAGAAATTCGATTCCATTTGCATCATAAGCTGCCACACCGTCGACATGAACACGACATGTTCGTCCAAAGTGCCAGAAAAAATATTAGTGGAAGGTTTCCGAAAAAAGTAAAAAATTTTATCACAAAAACTTTTTGTTTTTATACCCTACACTACCAAAGGTTGTAGAGGTATAATACGTTTAAGTTTTGTAAGCACTTTTAAGTATACCGTTCGACTCAGAATCAGTTTCTGAGTCGACTTAACGATGTCCGGCCGTCTAGCTGCCCATGTAAACATTGTGAACAAAATGCAGGTCGCAATTTTTGAGATACCTTGGTATGTGTCATTATTTTAGCCCAAGGCAGATGCCTTCCATTATTTCACCGATCCCCCATACGAATGTTCCTTCCAGAAAAGGTATTACGATCATTCAAGTCCTGAATATAAATCGATTTTAACGAAGGTTGGCACAAATAATTCTAGTAATATTCGTAAATGATGTGCCAAATTGGAAATTATACTATTTCTCTTAGGTCTTATATAACTCCCCTTAAATATAAACTTTGAAGGGCTTAAATCTCATAAATACGTAAGTATATACTTCATTCTTAAGTACAAATTCGGAAATAAATTTATACGAATTTAACCAACAATGTGGTATAGGGTATAAAATAGTGTGCCTTGACCGACTATAATGTTTACTTGTTTTTTGTTTCAATCTTTTAACTATATCCCTACGAAGCACTTGATGTCGAAGAATTGTTTTCATCGTACTGAGCCATCCTGAAATATGTAAAGGTAATGTGAATTTTTTATAAGGATCTTTCTACATATCTAAATATTATATATCTATATATTGTTTTGAGATCAATATTTCACCATAGATGAAACACTACCTTTGATAATAATTTTACGAATCTTTTAAGTGCTCTTCTGTGTAAAAATTGTCGGTTATGACCCCATAAAGAGTTTTTATTTGTTTTTTATTCAAAATACATTGATTAATGTTCTGATATTTGTTTATTGATTTCAATTCTTATTTTAATTCAAATCTCTGCTTGTCATTTTAAATAATTTTCAAATTGTGTGGTTTTAAGAACTTTTTGTTGTTGAATCAGCAAGTCATTACTTTTTTTTATTTTTTTATTTTCCTCAATTCAGACAAAGAGTTAAGTTGATAACAGACAGCTTGTCTTTTGTGTCAACTTTCTTTCGTTTCGTTATTCTTGTATCAAACCCTTTTTTATTTTCTTACCAAAAGATAAAATAATGAATATATTTCAATATCAAAAATGAATAAATTGAAACACATAAAAAAGAGGTGCGGGTATCTTTATGGGTATTCTGAATCAACCTAATAATATTATTGGTTTGTTATTAGTTTTAATATTATTTCTAATCTTAATGAAAAGTATCTTCTACGCTGGATATCAATGTACAATTAAATTGATATGCAAGTTTTAGGTTGTAAATATCGATTTGATTTCATTTCATCTTTGAATTATTTAAAGATCCAATCAAAATGTGCGCCTACACGTAAGACAAGACATCTGACAAAATGCATTCTCAAAGATTTTTGTCTTAAGATTTCGATTGTTTTGTTTTATTTAATGGGCCACCCATTGAGTTTAAGGTATTAATCTTGTATCAGTTACGTTTCTTGTTTTTTCTTCCTAATATGTGTATTCAGGAAGTAAATCGTGTTGTTTTTTAACTTAATTATATTATTTGTATGTTTTTGTTAAAAACAACAAAAAAACTACATAATTGAAGAAAATCTACAATAATGGGTGTTAATTGTCACGCATGAAAAAAGAATGATGACACATAATATACAAATGTTGTTGTATATAATCACTTCTTTATATTTATACTTTTAATATTGTACATTTAAATTTGTTTTGTTTTTAAGTGTTAAACATATATTTGGTTAATGTCACAATAGAATATTAAAAAAATTTTTGAAATGTCAAATGTCAGCTGTATCTGAATATGTATTTATGAAACTGTTCTTACATCTGCATTGTTGAGATAATAAAATTTTATTTTATACAAACTGAAACAGATGTTAAAACTGTTGCATGTTTATACAAAAAAATGTTTCGTAAAAAATGTCAAGTATTATTGTTTCAATTATAAAAATTTAATGGAAATATTTTTAAAAACAAAACTCTCATTTAATGTATTAATAATTTATATCTTAAAAAATATGCTCTTTTTAATTTAGTCATTATGTTTTAAAGTAGTTTTAAATACAATACCAAGCATCCGTCCTTTTTTCTCAAACAATTAATATTGACAAATTTTGTTCATTTATTCCTTCCAACTCTGAAGGCGTAGAAGAATACCCAAGATGCTATTGCTAAAAGCATCTTGGGTATTCTTCTTCAAAAGAGTTTATACAATGTCCCTTATTGAGTTATGTCATATTGTCGAACTGATTATGTCAGACAGTTAAGCCAGTTTATGACTAAAAATAACAAGCAGTAGAACCTGAGAATATTCCTTAGTTATATATGCTCGAACGGAGAAATCATTTCTGGTTTCAGCAAGAGCACAGTATCTCTCACCTGGCCATAGCTGTGGGCAGTTTGCTGAATTAATCTCTCTTGGTATAAGTTCCACATAATTGTCCTTGTAAAACTCAACGGCTTGTTTGCCAAAGTGACAGGATGGAATTTCAGACCAAATAGAAGTGAACACATTATTCAGTTTTTTTTTACACAAGCTACCCTGTTTTGTAAAGATTCCTTAATGTTAATTTTGGTATTTATAAAGCCCCTTGTAACAAGGGATTCGCTTTCATGCCGAAACTGCATATTGCGCCACATCAAGAACTTTTTAGGAAAATTTAACTGCTCCTGGGTCATAGACATTTCAGCGACATATGAAATGTAAAGTTAAAGGTGTTTATTTGTAGACTGCCATATAACTTGGCCGTTATAGTTACTAAGCTGAGTATGTTTAACACATTTTTACCAATTATTGTACAAGCAATATTTTTTTGATCTTTTGATTGGCTGAATGGATTCTAATGAAATTTAACAAAATGCTGAAAATTACAAGAAATATTGTTATTAAATTTATTTTTTAAAGCATTTACACTAATTTTCATTCAAAATAATTATTTTTTTCAAAAACCCTACTGGACTAAGTCCAGATTTTCTCGAATATGACCCTTTTTCATTAAGATTTTGACTTTAAATCCCAAAACCTTTATTATTAAAATGTGTTCATTTAGGTTTCTTAATGAGGACTGAATAGAGCAAAATGAAAAAAATATAAGGAGTACTCATGACATTTGATGGATACACCACCATAGGTTATATGTTTGTGCAAATATGTGTAACGGGAATAAAAAATAGTACCACTACAATCTTTAAATATCCAAAATTCGACACAAAATCACATCCTGAGTTGGTTTAACCACGTCCGGCTGGCTATTCATGTTATCAAAGAACAGGTCGTAGTTATGAAGATATCATTATTGAAGATATTTTATTAACTTTAACGAACATAAACAAGTTTTGTAATGCATATTAACGGCAAGCCAAATTTTATAAGGATCGGTCCATTTTTAATGGGAATTTTGTCCCATTATAATTTCATGCATTTAAGTAGTTCCAGTTATTAAAAAATATAACGATGATGCATTAGGAATTCGGAACAATCATAAATCCGTGCTATATCCGTGGAGCATTAAAGTAGCTGCCATCTCATATATTTCTTATAAAAGCTAATCAAAAATCAGATTTCCGGAAAATTTTTATTAGAAGAATTAAAAAATATTTTATTACAACTGTAAAATTTCAATTTCCCCAAAATTTCAAAAAAAGTTCATAACAGTCTTAAAGCAGCTCGGGGTAAGTAAACACCAGTTGCATCATCGTCGTTAACTCTTAAAGACGGTTAGGTTGTATGTCGTTTGCTTGCCTCCGAGAGTTTTTAGTTTCGCTTTAACGCTTTGTTTAATGTTAAAGTGTCTCATAGTGGTGTTTGTTTAACATTCTCCTGGATTTCACGCATTTACCACATGTACTCGTTTTAATTGGAATACTGCTTGTGAAGACCATAAACCCCTCTTTCCTATATGAAGGTCGCTATCTGGAATAACCGGAAACATCGTGATATACCCTAGGTTTTTGGCTTAAAGCCCTTCAGAATTAAAAAAGAGTTTCCTATATTTTGTCCATTTTAAAACACCAATAACAATTTTAAGTGGTTTTATTTCAAGAAATATATTTGAATATTGAAAAATTTTGTCTGGACTATTTACAAAAATCTAGTGAATGAATGCAGTATTCTTCGAAACGTAAACAATTTTTTTAGTAAGTATTCATTGACTAAAATTACTGTTCGAAACCTAAGAAAACCTAATAATTATGATAATCTATTTGACGAAAATAATTAAGAACAATATAAAAAATTCTATAGACGAATTTTGTCCAATTATAATCTCATACATTTAAGTAGCTCCAGTTATTAAAAGATATAACGATGATGCATTAGGAATTCGGAACAATCATAAATCCGTGCTATATCCGTGGAGCATTAAAGTACAGGAAATATTTGAACAGCGAATTTTAAATTGTTTAAATATTTAAATATTATTTTGTTGTATTTTTTTTAACGCCAAAACTACATGGTGGAATTTCTCTTAGCTGGGTCCATATATTTCTTATAGTAGCGGAACTGCAATTCCGTTACCAAATGCATTTGTATATGTATTCAAGGATGAAGCCTTAGTTGTAGGTACAGATGTTGTAATTTTTGATTTCTCAACTTGTTGGTTTCTCAAATTCTTCACAACCGATCATAACTTCTATAACAATGCATTGATACGTAAAATGGCTGTCTTTGAATCTCAGTTCTAATGGATAAGAAGAAAACAACACTTATCGGAGACAAGTCAATTTGTCAGAAATAATCTATTTCTATTTTTAATTATTTTTATATGTTTACCTATGCGATAGGTCAGTATTTTCTTTTATTATTAACGATATTTT
The DNA here is from genome assembly GCA_004302925.2 of Cochliomyia hominivorax. Classification (NCBI taxonomy): domain Eukaryota; kingdom Metazoa; phylum Arthropoda; class Insecta; order Diptera; family Calliphoridae; genus Cochliomyia; species Cochliomyia hominivorax. The sequence continues at coordinate 59,516,873 of PYHX02000467.1, forward strand.
GAAACTCCGAAGAGCTATATAAAATTTTTTATTAATGGAAATACAAAAAAGCACCTATAAAAATTATTTTGCAAACTAAATCTTCTCTGCAATATCGTATATATTTTTTATCATTATTTAAAAGGATAATAACCAAATATATTGCGCCATAAAACGTGGGACTGCTTAAATCTTAATTAAAAAGCATAACGAGAAACTCCATTCTGATGGTAATTTGCGTGAAAAAATATAAGAGCAATATTTTTTTCTGGAGCGGCATCAGCAACAAGAACAAAGTAAAAGGTAAAAAGCAGTTACGACATTTTGTCAACAAGTTACAAACATAAAAAATAAACATGAGAAATTTTACGATTTCTCATAAAAATATGGTTAAATCTCACTTTTTTCTCGTTATATGTATATACTAGCAGTAACTGGAAGCATACAAAAAAATGGGAGGAAACACAAATACCATTATTATCTTCATCATCATCACCATCACCGTCATAGTCATTATGAGCTTTAAGCAAAGTCAAGTATTTTCTAAAATCCATAAAAATGAACAAAATTCTGAATCTTTGCATAGATCCACCCAAATGTGGCCCACTCATTGTCTATGCATGACAAATAAAATGTTAAAATATAAAACAATAATTTTTTTGCAGTAACAGAAGAAACTGAAAAGGGAGCAAAAGAAAAAAATGGTAATAATAAACAAGCCAACAATACTTATGACAGCAAAAAATTTGGTATAAAAAGGTGCAATATATTAAAATTCCAAAAGAAGAAGAAGAAGAAAAAAAGAAAATCGGAAAAAAATATGCAGAAAAAAATCATATATTGTCATAAAAAGTAAAATAAAGCAATGATAAATAATAAAAAGTGTCATAAAATTTAAGAAAAAGTAATTGAACGCTATGAAGTCTAGTCACTTCGAATATGAAATACACTACAAGGAAACTATTTTTCGCTGTAAATATTCTTTAAGTGTTCCATAATTAATATCCAAAATTCATTTATATGGCAAATATGTTATTCTTTTAAATTTTGAGATATTTTGAAATTCTATCTGCCCACTAAATCACATTTATTGAAAATCATTTGGGGCAAAATTTTAAAATACTCATCGTAAAAATTTCTTTTTTATTTGATAAGAAATATTTGCTTTGTATAAAATATAGTTTAAAATTTCTTCCAGAAATAGTGCACATTTTCTATAAACGCAAATAACCTTTTTAGAAGAATTAAAAAAAATTAAACCAGAAAAGATTTTTTAGCAGAATAATAAGTACACAAAATCAACTTAATAATATTTTTATACCCTCAACCACCACAAGTAGTGATGAGGGTATATCAACTTTGTCATTCCGTGTGTAACGCTAAGAAGGAATCGTCTAAGACCCCATAATGTATACATTTTTGTATCGCATCAAAATCTGAGTCGATTTAGCTATATCCCTTTGTCTGTCTATCTGTCCTTTCGTCCGTCTGTCTGTCTATCTGTCTGTTTTTGGCACGCTTATATCCGCAATAATTGACAGAGCTCAATTTAGCTTGATTATTTTTTATAGTCCTGAGAAGTTTTCTATTTAAAACCAGCACCAGTTATATAAGTGTATATGTGCGATTGTATGTGCGCATAATGTGCATTTGTTATTGTTGAAGATGCGGCATAGGCAAATATAACTATAGTTTAATTAATAACGGAAGGATGGTCCTTTATTGTGGACTACCTCAAACTTGTTGTATTTTTAGTTTTAGCTCTTTTAAATTCATAATGCTTTCGTTTTGGACATTATTTGAATAAACTTAATGGGTCACGTATCACGTGTCCCCAAAAGTTCTCCATTTGGTTTAAGTCTAGAACAAGCATTTTCTAGCAACTCCTTATAAATAATGCTATTAATTTTTTTATCCAAAAAAAAAACAAAAACAAATTTTAGACTTGCCAACTGCATAAACTCCAAGAATGGCAAGAAAATTTTTAAATTGGTATTGAATAACCTGAGCTCTTTTTAAAAAATATTACGAAATATTACATTTTTGGATAAAGTACGGGTGGTGGTATCCTCAACCAAAGGAAATGTTTTAGATTTAAGAACTGGATATACATTTTATAATAAAATATTATAAACTATGTTTTGGACAAGGAACTAGTATAACCTTTACACCTGAAATATATGATATCACTGTCACAGCAACTTTTATGAAATGTGGTACACGGATGAAGCTTTCTAAGCCATTTCGTATTTCTTTCAAACAATTTAAACTGTAGGCACAGTCTCATATCTCCATATCAAATAGTAGAGTATATACACATAAGAAATAAAATGAAACCAAGTATATTAGCTTAAGCATCGCCTAACCATTTTAAAGATACAACAATGAAAAATATAAAAACAAAATAAAAAAATGATATTATTTCAAGTGCATAACACAGTTAAATACATAAATGCTACTAAAACGTACGTTTGACTGACTAAACAATTTTTTACACACGAACAGTGGAATAACGATGCCACTGAAATTGTAGAGATGTGAAAAATTGTAAAATTTATATCTATTTATATGGAAATTAATCTGTCTTTGTTTGTTTATTTGGGACTTTTAAACAACTAAACTACTGGACCGGTTTGGCTGAATATCCAGAATGAAAAATTTCGATAGGACCAATCGGAAAAGTACCGCCCATACAAAGCAAATATTAATAATCGAATAACTAAAGAACTGTAAAAGCGGAAGTATTTAAATTGGTTTCAATTACTTTCTAAAGGGTTTTTTACTGGCCAAAATATAGGACGGATAGGATCAGGGGGACAGATCCCCCCATAAAATTTTTTTGATTATCAAATATCTAAGGAACTATAACAGCGAGAGTTCTTAAATGATCCCAATCATTATATCAAGGAACTATTTTAGTGAACAAAATTTAGAATCGATACTACTAGGGGCGGAAGGGAAATACCCCCATATAAAGAAAATAATCATTAACGAATATCTAAAACAACTATAACAGCGAAAGTTCTGAAATTTGATTCCAAACAGTTTTACTGGACAAAATATCGGAAGATAAGGATCAAGGGAAGATATAGCTCCCATGCAATGCAAATATTAAATAAATTATTAAAACGGACAGAGCCAGGGGCATTTTGAAAAAAAGAAAATTAATACACGTTGTCATTTGTCAAATTTCCGAAGAGAAGAGACCGAAGAGAATGTTTGTGCAGCAAAGTGCCACGGGTAAAAGCTAGTCAATATAAAAACCAATAAAAACTTTTTTCTTTTCTTTTCTTTCTTTTCTTTTCTTTTCTTTTCTTTTCTTTGCAAATTTTTGAACAAGCTAAACAAAAACATTGAATGTCCTTGAATTCATTCATATGACAAACATACCTTCATGTAAAGTAATAATGATAATTTTATTGTTTTATATTAAGGTATCATAAATACTAAAAGCAATGGTTGTTGTTTCCTCTCAGTTCTTTTTGCTTATTTCTTTTGTATTTTTTATTGTTGTGCCTTTTGTGTTTCCACCTTTTTGTGCTGTCAACTTCGAACACCCACAATTGAAGCAGAAAATCTAGAAGTACCAGGAAAGGTAACAATATCAACAACATCTATTTGCTAGAAAACAATTTATTTATATTTTTTCTCTTTTTCCATTCTTCGATGTTTTCCTATTCAATTCACTTCGTTTTCCTTGTTTTTTATTTGTTTGTTACCAAATCAAGCATCCACCACCTGATGCATATCTACTGAAGAAGTATTAACTGTAGCAACAAATGTTGACATCAACACCTTCTTGCAAAATATCCACACGTACACAGTGTATCAAAAGCGATTTTTTTGGAAATAAATTTGTAACCGTTATGAAATGAAATTTTTAATAATCAGAGTTGAGGTGCTTCTGAGTTCCTATTTTATCAGGGGCGTAGTCAGTGACCCTCTAAAGTTGACCACCTCGGGTATGTTGATTCTCCAAAAATCCATTTATGAATGAAGAGGAAATATATTTTTTATATAAAAAGCCCTTGTAAATTTTTATAAAAATACGCTTCTCCTTGGCTGAAAATTCATGGAAAACTAGGCTTCCTCCAGTAAAATTTAACTTTTTTTACATACATTTCTACGGCAAATTATACGTAATTCAATGAATTAGAAATATTTCCACTATTTCATTCGGAAATTCCAAAATTTGACTTTGATAACTTAAAAGATCGCCTTGGCATTACAAAAGCTGTCCGGCAGACAGCTTTTTCCCCAGATGATATAGGGACTTGCGTTCCTCCAATTAAAATCAATAGCACCTCTGCTCTATTTAAAAAATTGTGAATTATTTCCAAAAAATCGATTTGGATCCACTGTGTCTTGTTTGTTTGTTCGGTGATTCTCAGGATTAGATATAAACACTTTTTCATATGTTCAGAAAATAGAGGTTTAAAGGAATGAAATCGTTTACACATTTTTAATTCAATTATGTAAAATTAATATTTAATTATATTATATCCGTATTAGAAAACAACTACACAGGGAATGAAAAAATATGGTGCAAATGAGCATAATTGAGAGCCAACTTATAATGGTTTATTTGGTAATTAAGTAATATAATATGATTGTGACGCCAAAAACTATGTTTGTCCCACAGCCGTATTATGGTTGTGAACTATCAGTGTTCACAACCGTAACATGGCTGTATCACAATAAAATAAAAATAATATTTTGATTCAATAAAAATAATTTTGTTGAAATAGTTAAAATGTTAATGTTAACAAATTTAAAATAATATTTTTCTCTAATAACAATAGTTTTGTTGTTACTATATCTTTATTAGCAGTCCTTTAAATGGCAAAAATCTCACAAATACGTTGGTATTGTAATAATAGTTGGTCAAGTTAAGATAAATATAAGCAAAATCGATATTTAAAATTAAACGAGGGTCAGTTCATAATTTTTGGTAGTCCTGATGGGGGTTCAGAAAAGAATTACGTAATTTAATAGGAACCATAACTACTTCTCTGATAGTGGCAATCGAAATCATAGTTAAAGCTACATCTTTGGACATTCATAAACAAAGACTATACTTTGCAGACTATAAGGAACGAATTGATATAAAGCAAGAACTGTTCGTCGTCTGAAAATTATTGTAGACATTATAAATGATATGAAAAGGAAAATTATCACTTCGTTTCCGGTCTTGATGATAGGATGGAAAAGAGGACTAAATACTCGAAAACTAATGTCGATACGATGAGCACAAAATGTAGTGTTTTTACTTTTTATAGATCTCTACGTTGCAAGTAAACAATAGTGATACTAATTTCTTCATTGGTAGTTTCGCTGCAATAAGGTCTCTAGTTACTAGTAATTTTAGGCGTAAGATGATCAGCAAATGTCCTAAAGAATTCTTAGCGCTCCGGTATTAGCATAACATTAATATATGTCTGGTCATAGAAATACAATTAATTTTTCATCTTATCCGAAAATTAAAAAAAAGTAAGAATTTGGTAGCTTAATCTTATAGGCATGAAGAGGAATCATATGAGAATTGTTATCAACCTATTTATAATAACAATTGCTTAACATATGGATGTACCTTGGAAAAGATTTAATATACTTTTGTATTATTATTTTAGTCCTTCACTGACACCGGAGACATTAATCCTTGATATTATTGAGGTTCTTTAAGGCAGCAAATAGGAAAGCATACACAACTTATGCATTCCTGTTAGCTGATCTTTTTTAAGGAAAAGAGAGTGAAAAGACGAGAAGAAAAAATAATCTAAATGAACCACAACTTCTCTCTCAGTTGTTGTAATAGTTTTGTAATAGTTGTAATTTTATTCCTGGGAAAAAACAGGCTTCTTTTTTACTGAGTATACAATGCTTGGCCGATTTAAAGTCTAGATATTCTGAAAAATAGATCCAATTGTCGTAGGAACTTAGATGCCGGTAATAGTAATTGGTGTCATAGTTTTTACTTAATCTAACGTATGTAGTAAGTACGCTAAGTGTATCGCACAAAATAACTTCCTTTAAACATCTGATTTCCTCCTTATAGCTTTCTTGCATTCTTATAATAAAACGAAAAAATACAAGAAAATATAATAAATAAATAAGAAAATAAATAAATTTTACCTTTATTACAATATTTTGTACTTAAATTCATAATTCGTATCAGAATATGAATTTTTACTAGCATAATTTATTACTTTTACATATGAACAATAATGCTACTATCACACCATTTTCCAATTTATAGGTTATTTCAGCGAAAATATCACATTTGCCTACACACTTTTCAGCAGAAAAAATCATAAAATCCAGTAAAGGGTTAGAAAAATTACGTTATAAAAAAACATAAAAAAATGGAGTCATAAAAAACCAACATAAATTGTTTAGAATATAATTTACAAAACCCATAATTTGTTCAATAAATCGACATTTAAAATATTTTTTTAAATGTTCTACACCTGCTACTCGCACCATACCGTTACATCTCATACTACTTATTGAGGTAATCAAGTTAACACATCAAATTGAATAAATATGTCACAAACTGAATGTGTGTTTGGGGGAGGGAGGGTAAGAAATAAGAAAATATGTTTTAATAAATGGCTACTGATTTCAAAAGTATCGTAAATATTTTAATGTCTTTCCTTTTTATGCATATTTGATGTATGGAAAATTTGTCAATAAATATTTTTTTTGCTTTTTATGTGATCATAATAAAAAATATGTGTTTCCCTTTATAGTGTGAAAATATGGAAAATGTCAGCTAAAAACATTAATCCAACTTCGAATGTAAAATAAAAAACTTATTCAAAATAACCTTAGAAATTGTTGGTGATATTAAGATATTTTATGAACAAGAAAAAGTACTACAGTTGTAGTCCATTTTAATGAATTATGTAATGTCGGGCCTATTCGTAAAATCGGAAAATTCGTTAAATGGTGTAATTTTTTTAATCAAGGTAGGAAGACATTATATGCTTTATTTAGTAACAAAATCAATTCTTAAATGAAAATAAAAAATACTTTTTCTTGTGTTGAAACCAATTAAATAATATTGTTTCCATTCTTGGAAATTCACCCTCTTCCATTGCTCTTCTGTGTTTTAATCCGAAATTTGCTTCCATGTCTTTTACTTTTAACTAGTTTAATATTTTTGAAAAGTGCTCTTGATATTTATTTTCGCATATTTTTATTTCTCTTTATGGTTTTCTTATTTGTCATATCGAGTATTTAAATATTTGTTTTGGTCGTTGTATACGGTAATCAATAAGAGAACTACGGGAATTCGTTATATCCTGAATTCTTTAAACTGATTATGCGTTAAAACGTGAACCACTGTAAATATTAAGCCTCTCGAAAATTAAAAGTATATATTTGTGACGGATTTTATTTCAATATGTTTTAAAAAGTTTAAGGTTTAGGAATATCCTATCCTGGTCAAATGTGTCCCTATGGCAGCATACCTCTGTTGGACTGCAGTTCGTAGCAGTTCGTATTCCCACTAGCACCCAATATAGAACTTTTGGGGATATATGGCCCGTAAATTATACTCATATAATGCCCAGACCGAAAGCATTATGAATTAAACACAGCTAAAAATTGTGTCCAATCTTATTAACAAATTAACGAAATTAATGTCAGACCATATTTTCGAAGTAATAGAGTTTTATAACTTAAACCCCTATTCAAGAATGGGTTTTACATGGGAGCAAGGTAAATAATGTTTATTTAATTTGTAGCAGTTATTACTATAACAAAATAAATATATGTGTCAAACTTTAAGAAATTATTAAAAAAAATTACAGCCAATATAGACACCCTAAATAAGAGGTTATCAAAATTGTATATTCTTAAGCTTAAAAGTCATCTTCTACTACTTCTACGCGATTTTGACGGTTTTTGAGTTGGAACCTTAAGTGTTAGCGTGAAAAAGTTCCCAACAAACAGACTGTCGTACATCTTTCACTTTCATTTGTAGTGGTATAGAGTATTAAAAATATATATTTCAAAAGGGTTAAAAAAATATCAATTGAATAAAGTACTCACAGGAAGATGAAGAGCCGCAATTTGCTACAAAAGCAGAACCAACATTAACACTATAACAACATACACCTGTTTTAGGGTATTCTAGCGTCAAACTTTGAAATTTGCTTGTAAAATCTGAAGACCAAAACTTTTGTATATGTAGCTATTGTCCATCTTAAGCACCAATTCACAGCAATGTAATTCGCTTTAGAAAATAGGCCTTAGTCGGGGCACCCAACTTAAAGGATATAATTTAACGAGTCTAGAAATTTGAATGACATATGTAAATTGGGATAACAGTCGGAATAGAAGGTAAATCCCACGACTAACTGGTACCAGGAATAACATAATATATATAGTCAAACATTTTTCAGCCATCAGTTCTAAAACTCTTAACAAAAAGTAAAAACTGAAACAGAAGAGTATTCACAAGGAGCTTCAAAATGGTGCTTCAAAAAATTTCCTACAATTATTAGGCAACCTACATCATGTTCGGATATCTTCTTGAAACCCTTTGAAATACAGTATATACTTTACTTATACCGGAATTGGTCGATTTATTCGAGAATTATGTTTAAGAAATTTTCTAAGAGTCTCAATCATTGTATGTGATATTGATGGATTATTATTTCGGCAGTGCCAAATCTTAAAAACTCTCCACCACTAATTTATTATGCAAAAATTAGCATAAATTATTCGTTTATTAGCTTAAACAGCTATAACGCAAAAATGCCTCTATATGAACTATCCTGAAATATGGTAAATTATTCTTGAATCTGAATTTCAATAGAACTTGTTCATATTTAACAAAATATGGCCCGATAATTGTCAAACTTGATTTATACACTAATATATTAAAGAGGGAAGTGGTCTCAAATAGGTAACATATATTTATGACAGTTCGAGGAAAAATTGTGCCGAATTTTAATATATTTGTTTCATGTTTAAAAGTCTTATAAATTTCAAAATCATTGTCCAGAATTTCAATGGAATTGGTTTTAAATTAAGTGTTTTATAAGCTCAAACAAGCTTCCCGGAAAGGCACATAATTGGGAGCCATACCAAAATATGGACCGATATTGTTAAATTTATAAAATATTTTCCAGAATGTTAGAAAAATAATTGTGTCGAATTTCAATAGAATTGGTCTTTATTTACTAGTTTTATGAGCTCAAAACTATTTTCCGTAAAGAGGTCTGATGAGCTACAACAAAATAAGAACAAAGATTGTTCATATTAACAATATACATCAAGGGTATTTAGAAAAATCATTATACAGAATTCCAGTGATATTGGTCTTTATTAAAGTGTTAATAATGCTTAAACCCGTTTTTCAGAAAGGAACTTTATAGTGGAGCTGTATCAAAATACGGACCAATATCAATAAAATTTATGACATATATTAAGGACAGATGGAAAACTAACTGTGCCAAATTTCAATATAATTGGTTCATATTTGAAAGTTTTATAAGCTATAAACAATATTCGGGGAAGGAGCCTTATACAAGAGCTAGTTCAAATAATTATCCAAGCACAATATAGTTTCTTTGGATTTATTGTTGTATCTAAATAAATATGTGAGACAAATTTCCAATTTCTTTAAAATTGCAAAGCATATAGCATACACATTTAGATGTATAAAAATTATTCATATTTCCTTCTATAACTCTTTTTTCTATTGATCCGATTTTGGTGAACTTTTAGGTTGTCTCAGATATCGGTATATATATTTTTTGCCAATACACCCATAAAGCTCTTTTTAATTAGAAAACTGTTTAAGACAATAACAAACAATATGTCCGAATTGAATTCGAACAATTACCCAAAGCGATGAGGTGATTCCTTCTCCCCATTACACACGGATTGACAAAGTTAATATACCTCATTTTATTATGTACATATAACAATAAATTCCTAAAAGTGTAGCTACATATAATTTATGATATCCGGACATGACAGTTCATTTTGTTCAATATATAATTTATGTATTAAAAAATCTTTAAAAGATCTCACTTAATGTAAGAAGCATCTTATGAATAAGTACGTGCAAATTTTTATATTTATTTTAAATTGTTTTATTAAGCAAAATACAACAAAAACAAATTTTCTTGATATTTTCCTATTAAAATCATACATTCATTTATTCATTCCTTCATTTGTTTATTTATTCATTAATGTATTTCTTTGGAATTCATTGTATCAAAGCGTTTGTGGTTTAAAATTAGGGGCAGTTTTTTTTGATTAAAGTAAATAAGTTTTTGTATTTAAGTAAACATTTTCATTTAAGAATTGAATAGGAAATTGTTTATTATTTCGTTTATTAATAGCAATTTTAATCATAAGCCATTAATTATCCCAAAATGTACATCACGCTATATAATATTTTGTGGTCCGTAGAAATAAATGCCAGTGTTTATACCTTGTACTACTGTAGATTGTTGAGTTATTATATATTTGTAATGATGTTTGTAACAAACAATCAAGAAAGGCTTAAACCTAAAATAGTTTAAGTCTGACTATGTTGTACAGTATATCATGTTGTAAGCTTTATATCACAGGCAAATATGTCCTTTTTAAATAACACAATACAGTATTTCATGAAAATTTCAAAACGAACATAGTAACATTTAGAACAACAATATTGATTTTCATAAATTAAATTTCACAGATTTTATAAGTTATTAACTTTAAAATTATTTTTGCTAGTGAAATTAAGCAAAGGTTGACTCAAAATATATTTCGGGATATTTTAAAAAATATATTTCTTTATTATATAAATATTTGGCCGATTAAACTCCGTTCCAGGTCAAACATACTTTCAAAATTTCATTAAAATATCTATTCAGAAATTTGTAGAAGTAGAGCGAAAAGGGGCGTTGTTAAATCGCCGCAGGAATCGATTTTACATAATGTCACATGGATCCTAAAAATATTGGTTTTGATCATAACAACACGATTTTCATCAGTGATACATATCAACAGTCACTTTAGAATAGAAGCCCTGGCGCTTCAATAGATCGTGATTGCTAATCCACTGCTACACATGCTAAAAAACTTCAATATTAAGGATTACACTGGGAACACTAAATTACGCAGACCATATAACAATTTTGATGGTACTTTTGTTCCGAATACTGCCCACAAACTCCATCCACATATGGACAATTATGGAAAAAACGCTAGAATCATTTAAAAATTCCCTTTATTAAATTAGTTAGTAGAGTCCCCACCTTTACAAATCAATGTTAATCATTTCAATGCAAAAAAACAAATTTAAATTAAAACGAGATTATATAGATTATTTTTTTGGATATTTAGTGTGTCTTTTCTGATTTCTTCTTAAATGTGCGGTGCAATATTGTGAAAGTATTATTAATGTGAAATTTATGCGTTCTTAAATGAGAGCAACATCATATTATAGAACGACCCTCATATAATTTTGTACATTGATTGAACAATAAAAATCTTAATTTGACCAATTATTTTTACAATTCCAATATATCTGTGCGTTTTATGTTCTTTAAAGTAATATTTTTTAGGGGGCTTATAAGGAACCTATGAGATGTAACGAACCGACCCTGGCATTATTTTGCACATTATTTTAGAATATCATATCATTGTTTTATATTTAGGATATTTATGAGCTGATAATCACATTTGTATAAAAACATTATAACTTTGTTAGAACCGAACTTTAACTTTAGACAATTTAGATGTTTTCCTACATTTTCCATCAAAAGCAGGAAAATATCAAATGAAATCTATACTAAACCAAATGAGCAAATATAACGAAAAAGGGTGTAGAATTGAAGAAAAGTAGATTAAATATCAGCCAACGAAACCTTTATTCATTTTAACTAAAATTTTTATTAATTTTTTGTAAATTCTTCATTAAAATTTTTAGTTGAATAAATGAAATAATTACGTTAAATTGTTATAATAAATTAATAAATAAAATGTTAAGGACCAAGGGAAGGAGTACTACTTATACAGAGCAAATATTAATATAAAATATCTTAGGAAATGTAACAGTGACAATTTTCAAATTAAATCCCAATGACTTCCTCACGGAACGGTTTTACTGGACAGAATGTAAGACGGATATCTGTTGATATAACATACTTTTCATTAATTTTTTAACGAAATATTATTAAATTTAACATTTTTTTGCTAATAAATTGTTTGATTAAAATTTTTACTATATTTGAAGAAAATTCTTCAATTTTAAGAAAAATTTTTTAATTAAAATAAAAATCTTTTTAACAGATTTTCTACGAAAAATTTTCATAACATTGTCTACGACATTTAGTTAAGTATTAATTTTATGTAATAATTTATATACATTCATTGAAATTTGTATTACACTGACGACAGATAGTGCTGAAGGGTATTGAATGGTCGCTCTTGTCCAATTTAATTTTGTATACGTTTTAGTGTAGATATTTTTGTTTATTTTGAAGTATTAAATTTAATTTTTCTGTTGTTGTATTTTATAGTGTTTATGTTAATGGCCAAAGTCTTGCCTTTTAGGAAATAACTACAGTCTATATTTTGTGCCTTTGATCGTTTTCATTAATGCACAAATCAGAAATTAACTATAATTATAGGTTTTAAAATATGACAGTATTTTTGTTGTTGTTTGGTTTTGGGTTATTTTATATTACAAATGAATTTCGGTTAAAATTTTATTTTTATTAAAACCTATAATTTTTGAATATCTTAAGTGGAATACAAAAAATGTTATATGTATGTATATCATCTATTCTTTTAAACTACTGTTACTTTATTAATTTATGAGGGAATTTTTTATCATAAATTTAAGTATTTAATTAATTTTTGTCAAAATATTTGTAGTTGCTTAAAATTTAAAACAGATTTTAATTGCCTTGTTTTTGAACAAAATAAATTTATGATAAATTTATTCTGTATACATCAGAACATTTTCTAAAATCGTTTAAAATCGAGAATTTATTTAAAACTATTCTCATCTCAGTACTGCCATAAACGTAGATATTAGAAAACTTTGCATATTTTTCAAAAACAAAAATATGTTTTCGTTCCAAATAAAATTTATCTTTTAATTGCATATTTGATTCTTTTATTTTGACATAAGAAAATATACGTTGAATAACACATATTTCATTAAAAATAAACATTATTCATCTATAGTTTTCGGTAGCTATATTTGCAGTCATTGTTCATATGTATTGTATCTACACAGAATTAAATAAATATCGTATGTATGTATGTATGTATGTATGTATGTATGTATGTATGTATGTATGTATGTATGAACGATGTTCAAAGTTTCTATATACAATTTGCTTTAGTTTTTTGAATAACTTTGCAAGTGATATGCAGTAGAGAGTTAAGCTATATTTTATTATAACGAATTTATATAAAATTTTTTAACAATATTACGCGGGATGTGTGAGACAAAAATCGAAATATTTGTCTTCAAAGTCAGATTTTCCAATCGATTTTCCGAATAACTTTCAGATCCTCTTGGCTCGCTGAAGATATTTTTGATGTTTTTAAAGCAAAATTGGTTATAATAGAGACAGTTTTAATACAGGATTTATTTTGAAATTTTCAGAGTGAATCAAGTATCTTTGGTAGAACTGGCGGGATATGTGCCCCATTAAAAAATATCAATTATCGGTTATCTGTAGAACTATTGCAGTGAGAGTTTTAAAACATGTCTCAAAATATATTTTGAAGAATATGTTCGTTATCAATTATCCTTGTCTTCATCATTCTCTTAATAAAACTGAGCAGTTCATTGAATACACAGTGAACAAATTATTTTTATTCCTTAATTTCCGTATGAAAAGCCAAGAAAATCATTTGAATACATATATTTTTGGATTAAATCAAACGCTCTCCTTCTGCGTGTCTGTTGAATATGTCCACATTTAGAATAATTTCTTAATTTAATTTTTAACAAAAAATTAATCCATTCTGTGATCATAACATTCACCATTGCACAAAAAAATCTTTAAAATCGTATCAATATCATAAATTTAATAGGCTAAAACATACAAAATTTTAATACACCCAAAAATCAATATATCATATTGGTTGCAACTATCTGAAGTAGCTCCTTTATAAGGCCCCTTCCCGAAATATACTTTTATGCCTATAAAACTTGCAAATCAGAATTCCAATTCTATTGAAGATAGCACAATTACTTTTCTAACTTTCTTTAATGCCCGTTACGAATTTGACAAATATCGGTCTATATTTTTATTTAGCTTTAATCCCGAAGTATGTTTTAAGCTTATACTCTTAGATGTAGATCAATTTTAATTTGGCGCAATTATTTCTTTAACTGTATTAAATATGTGTCATAAATTTGGCCAATTTAGATCCATATAGCTCTCTTCTCGGAAAACGGGTTTTGGGCTTATAAAACTCTTGTATATAAACCAATTTTACTAAATATCGTGATTATTGTCACGATTAAATTTTATACGGATTTTAATACATATTACTAATTTGATAAATATCGGTCCATCTTAGGCCCCCTACCGGAAAAGATTATAAAAATTCAACAAATTTTATTGAAATTATGTATAATTATTTTTAAACTGGCTTTAATATATGTATTATATATGACAATATTCTGGACATTTCCTGTAAAAATTAAGTTTAGAATTTAAAATTTTTTTAATGTGGACATATTTCATGAAAATATGAACTAATAATAACTTTACTTTTCACTTAATATCTTTTTCAGCTAATGCATGAATGTTATAATATCTGAATTGAACGCGATACTTTAACATGGGATGATACGCCACGTCGAGTTTACTTCGAAGGCTAAGCGGCTCAATTGACTGACTTGGAACATTTACGGTACCATTAACTTTATCACTCTTCATCACAGCTTTCTCTGCAGTAGGACCCAGTTTGCTTGAAAAATGATGCAATGTCCATCACTCCTATCAGTGATAGGTTTACTTTGATAAACAATTACTTGCTTCTAACTGAATTTTCCCTTCTTTAAACCCCTAAACCCTTTAGATGAACCTTTCGACATGAAGACGATAATAAAGTTGGAGTCAGAAAGATTTTTCACAAAATATCGCTTCAAAAAGATTTTAAAATTGACAACTTATTTTAAGGGATGGCGTTCTTAGTATCCGATAAGAAGTCCACAATTTCCACATGGATTTTTAAAGTTCGAGAACTAAAATATATTTTCGGCAATGCTAACAAAAAATACGCTGAATATGCGTTGTTCCAAACTAAAGCAAGTTTTTCGGAGGTACTGACTGGAGTCGAAGTTCTAGTTTACATCACTGTATTTATTTATCTTATTGGAACAGTATTTTATACTTTAGCTAAGAAAATACAAACAAAAAAAGCATTACTGGATAATATTACAGTTATATAAGGAGATTTTATATAACTTATAATTATCTAATTTATTCTTAATGTTTTGGAACCATTTTTTGTTATACCGAACAATTTAAAGTGATTTCATATTAAATGATTTCTCCTTAATGACACTAGATCCATAAATTCAGTAGTATATCATACGGCTCAGATATTGGATAAAGAATTTAATATCATGAGGTACGTTTTAGACATAATCTATTATTTGTGGTCTTAACGATTAGGCTGTTTTTGAAAAAATCATTTCCAATTCGCTTATTATGAAAGTTCAATTAAATTGTATCAAACTTTTTTTTGAATCTTCTCTTACAACTATCGTATACACATGAACTTTAAAAGACACAAACTTTGTATCTATTTTATACAGATAAAAATACAATACAATTTATATGCAGTTATGTACTTATATATAAACATGTATAATAGATTTCAACAACCAATAAAGTGTAAAAAAGTAAAATTCATTTCACGACGTTGTTATTTTAAATTAAGGATTTTTGCTTATTTTTGTTTTTTCTATTTTATATATTTTAGTTTTTGTATATTTCTTTTCTGTAATATTCTGGTATTTAAACATTTCATTTGTTTGGCTAGAATCAAAACAAAAGATAAAAACACCGAGAGGGGGAATGGTTTTTAGAACTAAAATTTACGTTTTTATTGCCAGATCACAGTAAGGTGCCAAGAATCCAATTCAAAGAATCCAATGTAACCCAAACTAATATAAACTCTTATGCTCTCAAGTATACAATGTTGTGTTGAAGTATACTGGTACAAAAACACAATTTTCCTGTTTTTTTTATTTTTTATTTTTGTAGGAAAAAATAGCAGACTGAATATCTGATGTCGAAGAAGCAATTTCACAGCTTGAGTTTAAATGTTGATTTTTTTTGGTTCCTCTTATTTCCAGCCGTTGTAAATGTATGAGTATAAAATTTGAAAAAATAAAAAAAATAAGTATAACTTTTGATTTATGAATTATATTTTCTATTTGCTCTTTTAAAGAGAGATAAGATTTCAAAGATTCCAGTTTTCTTAAACTCATTAAGACAAAATATCCAACATATAAACTAGACCCATAAATATTGTTAATGTGACACTAAAAAGAACAGAATGGTTTAATCAAAAACCAAAGAAATATTTCTTTTCTTTTTCCTAAAATTTTTATTCATTTGAATTTTTATCATAAAAATTGTTAACTTAAATTATGTAATTTTTTGTATAATTTCTTTTAGAAAAACTATTTGTAACAAATTTGTGATAATTTGTTTGAAGTCAACAGTTATAATTGAACTGCGGGATTTATTCTATGAATCAAAGTAAATGTCATAACAAATAGCTGGATATATTCTTCGATACAAAACAATAAAGTATAAAATTAAATAAATATTTTATATAGATCTACCTCAGAGATAGTTGATTTAAATAGTTAATTTTATCCATATTCGTTTACTTTGAGGATATTAACAATTTTGTAATTGTTAAATATTGTTCATTATAAAACCAAAAAGTTGATTAAGTAAAAATTTAATTAAAAATTTCTAAATATACTAGAATTTACTCATAATATCCTAATGATCTTATTTGGATATTATGAGTTCGACTGTACCCGGCGTGATTCGCCAGTATATATTTGCATAAATTTTGTGCTCCCCTTAATTCTATCTGTGCTATATATACTTCTAATGAAATTGTAACATAAAAGAATGATTAATAGAATATCGCAGAGATAATGTACCAGATAATCAATATTTGTAAAAGGTGAAAGGAAATAAGGGAAGAGGTAGACCCATTTCTCTTTCTTAATTATTTCATCCTTTTTTCGAGTTTCTTTTTATCTCAGATCCAACATTATTTTTATACCTTCTACTGCCTCAAGTATTGATGAGGTCCAAGTATCTATTATTGTCCTAAGGAGTCTTTTTTATGTTCTAAAGCACCGTGCGTCATTAGGATATTATGCACTGATGCTGATGTTTGCAACATGCAAAAAAATGATGTAACACCAACCGTACACCGTTCGACTTAAAAAATGTCTGAGTCGATTTGTTCTTCTGCTGTTTGTCTATCTGTCTGTCAGTCTGCCTGTTTGCTTGACTTTTTATCTGTCTGTCTGTATGTCGACTTTAACATTCTAATTTGTTTAAACTGAAAAATTAGAATCTAAGTTATCGTTTAAACAGGTTATCAATTTTCACCAAACTTGACCTTAAGTAAAAAATGTTATGGCACCGGGAGAGATATCCCTATTACAAACGAGACATTCAATATCGCATAGCTCTATAATTAATACAAAAAAAATCTAACGAAATTAGGCACATGAACTGTGATTTTAAGACGCTTTGTTGCAAAAATTACGGGTAGTGTTTCTTAAAAACGAAATTTAAGTATCGCACATCTCGAAAGCTTCTAAAGCTTTTTTCTTGAAGCATAACATAATATAACACATTAATAACCAAATTTTGGATAGGGCAGGGGAAGTTTTATCTCACTTATAAACGAAATTTTAATATCGTATTATTCTGTCATTTTGAGATGGGACATTAGGAAATGATACCTCTTACAAGCAGAATTTTAAATATATTATTGTAATTTTTTGTAAATTGATCATGGTGGAGGTTATTACAGGTTCCGCATATGCATTTATTATATTCTTATTTGTGTTTCTTTAATTGTGTAACTTTCGAACTTTTGAAATATTTTAATGAATCAAATGGTTAGCGATGAGGTGTTTTCAAAATTATTTTGAGAAGTACAGTTCCCTATCTGCTATGGTGCTGGTGCTGTTCACTTTTGATAACTCGCCAAAAATTAATTTTCGAATTGAAAACAAAACTATTTATCAAATAAAAAATGTCTGGAACAATTTTTTAACGTTACAAATTTAAATACAAATAACAAGAAAACTAAGAATATTTTTCAAAGTTCTCATCAAAAGGCATAAGGAAGTAAATTTTTTAGGTGGTTTTCGAAACAAAAAAAAATTGGGTCAAATTCCGTTTAAATCGTGATATACTTCGAAGTCTGATGGTCTAAAAACTCTTTTCGGTAAATATTTGTATGGTACCTATATAAAATAATAGGTTTGTCATTAGGAAAGTTACATACATAGTTGAAATAAATTATTCTGAAAGTAATTCAGAGTCAGTCGGTACGCGCCCGTGATAATCACATAATACTCCAACCATATATAATGGCGTAGGATATAACAATTTCTATACGGATTGGGAAGACAAACTAATGGACCGGTTTTATTGAATATTTCACAGAGTAATTGAATTGAGGAAACATAACTATTAATTATCAATCTATTATTTCATATATATAACAAGTAAGAACATTATAGTCGGTCAAGTCTGACTATGTAATACCCTATTCCACAATATTGGTTATAAATGGACGTTACGAAAAAGGAATGAACGACCAGATTTATTCTTAAGTATGGAGTACATTATTGTGAGAATTTTAAAATTTGGTTGCATCCACTTTCTTAATGGTTCTTTTACCGAACAAAAAGGGGAGAGCGAACCCTCATACATAGCAAGTATTGATTATGAAATATTTAAAGTACTTAAACATCGAATATTTTGAAGATTGGTCCTCACTACTTTCACAATAAACTGTTTTACTGAACAAAATGTGGCACGGATAGGGTCAGAGGTAGAGATAGCCTCCATACAAAGCAAATACTAATTATCGGATATCTAAAGAACTTCTGAGGTGAGATTATTTAGATTTTATTTACTATCTCCTGGAACTGTTTTAATGGACTAAATGTTCCAATCACTTTCTTAAAAAATTGCTGTGGTGAAAAGATATAGGACAGATGCGACCATGATAGTTTTGCAGCTAGAACTGATAAATTTAGCCTCAATAATTTTCTTTAAAACAGTTTAATGTGAGAAAATGGATATGACCATACAAAGGCAAAAAAGGTGATCTGATCCAATATATACCAATTATTAATCATCAAGAGAACTATTTCATCTAGAATTTGCAAAATTTGTCTTTTTCCTATGAAAGCGTTTTATTGGAAGATTTAAAAACATACATGATTTGTGAAATTTTTTCAAGATCTGGAATGTGGAGCTCAGGTAGACAAAAAAGAAAGATATATATTGGCAAGGAAGAGAGTTGTTTCTTCTACAAAGCAAATACCAAAAAGAACTTGAGAGATTTATAATTTCAGTCCAAATAGAGATAAATACACTTCAAACTTTATTGATTACAACGAAATTCTTATCGGGTATTTCGATAGATATAAATATTAAATGGAAAACATTATAAGCTTCGGCGTTTGTAAAGAAAGCTTTATCCCGGAGAGATCTGCAAAGAGAGTAAATGTGTGCTACAGTAAATTGAATCTCTCTGGATTGTGATTTATTTTCGGAATAAACGAATTAATTATTATCTTTGTTTTACTTTTGTATCATTTTATATATAAAAGAATATTCAACGAAATAAAAAAAACCATCGTATCGTTAAAAAAATGCAATTGGATATCACATTTACGAAAAAGTAATAATTATATCTTATCGCGATTTTTTAAATAAAGTGCAATAAAAGGGAGTTTACCTGGAGTGCACAATTTTACATTGTCTTATATTTTTTTATATTTTATCTCCTTTTTTTAGTTTTTTAATTTTTTAACAAGAAAAGCTTGTTTGTCCATTGCATACATAATTAATATGCAGAAATCATTAATCATATCGTATAGTGGACCAAAGTTAACGCGAAAAATAAAGAATCAGTAACTTCGAGAAAAAATATGAACGTCAACGAGACCCTTGCAAATACTTCTATATACTCGTAGCCCCACTAAATACTTATACAAAAGAAACAATATATATACACATACATATTTATGTGTATATATACTTATATTAAAAGAAACGAAAAGTAAAAGACCTTAAGGGTAATTGGCGCTTAACTCCGATAAACAGAATTTTAACTACATAAAATGAAGGAAACAACTGCAACAACAAAAAAGCATTAAGTAAAACAAAGAGAACAAGTAAGAATGCTATATTCGGCTATGCCGAATATTCAATACCCCTCACCACATAAGCCTAAGAAAAAAATATATTATGTTTCATACACGTACATTATACACACATACGCACTCACATATACACAAATGCATACATTATATGAACGTATTTCTTTTATATAACAAAGGAACATTTATGAGTCATAAAATTAGTTCCATTTTTGGCTTTAACACTTATTCTACTGAACTGATTTTTGGAATAGTAATGACGTATATATTTTCTAATGTTATGCGAAAATCTTATTATTATTTGTCGATTTACAATTGATAATTTAACAGAAGTTCTTCGCTTTGATTTAGGGGTTATCCAAGATATTGGTCGAAATCTCCTAATCTACGAAACCGATTTTGCTGGTTATAAACAAGTCCAAACTTCATTTAGTTCTACCAATTATTGCGGATGTATAAAATAGACTCAGATTTTGATTAGATGTAGGAATATATACACATTATAGGGTCTTAGATGATTCCTTCTTAGCGGTACACACGAAATGACAAAGTTAATATACCCCCTTCAACACCTGTGGTGGTGGAGGGTATAAAAATGTATAAGAGTCTTATGCAAGAAAATTACAGAACAAATTGCATTAACGTAAAGTACTCCATAACGAAAAAAACACTTTGTGATTTTGCGCTTACAGTGAAAAAAAGTATAAATTTACGTTACATTTACAAATATTACGCTAAGTATATTTTATGTATGAATACACAAACAAACGTTTGTGTCTATATTAGTTTTACTAGTAATATCAAGAGGCCAAATAGTATATGGACTTAATTACAAGTTGCTCTTTTATAAAGTAGAGATAATTTACACATTATACAACAATAACAATTGCATAAAGAAATAATATCATCGGTTTATAGGAAGAAAGGAAGAAAATTAATAAATGTTTTACACAGACTCATCGGATTTGAAGTACCCTACATTATTGAACTTTTAAAACTTTTAACCCAAGAATTATTCGATGTCATTTATTGTGTTTAATGTCAAACAAATGAGTATGTTATTAATCCGATTGTGTCATAAAATCAGTTATATTTTTGGCTATAATATTTTTTCTACTAAACCAATAATAAGTTTCATTTCGTTCTAATTTGTCGATTTTACAAAAGTTATTACATGAACAAAGAGGTTGCCCCAGAAATCGGTCCTTACCGATTTTGCTAGCAATTGAAAGCATTTTAAAAAGAGCTCCCAACACACGCGACAGGAAAACATCCTGTTTAGATCAGTTCTCGTGCTGTTGAGTGCGAAAAGTTAAAGCGAATGTATGTTTGAAAACATACAAGGTCAAAAAGGGAGCACCGAAATTGAAGTGAAGTTTTCTAAAAAAAACATTTTTTGTGTTAAGTAAATGACAAAACATATGTTCTGGCAGTTGTTTTTGATGATCGAAGAAATGTTGAGGAAAAGTTAATTACCCATAAGAAGTCAAGATTTCTCTTAATTGGTACAAGAACAATAATGTAGTATTTTTGCAAGAGAGGTAAATCCTCCAAATCGTCTGAAACTACGCTCTTGTTAAAAAAGATGGCACAAAAAATACCCAAAAGTATTAAAAATTTAAATTTAATTTTTAATATTTAAATTCAAAATATTCCCCAATAAATCAATTAGACAGACTTCAAAAATTTTGTTACACCCTGTATTCACAAAAAACATTCAGAATTATCTAATCGTAACGAAAACTGTGGCAATTTCTTCGAACTGATCTAGAACTCCTGCTGAAAATCTCTCTATAAAAAGAGGTCTGATCTGAAACAAAGAGACATAACTAAAAAATAATCAAAAAATGTACAACAATGGATATTTAGGTCAGTAATCGCAAAAAGCACTAAATTTACAGATTTATTTTGAAATATTTTCATTTTGAACCACAGTGTATCTATCACTCATTTCTGAGAACACGACAAGTTCAAGTGGCGTTTAGTTTACCTTTTCAAAAAGATAACACTATCGATTGGAACTTAAAGTGCTTCGTTCAGATTATCTCACAAATCGATGCTAATTTTGTTTATTTGTGTACATTATCAACGAATTTTCGGATCATATATTTTTCAGAAAGTTTTCTGTATTTTATCTATTTTTTCACATTTTTTGCTATATATTTCTAACCGATATCGGAAGTTTAAAAATATATCAGGCTTTGAGGAAAACATAAGTTTCTTAAAATTCCAGCTTCGCGATTTTAGAAATTAAAGTAAAAAATATGTTGAATTTGAAAAACTCTGGATCTCCTAAAATTTAAGTTTTTGAAACATTTTTTTCATTACACAAAAGACAATAGACTAGACTTTCAGAAAAAGGCAGGTTCGGTTTAGGTTTTTTAAGATTTTTTTGTAACTTATAACTATTTTTTTGGCAGAAAAAATCGGCTAAAAATCGTCATTTTTGGAAAATTCAACCAAATGTTTGTTTTTTAAATAAAATAAACGATATTTTACAAAAATTGGAAAAAATTTGGACTTACTGTAGCAAAAAAAAAACGTCACCAAGAATCGGTATAAAGTGAAATTCTAAACTTTTGAAGCTAAATATCTCTTAAACTATAAGAGAAAGCTCACCCATATGATGTTTTTAATATAAAAATTTTTTAAATCGGTTTAGATACATGAAATCTGGATCGTTTTAAATATGACCTCAGGTGACCACATTTAGAACCTACACCTACACTATTTTTTCATTATTTCCATGTGCGTTGTGAACATTTTATGAGTCACAAATTTAAACCTATTTTGATGAAATTTGGTTCGAATTGTTATTCTGGGCAAAGGAAACCCCATTAAAGTTGGTTATATTCGGAAACTCTCATACAAACGGCTTCTCATACATTTTAAGCTCATAAAACTCACTTATATGAATATATTTTAATTTAATTTGGAACCAATACTTTTAATATGAGTCTAAGTCCACATGTAAAATTTAGAGGAGATCAATTACCGTAAATCCGATGCAAACCCAAAGTAAGTCGAGAAAAATATTAGTATTTATAATGATGATACTTCATATATTTAAGATATAAACAACCAGAAAATGCCAAACACAATTTTCCGAATATCGATCCATTATTTACTATAATTCTCATATAATCTCGAGATCCAAAATCACATTAATTGGTATAATTCTCCTATATGTAATAAGATATAATAGTCTGGTTTGACCGACTTTTTTGTGCAGGGCATCTGCAAGTTGATTTTTTAAATCAAATACCGCCATCGCTTCATATACATTGGTAAGATATTTTGATGTTTTTTTATTGTTTTTTGGTGCATATTTTTCCACCTTTTATACTAAGTGATCTTGATGGACTTAAAAAGTGCATTGCAAATACATAAAAAGGACAAGTCAAGCAAAAAAAAAAAAAAAAAAAAAAAAGATGCAAAAAATAAAGTAACAAAATTAAAAGAAGAGACATGTTGTTGGAAATGCACAAATTGTTGTGTTTGTTATTGAGGATGAGGTGTTAACACAATTTTTCATGGGCGATAATTTTATGGTACAAACCATAAACAAATGGAAGCAAAAAATGCAAGAAAACATTAAATAAAAGTAAAGAAAAAGAAAAACACAATAATGTTGTTAAATTTTCTCCTTTTAGTGTTGTGGCATCCATGTCCACAATATTACAACAATACTCATATCAACAAAATACTTACTAACTACATACAAACAATTCATATATTCATACATACGTATATACGTATGTAGCATACATTAAAGTGTATGTAGTGATATTTATGTTATTTTTAGTTTTGTGGCACTTTTTGTGTGGTTTTGTCTGACAAAGGATAACTATGTGGGTTGAGCCTTATTTCACTACCTTAAAGGTGTGAAATTTTTAAATGCATTCTTGCATATACAAACACACTTACACATATATATAGAAGATGATCATATAAAACCGGGGGAGTTTGTTATTTTGCACCTCACTGTGTTGTTTTTCTTCAAAATTATTTTTTGTTTTGTTTCATTTTTTTTTTTTGCAATGTTGATTTTATTTTAACACTGTTCTGCCTTTTTTGTTGTCTGTTACCTGTGATACTTATTTATGATTGTTGATTATTTAGGCGTGAGCCCTTTTTTGTTGCTGTTGATTTTATTTCTTCTTAATTTAAAAAATGTAATATCATACCGTATGGGGGACGGTAAAAACGTACACTCTTAGAAATTCGTGGGAAGCTATAGTGACCCCATTTGATAAATTTAACGGTACGAAGAAAATGTAGGATGTTCTGGATTCGCGCAGTAAATTCAAGATAACATATTTGATATGTAGGAAACAAAAAACAAGTAAAGAAATTTGATAAATGCTTAATATATATTTATTAAAAATGTTCTTTAAATGGAAACCTTTTAATTGTAGCAATATTTACTTTTCAAAGGATAACGATATAAGAATTGATTGATTGAAAATATTATTAAAATTCAAAAAACTAAAATATATTTTTAAAGTTTTAATTACCAGTGATAAAATTTTAAATCTTTTTCGAAAACTTTTCCATTTTTATAGTGGTTTATGTTACTTTGCTCGAACAGGTAGTACTCTCTGGTTGAAATCGACCACACTTTTGGACGTCATTTTGTGCTATTCAATTCTCTATTAACAAGAGCTCCACTGACCTTACTTAGTACAAATACCACATTATTGTTCTTGAACCACTCAAGGGCTCGTGTAATAGAATGCCAAGTCAGGTCAAGAATAAGTGGACATATTACAAAGTCTTATGAATGGAAGCAGCATTTTTTGTAAAGATTATTTGATGTAAATTTATTCCGTTGAAACAAGTGATTGGTTCCTTAAGCCACAACTGCATATTACTTGCTATTTTTGGGAAATTTTGACTGCATATGGGTCCTAAAGTTTTCCTCAATATTCCCTCTAGCATCAGAAACATAAAATTTTTGACAAGGTAGTTCCGAAAAATCTGCCGGAACAAAGGTTTCAGCAAAAATATTTTTTATAAAAATTTATAGTTCAAGTACTGAGCTAACCGGATATGTTTGTAACTTTTTAGAAAATCCTTTCAATATTTTTGGCTTGAGGAACATCACGTGGACCATTTCAATCAGATTTACGGTATATTCATATTTCGAAGGTCTAATCTTATTTGGGTTAAAAGTCTTAATATAAAATGTGTGTTAATAACTTTTCGATCTCAATTCTTAAATATGTGCAATCCAATTAAAGCAATGAAATTATATAAAAGTAAAGAATTCCATTGAATAAGAACATATTCAGTGATGCCAAAGAAGCTGGAAACAAAATATCACTTTTGAATTTTCTGAAATTTTTTTCCAATTTCTTACAGTGTAAAAAACACACATATAGGATATTTACTGATTTATCCCAAGTTGCATACATCAAGGTTAACATATTCATAAAATTACCACCAAAAGCAAAGTGTTAATTAATGCAACTCGTCGCCAATATTGGTTGCACTCTTAAAAAATCGCTATTAAATAGAAGACGTTTTAAAATAAACTTGATACGTTAAAAGTTTTTATTTAGTAGTAAGTGGCAATTTTAAATCCGTTGAAATTTTAGCATTTATTTTCAATCAAGAAATCAAGTGTTAACTTGATAAAATATATACCCTATAATTATAATTAAATCTGGAATTTAATATTACATAAATTGTAATATTTTAATACTTTTTAATGAAAATTAACAAAAAATGTGTATTAATCCATGAAAATGCTTATCAGTGCTAAAAGTTAATTTTATTTAACTTTCAAAGTTAATTCAATTAACATATGTATGCAAATTCAAAAACAGGAAATAAAACTATAATAAATACACACAAAAACTACTATCAGCACAAAAGTTATCATTGGGAGCGGAATCAATTTTAAATTGATAATCGTTTTGTCGGTATCTCTAATTTTCTCAGTTTTAAGTTTTGAAGAGAACTTTCAGATAAAATTATTGGACATTTTATCAATTTGATTTCTTTAGTCAAAAGAAAAAAAGATGAACATTATATTGTTCCATTCTATACGCAGTTGTCACAGAATGATTTTGTAGTTTCAGAACTACTAAACGTATTTGAATGGAATGTAAGGAAGATGATCCTCAGGCAAATAAAAACAAGCACAAATATAAATTTTTTTAATATCAATTTCATCCTTTAGATAAGTTTTTTTATTTTTTATCTTGATCAGCACAATATTAGTCTAAAAGCTTTTAGGATATTAACTAAAATATAAAGCGCTTTGTAACTCCAAAAAGAATCATCCAAGTACTAACCAATTTACCAATTTATATATTAAGAATATGTCAAATACTGGAAGTTTATGTCACCCTATTAATAAAAGTGAGAACTTGTGCTCGCAACTTCATAAGCAATTTGAAGTGATCAATGGATATAAGAAAAAGTCCGATTATATCATATAGGTAAAATTAAAACTCCAGAAGAAAATTTACAAACTTTGTTAACACCTACATGTGTACCGTATCCCCATAGACATCGAAGCCAAAGCTAAACTTTTACGAAGCAACATCACTGCTATTTGGGAGGAGTAGAAAGATTGATGGAACTAGAGTGGAATTACACTACTTAACAAAACATTCATTATACAGGGAAGAAATCAAACCAAAAGATAGAAAATTCTAGTAGAATTCCGAGTACATAGAAGCTGT
Organism: Cochliomyia hominivorax; assembly: GCA_004302925.2. Taxonomy (NCBI): domain Eukaryota; kingdom Metazoa; phylum Arthropoda; class Insecta; order Diptera; family Calliphoridae; genus Cochliomyia; species Cochliomyia hominivorax. Next base: position 59,543,981 of record PYHX02000467.1, read on the forward strand.
GTAGATTAATCTAACACTATAAAGAACAATATCTTGAATATCGTACTACATACTGATCCAGAACCAATTTCAGATCATGTAAACTTTCTTCACTATCTGATGAACTATTAAGGAAATCATTGAGAAGATTTAAGCATAAAAAAATTAAAGCAACAATGTGAATAGCTCATGCTATTTGGGTACTAAAGTGGCTCTTTATGGCATCGCAAATATAGTAGTAAATAACAGGCTTAATAAGATGAAATCGCCATTCGAACAACTGCAATCAATATAGAGAATAAGACATGAACAATTTTGGATTCCGATTTTATAACTTGTTCTTATATCATATTCTGTGTACTCAAAATATGTGAGATTTATGCAATTTGAGGTGATTGGAAAAAATATAGAAAATTATGGACCCATCCTTGGAAACTTCAGTAAATTATTTTCTGGTTGCATAGTTCTTAAGGAAATAAAATATCATCACAATATTAAGATCGGTCGGTCTGTATATTTCGAACCGATATTTTTGAAATTCGGCATGTAAACTTGGATAGATACAAGATATTTTTATGTCATACTTTTTTTAAATGTTTTCATGTCAGTGAGTCTTCTGAGGTAAGAAACGCATTTTAGGAGAAGATTTGGGTGTGAACTATCCAGATATCTGAAAAATTGCTACCTTTATAGTGTTTACAACGTTCACAGACAGTCAGACGGACGAACATCGTTGAATTATATAAAAAGGTGATTTTATGTAGAACGCTATATTTTAAGGTGGCTGTAACATCATTTTTGTGTTTCTTACAAACATAAAATCAAACTCATAAAATATTAAGATCGGTCATACCATAAAAACGCATTTCAGTAATATAACAAGAATGATGCTTAAATGGAATTCTCAAGGCACAAAAATCCACCAATAAGTTCGATACTCCAAGATCTTACAAAACGCATGATGAAGATTTGTGATTAATGGAGCCATTTATCTCTGGAAGTATAAGGCTTCCACAAATAAGAATAAGAATAAGAACTTTAACAATACTTAAAAGTTTGATTAATCTTGGTAGACTGATCTGTAAAAATGGGATTAATAATAACTCAGATACAAAGCATATATTAATTTTGCTACACTGAGATTTTTAAAATTTTGCAGCAAAATTTATTTTCTTTAAAATCTGAGAAAATGTCCTGTAGTAACTCCATTACAAAACTCTTATGTTATTTATCGAATATCTGCATGACTAATACTCTGAAAGCGACAATCTTGAAATTTTTTTCATATGAAACTTATAGGACGGCTGTGATGGGTCCTAATCGAACAATAAAGTAATTTCTTTTTCGTTTTTAATAAATTTTCTATTATGAATTTGATGCTTAAAGGACGATTTAAAGGCAATTAGGACCAGATATATAAGATTATATAATGTAGTTTTTATGTGTAAAATGTCATATATTCATAAACATATGCAATGTATACATTGATGTACTGACTATAGGATACACAGAACATGTTTAAGCGGCATTTTAAAAAGATCACTTCAAATATATATTTTATGGGCCACTAATCAAATTTACTTTAATGCTATTGGAAAAAATCATTAAAATCTATTGTAATTTATTAACTAAATTCTCTACTTCACCACATAAAATAGATCATAATGATCACCTGCATAAAAATTTTAGTTTTTCATGATTTCCATAAATTAAAGTTGAGATACTGATTTATTAACGTAATTAAATAGTTAAAGACTTTATACTAAACACAGAGAAAATCTGAAAGAGACTCTAATATAGTTTAACTAATTGCTCATCAACCTACTACGAATCCAGTCTAATCAATTCTTGTTTACAGACAAGGAAGGAATGACTTCAAGTCATACAGTTGTTGTTTGATTGACTTTTTCTTAAAGTGTTAAAATTGTGCCGCTCTGAGCAGCATAACAATGAGATAGATAAGTTAAGTTTTGTAGCTCCAGTTAAGTTGACTTTGTTTTTTTCTTTTGTTTCCAGTAACAACAATAATAAAAATGCAATTTCTTACGCTGAAATCAAAAACGTTCAAAACAATTTTCAACAAAAAAGTAAAAAAAAACAGCTAAAAAGTGAGAAAAAAACTTAGTTTGACAGGTAGTCAGCAGTTAAGTTTTCGAGTTGAAAAACAAGTTAAAATATTTTTTTTATCTTAGAAAACGCCATCGCTTTTTTCATTTTCTTAATGGTTTTTGCCTTTTGAATTTATTTCAACGCCATTTAATGTTGAAATTATGGCAAAGTGCAAAATCGTGTTGGCATAACATAATTTTCTAAAATATGACTTAATTATTTGAAATAAATTTTAATTTTAATATAATAAATTTACAGATAGTTTGAAAGAAAAACAAGTAAAAATGCACAATTCGGCTATGCCGAATCTTCAATATCCTCCACCAATAACATAACTATTTAATACCCTACACCACGCTTTGGATTGTAAAAGTCTGCTATGAGAAATTTTCTGACGACTCTCGTATAATTTGCTTTCCTTATTATGCTTGTGTGTGCAATATATAATCATGATACTAACATTTATGTAAAATTTATGCGTTTTAATTTTTCTGTAGGGTTTTATGGAAATTAGAAAAAAATATGTACCGACCCTTGTTTAATTTCGCACAGCTGTTTCGCTTATATTTATCTCATATATCACTAAATAGTTTACAATAATCCAGTATATGTGCAATTTATAAGTTTCAAAGTGATATTTGGAAGGGTGGTTGTTAGGGACTTTTAAGACTTAGTTTTGCAAAATTTGGTTTAAATCGTTTTACATTCAGGAACTTTATGGGCTAAAAACCCCATTCCGGGATGAAATTTGTATGAGACCTATATAAAATAATAAACCGATCATAACCAATTTCAATAGACATCGTACTTGAGCCAACATAATAGTACGTGCCAAATTTCATTAATATATATTCGAAACTGCGACCCGTACTTTGCGAACAACCCAGCCGGATGGACAGGCTAAAATCTGCACAAGAAGTGATTCTGAGTCGAGCGGTATACTTAAAAGTTGTGATAGGACTATGATTTTTGCCCGTTATCTGCATAAATTTGAGTAAACACCAATAACGAAAAAACTATAGTGAAGTACAGCAACAGATTCTTGAAATATCTATAAATATTGGTACCGAGATATAGCTTTCTTAATTAATGTTAAAAAAGATAATATTCCAGAAGTTTGATACGTATTTTATAGACTAAATTATGATGAAATTGGTTCATAATTAAGGCCTTTTTAAGGCTATTGAAAGTCTGTTAGGGGAAGTGGAATTGTAAATTAGTAATAACCAAATATGGACTGTTTTAAAAGTAACATTCCAAATTTGGGGGGGGGTGGTCTTTATATTGTAGCTAGATCAAATAATGACCAGAGCACAATCTAGTTTCTTTGGATTAATTATTGTATCAAAGTAAATATATATGAAAAATTTCAGAAAATTATTTAAAAAATTGAGGCCTATAAAGCACATAGATTTTGGAATGATCCGATTTTGATGATTTTTGCACGATAATGAAGAATATATAACTTTATGCTAAAGTTAAATGTTTATTAAAATCCAGTTACTATTTGTTGAAAAATAAAATAAAAGTTTTTTTTCGAAATTTTGAGATTGTCTCATATATCGATCCATAACTTTATTCCAGTGAACCCATATATCTCTTTAGGACAATAACAAACAAGGTGGCCAAATTTCATTGAATTCGAATGTGTGTGAGAATTTTTCCAGCAGACAAACAGACACATCTAGATCGACTCAGATTTTTATTTGATGTAAGAAAATATATACTTTATAGGATCCGAGATGTTTCCTTTTTATCGTTACACACCGAATGACAAAGTTAATGTAACCTCATCATCACTTTTGGTGGTGGAGGTTTTTATAATAAAATCTAAGGAAAAATTATTTAAACTGTTAAGAAATGAATGCCTTCTGATCAATTAAATAACAACATTAAATTATCTATCATTCACCGCAAAAATAGTAATATTTTTTGTAAATTTCTCTTATGTATTTTTATAAAAGAAAGCAAAATAAAATGCAAATTATAGTGTTCACACCTCTTCTGAACGTGTTTTTCTAAGTATTTTTACACTCTCATAAAAACAAAAAACTTTAAACTAATAATTTAAATCGAAACTTGTCAATTTTTTTTTCATAAATTACCATTTTGATGATGGTGACTTGAGAACGATTCATTAAATACAACTCAAGGTGCTGAATATTAGCTGGAAGGCTTTAGGAAATTATAAGTGTTTTATGCTAATGATTCGATTTTGTTTGGCTTCATTTCAGCATCGAAATGCTCCTCATACACTCTTTCGATTGTAGTCTAGAATGAGCACAAAATTGCCATGAAAACAAATTTGTAAAAATGTAGAAGTCGATTTGAGTTTTTTCTTACAACTTAAAGTTGAAAATTAATTGAGCTACTTATAGTTTATATAACTGGTAGTCGTAAAGTAGCTTAAGATCTTTCAACTGTAAACAGGAGCGTACAGACAATTTTTTGAATATCGATTACATTATTGAGTCAAAATAGATAAGTTGAATTGGCAAACTTCAGTGTATTCATTGCATTCATTTTCGGGTTTTACACTTCTCTGTTAATAAACATTGAGAAAACTCCTCTAATCTAAGTGCTTAATGTTAAAATAATGAAAAATTAAAAAAGTATAAATTTAAACAAGTCAGAATGCTATATTCGGTTGTGCTGAATCTGAAATACTTTTCACCCCTAATATTATGCAAAAATTAGAAAAGTAGATATTGTACCAAAAAACTTATGCGTTAAATAGCCTAAACGCTGATTATGAAAAGTTTCCGTTAAAAACTACAGTAAAATATGGGAGCTAAATCAAAATATGGACTGAAATTTGACAAATTCTTAATATGTATTAAGGATATCTACAATAATAATTGTGTCGAATTTCAACAGAATTGGAAAAGTTTTATATTAAGAAAGATTTATAAGCTCAATACCGTTTTCCAGGAAGGCGCTTTATATAGGATCAATAGTAAAATATATACCGATATTGATCCGTTTAATAATATATATTAAAAATTAATTATATAAAATTTGAAAAATAATTGTTTCGAACTTCAGTAGAATTGGTAGTTATTTATAAAAACAAATAAAGATATATTCAGGACGAATTTAATTGTGCTACATTTCGACAGAATCGTTTCATATTTAAGAGTTTTATAAGCCATAAACCCTATTCCGGGAAGGAGTATTTTTATTTAATTTTTTTGAAACGATTCTTTTACATATAAAGTTCGAGTTATGTGTGTGAAATTCAAAAGGGCTTAGTTCAGGCTCCTTCGAACTTAAATTTTTTTGATCAAAATTTGGATTTTAATTTATATGTTAAAAAATCCCATAACCGGAGTCTTAAGATAGAATATAATTTTGAAAACTACAAACTATTTACAGTCGTATAATAACGGTGTTTTACAGACATCTAAAAAATGTGAACTCTATAAACGAAAATCCCAATAATCATAAGGAAAATACTTTTATCAAATCAATAATTTTTCAACACTTTTCAACTTCTAATACTGTATTACCTTGCTATCCGATCAAAGTTTATATATATTAGTAAAAAACATTTCCGCTCCACTGTTTACTGGTAAAATATTTATCTTTAAGAATGTTATGTAATATATTTTAATCTAATATAAATCTTATAGAAACCCTAAAAGATACTTCTCGTATTAATATTACTTTTCTTATAAACGCTTTCAAATATCTTCGGCACAATTTATGTAACATCATTAAACGAAAATTTCGTCAACTCTGACATTTACAAAAATAGCAAGTGTTTGGTACGTAGCTTTAGTATAAATACAAATTCATTTATCTGTATAGAAACATTCCTTAATCAGCATCAAAGGCCTAAACTATAAATAACAAAACTTATTTCCATATGAACAATTTACAATTTTTTCTTCACTATTTACATGACATCATTGAACGAAAGTTTAACAAATATTTCGTCAACATGAGTATTGCAAAAAATGGTTCACAACTTTACTATAAATACATATAAATTTAATTGCAAAGAAACATTCCTTAACGAACGTTAAAGGCCAACACAATAGAAACCAGTACTAATGTTTTAAATGTATAAAATGTGGCAAGACAATAGATCATAAACAAAAGCAACATAACAAATGTAAAGCAATATGTTGCAAAATTATTACGCATGTAAACAAATTGTATTCTCTGCGAGATGTTTTCATTGCGCAACCGAATTCAAATGGAACTTTATGTCATGTTTACATTTTTATTTATACTAAACTATTGAGCGAAAATGTTCGAATTATCTAACAATAAAATCTCTGTCAACATTTTTACAAAATGTTGCAAAGGTTTTGTTTAATGTTTTGGTATAAATACAAATGTAAATATTTGAAGAGATACATTGTTTAGGAGAAGAGCAATAGTAAAGTATTGTATGTTAGGAAAAATAAAATTTAAACTTTACTAAAATCAAAACAAATAGTGATATATATTTATAATTCTAATAAATTATGAATAAAACTGTTCCTAGATCAGAGAATTAAAACATTTATGACTTTTCCATACGGGAATCCAACAAATCTCAATTCGTTTAAACGTGCTTTAACGAATTGTGTTAAGTGATATGGGTATATTAACTTTGTCATTCTGTGTGTAACAGCAAGACCTCATAAAGTATATATATTCTTGCATCATATCAATATCTGAGTCGATTTAGCAGTGTCTGTCTGTTGAAAACATTTTCAGCTTTAAAAGAATTAACCGAATTCAATGAAATTCTCTCTTTTTTCAACAAAAGGTAATTGGACTTAAAGCGAAATTTAACTATAACATACAGTTTTATGTACTCATCATACAAAAAGTCATCAAAATCGGATTAAGCTGAAATTTGCAAAATTTTTGTTCAGTTAAAAAGCTAACAAATGTCGCAATTTTGATAATAATTTTCAGAAATTTGTCACATATATTTGTTCTGACACAATAATATACACAGAGAAACTACAGATATATAAGGCCTCTTCTCGGAACAAATTTTATAGCTTACAAATCTCTTGAATATGAACCAATTTTTGTTATTGTTTTAACCAATATATGTCTATATTTTGCGATAGTTCCTATATAAGGCGTCTTCGCAGAAAACTGATTGGAGCTAAATAAAATCTTAACTTAAGACCGATTCCTTTAAAACTCGACACACTGATATTTCTAATTATTTTTAATATATATTACAAAATTAATATAATACCGGTCCATATTTTGCTGTAGCTCCTATATAAGGCAGTTTGCCCGAAAAGAGTTCAACTTATAAATCTATAAATCTATGCATCTGTCTTGAATATATTAATTTGACCAATATTTGTACTTATTTTGATATAATTTTTAAAATCGTCACGATTATTTTTCTAACTGTTTTGGATATGTAGTAGTTTCTTGGCAAATATCGTTCCACCTTTTGCTGCAGCAGCGTTTTAAATATCTTTCTCGGAGAAACATTAAAATTTATAAGACTTTGAAAATGGAAACAATTCTATTAAAATGCGGCACAAGTATTGTTCCAATTATCTTAAATATATGTTACTAATTTGACGAATATCGGCCATATTTTGCTATAATTTCAATTCCTGAAAATAGTTTCAAACTTTGATCCAATTTTGTAAATTGTCCTTAATAATTACATCTTTATAATCCCACTTCCCGCAATTGTATTTTAGGATTAAAGGGTTCCTAATGTGACCAATTCCATCGAAATTTAGGCAACTAAATAATTGTCTTCAACATACGTATCTAATTTTTTTTATAAAGCAAAAACTGTATTCCGATAGAAATGTTTTCCTTTATCGAGTATTTGACGAATGTCGATCCATATTTTGCTATAGCTGCCATTTAAAACCTCTTCAAAGAGGAAAATTTTAGTTCCTTTACAAAAATTTATTTATAAAACCTAACGCTATTCCGGGAAGGGTCCTATATGAGAGCCATATATGACACAGTGATTGTGAGCTATATCAAAATTTATATAATTTACTTTATAACATTTTTCTACTAAATCAATTTTGATGATTTTTGGTATGATCAGAAAGTACAGGTTTAAAATTTTATTTCAACTTATATTCACAAGCACGATCTATATGAAAAAATCATTTACATCTTTAAGTAAAATAAAATATCAAATGCCCACTTTAATATTTACCAAATATATCAGCTACCACTGTTTAAAATACCACTGGCATCTTTATAATTATAGATATTTTTAATAATCATACGAACAAAATTGAAACAATAAACAAAGTGAGGAGAAAAATGTATTATTAATTTTTATAAAACCTATCAGAATATTTTAATATCATCATCCGATGATCATAAAACTAGTTGAAATAGCATTAAATAGTTACTGATGTTCGATGACAGCCTTTAAACCTGTAAAAACATATCTCTTCTCGACTCTGAGCAAGTTATTTACTTAAGTTGGTCATTTCTATTTAAAAACATGTTCTACATTTAACATGTTCAAAATTAATACTTCATAATACCATCATCAGCATTGTCAGCATCATCCACCTGAATCCAAGCATTTACTTCATTATATTTTCTAAGATGCTCCTCCTCCTCCTGTTTTAAGCTAAATGTGTTTTTATAAATTTTCTAAGGAAAATATTATTTTTTGATTCTTTACTTTCAAAACACCATTAACACACCTCTGTTGTGTAAATTAATGTGTTCAACTTGCATGATTAAGATGATATAATCTTAGCTCTTCTAAACACAAAACTAAAAAGACTACGAAGATGAACAAGATGCTGGTGATGGTGACGATGGTAATAATATTATTCTATGTCGTTTTAGGTGTATTAGTAACACAAATAGTGGTGATAGAAATATCGTAAGCTAAATGCATATACATTCACACATACGTTAATGTAAATATATAAGTAATATCACCGGTAAATAATACACGTACATATTTGTATGTGTATATTTATTTATAAGAATTTTTCAAGTGGTTCACTTTTTTTGTGTGTTGAAAATCTTATTCATACCACTTAGATTAAGTATCTGAAATAACTACTAATTGAGATGCATCTCGTTAGCTAATTGCTGGATAAAACGCTATATTTTCAAAGAAATGAGGTATTTCAGAAATTAGAATTATTGTCCATTTATTTTAAATGCATTGCCGTTAAAGATATTCAAAATTAATTATGAGATTTTTTTAAGATATTTAATGTCATTATGTTAGTTTAGCTAAATGTACAACATTAGAAAATGGATAGACGTTTAGATTCAGCAGACTTTCTTAAAAAAATATCTCTTATTTCAAAGTTTAATATTAAAGGAAACAAGAATTTAATTTATTTTCGAGGACAGTATATTGGAAATATTATACTTGGATCCAAAAATTTTTATCTCGTCATGATACCCAGAATGCTTATTAGACTTTGACGTTACACTGCTGATTGCTGTATTGGACCAAACCGTACCTATAAAAAAGGTAAGAGTGTAAATTCAAATTAGACAGATCACCCTGACGGTGATGGTCCCAATAGTATTATCCTGTAGTTCTCTTATCGTGGCACCCTTGACAAAAGTAGTCAAGGGTGCCACGATAATTAAATTTGAGGGTAATTAAATTTGACAAATTTGTATACCCTCCACCACCACACTGAGGAAGGTATATTAACGTTATCATTCCGTGTATAATACTAAGAACGAATCATCTAAGACCCCATAATGTATATAAAATCTTGCATTAAATAAAAATCTGAGTCGATTTTGTTATGTTTGTCAGAAGAACGTCTGTTGTTGGCATGCTTACTTCCACAATAATTGACAGAATTCAATGAAATTTGGCCTGAGTATTTGTTATAGTCCTCAGAAATTCAATATATTAAATATATAGATCGATACTTGAGGCATCATTTAAGTTTAACCGAAGAACTTTCGTAAATTTGTCAGTTATTAATAAAATGGAATTTTGCCATATTCTGTATTTACTTCATAACCATCCAAAAATTATCAAAATCAATTCAGTTGAACAAAAGTTATAGCCAAAAATACAACTAATTTTATGATTTCAGTGTTATATTAAAGAAAAGCTTTTGTATATGGTTTACGTTTGTGAGTAGATGTATGATAATTCGTCTATGACGAATTGACTATAACCTTATCCACTTTTCACTTTTCAGATTTAGACTTAGAGATAAATTATAATTAAATTTCATCTTAATCTGACAACTAGTTTTTATAAATTTTGAGTCTGTCTTAGATATCGGTCTATAATTTCTTAGCTACCAATTTTAGGTTTGATATAAACAACTTGGTTTGGGCAATAAAAAGGAATCTGGACAAATTATTTATGTGACCGTGAGACTGATTTACAAACTGATATATCTAAATCGACTCAGATTTCAATATGATACAAGAATATATGAACTTTAAGATTCTTACATACTTAATATGTCCATTATCATCAACGGAATTTCTGCGAAATATATAATTAAATAAACTAATTACTGATCACTATTCAAGCGTATTTCTTAATTAAGGGTGTCAAATTCTATCAGAAATGTGTTCATTTTTAATAAATTTAAGCTGTGGCAAAGTTTGGAAAGCATGCAGAGGAAATATTAAAAGAATGATACTTTCGAATTTTTGTAATTCCATGATCTTATTCCTATTCCATATTCTACCGAACAGATCACTAAGGAAGTACGATCCTTTAAAAAACTAAATTTAGACAAAAATGTTTAATCTATTTTTTATATCAAAATATTCATTTCATCTGTTCGGCATTGATATGAACAATTAGAAATTATTATTTTATTACATGACAATATACATTTATCATATCTGTCAAAAAGGTTCTTCTCCAGTATAGTTTTACATATTTTCATTTTCTAGCAAGAAGTTTCTTCATAGATACATCATAGATACATATGTTTGTTAATCAATAATATCAACATCATTCATAACCAAAAAGTATCAGACCAAAAAACTTTATGTTAAAGTTTTAAACAATGTATTATTTTCAAAAAATATATCGTTAGCAAGAATTTGTGAGAAACAAAATAATACATTCTCAAAGAATTACTAATAAATATAATCCAAAAAGTTAACTTATTTGGTGACTATTTAAGTAGATCGATATCTACCACTATCGAAAAATAATGACACAATTGTCATTAGCTGAGATGGTATAATTCAGTTATTAAGCATATAGTTAATGTGAGAAAATCGCACAGATATGACTTAGTAACACCGACTATGATTAAAAACCATCCTAATGTTCTAATAAAAGTGCTACCGATAATTTTCAACCCGATAATACTAATGGGAATCTGTTACAGTATATGGAAGTTATAATGATATCTAGATCTAGAAGAGATTTGACCATACCATCATCCTTTAGTTCTGTTACTCTACTTCCTGTTTGTCAATAGTATTTGAGAAAATATTTCAAGGAAAAATTATATAAAACTTAAATGATAGAAATATCATCACAGTTCATCAGTTTGATTTTTGGCAAAAGGACGGAGCCACTGAACAAGTAAATCGATTAACTGGAAAGATAAGAAAATCTTTTGAATTAAAAAAGTATTGTTCAGCAATATTTTTGGATGTTGCGCAAGCTATTGATAAGATATATCATAACGGTCTCATATTCAATATCAAAACTTTGCTACCAACATGTACTCATTTGGATGATCGGTATTTGAAGGTAAAATATAACGAATTTGTAATTTTAGCTGGTATTCTAGGATCGAGCCTTTATTTAATATATTCGTTCGTTTCGCCCTTATTCCCTGATTACAAGGCAATTCTCAGTTCACATGAGGATCCGAACTTAGGAAACTGTCAATCAGTTTCTCTCAGGATTATTGTATTATATAAAGCAGTACACCTTTGTATTGGCGACTTACATGGCTCCGCCATATGCAAACCAAAAGTCTTCATATAAATTTAAAATCCTCTAGCTAACATTGTTCAATTAGCCATGAGTCAAGATGAAGCCTGATAATAAAATCAATCCGTTTAGAACCATTTTGAAAAATATAAGGATATATGTTCTGAAACCTTTATAAACATATGGGTAGGGCTTGCCAATCGATTATTGATATTATGCAGAGGAACAATCTAAAATGCTGAGGTTTTATCCTAACCCAGACGTTCTGTATATGTGCAGACAGGTTCAAAGTTCAGGTTCAAGGCTCATAAAACTGTTTGTGTTATGTGATAAAATTCCCATTTCGAGAGAACTTGTATATGGAAGCTACCTTGAATTTAAATTGAATATGGCATAATGATATATACCCTTCAGTTCAAGGGTGTTCTGATAAAATGATGTCAATGCCAATAATATCCAGCTGTTGTGGTCATAATTATATTAGGAATTATAAAACCTTTTTGTTTATATACATAATTCATTTGTTAACATACATTATTTCATTAAAATCTATTTACATTTAAATCGGTTTATGAAATTTTTGCAATTGGAGCGATATTGATTGTTTTAAATTTGCGAAATTTATATTGGAGATTCAAATAGTGTTAAATAATAAAAATAATTTTTTGTTAATATTCAAGCTTATTTCTAAATTAAATAGCAAATGGATAAACTGTTAAAAAAAGTGTAAATTTTTTATAAAATGCAGCACATAGAAGTTAAAACGGGCGCTGCATTCCAAAACTTTGAAGTATACAAAAATCACTGGCAACCAAATGTACGTATATTAAAAAATATACGTACGTTTGGTTGCCAGTCCACGTAAATTTGTGAACATATTAGTGGTGCAATTCTACGCAAATGTTTCCATGAAATGGTCTTTTAAGCTTATTTGAGATATAAAAAATATTTTTAAGAAACCTACCCTCGCATATGGTTTCCATATAAATAATTTTATAACACATAACTCTTAGATAAATATTGATAGGAAAGTAATCTATATATAAATGAATCTGTGTTTGTTTGTCTGTCTGTTTGTTTTCTTGTTTGGTACTTATAGACAGCTAAACTACTGGATCGAATTTGCTGAAATTTTCACAGAATAATCCAAATATACCCGAAAAAAAAACAAAGGCTCTAATAATTTCTATAAGGTAGATAGATTTGATCCCAACCACTTTATCAAGGAACTGTTTTACTAGACAAAATGAAGGTCGGTTAGGATCAGGTGGAAAGGTAGCATCTACACAAAGAAAATGTTGATAATCGAATATCTAAAAAACACTACAACGAGAGTTTTAAAATTTGATGCCAATAAATTTTTTTCAAGTGATAGTTTTACTAGGCAGAATGAAAGGCGGACAGGATCATGAGGAGGTGTGTTCCTCCATGCGAAGAAAATGTTGGCTAACGAATATCTAAACACTTTCTCAAGAATTTCTTTTACTGATCAATAAGTAGGACGGGTAGGATCAAGGGGAAAGCTATTAATATATAATATGAATTATCGAATATCTGAAGAACTGTAGAAGTGAGAGTATTCAATTAGTTCCAATCATTTTCTCAAGGAACTATTTAAGTGATCAAAATGTTTACTGGACAAAATATAGGACGTTTAGGATCAAGGGAAAAGATAGCTCCCATACAATACAAATATGAAATAAAATTTTAAACCGGATATGGCCAGGGCCATTTGACAAAATGTCCATTGCATACAATTTTTTAAAACACGTTGTAATTTGTGAAATTTCTTTCAAGATCTTGGACTGAGGAGAATGTATGTGTAGCAAAGCAAAACGGGTAAAAGCTGGTATAAGAAAATCAATTTTTATAAAAATTTAAAAAATTCTAATTTGTTCAAATTGCAACTTCTTGTATTTCTATCGACGATATATTTTAAAATGTAAAAACGACCATAAAAATAAAACAAGAACAAAAATAATCCTTAATGACACACAATCCACAATGACAGGCCATATAGAAATCAATTTGAAAACATAAATTACTACATTTATACTAGAAAAACATTAAAAATTTATACTTTATTGTTACAACAACAATACGATATGTGTTGGCATAACAAAACAAAAACAATAAAAAACATTAGAAAAAATCCACAATAACTTCCATCCTTTCTTGTTCACTTTAGTGTTTTTTACATATTTATTTATAGAATTTCAAAAACGTAAATACATTGTATGAATGGATGTGTTCCTGAAAGATACATACAAATACATATATACAATCATAAAGGTAACATATTAATAGTATTTGTTGAAAATAGACACGTTTATTTGTAAGGAAAATAGATAAATTTAATAGTATTGGACGAAGTTACCAGACTTTCTGGGTTGACTTAAGAGAAAAAGCAAAAATCGTAAAATTTGAAATAAGCAAATCGTCAAACTTTTCGAAATCGTCAAAAAATCATCAACGTAAAAAAATATTTATAAATAAAATAAAAAACACCATAGTTTTTTCCAAAAAGCACTAAAGTTTTACAATTGCAACAAAAATTTAAAGAGTTTTAAATAGCTTCATGATCCGTAAAATTTGTAGAAAACTAGTTCCTATTTCGTTTGAAAAAGATTTGAAGATTTTTGTCTTCATTTCATGAAGTGTATTTACGATTTTCAATTATATTAAACGTCTTTAAGATTAATTAAAATTTACTCCATATTAAAGTTATTTTCCCAAAATATTTTATTAATGTGTTTAACATTCTTTGGAAAGTATGTTTCAATATTTTATTTGTAAGGTACCCGAAGATACGGATGCGTTAGTTGTAAGTTACCTAAAAGCAGTGTTGCCAATTCTTGAAGAGCATATGTGGCAAAATCTTTATTAAATAGTGACTTAAAAGTGGGTCAAAATTTTATTGAAAAATTGACAAAAAGTTTAAAGTAAACAAAAAAGTAATTAATATATTTATGATTTCAATTAATTTATTAATTGTACTGTTTAAACAAAAAATACTATTGTTTTTATATAATGTTAATTTTGTATATAATTATCTTTTAGTGAATCAATTTTGACAATTTTTGGAATTTGGTACATGTAGCTTAACCTTAAGCAACTTTTATACCGTTTTGCCAATTTACAATTGTAAACTCTACGGATGATTTTTCTTGAATTAAGAGATTTTCTAAGATATCGGTCCATAACATTTTATATATTAAATCGATTTTACTGGTTTTAAATACGAATCTTCTCAGGACAATAAGAAAAACTCATTTCAATTATTGTGGATGTGAGAGTGAAAAAACAGAAAGACAGAATCCTTGATGTTTTCTTCTTAGCGTTACATACGGAATAACACTTTTCACTTCTTGTGGTGGTTAAGGATTTTATATCCTAAAATAATTTAAAAAATCAAATTCGTCAAATATTATCGAATATAATATTTTCTGTAGAATATAAGCTTTACTTATCGCTTTTCAAAAATTATCCTTCAGTTCGGCTTATTGAACCAAAATTCTGGACATTGATTTTTTAATTGATCCTTTAAGAAAAAAAATTATTATATATATTACGCACAATTTTTTTAGAGACTGATTTACAGAGCATGGAACCAAAATTTAATGAGTGCATAAAGCACTTTGAAAGGAAGTACCTCAATAGGTAAATGATGTATTCATTTAGCTATTGCAGAAATTGCCAAGTGTAAATAAAAATGGCTAAAAAATATTTAATGGCAAAATTAAATTTTCGGTGGCGAAACAAAACTGAAAATGACTTAATTTAGCCTCTGAGTGGATAGATTGCTTTTATACAAAGTCATTATATATAAACTTGGAGAATTTCAATTAAATTGAGTTTTTTAAAGGCGATAATGAATTGTATAAAAACCTTGGATAACAAATATAAAATTCAAAATTTTGTTTTTGTGAAAAATCGCCACATTTGGGAAATAAATTTTCAAATACCATTTTGGCCTATAAAATCGTCCAAATGATGATTAATCTTCAAATCTGGCAACACTGGTATTTGTAATTTAAATTGCTCATATTCCTCTCCCTCTCTCTTTTTATATTTTATTATTGTTTTTGTATACGCAATAAAGGATTTGAATGGTTATAGAATTTAATCAGAGTTGTTGTCATACGATGGGGTGATGACATTTTTTAGAAATGAAGGAATATGAAATATTCAATAGAATTTAATTGATCATAGATAAAATATTAAGAATAAAAATTTCATATTATTTTTGAAATAAAACGGTGTTTGACATTTTGTTTAGTTAATAAATAAATAAATTTGTATTTAAATTGAAATTTAAAAATTCTTAAGAAATAATAACTGTACAAATCATTTTACTTTTATGAAATAACTATATTTAAATAAAAGATTAAAAAGGGATTAAAATATATACCTTGCAGTACTGTAAAATCTCGAGAACTATTCAAATTATTTTTACAGCTGATTCTCTCCAAAAGAAAACTCTAACACATTAAAGGCCTTTACATCATAATATCTTCAAATAAATTTGTTAAGAAATTAAGAAATTTGAAATTTTTGAGGAAGAATGGAATTCACTGCAATAAACGTTATCGGAACACTAAGCGATCCTCTTAAGATTCTTTGCAATGTAACCAAGTTTTCAACAGAGTACATACAGAAAAATAGAAAAGTGAAATTAATGCATTATAAAGGATTTTTTTGTGGAGAATTGTATGGAAGCTAGAAAAAATATGGAACAAGCCTGTTATAATTTCCTACACTGGCTGGTACTTATATATACCAAATATCATTACATTACCCACGTATATGTAAGATTTATGCATTTTAAGATGATATTCGGATGAGGAATTCTATGGGATATATAATGAACCGATCCACGTATAATTTGACAAGTCTTGTTTCAATATCAAAAGACTTATTTTTGCGAAAATTCTTAAAAATTGTTTTATAATATGGAATTTATGGACTTAGCCACTACGTGGGAATATTTGTATAGGACCTATATGAAGCAATTTCAATAGCCATTCTCCTGGTGCCAAAATAAAATTACATTGCGGCCTACACTTTGATTTTAAGTTCAACATGTAGAGCTGAACGCACAGACATGGTTAAATTAACTTTTTGTCTTTTCTATTTTATAACAAAAAATGGGTCTTCTGTGAGGTTAAGAAATAATAATAAGAAAATAATAATAATGTATTATAACTTAATATCATAATATAATAATGATATCATATCATATCATATCATATCATATCATATCATATCATATCATATCATATCATAACGTAATATCATAAATTAAATCATAAATTAAATTTTGACGATTTTTCAAAATTTCAGTGTCCGAAATGAACAATTTTGGAAACTTAATGCCAAAAATGGTTTGGCATTTAAATATTTTTATCATTTTTTCTATTAATAAATTGAGTCATTAGTTTGTATTAAAATAAAAGTTATCTGAAAAAAACGGGAAAAATGGAACAGCTGTAGCATAAAAACTACGCAAACATTAGTACAAAGAAAAAATATTTTTTGAGAAAAAATATCTATTGAACTAAAGAAGAAACCTCTCCTATACGATGAAGCTTTTAGGTATTCACTTATAAAAAGAATTCGATAATAGATAAAGCATCGGAATAATTTGAAATATATTTATGACCCAAGGACTAGGACTATATTTATGAACCGAACTAGTCATTTGGAAGTTGATATTTTTCATTTTATTTTTCATATTAAACACTCTGCATCGTATAATTGTACTGTTAAATATCTATATAAAACGCAAAAATATATACTTTATAGAGTATTAAATGATTCATTCTTGGTAATTAACAAGGAAAGACAATCATTTGATATAAAAATCTCTCATTTTATAAAGAAAAACAGTTTGTTGTGTTTAACAATTAAAATCGTTAAGTTTTATAGAACCACCTTGTAACTCTAATGTATCTCAACGTTTGTTACTGTTATCTGTTCATTAAAAAAATTATATAGAAGATATAAAATATTTTTTAATGAACAGATGTTATTGGTTACACAAAAATCAAAATCTGGATCCATTCGAATAAATTTGAATAATTATATATAAACTACAAATTCAGAATTTGATATGAAACCGGAACCAAATTTGTGTTTACTGTATGGGGTCTTTGTTATGAATATCAATGTTACCGTTGGTGCGGCTTAAGTCGCAAATTTCTACTTTTTTAACTGCGAGAGACTTTTTGTGTACTTTTTGATCATTTGCATTTTCGGCATAAAATTTCTTAGAATTTCATTAATTTGTCTTAAAAAAGGACAAATCCATAAATTTTACATAAATTGTGAATGAAATAATTAAAATTTGTAATGATAGAATCATTATAATTCATCAACGGTAATTCCAAGATATCGTAATTGAAATCGAAATATTGTTCAATTTAAGAAAAAAATAAATTTTTGGTTATTTTTTAATTAAATGGGAAACAGAGTAAAGTTATCATTAAAATAAATACCCAAACAGTGTTAATTTTTGGTAAATTAAACCTGTTGCGACTTTTGTTGACCTTTTAGGTGCGACTTTATTTCCCAAAATCCCTTTTCTGTGCCACTTTTTAAAAAACCTTAAAGGTATCGCTGCTGAACTTATTTCTATGGCATTAAATAGAAATTGAACTTATTTATTTTATTCAATTAAGATTTTGAGTTGATTCAAGATATACAAAGTTAATGTTAATAATGTTTAAAATTCTTCATTAATTTCTTAGAGACCATAAAACAATAAATATTTTTTTAAAGACTTCAAAAAAAAAATAAATAAAAATTTATTTTTATCTAAAATTTAAATCTAATTACTTTTTGTTTTCTGTATAACAAATAAATTAATCATTAGAATTTTAAAGAAACCCACCGTTGCCATTTAGAATTTATTAAGGATAATAACTCAAATTTTATCATTTATTTAAAATCAGAATTTCACATAAAAATTCATAATTTTACGAATAACTTTGATCAGACCGTCTCTTTAAATTTTATTGATTTCATGACATGTTTTGCATAATTATTTTGGCTTTTTAACCAACAGAAAAAACTACAATATTTAAGGTCGGCATGAAAGAAAAAGTTCTTAATAAATAACGTCAAATCTGCGTGAAATAAACGTCTTTAATATTTAACAACACAAAAGAAACAAATTAAACCTTAAACTTTCTGACTGAACAGGACATGACAAAGTTTCAGTGAAAAACAAAATTTAACTACACCACTGACTTAGCAAATGTATCCTTTTGCACTCACATACATGCATACATATTCACACTTTTAACTATTTTTGTTGAAGGTAAAAGGTTTCGGCTTATAAAATGAAGAAGTGAAAAAACACATAGAAATTTTTTATGGAGTGTCATAAATAAGACGTAAAATATGTTCGTATTTGTGTGAATGTAAAATGAAACAAATAAAAATGTTACATGCGGTCTAGCTCGACTATGTAATATCCTATACCACATTGTTGCTTGTAAATGGCAGCTACGGAAATTTCATGTATTATCGTCAAATTGAATTAATTAGACTGACCATAACCAGTTTTCAAATAAGGCATCGTCCTTGGACCAAGGTAATAGCAAGTGCTTAAGATATCTTTAAAACTGTGACCTGTACTTTGCGAACAAATTTTACATAGACAGCCGGGCGGATATGATTAATTCGACTCAGAAATTGATGCTAAGTCGCATTATACACCCACCACATATGCTGGTATAAAGTACAAATATTCTAAAATTTAACAAGGGGAAATATAGGATTCTAAAGTAAATACCTCGTTTCAACTGGGATCTTATGTCTAAAATATTTGGAATAAAAACAAAAACGTTTTTCGAAAGAAAAAAGTCAAACCACAACATCAGCCACAATATAAAATGTTTGTTAAGAAAAACAAAAAATAAAAATATTATTGCCGACTGACACCAAAATATTGAAATGAAATGAATCTAAAGAGACAACTACATTTATTTAGATGCTTATCGATTGCAGTCAAGGCAGGATTTCGACTGAGATTGTCAGCTGCATACAAAATTATTGGATAAGTTTGATTCACATTGATGCAGAATGTGAATATTAAAATGTATATCCGAACGAACAAACAAACAAACAGACAGAAATAAAGAAGGAAGAAAACAAAACAAGAAAAAAACTGCAAACAATCAAATTTAACTAAATATAGAAGAAGGTATTTTCCTATAATTCTCATTCAAAACGTCAGACACATTTAGGAATTGCACATAATCTAATCAAGTCTTAAAAATTATATGACTCTCTGACAAACTAACTGACTGACTGTATGCACACATGCATGCATGTATGCATGTTTCGAATGTCTGACGTTATATTTTTATTCGTTTATGCAGTCTGAGGTGGAAAGTTAAATTCTTGGAATCAGGAATGTACAACCAATTTTATTTTACTGGCAATAAATCATATTGCGTTTCTTCCTTCATTTCTATGGAAATTCAGTTTTTGACAGATATAATTGAAAATGGAAAATTTACTTTTTAAGAAATTTATTTAACGGAATTTCAATTAAATTTTAATATAAAAATTTCAGTTTTTATAAATTTTCAAAGATTTTTAGCGAAAGATGAAATTTCATGCTCATGGACACCTATGAAATACTGAACCCCATTTTATTTTTAGAAATTTTATATCGTGTATGAAGTTCCTCAATTTCTGCCAATCCATTTTAATCACTTATCACTTTTAACTTAACTTAAAATCAATATAACAGAAAAACAATCTTATATCACACACTTTTCTTATTAGATAGGACAATGAGTGAACTTTCCAATGCAAAAGTCGAAGTTAACCATTTATCATAATTTATTCCTAATCAGCTCATTCTTGAAAATATTTTAGTATTGTAGTCCTTTCCTAATCAAGGCATTGTTATTCTGACAACATGTGTTTTTTTTCCAAAAGTATTGCTACTGTTTTGAGGTAGAGAATGAAACAAGCCAATTTACGATAGCCCATTCTACGTTAATAGTCATTCCAGTTAAGTTGTAATGCTTGATTATAAATTATGGTCTAGTATATGATTCCATAGTCTATTAATTTTACTTTTCATACAAATCAAGAGTCTTTCGAACGGTATTGTTTTACACTGTCAATTCATATAAAACTCAAACAACTTGTCCTTGAATGTATTTCACAGTTTTAAAACGAAGGAAATTTCAATGATAATGATTTTTTAAGTTAATTTTATCAGCGTTTTCAATTATTTAAACTTTACTTTGCATCTCTTAGTCTATCAAATCGCATAAGTCGCTTAAGTCATAGTTCGTAAGCTTTAGGAATGTTGGGTGTATGTCTACCGTAAAATTTTACCAACAATCGATAAATTTCAGAAGACCATTTCTCCATATAAAATAATCAGACTGTTCCGCATTAAACCTATTTAAATTATAATATTCCTTAAGAAATCTGAAAATCGGAATCCTGTAATTCTTAATTAAAATCTCGAAAAGAATTTCTGATTTGACAAAAGATTCAAATTTTGTGCTGGCGAATTTTGCGGTCCCATACAACCATCCTTCCAAATACTACTTTGACACTCATCAACTGTACATATACGTGGGTATTGTAAAAATATTTTGGCAAATTATTATAAAAATAATAAAATAAACGAGGGTCGGTCCATAATTTATTCCATTTATCATTTAATTTTCCAGAAAATAAGCAAACGACATAAGGGTCGTTAATTAAATGTTTGTTGCAGCCATTTAAAAATAACAATATGGTGTAGGGTATTATGTAGTCCGACTTGACCGACTATATCTACTTACTTGTTTTTATTGAACTTGAACCAGAAATTTACTCCAAACAAAATCTGTCTTACTTCGAATTGTAAGTATTAAATCAATTTATGTATTAACAAGTAAGAATGATATATTCGGCTATGCCAAATATCGTGGGAAAATAATAGGTTGGGTACCGTAGATATACAAATATTCATATACACTCACAAATCATACCGTAGATAACCATATACACACATACACTCACAAACGTATACATTATATAATGGAGTTTCTTAAACATAAAACAGAAACACTTAATGAGTCATAAAATTTGTTATATTTTTGACTATAACTTTTTTTCTACTGAACCGATTTTGATAATAGAATAGGAATGAAGTTAACATTACTTAACGTTAAAGCAAAATTTTCTTCCAATTTTACGGAAGGTCATAGCCCTAATTTAAAGGTTGTATCAGGTATCAGTCTATATCTTCTAATATACTGAACCAGTTTTGCTGATTTGAAACAGAATACTATTCAGAACTATAGTAAATACTTGGCACAAATTTCATCGAGGTCTGTCAATTTTTGTGGATGTGTGGAATGGGATCTTGGATGATTCCTTCTTAGCTTCACACGTGGCATGACAAAGTTGATATACATTACTCACCACATGTGATGGAGGGTAAAAAAATTTTAGTTTTTGATATATATTTTGTCAACATTTTTTCCTCAACAATCTAATTCAAAATTTTTTCCATAACGTGCCACATATTGTACAACACATTTATGTTTTTATTGCTGACGTTTCAAACTTTTTACAGACTGACTTGTAAAATCATATCCTTTAGTTCTTATACAGGTGCATTTGTATATGTCGCTTAAGAAATTTAAGGAAATTTGTTGATAATTTACCACTTTTAACATTCCATACATACATTAATACAAATGTATATGTTGTAAAGTGTTTTGTATAATGAAATGTAGATTTTATTGATAGAAATTAAACTGTCAATCGTAAATGTTACTAATTATGACATCGCTGCTACATTTATGACATGACATTATGATGTACAAACATTTTTATAATAACTAAAAAACGTTGAGTAAAAATTGTAACAATAATAAAATAAAAAAAATTTTTAAGGATTTATATAGATTTTGACACGATGTTTTATAGTACTTTGGTACTGGCTGGCAAACAATTGAATTAACAAACAACTTCTTTAAAGAAACCATTTGGTATCCTCTAATGCTGGATGAAGTAATGAAATAAAAGTCAAATATTTGTTATTGTGGGTAAAAGATATATTTAATTTGGCACTAAATGGAACCTATTGAAACTGAACATTGATAATTAGTAAATATGAAATTTTACATACAAACTTATACTATTATAAATCTTCATGCTAAAATTGAAAATGGTAACTGCCAAATAAGACTGCGTTCCACTGAAATACTTAAAATAACACCTATAGTGGTGTAGGGTATATATTAGTTTTCAAGATATCTTGATGAAATTACACAGATATCACTTTTTTGACACAAGGACGATGCGTATTGAAATTAGTGATGATGGGTCAATTATTTTTCGAATATCACTTTGTAGGGCATAAATCTACATATAAGTTGATACTTTAAAAATAAACAAATAAAAGCAAGGATCGGTGCATGAAATTATACTTGATCTGTTGCATGAATTCTTTTAGTTCTCATATAAACCTCCACAAAAAACACTCAAATGTTAGTATTGTAATAATGTAATGAATACTTAAGCAAATAATGAAATTGCTGTGGTGGTCTTCCGGCGGAGATCTCGGTTATAAGAATTTTAGCTACTTAGCTAATATACAAAAGAACATTAATACTCATAAAATGGAAGCATTAAGACTTTTTAAGGTGTCTACTACACATCCGAAGTGGTATGTGAATGCCGCACATCACTTAACCAGGTTGTGACACTTTGCACATTATTTTAAGAGGTAGCTGTAAATCTTTCATAAGATACCACCTACTACGTTTTTAATTGGCCTGCGGATATTTCCATTCAGGCCCAGAAAGCTTCCTTTAAGCTACATGCTCGGTTCGTATCTTAGCTTATCCTATTTAAGTAGTCAGTTGTTTATGGTTTTAATAGAAATAAAATGTCACATCCACGTAAAAGAAGAGTGTTTTTCACGTTTAGCTTCTTTTTCGATTTTTTTGTTGTACGTTTTGACTTGAATATGAAATATTCCGACAAATCAATTATAACTCCTAAATTTCTCACATGTGCTTTCGAGAAAATCTCAATCTCGTTTTATCGCTTCTAGGTATTCTTGCAACAAGCACAATTTCAGTTTTGACATGTGGAAGCCTAAGATCTGTAGTTTTGGAACGTTTAACTCTTAAATGTCCATAACATTATGTTCCACAAGAATGTGCCTTTCACGTATCCTTGTTACACCTGCAATATTGTTAGTTTTCGTTCCTGATCGGTATAGTAGCAATAATTAAGTAAACGATTACTGGTTTTTCTTCGCTTCAGCATAGTAGAATCACATGCCCTTTTAAGTCAGAAAGAAATTTGATTCGCCTTTTCCGGTTCTGAACTATTTCAGAGCATTAATGTTGTCTTTTTCCATATTATTTATTGAATTCGTTATTACTTTTTGGTCACCATTATATTCTTTCACGATATTAATTTGAAGTCACCTTCTACAAATTTTGCATTGTAATGATCAGAGTTTCGAACAGGTTGTATATTATTTGGTGACCTCAATAATTGTGACGCTTGCGTTGGTTATGCATATGTAAAAAACTGTATCTTGAACAAATCGACATTTTTTGAACCTAGAGATTTCCTGTATAGCCTTGATTCCACAAATCTAGATTGTAGCTTTATATACAGTACGATCTAGTGTTAATCTTAGCACTCACTATCGTAACCTCTACAACATTGTGGCGTAGGAGCTAGAGAAAATTGTGTCTAATCTGGTTCATGATTACACGGATCAGAAATAAATCTACCTGCTCGGCATCCTGGCAAATCTATTTATGCATCGATCATATAAATTTATTTGAGGACTCTCAAGAAAGAATGGGTTTTGTAGAAACTGTGATGATGAGGGAAAATAAAATCAATTTCTTATTACGATCTAAATATCGTTACACATATTAATTCAATAAGGATTTATTTCTAGATAACTTATTATTAGGGTTGACTTTGACGAGAATTAAGGTAAAAATATTTATATTCTGTGGTTCTTAGCGATTTTCGTTAGTATTTTCATTCATGAGATACATACTCGAGAAAAGTTAGTTCAATATGGATGTAATAAAACATTACATGACATTGTGTGTACATGTGTAAATACATGTTTAACATTTTTATAGTAAATGTTTGAAATAATGTCAAATCTTCTATGTTACTTTAATAAATCGATTCATATGTGATAATGTTAAATGTTTGGTATAAGTCATACACATAAAAATATATGTTGCCACTTACAAACATGTCTATTTCTATACATATGCATGTAATAACATACATGTTAGTATTGTAAACACTAGCAACAGGTCTCTATCACACATTTTTTCTATATCTTACTCTATAACACACTCACACACAATTACCAAAGCAACAAGAAATTATAAATTGTGCTATAAAAACACTTTACAACATTATAGAACCTTTTTTTATTAATTTCTCTGATTTTAATTTTTTATTACTTTGAGTAAATAAGTATGTTTTTGTTTTTGTTATTGCTTACACACGTAACAAAGTAACATTTAATTATGACTCTTCATTCATTCAGAATTTAATTATTTGTTATAACTTCCCGTACCTTTAATCGGAGAAATGCTGTTTGAATAATTTGCTCAGGTATTAAAATGTTTCATTTTTCATAGTTCAATTCCAATTTCATCCAATTTGACCACCCAATTGACTTTGTGTGTGCGTATGTGCGGTGGCATTACGACCATAAATATATAAACAAAACTATTAATCAAATTTTACATTAAAATCGTATGTATTATTGTAGAGTGTGTGGTTATTTTGTGTGGGGTTTCCTTTAACCAAACAGACGTTCATCATCCGAAAACACTTTGACCCCAGGTGAGGAAATTTATGTAATAAATGTTTTTTTGGTTAATAAATTTTTTTCTTAACGTACAATTTATAATTTTGTTTGAGGTTTGTGTTAAATTATTTATTGGTGTTAAATTATTAATGGTGTTTTCAGTAGTTTCAAACAGTCTTATAAAAATATGTAGTTACATGAATAGTTTTAGCGGTGTTTTGATAATACCACAAAGGTCTTACGTTCCTTATTTAGATCAAGTGAAATGTATATATTTACTTTGAAAATATTATAAATATGAATATGGAAATAAAAGACCATTTTTAAATATTATAGTGTTAAAAATTTTATAGAGCTTTCTTTGTAAAAATTTCACTATTTCAAATTTAAAATATGTGCACTACTATTAGGGACTTAATATTAATATTTTCCTTGATAAAGTTACCTTTGTAAAATATATTATATGGTCCACATGATGTTTCTGAAACCAAAAAGATAAAGCGCTTTCAGAAGATCTCCCAACAAATCTAAAAAACAAATCTAGTGGAAGTTCCAAAACGTACAAGGCTTAAAATTTTTCTGGCAGCAACGTTGCTTAAAATTTAGACTCCAAAAATAACGGACGGAAATTGAATTAAAATGTTCCAACATTTTTTCCTGCATAACTGATGACAAAACGTATGACCTGGCAGATATCTTGCAACTTCCTGGTCAAAAATGTTATCTTGCTAATGCTCAAGGGAATGTTTTGGTCAATTTTAGGGCCCAAAAGTAGTAAAAATATCCCAATAAGTTTTTGGTATGGTAAGTATTATGTGTTTGCAGCAAATCATTTGAGCGAACGGGCTCTATAAATACCGAAATATTCATCAAGTAAGAAATGGCTGTTTTCATTCATAAGACTTTATAATGTGTTCACGTGTTTTTAGCCTGATTTGGCATCCAGTCACAATGGAAAACAAGCTCTTGAGTGGTACAAGAAAAATAATGTTGTATTTGCACCAAACTGCCCGGAGCTAATACCAGTGGAGAGATATTAGGTTGTAGTTAACGGATCAATGAAGAGCACAAAAATGGCGTTCAAAAGTGTTGTAAATTTTAAACGGACTACCTGTTGTGGCAATGTGACAGAAAGTTCTATAAAGATGTTAATGGAAGGATTTCAGAAAATGGTTAAAAATTGCATCTCTAGTTTTTAAAACTATAAAATATCTTTTGTTTTAAATTGTAAAGTTCGCAAATATGTTAAAAGTTTCTTAATCTCACTTCTTAATAAGTTCTGCTGAATAAAGCTAAGATCTTGGCATAACCAATTCGTTATCTTGCTGTCTGTCTCTCTGTCTGGCTGGAAGTCCATGTAAACATTGTAAACACTCTACAGGTCGCAATTTTTGGTGTATGATATTATTTTTACTCGGGGATGAAACATATTGAAATGTTCCATGTTCGGTCTAATATCTCGGATACCTCCCAATCAAATATCATTCCGGAATTAGCTCATAAAGGTCCTTAATATAAAGTGATATAAACGAAATTTGACAAAAATAAATTTTATGATGTTCTGTCACTTTGAAGGACATAAATATTACATATATTTAGTATTGGTATAATAGCTCATCAAATTAAAATAAATATAAAAAAATCGATGTAGAAAATTATGCGACAGTCGGTTCATTATTTATTTTAGCTTCCATATAAACCTCCAGAAAAATTCATTTTAAAACTCCTAAATTTTAAATGAATCTTAGTTTCACAATAATATATTACATACTTAAGAATAAGTCAGAAAATAATATTGTTCGAGGGTCGTTTATTAATTTTTCGTAACTACTATTTATAACTAACATTGTGGTCGAGCTTGATCGACCATTACATTTTTTCTCGTTAAATAAAGATTTTTTTGGCGATCAAATACATTTAGTCAATATTGTGGCATAACAGTTAATTCATTCGAATATTAATAACTATTCTGTTAACAATTTCGACTTCTTTATTCTTAAAAAATAACAATTCTTTTCACTTGTTACTTTTATGTTGTCATGCCCACGGTGCTTTTATTAAAAACACTTTCTACCTGACTTTAAGAAATCAATTATATTCTTCTTTCAAGCGATAAGAAATAAAATGGAAAAAAATAAAGAAAAATTTTCATTCATAAAAGAATATTTTGTTTTGTAAATACTATAACAAGTGCTATAGACTCAATAAGCGATATTTTTACTCCCACAATCGTATTAATTTCTTTATTCACTTTGATTTGAAATTTTCTTCACTTCATTGCAGTTCACAATGTACGAACGAACAATAGCGGATTAAGTTAAATCATATTGTAGTTTACTTACTTTGTCGTGCAACAGCACAAAACGTCATTTAAGCAATGTTATATATCTACATATGTACAGTGTCTGTTAGAACTTTATTTACTCACATATCTATTATTTATTATTGAATATAACACACATTTATCAAATCGTAGATAGAAATTTCTATAACAAAATTCAACTTTAAATTAGTGCGGTGGAATAGGATTCACCCCTAAATAAAATAAGGACTGAGATTGAAAAATTCTTAATACATGTTTTCCATTAAAATTTTTAACCCACGTATTATTTGACTTCTTTTTTTATACCCTCCACCATCACAAGTGGTGTTGAGTGTATTATTAACTTTGTCATTCCGTGTGTAACACCAAAAAGGAATCATTCTCAGACCTTTTATAAGGTACATATTCTTTCATCATATGCAAATCTGAAACGATTAAGCTTTTTTCGTCTGTTTGTTGGAAACATACTTACGCTTAGAATAATTGTCTGAATTCAAAAAAAAAAAAAAAAAAAATTGGTCATACTATTTGCTATTTTCATAACAGCACCTTATTTAAAGCCAGTTATATCGGTTCATCAACATAAAATTTATAGGCTGACATCTCAGACAACCCCAAAATTTCTTTCTTACATTTTCAACATTTCTATGTTCTCCATCATCTTGTAGTAAATCATCAAAAATCGAATTAGTAGAAAAATGTATAGTCTGATATGTGCCAAATTTTGATACACCCGAACATAAATGTGTCATATAGGTCGCAGCTTTCAGGATAATTTACTCAATTTATTCTTAATCAATAATAAATGCAAGAAAACAAGAGCTTTCATGTAACACAGGTTTAAAATCATGCAAGGCTCAAATGGCTGCTGACAGGAAATTTGCTAAAAATTTAGACAGCAAAAACAGAGCACCGAAAATAAAGTCAAATTTTTTTAGGCAGATTCTTCCTGGCTCGAGAGAATGTTGATGACAAGTTTAGGACCCAAAAGCAGTCAAAATTTACCAAAAATTCTTGGTATGATAAGCAATATGAAGTTGCGGCGAATAAAGCCAATCATTTATTTTAAGGAGCTCTTCTAATACCAAAATTTACATAAAGGAATTCATTAAAATGGATTTGTATCAAGCAAAGCAAATCCAACAAATTGCCCAGAGCTAAGACCAAAGAAACATTGGACTCTTGAAAAAAAGAATTGAAGTGAATAAAAAGGTGTCCAAAAGTGTGGTAAAATAAAGATGGAAAAGGTTCAAAATTTTATCGTAGGTGATTAAAACTATTATTATTATTATTATTATTATTATTATTATTATTATTATTATTATTATTATTTTGGAAATTATAATAACAATTTCAATCGAATTAAAGATTAAAACTTTAAGTTTGGTGGTTTCGTTTTAATTTACAGATATGTATGTCAAGAATTTTTCGATCTCAGATCTTGTTCATCAAAACGGAATATTGAAGTGATGAAATTCAATTTTGAATGGTGATAATCCAAATGAAGAACTTGAGATTGGAATTGATTGGCACTGATTTCACTAAGTGCCATCCTTATTTTAAAAGAATTCAAATTCTTTTATAATACACTGTATGTTTATACAAATGTGTGTATATGTATTTATAGTGTTTTATTTATTTAAATGTTTGTTGCTATTGTTGTTGTTTTTTTGTGTCTTTACAGTTAGTGTTAAAGTCATCCTTAGGCAATGACAACGTTTTATTGTAAACAAGCAACAACAACAATTGTACTACTATATGTACATGCAACAACAACAACAACAATAACACGGTTTTACTTTTTTTCACTTGATGTATTATGTGTGGCAAGTATAAGTATTATATGCATCAGGCATGCTGGCTAGATATTCTTTCTTTGTTTCATTCATTCATACAGTTCACTTCAGTCAGATACTTCAGTGTCATAATGAATATTCGTATGTATGTTTGTAGATATGTTTTTATGTGTGTGTAGCTATTGCAAGCAAGTGAAGTTTGCCTGGGCATCAACCATTATAATTCACACATTGTTGTGGGAATATTTAGTCCTAGAGCCTTTCTGTTTTATACACATACACATTTTTCGTATAAACAATTTTCAGTCTTAACAATTTCTTAGTTAATCCAATTGTCATATTTTTTTAAGAGTTGTACACATTTTATTTAAGAGAAAGTTTTAAATGAGCAGGTGAGAGTAGAATATTTTACAAGAGAGTAATCGGAGTAATAAAAACGAAATGTTATGAGTTTTTAACAGTTATTTGTGAATATATAAAGAACGAATTATTGCATACTGACCTATAAAAGTAGAAAATTATTTGCGTTTTTCATTTTGATGCTTTAAGTTGGAAAGTTAAAATTATAAGGACTAATTTTATTTAAGTATTTCTATATAATATTAGGGACTATTAACAAATATATAGTTTAAATTAATCCAAATATTTATTAAGGAAGTTCAGTCTAGTGCCGAATTCTTTGTGGAAGACAACTCTTAAAATCCCCATTTTGGGAAGGAACCTCCAGTAGGAGCATTAGATAAAGGTGAATCCAAGCTAAAATTCGTAACACTAGGTCAAAAGTGTCAAATTTGCCAATTCATAAGTCATTTGGTAGGTTTATCATTTCAAAATTTCTTTCTGAAAAAGGGCTAATCCATTTGTTTCGGGTTCAATCTAAGTTCAAACAAGTAAGAGTAATAGTCGGACAACCATATTAATTTTCTAATTTTTGCTTCAGATACAGTATATTGCTATAGTATGTGTATTTTTACAGGTCCCAGTATTAGGTTTTAGAGAATTATATAAATTCGTGCATCGTTTTTTATGACCTTAAAAATCCATTGCGGGACGAGCATCTGTATGGGAATAGGTGAAACCAAAAAGTGATTATATTACACTCACCTATGGTGGTGTACAAAAAATTTTATTATATTTAAAATTGCCTAGATTTTACGTGGTATTAACATATTTCATATTTTGCCTATAAATGTTGTACGATGATGACATTCTTCATCTTAGCTGATGCAAATACAATTATGAATTTTTCAATAAGCAGACGAATAGCACTTGCAGTGGTTAGAGGGTATAATTTCAAGGATTTTTAAAAACAAACACTTTTGAAAGGTAATTTTGATACCCACCCAATTTGATTGTACATATGTTTGCAAAGAGCAGAAGCAAAAATACTATAACCACCATTTTTAGGTATAACTTTAGCCAAAGAATCATTTCCTGGGTCGATTTAACGATATCCCTCCATGTAAGATTGTAATGACTCTATAGTTCCCAATCTCAAAATCATAAATTAAGAAGATCTGTCCAAAAATATCTAAAGGAATGTATAAAACGTTTGGCTCTTTAATTTAAAATGAAGCGTATTCCATTAAGAACATTCGTATAACATGAAGACAGTCTTGATGGAAGACTTTGGTTTTGTATCTGGTCAAACATTCTATAAAAGCGTTTTAATTGTTTTTTCCAAGCGAATGAATTGTTTTCAAATAAATTCAATAATTCACTACAAAATCACCGACCCGATCGAACGAAGTATAGAGCAACACTTTGACGTTGATGATATTAGGCTTCATTGATGATTTTGCTTGGGCTTGGAGTTATCGAAAAATTTCAATTTCTCATTGCTATAAATAATAAAAGCTTTGTAATGAAAAATCACGTTTTAATGTCTTTCGACATTATTGCATTCATTTTTCTCTATTTTTTATTTTTCCATTTATAATGCAAGATTCTCAAGCGTTTAAAAAATATATATTCGAGTATCATATCAATAAAAATTTCGCATCTACAAACTGTTCCGATTGAAAGCCTTAACCTGATCTTCGAGTCTAAATTTCCTCTGAATTAAAAATTATTTAATATATACCGTTCGAATTAAAACCACTATCTGAGACAATTTAATGATGTCCGTCCGTCTTACTGGCTGTCCATGTAAACCTTAATGAAATTTGAAAGCTGTCATTATTTTGTCATAAGACGATGAATATGAAGAAAAACGATCTGAACGAAATATGACACAAAAAAGTGTATAAAAACAAGAGCAAAATATTTATAACTTCCATACAACCTCCATTTTCGAAAACGTATAAGTCTAACACAAATGTTCGTAATATAGAAATGTAATAAATCGGAAAATGGAATGGACGCTATAATATCGATGTGGTCTAAGTTGTTACCTAGTCGAGCTAGACCGACTATAGCTTCTTTTTTTGCGAAATCTTTTTACATTTTACTTTTTATTTGGTCGTAATCCAAAAATTAATTACAATTTTGAACATTATCACTTCCATTTACTTTAAAGAAATTTGTTCAAAATACATTTCCTATAAAATAAAACTTTATATATAACAATACAAGCACATCTTTAAGGCGAGTATAAGAAGTCATACATTTTTACATCGAAAATATTTCTTTCAATAAAATTTAATTAAGTCATGTTGCTTTACATTAACTTAAATCATCTGCTCAACAAATTTTAAACTGTTAAGAAAAATTACAATTTTATTCCTAAAATATAATTTCGAATAACATGTTATAACTTAAATATGTAAACAAATAGCAACACAAAACTGTTAACTTTACATAACATTTTTACGATATTAAGTTGGATCATATTAACATTATCGTATTTAATTCTTTAACGTAACGTTCGAAATAATTTACTTAACAGTATCCGAAACATGAAAATAATGTAAACATATTTCAATGTAACAATCTTATGTTAATTTAAAATGTATTGAACAAATAACAGTCGACAAATATTTATTAACAGATTTATTTATTTATGAACTCTGTATGTACTCATTTTAAGGTTTGTTAAGTAAATTGTTTGCATAATTGAATGTGTGCATGTGTGCGTGTGTTTTTTTTAATTGAAAGGATATAAATATTAATATTCTGGTAGAAATATTTAAAATGCATAATGTGTATATATAAGATTTTTCAGGGAATTGTTGAGTTAAATTTTTACATTTAAATAAAACTGAATTAATAAACAATGAAAATGTATTCTTTAAAAAATTTTTATATAAATATTTTCTTTGTTTAAACTGCTTTTAAAATGTACAATAAAAATAATATTTATACCCTACATCACCTTAGGTTGTTGGCGTTTTGGCTGATGTTTGTAACAAACAGAAAAAAGAGTGTACCGTTCGACTCAGTTAATCTGAGTCGATTTAACGATGTAGCAATATTTTAGATATAATGATGAAATTCTATACATGTTATTCTTTTGGCCTAAGGACAAAGCCTATTGAAATTTGTTGTTATATTCGCCCCAATATTTCAAGTAGTTCCCATGTAAATGACCTCCCGGAATGGGGTTTAAAGGCCATAAAAGTCATAAATATAAAAAGATTTCAATGATATTTAACTACAATAAGTCTTATCGTATTTTAAATCGATTTACCAAATTAGGTAAAGGGTCGGCTCATTACTTTTCATAGGACCATAGAAGCCCCCCTCCAATTACCACTCTGAAGAGCATAAATCTCACATATGCATTGGTATTCAAATAGAAAATGCTCAAATTAAGATAAGTAAAATCTAAAATCGATGTTTGAAATTATACGAGAGTCGCTCCAATTACCTTTCGTATATTCTTTTCCAAATATCAATTTCAAGTGCATAAATCTCTTTGGTATTGTAATAAAAACTGCTCAAAGTAAAAAAAGTGCAATCCAAAAGTGTTGTTTGAAATTATACGAGAGTCGGTCCATCACTTTTCATAAGTCCCATACAATTAAAATTAAGCTCAAATACGAAATTCTTTACATAAATTTATTTTTTACTTAATTTTTTTGATATTACTTATTAAATGAATAATAATTTTATTAATTATTTCAATTAATTTTTTTAAATTTTAATTTTTTATTAATTTTGATGGTTTGAATTAAAGTTTTTAATTGTTTTAATTATTTCTCATAATCAGCACAATAATAGTTGCTGGCGACATTTCCTGCCAGAGCTTCAAGAAAAACATTATATTTATTTTGATACAAAAAATGAAAAAAAACTAGATTGTAGTGGGGACAATATTTCATTTAGATTCAAAATAAGGTCACTTTCTGGAATATGGTTTTAAGCTTATAAAACTTTTAAATATAGACGAATTCTATTAAAATATGAATATACACCAATTTTATTGAAATACAGCAGAATTATTAATCTAAATTTCTTTAATACATGTAACTTATTTGACCAAGATCGGTCCATTTTTTGCTTTAGCTTCCACTTAAGGTATCTTACCCGCATATGGGATAAAGCTTGAAAAGTCTTATCAATTTTAATGAAATTCGTCACAATTACTAATATAACTTTCTTCAATGCAGTTACATGCTTTTGATGAATATTGCGCTATATTTTGATATAACTCGGTTATGAGTTTATAAAACTCTTATATAAAAACCAAATTTATTTAAAATTGCTTAAAGTCTTTTTTATATATTACTACGATTTATATTATGCTATAGCTCTTATTAAGGGCCATTGCCTCGGAAAAGTCTTTAATATATCAATTAAATTTCACTATTTTCGTGCCGCATTCGGTTACAACCCTTATTATACGTCAAGAACACGTTTCAATCATTAATGAATATTCCGCGATTGTTTTTCATATTTATAAGGACAATAGTTGCGGTTCCAGAAAATATCTGGTTCAATAAATTGGAACGGTGTTATTGAGAGTAATGATCGCTTGGATAATCGCTACAAACCTATCAATAGAAATGAATTGAAATAATCTGGTCGTTTCTGCAGAAGCAAAAACAGGTATTTGTTTTCTTAATATCTATATGTTGCAATGCAAACCTTGCTCGTACACTCCTTTTCCCTGATCCTTTCAGAATTTTTTTTAGGCTGTTAGACTAAGTGGTAAATGGTACCAATTTTAAAAACTGCTACATTCATAATCGGTAATTAATATTTGATAAATCAAATGGAATGATGCCAGTGGGGACCACATAACTCAGAACATTTAATAGTTCAATAAAAGTATTAAAGAGAACTAAAATGGAAGTTAATAATTCCAGTTTTTTTAATATATAAATATTCGATGTACTCGTTTCAATAAAAATCTATTTTTGAATTTTGAAAAAATTGTATCTTCATACATTTATTTTCGTTTTCATAATTAGTTTTCTTCGTACATAATGTTTACAATTCAATTTTATATCCAAAAGATGATTAAGAGAAATAATTAAATACAAATTTTAATTTTACATATTTAAGTTAACAGTCTGCTATCTTTATTCCCAACTCAAGATATATAAACATATATCACTGTTATTTTAAAAACCAATAACAGAGCAATTAAATTTTAACAGTTTACTTTAGCATAGAGTTAACAGTATTCTAGCGCATTACCAAGTTTAATGTTATGTACCCCACGAAAGAGAAAACTATTAATCTCAAATATACTGAGAATAGGCCTGCGCGCAACTTACTTATGGAGTTTCTTATTAGAAACTCTTCGATAAGAATTCAAAGCAACGAAATACCAATGCACTAAATCCAAAAAAAAAAACAAAAAGTAAAGAAATGAAAATACAACATAAACATCCTAAAAAGTAACAACACAGATACACACACATACATACGCCACAACACCAACACCGAAAATATGACAAAACATCCACACAGAGAGTTGCCCCAACATAATAAACGAACGAACGAACAGATTTTTAAGAAATTCGGCATTTTAGTAGATACGCGAACTCTATACGGTAAACACGCTAAAGACGGATGAAGAACGTATTTTTTGCTTTTTAGTTTTTCGTTAGATATTAAAACAACATGAATGAATGACGTTCAAGACGTGTATTAGAAGTAAAAATAACAACAAAAATAATATTTACAAATAAAGAAAGAAAAAAAACGTAACGTTATTAAAACAAATTTATATGTAAAACGTAATTTTATATATAAAACGTTAATTGTAGCGGTTATTATTATGTGAAATTTTATGTAGAATGAAATAAAAACGTGTTTAAAACGTGAAGCTAAAGAGCTCGTTTCGTTAACGGTTTTCAAATCAATATACGATTGATAAAACGATTTTCGTTTCGAAGCAAAAAAGAGAATAAAAAAGTTTTGTTTACAAAAAAAGTCAAAAGTAAATTTAAATTGTTTAAATTTTGAAATAAAATTTATGTTTGAAAAATATTTCAAACAAGAAAAAAAAATTAAGTGAAAAATTAAACAATCGAAAAGAAAAATTATTTAACGAAGAAAATTTAAAGAAAATTTAAACACAAATGAAAATTTTTTAAGAAGTGTTGAGATTTGGGTGATTTTTTATTATTTTTTGAGAGTATGTGTGCATAAATTTTGGCATTAAGAAAGAAATAAGAGTGATTCAAATAAGATATGAAATAGAAAAAAATATCTATTGATGAATAGTTGCTGTTAGTGATTTCTAATAAATCAAGATATAAACAAAAAACCAGCAACAATATATTGTTTACAACAACCAGATAATTTGTTTAAAACAAAGCGAATAAAGGTGATTAAATACAACAACAATTACAATTAATATTAATAAATAGAATACATACTTGAGTATGTGTGTAATTTTGTATTGAAATAAAAAGTGTTTGAAAATAATAAAAAATTTTAAGAAATTTGTCAAAATTATGAAAACTTGGAAATAATAAGCTGCTGTGCACAATGGGTCTAAAAAGTCAAATTGCGAAATATATGTGTTATTTTTAATAAATTTTTGGATTTGCATGAAGATATCTGAATTAAATTTTCAGAGAATGTGGACCTTATTATGCGCTTAACTTACTTATGGAGATTCTTATTAGAAACTCTGCGATAAGCTACTGTGCACAATGGGTCTAAAAAGTAAAATTGTGAAATAAATGTGTTATTTTCGATCGATTGTTTTGTTTTGCATTAAAATATATGAATAAAATTTTCAAAGAATATGAACCTTATTACTCTAAGCTAAAAAATATATGATTGAATTAAAGTGTACTGCAAGCCAAAAACGACTAATCTCAAAATGCTATATTTTTTTTAGGAATTTGGGCCACAAGGGCTATATCTTAATTGAATTTGCATTCATTCCATTAAAGTGATATAAATTTAAAGAATATATGATATCTGTTTTGGATTATATACCATAAAAGGTATATTTTTTACATATCGCTCATTTCGTACAAGATCGTCATAACTCCAAATTTGCAAGTTTCCTAGCATCAGCAGTGCATTGTAAACAATGTATTTTATTTTCTAAAACTGTTGGAAAACGAACCATTCTAATTTCAGACAGGAAGGTTTTGAAAAATTAAAAATATTAATTTTTTATTCATAAATTACAAAAGTTACAAATGCATCTCCAGAATAAGATTAATTAAGGTTTATTAAACCTTAAAGTTACCAAACATATGGATTAAAGTGAGAACTGTATTATCATCTATAGACATCGGAAAGGACCTTTTTTAGTTCAAATATCTGTCAAAAAATAGATTTTTTAAGAAAAATTAATAAAAGTAACTATCATTCCAATTACGTAATTTTAAGCCAATTATAGGACGAGGAAAAACTCGTCTATAACTGTGCAAAATTTAATGTGAATCAATTTAATCTATTAGAAGTTATCGAATTAATTTCAAATATGGAGAATATAGTACTTTCCTTCCAAAATTGTAAAACTAAGATCCTTGGCAATATTAGTTGAAATTTTTTGGAAAATCCACCTAATTGATTAGAAATCATCGAATTAATTTTTGAACTTAAACTGCAGTAAAAAATAAATTGGTCTTATTCGGGAAAATTAATTAAGATACTTTTTCATTAAAATGCAAATAATACATTCAAATTTCTCAAATCAAATCCAAAAATTACGATCTTTTTTCAAAATATGTGCTCCATTATTTTTAATTTTAATATTATCAGAAAATTCTAAATAATTTTTATAAACAGAGTTTTTTTTCAAAATTATTTAACAAAGAAAAATGTTAAATTTTCTCAAAAACCTTAAAATTTAAAAAATAAAATATTTGTTATTGTTTTTGACACCTTTCTGCTAAACAACCTTAAGATTCCATCACAGTAATCAGTTTTTTGTTTATTAAACTACTGCCGCCAGAGACTGCTGTCAAAATAGAATGATAGAATAAAGTTTGATGAAAATAAAACTTGATGTTAAACGAAAACCAATGTTTTTAAATAATTTAACCACAATTTACCACTCCCCCATCACTATTTACCAAACAACAGCAACAACAACCAAACATACACACATACATACAAACATCATCAAACCAACAGCAATAATAAAATCGTTAAAAGGAATACATTTTATGCTTATATCCTTTTTTCCTGACTAAATAAACTATTGAATTTGTTATAAAGTTGATTTCGTTGTTGTTGTTGTTGTTGTTAGTGTTAGAGTGTTCAGTTAAGCAGACAAGCAGGCTGCCTAAATATTTGGCTGACTGAATGAATGAGTGACTGACTGGTAAAGTAACAACAATATTTTCATGTGCTTTTTTTGAAAACATCGTTTATTTTCGTAACATGTTTCTTTCTTTTTTGATATGTCGGCAGGATAATTGGAATTTACGATGAACTTAACTTATTCCTTAATATTAACATAATACAGTAAAGTGAAAGAAAGTTTTCTTAGGAAAATAATGTTCAATTAGAGGAATTTTTGAAGTGCTTAGTATGAGCAATTGAAATAAGAGTTCAATTATTTTTATTTTAGAAAATAATAAAATCAATACATGGGATTGTGTGGTAAAGTGTAATTGTATGCTAAAGTGTATCGTTGTCGTAGGTAATATTAATGATAAATTTTCGTAGAGTTTTAACAAAAGAAGGTGTTTTTTAAACAGATTTTTTTCAGATTAACATATTTTCAAATTGAAGAATTTTCTTTAAATACACTAAAAAATTTAATGAATAATTTATTTTTACAAGAAAATCTCTTTAGTCCTAGATCTTGAAAAAAATTCACAAATCGATGTATATTAAAAATTATTGGGACCAAATTCTCACTATAGTAGATCTACAGATATTCTATAATCATTATTTGCTTTATATGGGGGTATTTCTCCCATGGTTCTAATACACTTCCTGAGGAAGTTTTTACACATTTTAAGATATTCAATAATTAATATTTGCCTTGTATAGGGAGTAATCTTTAACTTGGTCCTATAATCTTATGTATTAATTTAAATTTAAATTAATTCGGTTCAACTAAAATTTTGTAAATTTAATTTAAATATGGTATTTAAATTTAATAATATTCATCAATATAAATTAATTAATTTTTCTTTATTTTAATGTATTATTTAAATTGAATAATATTTACACAAATTTTGACAAAATTTCGTACATTTGAAGAATTTACGAAAAATTAACGAAATTTTTCGTTATGAAGAATAAAGATTTCGATGGATGATTTTAACCTAAATTTCTTCAATTCTACACAATTTTTCATTATATTTACTACCTGTTTTTGTTCAGTGTATAAAACTCAAATGTCTTCCTAAACTAAGAGATCGGTTCTTCAGATCTTTTATTTGAAGTATTTTCAAACTATTAGCTCACAGTTGTTTTATATAAATTAGAAATAATTTCCAATTCATCAGTTATATGAAAAACATTTTCAATACATTTAAAATGTAATATTTAAGAAGTGTTTAGACACAAAATAAATATGGACTTACTATTATATGTAATAAAATATTCAAAAAATTTTATTTAAAAATATTTTAGATATGCGAAACAAAAATAATAAAATTAACTAAATAATCACTGAAACATCAAAAACTAAAAGAATGTAACATTTTACTGGAATTGGCCATAGTTAACAATATGATACATGATTGAAAAAATAAAATAAAATAAAGTTTATAACTTTAAAATGCTTGCCTGGAATTGAATTAAAGACTGGAAAATCAATTGAATTTAATTTGAATTCCAACAAAAGTGTATATTGGGAATTTTTTAACTTCTATTTCCATTTCAATTTTATATAATAAGAATTTTCACATGAAATATGTTTTGATTATAAAATTGATTTTTATTAGAATTCCAATAAAAGTGCAAATTGGAATTTTATAAAGAAAAAACAATTAAAAACTTGTTGGATTTAAATGGATTTCTCACTCCAAAGAAATCATGTTCCAAAATTTTGAATTCCCTTTAATTAAAAGACATCACATAAGAACATTTTTCTAGGGAATTACTCGATCCATTTAATAATACATTTTTTCATCATACATGGACTTTAATTTCCAATTCTATACTCCTTCCATTCAGTTGGAATAAATCTCAGGTCTCTCTTAAAAAAATTTTCACTCAAATATATTTAATAATTTAAAATTTACGGAATTAGTTCCAAAAAAAACATGATGAAGTTGAAGAGTTGTTTTATTCCATATTTTATAAAAAGTATTGGGTTGGGTTGTCTGTTTTCCTTTAAAGAGATTTTGCTTGAATATTTTTTCAAAGTGAAGGAATTCATAAATTAGGGTGGTACATTAATCATGGACGACTTGTAAAATATATTTACCTTTTTATAACATTAAAAAAATAACATTTTTATTAAGATGATCATATTTTTCTAGGTCAAAATAATATATCATTTTATGTTAATCAAAAATTCAATAAGATAGAATTTAAGACAAATCGCATAAAGGTACTTCCAAAGACTGAATAAATCATGCTATAATTCATTCAAAATTTGAATCTTTTATTGACATTATTTAAATTTAAATTAAAAAACTTTTTGATAATACAATGATTCGACAGAAATCATCCTAAATTCTACATTTTGTCCAGTAAAACAGTTCTTGGTGAAAGTAATTGGGCCAAATTTAAAAATTCTAGCTTAGATTTTTGTATAGCGGCTACCTCTTCTCCAAGTCCTATTTGACTTACATTTTACCCAGCAAAACACTTTTTGGAGAAAATAGTTGAGACCAAATTTGAGAACTATTCCTATAGTTCTTTAGAAATTCGATAATCAATATTTGCCTTGTATCGGGGGTAGAACGCATCCTGGTCCTATCCATAGGTTTTGTTTAGTTAAACAATTCCTTGAGGAAGTAGCTGGAGAACTTTCGCTGCTATAGTTCTTTAGCTATGTATGGGGGTACCCCTCCCTTGGTTCTATCGGAATTTTTTATAGCCCATGTACTTTGGGATATATTGGAATCCTTCTGTAAAACTTCATCAAAATTGGCCCAGTCGTTTTTGAGACTATACTTTATACATACATTCTATTCTGAATATATGGATGACTTTTAAAGAATAATATTTCAAGAGTGTTATCGAAAAACTGTATTTACTGTGAAAAAATGTTAACTTAACATCGTTTATCTATGAAGCAAAATTCATAACTGAAGAAAGTTAAATTATTTCTATTTTAATTAATTTTACATTGATTTTTTTCTGTGTGTATGTCTATCTATTATATGAAAGGTCATTTGATGTTCATTTCGTGAAATTCATCTCTTAGGTATCTGTCACAGGAAATAATTTAGTAAATATTTTTTTTCGTTTTCATTACATTCTTTTAAATAACTTTCATTAACTTCAAACAAAAAAAGCCCACAACTTGTTATGCTCTATTATGTTATCCCTATTTAATGTAGCGAGCATTGCTCTCACAGTTGTTGCTGTAATTGTTCTTGTTATTGTATCTACCAGTCATAGTTGTGACGCTTACACATACATTTATAACGTACCAAAATATTATGTATTTTGAAAGCTTTTCTAAAACTAATAATCAACAAAAAAGTATAAAAACAAAAATAACAAGAATTCTTCACGTGTATACTCCAAAAATTTGTATATAAACAAGTGTATATATAGGAATTTTTAGACGCACACATACACATACAAATAAATATATATATTTATACATAAATATACATATATAATTGTCATAGCTATATATATTCTGGTTTTTAATCCAATTCCTAGCACACGCACATACACACACAAACACTCATACAAAATTCATTCTTTTCCCCAAAAATAATGACTGACTGTATGACTGACAGTAACTGTTCATGTATTAACTACTCTTAACGTCACTATGTCTACCATTCTGCCTAAGCATTTATCTATCTACTTCGTACCGAAAATATAATTTTTTTACATATAAAAATATATACTTCTGTGTGGTTATTTATTTTTTGGTTTAAATCCTCCAACATGAGAATGTGGTAAAGAAGGGTGTGTTAAATATGTTAATATTTGTGTAATTTTTATAAAAATATCACCTAAGATCGTTTAATTTATATACAATTTTGAACAATAAAAACTTTGTCCTTAGATAGTCCTCTTCAATATCCGAATTAAATAAAATTTAGTCATACTTTTTTAGTTCAAGGCCATAGCTTTTAACATCGGAAAGTTCATTAAGATCTAAAAAATAAAAGACCTTTTAAAAATGTAATATCCTGTAGCCATATATCTTACGTATCCGGAAATTTCTCAACATTACCAAGAAATGAATTTTTTTAAAATTGTTCTTTTATTTCTTTTTAAACATCTTTGTTACGGGTTTATTCAAAAAATTGAAGACTGATATCTGATAAACCTAAAAAAATACCACTTATCTGGAGGTTATCAGAATAAACTTTTCAGCTTTAATGATTAGAACAAAAATTGGTGCAGGAGATTTGAAGTTTCAAGTTTTTTTTAGAAAGTTTATAGAATCGAAACATTTGAAATAAGTCTAATGTAATGACATTTTGGTGAGGCATTTTATAGAATAGAACTTCTGATGGAAGCAGTGGACATTTTTGTAAACTACTAAAGTAATTTTGGTAACATTTGGGACATTTTTGTAAACTACTAAAGTAATTTCGGTAAATTTTGTTACTCAAATATCTGATATACTAAAATCAAATTAAACTCTAAAAACACATCACATATCAGGAGGTCATCAGAAAAGGTTCCAAACTTTTCAGTTTAAATGGCTTGAAAGTTGTTGTAATATTCTAGAGTTCTTTTGGAAATATTTTAAGATCGTAAAATTTTTAGCGAAACTTAATATAATGACATCCGTTTGACAAGGCATTTTATAAAATATAATTTCTTTTGAACCCCCGATTATTTACAGTCATATATCTTTAATTTTGCTTAAGTAATTTTGGTACCATTTGGTATTACAAATAGTACGTTCTTCTTAAGAAATTTCTAGGTCGTAATATTTATTTGTTGGGGGTTGAATCATCTTCCTTTCTCTAATACTTAAAGTGTTTGTAATGGAGGGTATTTAATATTCACTATAACTGTATAAATAAATTCCAACTTGTTTTCGCCCTTTTTGTGTCATAAAGTACCGTACAAACGAATGAGCAATTTTAACCGCACAATATACAACAAGAACAGCAACCGAAAAAAAATGTACTACAAAATAAAATAAAAATTGTATATTTTTGTTTGTCATTTATTGTTGTTTTCGTTGCTGCTGCTGTTGTTGTACGTTGGATGTGACTTGGTTCAGTTATGCATGTAAATTTTGTTTTGGTTTGTTTCGATGGTTGACTGGCTAAATGAGAGATTGAGTGAATGGGAGGAAGGCAGGATGTTTAGTTTGTTTGGTGTGGGTTAGTTTTGGTTTCTAAATATCGCCATAAACATTTAAATACTTTAATACTAAATACTAAGCAAATCGTCCACCCATTCGCTTATTTTTGCGCCACATTTAGGAAGAATTTTGAAATATCTGACAGGGTTGGGGAAATGTTTAAGATTAAAAAATTTAATAAATATATTTTATGTGATTTCTCGAAATTGAATAATAAAATTTTATTAAAAAATTCCTAGAATTCAATATTTTTTTTACATTTATGTAACAAAAATTTAATCTGTTTGTGTCTGTGAACTTTTCTGTGAATAACATATATGTGAACTTCATATGAAAATTAACATTTAGCCATATTCATCATTCTCTACCTTCATACGTATCTATATATGCTCAAAGTCAAATAGAATTAGTTTTTAGTGTTAAAATATTTTTTCTGTATAAAGTTTTGAAATTAGTTGAAAATTTATTTACTTTTTAATTAAGTATAATTAAAATATTCAGTTCTCTTGTAAGCTCGTTTTGAAATTTTGCGAATTTAAAATTAAAACTTGTATGTAAATCGTTTAAGCGTTTTAATTTTAATTATGATTTAAAAGTAGATAAACGCTAAAACCAAAATTTAAATTAATTTTAGAGAATATAAATTTTAGATAAACTTTTAATAAAAGTTGAATTTATAAGGGATATTAATTTATTTCAACGACGAAAACAAATAAA
The DNA here is from genome assembly GCA_004302925.2 of Cochliomyia hominivorax. NCBI lineage: Eukaryota > Metazoa > Arthropoda > Insecta > Diptera > Calliphoridae > Cochliomyia > Cochliomyia hominivorax. Next base: position 59,588,393 of record PYHX02000467.1, read on the forward strand.
TCTTACTACAATTCACTAAAAAATATGGTTTAAATCACTAGTGATAATATTTGAAGCTTTTTCAGAAACCATTTCATTTATTTTTTAAACTAATTTATGTCACTTTACTCTATCTGCTAGTATATCTCTTAAAAAAAAAACTATTTTTCAGATCTTCCATTCTCTTTGAACAAGAGCCCAATATCTCTCCACTGACTCGGCTTCAGGTAAACATTCCCAGATGTTATTTTCTGCATTTCTAGAACTTGTAACAACAAATAATTAGTTTCTTTTGCCACAACAGAAAATTCCTTAAATCCGAAAATTCCAGGAATTTTCGGAAAATTTTAACTGCTTATGAGCCTTAAATTTTTTTCTTTTCGAGCATCAGCAACCTAAAATTTTTGAGCAGGAAGTTGCAAAAAATCTGCTAAAATACATGTTTTGTCATGTATTATGCAGCAAGAATATTTTTTGAGAAAACTTAGCAGCGTTACTGTCGGGAACGTTTGGAGCCTTACATGTTTTTAAACCTCCTTTAACTTTTCGTACCAAATACTAAGCTAACCAGACAGCATTCCTATAGGTGTGTTAGAAGCTCTTTTGAAAATGCTTTCCAAATCATCTTGTGCATCATTCCCTGGACCAGGTTTTCTAACATATAACAAGTTCTCTGATACTGTTTACTAAGATCGAAAACCTTTTGAGGGAGAATTTCGAAATTTTGTAGAATGTAGTTGGGTTTTGTTAAAAATAATTAATAATTTTTGTCAGTACTTTTTTCTGACCACTGATAAAAAAGCAATCAAGTAATACTTGCTTTAAAAAATTTAATGAAAAATGTGTGTTAAGAATGCTTTGATCTCACACCTTAATTTGAAATCAGTTTTAAATGTTTTCAGTTTAAAAATATCATTTTAAGAATCTTAATAATGTGCTATATTATGCTTTATGTTGTTATTAAAAGTGGTCCAATGAAAACAATACTGTAAATGGTTAGTACACACACAAAAACACTTAAAACAAAATTAACGTTGAACATAGTTGAAAATTTCATTCTTCGCTTCAGTGGTGTTCGTGAAGTTTACAACAATACACTGCATGAATCAACATGTTTGGATGTTAACTTTAATTTTTTTCCACTTGTGAATGAAAATCGTCCCAGTAAATGAATCTATTTTTTCATAATTCCATTGTATCTCAAATAGAATTGATTTGAATTCAATTCCACATATATTAAATAAATTTTATTCAACAGTAAAATTCTCATTTCTATAGAAATTTTTAAATTATATTAATTTATTTTTTATTTCATATTTATTTTCATTTGAAATTGTTAATATTATCAAACAATTATTGTTAAATAGTTTATTTTAGATTTATATAATGGAATTTATAAATTAATATTGTTTTTAAAATACAATTTTAAATGTATTAGAATTTTATAAAACATAATTTGTTTAGACAAATATTATTTAAAAATTCTAAATATATTATGAAACGTAATTATATTAAATATTTACGGAAATTATTGATAAATATAAAATTAAATAAATATTAAAAATAAAATTTTTAAATTTTGTGTGGGAATGTTTATTTTATAAAATACTGTTAACTATAAGCGCAAATATTAATAAATCAGATTTTTTTGATAAAATATATTTATTTAATTAATGGGAATAAATAGTCCTATAGCAATTTCAAGTACGCACTAAACCAAATGTCTTACGTAATATTAACGAAAAACTTTCGTAAGACTTTAACTAAAAAAAGGTGTTAAATGAAAATATTTTTATTTTAATTAACAGAATGTTTCTTCAAACTGAGGATTTTTTTCAATTCCAAATAATAGTAAAAAAATATAAATCAAATATATTTTTTTGGTAAAAGACGTTAAATAGAAAAGCAAATTGAAAAAATTAACAAAGAATATGTTATATCAACAGGTAACAGGAAGATCAGCTGAACAACAAACAGTAAAAAACTTTTTATTAGAATGATTAGAACGTACTTCCTTCCTCAATTCAACATTTTTTTTAATTTAACTTAAATATGCTATTTAAATTGAATAATATTCATCAAATTAAAGAATTTATTTTTGTCAATTTAATAATGTATTATTCTATTTGAATAACAATTATTCAAATTAACTGCATTTTTATGAACGAATTCAAAAAGCCATAATGAAAATTTTTCGTAAATTTAAAGAATTTTCGTTATGATGAAAAAAATTTCGTTGGTTGATATGTAAACTACTTTTACTTAATTATACACCCTTTTCGTTGTATTAACTACCTTTTCTAGTTGACTATAGTGATGAGCATAAATTAAATTTCTAAGCCGATTGAACGATGTCTATTTTGGCTGTTCATTTAAATATTGTGAACAAAATGCAAATTTCAGTTTCGAAGATATCTTAATAAAATTTAAAATGAAGTTTGCTAATTATTCCATTATTTTATTCGGACCATATACAAATCCTTTTCGGATATAAATGCCAATTTGTTGCCTCAAATATGTTTACCAAATTTTATGAACACTTTAACAATAAAACAATAAATGATCGTTAAATGATGATACATTTTTTATGCCGCTTTTTACTATCATAAGTAGCGATAGAGTCCAAGACATAAAACCCCATTAGGTATATGTTTTAAATCATATCTGAGTCGATTTACTAAAGCATGTCTCTCCGTCTTTCCTTAGCACTTTTGAATGTTTTGGCTATTTTTATTGAACTATTCAGTTAATTAAATAGTTCAGATTCTATTATATATAAATTTTAAGAAAATTACAAGAAATTCTAAGTGTATCCAAAAATGTCCGTCCTTCAGTTTGTTCATCTATCTGATGAAAACAAATTTAACATAAATCGGTTCAGTAATAAGAAATATAAATGCTGGTATTTCAGTAAACTCTTTATATTATAAAAATTTTAGTAAAAACAAATATTATTGAATAAAATTTTAGTCTTAAATTTTTTACCAATAACCTACCGCTCACTTGCTGCAAGATCGTTATAACTCAAAAATTATTATTTCATTACCATATAGTTTTACAAACCATTTTTGAAACCTTTACATTATTAATTTAAGATATATACTTTGTGCGGATTATTCATTTTTTTCTTCGTTGAACTTTACTATCTCCGATTTTTATGAAAATGTATACACAAATAGGTGAAAACCAGTTTCATTTAATGAATTCCAAAAAATGCGTTAATAAACTATTTTGCTGAAAATGATTGATATAAATTTGCTGTCATTTACTTTAATGTTTTTAATAATGTTTAATTTGAGGTAAATGGTATAAATAAGTCGCTATGACAGAACATATCTTTGTTACTTGTTAATTCTATCAATTAAATATTTCATTTATTTTTTATTTATTTAAAAAAATTGTTTGTTGCCTACGTATTTGTTCAATATAAAAAAAACTCTATATAAATCTCCATTAAATGTATTTGCTAATTAATTTTTTTATTTTCATTACAGATTTTTATGCCGAATTCAGTAAAAAATTCGCATACAACGAGAAACAACTTAATTTAATAAAAATAAATATGAAAAACAAATGAAAAATAGCATATCAGCAAATATCAAATATTGAAAAAATCTTTATAAAAAAATCACTGTAAAATAAATAATTAAGTTTGGAAAAGTGTAAAGTCTGGCAGTTTAAACTAAAAAAATAAATAAAATAAAATTTTATAGAAAATAACATATCAAAATTATTGAAACATATTCATAAACAGAAAATTAAATAAACAGTTCAAAATAAATTTAAATAAAAACAAAAATTAAAATACTAAAAAAAATTATATTTCAAATTAACTGTGAAAAAGTAAAGTGAGAATTGAAAAGTATTTAGAAAAAATTAAATAAAAGTATGCAAATATATAAATTAAAGTGAATATTATTTAAATATAATTAAAAACAGTAAAATAAATAATAAATAATAATAAACAAGTAAGAATGCTATATTCGGCTATTGCGAATATTCAGTACCCTCCACCACAAATGCGTGTGAAGTAAACACATTAATGTAAACACATTTTCGTACATACACACTCAGACATATACATTATATAAAAGATTTTTTTTAAAATAGAAAACTTAATGAGTCATATAATTAGCTATATTTTTTGCTAGAACTTTTTTCTACTAAACCGATATTTATCATTTGGAATAAAAATTTATGTCATAAATTCTAATTTATCGATAATTAATCGACAATTTTACGAAAGTATTTTTCCTGAACTTTGAGGTTCCCTCAGATATCGGTCTATATCGGTTAATATACTGAACTTAATTTACTGTTTTTAAATAGAAAACTTCGCAGACTAAAATAAATACTCAGGCCAAATTTCGTTTGGCTCTCTCAAATATCGTAGATATCAGCGCGCCAACAACAATAGACAAACAGACAGACAGACAGACAGACAGACAGACGGCATATCTTAATCAACTCAGATTATGATTTGATGCAAGAATATAAACATTATGGGGGTCTGAGATGATTCCATCTTAGTGTTACACACGGAATGACAAAGTTGATATAACCTCTTGTTCACTTGTATTGGTGAAGGGTATAACAAAATCATACAAAATATTTAGCATATGGAAATAAACTAAAAATAAAACACAAGTCCACAAATTATGTAAATAAAGTAAAATTGTATACAAAAAATAAAAAAAAATAGAAAAAATTTAAATAAATAAACATAAAATCCCATTTCATCAACCAATTAATTCATTAGTTTGAATAAAGTAAAAAAGAAGAAGAAAAAAATTTAATCTTCATTGTAATAGATGTTGAATGTTATAACTACCACGAGTACGACTGCTACTCCAACCATAATACAGCATCCACAAGATACATTTGTATCTTCTTGGACTACAATACACTGAAAACATTATTTCCTCTTTTTGTTGTGAGTTTCATTTCAATTCACTGTTCTGTTGCTGTTTTTTGTTTCACAAAATAGAAGCCAGTTACAAATTTAACTTGAATGTAAATGAGTTTTAACTGAATTTTAAATAACGACAGTAAAAAAAACTAAACCATAATAATGTTCATCGTTTTCATCATTATGATGTTAAATAGAAATTTCGCTAAATGTTGATAATAAACTGGCATAACTATTTGTTGGCCCTGTTATATAACGTTTTAAAGATATTCTATATTCGTCAAAAAAGTGTTGTAACAAAAATGCTATAAACAACAACAAGAACAATAAAAATAGCAACAACAACAACAAAATTCCAAAAACCTTTTTATTATTTTCCATCATTATCATCATTAACATCATTATTTTCATCGTCATCATCAGTGAAAACGTGTAGATACTTAAATAAAAACAAAAAGATACGTATAAAAACGGTTACGGTTTAATGTTGATGAAATTAATGCAAATTTGTGTAGCTAAAAATCTAAAATACAAATTAAAAATAAAATAAATAAAATAAAAGTAGAAAACAAGAATACACACAACGTAATTTTATTCTGTCAGTTTGTAATTGTTTATCTGGATGATAAAAGAAAGTGAAGAATTGTCAATTTGTGCAATCAATCTTCATTTGCCAAAAACTTGCGTGTGTTAATTTTAAACGTCAATTGTTTTTGTGGATCCGTCCTGTTTATCAAGCCCTGTGGCCATTTTGAAATTCAACTGTAAAATAATTAAAAAAGGTAAGTTTTTGTTATAAGAATCTTCTTTTTTTAATTGTTAAACAATTTTTAATTAACAAAATGTTACCAGAAAAAGTATCTGTAAACTGTAAGCTACTGTAAGATGTATATGGGAATAATTTGGTGCTTCCAGCTTTTCACCAGTGTTACCGTTGGTGTGACTTCAGTCTTAAATTGCAACTTTTCCAACTGCGTAGGACTTTATGACGTACTTTTTAAAATTTCCTCGTATTTTAAAAATTCCAAAAAATTAGGATGAACAATATTTCCAAAATTAAGTGGACAAATTATAAAGTCATATAAATTAAAAAAGAGTTTTTTTGTAAGCATTATTTGATGTAAATTTCGGCATTAATAGGGCCCGTAGAAACAAGCGATTGGCTTCTTTAGCCGCAACTACATATTGCTTGCCGTACCAGAAACTTTCTGTCAAATTTTTGCTGCACGCAGAAAAACATCATTTCACTATATGTATATATTGTTATCGCCAATATGTTTATTGTTAAATTTATTTTATTTTAATAATTGTAATAAAATTATTTTTATTAAACAAAAATTTTTTTATTCAACTAACAATATTTTTTATTAAAATAACATTATTTTTAGTGGCGATAACAACAACTATTGTTATAACAATGCAAATAAACAAATGTTTTATTGGAATTACAGTACATTTAGTGCCGATAACAATAACTATTTTTATTCGTGCAAAATCATATTGCAAAATAACAATATTTTTTAATTTGAAATAACAAGTGGTGATAACAATAACTATTTATAGTTACCAAAAAACATATTTTTTCTTTGCGTGTGTTTTTGGGTCCTAAACTATTCTTAAACATTCTCACAGATATCGGCAACATAAAATTTTTGAGCAGGAAAATCTAGCGGTATATACGTTTTATCATCTATTTTGTGTGCTCTGTATTTGGCCTCTATATTTTAGCAGCGTTTCTGTCAGGAACTTCTTGAGCCTTATCTGTGGACAAGTTTTTCCGGTACTGTTTAATAATATTGGAAACTGTTTTACGACAGATGTGTAAATGTTTTTTTTTTTTAGATTTCTTGTGAATATTTAAAATTTTAATATGTTTTTTTCTGGTCACTCATTTTATTCATATTAAAAATTTATTAATTTTTTTTACGTTCAACATAATAAAAACATCATGGATACTTTTGTAGTGTAGGGTAAAATAACCTGTTCACAAACAATGTATATATTTCAAATATTATTTACTCAATTAAAAAATTTAAATAAATATCTTTTTTCACTTCAGTTATTTACTTTCAATTATTTTGCTTTATTTCTATTCAACACTTTGAATTCTTTATATAAAAATTGTTGCCAATTTTTATTATTTTAATTAAATTTTTATTTTTTCAACCAAACAACAAATTCATTAATAAAAAAAAGATTTTTGAAGACGTGATTTAATGACATTTGGTGTTATTCTGTGACAAATAAGATACATTTATTAGATTTTTTAAGAAACTTATAGAAAGTTGTGGGGCTGAAATAACAACAAAATTTGTAAAGTTTTTTTTTTTAATTATTTTTGTTGATACAAACAAAATCTATTTTAAAAAATAAATTCCATTTGTTGCTTCTGTTGGTGGAATCGAACAAAAATAATTAATTATTAATTAAGTGTAGCCAAACGAGTCGACAGGTTTTATATGGTGTTTTTTATATTTTTATCTCTTAGTTTAAAATCTATGACAGGTTTTAGTACTCTACTATAGAAATAGATATATTAAGGTTAAAATTACGTTTGTCTGGGAGATAAAATTTACATCAATAAATTTGAATTTGTATACCCTCCACCACCACAATTGGTGAAGAGGATATATTAACTTTGTAATTCCTTGTGTAACAACCAGAAGGAATCATCTTAGACCTCATAATATATATTATTGCCTCAAATCGAAATCTGAGTCGATTTAGGTATGTCCGTCTGTATGTTGTTGCCACGCTCACATCCTCAGTAATTGACAAAGCTCAATTTAATTTGACCTGAGTATTTGTTATAGCCCTGAGATTTTTTTTATTTAAAACTATCAAAATCGTTTGCAACCTCGAAAGTCAAACAAAATTGTTCATAGAATTGTCAAATGTTTATAAACAAATTATTTGGAAATTTTGAATTAATATTAAATTCTATAACTTCATTACCATTCCAAAATCGGTTCAGAAAAAAAATTATTGACAAAAATATAACTAATATTATAACACATTAGGTGTTCCGTGTTATATATAAGAAAAATTTCCATATACTGTATACGTCTGTGAGTGTGTGTGTGAGTGTATGTGTGAGTGTGTATGCACTAAACTTTTGTGATGGATGGCATTGAAGATTTGGCATAACCGAATATAACATTCATCCTCAAACTATTCGATTTCAAGCAACCCTCTAATTTTTGGATTCTTTACTCCCCTATTATAGTATTATGCTAAAGTCGTCTTTTATAAAATAAATATCTACTACCAGTTTTTAACAATATTCCTATCGCTAAGATTATAAAAAGCAAACAAAAATATTTTTTCACAAAATTTTTATTAAATAAAAAAATCCGACTTTTAAAAAAATTTAAATTTATGTGAGATATATGCAAAAATGTTAAGCTCTCCCAAAAAGTATCAATTAAATTTTTAATTTATCTATATTATTAAATTTATATTGTTCTGATTTCAACAACCAAACAAGATTAATAATAAAGATAAGAAATTAAATATTTCTTAAAATCGTCTTAAAATTAATTTAAATATTTTTCTATAAAATAAAATATTATAATGACGAAATAAAAATGCTTATTGGAATTTTTAACTAAACTGTGACGCAATTAAAATATTTTAACGGTATTTGAAATAGTTTAATTACCAGAAAATCGATCAGAAAATGTACACAAGATATAATTGTCAATTTTAATTATTTATGCAAAATAGAATTAACAAACATTTCGTTGAAAAGCATGATAAATATTAAGTGATTGACATCGTGGTATTAATTTACAAGAACGTTGTACTTTTAAATGTAGTGAGAGTGTCAGTTATAAGGAAACCTTTTGGGAATTCGTTGGCAAATTGTTCCAAAAGTAAAACATAATAAAATTATAATTTTATTATGCTCTTCATCTTATCACAAATAGTAGGGTATCTCTGATTGATGGATTAGAACGCGTGACTTCAAAATTCGACATTAACATGGATGAATGCTAAACTTATGATTTTGGAAGTATTGGATTCAATAAAATTTCGAATATGATATGCTAATATTAAAGAGTCAGTTCACTTCTAAAATTACTGTTAAAGTTATAGTCCATAATATAATAAGTATGAATAAAACAATCGAATGAGATCAACTTTATATTACCCTGCAATATAAGATAATTTTGAAAGGACCCTCACAAAAATTTATTTTATTATTTGTGACTGTATTAAGTATACTTTTTTAAATATTTTCATGATACCCACATATAGGATAGATTTATACCACTTGAGAGTTAAATTTATTAGATGTTATAGACTCATCGATGGAAATTTCGGTACGACATTATCTTAATATTAAAAAAATTTTATCACAAGACTTTTATCTTTAAATTTTGCAAGTAAATTTTGACTGCATAAAAGTTCGCTGTGCTAATTTTCATAAAAAACGTGTCTTTTAAGAGTTTTATGACCCTAAATCCCATTTTGGGAGAACATTTATATAAAATATTGAACCATGACCTAAAAAATCATTTGTATCAAATTTTATCAAAATACCTTTAAAATTGAGACTTGTTAAGTATTCACAACATTTATGTAATCAACAAACCTGATGGACTGTTGGACCGACATCGTTAAATCGGAAAGTTTTATTAAAGTAAATTTTTTAAGCTTGTCTTTAAAACTGATAGCCGGATGAAAATAGAAACAGCAGGACTGACATCTCTTGCTGCTAAAGTTTATATAGACAGTCAAATCGGAAAGTGTCCCTTAACAAATTTATCTATTAATGCCAAGAAGTATATATATTTCGATATAACAATATTAAAATCTCATTGCCTAAACTATTCGCAATGCTGGTCGAGAAGTTATATACCGATCTATAAAACTATAAATTGTATATATTAAAATAAAAGATTCACAACGATTCAAATTATTATAATTCCATAAACAAGTACTTAAGAATGTTACATTTGGTTATGTCAAATCTTCTACTCCCACCACCACAAATGTATGTGAAGTAAGTACATAATTTTTCGTACATACACAGTGTACATACATTCACAATTATATATACACTCACAAACTTATACAGTATATATAATATACAATATATACTTCAGAGTTTTACTTAATTATAATACAGGAACATTTGAAGAGTTATTAAATTAATTAAATTTTCAGCTATAACATTTTCTAAGAAACCGATTTTGATCGTTTATGGAATAGTAATAAAGTCCATACAAATTTATTTTATTTGTATACAATTTTAATTAAATTTTTTAATTTTTAATTGATAATTTTACGATAGTTCTATATATTTTAATATCCTGAACTGATTTTTCTGATTTTAAATAGAATATTTTTCAGGACAATAAATAGTTCCATTGAGCTTTTTCAATTATTGCGTATGTAAGCGTACCAAAACCAAACAGACGGACAAAGCTATATAAAGAGTTGTATTCAAAAAGCTGTATATTATATGAATGAGTATATGTTAGCGCTACTACTTATTTGCATTATTTTAAGTCTGTTTTGTAAATACCAACAAAATCCTTATACTATATTTAAAACTTTTTCTTAACTGTAGCACGGAACATGATATATTTATGGCTATAACTTTTTGTCTACTGAACCGATTTTAATAATTTTTGGAAAGATGAGTGAAGCTATATTTTTTCTAATTTGTCGATTTGAAATTGGGAGTTTTACGAAAGGTTTCTGCTTGAATTTAGAGATTTGTCAATTATTGTGGATGTGAGCGTGCCAACAACAGACAAACAAACCTAAATCGGCTCCGAGTTTGATTTGATATAAAAATATATTTGTACATTACGGTGTCTGAGGTTATTCTTTCTTAGCGTTACGCACGAAATGATGTACCTTCATGGAGGATAACCTTCCCATTTAAAGGAAGTTGCACTTTTCTAAAAACTATAAGATTTTTATTTTCTTGATCTCCATTTTCGATCTTATCATATTGAATAAATTACTGGTCCGACCTTTTTCTTGTTATAGTTTTAATTTCTCCTTAAACATAATTTTTCATATTTTAGAGTATTTGAAATTCGCTTTAAATTTCTTATATTTTTGGCTTAAGTAATTTATGTACTTAAAAGTAAAATTTTTTAAAAATTTTATTTGGAGCAACAAGTTTGATACAGAGTGACACAGCAATAAATATTCTACACCCAACAGTAGTTACACACCCAATTTGTTTACAATGCCACAGGTTTCATTATTATCGTTATTAGATATACGAGAAAAAAACGTGGGTTTTATTGAATGAAATATATAAGTTTAAAAATATAAGTGTTTTATTAAGATATAATTAAATCTATAGGTTTATTTTTTGTATGGCTTTAAAATATTTTATTATTATTTTCTTTTGAAAATTATATGGATTTATTAAGATTAATTTTAAAAACAAGAAAAACTGAAATTGAAAATTTTTGTAAAGTAATTTGTTGTAAGGTTTTAAAGAGAAGAATATATATGTTTATTATTTTTAAAATATCATATTACAGTTAAAGTTTATATGAGATTTTTGTTCTTTTTTTAAATATATTATATAATAAACATATTTTCACATACGAACAATACCGTCCCCATTTTCGGTGAAATTTGATATACAATTTTACTACTTCAGTAAAAAATTTTAAAATTGGATTTGTTTCTTTTCAAACAAACAATTTTGATTAATTAAAATCCCTTACGAGTTACCTGATTTTTAGGACTTTGATCTTAAAAAATTGCAGGTTTAAAAACCCAAACCAAACAAGTCGATTGAGACTAAATATGCCATATGAAAAGTTACGGAACGATCCAAATAGAATTTTGTTTATTAATTCATGATACTCACATATTTATCCCAGATTTTTTTTCACATAATTTGTTTGGGTGTTTTTTTGTAGTTTAGATCTTAAATATACGAAATATACGAAATACATACACTGATGATTTTTATGATTTGTTTACATGTAATTCTGAGCTGGAGTTGTGTTTGTATTTTTAAAATTTATAACGCAGAATATGAATTTAAATTTTATGGACTTGATTATAATAATAATTGTATGAGAGCAACTTTAAGTATTGAATCGATCAAAGCTACACACCGCTACATGGACAGACATAAAATACGTTAAAACGCAAAATTCGAATTTTTTGAGTTTAATTCTATAAAAATATTATAAGATTTGTATGCGAGTATCTTGAAGTATAGAAGAGATCAACTCCACAGAGCGCTAAGTAGACAGGCATAAAGTCAATTAGTGCCCAGACAAAAGGACATCGTTAAATTGTGATTTTGAGTCGATCGGCAAATCTTAAAGTGGGTCCAGCATTACTGGTTTGTGAGTTTCAAATACTCCTCCACTAAAGGTGGTGTAGGGCAAAATTAAGATTTACAAAATTTTAGATGGTGTGTTAGATTTTTCATTCCTTGTGTAAAACCAAGAAGCATCATATCAAAATCTGAGTTGATTTAGCTTTGTCTGTATGTCTGGCTGTCTGTCAATTGTTGGCACTTCACCTCCACAATAATTTGAGTCGATTTAGCTATGTCCCTCTATCAGTCTGTCGATTGTTGCTACGCTAACATTTGCACTAATTAAAGTTTTTTATTGCCCTAAAAGTTTACTGTTCGAAAGCGGTAAAATTGTTTGGTAGAAAATGATTATAGATCGATATCTGAGTCATCCTCTTTATACTTAAAGTTGAATCGACGACTTAACGTCTTACTGAAATTGCACCATAAATTTTTTGGATAGGGCATAGAATAGGGGATACCCCCTTATAAAGAAAACGTCATCACATTACTATTCACATCACATTACATTCTATACTACAAAATTTACTGATCGGGTGCGGTAGATAGGTATCCCCATAAAACCGAAATTTTTGATATATTCCTACAATTACTTTTATAGCCAAATTCAATTTTTATTTATTTCGATAAAATTTTTGGACTTGGATTTTGAGCCAATAAATCTTTCATAATATCGATCCTAAACTTATCTTACGATATATCAAGATTAATTTCAAGCTGTACTAATATTCTATACTTAAAAAGTGTTCATTCTTTAAAAAAATTTTCTATAAATAAATCTTCTGAAAATCATAACATTTTTTTCATAACCCTCTTAAAATCTTAATATGTCATGCTAAGAATCCTTCAAATAAGTTTGGGAAAAGTAAAAAAAGAGAAAAGAATGTTTAATATATTTATAACAAGATGTTTATCAAACGAACGTTTATTTAATCTTAACTTATGATTTTCTCCAAAATTCTATAAAAACCAAAATAAAATCAGAAAAGAAAAAAAAAACAATTTAATATAAAATTTCACTTTTTCTCAGAATTTTTTTTTCGAAATTTATAAATAAAAAACAAAATATTAAAATTGAGTTATTTATCAGAATTAGATATAAATCTTTTAGTTTAAAATTCATAACGTTTTAAATAATTTAACAAGTGACAGATTTAATAGTTTGTTTTATATCTTTTCGGTTTAGTTTGTTTACATTTTAATGAAAATAACATAAATATGTTAACAATAACAATAATATTGTTAATAATCCTCAAATGAAAAAAAATAATAAAAAAATAAAGAAAAGATCAAATAAAAGACACTTTAAAATAAATTTAATAGTTTTTGATTTTCTGTTTTATTGTTGTTTTTGTTATTGTTGTTCTTGTTGTTGTTGTCTATATCAAAATGTGTGAATAAGCCCATTTTTTGTATGAGTATTGAAAATATGACATTAATTCTAAAAAATATGACTGAATCATATGTATATCTTAGGATACAAATACCCACAAAAATATTTACACATAAAAACTTATACATACTGACGACAAAGGCACACATGATTCAAAAACTTTTCTATACTTTATGTCTCCCCACACTTATTGATTGAAATATTTACTGTGGATTATAGATTTTTTTCTCCAAAAACATTTTTTCCTCTTTATTCTGCTACAGTTTAGTTGTTTGGAAATCTTGTGGTTTTATTTTGTCTGTTTCATACATGATTGAAATGTATTGGTGTATACGCATTCTATACATACTTATATTCGGTTGAAACTTCATACACGTGAAAACACCAAAAGCCGTAGGCTGTTTTGTATTTTACAGTTTCATTTGTATTTTTTGGGTAAAATGTAAAATAAAATAGAAAAAAGTAAGTGTGAATATTATAGTCGGCTAAGCCGTATTATAAGTACCCTCTTTTAATAAAGATGGAGTAATAACATTTAGTTACACATATAAACAAACATTTAAAAATTCAGGCATATTTTAACGTATAACTTTTTCCCAACTTTTCTTTACTGGATCTTTGAAGTAGTGTGTGATATCGGCCTATAATCTTTATGCTAATTGACTGAATATTACGAAGGGTTTAGATTTGGATATAAATCATGTCTTCAGGCAGATATGCCAAAGGATAGGTGATCATTACAAAAATACTTTAGACTTTAACTTAGTTAAAGGTCTTTTATATAATATATGATCTTAAGAAGGAAACAAAAGAATCTTTTTGTTACCTGTTGAATGACAAATTTTGTATATTGGTGTAGGGTATTAAACAAAATAATAAATCTTACATCAAACATAACATTTGTTTCATATGAATGAAAATAAGCCATATATGTCATATGTATGTACATGACATGACATAAGTCTAAAATATTTGTTAAATATTTTTAAACCACTGATTTTTTATTTTGTAAACTGATTTCTGTTCATTTGTTGTTATCTTAATAAGTAAAAATATAATAAACATACAGTGGGTGCAATTGGAGGAGATTATTTTTAATATGAAACTAAATTTAAAAAGAAATTTTCAGAAACTCAAAATTTCTGAAACAAATTAAAGTTTATGCTGCAGATATAAAAAATAACGGACCGAATCTATGACTGGTGTTTGTATAAAATATATATACATATATTTATACCGGAAGTATGTTTACAGAAACTACAATAATTTGTGTACCGATTTATTTGAAATTTTGCATATAGATTTGGTCTAATAAAACAGTCATGTGTACACAATTTACATTTACATTATTTTCCCAATTCTATATCTTGTGAGCTAGAAGCGTCTTTCTGGAAAAACCAAATACCACTGATTTCAGTACTCTTCATCTTTGGCCCATAACAATTTCATACAATTTCTGAGATATCTCTTAAATTGCAAACTATAAAGTATTTACAATGTTAACATTGAAATATAGTCATCCGCGACATCTATGTTGAGGGCAAGTCTAAGCAGAATAAATGTTGTGTCAGTAGAACATTACTATTTTTGTTCCTTTTTATTAAGCTAAGTTAACTCTTCTTGGATAGTTCCACTTTTTCCGTCAAGACAAATGTCTGCCATGAAAATTAGGATACAAGTCTAAATATGACTCACTTTTGTCCCTTTATGATAACAATAAAGCTTATCAATTAAGAGATGTAAAAGCTTTATTGAAATCAAAATAAATCTCAAACTTCCGAACGGATATTCCGATTGAAATCTAGTTTTACATGGTAATAATAAAAGCGGAAGACTGTTTATGTTTAGTTGTAGAAAACCAATAAATTTTGTAAGCTTTTAAATATATTTACAACTCTATGGAACGAACCTACTTCGTAAGGTGTACAAAGTACAAAGTAGAAAATCCGTTCTTTTTTAAAACTAAATGTCAAAGGAACGAATTTTAATATTTCTTAAGATATTTAAAATTTCCTAAGCAAACAGTGTTAAGTCCCCTCAGTGCTATTTTTCATACTGTTCGAAGATTCGAAAATTAAAATTCTTGAAAATAAAAAAATACCACAATTAAAAATTAGAATGCAAAACTGGTCAAATTGGTGAAGAACCCCACTCTTATAATAACAAATTAATATTTGAATTATTATTATAAATTTATATTATTCATTTATATAGAAAAAGAGTCTTAAGAATCTTTAAAAAAAACTTTAAAGAGATAATAAAATTAAAACTTTTAAAAATATTACTCTCTTTGCTCCACAGTTTTGTATTTATGTATGTTTTTTATTAATAAACCAATATCAAGATTGTTGTGTTACTAATATTTGACTGCCTGCCTGACTGATTGACATTTGTCACACATGTATACAAAACAAAAACCGCGTTTGTACCATATTACTTACCTGCTACTGTATATATACTTACAATATGAGTACAACATACATACATACATACATACATACATACATACATACATACATACAATACGTTAGATGTGTGATACAAAACAAAACGTAAGAAAAAATGTTTTGGGATGATGTCAACAAGAAACGTTTATACTGTTGTCAATATATGTCAAGCGTACGGGTGCTATATAAATATGAAATATCTTACAGATTCGTATTATGTACAGTGGGGCAAAAATATATTTTGTCATGAAAAGTTTACGATTTGTAATGATGCTTTTAGCTTTCAAGATTTTGCTAATGTTATGGGATTGTTTGTAGAGAAACTTTTGTAAGTAACGGTTTGAAAAAAAGTTTTAGACCAAAAGACTTGTTAAAGCTACAATATTAATATTATCTCTAGAACTATTTTAAAAATTAGGTTAAAGAACTTTATGGCAAACCATTCTAATGGAATGATTTTGCCATATCACTCCGCTTGGAAGAATGTTTGTTTATTTAACTTTGCAGTTATTTTTACAGTTATCAATTTTATATACTCCACCAAGTGTGCAACACCATGAAGGACTCATCCAAGATTCCATAAAGTATATATAATCTTGCATCACACCAAAATCTGAGTAGTTTATTTTTGTCTTTCCGTCTGTCTCTTGCTGATATGCTCACTTCTATATTAAGTGTCCGAGTATAATGATATTTGGCACAAATATTTATTAGCTGTTTAAGACAATCGCAAAATATTCAGTACATGTATCAACCGATATCTGTTACAACCTCAAAAATTTCTACGATTCATTCTGTGCTAAAATTCAGAACTTCGGGTTTGGAAACATGTAGTTTGAAAAAAATATCGAGTTGCAGCTTTTAACGAAAAGATGACTTTTAGATATATGATTTTTTAGATAATATGAACAAACGTTTCTGCGCGAGCGTTTAAAAACAAGTTAGTATAATTTCCGAGTGTACTTTATATTGAGAGTTTATAGCTTCATCCATTGAAAGACACTCCTGCCATAAAGATAATCAAAAGTTACAGTTTTACCTCCAAAAAATCTAATTAGCTCCACAGTGAAAAAGAAAACATTTTTATTTCTTGTTAAATAAGATGAATAAAACACAAAAATTTAGTCAAACAACATTATCGTAATAATATTCCTAGATGAAAAAAAGAAAACAAGAAATAAAGAACAGCAAAATCCGCAAGATATATAATACAACTACCTCCAAAGGAAACGGCAAAATTACGGAAAGTGAAATAAAGTACAAAGAGAGAGAGAAAGAAAATCGTAGCATACCGTCACAGCACATGTTATGTTTTTATAACAAAACCACCAGAAGATAAATATACTTCTTGCTACTTGCTACCGCTTCTGGAAGGTAAAAAAGAAGAAGAAAAAAATATTTAGCTGAATAAATAAAGAAAACAAAAAAATTGCTATAAGAAGACATAAAAAGAAACTTTAACACCATGATAAATGTTCGCACATTAAAGACACGTTGTTTTTTATATTTTCTTTCGAAAATTATATAAAAAGAAGTAAAAATGATACAGTCCGTCTAGCCCGATTAAGTAATAGCCTACACCACATTGTTCGCTGTAAATGACAGTTACGAAAAATTTATGAATGAGCCTCGTATAATTTGCTTTTCTAATTTCTGATTAAGTGTGAAGTACATTAATATAAAGAATTATTCTGGAAGGTTATATCGGATCTTAATGAAATAATGAACTAACCCTCGTATAATTTCATACATCAATTTTATCTTAATTTGACGAGTTTTTATCATAATACCGATGTATATTTTGGATTTATGCCCTTAAAAGTGTTATTTGGAAGGATATTTGCATGAGACCTTTGAGAAGTAATTGACCGATCTCCAATAATTTGACACATCGATTTAGAATATCACAAAGAATTGGAATGAATTTAAACGGGCTTCATAATTATTCCAAAATAATAATATGTACCAAATTTGATAACTCAAAAATTGCGTCCTGCATAGTGTTTACAACGTTAACATGGACAGCTTGCCAGCAGACAGACGGTCGAATGGACATCGTTAAATCGAATCAGAAAGTGATTATGAGTAGATATAACACCATTTTTTCTATATATAAAATATTTCAGCACAAATACATAATACTTCAATCACTTACGGTAGTGTAGGGTATAAATACTTACGCACATACAAAGAGATATTTCTTTAAGAAATTTATCATAAATATTTATATTTATTACATATATACATTTATATGCATACACATACATCTATACATTTTTTTTGACAAATTGTTTAAAGTAATAAAGTAATACATTCTTATTTGTTATTGGCAACAAAAACAGTTTTTTACGAAAAACCATTTGAAATTTATTGGCAATTAGAGACCAAAAAAAGAAAAACGAAAAAAAAAAAATTAAATGAAAAAAGAAAAATTACATTTCCTTTACATGTTGGTTTATTACCTGCCACCAGCTTATATAACTCAAATTACATTTTTAATGTATAATTTACATGGTAATGGTATAATTGGAAGCTTTTTCTTTACATTTTCTTCTATGTATGTATATGAGAATTTGTGTTCTCTTTGTGAGAATTTTCTTTTCTTTACGTTGTTGTAAATAAATACTAAATTTTGATGAAATCATTGACACGTTTGGCAACATGTTGCCATTAACATCAATATTACTTTAAATTACTTTGAAAAACTGAAATTTCACACGTCGTAAGAAGATAATTAAAAGTTTTGTTTTTCTTTATTCATTTCGTTTATATTCTTAGGAATTATAGTAAGTTTTGTATTTGTAATATTATGCTTTATTAAGTCAAATACTTTAATAAGATTAGAGCACAATAACCAGCAACATATTGTTAATATTTATTTTATTATAAATTTAAGTAGTATTTAACAGATTTCTTTGAATTGTTTAATTGTTTAATATTATGTCATTCGAATTATTGTAATGAGCAGTTTGTTTAAGTCTTTTATACCCTCCACCACCACAAGTGGTGAGGGTATATTAAGTTTGTCATTCTGAATCAGACCCAACAATGTATATATATTATTGCATCAAATCAAAAACTGAGTCGATTTAGCTATGTCCGTCTGTCCGTCTGTCCGTCTGTCTGTCTGTTGGAAACATTCTCACGCCTAGAATAATTGACCGAATTCAATAAAACTTGGCCACATTGTTTGCTATTGTCCTAAGCAGTTTGCTATTTAAAAAAAGTAATTGGACTTAAACAAAAAATTAATTTTAGCATACAACTGCATGTGCCTCATCATCGTGCAAAAAATTATCAAAATCTGATTAACCAGAAAAAAGTTATAGGCTATAATATGCAAAATTTTGATACACCCCAAACTCTTTGTGCCATATGGGCCGCAATTCTTAAGATAATTTACTGAAATTTGTCACAACTAATTTTTTAACCATTCTTAATATACGTTATAAATTTTATTAACATTGGTCCATATTTTGATATAGCTCCCATATAATGCCCCTTCCCGGAATATGATTTATAGCTTATAAAACTTTTAAATTTGAACTAATTCTTTTGGAATTTGGCATAATTAATTTTTTAACTATTTTAAATATGTGTTATAAATTTTGTTAACATGGGTCCATGTTTTGATATAGCTCCCATATAAGGCCCTTTCCTGGAATATGATTTATAGCTTATAAAACTTTTAAATTTGAACTAATTCTTTTGGAATTTTGCACAATTATTGTTTTAACTATTTTAAATATATATTATGAATATTATTACCATGGGTCTATATTTTGATATAGCTCCCATATAAGCCCCCTTCCCGGAATATGATTTATAGCTCATAAAACTCTTAAATTGGAACCAATTCTATTGAAATTTCACACAGTTAATTTTCTAGCTATTTTAAATATATTTTATAAATTTTATTCACATGGGTCCGTATTTTGATATAGCTCCCATATAAGGCCCCTTCCCGGAATATAATTTATATAACACTTTTAAATTTGAACCAATTCTTTTGAAATTTAGCACAATTGATTTTCTGGCTATTTTAAATATATGTTATAAATTTTATTAACATATAAATATGTGTTATAAATTTTGTTAACATGGGTCCATATTTTGATATATCTCCATTATAACGCCCCTTCTCGAGTAAATAAAGACCAATTCTATTGAATGTCGACACAATTATTTTGCTAACTGTTCTGAAGATATTATATTAATTTGCCCTATATCGGTCCAAATTTTCCTATAGCTCGCTTATAACGGGATTTCCCGGAAAACGGATTAGAGTTTAAAAAACATTTAAATAAAGATCAATTCCATTAAAATTTAGCACAATGATTTTTCTAACTATAATCAAAGTATATTATAGATATGAGTAATCTTGGTCCAAATTTTGCTGTAGCTCCCATATAAGGCCCTTTCTCGGAAATAGTTTTGAGCTTATAACAAGCATATTTTTTGTTTTTATACGCTCCACAGTACAAGTGGTAGAGAGAGAATATTAACTTTGTTATTCTGTGTGTAACGCTAAAAATGAATTATTTCAGACCCCATAATGTATATATTCTTGCATCAAGTCAAAATCTCAGTCGATTTTCGTCAATCTCTTTGTCTGCTCACATACACAAAAATTAACAGAGCTCAATGAAATTTGGTAGAAAAAAGGGAGTTCAGTAGAAAAATTTTATAGCCTAAATTGTAACTAATTTTATGACAGATTAAGTATTTCTGTGTTATATACATTTGTGAGTGTATGTGTATCTATGGAACCTAACGTATTAGCTTTACACGAACTTGTGGTGGAGGGTATTTAAGATTCGGCATAGCCGAATATAGCATTCTTACTTGTTTTTATTATGTCTTATATTCTATACATGTTGCTATGGTTTTCTTAAAGCAACTTGTTGCTTACAGTTATTTGAAATTATGAAATTATTTAAAATTTGTTATTTATTTGTTTAAAGGATATGAGGCTTATAATTTTTGTATATCTTTGTAACCATTATATTATAATTATTATCTTGTTTAACCAATTCCAAAACAGATTCTGAATTCATTCTTTCAAAGAATATTGTTTCGTTAAAATTGTATCTTTCAGAGTTAATGATAATGTTCATTTAATACACGAACCTTTAATACTACACATCTATACATCTATTTTCCAAAAATATGGCTGTACATCTTAATATTAATAATTAATATAAAATTTTATATAATAGCGCACAAGTTTAGCATTACCAGTTTGGAAGGAAAATATTACCGGTATTATCAATTAATTAATTAATCTCAGATATTACAGAGTTTTTAAAGCTTAAGAGTTTTCATTGAATTTAAAATATTGTGGATACCGATCTATCTCTCATGATTGATTTATTGAAATTCTATTTTGCATTTCATCGAAATCTTAATCGATATATTTATTTGCCAGTCCATTTATCTCTTTTTGACACTCTCACTTCTCGAATTCCAACAAAAAACTCTTTATTATTTACTCTTAAACTTAACGAATTCAAACAAAATTTCACTGTGCAAAATCAAAAATGGATCAGAAGAAAAAAACTTATGGACAAAAATATGACATATTTTATGACACACATGTTGCGGAGAGAATTGAAGACACATTTTGTAATACTTCTAATCATTTGGTAAAGGACATTCAATAAACGAGTCCTCTGAAGATAAAAATCTATTATTTGAAAAGATTTCTAAAATGAACCGACAATACAATTTTAGTTAAACCCCAAAACACAAACAACAACGAAAAGTTGATTCCATAAAAGCACTTTTTTCTCATCTGATTATTATTTGTATTTACAATTATTATTTTATTTCTAAAACTAATCAACTAATTTTAATAATATATTTTTCCTTTGATGCTCAAATGCTCCCTAATAAAAGCTCTTCGTCTCTCTCTGTTTAGTTTTTTTGCAAAATTTATCTACATTAATTGGTCACCAACAAAATGTGGTATAAACAACTGTTACCTCAAATAAATGTTTATAGACTTAACCAATTTTTGCGGTTAAAAATAATTTTTTGTTTATTAAAAAGTTTATCTTAATTGACGGAAAACTTAAGAGAAACCAAACAGCTAATATACACACATCCAAACAATTTTATCAAATGGTCTATAAATATGAATGGCTAAAAAGTACCAGAAACCAAACAGAAATTCAGACAAAAATAAAGATAAACCAACATAAAAAGTAGCAAACCAAAAAAATGCCAAAAGGCGAATATTTTAATAACAACACCAGCAACAACAAAAACAGCGGCACTTATCAAACATTGTTGCTTGCCCGTGCTGCTGTCTATAAGAGTGACGGTTGTATAGTTAAGAAACTGACGCCAAACCGCACAAAATATTAACGCACCCATTAAGATAGACACCAGGCAACCAGCTAACCAACCAAAAAACCCCCTTTCCATTCCCATTAATATAACCAACCACTCATCTTTCCATCCATACATAGAGTGGTGGTTAGGAAAATAGCAATACAGGACCTTCAAATTTTATTCTATTATATTTAATTTTCTACCCGAGCAAGAAAGTGATTTGATCCAAACTTCTTCCTTACTACCGGAAGAAATTTTCAAGCGAACAGTTTCATTTCATATAGTTCTTAAGAGTAAAAGTACTCCATTTCAAAGTTTTGAAAATATTTTTGACATTTGCATTAAGACCAAGTCTATTTAACTGCTGAAAATCAGTTTTGTTGGCTGGCTGTCCAAATAAAAGTTATCAACACTCTGCAGGTCGTAATTTTAAAGATATTTTCATGAAATCTGGCAAATATTATTTTGGACCAAGAACGAACCCTAGTGGAATGGGTCATATTCGATCTAATATTTCAAGTAGCCCGCAAACCAATTTTCCCTGGAATGGGATTATCAGCACACAAAACGCTTAGTTGTAGCTTCCGTAGCATCTATAAAGATCATAACTTCGGTACAGGTCCATTCCAAGAACTACATTAAAGTGAATAACTCTCAATAAAATGTCAGTACTAATCTACACAACCAGATAACAAAAATAAAGTAATTTTTTTATTAAAAGCAGAAAAAATAAATTCAAATTGTACAAGGATCGGTCCATAATTTTTCATACTTGTATCAAAATATAAGAAATTGTCGGCTATTACACTCTTATTTGTTTTTGTAAAATTACGGTTTCATACATTCGGCATAGTGCTATTTTTCTAGCCACTACTATAGATATTTACACATTCAATTTCAGTTTCTGTTTTAAGTCATCAGACTTTATGCATTTAATTTATTTTATAAATTGAAGTAGTTGGAAAAAGAGTTGTAGTTGGGTGAGTGAGTGAATGAATGTTGGTGTTGAGCCATGTTGCCGCTGCTTGTTTGATTGGTTAAGACGGTTAGTTCACATTTGGGGTTTTCATAATCATTAATACAAACGTACTTAATATAAACTCTTACTTACACAACATCACTCCAATTTTCTCTCTATTCCAACCAGCTCAGCTGTGGAGTAGTGGTTTTTATGGTTTATTTAATATAAAAGAAATTGAAAGAGTGAAATGAACAGCAAAAAAATAAAAATAAAAAATAGTGTTGCTGACAAGCTTAAGGCTACAACATACTCATATTCTGTGGATAATGTCAGACAAAGAGAATGAATAACGTAACAAAAATTGGATTAAAAGTGTTTAGAATTGAGAAGACAAGTCATGATAATACTGTTACAAAAGTAATTTGCCGCTTGTTTTTTTCCATTTCCTTTTAATTTTCAGTTTTTCTTTATTGTTTATCTCTAAGTTTCTAAAATTTTGTCTCTCTATTTTTTTGTCTTGTGGTTTAAAACTAAAAATTGACTGACATTTATGTCAGCCAAGTCAATCATTATCTTTATAAAGTTGTCTTACAATTAATCCTTATATTTTTTTGAGCTTTTTTGTTTCAATATTTTATTTATTTTAATATTTTTTAGTTTTAAAATCTTTAATTTGATATGCTTAAAGGCTTTTAAACTAAATAACTTGATAAATGTTTATTATAGCTTTTTTGTGTTTTTTTTTCAACGATACTGTCGTTATTAAATTTACAATTTTTGTGGTTAGTTTTGGGTCACTAAGCAGCAGCTATAATTTGTTTGTTATTTTCCTTTGTTGTTGTTTGAAATAATTTAAATATTAATTTTTATTAATATTAAAAATTTAAAAATAAATGTTTATTATCTATAACATTTTTTTGATATCTTTATGTAAAAGCATGTAGTCATTAGTATCCACTTTAAAGGTGTGTCTTATAGTTTTTAATTCATTGGGTTTATTATAGGCCTTTTGGCAATTATTATTCAGTGTTTTATTCTTTTTTTTTTTTCTTTGAAAATACCAACATGCGATTTTCATGTAGTTTAAGTGTTTAATATTATTATACCATTTTTTTACTTTAACTTCAACAAACATCTGGCTATTTCATTAAGTATTTCTATTATGTAACGATTAAGATAATTTTTGTTGATTTAAAAAATTTAACTACAATTTTTGTAAGATTTGGCGGCACGAGCTTTGTTTACAAGCTTTAAGTGATAATAAGCATATATTTTTTTCTTAGATTAAAAATTTATTGAACGGCATTAATTTGATGAGAGGTTAACTCAACTCTCTTAATTGAACTGTACCGAATCGAAAATACCCTCTACTAATTAACACTTTAAATGTAAAACCACAAGTACGAACGTTTTTTTTTTCAGATATCAATCTATTGCTGCTGTTCTATAGAGTGATCGTTTAAATTTTTCAAAACACTTTTGTCAGAAAGTTTTAGTAATGCTTAAATGTTCGAAATTGCTTGCTTTTTTAATACAGAGCACAGAAATTGCATTAAATTGATGACGAAAAGTATGTTCTGGCAGATTTCAAAATTTATGTTGCTGATGCTTAAGGGAATGTTGAAGAAAAGCCGGTAAAATTTCTCAAAAAGTTGTTAGTATGGCTACCATATGCAAGTACACATGTTTTCTTAAAATTGTTTCTGAGTCAAATAAAGGAACAGATTTAAAAGAAATCTTGATGATGATTTGAAATATGTTCGTTCATGGACGAAAACTTTTGAAATTAGCTCATGGCTTTACTTTTAACTCATAAAAGTCCTGCAGTGCTTTCATGAAGATGGGCTTGAGTAAGATTTATATCAATGCTAAAGTAGGTAGGTAGGGTAAGTTGAGCAGAGAAGACCATTAAAGACTCATACCACTCTATCGACTTGTTTTGCTATCACTCTCTGCATAAAAGAAACAGATACCAATCACAAGTGACTATGCGAATTTCATGTGATGTACGTACATAATTTACCATTTCGGGGAGTTCCCTAAATGCACCATATTTGATGTCATCGGCGACACCTATTCGATTAAGATGATTCCGAAGAATTCCATGTCTAGTAAGGAAGCTCACTTTTCTCAAAATTCAGAATATCTATGGTCATCCTCGCCTCTTGGCCACCTCTAAATTTGGAGGCTTTTATTCTAGTATTTTTCTGATAAATTGAAAATGTATCTTAAGATTTATAGCAAAATATAATTACAACCTTTTCAGCGGGAATTTTATTTCTAGAAACCAAGAATGACAATAGATAAAAAACTCAAATTTTTAGTAGATTTGGATAAGCTGTAGTCTTCAAGGTATCACTACAATATCTCTTAATCAAAAAACCTTCGGTAGTATATAATATTATATATATATATATATATATATATATATATATATATATATATATATATATATATATATATATATATATATATATATATATATATATATATATATATATATATATATATATATATATATATATATATATATATATATATATATATATATATATATATATATATATATATATATATCGCGTATTGTTTCCAATTAAAATTTGTGTTAACAATGTCATTGAATTATTAATTAATAAATATTTTATAAAACCATTATAGTGAAAATTATTGAGTCCTTTTTAGTAATTTATGTTTTATCTTGTAGTCTATGAGATACCGAATTATAGCAGTTATTTACATTATATATTAATTTATATTTTATTCATCTCAAATGACATTTTTGTTTATTTTATGGCTTTTCAACAAAATATTTGTGTGATAAAAAATTCTATCATAGGAT
This sequence comes from Cochliomyia hominivorax, assembly GCA_004302925.2. Lineage (NCBI taxonomy): Eukaryota > Metazoa > Arthropoda > Insecta > Diptera > Calliphoridae > Cochliomyia > Cochliomyia hominivorax. The sequence continues at coordinate 59,614,572 of PYHX02000467.1, forward strand.
TTTTTCAATTAAAATACGATTTTTTTTCACATTTTTACTTTTCATCACATAATATTTTATTTTTAATACCCTACATAAATATGGGTCAGTCTAGTTGGCTAAACATGTAAATTTTGTCAACAAGAAACATGTTAAATTTATTTACTTCCAAGACAGTGGTTGGATCCTTAAATTTAAATATTAGAGCTTATGGCATAGGTTACTATTTTATCATTCTTGATCGACCATTCTACTTTTGCTTGTGAGCTCCCTTTTTTAATTTATATGTCATGTCCTTAATTGCAAATTGCCATTTTATGCTCAAAGTAAACCCACACAAAAAATATTTTGTTTTATTTTACTTAAATATTTGATTTTATTTAAGTAAATTTTGTAATAAAACATTTATGGAATGTTTATGAAAAAACCCAAAAAAGGACTAAAAAATATACTACTTACACTCACTCACACAAACACAAAACGTGACTTTGAATCTTTATTTTAAAACAATTTTTGAATTTATTTAAAAACAATATTTGAAATACATATAACGCCCCCCACCCCAATTTAAATGTTCATATAATAAAATAGCAAAGTCATAAGCAAATGAAAAAAAACAAACAAAATAAAAAAATAATAAAATCAGAACAAAAAAGCGGAGAAAGTAAAGAGTTGTTGTAAGTCAATAAAAATATTACATTAACCATAAAACCTCATCAAAGCAAATTATCTCATGAAATATTTATACACGTCAATAAACATTTATCATCACTCTCTTACACTCACTCACCAACAGAAAAATAAAATATATACATAAACACAAAATATTAAGTATGAAAAACAAACTCATACATATACATATATTAAAACATACCCATTGTGTTCAGGAAAGTCACTTCCGCTTTTTGTTTCTTTTTTTAACTCCTTTTTTATTCTTTGTACTCTTAGTGATAGTTTTGCAAAAAAAAAAAGAACAGAGTGTAATAATAAAAGACAGTTAAATGTAAAAAAAGCAAATAATCATCATCTTTATTTACATTCATAAAGCAAGATGTATGTCAACTCAAACTAACATGATAAAGGATTGATATACAAATCTAGAAAACAAAAAAAGAGACGGTAATTGATTAAGTTTCAACATGTTTAGTTTACATAAAAAACAACACAAAAATACAAAAATTTTTATAACTCATACATATAAAAATATATACACACTCCAAAAAAATCATTTGTAAATTGAAACAAAAGTATAAAAAACTGCAAAAAACGAAGTTAAAAATCACAAGAAAAAAATTAAGAAAACAAAAATAAAATAAAAAAACACGTATACAAATTCTCTTAAATGTCAACAACAGTTGTTGCTGTGACATACGACAACAACATAAACATCACTTGTCGCTGCCAATTTGTCACTTGAATCCATATGTTGCGTTAAATTCATGATCCAGAAGAAATAAAACAGCTAAAAAGAGACGTGAAGAAAAAATTTATAAAAAAAATTATACAAAACAACAAGAAACTCATAGAAATATTTATTGAATACTTGTTAGCAAATGACAAGATGATACCACACTCTTATTATAAACATCGCATGACAGAAATGTAAAAGTATTAATCATTTTGAAAACGAAACGTCTTAGAATATACTTTAGAATAAAGATCCTATAAATAATGACATTTAATCCTACACTGAATAAGTTCGAATTTAACTTTTCGGTTTTAACCTGAAATAGAGTTTCATTTTCGCTTTGTTCGTTGTTAAGAATGCTCCAGATAGTAATAGAAATTTTAGCTCTCTTAGGTCCTTAAACTGTTATGATTACGTGAAAGGAGAAAAGAATACGAATAAAAGCAGAGGGAATAGTAAAAAGAGAAATACATGTCCATCAGTTTCGGAATCATGCAAAGGGACAGTCAGTGAGGAGAATGACACCTAGATTTATAGCTGAAAAAACGGAAAAAGATCCAAAAAAGCCAGCTCAGTAAGAGATAACAGTTGTCCCCTCCCATAACGTCGTAATCTTAAGGATCAGAACAGTAATAGAAAAGATGAGAAGTTGTCACCTCTTCTTCTTCGTTTCTGCAACTTTGACAGAAGTCATTGAATGGGAGACTTATTCTAGTAGCGTGAGTGCCAAGAGCAGCGTTCAACGAGTTTAGGCTTCTTTTGAGATCAGCCTCACCAAAATGTCTGAATGTGTCAAAATGTCTTTTGCCATTTTCGTTGAGCCAAATTGGAGAACTGGAATTTTAGTTAACTCTTACGTAACTCCAGATTAAAGCTGAAAAATTGGTGTGTGAATTCTGCTGACTGTTATGCCCAGTCCTCGCCAGACGATCTACACTCAAAATGCCCTGGTTGTTTACATGTACGTACACCTATTTTAATCACATCGAAATCGGAACACGAATAGTTGGTATCGAAAACCCAATGAGGGTAAAAAATATAAAAATGAATAAAAGTTTTATCTCTGAAATGGGTATAAAAGACATTCTTGAAGATTTTAAAATTTCTATTTTCACTTTTTTTGACTTAAAATTACTATCTGAGACGATTTAATGCTGTACGTCCGCCTTGAAAACATTACAGATATTATAACATACAGGTTTATCGTTAGTAGCACATCAGGCTAAACTTTTAAACTTTTTGAAACCATAATGTCAATAAAATTATTATTCTTTACACCGATATTCTTACTACAATTTGCGGATATATAAAACACAGTTATGAACTTAAATTTAAATTAAATTTATAGCAAAAATTTGCCAATTTTCAAAAGATTGACAAATTCGAAAAAACTTTCATTTATTTCATATCAACTTCCCATAACTTCTACATGATTTAATAATAAAAAATAAAATCACACAATTAACTCGATAAGAAATAATACTTTTAACGATTTTAAAAATCAATAATATTACAACAGAATTCCAAAAACACAAATTTTCAATTCATCTTACACATACTCACACACAAACATATTGCATAATAACAATACACATACACACAAACATGTACATATAAATCATATAAAGATATCATATATTTTGTCAATCAATTGAATAACTAAATCATTTATAAAAAAAGGAAGACATATTGTTGTATACAAGATTTTTTACAAATGTTGTATGTAACAATTCGTTTAAAATAGAGATTAAGATCGCGTATTGAGATTTCTTAACTGATGGCATCACACCAGTACCAACACCACCACCACCAACAACAACATCATCAACTTCATCGTTATCTGTTAAAGAAACTAGCAAAAAATAAACGGGAATAAAAGAGATACAAATGTTAGATATAGAAAAAATAAGTAAGAATACTATATTCGGCTATGCTGAATATTCAATACCCTTCATCAAAAATACGTGTGAAGTAAATACATTGATCCAAAAACATTTCCCACATACACACTCAGACGAAACACTTAATGAGTTATAAAATTAGTTATTTTTTTGTGGTCATAACTTTTTTCTACAAAATCGATTTTGATTATTGTTGGAATGAAGAATATATATTATGGAATTTCATTCTAATTTTTTTTAAATCAATAATTAACAATAATTGAACTTTAAGGTTGCCTCAGGTGTTGGAATACACCTTCTAATGTACTGAATGTGAGCATGTCAACAACAGACAGACGGACAGAACGATAGAAGGCAGACAGTTAGACGGATAGACTGACAAATAGACAGACGGATAGTCAGTCAAACATAGACGTACGGAATGATAGAATGACAGACACATAGACAGACAGTTATACGGATTGACATACATTTAGACGGATAGACGGACATACATACGGACATACGTACAGACATAGAATAATCGACTCAGATTTTGATTTGTTGGAAGATCCTTATATATTATGGAATCTGAGATGATTTTTCTTAATGTTGCATACGAAATGACAAAGTTAAAACATCCTCTTCACCACTTGTGGTGGTAAAGGGTATAAAAATGTATACAAATGTTTGATATAAATTTGTAATTTGGTTACAATCTTTTTAATCTTTTTAAAATACTGACACTTCTTCTCTCTTTTTTATTTTGTATAAATTTAAATGTTTTGTTGTTTTTGTTGTTGCTACTGCTATTGCTGTTTATCTACTATTTTGTATTTAATATTGTGGCATGTAATTTGCACTTCATTTAATTTATATGCTTCATTTATTTTCCTCTTGTATTTGCTGTTGTTCTTGAGGATTTTATTACATACAGAAATTGTATTTACTATTGACAAAGTCTGTGTGATGTATATTTATAAATATATATATCTTTTTGGAAAATCTATTAGAAATTTCAATTGGGATTTTGTTGTTGAAATTGCATAAAATAGAAATTTTGTGGATTTTATATTTTAATACCAAATAATACTTACTTTCTTATCTTTGCCATTAAATTAATTAAAAAAAACTGTTCCTAAGAACTTTAACTAACAAAAATTGATGAAGTGTTAAGTAATAAATAATTTTTAAGAAAAAGTGTTTTTTATGTTTTTGTTTAAAATAAGGAAATTGTTGGAAAATGTATTATGAATTAATGTTTTTTTAAGTAAAGTAATAATTTATAATTTTGTGTACATTTCATTATGTGGAAATGTAGATATTTAAATTTATTTTACTAAAATACTTAAGTAAGTGTTTATCATCAAAAATTTTAATTTATATTTATTACATATTTCTTACATCATGTAAATTATAAGTTGTATTAAAAATAAAATCGAAAATGCGTTTTATACTCTCCAACACCACAAGTGTTGAAGAGGGTATATTAACTTTGTCGTTCCGTGTGTAGTGATAAGAAGAAATCATCTCAGACCAATTTTTTTAGCTATGTCCGTTTGTCTGTTGTTGTTGGCACGCTTGCATCCATAAATGACAATAAATGACAGAGCTCCATAATTTGTAATAGTCCTGAGAAGTTTCCAATTTTAAATTAATAAAATTAAAATTAATTTTAATTTAATTAATTAAATTAATTCAAGCGATTTTTTTATACAACTGTCAATTAGAAATCGACAAACTAGAACCAGATTTTCTCATAATATAAAACTATATATAATTTATTATAGTTCCAAAATTTTTAAAATTCGGGTTGGTAGAAAAATGTATAGCAAAAAATATAACTCATTAGGTGATCCTGTGTTGTGTTTAACAAACATATATTTTATATGTTTGTGTATTTGTGTGCGTGTACGAAACGCATTTGTGGTGGAGGGTATTAAATTTCGGCATAGCCAAATATATCATTCTTACTTGTTTTTATCTTTATTTTACTCTTTTAATTCTAATCATGCATTTCTTAGAAAGTGAGAGATTTCAGTTTTGAATTTTTACATCATGTAAAATAAGATGTAAACAATTTTATTTAAGGGGAAAATACTTAAAAAATTGTAATTATTAATAATACTTTTATTGTGTAAACATTTTTACTTATTAAGTTATTTTGGACATTAAGTCAAAAATTGAATTGTCGCTTTATTTACATGCCGCAAAAAATCATGTAAACAATTTAATTTTATAATATAATTTTACTTCATTTATAAAGCTGTGTATATTATATACGTTATGTAAAGAATGGAGTAAATATATATTAGTTTCAAAAAGTATTTAAAAATATAATTTTATACATTTTGTAATACAACATTATTTTTATTTCTTTTCAGGTAATTAAATGTGTTAACAACAATGTCCTAATTTTTTTTGTGATTACATGTTAGTTTTGTTATTCTTTTTTATTTGCTTTCGATTTTTAGTATATTTTAAAATTCTATATTGATTATTTATTAAGAATTATGTTAACATTCTTTTATATTTTACATGATATTTGACATGATAAACATATTTCACACCATTCTTTACATAAGAACTAATTGTTTACATGATAATTTACAATTTAAAAGTGGTGTAAACAAATTAAGCTCAAGTTCCATATGATATTGGTTTTATTATATTCTTTCTTTCATCATATAAGCAATAACTAAAGCAAATCATGTTATTACTTTTACTTTCTATAACAGTTATTTCTATTAAAATTATCTTTTTTACGTTATTTACATATTGTAAAGAATGGTGTAATTAATTAATTTTTTACGTAAAACAACTGAAGAATATTTCATAATTATAACATTTTAATTATTTAAATGTGATTTGAAATTCTTTACACATTCTTCACATATTTACTATAATATATAAATATATATTCATGTAAATACAATACAAACAAATATAAAGATTTAATTATTTCATTTTTAAAAGTTTCAAATTATTTTTATTTAAGGTATATTTAATTATTTTTACTTTGTTTACATAACGTAAAATATTGTGTATATATTTTTTAGGTTTAATAATTAAAAATTACTAATTTATTATTTTAAATTCTTTACATATTGTTGACATCATATAAGAAATGTATGTAAATACTTTGTAAATTTCACAAATATTTAGAAATATATATATTTTTTTAATTTTGTATCATTTTTCAAAATAATTGTGTTAATTTTAAAAATGCTCATAACACAATTTTTAGTGTTGTTATGTAAAAAATGTAAATTGATTTAAAAATATGTAAAAAAATTATATATTATTCTCCGGTAATATAGGTGGAATGGGCATTACGTGATTGTGCTGATAAGTAAACCGATCGACTTACTTTCTGAGTTGGTTTCCTACTGGATTTATATGTAAAAAATGCAGGTTGAAATTTTAAATAAATCTTGATAAAATTTGAGATATATGTTTCCTAGGACCTGTTACAATTTACTATTGCAATAGCTCCCAAACAACCTCCACTTGGGAATTTCATTATAATTTCCCTTATATTACGTATAATACTGCCAAGAATGCTGCCAATAAGACCCTGAACCATCGAAGATGTATCGTGGTACATAAGAAATGAAAATATTTGTTGAGATATAAAGATTCCATTAGTAAAGGAAGAGTTACGTAAATTTAGTGAAAAATTTATTGTGAAATTAAGGAATCAGTCAAACCCAAGGCTTCCAATCGCAGAGGATTTCGGCACATAGCGTCGTAGAATCGACATAATGTGACCACTCACTTATTCTCTCTTTAGAGAGAATACAGATAACTTTTTGAGGTTCCGTAGTTATATATTTATTTAAAACAGGTTGTGTTCCACTGTGCAATGTATAAGATTTGCATTATTTTCAATAGATTCAATTTTAACAACATCCAGGAATAAATTATCAAAACATTAAAAAATAAAGTTTTTATATAAATATACATATATTTAAATATGCCATTAAATTAATAATTATATGCGTTTATCCCATAAACGACTATATTTATCAAAATAATGTTAAATACTTTATTATACGTTACATAGTTCTCTGCCACCATACTTAACTACGATTTTTCATTTTGCCAATGTTTTTTACAATTTCTAGCAAAGTTTTTTCTGTATATATTTTTCCTTATATTACTTCTAAATATCCTTAAGGATTCTCAAACATGCACTTTTCTCCCTCTAAAGAAAAACAGATTTCTTAAATCAACAATTCTACAATAAACATTTTTATATAATTGAGTTGTTAAATATCAAGAATTCTCCTATAGAAATAACAATATTAAATGAGAAATAACACGAGAAAAACAAATTAGCGTTAATCTGAGAAATATTTAAAAGTTAAACTTTTCCAAGAAATTGAAGAAATAGAAGGAATAAAGGACATTAACCTGATAAATCAAAACACACTTTTTGGATTTATTTAAAAATATATAACAAGTAAAAATGATATAAATTCTCATTGTCTGACATTTAACCTACTTTTCTTCAATTCTACAACCTTTTTCGTTATATTTACTACCTTTTTTGGTTCAGTGTATATAATTTAATGTTATGCCATAATTTCATTTTTATTTTTCAATTTCAAATTCTTCGCTTGAACTAAAAGGTTGTCTCAGATTTCGGTCTATACCTACTAATACAACAAACCGATTTAGCTAGTTTTAAATAGTAAACTTCTCAGGACTATAGCAAATACTCAAGCCAAATTTCATTGATCCTTGTCAATTATTATGTATGTGAGAGTGCCAACAGGCAGACGGACATGTTATGGTGTCTGAGATGATTTCTTTTTAGCGTTAAACCCTGAATGACAAAGTTAATATACCCTCTTCGCCACTTTTAGTAGTGGAGAGTGTTACAGAATTATGAATTCTTTGTTTGGGTTTTATTTAAATTTATTTTAAGATTTCAAAAATATTTGAACGATAAATTTGTTTTGTTTATTTAGAAAATTTTTATGAAAATTTATTATATCAATAATTTAGATTTTTTCATAAACATATAGTCTACCTTAAATTAAACTTTATTTCATATATCACAATTCATATTTTATTTTTTGATTACTTTATTTTTTTTAAACGTCCAAACGAAATTAAATTTTATGTCAATTTTCATATTAAAGTTTATTACAACTTATAACAATTTGAAATTTATCACTTTAATGAAAACTCTATTTTAATATCATTAAATTCAGTCAATTTAATTTAACCGTGTAAAATTTATTTTAATAACTAAACTTTCTATTCTAACTAAAAACTATGTGTGCAGCATGTTCTATGTATGATGTTGCAGGTGTAAAACTTTTTCTAATATAACATTCCACAGAAAAGTAGAAAGAGGAGGAGAAATATTTATAAAAAAATAATTTAGTTTTGAAATTTTTATAAAAAAAACTATGGTTGTGTGTATATTTAACATTTTTATTTTTATTTTTTTCATTTAACTATGTAAAGTTTTATTTTAGAAATATTAAAAATTTATATTATGTATGTTAAGGGCAGCAGAGATGCCATGTAAAATTTTTAACTTTTCATGTTTTGTTTTATGAAAAATGTAATAAATAAAATAATTTATTAGTAACAAATAATATTAAAGTAAAATTTAGAATATTAAATTTAAAAAGTATGGAATAAGTGAATGAGGTTGTTATAGTACTGGATTTGTGACAAACATTTTTATATTTTTGAGTAGGAATACTAGACGAAAAAAATTGTTGCGTTTCATAACACAAAAAAAAAAAAAAACAATAACTTAGATGAAACATATTCCTCTTGAATAGCTCTCTTTATAATAATTTCAGACAAAGTGGATGAAATTAAAGTATATTTTATCGTTTGAAAAATTTGTATATTGCGGTTAATCCTAAATCTTTAATCTTATTTCTTATAAAAAATTACATTTTTAATTTAAAATTTTTATAACCTAAAAAGTATACCGTACGACTCGGAATAACTGTCCATGTAAAGCTTTTTCTCAAAGAACTGGTCGCAATTTTAAAAATAACTTGATGAAATTTGTCATGTACTATTACTTTTGTCCAAGAATGATGCTTACCGAAATTAATTTGGAAAGGTCCATTATTTAATATATATGCCCTCAGGATTGGGGATTTTGGTCCACAAAATTTATAATATAAAATAATTTACCAATTATAGCACAAATAAGTCTTATTATATTCTAAAATGATGTGCCACATTATACAAGAATCGATAGTTCCTATACATCCACCCTTCCAAATATCACTTTCCAACTCATAAACCGCACAAGTACGGTATTGAGCATTGTAAAAATATTTAGTCAAATTACGCTGTGCAAAATTAGTTTCTAATTAATTTTTACTAATTCCCATATAATCCTCCAAAAAAATTCCCTTTAAAATGTATAAATTTCACATAAATGTTAGCATTTTCCTAATATGCAAATTATACGTGAGCCGTTCATAACTTCTTCGTAGCGGATCTTTACAACCAACAATGTGGTGTAGGGTTTGACCGACTGTAACATTTTTACTTGTTAGCTTTAAAATTTGTGTACCCTACGACACTAAATTAAAATAAAATAAGATAAATTAATATAAATATAAAGCTAAATTGCTGAGAAAAAAATATGCGAGTGTCGGTTCATAATTTTTACTAACTACCACAATATCCTCGAGAAAAAAATTACTTTTAAAATGCATAAATTTCACATAAATGTTAGTGTTATAATTGCACACATAAGCATGTAAAAACAATTTATACGATTCATAAATAAACCAAAAATTTGGTGTAGGGTATTATATAACCGAGCTTGATCGACTAATGATTTTTTTAATTATTAAAATTCTGGTTCGTTCTAGAGACCCTTCATTAGATAAATCAGATTAAAATTTTAGATTTTGTTTTGTTTGGTCTATAGCGATATGAGGGACCATTGTAATTGGTGGTGAATCTTAATTCAAGCAATTAAAATATGATGGAGAGATTAGTAAAGTAAAGTCTACTAATGTCAAATGTGTGGGTCTATATTAGTTTTTACCAATTTTCCGAACAGTGCAGTTTATCCAGAAATCCAAACAGGGACATTTTAGATAGAAGTTTCAATTTCTAGAAAAATCCATTAAAGTTAAATCCCATAGATTACTACTAATTTTAAAGGGGAAATATTCAGTACGACGCTTCAGTAAACTGGAGCCCAAAAAGTGTGCTGAGTTCAGATCTGAATAAGCTTTTTTCGTAGCATTTAGCGTTTTGAAAGAAATTTTCGATCACCTATCGAAACCATTCATATTTTGTGAGATATTTTTCTCCAAAAAACATTTCTCTTCATAAAAGTCCAATACCTCTTAACTAATCTTAAATTATATCTCATTTGTTATGTTGTATCTATGCTGATATAATTTGGTCCTAATTGAAATTGTTGTCCGTATTTTCAATTCTGTACTTTTCCAAACTTTTCATTTACTATTCAAATCTTTATAGATGCTGTCATTCTTTATATTCCATGTTGCGCCCGTTATAGTTCGAAGAATCTTATATTGTATAATATTAGTTTTCTATTTGCCAGCATTACCCCATAACTGGATACCAAAACTGGGGCTAGAGCTATTAAATTCATAACCAGGATCTTAGTTTTTATGTTGTGGCACTATGTAAGTCGCCTATCCAAATGAAACAGAATCACTTGGGGATTTTAATAGCATAAGAAGAAACTGGTGGTCAGTTCCCTCCTCTAAGAAATTTTGTTATTCAGTTCGTTTACTTCTATTCTTCAAATATGTTCAAGTTAAGAGTGGTTTCTAAAACTTTTCTCAGAGGAACTTTTACGCATACTTTTGTACTCAAAGTCAGTTTCTTAGTCGATTTAATAAAGTCCTTCCTTCTAACCATCCACCTGGCTAGCTATCTTTTTATATAATTTTTATTTTAAAGAAGTTTAAAAACTTTTAAATTAGTATGGATTTAATCTTAAAAAGATCCTGGATTAAACAATTGTAATGAAATTTGGAACAACCGTCACAATTTAAAAATCTTTATATCATTTTCTTAGCTACCACAATTTGGAACAAGACATTTTGCAACAAGAATAGTCCACATCTTTGTTGACTATGACATACAATTGGGGTTCAGTTATCTCATCTTATATGTTATGAACTATATTTGACGTCTATTAGTCTTTTTATATATTTCTAAAGAAAAAATGTCCAAAGAAATAATATTACATGATCATGATCGCCAATTTCGCGCCAAGTATAGCAAGTCGTCTTAAAAATAACTTTCACCCGATAATTAAAAAAAAATAATAATAATAAAATGTGGTTTTTATCTGCGAAATATCTGTGGCCGAATTTCTCTCTTTTTTAATAATGATTATTGTATGAATATTGCAACACAATATTTCTCAAATAAATTTTCCATTTAAGAACTCATAATATTTTTTTGTTTAGAAAAATTTGGTTTAAAATTTAATTTTCTAAAAATGTTTCTTAATATTTAAGTTTTTCTCGAGTTCTCATTTGGAATATTTTTTCTTTTTAATCACAACGATGTTTTATAATATAGTCCCCAGTATCATGACACTGTTTTTCTTATAAAACCCCCCTAAGACTATAACAAAGTCTATGACAGAAGAATTAAAAAGTTTAAAGGAAATTTTTCTTTCTAAATACTTGAATGTAAATAATAAAAAATATATAAAAATAACGTAGACTGTTATCAAAAAGCTTAAAAAAGAATGATATAAAAAAAGAAGAAACGTCACATAAAAAGAGACAAAAATAAAATTTTATATGTGAACAAAATTATGTCCTTGGTGTGATTTTTAATATTATTATGATTTATATGTTTTACATTAATATTATTTTTATGTACATACATGTGAACTCTCTGTATGTAAGTACAAAAAAAAAAAAAATCACATAAACGCAACCACACGTGTTCAGTGAATGAATGCCAAATATTTAACATATACAGACATGAAGTTTTTTTTATTTTTAAACTAACACTCATATAGATATACATATATATGATGCAAGGACAATGGAACCAAAATATTTCAAAAAGAAACACAAATAAGGCATTTGGTAAAATAAAATTTCATTATAATATAAATCACATACACACACACACATAATAGTGTATATACCAACACAATAGCAAAGAAACACAAGTGTACTCGTGTATAAATTTATATACTTCCGTTTAGTATTTCTTTCATTTTTTTGTTAAGAGGGGAAATACATATTTTTAAAGCTTTTAAAGAGTGACATGAAATGGATTTCCAAAATCCAAATACTTGTGTACTCAAATACACACATACACAATGATATATGTACTTATATTTAAATTTTTTTCACATAAATATATTCAGCATATTTATCCTTATGTGAAGCCTTTTTCATTAACAAAATATGTGAAAAAATATATGAAAAGTGAAAAAGTTTTATTTGTATTTCATTTCCTTTTATGTGACTCTAATTAAATTTTATTAAAATTTGTATTTTCTTTTTGGTGTTTATATAACAAATATAAGAATTAATTTTGGAAATACATTTAACCTGTTTCTATGCATTTTGTTTAAAAATTGGTTTATTCTATTTATTTAACAAATAATAATTATGTTTATTTACAAAATATATAAAAGAACATAATATTATATGATAATATTGACATTGATGAAAGAAAAAATTATTTAATTAATTAGAATCTTCAAAGGATTTTTTTTCAAAGTGGGCTTTTATATGAATTTTTTGTTAATTATGATTTGAATGAGACACTTCAATATGAAATGAATGTGAATGTGATTTTGAAATATGTGTACTTATTGAGATTGATATTTTACTATATTTACGCAATCTCATGGAAACAACTAAAGTATATTTGAGTTCATTTCAATATGAATAACCTTCCAATTCTTGTTCATCTTGATTTAGCTAATTTTTTTAAAGTCGACAAAAATTCACTTACGAAAAGTCTTAGTTTCTACTTCGATCTTTCGAAGTTGAAGATTACGAGGTCTAATACTATTGGCACAAATTAACACTCATTATATATCAAACCGAACATTCATAAGAATGTGTGATCTCAAAATAGCAAATGCTGGGATGCTACACAGGGAATATAGCATTGTCTGGATGTACAGAAATGCATATATTCATTTTGTCTTAATTTTAAATTTTACCGAATTTCTAAAATAAATCAACATACCCAAGGTGGTCAATTTCGCAGAATCACGCATTATGCCCTTAAGCAATTTTCCACATGAAATTGAAAATATTTCAGCTTTAAACGTCTAGTACTTCATTGAAATATTCCTAAACTTTCAAGGATAAGAAAATTACTTATAAGAAATCAATTTTGAAACACTTTGTACGTATACTAGAATACCCAACGTATGAGTAATATTAATTACATGAAATATTAATAATACTTTCTATATTTTTGTTGCCTACTTTTAAGAGTAAATAAAAAACATTTCTAAATATTAAATAAATGTTATTAAATCTAAATACTTTTATCTTAAGAATTACAACTAAAAAATAATATAAATAAAGAGAAATTTATAAAATTTATTTATTACGTATACAAAAACAAATATAAAGAAAATTATAAATGTATTGAAAATATAGAAAATGAACTAATACTACTTTATTAGAATTTTTTATTTGTTTATTTTAATACAAAATCTTCTAAAGAAATATTAATATTGAAAATAAATTAGAAAATGTTTATTGGCAAATATCGAAAAATCCTTTCAAATCAATATTACACAAATACTTGAATATTGGTCATGTATGTGTATTCATTATATAAAGTTTGTCAAGCGTATGGTTTTAGCCATAATCCTTTATTAATAAATTTTATATCTAAGAAGTTTCATTAATAAATGTCAGAAAAATACATTATTTGTAATCAGTATATTAAATAATATTTTCAAAGAAATTAAAAAAAAGGATTAAAAAATATAAATTTATTATTATCGTTTTTTGTACACAACATGCAAATACAAAATTACGCATACTTAAATACTTTGACATAGATTAAAATCTATAAATATAGACAATATAATCAGAACATGACAATAAATATATTTAAACATACACTCATACAAACACAAATAGATGTATGATGAAATATATTATGCATTTATTTGTTTGTATAGGTTATTATAATAAATAGTCATAATGCATAATGAAAAATTTATTCATAAACCCTCTCTAGAGATGTTACGAGATGGAAACTAAAAGTGTCAAAAATTCATTATCATAAAATTGTATCCTTCGAAGAAAATTTGTATTAATCTTACTTTTAATAAAATAGTGTCTTTTGTATTGATAAAATAAGGATTGAGATTGAAAAACATTTAACATACATTTATGTCATTTAAAAGAGACTACTTAATTTACACTTCCACTAACGTTTTGCTCTAACAGGTTGTCCATCTCCGTCTTTAACACTTTTGGACATCTTTTATCGTGGAAAAAGCCCAATATCTTACAAAAACAACATTATTGTTCTTGTACCACTCAAGACATTCTTTACCATAGTGACAAAACACCAAGTGAGGCCAAAAATAAATTAACACATAATTAGGTCCTATATTTTTTGGCATTAGAAACGTCATGTGGACCATAGCTTCAACCTGAATCAGGTTATTCTCAACGGATAAGTTCTCCTGTGTTGTTTAATAACATTGAAATCAGTTTGATGACAGACTTTTGAATGCAATTCTTTGTAGAAAATGGTCACTCATTTTCTGGTCAACATTTTAATGAAATTAACAATATATTCATTTGTTCATTATTAAACATAATAACTGACAATTTTTGGAAAGGTAATCTGATCAGAAAAATAATCAAATAGTTGGTTTAAAATTTTCATAAAAAAAGTGTGTTAAGAACTTTTCGTTTTCACTTCTTATTATTGATTTAAGTAATATGGGTGTTGAATCAAACTTGTCTCTGTCATCATTTTCAAATAATATTGTTATTAAGCCATGAAGCAAATTTTATTATTATCATTTAGTATGACAATAAGCGAAAACTGTCTGAATTTAAAGTTTGAATAAAAAATTGTTTAGTTTAGCATAATTTTTTGTAGGTTTTAAAATAATATATATCTCAATTTTACATAAGTACTTATTAAATATAACATAAATATATATATCATTTAGTATGCTTTTTATTTTGTTTTCTTTAATAAGAATTATATTCTTGTTAAAATGCTGTAACAATTAAAAATTACATGCTTTTAATGTCCTTGTAATAATTTACTTGAGATTTAAGCTTTAATATGGATTTTTTCTCATGTTGCACTTCCGTTTTATTATATTAAGAACGAGTAACAGAAATAGTTAATGCGTTTACATTAACTGTACATTTAAGAACATTAAGCGTAAACAATGAAGTGTGCTGAATTAAGATTTAATGCGTGAGTAAGAGAGAAAAAATTAGGTCAATTCCAATGATAAAATTTTATCGAAAATCTGAAACTGAAGCTTAAAGCTTTAAATTACTGGTAAAGTTTTCAATAGGAAATAAAAGTTAAAAAGAGTCACGGCGAGGTATTCTCATTTTGGAATGTGTAAATTAATTTGAGATCATCATAACCTAAAAAATAGAAAAATACTTAAATTTTCACGCCTTAAATTTTAGTTCGAGAATTAAGTTGAAACTTAATTATCAATATTCTCTCATTAGTTTTATTTGAACGGACAGTTATAGATTCATTAATAAATATCCTCAAATTTTTTACATTTAACCAGCTGAACCTCTTTACCAGAAAAAGCCATGTATGAAATCTGAAAGGAAATATTGTGTTATATTCTTGGAATTCCTTTTGCATCTGGTCTAAACTTACAAAAATTTTCGTTCAACTTAAGGAAATAAAGGATATTATTGTGCGAAATTTTAACAGAATTGGAACACATTATAGAGTTGTATGATCTTATAGCCCAATTCCGCGATGCGTTTTTATGTGGAAGCCATATTTAATACTGGACCCAGTATGACATAATTTTTGGAATCTATTCTTATATAATCATAGACGTAAATAAAATGTTTACAAAAATATATATGACTGGCAGGACATTCTATTTTTGGGAGAATTAAAATTTATTATATTGCCTAAAACTTCGCTCCTCCTGAATCGATGATTTTTGGCATTATATGCATATAATCCAATTATTTTCATGCAAAATAGCGATAGGTTCTTCGTTTGAATTTTAAGATTGTCTCAGATATTGGTCAATATTTTTTTGTTATAAGACTGATACACAGAAAAAGCAGACAATAATAAACAATCTGGCCAGATTCATTTGAATAATTAGTGCAACCTTGGAGAATATTTTTGTTTAGCTAAGGAATGTGTATACCTCATAAGGTATCAGATGATTCCTTTCTGTCGTTACAGACATATTAACAAATCACTTTGGTGGAATTTAGAATAGATTTTTTAAGTAAAACGATTCCTTTTAAGGGAATCCATTCGACAGATAGAGCTTTAAAAATCTATTCGTCCCCTCTTCATATCAAAATCATGAAAACTGACGTAATTAGTACATATCCGTCACCGAGGTCTCACAACACACTGTTAATGCTTTTTAAAGCAATTTCTATTTAACAGATACTCTACTTTGAGACTTACGGTTCCTTCTAGACATACCTTGGATATCATATTCCTAAAAATATAACGATATACTGCCAGTTTAACGAAAACCCAGCTTTGCAATAAAAAATACAAATGTTTATGTGCTGTATTTATTTTAGAATATGACTTGAATTGTTATTCTGAAACTCCTAAAACTTAAATATATCATGCATCCTTAAATGTCCATAAATTTCAGAATGTACTTTTAGCTTTTTAATGCATCTGGTGAAAATGTTTTAGCAAAATACCTAATACTCAAAAATTTTTAGAATTTTAAGCTTTTAATAACATTAAACTTTATATTATTTTTTAACAAACAGCAGTGTGTGCTAATTACAAAATCTATGCTGTAAACATATACGAACATGTGTAAATTTTCAACATGTATGGGCGGTTTTGTTAACGATGGAAAAATTCCAACATAAATGTTTACATTAAATCATATATATATACAGAAAAAAATATATATTTAAAGTTACACAAGGACTTTTATAAATATTAATCTACATGTGTGTAAGTATTTTTTTTAAGTTTACAAAAATGTGTATGAGTTTGAGTGTGTATTAAGTAATACAACAAAAACAAATTTTATTCATGCGTATATTTAAGAGAAAGTTAACATAATATACAATATATAATATATAAACATACATATGGATAAGTGTATGTGTGTTTATACAAATTAAATAAAGTGCATATGTATCGTTAAAAAATTTCACACAATACAAAATCCTTATAAATATTTATTTGTGTGTACGTGTGTATGTATTTTTTGTTTGTTTTTGAGTGTGTATGTGTGTAAAATTTATAATAATTTTTGTTACATCTGCGTAAGCGGATCTATGTTTGTATTATTAAAACTGTTAATATATGTAAATCTGCGTATGTTGTTAATTTGTATGTTGTTACAGTGTTAATATTTACTTTTTGCTTTTTTTTCATTTCTTCGTTTTCCAACACATATACGCAGACCTTTTTTTGAAAACCATTCTGCTCTTATGAAACTTTATTTGTTTGTATATGTGTGGCAGTCTGCACGAGTTGGAAAAAGTTTTATTTCTGTGTATTATTTATGGAAATTTTACATAAATGCACTTATATGCGGTTTTTTTACATAATTTTTAATGATTTTTAATTTTTCTGTGACAATAATATGTTGTATACGTTTGGGGGGTGAATATTTGAAGTATATAATTTTGCACATATTTAATAGGTTTTGTTGGTAGGAAGGGGGAATAAATGTTATTACAATTTAATACAAATTTTAATGATGGTACTTGAAATATTTTATTTTAAAGAAAGTTGTTTTTTTGTGATAATCTAATTATATATAATTGGGTTTAATTGCATTGTTTTTTATGTTAATATTTTTCAATTATTGTTTTTTTATGGGGATGAATGAACTGAAATGTAAATTATATGTACTTTAATGATTTTTTAATTATCATAATAGAATAGTATGCAAATGTAGCAGGTTGCGGTAAATAAAACTTTATCAATCTTCTCTTATAATTTGTTTTTGACAATTTGAAGGAAAATCCAGCTGTTCCGATTTTTTATCTATCTACTTTTTAAGGAGTGAGATCATATATTAGCAAAAACAAAACCACAACATTTTCAGTTTAAGTTTTTTATTTGATTGAAATTATTATAATGATCAAATTTTGAACCATTATCAGAAACCATTCCATTAAAGTTTCTCTGTCTCTTAGCCTGAATAGGTAGCCCGTCTCCATTTACAATATACCACATTTTGTAACACCTTTTTTGTGCTTTTCAATTATCTTTTAATAAGAGCCCAATACCTCTTTACTGGACTTAGCTCCGGCGAGATTGGAGGATTTGCTTTTCTTGGTATAAATAGCAGTTTAGAACTCTTGAACAACTGAAGGGTTTAAGTATCAAGATAACAGGATGACAAGACAGCCTAAAATTAAGTGGACACATTATGAAGTCTTATGAATGGAAGCAACCTTTTTGTAAACGTTCTTTTTTATTTGACTTCTTTTGTCGCAACTGTATATTGCTTGCCATTACCAACCTTGTGGAAAATTTTGATAGACTTTGCGTCCTTAACTTGTTTTACCATTCCGTCGAGTATTATCAATTTCCGTGATCTGTTTTTGGCTTCTAAACATTCTCTTTTGGGTTGGTTAAAATTATTTAATCATTTTAGTATGTATTTCTTTCTCGTCAATTTTCTCCGAATTGGCTCATATAATGTTTTAAAATTGTCGAATTCTAGTGAAAGTTTAAAATAATTTTTAATGGGTGTGTTTTTAACTCAAACCTTTACTTTATATATATTCGAATTCTAAATTTGTTTTGCCTCCTTCGTTGTCAAGATTGTGTGATTATTTGATTATTTCATTATTATCTAAACCACAAATATTTAATTAAGCACATCCTTGACCCCCCACAATAACATATTGATTTTTCTTCGTATTATATTAAACAATATAAAATACATATGTCAATATGTCTTCTAATATATTATTCTTTTGTTTAATTAAAAGTATAACTAAACAATATAATCCTTTCATAAAGTAACACATACATCCACATAGATATATATTTTTTTTACCACCAATAAAATGGGTGTGTTAATAAATTCAACTTTGAGTCATTAAACATTTATTAACACAAGCAAAACATAAGCTTTATATATGTATTAGACAAGCAGACATATTTAATATTTCAGCAATATACTAACACATATACTATCAGATAAACTTGTTTGAACATATGTTGGTAAGGACTTATAAGTCTAAGTTTATTTAACACTATTGGATGATGTTAACAAATTATATTTATGTATGAGTGTTTGTATGTATAACTGTATCTATTCTATATATTTACAATAAAACTGATTAATATTTAAAAGCGCGCCTTTGTTTATTGTTGCCAATTATCTAGATACCAAAGAGTCATTATTTATTTGTAGGTTGGTTTGCAGGTTGGCAAAGTTGCATGATTAGTAAACATTCACATATGTGAAACCCTATCAGGGGGTTAGAAATTTTTTTCATATATAATATTTTATTCATATATGTCTATATTCATTATATTTATAACTTAGAATATGTTAAGGGAAAACCAATCATAAGCAAAGAACTTATCATAGCTTATTGCAATAATACTTTAAATATTAAAGGGTTAAAAATTGAAATTGTGAATTTTTATAAAAGTAGATTTTAATGCCAAATATAATTAAAGTCGATTTAGCCATTTGCAAAAAATCGCTTTGTAAACAATTTTTAACTAAAGTTATATAAAAAATGTTCGACTTAAAATTCCAATTTTCTTTTATTCCTTGATGTTTGGATCATCCTTCATTACGAATTCATTTCATTCTAGTTAAATATTTAGGGAAAAAAGAGGCAAAATGTCAAAAAAATTATAAAAAAATATTAAATTGTAACATAATGTACATTACAAGCAAATCTATTAAAAATGAGGTCGTTATTCAATTACAAATTTAGTCCGGTTTAATTGATATGATTTACGCCTTTGTTATTTTTTATCCTAACGGTTTCGAATAATTTCCAATGTCAAATTATTTGACATGCCGGTTTTTTTTTCAGTCGGTTAACCTGTTTTAATTTAAGGAATTTTCCGCTGCATTTTTGTAAATTCCTCCATGAACGATTTTCGATTTTACTGCGTCCGTCTGTTTTCGACGTCATCACATCCATAAAAGTAACTAAATAAGATTCTGCAAGATTTTTTGTCATTATCGTGCAATATTTAATTTTAGGTAAATATGTATACCCCTTTAACTTAGACAAATTCAGTAACTAAAATATGAGTTTCTGTAAATGTAAAAGAAAAATAATCGATTTAAATAAAACGATGATATCTAGACATATTATGTTAAATATGATACCAAAAACTACAAAAAAAAACTTTTATATCACTTATTTAGGACATTAAAGATTGCAATGATAATTTACATACACATTTTGATTTTGAATGAATCATTATTTAAATTTCGGACCTCGTACGATATAGGATTTAATTGGTTGGTCTAAATTTCTTATTAAAAATATTTTTCTATAAATTAATAATAATCAAACAAAAACCAGTTAACCGGTTTCATTGACATAAAATTCTTTTCGAATCAGGTTTTTTTAAAGTCCATTTTTCGAGTAACTCAAAATCCGGTTCTCTGAAAATGTCCGGTTTTCTGAATACACTAATTCGAATACTCTATTGAATTTATAATCCAAATTTTAAATTACTAACAACAAAGAGAAAAAAACCAGATTAAAACCAAAAATAGTTTGTATGTTGCAACTGTATTTTTGGATACGATTTCTTAAAGAATCGGTTTTAGCCTAAAAGTTTTTAATAACTAATTTGTTTCCTAAATCTAATTTGTTTCCTAAACATAAAATGTTTTTTTTGCGTAGGGTCGTAGACTTTATGTTCGAAAGGGGACTGAGATTATTAAATAAATTGTAAGACAATTACAAAATATGGGCAGCGAAGCTTACTGGATACAATTTAAGATTTTCGTTAATACTTTTTAAAATCGCGAAAATAAATTACATTTTAATGATGACGTTTTCGTAATTTTTTTAACTTAAAAAACCTTTATCTACAACTTCAAAGAAAAATTTGTAATAATTTTCTATTGTCTTAAAAAAAAAAAGAGAAAAGGAAACAATCATTTCAGGAAAATAAGAAACAATTGAAAAATGTCACAAATAATCAATATCACAATAAATTATAAATAAAACAAGTGAAAATAAAAAGGGGAAAGAAATTACGTATAAATAATTGTCAAAATAAATAAAGAAAAATCACAAAGATGATTGAATTCAATTGTCACAATTATTTTCCTTTTCTTTTCAGGAAAATTTTGAAACATTTATTTTTAATTGAGAAAATTATTGGGAAAGGAAAAATATCAATTCAACCCATTTCTAGTTATTTAGAAATAATTTTTGTATAATTTGTATAATTTTGTGGTTTTTATTTTGTTTTAATTCAAAATTACTTTGATCCTTTTGCGGTTTATATGATTTCCTAAAAAATCGAAATTTCTAGATAATGATTGTAACAATATCAGATTTGAGGGTGCATTAAATCATTTCCTTTATTATATTATTTTCTGTTTTTAAAATGTGATTGTTAATAGATGGAAATATTTCAAAGACATTGTAAATTTAAAACAGGTTCTATTATTATTATGGATTATTTGTAAGATTAAACAAATTGTCACAATTAATGTAAATACGCGGAAACCTTTTGATTACAGTTGGTTTTGGAAAATTATATCCTGATGATTCATAGGTAATTGAACAGATTGCAAAAACAAGTAAAAATGATTACTTAATACCCTACACCACATTTTTAGTTGTTAATAACTGCTACGAAAAATTATGAACCGCCCTCGTATAATTTGTTTTTGTTATCATGCTACTAATATGTACGTAAAGGTTATGCGCTTTAAAGAAATTTTTTTCTGGAGTGTAATAAAAAATTATGGACCTACCCTCGTATAATTTCGAATAGCATTGTTGGCTTACACTTATCAAACATTTTTTGCAATACCCCCTTATAGTTGCGATTTATGAGTTTCAATGGGATACTTGGGATTTTGACTGATAATTGTTGAAATTTAAATTAAGATACCTTAACTTGAAACCCAAATCTAAGCAATTCCCTTAAAAACGACAGTTTACTTCCTTCAAATCATGTACCATACCTCGAAAATTCAGACTGCCTCGAATAAGAAGGTGCAGGATGTGGCTCCCTTAGGTCCTTAAAATCCCTTTAATTTTATCTGAAAGCGAAGATGTAAGTTGAGAGTCTACGAAGAGATTTATAATGCTGCGTTTGTGAAGGATCTAAGGAGTCATTTTGTCATTTTCAACAGCAATGGTGTCCAGTTCTCATTCAATCTTGGCCATATCAGCCTTGTAAGCAGACATTTTGCTCATCATCTATACCGTAGGACATACGGTATAGATGATTTCAGCCAATTAAAGATTTCTGAAAGACATCTGGATCTTGAAATTTGTTATAAAATACTTTGACAGAAGTATCAGTCAGAATTTTAAGTTTGCAAATCAAAAATTCCGAATCCAATCTTAAAATTTGTGATAGTTAGAAACAAATTTTGAGATTTTCCAAATCTAGTCTTTGTCAATTGTTGAAACCGTTTGTGATACTGTTTGTATCGACTTGTAATTGCTCCCTGAGTTAATCAATGATGATCGTCTGTCTTATATCAGTATATCTCATTGCGTGTTGATATGACGATGTGAAAATTCTACGGATCGAAATGTTAAAGATGAATTGCGGTCCATGAATGAAATCTATTAAAAAAGGATTAAAAAAGAAAAGTCTACAAATACTACAGTGTCGTTTAAAACATCTAAACATCTTTTTTTATTCAAATAATTCTAGTAAAAATAACTTATGCGAAATGATATACTGTCGGCAATTCCTGATTTTTTGATCAATTATATATTTTGGATGCCGATACTTAAATGCGTTTTACAAAAAGTATATTTATAACAATTTACGCTTCTCCATAAAATAATATTTTTAATATTCCTATTTCCTTTTTCTACAGTTCCCTTTGCCACGTGTATTTTTTAAAGGAAATCTGAAAAACATGATATGTAGAAAATAAAACATTAGAAATATATGCATGTATGTATTTATGTATGTATGTGTGTATGTATGTATGTATGTATGTATGTATGTATGTATGTATGTATGTATGTATGTATGTATGTTTGTATTTGCAAAAAAAAAAATTGGTTATAAATTATTTGCCATGAAAGAATTCAATATATTTAATCAAATAGAGGATGTTAACAGAAATGGCTTTTTCTTCTTCTTTATTTTTTTTATTAATTTCTTTTCTTTCTTTTATTAAATATTCATACTCTTCCTATATTTATTATATCTTCATCTTAGCTTATTATGTGCATGCAGTCATGTCATACAATTTTTTTCTGACTAAATCACTTTGATAATTTGTTGAATGAAGACGGTAGAAAAAAGGAGGAATATAGTGATTCAAAAGCAATGAAGAAATAAATATTATGAATAGAAAAAAGGAATGTCAAAAATCAAATATGAATAAAAAACAGACATTTATTCAATAGAAAGTTAAATAAAATATTTTACTTTTTTCAAAAGCAAAGCAAATATGAATGAATAAGTGAGAATATTTTCCGAGAAAAATTATAAAAAGATACAACTACAACAACAAAAATAAAAGGGTGGCACAGTGACTCGTTTCATGGACAAAAAATGTAAATTATTGAAAATGACCTGAAATTTTGTTTAATTATAGTTGGTCAATATTAAGAACTATTAGTCCAAAAAATGTTTGTGTTATGACAGACAGCGCTAAAATCATATTATATTTGAAAAATTTATTAGATCTGATTTTATTCATGATTTTTGGTTTACTGTGCAAATACTTACCTCAAAACGGGAACGGGAAACGTGAATTTTTATTTTTTAATTTTTAAAAAACTTCAAGATTAATAATCAAAAGAAAACAGCTGCCAGTTTTTTCTAATTTGAAAAAAAAAATATTTTTATAAATGTAATAGTTTCCTACAATTTCTACAAGAATTTCACAAAATACCAAATGTTTGATATTAAAAAAGGCAAAATGTGTATTTTATTTTTAAGTCAAAATAGGTTATATATATTCATAGATTATTAATCAAAGAAGAACAGCTGCCAGGTTTTTTAAATCTAAATTAGTTATACGTGTTCATAGATTATTACTCAAAAGAGAACAGCTACCGGTTTTTTGTTTAGTTTTGAAAAACGATTTTCACAAAATGACAAATATTTGACATGAAAAAACATAACATGTAATTTTTAATTTTCAACAATATATCTACCGATTATTAAATAATTTTTATTAAATTATTTTGTTGTTTTAATGCATAGTACTCTATTTAAAACCATAAACGAAGAAAATCTAGGTGTATGAGTTATGAGTATATAGTGCATAATTGTAATTTTTTAGAAGTCATAATTACAAATTTTCGATTATAATTGTGAAAAAAATTTCAGATTTTACCTTCAAGATATATAGGAGTGTCTGATCATAATTGTGAACAAAATTTCAGGCTTTAACTTCAGGATATATGTTGTCTGAATCCTCGAACTTATTTGCTTCTCAATTTATTTTTTTACTTATTCCAATATATAAGAAGCTGTGTGTAAGTTTTCAGAGCTCAAGTATAAATACCCCATTTTCGCCGAATTTTGTATGGCAACGAATCACTGTGGGTGGTCGCAAAAAATCTTGACGTCTACATTTATTGAAACATATTTAGTTTAAAAGGATCTTATAGGAAACACAATAATAACTATATATGTATGTGTATTATTATTCTCTTAGTCAATAGAATTCTTTTCATATTTAAAATATATTTAATGTAAGAAAAAGAAAAAAAGGGGAAAAAATAAAATTAAATTGTATTGAAAGCTTATAATTGGTATTATTTGCATAAATATTTATTTACATACATATCCTTACATACACATACATATGTATGTGTTTTAAAATAATTCCTATTATATGGGTATTCATCTATCAATCTAAATAAATGTTATTAGAAGGGAAGGAAATGCTAAAAGATCCGTTTAATAAGAAAATATTCAAAAGATTTCTTTTTATTTCCCCTTTCAGCACTTTGTCATTCCGTGTATAGCGCTAAAAAGGAATAACCTCAGACTCCACAGCATCAAATAAAAATCTTAGTCGATTTAGCTATGTCCATCTGTCTTTCTGCTTTTGGTACGCTCATGTCCACAATAATTGTCAGAGCTTAATAAAATTTCGCTGGAATATGTGTTATATTCCTGAAAAGTTTTTCGTTTAAAAACAAAAGATATATTAAGATATAGGTCGATATCTGAGACAATTTCAAAATTCTAGCGAATAAATTTCGTTAAATTGTACGTCATTATTATTCCAAGAATTTTCAAAATCCGTTTAGTAGACAAAAGTTCTTGCCAAAAATATAATTTATTTTATGACTCTATATATAAGAATATTTAATATTGGTAAGTGTATGTGTGCGTGTATATGTTCGAAACCTTACGTATTAAATTTACACGTATTTGTGATGGAGTGTATTGACGATTCGGCTTAATGGAATATAGCGTTCTTACTTTTTTTATTTTTCATTTTCTAAAAAAAAAAGTATTTAAAGTGTATGAAAAGTAAGTTAATGGTAAATATTTATAAACGGCTTTAAACGGATTTAAATATTAACATATGTAAATATTATATATTTACATTCTAGAAACACATACACATATACGGCTACACAAAGTACTTGCAAATTAATTAGATATTTGTATTTATTTTCAAATAAAATTAGTTAATTAAACAATATATTTTACACATATTCAACAATTTTAATGATAAATCAATAAATGTGTAAAATGTGTTTTAATATATAAATTATTACATACTGTTACTATTATTATTAATTATAATGAATTAATTATGTAATATTTATATCAAATTAATTATGCAATAATTTTATTTACATAAATTTTAGCAAGATTTTAATATTGTTTAATTAAAAATTTCTAATACAATTATTATTGTTTTTTTATATTTACAGGTGTGTGGAAAAAAAACTTAAATGAAAATGTATCTTTTGTATTCAATATTTGTGAACGGTATGTAATTAAAATTGCTATAGATTGAAATTAATTTAAAAACAATATCAGAAATCAACAAAATCGAAATGTTTCTAAATTCCAGAATACCAAATACCAGGTACTATTAGGCTTTAAATTGGAGCATCGAAAGCATGTAAAATTTTGCATTAACTGAGTGAATAATTGGAAAATTTATTACCAAAACATTTCTTAATATATTTCAAAAATAATAAAATATATAGCGACATAAAACTCACTCATTTTAACAGAGTAATTATAATCTTTAAAATATTATTCTATACCGAGAACCCTAAATTTTAAAAAAGTAATTGTGGAAATATATTAAAAATTTTGGGGCTTCACGTGCCCAACCCCCCCCCCCCAAATTTAATGTGTAAAATATCGCAAAATTTTTGTATTATTTTTTAATTTTTTGTAATATAGAAATAATCTATATTAAGAGTTTCTACCACTCTCTATTCGAAAATTTTAAAGTTTATAACGGTTTTCATTATAGGCATTACCAACTTGCCAAATTTCATGAAAATAGAATAAATATTTGAAATCCTTGTTTAAATTTTGTCAATTGAAGAAGGTTGTCTCAGATATCGGTCTATTATTTTCTAAAAAATATCAACGGAAACTCATGAAAACTAAATCCAGATGAGCCTGCGGCAATGATATATCCCCAAACTTTCTTTTAAATTTATAAATTAAAAAATAGGTTCTCAAATCGCAAAGCTAATATTATCTTCATATGTCTTCGGAAGTAAGGTACACACTCGAAAAGCATTTTCATCGGATTTTTTTATGACATAAAGGCGATAACTTCAATGAAAAAAGTAAAATGGAAAATTTAGAATTGTTTTAGTTTTGTGATTCCTGGACAAGTTTTATATATTACACCGAAATTTTAAATTGTTTTTGGTTTAAGTTTAATTGAAGTTTTAATATTAATTTTATAAAAAAGGAAAAAGGTGAAATTGTAAGTTACTCATAACTTTTTAATATTAAGTAAATTTCTGTTAACCATTACAAGTTGCCAATCTTCATTTTCTAATGTTTTATATTATAACACGTACCTACGCTAGGAGTTGACATCTTTGCCTCAAAATTGATTAGCTTAACTTTGGCCAAATTTAAGAATTTACATATATTTCTACTACAAATGTGCATACTTTGTTCAGATATCGGTCAATATATTTACTATCGATCCGTTAATATTGGCTTAAAGTAAAAAAAAGCAGCTTTTAGCAAAGTGTGAAAAATCTACCACAAAAATATTATTTTCAGATTATCATTTTTTTAAAGTCTTTCCTTGCGATTACGCTCATTTTAGATATTCATCTTTTTCGATTTTTATAATTTTGTGGAATTAAGCTTTTTCGATGAGAGACAATTTTTTCTTTTTAAATAAATTAAAGTTCGATGATAATATAACATTGATAAAAATTTCAAAACCGTAAATTGGGCATAATGAATGATAAACTTTACTTTAGAACAGAACTAATGCAATGAAAATGTAACAATTACAGACAATTTTTACAGGTGCTTGGTAACAATAAATTAAATTAATTCTGCTAAACTAAAATATATTTTTTACACAAAAAATTTCAATAACTCACCAATTTTCCACCCTTCTAGATCTTTCTAAGAGCTTCTTATCTTCTTGTAATATTATTTTATGCATTATTTTTTCTCAGAATTTCGTAGCATAAAATCTTAAATACTTATTTATTATTCAGCATTGACTCAATCTAATATCATCTATTTGCTAGACTATTCATTACTTCAACCTAAAATATATTTAAGCTTTTAAGCTTATATGCATATAAAATGTACTATTTTTGTGAAATCAACTCAGAGGGTATTAATAGACAAATGTTTGATAATCCTATCTACGAAAGCTTAAGTTAAAATATGTTAAAATATCGCTAATGTAAAATAAATACATTAAGTGAGGTTAGATTTTTATTTTAAATTATCATCATCGTAGTTATTATTTTGAGAATAAGCGCATATCGTTATAAGTAAAGCATTTGCCTTTTACCCTAATTACAATCGGGGTCTGTAATAGGTTTTTTTTTCAGCCTAAGTGACAGTATAACGTGAATCTTTAATTTTTTTTTGTTTTTGTTTTTGGTCTACCCTTGTCAAATGAGATTGTCCTGACATTACGTTTAATTTTGTAAAAGTAAAATCCATTATTGAAATCTTTCTCTACTATAACAGCTATTTTTGTTGTTGTTGTATGTGTCGTTGTTGTTGAGTTTATTTTGTTAATACCAATTTATAGTCGTATTGGAAATTGATTTAATTTGTTTGCCAGAGATGTTAAGGTGTGTTGTTGTTGCCATTGTCGTTTTCGGAACAAAGAACCATACAATCAACCATCCAACAACAACTAACATGTTTATGAGAAAAATAGAAAAAAAAAACAATTTCGAAACGTGTGGCATTTTTAAACAATAAACCATAATATGGGGTCTATAAAATATGGAAAAAGAGATAACAAGCTGTTTTTTGTATTGTTTTCAGTATTTTTTTGCTATTTTTTTTATAAATCACTTGACCATATACAAGAATAGAGTATATAAAATAATAAAGTTGTTAAAAGTCCACACCTTTTCAAAATATTTTACAAGCATTAATCATTATTATTTCTTTATTATTTCCAATATGATATATGGGCGATAAAATTGTTATAAAATATTTTTAATGTTGTATTACCATAATAAAAATTAATATTTATTTCGAGGCTTTAGAAAAAAATGCACATGTCTTTAAAGAATTTCGTCCGTTGATGTAGACTTGTACAAAATTATTTTGGAAATTCTATAAGAAATGTTTTATGGGAGCCACTGTTTGCAACACCGAAAACTTAAAAATTCATCTGGCTTCTTTAATATGTAGTTTTGCTTGAAATCTACCCAATTTTCCCTATTATTTTTCCATTGCCTTGAGTATATAATGAACAATCTCCCATCTATCACAAGCTCATCCCCAGGTAGAGGATAGGGAAAGATATCCTGTCTTTCTCTACTTTTTACACTTCTAAAATGTGGTTATAATTTAGAGATGTGTACAAATGGCTTTATATGCGAATTCTTCTCGCCAGGTATAGTTCAATGCCTGGAACAAATTTTTTTTCATCATAAGAGGCCTAATGGCATTGCGTTTTTCTGTATACTAGTTTCAATCGAGAGAATCGTGGACAAAAATATATTTTTTCTATCATAGAGAAACATTTCTTCATCTGATGATCCATCCCCTTATGTGCCTATTCATGGGAACCATATGAAAAATTTTAGCAAACATAACAACAAGACAAAATAACAAACACTAGAAATCAGCCAAATAGCATCTATTTTGATATCCAGCAGACCCTGTGAAAATTGGTACATGAAATCGTCACTAGTCACTAGTACCTGTCTTTATTGACAGGATTTAAAAATATTTTGATCGTAATAATATATAATACAATTTCTAACTGTTTTGTTTACGGATTATAAATTTGACTAACGAAATAGTATATCATATAAAAACATATTGCGATTAATATCTTTTATGCACCAAAAATAAAGAAAAATTATTTTAGAAAATTTCAAAAGCGATGAATTTACATTTTTTCAGAAAGTATCTTCACTTTTTTTCTCTCGAACAATTTATCTTCTAAAATACTCATACAAATTTATCATCTTCTAAGTGATATATATCTTTATCTCTCAAAAAACTCTGATCTAAAATCTACGGCCGAAAGTCCTTTAGGTTTCTGCCGAATTGTGCCATTTGGAATTAAGCCTGTATATCAAGAAGCACAAATACTTGGTTTTAAAGCTTCTATAGCTTTTTAAACCTTAAGAAGTTTTTTATATTAATATTGCGAACAATTTTCCCTTGGACAATTTTCCTTGGTCTCAGATATCGGTCTACATCTTTTAATATACTGAACCGTTTTTCCTGGTTTTGAATAAAAAACTTATCTGAACAATAACAAACACTTAAGGCAAATTTCATTAAATGTGGATGTGAGTGTGAGGTGGTGAAAGGTATTAAAATGAAAGGTTATTTTATATTTGTAGTCATTTTCAGAAATTATATATATATTTTTTGCCCATACATAATCTCTAATATAAAACGTAAATATAAAAAATTATAAATTATGAATTTAAAATTTATTTATTATTATAGGTTTTTAATAATTTTATAATTGGAAAAACAAATACAATGGATTTAAACATAATGACAATAATCTTATAAAATTTTTAGTACTTGATTATTAGGTTTCTTTATTTAAACACTATTATATATTTTCATCTTTTATTATCGTTTATTTTATAATTTTCGTCTTTGTCAGATGTTGTTTTTAAAACCGCTATTGTTTGTTTTATGGCAACACATTTAAACAATTTTATTATTTTGGTTTTTGTTGTTGTATTAATTTGCTAAATCTTTGTAAATGGGATAAAACCAAAATCTAACGAAAATAAAACAAGTAAGAATGCAATATTTAGCTATGCCGAAGCCTCAGTACCCTCCAATACAATTCGTGTAAGTAAATATTATGCTTCGTACATACACACTCATACATACACTAACAAACTTATAAATACCGATTTTCTTAAAACAATACAAGAACACTTAATGTGTCGTAAAATTAGTTTTATTTTGATTATAATTTTTTTCTACTAAACCGATTTTGTTAATTTCTGAAATGATAATGAAATACATTTAACTTTGGTAGAACTTAGTGGTTGCCTCAGATATCGGGTTATATCTTTTGATATAATAAACCAAAACAAATGCGCAGGCTAAATTTCATTCGACACTGTTAATTATTATGGATGTGAACGTTCCTAAAGCATACAAACAAATAGACAGGCAGACAAACAGACAGACGTAGAAACAAACGGACAGATAGGCGGACAGACAGACAGACAGACATAGCTAAATCTTCTCAGATTTTGATTTGATACAAGAATATATAATTATTATAAGGTCTAAGATGATTCCTTCCAAGCGTTACACACGGAATGACAAAGTAGCGATACCCTTTTCACTACTTGTGGTGGTAGAGGGTATAAAAATAAAACAATTTTTTTTTATAAATAAAACAACAGCATTGCAAAAACAACGACAACAACATAACAACGAAAAAATAACAAAAGAATTTATGGAGGCCATAAAATGGAGATTTAGCATACTTTTACTTACAAACAAATACACTTTTTTACAAATACATAAAAACACACATATACATTTCCATTTCCTGTCACAAAATCCAAATTTTTATTTGTTTAAATTTTGTTCTCTCGTTGGTCCAAAAATGCCAGTATTTCTGTTGTTGTTGTCTCTCTGTTTAATTCAAAATTTGAATTGCAAATATATTTCTGTTGTTCATTTTATGTCGTTAAGATGAACAACTACAATAGCAAATGCTTGAAAATGGTTGCAGCAACATTAGCAAACTCTTATACAAACATATAAACGTAGATTTGTGGCATTTTATTTGCTAAAATGTATATATTTTTTTGCTTTTCGTTTTTATTCTATATTTGTGGCATATTTTACACAAAAATGCTAATATTAAAAAAAATAACAGAAACAACGTAAAATAAGAAAAAACACATAAAATAAGAAAGAATAAAACGATTTTATTTGCCATCATTCTAAAGATGTTTGTTTGTAGAGATTTTTGTGAATAAGTTCTACATAACAAATTTATTGTTTATTGATTTTTATTAATGTTAACAAAAAAGGGAAAATTTAAAATAAATTTTATTAAAATAGTTCTTTAAAAAGGTTGAGTAAATATAAGACATTTTATTTTAAGACTTTGAAAAGTTTGGTTTATATAATATTAATATTTAAATAAATTTCAAGGTTAACAAAAAAAGTTTTGTAAATTTTAAGAAAGTTTTCCCAAGGCTTTTTTGATTGCGCCGTACAAAGCAAGGTCAATCCTCCTATTCTTTAGTTTTGCCTCCTTCTGAATTATGCAAGTTTTTAATATAAGCCAAAACCATTTCATTAGATCATTCCAGTAGATTTAACAGAAATATGGCAACATTTTACCATAACGTTTATTATCTTATTCTTTGTCGAATATTATGTATGATTGTATGTAGAACTCGCCTTGATCTTAAAAGCATTGGAATTAAACTTTATTTCGGTATTGTCGAGAATATTTGTTCAAGACCTACAAGTGGTTACAAAAACATGGTCATAATTAATCCAATACCAATTAAGACCCATTTCTTTTTTCGAATGATAATTAAAGAACAATATTAGTATGCTACATTTGATTCTAATATTTATTGTAGTATTCTTTCTGGAAACTACAAAAGTTTGAAAAATTCTCCAAATTTTAATATTGTTAAAAAATTATATTATAAGGATTATAAGGAAGTTGGAATTTTTTACCTTGAAATATTAATCAGAGATTAAACAGTTTTTTTTTACATGTACTTTATTACCGTATCCAAAATCAACAAAATCGGATAAAATAAGAAAAATATGAAAAATTTTGATACACTCCATAATCTGGGTGTCATAAAAGTCGTCATATTAAATATAATTTTCTAAAATTTCTATATGAGTAACAAATTTGAGTTAAATCGGCTCATATATGGTTATAACCTCTATAAAAGGACTCTTCCCGGAAATGGTTTTTATCTCTTAAATATATACCAATTTGATTGAAATTCGGCACAATTATTTGAAGATTATAGGTCCATATTTGATTATAGCCCTCATATGAGCCTCCTTTCCTTAAGAAGGCATTTCATCGGGCAAACATTTTTGTATATAGAACAATTTTATTAAAATTGGAACAATTATTATTTTAATTCTCAATAATATATGTACCCATAACAACTATCAGGTCGTACTCATGTTTTATGCACATTCCCGGAATAAAATTTTCAATATAAAACGATTTAGCATTTGTTGAGACTGTCATTTTGTTGCCTTATTTCACTATCTTTTTCCTCAATTGGGATTAAGTTGTTTAAATGGAAAATAGGTTTTCTAGAACAAAATCTTTAACTCATACAAATGACGACAATAATGATTCGATACAGCTGACTAAAATATTCTAAATTGTTAATTATTTAAATCTGTATTGAATATTCGTATCTATTATGTTATTTACTCTGACAATTTGATATATTAATTTAAATAATTTTTTAAAAACTACAAGAAAAGTTGTTTAAAATACAACATCATTTTCTATGTAACATTAAACATTTGAAATATTTTGTTTGTTTTGTGTATGAATTCATTTTCATATACTTAAAGTTCAAAAATTTGTTTTCAAATATAATTAATCAATATACAAGTATCTTAACAATACTTATAAAAGATATGCAATACATAAATTCATAAGTATATACATAAATAAGAAATAAAATTATTAATAAAATATATGGTATTTTATCATCAATTAATAATTTATTGAAATATCATTTTGGTAATAAATAATATTTTTGAAAACTACACAAACACATAAGAGTTAACAAAAAAAAAAACTAAGTATGACATTTTATGTATGTTAAATTAATATTAATATTCGTATTTAAAGATAATTACCATATATATGTGTATGTATATATGTATGTATTTAAAATAGTTATTTATTAAAATCTTAAATGACATTTTTAGATTTTTCTTTTGATTTTTATTTTAATATAACTATTAATTTGTTAAAATATGGCATTTAAACACAAACCTATTCACTGTATATTTAAAAGATAAAACAAGTTAGATTGCTATATTCGGCTATGCCGAATCATCAATACCCTCCACCACAATGCAATACACGAACCCACAGACGTATATACATAGAAGTTCTTCTTGAATATAACACGAACACTTATTGATTAAAAAAAATATTTACATGTTTGGCCATAACGTTTTTTCTACTGAACCGATTTTGATAATGGTAATAAAGTACAAGTAGTCTAATATTATGGCAGAAGTCTCAGTTCTTCACAGGACTATAGCAAATACTCAGGGCAATTTTCATTGAGTTCTGTCTGCCAACAACAGACAGACAGACGTACAGATAGACGACGGATATAGTTAAATCGACTCTTCATAAAAACTTCATAAAATTACACACGGTATGACAAAATTAATATACCGTCTCAACCACTTGTGGTTGGTGGAGGGTATTGTTTTGTAATAAAAATATGTATATATAATTTATAACCTCATGTTAACAAATTATATATGTGTCCAGTTAATAAAATTGTTATAAATAACATATAGACATAAATATTTTATATTGTGTGAAGACAATGCCAACAAATTGATTAGTTATAACCAAAATTATTTTGTATGCCATTAAATATATATAATTTAACCATAAAGTGGAAACTACAACTTGCTAAATATTCAGTCATTCAGTCAATCACTCACTCATTTCATTCATTTATTCATACAATCACTCAAACATCTTGTCAAATATCCATATTTAATCATTTATACATATTTAGTTATTTATTATTAAGATTGAGACTTTGTTTAAGTAGGCGTTTTAGAAGAAGAATTAAAATTTATGTATTATTTTATAAATTGAAATTCAGGAATATAGAATATATTTATAAAATTTTATTTTAGGAAGTGATGAAAATGTTTTATGGTTTAAATTTTATAAAAGAAATTTAAATATAAATAAGATATTTAAGCTAATTTTTTAAAATGAGAGTTAAAGAAAAAAAGCTCACATTAACATACACGAATTCCATTCTTAAAGAATAATATTTTACAAATATTGAATTTTTCTTCACTAAATATAGAATCCGGTTCCAAAATAAATTTTGATATATTCGACTATTCGGAATCTTAGATATTTCATACTACACTGGTTTAACTTTTTCTCTTCATAATTCTGAACTGTTGAAATCGAATTCCTTTTAAATTTGAAAAATTTACACAAGTTTTCTGTTTGAATTTTCAGTTTAAGTTTCCCTTTTTAATCAAATTAATTTATTTTTACAGATATATTTCTAACGGTTCAAAAGATACAGATATTTTTCCCGAAAAATCAAGCTAAATAAACTGTGCGACATAGGCATTGTTACCAATATTCAGGGGGAAGATATCTTTAACGAGTTAAGAGTTAGAGAATTAAAGATAACATATATCACAGAATTATATTAATTGCTTAAATATAAAAAATTATATATTTATTATATACAATACTTTAAAGCACTTGGTATACGTATGTGTCTGATTTGAAAAATTGTATATTACAAATACAAAATTAAACACGATTTTAAAATAATTTTAATAAATAATCTCAATAATCTTTTATCAATTGAAAAAGAAAATACTTGAAAGCAATTGACATATATTATAAATATTCCAATTTAATCAATATATATCTACATTAAGGCATAATACATAATTTTAGTTTTCAAGGTAAAAAAGTAATAACTCATTATATTTAGCACATAATATTTAATTAATCAAAATTGTTTAATGACTTCTATATTCATAATCAAAAGATATAAATTAAATTAGAACTGTTTATGAAGTGTTGCTTTCTACATTTTTATAACAGATAAATTTTTATTGTATGTATATTAGAAGTTATTACCCTTTTGACATAAATGAGTGATATGTACTTGTTAATAAAAATAATTTATGTGTGACACAAAAATAAAATATTTTTTATACACTTCACAACCACAAGCGGTAATGAAGATGTACTATCTTTTTCATTCCATGTGTTACGCAAGAAAGGATCAATTCATACCCTATAAAGTATATATATTTTCCATCAAATCAAAAGCTGAGTCGATTTAGGTATGACCGTCTGTCTGTCTGTGTGTATTTTGGAAATATTCTCTCGCAAGTAAATAAAATCATCAAAAATTAAAAAATAGACAAAAAGTTATAAGCAAAAATATGTGTTTTCGTTATAGGACACAATTTTGGAGACAGTTTTCTGAAATTTGTCACATATATTTATCCTGATACAATGATAAACACAAGAATAATTTAATTGTGCTGGGACAATTATTTGACAAAGTTCACATATAAGGGGACCTTCCGGAATATGGTTTTAAGTTTATAAAGCTGCTGAATATGAACTAGTTGCTTTAAAGTAATAGTTATATTTCTAAAAAAAAAATATTGAAAATCGGTACAATCACTTTTCTTTGTGCTACCGCTGTCGGTCCATATTTTACTTTAGCTTCCACATAACAGAAAACGGTTTTGAGTTTATATAACTATATAAATTTTATTTAAAAGCTCATAATATAATATATAATTACTTTTCTAACTACATTATATTAATTTGAACAATGTCGGCCCATATTTTGCTTTAGCACCCATATGAGGCTCTTTCCCAGAAAACGCTAGTGAGCTCATAAAACTTAAGTTAGCCTTAATCACTTCTTTTACAGTGCCGATTATATATCATTAATTTGACTAATATCGGTCCATATTTTGCTATAGCTCCGTATCCAATATGGTCACGTTAAATTAATTCCTAATTAATCCATTTTATTTTAACCCAGCTGTTATAGTCGGTCAGGCCGTTCTATGTAATACCCTACACCACATTGCTGTTTTTATATTATTATTGCAATATAATGTGAAATTAAGACGTTTTTAAATGATTTTTTTCTGGAAGCCCTCGCATAATTTCACACAGCGTTTTTGGTTTACATTTATTTTAATTTGACTTAATATTATTTGAACTTTCATGTACGATTTATGTGATTCATACTGGTATTTGGGAAAATGGTTTTATGGGACATCATGTGCATTGGAACATCGTTTTATAATAATATAAAAAGACTTATTTTTGCATCTTTCGAAATTTTATGGACTAAAAACCTCATTGCGGGGGGACATTTGTTTAGGCACATTTTATATAACAATATAATAAAAATAACATTATAAAATGTTGATTATCTGAAAATTAATTCCAACTTAGCAGTTCTTTTTCTTTCTACTTTGGGCCTATTTTGAGTTTTATAAAAATACTATTTTTCACTTTAAAAGGTTGGGTCATAATTTTCAGTATCTGAAAGTTCATCTGCCAGTAATATCATTAAATTTTGGCCAGTAATATAATTACAGAATGTTCTTAATTGTCAAAATTATTGCTATTTTGAATTTCCATTTTCCCAAAAAGTTTTCCAATATTGTGGTCAGTTTTGTAAGCCTCTCATTTTCTGTTGGACTCAAACCAATGGACTAGTGTGTGTAGTTTGATAAACAAAATATGTTATATTTAAATATGTATGACTATATAACAAAATCTCTCTAAGATTTCGATATTATTAATAATTGAACAAAAAGTAACCAAAATCTTTCTACAGCCAAATGGTGTGTCATTTTTGCGTTTATAAATTTGAGGTACACGATGGATTACATTCCACAATAACAGACATTAATTATTCCCTTTTTTATTAATCATTTTAAAAAGTGATCACAAATAATTTCTTTCTTTATGATATTTATTAAATAAATTGTTTCCCATTATCATTAGTTAGTTAGCTTTTTTGTAGGTCTCTTTAGCCACAAATTAAAATGTCGTCAAACCTTAACAAAAAAGTAATTTAATTATATTATATTAATTTGTTTATATATATATATATATATATATATATATATATATATATATATATATATATATATATATATATATATATATATATATATATATATATATATATATATATATATATATATATACGTAAATATATAGTTTGATAAACAAAATATGTTATATTTAAATATGTATGACTATATAACAAAATCTCTCTAAGATTTCGATATTATTAATAATTGAACAAAAAGTAACCAAAATCTTTCTACAGCCAAATGGTGTGTCATTTTTGCGTTTATAAATTTGAGGTACACGATGGATTACATTCCACAATAACAGACATTAA
Source organism: Cochliomyia hominivorax (assembly GCA_004302925.2). Taxonomy (NCBI): domain Eukaryota; kingdom Metazoa; phylum Arthropoda; class Insecta; order Diptera; family Calliphoridae; genus Cochliomyia; species Cochliomyia hominivorax. The sequence continues at coordinate 59,653,076 of PYHX02000467.1, forward strand.
TTATTCCCTTTTTTATTAATCATTTTAAAAAGTGATCACAAATAATTTCTTTCTTTATGATATTTATTAAATAAATTGTTTCCCATTATCATTAGTTAGTTAGCTTTTTTGTAGGTCTCTTTAGCCACAAATTAAAATGTCGTCAAACCTTAACAAAAAAGTAATTTAATTATATTATATTAATTTGTTTATATATATATATATATATATATATATATATATATATATATATATATATATATATATATATATATATATATATATATATATATATATATATATATATATATATATATATATATATATATATATATATATATACGTAAATATGTATATTATTAAATATAATGATTAAGTTACCACTACTACGTATGAGTAATATGGATTTTCTTTTTTATTTTATATACGTTTGAATGTGTATATACAAGTGCTGATTATACAACGGAAATATGATTCATTAAGAATTAATTTAAATTGATGTTCATAGGAAATTATTTAGTTTATAGTTTTTCTTTTTTCATTAGTGTTTTGAAAACTAATTACTTTATTTATACACAAAACTATAATGTTTATTGTTTTTATTAATAAAATAAATTTCTAACATTTCTAACAAATAAAGGTTTTTTGGTTTTTTAGGTTTAGGCCATAAAAATACAGTGATTTCCTGGTATAACGAATGACATAATAGCAGGCCTATTCGTATAATCGAAAATTGGGGTAATTTTTTTGTCAACGTTGGAAGGTGTTATACTCTTTATTTTCAAACGGAATTAAATTTTATTTATTTGAAAGAACTATACATATGAATATAATTACATAATCATACAAAAAACATATATAATGCTTAAATTTTGTCATATCACGGCTAACTCTGCTATACTTATTCATCTTTTAATAATAGTTTCTCAACAATTGTAAAAAAGGACCACTTAATAGCATGTTTCTCTTTGCCTTATTTTGAAACTATTTAAAAAATCTATTTCCATTTTTGGAAATTCTCCCTTTTTTATTGCACTTTTGTGTCTTGGTCCGAAATTTGTGTTTTTCAAGTCTTTTTACAATTTTTGATTTTACTATGATGCGTACATGATCGTCCAATTAAAGTGACAAATAAGATGAGTATTTTATATTTAATGTTTTTATAATTTTTATGTATTTTTTAAAAAATTATTATATCGAGTACTAAATTATTTATTTTGTTCGTAATATAAAGTACTCAATAAAAAAAGTATGAACGCTTGTTAAATAATGAATTCACACTACTGAATATTCGTTAAAGCGGGAGATCACTGTATTATATTTTTGATTTGAAAAGGCGTATAAATTAAAGTTGCTCTTCGTTTATTCGATAAATTTCTGTTGTTAAAAATTGTTGTTATAAGTTCCTATTTTTTGTTTTAAATATTAAAAAATACTAAAATAAAATCGCATGTCTATCATGATTAATTAAAACATTGATTTATTTCCAAACGAGAAAAACGAAAGTAATTTGAGTGATTTCACTCTGTTACAACAACTCACCCTCCCCAAGAAGAAAAACCTACTGTCAATGGGGTCTCCTGGAAACGCAGATAAACAGTCACTAATTTATCAAAATATTTTTCATTTTCCATAAACAAACATGTAGTTAAAAACAAATTTCCGCTTAAATTAATGAAATCAAAAAAACAGCAGAATAAGAGGAAGAAATGCCTCAACATTATCAACAGAAAAACAGGACTACAAAAATATACTTAAGAGAAATATTTTACTTTCACACACATTTTTTAAAAAAAGAACCATTTTAATGGTTACCACTACAATTGCACTTAGATTTTATGAGTGTGATAATGTTGTAGTTTTGTTATTCCTATTAATGGTGTTTTTGTTTTTTCCTGTTTTGTTGTCGTTTTTTTTTGCTTTGTTTTGTTTCATTTTTTCCCTTTTCACAAAACATATACCCTCATTCCTTTTGTGATATTTGTTAAACAGGTTTACGTCACATTATCGTTAGAAAAATGTGATTTGTATACCCTACACTACCATAGGTTTGCAACGGGCAGAAAGAACAGTCACACTTCCACTTTTAAGTGTACAGTTCGACTCCGGCTGGCTGTCCATGTACAGCTTATTTGCAAAGTCACAGCTCGCAATTTTTGAAGCCTTCTCAATGCAGTTTGGCACGTACTATTACCTTGACCAAAGGACGATGCCCATTAAAATTGGATATGATCGGTCCATTATTTCATATAGTTCTCATACAAATGTCGACACCATTTTATGGACTTAAATCCGTGTCTTAAGTATTAAACAATTTTATTCGATGTCTTCATTTGTGCCAGGATCGATCCATTGTGTCTCATAGGTCCTATACAAGCGCGCCTCCAAATATTACTTTAAATCGCATGAATCGCTCATATACATGGGAATTGTAAAAATATTTGGTATAAATTAGACAAATGTGTCCTTTTAAAACGCATAAAATTCAAGTAAATGGTGGTTTATCTATTGTACAAACAAGCATAAACAAAATAAGCAAATTATTCGAGGGCTGTTTATAAATCTTTTGCAGCATTTATTTACAACCAACAATGGGATGTAGAGTATAAGATAGTCGTGTTTCACAATTTTACTTGTTTTCATTTGGAAAAGTAAAACAAGAGTATTTATCATAAGTGCGTGTAGAAGAGTGAGTGAGAGAAAAACTTGCGTGTTAGTATTTGTTTAATATATGTAAGTATTTCTTCATTTAAAGCCTATTGTTACGAGTAAAATAAATATTTAAATTAATATTTATGTTTGTGTTGAAAATAAAAAACCTGTGGAAATAATGTTTTTTTCCTTCTACCTATTTCATTTTTTAGGCAATTTTTTCTCTCCACATTTACAATCTTTACACAAACCTACATAAATATATTTATGCGTGCTTTTTATATAAAAGCATTTTTATGTAGAGATTCCAAAAAAAAGTACTCTTTTCTTATTCGTTTTGTTGCGTTTTTTATTCTCACGTTACGTTACTAAGATATTTGTATATGTGTATATTTCTTGTATGTTTTTCTATTTCTGTTTCTTTTCGCTGGCTACATGTTCATGTCAACTTCCGTTTAAAAACATTGACTTATAGCCTTGGTGTCAAAACTTAATTGAAAAAATAGCAAAAAACAAAACAGAATAACATTAGAAGCGTTGAAAATATAGCAAACAAATTATGGGTATGAAAAGAAGAATTCATGAGCTGCGTATTTTCAAAATATTTGCTGTAAAGTCGCACGCCTTAGTTTCTTCGTAAAACATTAAATAAAATCAAACGTTAGAAGGAAAAACGGTTTTTTGTAAAAACTTCTTAAAAAAAAGACGTTTTGTAAAACACGCTTATTTTTTTAGTTCATATACATAAAAAATAAATATTTGATATTTAGCAATTTTTTTAATTAACATGAGTATTATTTATATATTTTTTAATGTTTTTCTTAAGTATTATTATCATAAATAAAACATGGAGAAAATTCAATATTGAAAATAGAATTTGTGACACTCATATTAGATATTCTTTCATCTTCGATAATCTATGCATCTTCAAAACAAAGGAACTTTAATGAAATTTAATTAATGACTCTTTTGGAGAGTACTTCTCCACCTAATTCCATCTGCCCCACATGCATCATTAACTTGAACTCGTATGAGTTCAATAACATTAAGTATACGCTCGATGTACTAAAATAAAAAATCGAAGGAAATTTTACAGAAATTTTATGCCATGATTTTTCATTCTAGAAAAAAACTATTTAAGTTTTTATAAAACAGATAATGGCAAATATTAGAATTCTTATATCGTTCTAGGTGAAGTATATAAATTTCTGACCGAATTGCAAATATCCCAAACACAATTCTCACAGTTATGCGTTTAATTTTAGAAAAAAAGAATAATTATTATGAGAACGAATTGTAATGAGACAAGTTTTTTAAGGCAGTGTAAAATTCCATTCATCAACGATATATTGCCCTAGTTCCTCAACAATTCCACATCGTACTGTGGTTCTAATTGTTATATTAAGATAATATGATCTCTTGTTGTTTATCGATAAATAGATGGATATGCGGACATCATTGGATGAGGTCCAACATTTGTTTAATAGCTTTTTAAACTCTTGAGTTTGATTAAAATTTTTTGAGACTGTAAGTGAAAATTTTATGAAAATAAATCTTCGTTTTTCCTAGAAAATGAACTTTATTATACATTTCGAACTATGTTATCAGAACAAAAGGACCAGTTACCGCTAATATGAGAAATCCAGGTCTTTAGTATTTATGATAGATGCCTTAAACTTATCACCATTTGTCATTTGTTAGAAGCCCTAAAATGATGAAAATTATGAAAATAAAATCTAAAAATAGCGAAAAAAGTAAGTTTCAGACCTCGTCAAAATCTCGTTTATATATATATATATATATATATATATATATATATATATATATATATATATATATATATATATATATATATATATATATATATATATATATATATATATATATATATATATATATATATATATATATATATATATATATATATATATATAAACTGTCTATATATAAACTGTATATATATAAACTGTCCTTCCATCTGTTGCTTACAATCACATTTTTGGGCAACAATCCAAACTGAAGGATTACAGATTATTATGATTACTAGACTACATCAAAAAGGCTACAAACTTTACTGTATTTGAGTACACTGTATGTCTCTCTTTTTCTATTTCAGACTTTAAAGTGGGAAGTATTTTCAAATTTGTTTAAAGCAACGACTACAATTTACAGAAATTCGGTTATAATATCTCTGAAATAACATATATAAAAGTTTTACATTTCGGATCAATGGTAAAAGAGTTATTAAACGATATCTAAGAGAGCATTCAGAAAAAATCATCAGATAAAGAGAAAAAAATTTAAGGTGAAAATTTGGTCATAGCACAAAGGGCTTTATTTAAGAAAAAGATATTTTAGCGTATTTGTGGGTTTATTAGAGCATATGTGTGCATGATTTAATATTATTGTAACTTCATGCGAGTATGTTACGGAAAGTATTTGTTTCCTTTATTTTTTAATTTTTAAGATTAAAGCTTTCCGAAAAAGTATTTAATTGTGTAAATAGTATATTTGAGGCCGAATACAATATCATCTAATGACACGTTTTCTTCATAATTTCCACACGTTTTCACTACTAAAATTTAACTTTCTATCCCTTCAGATATATTTCATCAATTACTTTTTGTTCCCTTTAATATTTGAATAATATTCATACTTTAACTTTAAACCTTTTTCTAGGACTTCATATTTCAATCTGGTTTTTTTCCTTAAACTGAAATTGTTTAGTGTTATAATTACGATTACTTACCACCCGACATTTGTTTATTTAACATTAAATATTTAATTCATTTTATCAACTTTACTGAACTCACGTTGTTTTACTCAATTCATGTTGACATTGTTAAATTGTCCGATATATAAAACAATTAAGTAACAACTCACCCCTAATATAATCCACTATTCCTCAACACCACCCCCGCCTCTTTTGGCCCTTTTACTGACATACTCACCACAAAGAAAGTATAATAACTACAACAATTGTCTATAGTCGTAAAATGTTTCAAGTCAATGTAGTAAATATTTTGTCGTATTTCGTTTCAAAAAAAAAATCTTTTCATTTCTTTTTGCTTTTGTTTTATGTTCATGCCATTGATTTGGAAACACTACGGATTTATGTAGATTTTTTACTATTATTTGAATGCTTTTTTCGGCTCTACAGAATATTCATTAAAATGGTCATTGAAAAAATAATACAAAATTTGTTTCACTGAAGACTGGAGGTATTTGCATTAAGTCTACAGTTTTTTGGTGTTTCTAATTTTAAACCTTAGATGGGCTAAAGAGTCACTTTTTCTTGAACATTAGAAAGCAAATAAAATAATCTAAAGCTTACTCAATATTTATAATATATATAACCTTAAACACCATGGGTGTTGAAGGTGTAGATGTTTGTAGACGGGAAAAATATAAATAAAAATAATCCCACCATTACTTTAAAGTGTACCGTTCATATCAGAATCTTTCTGAGTAAATTTTTTCATGTCCGTCCGGATAGCTGTCCATGAAAAGCTTGCACGCAAAGTGCTGGTAGCAGTTTGGAAGATATCTTGATGAAGTTTGGCACGTAGTATTATTTTGACTCAAGGACATGATGCCTATTGAAAATGGTTATGATCCAATATTTAATATTGTCCCAAAAAATTCTTGAATATAAAGTAATTATCGAGTTTAAGAAAATTTTAGTCAAATTTTGGAGAAATAAGTCTAATGATATTTTGAAATGATGTGCTAATTTAGCCAAATTTTGTAGAATTAAGTCAAAATATCACTTTAAAACACATAAATCTCATATAAACGTATTGTAATAATATTTGGTCAAATTAAGATAAATATAACCAAAAACGGGTGTGCAAAATTATACGAGGTTCGGTCCATATATACTTTCAGAAAAACAACCTTTTAGAATACCTATCTAGAATAAAAAAGAAAAGGATTTTATACGAGGGTAGTTTACATTTTTTTTATGGCAGTCATTTTAACAAAGTGGTGTAGAGTATAACATTTTTACAAACGTAAAAAGAATTGAAATTTTAAAAAATTTTTTAAATTATCCTTCCAAAGTTATAGTAAGAAATAATTTAAATATATATGCGAAACGTTTTATCATAACTCATTAATCCGATAAGAAGTAGAAGAAGTCTATTTTCAAATACTTTTTAATTTTAACCCACTGTACCTTGAAAGATTTCAGGGTTAAAAAAGTAACAATAAACGAAACAAAAACGATGAATAACAAAAAGACGTAAATAGCTGAAATTTGAGGAAAAAAAAAACAACAAAAAAATAAACACAATTTAATGGACAGTTTTGTTACATTTTGATTTAACCACAATTTAACCTAAATACAAGACATCAGTAGAAAGATTTCTTTTAAATTATTTCACGTGAATCCATATAAATGTGAAGGAATCTACAAACACACATCTAGAAGACAGTCTATGTGGAAAATTTTAAAAAATCCATGTGTATTTTATGTAAATCTTTCTATCATAACAAAACTTCATCAACGAAGTAAAAACAACAACATTCTTAGGCTTTTGAAATCTTCTATTTTTTTTCAACATTCTTTCCTTCATAGTTGTGTTGTTGTGTCATTTGAATATTTTTTCTCTTCTTAGTTTTTGTTTACATTTGTTTATATCCTTTTTGTGTTGTTTTTTAATTTATTTTTTTTCTGTTCTTTGTAGGTTAACATTGTATGTGTAAGGAAATTAAAGTGAAAAAAGGCGAACAAAAAATAGAAAATAACATCAACTATGTATTTATGCAGTTCGTGTCGTTATTAGTTCATTTTCATTATTTTTTTCAGGTTTCCTTTTAAAAACCACTACTATTACAAAATCTATATGTATATAAAATGTAGTGATACATACTAGTGCCTATGTTTGTGTGTGTTAGAATTTGTAGGTGAAGTATTATGTTCTAGATTTTGTTTCTATTTATTTATTTTTTTTAAGTTCTATCGTGAGCACCAAAAAAATGGGTCATAAATTAAATTTAAATTCAAAAAATTAATTTTTTGGATTTTTTAGAATTTAAATTTAAATAACTAGTTTTATTTTATTTATTTTATAGTTAAAAATACGTTTTAAATCTTGAAGAATATGAAAGAAATGAAAATTTTTAATTATAACATAAATATTTAATACAACAATAACCAAATCAAATGAGTTCATAATTGATCAATCTACAAAGTTGATCAGTTATGGACTTCAGTGGTCCTGTCAAAATAGTGTATTTTAATTGGGAATAAATTGCCGTTGAATTCTTAGACACGATTAAATGAGAATTGAAGAGCACAAAGTGTAGCCGATTTTAAATGTAAAAAGACTACACAGTGGCAGAAAGCACTATAAGAAGGTTTACAAAATGGTTCCCGGAAAATATTCAAATATTATCACTAGTGATTAAAACTATTTTTTTTTGTAAAAATGTAAGTTTGTTGGTTTCGTTTTTATTAATTAAGTTAATAATTTTTCGATCTCAAACATATATGAGGACTATGCTGAGTAGTCCTCAATTATTGTAGCCAAGGTACGGTTTTCAACTTTTTTATTATTCTTCAAAAGATTGGATCTTTTAAAGAGCTTAATTTCAATTTTTAAAAACGACTTCTATGTTTAATCGCTCTTTGAAAAGAGTTTAATTTCAAAAAAATCAAAAAAGATAAAAATGAAAAAATAGCAAAATTGTTATTGCATTTTTACTATAAAAAAATCGAAAAAATAAAGATAAATATTTTAATCGAATATAAGTTTAATTCTTTTTAATCTTCACAAAGAAGAGCATATATTAAGATCATTTGAAAATAAAGATTTTTCTACGAGTTTTTTTATTTTCTGATTGTAGTCCAAAAATAGACTGACTTATGTCCACAACTTTGAGTTGTTCTATCCATACAATTTTCGAAATCATGTGATGACCATCCACCGTCTGGAATTAATTAAATTAGGTTTTTTATTCTTTTATTTTAAAGGTCACATTTCAGTGATTTAAGAAAAATGGAATCATACGAATTTTTTTAATCTGTTGGCATATCTACCATTACAATCATCATATTTTTAGATCATTGGAAGCCTATGTAATCTTGAGAAGATTACATAGGCTTCGTAAGCAAATTTTATAAGGATTGGTTCACTATTGCCCATAGCATTTACACAACTTTTACTTTCGAATATTATTTAAAAATGCATAAATCTCATATAAACGTTGGTATTACATTTGTATTCGGTTAAAATAGGATTGTTAAAGAATTAAATCGATATTATATAATTTCCCACAACTACTTTATACGGAAAAACATTTGAAAATGCATAAAACTGACACAAATATCAGTATCATATTTATATAAATAAACTCTTAAGCAAAAAATCCGCAAAACCTTATTATATGAGGGTCGTTACTTTTTTATTGGTTCTACAAACATCCAAATGTGTGGAGTAGGATATCTCATGTCGGGTTTGATCGGCTATAAAATATTTTTTTGCATTTTTATCTCTTCGACTATTTGCATATAATATTTTATTTTTTGCTTTTCTTCTTCTCTGTAATTGAATACATCCATTTAAATGTTTTCGAATTAAATAAAAAATAAATTCTCTTAACTACCAATAATAATACATTTTTTCTAATATTTATAATTTTAGTATTAAAGGTTATTAGAATTTCTAGATTATGTCAAGTGTTTTATTGTGGAGCTGGAAAAAAGTTTAAATTACACAGTAATTGTGTTTTAGATTGAAAATATTATTCGCCTTTTTTGTCCTTTTCTACAAAATAAATTATAAGCCAAACAATTGTTAGCCATTTAAACCACAACATATAAAATGGAATAAAAAACAAGTTAGAGTGTTAGATTCGGCTAAGCCGAATCTTCTTTTCCCTCTACCAGAAATGCATGTGAATTAAATACTTAAAATTTTGTACATACTCATTGATACTTACACTTAAAGTTAGCTAAATCGGCTCAGATTTTGATTCGATGCAAAAATGTATATACATTATGGTGTCTGAGATGATTCCTGCTTATCGGTACACATGGAATGATAAAGTTTACATACCGTCTTCCCCACTTGTGGCGGTAGAGGGTATAAAATGAAAATCGTATAAAAAATTGCTATAAAATCGAATACAAAATAGAATAAAATACCAACAAAAAATATGTAATAAAACTTTGTCATTTATTGTGCAAGCAAATACAACAACTGCATAAGCGACAAACATTAATAATAATGATAATAATAGGAGGGAGATTGAAAAAAAGAAAACAATAATGAATAATAATATAATAACAACAACGAGAACAATTACTATAATAAATACAAGTACATACATTCATATACAATTTTCCTACTATAAAATTATAGAATATATCATAAAATTATTATTGTTTTTGTTGTTGTTTTTATATATATTTTTTATTGTTATTATTACTTATAGGTTTATTTTTTGTTTTTAAAATTTTTCATATGTTAAAAACGAGAGGAAAGTTGAAGATTATTAAAAAACTGTCTAAAATGCCTATTAAGGACGTTTTGGGGAGGCATTATATTGAACTGACTAGCAATAGCAGCAAAGATTTATTTTGACATAATAAAAATAATTTTTAACAGTGTAACTATTTCATTCAAAAAATTCTGGAACCAGAAACCGTTGAAGGCCTTGTTTTTTAAAACGCCACATATATATCCCTGTATATATATGAAAATATTTAAATTATAACCAGGATACAGTGCTAAACAAAAGAAAACTTAAAATAATCTTTACATTATTGCTAATTAAAAAGAAAAAAACAGAATCTATTGTTTTCAATAAATATATTTTTTATATATAATGAAATGTAAATAATTGATATATATTTGTAAACATACCTATATATGTATGACCTACTTTTGTATGTTACTGTATTGTAATAGAAGGTTACAAACACTTCTATACTTTTGCTGTAATTTTACAAATACAGGTTTGTTTTTATTTTATTGTTTTTTTACCATTTTTGTTTCAACTTTTTTTAAATTATTACAATTTCTATATTAACAAAGTGAATATGATTTTTTTGGAGAGTAAATAGTTATTTTGATTGATAATTATACTTATGTACATAACTACAGCTTTTTTGAAATTAAATAGCGTTAGTAAGTAATACACAGAGTGAATTTGTAAATGTCTTTAGCCAGATTCCCACTTATTTACTATTAAAGAGAAAATTTTTATTTTCTTTCGATTCATGAAAACTAACTGATTTTATTTTTATGAAAAAGACCTTTTACCTTCATATCATCACAGCACTTAGTTAATACTTTATATTTTCATATGATCGTCCAAGTATTTTAATTTAAAATTTTTTGGTCTCTTAGTCAGATTTAATTCATGCCAAGTTAATCTTCCTTTTACATCATTCATTATTTGTATAATACTAAAGAAATATTTGTTAAAACCCCATACATTAATACTTTTCATTATACTTCTAGCATTGACTTAAAATCTGAGCCGAATTCGATAGGTCGATTCGCCTGTCTGGTTTTAACACTCTCACATCGAAACTAATTGTCAGAACTGAATAAAGTTTGACTTGGTTTCCTATTGCAGAGATATAATTATATTTTTTATTTCCATTCAAATAATTTATCAAAATCGGTACATAATTTAATAGTTATTGAAAAAATGTGACAAATTAAAAAAAGAAAATTAAATTGATTTTGAGTATAATTTGAAATCTAGCAATAACTGCAGTCTCCGATGGCAAACTTAGGAATTGGTTCCCTTTAAATTATAACTAATCCTTGACCTACTTTAATGAATTCTTCAGAACAATACCATGCTGCAACATCCTTCTCACTCAATGTAGCATAACATATGATGGGCAAATAAAAATGTTCCCAACCATATGACTTTATTAGGGGTTACAAATATATACCCTTTTTTCTTTATTCTTCTTACATGACACACTTCATTTGATTTACGACTAAACAAAAGAATTCTATATTTTGATTTTTGGTAAAGCTTTTATTAGTTTATGAAGGATACTTTGATGAATCTAAATTATATCAAAATTTTACAAAATCCATAAATCTCCAACCTACCTCACAATAACTGATTGGGAGAACCCAATTTTGAAGAACTGCGACCCGATGATACTACCAGTGATTATTTGAAGGTTTTAATTTTAAATAAAAATTTAACTAAATCCAGTTTATTTATGGATTTAGTTTATTGTTTATTGTTTTATTTTACTTAATGTGAGTTTCCTAAAAAACAGAATTTATATATTTCGTTGACTTTTTAACCAGCCTGTTAGAAGCGCATAACTTCAATATCTGGCTACATGAAGTCTATTCACTGTAACTCCTTGGATGCCCTGAGTTTTGAAAAAGTACGATTAAGTTATACCACCAACCTATAAAATCTCTAAGCAGTCAGTTTGAAGAGATAATAATTTAGGAAAAATTTATTTGTTAACGAATCTACAAAGTTGATAGTGATTTCAGTAACTGATTTTTTTTTTGAGTCGATTTAAATATGTCCGTCTGTCTGCCCTTGTAAACGTTGTGAACAGTCTACAGGTAGCAATTTTTGAGATATCTCGATAATATATTATTTTATATATATTTTTATTTGTACCAGGGACGCATCCTGTTAAAGTTGGTCATATTCAATCTAATATTTCCGGTACCTCCCATACAAACGTTTTAAACTTAATTTGGCACAATTTAGTCTTATAAAGTTCATAAAAGATGTCCTGAAATAAGCAAGAGTCGGTTCATTATTTTGCATAAATCTTACATATACGTTCGAGTTTCAATAATATGTACAAATTAATACGAGGGTCGGTCTATAATTTCTTCTAGCTCACTTAAGCAAAATTCATTTTAATACGCATAAGTTTCACATTTATGTTAGTGTCACAGTAACGAATAAACCATAAAATTAAATTATGCTTGGATATTTCGTAACTACTACTTATAACCAAAATTGTGGTGTAGGATATTGAATAGCCGGACTACACTGACTATTACATCCTTACTCTTTTTAAATATAATTCTTTCATTACTAAGTGTGGCCAAGTGTGGCACAAAATAATGGCATTAAACAAAAGTCGAACTAAACGAATATTTGTAATTATAATTGCAACATTGTATTGCATTGTTTGGAAATAAAATCATAATGCAAAAATATATATGAATTATGTAAAATTGTTTCTGTTGCTGTTTTTAATAATTCATTTCAGTAGAATATATTTTTTTTGTTGCGAAATTTCTGGTAATTTGCATAATTGTAGCCAATGTGAAACAAAAGAAGAAGTAGAATCAAAATTATGAAAAAAATACTACTTATAACAATAAAAGCAAAAAAAAGTAAACTGGAAGTTTTCAAAACCAGAAAAGAAGCAAAAAAATGGATGTATATATAAATTAATATTAAAATACACAAAACAATCGAAATGTTATTTTTATAACAATTGTAATAAGGAATGGCTAAAAAGTGAGAATTATTTTTTTGGTTGAGGCGAATGTTGAATGTCCACTACAACAGATGCGTGTGCATATGGAAACCACAATATAACTACAAACTTTGCGAAAATATGTAAATATGTAGTTTAAAAATAATATTATGGAACATCTATATAGAATTTTTCAAATTACATTGTGTTCGGTTCGTAAGTTTTAGGTCCAACTCTTACCATTTGCCTTGGAAGGTAATCGAGAAAAAGACGTAATGTTTTCTCATTGGAGAGCATTTTATTATGGAAACATTTCAGCCGATGCCTTAAATTGTACCTAAATGTAATTTTTCTACCGTATAGAATCGTTTTCTTTAACCGCTACTTAATTTAGTACATTCATTTAATTAGCCTTTTGATATTTGGGCTTTAGTTCATTGTTCTAGTTTAACCCCAGGCCAAGAAATTGTCTCACCTCTACTAAATAAGTCCATAGGTTTTCTAAACCATGAAAGGTAGAAAAGAGCTTTATAAATGTCGTGCTTTATATGATCCTTGGCCACACGCAGGACAAAGGTTTTGAACGATACGGTCAATTCGAGATCAGTAGACATTGAGCTCATTGCTCCATTCCGATCTCAGTTGTGTACATATCTCGATCTAATGGATTTTGATACCTTAGAATGCTTGTTCGTATATACAAAGATTCTTTCTAATCTACCTTCGATTGCGTAATATTGAAGTTTTGATGGTTCCGGTGTTTCTTAATCGTTAAGAGCCTAGTATTCACCAAGTTACTGTTCTTAAGCTCTAAACTTTGTATGACTTGTCGGAAGAGACCATACTGGAGCAGCATAATTTATCATTGATAGTTAGTCATCTTATAAGTAAAAAAATGCCGGCTACTGCTTTAAGGAATATGCACAGAGTTTTTTCACTTTATACAGATTCAGTTTGTGGAAGTTTGTACCATCCTTTGTGAGGTAAAATTTTTGTTATACACATATTTCTCTTTCTGAAATTTAAAAGTTTTCTAGGATATCGGACAATCGGAATAAGTTTCTTCAAAAAACTGTAAGATTTTTAGCTGTTGAATAGATTGATTTTAATTTCTTTCTGCTACAAGTGGCATGAAAACTCTCATTTGGCACCTGTCTTTTTGTAGGGTATCAAAAGTGTAAATGTTAAAGTTTTATTCTTGTTTTCCTGTTGAAAAAGTACAACTACAGCAGTAATAACATGGTAAAAAGAATGCTTTTAAAGTAATTAGTTTCATAAATAAAATCCGCATAAAAACAACATTTATAATTGTTGTTTAATTAAAGATTAAAAACAATGGAAAATTGTTACAAAAAACATAAAATGTAGGAAATTAGAAAAAAAGTGAAACAAAAAAACAGAAACATAAAGAAAGTGTATTACATAACAGCTTACAAAGTTTTAAATAAACTTTTTTTTTGGTTTTAGCAGTTTTTATTTTTAAAATTCAAAAGTTTTCCTTTTTTCAAATGCGTTTTTTGTTTTCAATATATTTCCTTTTTTTCTGTTTGGGATGGTAAGGTTAAGTTAAGGTTATTATAGTTGTATTCAAATTGAAATTTAATGGAAATTTTCCGTTTGTTGCATCTCATAACAAAAGTTTATTTGGAAGCAGATTAAGATAGTTTTTGGATTTATATATTTTCATTATACATTTACCAATACCTAAACATTAAAAGAACGTGTTATAAGGTTTCACTTTTTTAACACCACAATTTCTGTACTCAATATAAAGCTTTTTTTTTTTGTTTTTTAAAGTTTTCAATTTGTTAATTAACTTTTGAATATAAATAGGGTACATTAAAAAAAGGATATACATACATACAACATAACTGAAAAGTTTTCCAAAAGTGTCATTTATTGTGACACACTTCCGGTATGGTTTTGTATTTATACAAAAATTCAGTATTTCTACATATGTATGTGTTAGTGTATCCATGATTTTAGTTTATAAATATCTAAAATTCATATGTACACATATACACATAAAATTTATAATTAAACTTTTTTGGTATACACACATATATACAATTGCATTTATATACTTAATATTTGGAAATAAAATAAACAAAAAAATATTCAAAACTTTAACACTTAAACAAATTTTTATTATTATTGTTTTATTTTTGTTGATGTTTTTGTTATTGTTATTTTAAGCATATGGATATGAATATAAAGTTATAGTTTTTTGCTGAAAAGGATTTTAAATTTTTAAAATGAATTTTAATGGAATTTTTATGTTTTTAGATTTTATAATATTTCTTCCTGATTTTTACTTAGAGGATTTTAAATATGATTTTAATAAATAAGAGAATTTAATTAATGTAAGTTGGAAATACATTAAGAAGGGAAAAGCTTAGTATATAATCTAATCGTAATAATGTTCTTTAAAAAAATATATAGTTACCTCAGTTGTATAGAAAAAGCAGTCCTGCGGGAAATAGTTAATTTAAGGTGATATTCTAAATTTCTTGCCATTTAGATGCGTACTCTTTTTGACTATTAGTGGGTAAAAGCTTTTTCCCTCTCCATACCTAAAAGAGCGTCTATTTTGTACTCTCTTGTAATTTATCTCTCCAATAGCGACAATAAAGCTTTTACATTAAAAGTGAAATACCCACCAAAACTATAAATAAAAACAAAAAGCTAAAGTCGGTCAAGTCAGACCATTTAATACACTATATCCCATTGTTGGTTATAAATGAACAACCCTCGTATTTATTTTCTATTTATCTAACATTTTCTAATTCATCTATTATGTGCAGTATATAATTGGTTCTAACACTTATGTGGGATAATTGCGTTTTAAGAGAACTGTTTTCTGGAAGGATTATATGGAAGCTAGAAGTAATTATGGACGGACTCCCGTAGAACTTCACACATGGATTTTTGCTTATGTTTATTCTTATTTCAATAATTCTTATTACAACACCAACGTCCTTCAAAGTTGTATGTAAAATGAGGATTGTATGGGAAATAATGAATGAGAAATAATGATCTTAAGAAAGATCCCATGAGAATGAAATATATCTTCTTTATTGAAAGAAAGATTTTGTTAACTTTTCAAGCGAACAACAACTGTCTTTTTTGTAAGTCAATGCATAGATATTTTGAGATAATGTGTCGAACCTACATATATCAATCGAT
Organism: Cochliomyia hominivorax; assembly: GCA_004302925.2. Taxonomy (NCBI): domain Eukaryota; kingdom Metazoa; phylum Arthropoda; class Insecta; order Diptera; family Calliphoridae; genus Cochliomyia; species Cochliomyia hominivorax. The sequence goes on from PYHX02000467.1 coordinate 59,669,334, forward strand.
GATCTGTTTAACTTTACGTTAAGTCTTAAAAATGAAGAGTAGAAAATGATGATATAGAATTATAAGAGAATTCCCATGGACATTAATTTGATTTTGATTTAGGGAGGATTTTACGATGATTAATTTGTTTTAGTGATCAAAATTCTTGACACCCTTCATTTTTTATCTTTGAAAGATTAAACAATCAAATCCTGCAAAACATAATTTAATTTCGTTCCTTATAGTATAATTCATTTGCATGATTCTTGTAGACATTTTTTTAATAAATACTTTTTTTTATAAACAAAAACATAAAATAAACTGTAGACGAAACTATGAACATTAACATAAATTTTAAGTGAAATATAAATATAATGACTTAAAAAACAACAACAACAATGAAAAAAATTACAAGGCCAAACAAATCTGTTTTGTTGTGACATAAACATTTCGTGCAGGAGCACAAGGAGAGAGAAAAAACGAAACTAAAGAAAACAGTTAAGAAAAGTGAAAAGATTTTTTTCTTAACAACAATTTTTTTTGCAATAGAAACCCAGTAAACATAAGTTTAACATAAAGATTTCTTAAAGTTTAAAGTAAAAAAAATTTATGCAAATAAGTTTTTAAAATAGTGTTTGCTGGGTTTGTTAAAAGTAAGAAATTAAAAGTATGCGTGTGGGTGTATATGTGTGAGTAGGTATATATAAGTATGTGTTTATAAATGTTAATGTTAAAAGATGTTAAAGTGTTGTTTTTGTTGTAACTTTTTTTAATGTTTTTTTAATTTTTTCATACTTAAAAAAACTTTTTCTTTACTCTTGTTTTTACTTTCCTCTTTCGTCTTTTAACATTTAATTTACACATTTATGTGCTCTAATTCTTATACAACAACAAAAAAACGAAATAAGAGAAAAATAAAAAAGAGCCTTAGCCGAGGCCATTACTTACTTTATTTTCGGTTGGTTTGCCTTAACAAAAGTACCATCGTAACACTACCTAACAATCCCTCGTATTATAAACAGCAAACAGCAGTTAACTCCCAAGCTGTTTAAATTTAGCCAGGGGTAAGGCAACACGTTAGGATCTTAGTCCCTCTCTTGCCACTTTTTCAAGCAAATTATTTAATGTTTAAGCTGAACATAACTTTTTTCTGGAATGTGCAAAAAAACAACAACAAAAATATGTGAATAAAAAGGAAAACAAGAATTTAAGAAGATTTAAAAAAATGTTAAGCTTTTTCTTTCAAATGGTGGCAGGTTTAAGATTTATATATAAATTTGTTTTCCTTTGCCCATTTTGTCCCTCTTTCATTTTTTTATCACTTTCCACTTGTTATTATTTTATTTAAGTGTTATTGTTTTTTCTATTGTTTGCTCTTGTGGACTCTTTCCTTTGTATGGAAAATAATTTTTAAATTATTAAATGGGGATTTAATTAATTTATATAGATTTGCTTATTAATTTTTTTCAATGAATTAGAAAAGATTAGATGGGGCAAAATAACATGTTTTGTTTCTTTTTGGAAAATAAAAAATATTAAGGTTGAAGTAGTTGGAAAAAAAGAAATAATTATAATTATTTTATTATTTGTATTTGTTATTACATTTTTAAGAAATTAAAAACGAAAATATAAATAAATGATTTTTAGAAAATTTCAATAATCAGTTATAATTGGAGCTATTTATTATGTAGCTATGGAGACAAAAGATTTTTCAATTAGCTTAAAATAAAAAATGAGGGTTGTCTAGGAAAAACCTTAAATAAGTTAAAAAATTAAGGAGTGATAATATATGAAATATAAATATGAGTTATATTGGCTCCTTTTATATAACTTCTTAAAACTGAAAATTGTCTTTTCCTGATGTGAAGAAATCGGTATTCAAATAAAATTGAAGACTATGGATTTTTCGTATTATGTCGGATATTATTCTGAATCGGTGTTGAATACCAGCACTAATATATAACTGCCTTTTTGTAAAGCATCAAGAGTTACGGATGCTTATACTGAAATAATCAGCAATTATCGGCTTAATTTTTTTAAAGATATTATTCTCATATTTTTTGTACAAATTTTTGTTAAGAAGAAAGTTGTTAAGTCAAATAATAAAAATGGTGTACTTGTCTACCTTAAAGTGTTGAGAGAGCATCAGTCATTCATCGTATGTGTGAGTGAATAAACGTTACATTGGCAGGATTTTGAAATTTGTAAAAATCTATATACAATGGAAAAATTATATTTACGATTTGCAAATTTAGAACAAACTAAATTTTTTCCAGGAAAACAAATCCTTTTAATTTTTATTTTTTATTTGTTTGAAAGTAAAGATATTTTGAACGTTAAGAGTAAACATGGTTTAGAAAGTGAAAAATAGAATGTATGTTTTGTAAGTCAAATTCAAAGTGGGGTAATAAGTTTGAAATTCAAAGCACACTTTTAGATATTCCAAGATGATAAGGGACAGCAAATTTTATTGGAAGTGTTTGGGAAAAAAATTTTATTTTCTAGAAAGCAAAATTTTCTTTGAATTTTTAATCAGATCTGGCAACATTTCACCCAGAAGTAAGACTCTGAAATGGTAGGATTATAGTAAAATAAATTAGTTTAAATGAAGGCCACTCCTATTTTAGTTCTTTGTCGGGACAAAGAACAGAGAAGATATGTTTTTTTGTTTTTGTTTTTTAAATGAGGAGTTTTCCAATAATACCAACAGGTTTATAAGAAGCATTTGGAATTTAATTAGGTAAGCATTTTTAAGGGTAAGAGGTTACTCTGAAAATGATTAAAACAAAAACTTCCATTTCACGTTGATGACCCTTAAAATGTTCAAAATGTTCTGTATTTAAGTCTATTGAGTTCTTAAATCTACAAAATTTAATATGTATTAAAATTTTCTAAATTTATATTCATACGAAGTTAATTTGTTGGACATGATGGCACTCTATAGGGTTCAACCTCAATATTTGCCACAGTATGAAGATACTATTGCTTTGTGTTCCTTAGAACAAGTGCAGCTTTTATGGCATTGAATGTTGTGTAGCAATAAAATTGTCAAAGACAACATTTTATTGAAAAACACTTTAAAGACGTCCATAAAGATCGTATTTAAACTATGAAGTTTTCTCTTCCAATACAAAAAATAATAATAATAAATAAATATTTTTATTATCTTACATCAAAAAGAAAATCTAAGTATTTCAGAATAATATCAAAAATAATCTTTTATAAGCTTTATTATTCTTCTAAAATTTTCTTTAAAATCCAAAAAAAAAATGTATATATATTCGTAATGAAAGGAATGCTACTCAGTCTTTGTTAGTAAATTATCTTTCAATCAAATTCATGCATGTTCCATTTTATTTAAACGCACTTTATTTGATTCAATATAAATAATATCAAGTTTTCTATAGATAAATAAAGTTCCAGAAAATAAAAAAAGAGATAAGATAAATAAAATTAAAGCAAATACTTAGAGTCAAGGTTTAAATACTAGAGAAATATATACAAAAGTATAAATGTATGTGTATATATCTCCATACATTTACATGACAACAAACATAAAACAATTGCAGCCATATAAGCAACATGCATTCATTTCCGTTTCCTTTAACTATAAACTGATAGTTAGCAGTTGTTAGGGATGTTTGTTGCTGTTGTTATTCATTTTACCTTTAGTTGGCTAAAGGCATATCAAAAACACACATACATATATAAATAAATTTGTATATATAGATATATATGTATTTACTTATATTATATGAAAGGTATAATCTATATTGTATAGTTGTATGAGTTGGCATTTATGGGTGCCTTTGCTAACGTTGCTATTGTTTGATAGTTTTGTGGTACCCACCTTTACTATGTTAGTGATTGAGAATGAAATATTTGAGTTTCGAGTGCAGTGTAATTTATTATAAAAATCCTTTCGCATGGCCAGCACTTAAAATAACCACAACCACAAGTAAAATGTCTATGGAAAAAATCTCTCATACATACAACTACATAACCACCAAAAAATAAAAAAAAATAAAACAATAAAAAATTATCAGAATATAAGGCGTATTGCCATACAAACCCCCTAAAGTTTTTATGTGCCGGTTGTGCAATTTTTGTATAAAAATTTGTTTTATTATAAAAAAGGAAACTAAAGGAGTAAAAAAGTATTAAAGAAAATAGCAAAAAATTATTGCTTTAACTTTAAGTTTTATTTTTACTCTTTTATAATTTTATGTATTTAAACCTGGAAAAAATTACAAAAAAATATGTATGTATGTAAGTATGTATGTATGTATGTATGTATGTATGTATGTATGTATGTATGTATGTATATATGTATGTATGTATGTACGTATGGTTTTACAGGAATATAAGCCAAAAGAAGTTAGTTTTACACGAATATTTTTTTCTTACATTTCCACTATGAAATACAAACAAATAAGCGTTAAATTTATGGCCTGAGCTGTTAGATAGTAGGGGAAGACACACGAAAAAAACTGGAAAAACTTAAAAAAATATATTTTATAAATGTATGAATGTGTTAGTTATTTAGTAATTGTATAAGTGTTGTATTATTTTGTAAACATGTTTTTCTAAGGATTTAAGTCCTTTTTTCCTTTATTTAGGAATTTAGTTTTTGGCGCTTTATTTCTTTTTATTTTGCTTATGGTTAGACTTCAGGCTTTTTATGTTTTACACTTTCTTTTTTGACAAAGATATATGAGTTATCCAAAAGAAAACCCAGAGATACTTTTGTAAAGGTAGAAAAGAAAACTGTTTGCTTTTCTTTATTCTACAGTTGAAATAAAGAAATGAGAAAAAAAACGAATAAGTGGTGAATAATTTCTGTTTATAGATTTAATTAAAGTGAAGAAAAAGGAAGGTTTAAAAATAATGCAGAATTTGCCTTTATTGGACTTAATAAATACCTAGAGAATTAAATTCAACAATATGTTCAAGGGAAAGAAGAGGTTGTGAAATATTTTTGTTCTAAAAGTCCTGGTTCAGTTTAAGAATAACTAAATCTATTTGTCTTTCGGAACGCGATCCTTGGTTTGATGAAAAACTTTGGTACTTTAAACTAAAAAAGTGGTTCAAACGAGATACACTCTAAGTTGTCCGCATCACTCGATCGTCCGGTTAAGTAAGGCTAAGGTCTTGAGACTAGTAGTTAAAGCTACTCATAATGGTTGGTTTATTATGTAGTGTTGTGTGCTGATGATGAAGCCAACGAAAAGGGTAAAAATGTTTGAAAATTCCAAACTCAATGTGGTTTGCTGACATTTGGCCACAATTCTTTCGATTGTGCTTATATTTATTAGAATCCATAATTGAACTTTTTAAACACTGATACAAAAAATTTATTTAAGACAAATATCTTGGGGTTATGATATGATAACTGACAATTAACAATGCTCCCAATAACTGGGTTATTGTTGAGTTTTGTGAGTTCAAAAGAGACCTCGAGGTCGTTAATATCCCTGATGTCGGTAAAATTCTGAAAGGGATTAAAAGCGTTTTATATAATACTGGGTATCACATCCGAATAAAACATGCAGCCTTTACTTAATTGCTTCTTCGCACCATCTAAATATGTAATCCTCAAAGATACAACTTTTTTTATGTGTTCACTAAGAGTATTTTGGCCAAAAATTGGGTTTAACTCCACAGATATTTCATTTGTAGGAATCCAATGAAGACAGTTGTGCACAATACACAGTTCAAGTAATTTTATTCAGTCTACAGTTTTCGTACAATTTCAGTAAATACAATCCAATTGCCAAACAAACAATTACCTAAATTACAGATCATTGTCTATAGTTTTTGAGTGTATACTATACTATTGTCCAAAACTGCTTATTTTTCGGCTTCTTTAAGATCTGACAAAGATTTGAATAGACTGTGTGAATTTGGTTTAGTAATGGCTCCAAACTTTTAACATAACAATAAACTAATACTACTTAAATCGCATTCTTTAAATGGAATATATAAATAATTTCCATTTTTTTAATAAATTTCAATGCTTAAACATATACAATTTTTTAAACTGTATGAAAAACTTCATTGCCGCAATTCACTCTTATATTCCCTTCAATGCGTATACGTAATGTTAAATAAATATTAATAATGTAAATATTAATCATACTCTCAACTTAATATCATGTAAACTAAAATAAAATTTAACAAATTAACAAATACCTACAGTTAAAGCTATTAAAAAATAATTATAACTAAAGTTATTAAAACATGCAAACTTTTAGTTGTTCATGTTAATAAATATTTCCTATTTACATGGCAAATATTTTAATACAATAGTTTTTTCTTGTTTCGAAAAAGGTACAAACAAACTTTAATAAAATAAAACAATGCTGGTTCGGTTAACCGCAACACTGTTTGCTAAAAATAAATCTAAAACCAATTGAAATATACTTTTTTAACTCTATATTACCTGAAAACTAAAGACCACATTAAAAATACACTGTTTGTTATTTATATTTCAAATTTAATTACAAGTTAAGGCAGTTATAAACGTATTTGTCTGTAAAGTAAATACAGATTTAAAAAAATATATAAATTATACAAACTAAAACTAATAAATTTATTTCTAATATTTATTTAAGCCTACCTGTCACCCTTATATACGTTTTAGTTCTTTTCTTTTTTATTGTATTTTTAAGTCGCAAAGGCATAATAAAAATAGTTTGTTTATTTTCTGATTGAATAAATAATATTTACCTACAAAAGCATTACAAATTACAACTACAACAAATAAAACCAAATGCATGTGTATGTAATTTCCTTTTTGTAAACAAAAACATTTAACATACACACACATACTCGTACACCACATAAACTTTCTCATAATAGTTGTACAAAAAAGAAACATTTTTATAATCACGCTATTTGCATGCTCTTTGCAATTAAATCACTTCACTCACACTCATATTTCTTTCAGTTTTTTTTAACGCTCTCAACAACTTTTATATCAATGAATGAGTTAGTTACTTACAAAGAGTATGGTTATGTCTGTAAAAATATGTGTTTATATGTATAAGTATGTAGTATATTGCCCACAAATAAAACAAACACAAACACTTGCTACAAGTGTAAAAACTAAAAACACAAATATGCGAGACTTAAGTGTTTCTTTTTTTTCTATTTCTCATTCTGCCTTTTTTGTGCAACACTCCCTCTTTATGAATGTTTTTTTAGAAAGGAGCATAATAAGAAGATCGCTGTTTGCAATTCATTTTAAATCGAAGTTGATTTTGAAGAATTAAATCAGAAAATGTTTTAAAAGTTTTTTCAAGTGGTTTTTGGAAAGGTATGTATTTGTGGGGACCTCATTCATATTTATTTCTAACAAACTTTTTGCTTTTACAGGCTTTTATAGTCCAGGCAATTGTCTGGAAACTGACAACTCTTTACAGTCCACGAAATTGTCCACAGTCCAGATAAATGCATTTACATACACACTTACATTCATTCATACATAAATACATACATACATACATACATACATACATACATACATACATACATACATACATACATACATACACACATAAATAAAAAATATTCTACAATCCAAAAAATTATCTACAGTCCTGATAATTCTCTTCAGTACAGTCCAGACAATTCTGTAAATATTGACTACTGCCTACAAATAGTTTAAACTACTGTTCTAACTGCCTTCAAGCCCTATATTTATTTATAGTTCACAACGTATAATATTATATACAGTTTTATTTACTCTTAACATTATCATTTGGAGTGCAGTTTTTGGTTTAAAATCCTATTATATAATAACAGTCCAGCTGCCATAATTTGAACTATAATGGAATTTGGCTCTAATCGAAATAATATTTTAAAAAAATTAAGAAAGATCTTTAATTTCTAATCGCAAATAAAATTCTCTCCTACCCTGGAAACGAGTTAGTATTTAACAACGTATGTTGTGTTTGTTGTAGCCACAAGTAAAACATTGTACATTCACTAACATATTGATGCACATAATGATATAAAGGATTTAATAGCTTTTGCATTTAATAGCAAATACTTAATGGTATAAAAGATGGTTTGGTCATTTAAGTTCTTTGGTTTTCTCAAGTGCTTTAGTTCGAATTTTTTTTCTCAATGAAAATAAAGAGTTGTAACATTATAGATACAATAAGTTTTTACGTTCAGTTACATGGTAGGCAACTTTAGCCAATTTGGCATTAAAATTTACAATAAACATTTTTGGTATTAAAATTTTGTAATTGAAACAAGTAAGAAATTCTGCATAAATTATTTTTAGTTTTTCATTACGTATGAGTAATATTTGTAATTAAGTATTACTCATACCACTTCTAAGACTTTTATTTAATTTATTTGTTTGGCTGGCTTGAATTTGAACCTTCTATTCTAATTCCTTTGAAATTTTATATAAAATAAAACATTGATTTTACATTTAAAATTCTTTATTTAAACGTCTTTATTTTTATTTTAAAATCAGTCCTTCAAAATTACATTCTTATGTAAAATATATAATTTACTTTAACCTCCCATTACATGCTCCCTTAAAAATGTTAACTGATGTCCCTTTTTTTGCCCAGTAGCGGAGGGTAAAAGAGAGAGATAGAAAAGCAAATCATCGAAAGTCTCATGTGTAATAGCATGTCAACAAAAACCCTTTTTCACTTTTTTGTAGTTAAAACGAATAATGCTACAAATTTACCTTTTTTGTAGTTAAAGAAAATTTAAATCCTTTTTTCTCTTTTATTTTTTATTTAAGTGGGAATAAAGCAATTATAGGGCTTACTCCAATATAAAACTTACAAACATTTACTTAACTATAGCACCAATACAGGCTCAAACAAAAAAACTAGATATACACAAAATATTTTCTGTATATTAAACAAATGTAGAGGCTCTCGGTATTGTTTTATATAAGTTAAGAAATAAAAGTGGTAGATGGCTAAAAGTGAATGAATACTGTCAGCATGAAAATCTTCTTAAAAATAGGTTAATTAAAATACTGGCCTTTTACGGTTTTTATGACTCTTTATGGAATTGTATAAAGTTCAAAAACTGTTATTATCTGTAGTAAAAAAAAAACAATCTGTTGTAGTTGTTTCTTCATTCCCTTTGGGTTGTTAAATTCTTTTGCTTTTTTCAGCTAAATATTTCTTGGCCTTGTTTCTGTACATATGCATGAAGAGTTGTACCCTGGCAAATAGTATTAAAACTAAAAAAATTTTAAGCCCCCAAGTCCCAAACTATTGAACTTTCTTTTGTTTCTTATATACAACATTTTTTTTTCAAGGAATGAATGGGTTGTTATTGGGTTTTATATAAAAAAATTTAACGATTTTATTCTATTTATTTTTTATAAGTTAAAGTGTCATAAAGAGAAAATTTTTATTTTTCTGTTTTTGAAAAAAATGAAAGAATTTAATATAAAAATGTTCTACAAAGATTGGTCAAGCTTATATAAAAACTCATATACAAAAAAAAAATTACATAAAAATATAACGACATTAATTTGTGAATATAATATACAACAATACCAAAAAACATGACACACACTATGCATATTTAAAAATATAGAGAATGATAAAAAATGTATAAAACTGTGTGTGTTGTTAAGCTTTTGTATCCTTTTTTCTACATGCTAAATTGTTTATAAATATTCAAATGTTTATTTTAAGTATTCAACGACTAAGTAAATACTTTATATGGAAAATGATAAAAATAATGTTATTATAATTTTAGATTTAATTGATTTTTAAACTGCTTAAAATAGCAAATGAGTTTATAATTAGGAACACACATTTAGATATTTTTATTTCAATTTGATTGTCTTCCTAGAAATGTAATGTAAAAATGAAGGGTGTAATAAAAATATAAAACAAATGGAATAATTAATTTTAATTTCTAAAAAAGGTCTTGTGATGTGTTTTTAATTTTCTATCTATAATTAAATAGCGTTATTTTGATTTCGTTCTTAATTAGAGGGATTTTTATTAAGAACGGCTTATTATATTTATTTTTTTGAATTGGCTTTTCAGAAAACATATTTTTAAATGACATCCCTTAGGTGTTCTAGTATTGTTGTGTAGATCGTTTTGAAGAAGTTATCATCTCATATATAAAATTCCATATCAAGTTAGACACATTCCTTGGGTTTTCTCTTCTACATAAATCTTATTATTCCAGAATTTTGTTTCTAAAATTTGAACCATATAACTGATCTGGCTACCTGCCACAAACAAGCAAAAGTTTATTGGGCTGTAATCAATGTTACTCTTAGTGCAACTTTTTCAGATGCGTGCGGATTTTTGTATTCTAACATTTCAGTGAATTTCTTTGCCCAGAAGTAGTCAAATCATAAAAATGAAATATTTCTACCAAAAGAGTCGTAGAGCCAAAAATTATGACATAATACGTCTTCACTATTGCTTGAAATTACTTAACAAGTTGTTCTGTGGTATGAGCATTTTTTTGAGTAACTAATTATTACTTATACGCAATGCCGACACTTCTTTCTTATCATAACAATATTTGTTCACCTTAAAACTATTAAAACTTAAAATTATTTTTATGACTTAAACAATTACGGTTAATATTAAAATTAATTTATTTTAACAGTAATTATAACTTATACGCAACACTGGCTTCTTAAATATTTGAAATTTTTGTTATATTTTATCAAAAATAATCCTTAGAAAAAAATAATTCTTCATTTTATAATATTACGTTATTTACGATTTCTTATAAAAGGGATGCAAAAATATACTTTCTAAAAATATAGACAAAATCGGATCATTATTATATATATTGTCATAATTTATTTGAAAAGCTTAAATACCCTTCAAAACAGAAATCACAATAAAAAACATTGTTATAAATTCAAAATAAAAAATCAAATTTAATTTTACCTTTAAAACTATATTTTTATTAAAATCTATTTTTCTAAAAACAGTTCCACTTGAGAGATTTTCTTTGTAAAGTGTCACTGCTAAACAAACCACTTCAAAAATCCATAAAATCAAATACCCTACTTTATTTAGGCTCTCAAAACATATACATAAACAAAAATAAAATATAATTCTAGAATAACAAACACATATACAAAGAGGCACACAAATATATACTTATTATATACTCTAACTAAATACAAACTCATATAAAATGTTAACAATATTAGAAATTTTTGAATACCATACTCGAACCATTTTTATTATTTTTAGTTTTGTATTTGTATGCATTATAGACATGTCGCCTGTTTATGTGTATGTATGTGTACTTTTCATAAATAGAAAAGAGAAACACACAATTTAACTACTAAAGGACTCTCTATTTGTTATATTATTATTACTTTTTTCTCTCTAATACAAAAGCATTTCGACTTTTTTCATTTTGATTCTCTTCATTTTTTTTGTTGGTTAATAACATAAAATGTTATTTTCATGTTTAAGTATCACTTTGTGTCTACGTGTTTGAACAAGTATGAACGATACAAATAAAAATTTAATTCTAAAAAAACAACAAAAAATTTTCTGTCCCATATATGAGCTGTCCTTTCATTTTGTTATACAAAGTTAAATTTGGAATTATTATATGAGAATATTTCGTGACAATAGCCTAAACGTATATAGAAAATTTCATACATGTTTTGGTAACTATTTCAAAATGTTTTACAATTACTACTACAATTACAGTCGCAGCAGTACTCATATATGTTTATATTACCTTTCACAACACCTGTTCATTACATAAAGTCTGTTGGTGAATGTATGTATGTATGTATGTATGTATGTATGTATGTATGTATGTGTGTATGTATGTATGTATGTATGTATGTATGCATGTATATATGTATGTATGTATGTATGTATGTATGTATGTATGTATGTATGTATGTATGTATATATATGTTTGACATGAAGGTGCTTGTTAATGAAAAATAAGCAAAAAAGAATAAAAAGTAAAATGTTGAATCAAAAACGAACTTAAGGTACACTTTGGTGTAATTAACGAATATTTCAAGTTGCTTTTTAATATATGTCCTAACTAAAACGTGTAATTTAAAATAATATATATTAACCTTTCTAAGTTCTATATACCAGATAACATTTTGTATATAGACCAGATTATAATCTACCAGTAATACAGACTGTAGTTTGTTGAAATCTGTACATGCTACTAACTTTATTTTACCAACAACTATATTCCATCTCACAGTTCAAAATACATTCTATCCATAGACTGGACTAAGTACTTCCTATAGATCAGACTGTATTCAGTCTATCACAAAAACTGTATTCTATATAAGTTCGAGATTACATTTCATATATGGTCTATAATATATCTAAACACGGAATAATATAGTTCAAAATTTTCTTCCATATCTCTACAGTCTTAATGTACTCTAGTATTTGATATAAAAAATTTTCTGGTTTTCAGGCTATTGGCTGCTGTTAGGCTATAAACTGTAGTTCAAACTAATACTTTTAACGCAGAATATGTCATATATTCCAGTATTTTGTTTATTTGCCTACACTATATCTGCTATAAATAATGTTTTCTACTGTCTATACTTGCTGTAATTCAGAACATTGCTCACAGTCAGTTTTCAGATATCTCTATAGTCTATTCTCTGGTATCCGATCAAATTGATGGTCTGGTTTCAAAACTATTGGCAGCCGTTATACTATTGTCTGTTGTACAGACTATTGTCAACATTCCAGATGATTGTCTGCTTTCCAAACTTTTGACTGCTTTCCGGACTATTGACGGCTGTCCAGACTATTGTCTGCTTTCCGGACTATTGCCAGCTGTTCAGACTAATATCTGCAGTTCTGACTATTGCTTATATTCCAGTAATTTTTTAGCCGCCAAAAATATGTCTGCTACTTAAACCGCAATTGTTTGCTGCCCAATATAGAATCGTGTAACTATCTACAGTTTGCAGTCCTTACTTCTGTCTAACGTTGGTTCAATTTTTATCATTCCGGTTAATGTCCACCTCACTAACTTGATTTTATTCTGGACTATAATATTCAGTCAGTTTACCAACTACATTCCGGTCTAACTCAAAACACTTATTTATTACTGGTGTTGTAGAGTGTCAATATATTTCGTTTTGTCTTAACAAAATTTCCTCCCTCTATCTCTTATATCTAAACAATTTTAGATAGTTTTACCATTTAGTACTTTTTAACCACATGATAAATGTTTGTACAAATTATATAGACAAATTTTTTTCTTTTTTTCTAATTTTTTTTCCTTACCAAATTTTCTAGAAATTTATAATCTCCATTACAAAGTTTTTTTCATTTACATTAAGAGATTTTATTTTATTTTATTTTAATTTTTTTGGTTTCATCTTCATTTTAATTTTTTATATAAAATAAAAGGATTTATTTTTTATATATTTTATATTTTCTCCATATTTCATATACATATTTTTATGATCTTTATTGTTTTGACCCATTTTAATAGATATTTCATGCATAAAATGCTTTTTTTCTCCAGTTAAAAAAAAATACTGATATGAAATTTCTTATTATAAGACTTCAATATTTTATAAAAAATAAGCTTTTTTATAAAAATATGTATTTTTTAAGTAATTACATAGTGTTTTTGGAATAAAAAAACATATCATTCATTATTTATGTTTAAAATAAAGTTTTGTGAACAATTTTTTCATAAAAATTAAGGATTAAATATCAAATCTGCATATGTGTTTTTTATAAAAAAAAATAATAATATGAATTAAAACCAGTAAGGATGCCACATTCGGCTATGCCGAATTTTCAATACCCTTTCTATTTTATCCTAAATACAACAGTAAAACACTTAATGAGTCATAAAATTAGTTATAGTTTTGGCAATAACTTTTTTCGAAAATGTTATTATTTATTTTTTTGATAATTTAGAATGGTAATGCACTATATTTCATTTTAATTTGTAATGCACTATATATAACTTAATACTGTGGAAAAATTTCATTCTAATTTGTCGATTTTAATTTCACAATTTTGAGACAATTTAGCAATTAAGCGGTTGTCACATATATCAATTTTTGATAGACTGAATCCATTTTGCTGGTATTAAATAATAAATTGCACAGGACTACAAAAATACTCAGACCAAGTTTCATTGAGCTTTTCCAATTATTGTGGACGTGAGCGTGCCAACATTATGGGGGCTAAAATGATTCCTTCTTAGAGTTACACATGTAATAACAAAGTTAATATAACCTCTTCATCACTGGCGGTGGTGGAGGATATATAAATAAATTATAAAAAAATAAATAACTTTTTATATAATTTTTAATAATAGTTTTTCTTTTCTTCTCATTTTAGGTAAAAACACTTAATTACTTTTACAGTTTTTTGATTACAATGGACAAAAGATAACTTTTTCATATCAGGTCAGTTTTTTCAAATGATCTCAAATGTAAATTTCAAAAATATAAATATTAATTGTTAATATCAGATGCTATAAAAATAGTTTGTTTTAACAATAAATACAACAAAAAATTATATCTAACGGATTCTAGAAACTGATATAACATTAAATGAATATCTTTTTAGAAAACACCAATTAATCCTCTGTGACTGAGAATTGAGTTACAAAAACAGAACTTCGGAAAAAAATTACTTAGACAAAATCACATGAAATCATGTCAGCTTTAAAGGGTTAAAGCAGAAACTTCAGAGTCCCCATTAATCAATGCACAATTCCAAAAGGTATTCAATAACCTTTTCTTTTGGAAATAATTTTCTGAACTATGGGATATAACGTAAAAAATTGAACATGATCAAAGCTAAACTACTATCGAGTTTATTAGATGGTCTTCCAAAATATATCGGTTTTGTTGATTCGTCAAAAATTAATTTACAAAGCCTGTGTAGAGAAAGTCCTTATAAATCGCTATAGAAGTACGGTTTACTGTACGAGAGTATAGTTTAAAAAAATAATGAAGTAAAAAGCCCAATTTTTGTCTTCCTTTTCCTTAATGTCTTAACTTAAATAAGTGCTAGATACCGTTAGCATTGGACATAACATTTTGGAAAATCTTTCTAAAAATCTCGAACACAAAGCTTTTTATAACAATAAATCAAATAAAAAAACTCAAAACTGAAGTCAACTTTGAATTATTAAAATTTTAAAATTTCATATATAAGAAATCTTGGAAGTAGGGATGCTAAACTCTCTGACCCTTTTGAAGATTACTCTTCACAGCTTTGAGTTGGAGATGAGCTACTTTTAGTGATAAAAGTTAAATCTGTAACTTTTGACCGTTAAAGTAGTGGAGTGTGGCATTTCAATCTTGGCAGTTTGAACTCCAATGAAACTCCAAAGAGTCGCAAGGTGGGATACATCTGACATAATATATCTTTTAAACGCATAAAAAATTTTTTCCTCATTAAATTTCAAAAATGTTTTAGGGTTGCAGTGTCCTTTAGGTTAAGGGATAATTGTAACATTTCTATTATAAAAAGAGTGACCAACTGTTAAAGGTTAGATATCATATATATGGGGATATCAGAATAAATATTGGCAGTATACAGAACGTTAGAACTTAGGAGATGTCTACAAGATATCTATGTTAATAAACTTATCCCGTTTATTTTAGAATTGGTTTCCTAGATACGGCAACTGTGCATGGAATGATATTGCGGATTATCAAGTTTGCGCAGACAACATGGATCAGTAAGGTTAGACAGCTCGTTTTACCTGGCCCATGAACAATGCCAACAAGACCAATTAGCATAGGATTTTGGTTTTGGTATTAATAGGACACCGTGTTGACTTCTGCGAACGTTTTATAAGAATTGGAATATTATATTTTCGTATGCTTAAACTCCTTATTTATAGATGAGTCTATAGCGTGTTTTAGGCAACCATATAATTATAATTAAACGGATTGTGATTATGGGTATCTTGTATGGGAAAGTGATTTTTTAACTATTGATATAAGGACAATAATAACGTTTAGACTAACACACATATTTTAATTCTTCAAAAAATCATGTTATTAAGCAACATATTTACAAATATTATGTTTTAGAGAACCAATTGATATAGATATTAAACTAATATCCTTCTAGATAAATTTAATTATTTTCTGTTTGAGTTTCCTACTCTACTTTTATCCTTTGAAGGAAAAAAATCTGCCTCAACATGAAAGAACGCAATGATCTACATAGTTTTACATTTCATTCCCTAGTGCAAACAATCTTTATTGGAGCATAATAATTTGTGGACCTGAAGTATTGAAATGATCGTCACCAATTCAAGCAAGATTCGAACTTGGCCAAATAAAAAATCATCTGTACCCAACTACCCAAGGAAACCTAGTAATACTTAATTCGTTCAGAATTTGAATAGTAAATATATTATTGAATTGTATATGTAAAATATTTAAGTATCCAATATCTCCAATAATTTCCATAAAAAATAAATAGAAACGAAAATTCAAATGTATTACCACTACAAAAAATACCATCTCGATAAATCCTGTCACGAATTTTTCATTCAACACCTTGAATTCTCCAGCAATCTCGATATCATAGCTTTATTTATTCTCACATTAAAGTCATAGATTTTCTGCCTCATTTTACTATATTCGACCATTAATTCTTTGAAAATAATCTTAAAATAAATCTGAATTAATTTAAATACTCATAAATATGCACAACATGTCTGCACAAATTATTGTTGTACCGAGAAAATACTACTATTTGCGTACATAATAAGTATAAAATAAATAAAATAAAAATAAGTTAAAATCAATATACAAACGTAAAAGATTTTTTTAAACAAAAATTACGAACACAATTATTTACACACCATTTTATGGAATAAATTCGATTGTTTTAATTATACCCTACACTACCGAATGTGGTTGGGGTATTATGCGTTTGTGCTGATGTTTGTAATATACTGAAAAAATGATGTAACATCTACCTTTAAGTATGCCGTTCAACTCAGAATTACTTTGTGAGACAATTTGACGATGTCCGTCCTTCTGTCTGTCCATGTAAACGTTATGAATACTCAGGTCGCAATTTTTAATATATCTTGATAAATTTGATATATATAGCTTCCATACAAATGTCATCTTGGAATTGGATTTTCAAGTTATTAATATTCTAAATATTGAGCGACTTTTTAAAATTCAACACTTATATGTCTTAGGAAATTCTTAATCGTTATGCGAGAGTCAGTCCATTACTTCTCCGTACCATAATAGGGTCGAGCCATCATTTCATCTACCTCCGATATAACCCCCACTTTACATAAATCTAAGTATCATATTAACTCTTAATCATAAATCAGAAGAGCAAATTTTACGAGGGTCATTCATAAATTTTTCAAAGCTGTCGTTTATAACCAACAATGAGTTGTAGGGTATTACATATTCAGACTTGATCGACTATAACTTTTTCTTGTTTTTTTCGTCTTTTTTTAGTTGTTTTTCTTGTTGTTCTTTGTGCCAGGTTTTTGCTTCTTTTTGTTTTTTTCATTTAAATAAATGAATGAATAAATAAACAAAAGAAGAACAAAACACAACAATACAATAACATTGAAAGAAATAATTAACAGAATAAAAATTGTACAAAAATAAACATAAATTATTCTTAAATAAGAAAATATAAAAAAACGACAGTACAACAAGAACAAGAACAGGGAAAAAATTGCATAAAATTTGCATTAAATCACATTTTTGTTGTTATTTTGGATTTTTTTCTGCTTTTTTCGTTATTAATAAAACTTGATGATAACGATGGTTGTGTCATACTCACTCATACTTAAACAGGAATATTAAATGAGAAATAACAGCAAAAACATCAACAGATACGCAATAACAACAACACAAACTCATACATATACACTCACAGAAAAACATTTCAATAACATTTTATAATGAAGGGGGATTAAATAGAAAAAACGTATAAAATTAAGACAGAGAAAATACACGGGGAAGTATTTGTTATTCCTTTAAATGGAAAAAGAACATACACAAATATACAAACACAGGAGTATGCTTGACAAATAATAATATGAGTGGCAACTACTACACAGCTAGAACAGCGAACAACTTTAAGAGGCAAAAATAATTGGCCAATAAAAGAGCACGATTTTTGTATAAATAATTTAAGACTTTTTTTTTTGACAGAACTCCAGCTAAGACAGAACTGCCAGAGAGTGTGATCTAACATTATTAATCTAATATTAGCTCATTCATATTTTCTACACTTCATTTGTTTTTTGTGAATGAGTCGGAAATGTCTCTAAAAATTCTGTCAGTATTTGATCATAGTAAAAAGAAATATATATATATCGGAATAACTAAAATAATGCTACCCAACTTTGTTGTACATCAATTTTCTAAAAACCATATCCTGAGTCCATCTGGTTTCGTTAATGCCGTTAGTAATTATATCCGTGTTTTATTACCGAAAAAAGGGCCCAGAAGTGTATCGACGAAGAAAAAAATGTTACGCAAAGTTGATGTATACCTAATATTTGCTGATATATAATTCCTTCACTTCGTTTGATTTTTGCGAACCATTAAGAAATGTCACCTCAGCTCCAGATAATCCATCTGGTTTCGTCCGTGAAGTCAAAAAATATACTTATCTGAACCTGACATTTATAAATTTATACAATTTTAAATCGGCTAGACCAAGCTAAAACGCTACCACCACCGAATTACGAACATCGTATTTTATATGTCACTAGTAAATTTCCAAACACCACAATTTTGTCTTTACTTGAAGAAGTTATTCACCAAACTTTCGGAATGTTAAATTTTATGACAAATTTCTCTATCTGAACATCCTTGGTGATTGAACAATTTTATTTTGATATATTTTTGATAGAAAAGTTTCAATTGGGCATTTTAAAGCGTTTTAAAATCTATCGATTAAATTAGAAAATTCTTGTGCCAGTTTTTTTTCCATTTATTCAAAATCATTGTATTTTTTATTTTTTAAATAGCAATGTTCACGTCTGCTTTTGTAGAAATAATCCACATTATATCGCATAAGTAAGACAAAATAGAAGACTAAGGATGAAATCTTGTATACTTTAAAAAGTATCGTTGACTTTCATTAAAATATTTCAACTTGAAGAAGAAAATGGAATGATGTATTTTTATGACAGCAATGTTCGCATCTGCATTTATAGAAATAGTCCACATTCAATCGTGCAAGTTAGGAAAAATGCAGGATTAAGAAAGAAATATTTTTTACTTTTAC
Source organism: Cochliomyia hominivorax (assembly GCA_004302925.2). Taxonomy (NCBI): domain Eukaryota; kingdom Metazoa; phylum Arthropoda; class Insecta; order Diptera; family Calliphoridae; genus Cochliomyia; species Cochliomyia hominivorax. The sequence continues at coordinate 59,688,569 of PYHX02000467.1, forward strand.
TTTAATAGTACTCTCATTGAAAACATCAACTCTGAGGAAAAAAATTGAATAAGTTTATAGCAGTAATGCCCACTAACACTACTTTAAATTTGTCTTTGTGTGGGTGAACTTGAGAGAAGCATCAACAAATTACAGCAATCGTTAATAGTGCACGTGTGAAGTAAGCAGAATTTGAACTCTAACCTTTCGAGTCGGGAATTGATAATTTTGGACATCACTTGTTTATAGGAACAAACATCAATGTGTTTGTAGGTGTACAATATCAAATAAACTTATAAGTAAGTTCGTAGTGGCTCAAATATTAAACCCAAATTTAACACTATTTCGCTGCAGACCTGATAGATATTTTTGCCTTTTCAGCCAAATACAGAAATATATATGTTTGATTATGACAACTAATTGATTTATAGTTAAGATAACAATTGTTATAATTCAAACTATTTAATCTTTCAAAACGCTGTTTTCTAATGAATCAAGTCAAAATTCTCATTGTTATGCAATTAGCAGCAAGCCTTTAAAAGATCTACAAAATACAACAAGGCAAAAGATAAATTAAATAAAATGTATTTTAACAATAGCAAATGATTTCTATTTTCTTGTTGTATCATTTAGTGACAGGTAGGTTGCTAAAATAATGACAATGTACGAAAAAATATAAACTTAATAAACATACAAACTATCTAGCTACAAACTAAAGTACAAGAAGAGAAAAAATCATTAAATAAGAATCTTGAATAAATATCGAGAATAAATTTATTTCCACACCCACTCATTTGCACTTGTACAGAGATATGGAGAATTTCCAAGAGTGTTTTTCCCTAACTTACATTAGTGAAATAAACTACATGTACATACTAATTTAAATAGTAGTACTTTACTATATACAGTATTAAACATAGTAGTACTTCATGTCAAGGAGTCGTTGATATCATCAGAGAGCAGACATATATAATATATATGTATATATGTATGTGTGTATGTGCTGCAATATGTAGCATATTTAAATACTTTAATACTAGATTTTCATTTTGTTCACATCTCTTTACATGTGTATGTTTATATAACTATCCATTGGGAATGAAGTTTATATATATTTTTTTCATTCTTATTTTACATTTATTTCCACAGTTTTAAATCTCAAGTGCTTAGAATTCAAATTAATTTTATTCATTTTGCTTGACGTTCATTAAGAATTGTATTTGGATTTTTTTGCTTCTAAAAAAATATTTTCTTAGTCGTTTATGCGAATGGCGAAGCTCGTTAGCAAAAATTCTCATTGATTTGAAATGTATTGAATTGAAAAAATCATGGAAAATATTTTGTGTTTAATAAAAAATAATAATTTAGTTTAAGAAAAACTAACGTTTATGCAAAATAACTGCGTATTTAAGGGATATAATTTAGATTAATAAATTAAATTAAGAAGAATAAATATATAAAAATACAACTGCGGTCAAAATAATAGCACCCATTTTTAGCTACTTTGTTGGTATCTTTCTGGTTATTACCTTGTTGCATGACCTAAATCTGTGGCGTTTCTTCAGGTATATAAGATAGCATATTTACTGCCACATCCCTAATAGTTCTAATACGGAAAATTTATCCAAAAAAATTGAAAAATATTCTTGAAAAAGTTTGATTATATTCCTTGTTAGGAGGCCTCTTACAAATGAAATTATTTTAGAGTCATAGGTCCACAAAACACTACTCCACTTTTTCAATATGCTTAAAGAAGCAAATTTTATCAAACTTAATTTTTTTTTGAGGCATGGGAAGCAATTAGGTTTATGGGCATTCAAATTATAATTCTAAGACTTTTGATGCAGCTTCAGTACTTTATGACAGAATATTTTTTAATACCCGTAGCAGAGATGAATCCTTCTTTATTTGATTTAACATACGATGAAGCATTTAAGGTGAAGCCACAGTTTTACGCCCACAATTCCATACTTTTGATTAATTAATTGTGATAGATGATTTCTTTTGGTGTTGGAAACGGAATGACAAAATTTATATACCCTTTTCCTTACTTTTAGTGGCGGAGAGTATAAAAACTAGTTAAACTGTCATCTGCTTTTTATCTCAGAATAATAAATCCATTATTTATCAATTAAATATATAGAAATCAGAGAAATATTGCTGGATATTGCTTATATAATCATTATATGCTGTAAAAGTTGCTTCCAAAAAAATAAAATAATAAAATGAACATAGAAAATTACTAAAAACAATTTAATAAATTATTTGTTCAAAAAGTAAATGTTGATTTTTTATTTTGGGAAAAAGTTTGTGATTTTTCATATGCGACCTTAAAGAAATACAAATAAAGCTAAAATATTAATATCTCAATAAAATTTCTCTCAATTCATTGACACAAACAGATTCACACTTTTCTTCAACTTTTAAGAAAACGAGTCAGGTACTTTATGATATTATGCTATTAAAGCATTGATATACCTCATTTGATTATGTCAAGAATTCTTTCAACTTTATAAGAAAAAATTATAGTTCAGAGCAAAATAGATGTTTCGAAGCAAAAAATATTTTTGAGCAAAATCACAAAAAGTCATAATATTCCAAAATGTTTATTTCAAAATAAAATTAATTTTAATTGGATCCATAAAGGCGTATGATTCTTAAATGGAAATAACTAAAAATTTGGTACACTTAGTTTTAAAAAATATGAAAATGGTTCAAATATAACATTGGTCCAAATATTCTTTTAACTGTTAACAAATTTTTTAATATATGCTCATATATGTTTATATATTTAAATCAAATCACTAATGAAACTTAGCAATTTTGCTTAGATTTCAATAAACTAAATGACTAACATTTGATGTCCTCTCCCAATCCACTGAACTAAGTAAAAACTTTCAATCTTTCAAATAAATTGGAAAAATACCTTAGGAAAGTCCATGTAAAATTTCATAATAAAATATATAGTTTTTCAAAAAATAAACTATTACTTTCACAATAAAACGTTTTCAGATCGCTGGAAGTGACGATAATAATGTAATTGTTTAACTTTTCTAATTAAAGTACTTCCACAAGGATACTACTCAATATGATTTTTGATATTTAACCCAGTAAAAACTTCCAATATTTAAAATAAATTGAAAAACACCTCAGAAATTCCATGTAAAATTTCCAATATTATATCATTTTTTCCAAAAAAGTTTTCAAAACCTCTGTGAATTACAAATATGCCTCAATTTTTTTTAAATCTTCCTATAAGACAGAATATATATTTTTTAAAGATTTTGAAACTATATATTCTTTGATTTGTTTTTCATAAATCATAAAAAGTTATTCTTAATTATTTTTATAAAAAGAGCTCTAATTCTAGACAAGAACTTGTTTTTGTCTTAAATTTTTTTAGAAATGAAATCACATAATTCTTTGACATCCGTTATATTATGATAATTTTTGAATTTGACTAAGAAATACATATATTTTTTCTTGATTTGTATAATTAAACATAGTTTATCAATTAGTATTGTCTACAGTCTAAATACGTATTTCAAAATTTATGCAGATTTCTAATACTTAAAATCATTATACCCTACAACATCGAAGGTTTGTGCTGATGTTTGTAACGTGTGAAAAAATTGGTGTTATATCCACCTTTAAGTATATCGTCAGAATCTCTTTCTGAGGCGATTTAATATTTTCCGTCTGTCTGTCAAGCTGACTCTCCATGTAAACGAGAACAGTCCACACAATTTTGTATATGTATGGTACATATCATTATTTCGGCCTAAGGAAGAAGCCTATTGAAATAAGCTATAATCGGTCCAATATTTCAGCAGCTCCCATACAAATACTTTTCAAGGTCATAAAAGTATTAAATAAATTTGGCATCAGTAAGTCTTATAATATTCTAAAACGATGTGCCGAAATATGCGAGGCTCGTTTCATTATTTCTGGCAAGTCTCATACAAACACCCTTCCAAATATCACTTTGAAGGGTATAAATATCACATGAACGTTGGTGTTGTAATAATAATTGGTGAAATTAACTTAAAAACGCCTAAATTATAGCATAAATCTTAGTGTCCCAATTATGTACTAGACACTTAAGAACAAATAAGAAAACCAAATTATACAAGGGTCGTTCATTAATTTTTGCAACTACCATTATTACCCAACGATGTGTTGTAGGGTATTAGATAGTCAGGCTTGACCGACTATATATTCTTACTTGTTTTCTAATAATATTTTAGCGTGTTTGATTTTTTTAATTAATATTCGAAAAAAATAAAAAAAATTTAAATTAAATAAACAAAATTCCATATAATATTTTATAAATTGTGATAATTTAAAATATCTACATGAGCAAACATAAATATTTATGACATTTTGATAAATAGCAAAATTTCCTTCCTATACCAATAACAAAAGATATAACGATATTTACATGTCCATCCACATAATTAGCATTCATAAACAACTGACGATCAATTAACTTTTGTTTTTGCTTTCAAATCTTTTGTTTCAAAAATTATTAATAATTAAAAATGTTGAAAAAAAGAGAAAAACTACCAATCAATGGGATTTTTAGCTTCGGATTTGACTTGTGGCTACAGGTAGGCCTAAAACTAATTAATTAAATTACTCAAACGACTGGAGTGGATCACATATTTTTAGCATTTTTTGTGTATATTAAGCGCTTTTTTGTTAATTCAACAAAATGTTACGTTAATAACTTAAAGGTCGATATGGGATTTTTTCTATTTTCTAATAAAACCGGTTTTGTTTTGAAGATACCAAAAATTTTGTGTATTTAGTGTGTTTTAAGATTTATAGAAGCTTTTAAATGATTAAAATTATTGCTGTTTTTATAATTTAAATTTTCGTTGACTTTAAAGTTGTTAATTTTATTTAAATATTGTTTAAGTGTTGTTTTGTTGTTATTTAATTTAAAATTTTAAGTATTGATTTCGACGATAACAAATTAATAGGGAACTGGTTGGACCAGTTTAAATGTCTTAGACATTTCGACGCTTCAAAAATTTAAGTGATTTGTAGATTAACAAAATACGAAATAATAATAAAATAACTAAACTAATCAAAATTAAGTCAATTTTCCATAAGATAACAATATTATCAAATTCAATTTGTATTTTTATATAAGATTTATTTCTAGTATTTTGTTACATAGTTTTGTATTTTTTGTAATACCCTACACTAAATCTGTATTTGTGGTGGTATTGTAAGTGGATACCCAAATTTTAAATTAGATAAAAATTATGGCATAAAGAACTTGTTAAAACTTATGAGTTCACAATGGTTCAAAAACACTTATTTTTGGAAACTATGGAAACACAAAAAAAAACTTGATAAAAAACAATCCTTTAAAACATAGTTGATTTGTGGTTGACGGTTTTTAATGTTTTAAGGTTTGTGGTGGAACTATTAGAATTTAAAAAAATACACAAAAATGTTTTAATTTTATATTACTTTTTAGTATTAAAATTTTAAGAAAGAAAATTTTTTAATAACTGGATTTAATGTGAAACAATGTTGAGTTAATATTGTTTAATATTTGAAGAAAAATCATAACTGCATAAATGCTAAAATAACCTTCATACATGAAAAATGTGAATTCAACATTGTACTACAATAAATTCAGTTATAATATTGCTGAATCATATATATAAAAAGATCGTATAAAAATACAAGTAAAAATGTTATAGCAAGTCAAGCCCGACCACAATGTTTGTTATAAATACCAGTTAAAAAAATTTATGAACGATCCTCGTATTTAGGTGTTTTAATATGAATGAATTAAAAGAAATTTTGGAATGACCCTCTTATAATTTTGTACATATTTTTTTTAATTAATGTCAAAATTAAAAGGAAAGAGTTTCTATATTTTTTAAAGAATCTCTAACATATCCAACATTTTATGCTGGAAGACTGACTAAAAAATTAAAAAATTAATTTTGTAATCAATTTTCTCCAAATAGGCATTTTGGGTATTTTTGAACCAAGCAGTGGGAATTTGTTTATAGCATTGTATTAAGTACACTTCTCTTTGCATAATTTATATTTATTTAAATAGATTTTATTAATAATAAAATATTAGTAATGTTTCCATGGAACTTGTACCAAAAATACACATTAACTATTCTAGGGACTGTGAAGTTGAAGAGCTCAGATATTAATAATTTACTTGGTCTATATTTACAAAGCTTATTATTTTTAAGAGTTCAGCTACAAACGTTTGATCAATTGAAAATTCAAACAGTCCAATAATTATGCAAGAATGATGAAATAAATGAAAAGTATATGTTAGTTTTATTTTGGTAGTTATTGTTGTTTGTCCCTTTGAAAGTATAAAAGCATATTGATTTCCTGAGAAAATATCCTCCAAAAAAATCCCACTCCTAAACATTCATTTTGTGCTATTGGGTGTTCTATAGTCGACGTCAACCACTTAAAATTGTCTTTCTTATTTTCAAAATAATTTACACATTTTACTAAACACGTATTTTGTTCGTTACATGTAAATTTTTCTTTTGTTATGTAAAATTCAATTAAGAGTTTATATCAACAAATATATATTTCTTTCATTTATTTTTCCCTAAACAATAAAGATCGTTATAAATTCAATACAAATTAAAGTCACAAGTCCATATCATCACTTTGATTTATGAGTGATAATTTACAAAAATTAGTAATTGAAAAGTGTGAAAAAATATACGTTTTTTTAAATAAATTTACTAAAAAGAAACATAATTTATTTTTTCCATTTACAGAAATCTTGTTAAAGGCTGTGACTTTTGCTTAGAGGGCTTTTTTTAGAGATAAGAACCTGAATATGGATATTTGTATTGTTTTTGAGAGTTTCATTATAAACAAATAAAATATAATAAAATATTTTGTAGATAATAAAAAACAAAATTTTATTTATTTTTTATGGTAAAAAATATTAAGTTGTTTCTTGTTTAATAAAGTTAAAAATTTGTTATTTTAAATGGAATTTTTATGAGGCATTTTATTGTGGTGTATTTTGTATTTTTATAATTTGTAAAAAAGATTTTATTCTTTTAAATGTCCTTACCAAACTAGTATCCTTCTTCATTTTAGAGAAAATTAAAACCACTATTTATAACTTTAAATTTTCATTTACCTTTTTTGTATAATTTTGCATAAAGAAAAAACTATGAAAATATGTTCATAATTCGCCTTTTTAAAACGTTTATGTTGGTCCTTATCCTTGTTGTTTTTTTCCCTGCATTTTTTCTCTTTCTAATAAAAGACCTCCTGTTGACTAGTCAACGATGAATCTTTTCCTAAAAAGGAAATAATTTTTTTTTCTAAATTAAATTATGAGTAAAATAAATACACGCACACATTTTAACACATATTTACACATACACTACCCACAAGATGAGAACAAAACGAATTTAACTTAAGAGTGAGAAGAAAAAACTAATACAATTCTATAACAAAAAAAGGACATTTATATAAAAATGATGAAAATTTATAGCATTTTATATATGCAAAATTGTATTGTACTTTTGTTTGTATTTTCTAGCTTTTTTCTAAGTTTTTATGCTGTTGACAATGGTTTTATTTTATCTCAAATGGAAAATGAAAAACAGAAATATGTTCTGAAAAAAATGCGAAAAAGACAGTTTTATTCAAATGAAAACCCCTTAAACTCAGCATGAAATAAAGCAATTCATTTTTATTTAAACAAATAAAAATATGTGTAGAATTTAATTTTAAAACAAAACAAATAACAAAATAATACTAAATATCAATTTTTGGAAAAATAAAACTTACAATGCATTAAATAAGAATTAAGTGGATACATAAATTCTAAAAACCCTTTCAGATCTATTCTGCAATTTAGAATTTCTTTTTATTATGGGTTCAAAATTATTTCTTCCTTGCAACTCCTTTTTTAAAAAAATCTTTTTCTAAGATCTCACAGAATTGAATTTGCCACCTGAAAAAACGACAACTTCACATTCGCGTTCTCCTCAAAGTCTTACAAATATTATCAGAAACTTTTAACACATATAACGAATTTTCCCTATCATCGCATATCCTACTTATCAATAGTTGAACTTATTCTCCTAGACGGCATAACACCTTTAAGTAAGTTCTAAGTAAAGAGGTCTGGAGCTTATAATATTTAAATTGTTGGAAATAATTACAATATATTTTACACAAGATCATTTAAGACTTATAATTAGTATAATTTAAAATTTTTCGTTTAAACGTCTAGAGATGAAAGTCAAAATTTAAGATTCTCTTGATTGTTAAAAAAATAGTTCACAATATTTTATGATTTTTTTAATAACATCAATAAATCATAACTTTTAGTAAAGGAAAAAGCAGAAAATAAGTTTCTGGAATTGCTAAAATTGGATTCTGACGAAAAGAAAAATATTTAAAAAATGGCATATATGTGGAGAAGTTTGGGGTTCATTGGGGGTCCAATATCATATGGAGGAGGGACCTGCCAATCATTTTTCTGACTATTTGTCTATTTAGTTGCCTCACTGTAAAACTACTGGTTACTTGTAATACGATAATCAGTTTTTAACATAATCAATTCATAATCATAATCATAATCAAGATCAATCCAATACCCAGTCTGATATAAAAAATCGAGGATTTTCCATATCAGGTGCAATTATTACCTATCTCTCTAAATACTTCAAAAGTTTATAAGTCCTTGATTGATGTATGGGCATTTTATAGGTCATAGAGAAAATTAAGGAAAATTAAGGATAATAAGATTTCTCAATAGGTGAAAAATAATGTCGTATCCCATTTATGAGTAATTTTAATTTTCAGAAATTTTACAAAGTACGTAAATCTGTTCCTAATAACTTCAGAATATTTATAATTATTCTGGGTCAAGTTTTGGACAGTTCAAACAGATCTCTGTTTCTTTATCTTAATGAAATTATAATATTTGTTGTCATCCTTTATTTTCCTGATACGAATACAATAGATATAGAAAAATGTAATAAAAATTCTTTAAATTTTTTCTCCACACACACATACACTAATGTGTACATGTGTCGTTATGCTTAATAAAGTATTTATAACTTTGTTAATTATACAACAAGAAACTAAAACTTTTCATATGTCCTTAATCTAAAACAATTAAATTTCCTTTTTTAACAAAAAATTGAATAATAAAATTAAATAAACAAATTAAGTTAAATTTTATTTTTTCTTTTTCTTCAAATCAAATATATTCAAAGACTATAATGGCAAATGTTAACATGTGTCAGTTAAATGTCAGTTGTATTGAATTTTAAAGTGTTTGTTGAAATCTGTCTCAAATGAGAGAAAATAAGAAGAAGATGAAGGGAATCAGGAAGAAAAATAGACCCCAAGGAATCGTGCAAGGAATTACTTTAATGTAAACTTATATATAAATATTTCATTATTTGTATATGTTTGAAAACCTTAAAGATATATACGTCTACAAATCCTTAAAAAATCTTTCATTTAAATAAAATACTTGGGGAGAAATATTCAAATAATAGAAAAAAAATTTTGACACATTTCTGTTGGCTCTAATGTCTTGCTGTCAGTAATAAATTTCAATTATTTATAGAAATAAAAAAAATAAGTTTATATTTTTGTTTGTGTTTTTCTGTCTTGTAAATTAAATAAAAAGCAAATAAGACCTCAAAATATAAATAAAGATTTATAGGTATTTACAGTGGTGCTGGACAAAATAACACAGCTTGACGAATAATAAAATACATTGGCTAAATATTAAGTATACGGCATAGGGCAATCTAAAAAGATGTTTCAGCATATATACTTCATCCTAATGTGGAAAATATATAATTTATCCGCCATTTTTTTGGATTCTCTCTAATTGGTAAAAAAAAGATTTTTTAAAGTTCTGGGCTCTAGAATTACGAAACGTAAGCGGTATGAAATTTAGTTCAACAATCAGTCTGAGAGATCAGATGCAACGAAATAGTCCCAATATTATTAATACAGATGTTGGTCTATGAAGGAGATAGTAAAGCAACGGGTTTAATTTCATTGAAGTTTGATTATTGGTATAGCCGTGCCAACCGATGTTTCCAACCGATTATTAAGATGTTCTTCTTTTTTAACCTCAATTGTATATAAAAACAAAATGTATTTTTATACAAACAAATATGTAGGTATTTTGTATAAGTAGCCTTTTTTGATATGTTTATATGTAATTTTGTCATATTTTCCTCAAACTTCCTCTTTAACGTTTTTTCACTGTTACATGAAAAATATAAATGTCACATGTTGTAAATTTGTGACAAATATGTCAGAATAAATCATTGGCATTGTTGGTAATCATAATTCTAATAATTTTTATAAAACGTTAATGTATGTATGTAATCTACACAAGTACATTTAGTCATATTCGTTCATACGTGAAATTATTGTTGCTGTTTTTTCTTCTCTTTGTTTTTCTCTGTGAATTTCTTTTTGTTTGTTTTCATTTTTATTTTTTTTATATTTTGTCGTTATTGCGAATATTTAACCATGATAAAAACAATTGTAAATTGCAAACATTTAAATCACTTCCGTTTCCGTTTTTAGAGGATATGCCAACTAATGTTGAAACATTATGACAATAACATAAATATATATAAACAATTACAAATACATGTATACATATATAAAACATATACATATAAAAAATAAATAACCTTACACAGACACACACATACATTTAACACAATATATTTAGTTTTTTTATAAACATAATTTTTTTTCCTTTTTTCATTTTGATGGCAAATTTCCATTTATGTATTACCCAGATTAGATTCAGATATAAAACTGTATTTAAATTTTATAGAGTATAGAGACGAAAACAGGTAATATTTATTTAAAATTACAAACAAACATACAGATACATTCATACAAAATTGTATAGAAATGTTAATTGTAACTATTACCACACTGCAGCTAACCCATCAAACAATTTCATATTTTTCAAAAACTAATCTATTAATATGTTTTAATGGAAATTTATCATAAATATTATTTATTGGGTTGTCAATGGTAATTAATTATTCAAATCGATAAAAGCTGTGTTAAGGTAATTTTTCAAACAATGTTTGTTTAATTGATGGTCTTTCCAAATGACCACAATTGCTATAGATTTTTGTAAAGAACATACATATGTTTTAATAGAACAATGTTTATACTATATATGTATGTGTAGTTATTATATATCTATGAAAAGTATAAATTACATTTCTATTGAATAATTTTTTAGTATAATCAGGATTTACTTGTCTATAGAAGATTGAATATGAGTTGTACATAGATAAGAGCAGAGGTATAATATTTAAATTAACACCTTATCCAAGATCACTTTTTTGTAATTGTTTAATTAATAACAAAATTACTTATTTACAGGGTCTGAGGCAAAATATATATCTTCAAATATGCTATATCTTTTAATCTCTACGAAAACTTATTTTAAATTATTTTGAAGGAATTAAAAATGAAACTTTTCGACTTAATATGAATAGAAATAAATGAAGAAAAGTACGATCCTCTAAACTACTAAGAGAGTTAGAAAATCAAAAATAGCAGTACCAAAAAATTGCGAATGTTATTAACAGAAAAGAAAAAATTTACCTGCTAAAAAATAAAAAGTTACCCATAGATTTGGACTAAAGCGATAATTGAAGTAGCAGTGAAATGAGCTCCAAAAAGACAAATTATATTAAAATGTCTATTAAAATTTTATTTTCACTTTCTTCTATTTATTCCTATAAAAGTGATTTAAGAACTCAAGATTTTATAAATTTTTCCATCTGCATATTGGATTTATATTCATCTAATATATATAGTTGTCCTTTACTTTGAACGATAATTTAAGGTTATTATAGGGAAAATATTAATCGTAGGAAAACTGCATTCAATGTTCTTTTAATAATCTAGCTTTTTCTTAAAATCTACACCTTCATAGGTAGTTCAATGAATTTATCAACTCAGAAATAATACTTGAGTGGATTTATGGAAATCCGTCCGTCCGTCTATCTGGAATTCTATCAGGTAGCAATTTGGTGATCAGTCCAATATTTTAGACAGCTCCTATAAAAATGTCCCTTAAGAATGTGATGTCAAGCCCATTCGTGTAATTATTATATATCGATCTCAACCACGTTTTACACACTTCCTTTCTTATTGTTGTTCTGAGAAGTTTGCTGTTCGATTCACACAATAGAATTTATTTATATTTAAAATAAACTTAAAAGGCAGCATTTTGATATAACATGCAGCTATATAAAATTCATAGTCATTCCATGATCGCATCAGAAAAAAAGTTTATAGCAAAAATTTTGACATCAATATCAATTTGTTCTAGGATATACAACAGGACAACTTATATGCACTAACTTGTTCCCTATACCCGCACGATCTACTTTGTGGTCGTAGGAGACGAGTGCTTTAATTCTTCATCAAAAATTAGGCTCATTCGAATGTGCGTTATATTTTTAAATACCAAGTATTATTTTAAGTATGGTTTAACCATACTTTGGGACTAATGGATTTCTTCTGAAAAACTTCTTCTAAATATTTTAATATAATGCGCAACCAAACAAAAAATACACATTTTTTCCGTTATGGGAAATTTTATGCAAATTAAACTAACTAGTTAAAAGCGTTGAATTTATTTTTGATAGGTTTAGGTCAGGAAGAATAAAATTGTTGATTTCACATTTTCATATGCTTTTAAACTTTAATACATATTATTGATTATATAAATAATTCAAACTAATTTTAAAAATAAAACTTTTTATTGTAACATTAACCTAATTTATATTCTCTCTTTCCACAAATTCTCTGCAGGGCAATGTCTTACAAAATCATTACTTTAATGTGTCAATAATCTCCAAATTTAGAATTTTTTAAAAACTTTACAGTAATGTCGAAAATTTTCTAACTTTTAAACATTTAATGATGGAAAATATAAATACTGTATTTTTGAAAACTAACCCGAATACTAAGTACCCTTCACCACAATTTGAAACACTTTGATAAATATAAATAATATATATTTTTAGAGTTAAACTTTTTTCTACTGATACAATTTTGTAATTAATATTGATTTTCATTAATTTTTTATATTTAATTAAAATCTTTATTGAACGCTTTCTAGGATAACCTACAAATTAAAAAGAAAATAATATAAATCAGTCTATATCCATTACTAGCTTTATGCTTTTTTGTTACTTGCTTTTTTCATGAAATCGGGCATTTATGTTTTTTCTTAGCCCAGGGTTTTTATGTTCTTAGCATTACATAAGAACTCACAAGTTGTATATTCCTCTTTTTACACTTGTGTTGATGGAAAATATATAAAAACAGAGAATGCGTTGAATTACTTATGATATATTTAAATTTTGTGTCTTATTTATGTCCACAAAGTCCCCAGAGATATGACTGTTATTCTTTTCAAATATTTTAATGTTGCCATTTGTTAACAAATACAGATAAGTATAAGTACGAATAGTATATTCGGCTATGTCGAATCTTCAATGCCCTCCAACACAAATGCTTGTATGTTATGTTTCGTAAATACACACTGACACATACACCTACAACATATTATAGTTTTTCTTTTCTGTAATACAGAAACATTTAATGAGTCACAAAATTAGTTATATTATATTAATTTTTTTACTCAACCGATTTTTTAATTTTTAGAACGGTAATGAAGAATATAAAACTTATTAGTATGATAAAATTTTATTCTTATTTTTAGTATTATAAGTGACAATTTCTTCCCTTGTACTTAAAGGTTGCCTCAAATATCAGTCTATATCTTTGCTGGTTTGAAATAGGAAACTTTCTCAGTACTATAAGAAATACTTGGGTCAAAATTTCGATTAGCTTTGTCAATTATTATATACAGCTAAATCGGCACAGATGCAAGTATATATAAACCTTCTGGGGTCTGAGATTATTATTTCTTAGCATTACACACGGAATGACAGAGTAAATATACTCTCTTCATCACTTGTTGTGGTGGAGGGTATAAGTTGACACAATATTGCTACCAATACATAAAATTATGTATTTAAATATGAATCCAAACTCACACACATATATAAGTAGAACCTATGTAAACATAAGCATACATTTAACAGTAATACATTTTGTGGTGTGTGGTATTCAAAACATGATTGTGTGCAAAATATAAATAAATAACAAGAATTTTTTCACTTAATACCAAAAAAAATATGGAAAATTGGAAAGTAACACATAAAAGAGAAGAATCGTCCAATAAATCAATGCTTTTACGTTCGATTGGCCACAAAATCTACCAACAACCGACATAAGAAGGCAATGTGTTAAATATATTTGCCGTAAAAAAATGGGAAATTTTTATAAATAAAAATAATATATATTTATAAAAAATACTCATATATACACACATATAAATAAAGAATATGGCAAGAAAATTTTATTTATTTTCTTATTATTCTATTTAGTAAGGCAACAAAAAATAAAAGAATGGGGCAGAAGGCCCTCAGGAAGTAGGGAGCAAAGAAAACAATTTGTTAAGAATAAAACTGTCATTTATTGAAAAATTTGTTTAAACGTGCATGTAAATTTACAATTCATTGTGCCATAATTTTTTTTTTGTAAACATGTTTAATGTGGAAAGGGCAGTTGTTGTTTTTTATTAATTTATTTATTTAAAATAAATTGCGGAATGGAAATAACAATATTTCAAAAAAGCGTTTTGTAAAATTTTGCCTTAAATTTGACTTATGTTTTTTTGAAAAATATGGAAAATAAAAATTAACGGAATAAATAAGTGATTTATAGACATAAAAATATGAATGAGGCAAAAATCAAAAATCATCAGCATATTTGATTTTGTGATCATGTTTGGTAAACACACAAAAAATCTAATGAAGCAAACTTTAAAGGATATCGATTTAACGATGTCCGACCGTACGTTCGTTCAACAAGTATCAGATCATAATTTTTTTTAGGGCATTAGATATTTGAGCTTAACTATTAAAAGAGTATAAAATTTACATTGAAAATGTTTGATTTCGAGCAACGTGGGTTTTGTAAATTGAATGTTGAAATTTGTATGTTAAAGTTTCAAATCAACAATTTTCAGAGTTAATTTTATTCTTGAGTGCTTCTAGTCTATAGTTATTTTATTTAAATGTCTTATTTTGGCATCTATAATATTGCTACATAACTTTTGTTTAGGATTCGGAAATCACATTACAATCGCCGTCTAAATGCAAAATCTACAAAAACTGTTATATTAATTATACCCTACACCACCCTAGGTGGTAGAGGTATTATGCGTTTGTTCTGAAGTTTGTAACATACAGAAAAAATTACGTTACGCCCACTTTTAAGTGTAACCTTCAATTCAGAATCACTTTCTGTGTAAATTTAACGAAATCCATCTGCATGTCTGTCTGTCTTTCTGTCTCTGTGTCTGTCCGTCTGGCTGACCGTGTAAACATTGGTAACAGTCTACGGATAGCAAATTTGTAAATATCTTGATAAAATTTGGCCAATTAAAATTGGCTTATTAAAATTGGTTCATTGCTTCTCTTCCAAATACCACATTAAAGGCATAAATCTACATATACGTTGTTGGTATTGTAATAATAATTGTTCCTTTTAAGATAAAAAAATTACACGAGGTTCGGTCTATATTTTCTTATAGCTCCCATTAAACCCCCACAAAAATTAAAAAAGTAAGGAAATATAATTTAACGAGGTTAAAGTTTTCGTAACTACAATTTATAATCAACATTGCGATATAGGGTTAAAAATAGTCAGGCTTGACCGACATTAACATTCTAACTTGTCCTATTTTTTACTACATAAGTATTTTTTGATATACCATACAATAATTTTATTCAATTAATTTACGAAAAATAAATTTTACTTAAAAAATTTAAATAACAATTAATGCGATAAAAAGTTTTCGTGGTGTGAAGTAAAAAAAAATATTTAATTTGTTTTTGTTGCAAACCTAGAGGTTATTTAATAAAATATCATTTCATTCAAATATATTCTCTCTATATATAAAAACACACCAAAAATGTAGATTTCTCTATAAAAGTATTTTCATTTTATCATTTCGCAGTTTATGAGATGTTTATATGAGTTGGCAGGTTAAAGTTTATTTTCGCTCAAATGAAATAAATATAACAAAATTCCACACTATTTGCCAGTATTAGGGTGGTTAATATCTTAAAATAAGTTATATAATATTATTTAGATAAGGAAATAAAAATATATATTACAGTTAATAATAATTAATATTTGAATTAAATAAATGAATAAAGAATCCTTAAAAACTAAATTTAACCTTTGACCTTTCACAGATTACTTGAATTAAGTTACATAATTCTTAAATACTACATAAAATTTAAAAGTTGTTTTAGTCCATAAAATTGTGGATATAATATTAAGATCACAAGTCTCTTCACAACTAAACCTTTAATTAATTATATGATAATAAGTTTCTTTTATTAGTACTTCCTTAATACTTTCACTTATATGAGAACGTAAAAACTAACATTATTTTTTACGCTACTAAAACTCATTTTATTTAAACCGAGCATAATATATTTTAAAGATAAATTATTTAGAAACTAAAATATGAGTTTACGAGTTTTAGTTTATTCTGTGCCGTAGAAGTTGAAATTACGATTTCTTACTCTTGATTAAATAACTGTAGAATACATCGTTAGATATACCGAAATATTTAAATATAAAGAGTGATATAATCAAGACAATTGGCAATACACAAGACTTATAATGGTCGGAAGCTTTAGCTGAATATTTTTATAAAATTTGCACTAATCATGTGATTGGCAACATGTTAAAGTAGACAACTCTTCTACCCACATTCTAAACATTATTCTATTATTATAACATTTCTAAAGATAACGCGAAAAAAGCAAAATTAATTTTGACTTGAATGTCCATTGAATGAATGGAACGTCTTAACGAAGCTTAGTTATGAACAGCACTTATTGAATAAATTTGTTAAAAAAACTTGACTATAAGGAGTGACATCTTGCAATGTAATTGGACCACCCTTAATATAGTAAACTGAAATTTTTGCTCGCTTTGTGATACCTCATCCTTTGCAATTTCCTGCCCCACATTTTTTCAATTAAAGATTTTTGATAATAATTGCAATTAATCTAAAATTGCTTGTCGGTTGGATGAGTTTGCATTAAATTTAACGTAATAATAGCAGATCAGTGCAAAATTATAACTTCAGGAGTAAGGAACCCATAGAGGTTCATAAGCGGTGTTGTAAAAGTGAGACAATTAATGTGTTACTTATACAAACAATTTCTTGACTTCGTGTCAAATTATGGAATCTTATTCGATTTCAAAAAATTGTTCTTTAAGAAAATAGCCTATGATAACCTTATAAAACGTACATTTTTACCTTATCCCTTATAGTTTTCCAGTTATTTGCATTTGGATTTTCAACTTTCAAAATTTTGAAGATTTTTATTGAGGATTATTTAAAATTTTTCGCTTAGGTAAAAAATTAATATTTTATCAAATAAAACAAGTTTGGGATCAATATCTTTACCGAGTCATATTTTTTTTTGTCATACACTCGTTTACATCTGAAATATTTTTCAAATATATATATGGAATTTATATTTTCCTGAAAAGCTTCTTTACGCAATAAATTTTAATCTTAATATTGTAGTCAAGAACCTAAAAGCTCTTAATCACTCGAATATTAAAGTAAAAATTTTTAATTTAACGTATATATTGTAAAATCCTAATCTCTCATTTTGAAAACAAAATGGTGGTTTGGAAACCACATTTTTATTATATTTACCCAGAAAATTGACTAAACTTTCGTTAGTTCCTAAATAGTGAAAATAATTTTAAATATTTCTATTTTTATAAATTTGTATAATATCAATCACATTTCTGGACTACTTGCAAACTAAAACTGTGCACTTTTCACTTATAAAGCCAATAAAAATCAGATAAACGTCAAAAAAGTATAGTCAGTATAGTCAAAAATATAAGCAATTTATCACTTTCCATATATTGTTATTTTGTACATTTTACATAAATTATATATGGCTCTGCCAGAGTATATATGTCTGATGTATTTATATGTAACATGATGTTGTTCCTTCATATGAGAAGTAGTATATTTATCATTCGGCGCTGCAAATTTTAGTTGGTGTGTATATATTTCAGAAATATTTCCTTTATTTTTCCAGCTTAACCCTTTTGTAAAAGCTATAAAATTTTGCTATGAAATTCTTCCCTTGTGTAGAGTAACCATGTAATCAAATAAATGTACAGTTAAATAACTAACGAAAACATATTAAAAAATGTAGTTAAAACTTTTGTAGTTGCATGCAGATACAACATATTTATATGTAGAAAAAAAATTGCAGACATTATACCATCTTTTGCGAATTTATATAAAAATTAATGTCAGTTTACAAGTAAATATTTGCTTGTATATTGAGCATAAAATAAACGAAAGGAATTTAATGAATTTTACAAAAAGGCCTCATTTTTCAAGATATTAAAGTGGTAATTATTAGAGGTTTCGTTTTCTAGAAAACCCATAACTTAGAAATGTCTTCAAATCATATGATCAAAAGTAATTTCAATATATAAATTTTGGAATTTTCCCACTGTCAATGGAACAACATTCAAATTAAATAAATATCTTTGTTTTGTTGTAGACCTATAATAGAGATCCTTCTATGGGAAAATGTTGTAAGGAAGTAATGAATTCAAACAATAGAAAAATCTTTCTTTAGTTATTGAAATATACAAAGGAAGTGCAAACATGCAAAATATTTAGAAAATATATTACTAGGCCTTGCATTCTTTTGCACTGCAACAAAAGAAATATCTGTGTTTTGTTAAATTGTCAAACACATACATGCATACAACGTATAGTCATTTTAATCTCATGTACATGAAAAACAAAATAATTGTGAAATTGCATACACTACATATACACCCTATAGTTTTCATCAAGGCAACTGGCTCTAGGCGCAATTGTCCTTTTTTTAGAATAAGTCCTAGTTTTATTAACCAAACGGTAATACAATAAGGCCGGTCACAATTTCGATACAATCATTGATCAGCTGGCAATCATATTGATTTAATAATAATAAAATTATAAAATTAATTTCGGAATAACTTTTAAAATGATCTGGGTAAAAGGTTTTGCTATGTATCCGATGTTTTGTTGCATGCTTACTGTGTGGTTCTATGGTCGCAACATAAAAAATATATTTCAAATAAGAGATAGAATAGAGTTCAATGTGGTAGTTGTTTGTATTGCGGCATTTTAAGTCTAAAATTGTTTGAGAAAAGAGCAAAAACATAAAAGAAACTTTACCATTTTTGCTGTTATTTTTATTTTTCAAACTAAAACTTTGGTGTTATAGTTGTTTGGTTTTCTTTTTTTGTTTAAATATCTCTTGCTCATTTTAACAATATTTTGCTAGAACTATTGTTGTTGTTATTGCTGTATTCAGTATTTTTTTCTGTCTGCCATTGTTATGCATGTAAGCTTGTATGCAGTTGGGAAGAGAGGAAGAAAAAAATCAATTTGGCTTTAAGCCAAAAATGCGTAAACATGTGGGTAACATGTTATTTTAAAATTTGTTTTGTATGTATTTCAATTTATTGAAAATACCAACTAGAATATGCAGAGATACTTACAAATACTAACACATGCATGTACATACCAACCAACCTAAATGCAGTGAAAAACATGCAAATTCCTGTTAGGGATATTCAATATAAAGTGTTAAATGCTAAAGGTATAAAACAAATAAATTTAAAATAAATTTTTAGAATAAAAAAATGCAAATATAAATATTTTATTTTCAAATTTTTGTTAAAAAAGAATCAAGTTTAATAACTTAAATACTAAGAAGTGAGTTCGAAAAATTCTTAACGAACGTATTTTTATTAAAATTTGAAATTTTTAAAATTGTAAAACATGTCAGTTATTATGTTTAACGGCAAATAAATAAAAATAGTGTTTATCTTATATTACGACTACAAAGGTTTGCCGTCAAACTGTTTCCAATGCTATTAAGCAGTACGAGGAAACTTGAAAACCTGTTTCAGAAAGAATGAATGGTTTTTATGGCCACAAAATTGAAGATTTTTCAAAATTCGATAGGAAAGCAGCCCGGTTAGCTTGGTACTCGTACTAGAGATGAGTGATATTTTCACGACTGTGATTTAATCACTGTTTTTGTTTAATAACTGATAACAGCACTGACTGAAGTTATGAAATAGCAGTTACTAATAATGTCGTTCTTTCTTATCTGTAACATAAACAAATTTATTTGTTATTATTTTGAACCAGCAAAGGTGGTAAAGAGCATAAATTCCCGATTCACCTAAAATGGTACGGTGCATAGTGTGTACTTTAATAGAGAATCCGTTATTCAAAGAAAACAATATCCTCTGTCGTTTTTTTCTGAACACTTTTTAATAAACATAAAAGCACATTGTTGCTGTCTTTTGAAATACTGTGATCACTGTCACTATTTTGAAAAAGAGTGATTTAAAAATTGCTTTCACTGAGAACGACGTTATTCAAAAATCACGGTATCGCTAATCTCTAGCACGGACTATTTGGTAAAACTTCAAACTAATATAAAAATTTATGTTACTGATGCTCGAAGGAATTTTGGATAAAATTTAGAACCCAAAAGCAGTCAAAATTTACCAAAGCTTTCTTGGTATGTCAAGAAATATTCACTTGCGACAAAGGAAGTCAATCATTTTTTACAACGGGCTCTATCAATACCGAAATTAAAAAAAAAAATATTTAAAAAGGGCTGCTTTTATTTATTAGACGTATTCTTAGCCCAGAAGGGTTAAAAATTTCATCACTAGTGATTTTTTTTATAAATTGTAATAATTTCCATCAAATAAATTAAAATAAAATAAAATGAAACGTAAGATTTAGTGGTTTCGCTTTTTCGATCTTACTCCTTATGGTTATATAATTCTGGCACAAATCCATTTCTTTTTAAAAGAGCTCCATTTAGTAATATTTATCTGTCTATTGAAATCATTCTTAAGTTTAGAGCAAAATTTTAAATTCATCAGTTTATTACCTTAAACCGACTTAATACTTTTGAAATACAAAGAAGGTATTGCCTGTCTTATATTAAAATTATTAATACTCATTTTTAAAATACACTTTAATTTACATACTTCACAATTTATATACATATACATACATACATACATTCATACATACATACATACATACATACATACATACATACATACATACATACATACATACATACATACATACATACATACCAAATTTTATTAATTCCAGCCAACCAATATAATCCTTATCTGCTTAACAATATCATCTCTTTCTTTTTATTTAAGAATATTTTTCCGATAATGAAAGTACCAACATTAATTTGCTTTTATTATTTTTAATATTTCTTTTAAGCCACTTTACTTTTATATGAATATCCTAATTGTTTATAAAATGCACAAGTATTCATTTATACTTAAATACACTCACACCTACAAAAATGTATATTACTTATACGTACATATATACATCTCCTTTTTTTAACTTTTTAATAATTTACTCCGGAAGCCAACTTTACTAAATGAACTTTTGTTTTATTACAATATAAATGTATATATAAATGTTTGTTTTTAAAAGCTCAAACAGCTTTTCTACTTAAATATTTATATTAATTTTAAAATAAATTTCATAACAAAAAATCTGCTTCTTTTTTTTCCTGTGTTCTTCTCTTTAAAGTGTTTCATAAGAGTCTTGAATTTTTCCAATCATTTAATTATTCAATGATGCTTCAATAATGAGCAAATAATGAAGTTCTTGTATTTATTCCACTGAAATTACAAAACAAAAGTTTCGTTGTTGTTGTAGTAGCTGGAATTTCTTTGTATGCCCGCTGAATTTGTGATGGTTATGTAAAGTGAAAAATAATAATAAATAAATTGTATAATGTAAAGGGGCAAAAAAAAAATAAGGATTAATATTTTTGATGAAATTATCTGAAGTTTATAAATACGTAGGGAAATGAGCATAAAGTTTAAATTTAAGGACTTAAGAATTTATTATGCAGAAAAAGTGGTGTAACACCCACCTTTATGTATACCATCAGTCTTAGAATTACTTTCTGGGTAGATTTAACGTCCGTCCATCCGTCTGTCTGTCATGTTGGCTATCCATGTTGACTTTATGAAATTTGGTACATAATATTATTAAATATTAAGCCTATTGAAATTGACCATGTTCGGTCCACTTTCTAAGGTACCTCCCATACAAACGTTCTTCCCGGAATGGGGTTTTAAGTTCATAAAAGTCATATTAAAACCTACATCGAATTAACGTATTAATACATCCTTTACACCCTCATGCTTATGTAACACAAACACGTTAAAACTTATAACTATAAATTCAAAATGTTTGTCAAAAAATAATTATAAATTAAGTCATATTTTTGTCGTTAACCTTTTTCTACTGGACCAATTTCCACAATTCTAGCATAGAAGGAATAGTCCACATGATGTTTCTATAGCCCAAAAGAGAATTCTTTTTCAAAAAAGCTCCCAGCATACCTGGCAAGAAAGCGACACGGTTAGCTCAATGCTCGAACGATACTTTGGTACGAAAAGATAAGTTAATACATGTCGAAAAACATTCATTCCTGATAAGAACACTACTAAAATTTTAAAGGCCAGAAACTGAGCTGGGAAGTTTAAGTCAAGTTTTCTAAAAAAAAATATTCTACCTGCATGATCGATGACAAAAATATTTTGTTTGACTTCCATGTCAAAAATGTTGTGCAGTTGTGACAAAAGGAGTTAATCTTTTGTTATAATGGGTTGTATAAATACCGATATTTACATCAAGAAATGTTTACAAAAAAGACTGCTTCTGATCATAAGACCTTATAATGTGTCCACTCAGTTTTGGCCTGTATTGACATCCTGCCAGTATAATAAACAAGATTCACTAACCGCGTCTGCATGAAAAAATCGTAGCACAAATAAGGGCTGTTTTAAGAATATACTCTTTTTCATAATGATAAAGAATTTAGAACAAATTTTTATATTTTTTATTTTATAAATTGTTCATATTTTCACTGTTTTTTTATAAAAACAATATAAAAATTCAGGAATTATAGAATAAATGAAGAACTGTTACAAATTTATTCCCAGTCACTGTCTTATAGATTCTTTCTGGACAAAGTAATGAATTTGTAAATAAATAAGTTACTGCAACAAAAAGTTTTTACAGGGTGCTAACAGAAGACATAGCTAAATCGATTCAAATTTAGTTTTGATGCAAGAAATGATGGTGATGATATTTTTTGGCATTTTATGTGGAATGACGTAGTTTACGTACCTCCTTTCACCACTTCTGGTGGTGGAAAATATGAAAAATATGGGTCGAAATATGTGACCTTTTAAACAACTTTACTGAAAATAAAAATATTTAATTTAATAGGTGTTTGATGGCGTTGTAAGATAACTATTCGTAATAATATTTTTTTTTTGGTATATAGAAAGGTGCAAGGTTATTGATAATTGTAATAATAAAACAGTGACATTAAGTTAGTTTTCAAATGAAATCTTTGTCGAAAGGACACGTCAATCATAATTGTATTGGTTGTCACTTTCTGTAACTAAAAGACACTTAAAAAAACCCTTTAGAGTCCAAAATATATTAAAAAATAAATTTGTTATCGATTTTATCATAAATCGATCTAATCGATTTCTAATTGAATGTGAATAATTAAAAATATAATTTATTTCTATATTTTAATAAATTCTTTAATTTGACATCCAGACAAAACAAATAAACTTTAACTCAAACGCTTTATTGTCATTAAGAATTTTGTTCGTTTATCTTTTAAATAATCTTAGATCTTGTATAACTTTATCTTTAGTTAATAACTTAATATTACTAAATTGAAGATTTACATATGGAATAAGTTTATCAAAAAACAAGTAAAAATGCTATATTCCACTGTGCCGAATCTTAAATACACTCTACCGCTATATTAAAGCAATTATGTATTCATATTTTATTTTTTATTATTCTTATTTTATTCCGGGAATCCAACTTCTAGGAAAGAGTAATATTCAAATATGGCCGATGATTGTCAAACGTGTTTCAGAAAGGCATTCTAAAAAATTTTATTGTTATAATATGATCCGATTTTGATGATTTTTTGCACGATCATAAAGAATATATAGTTGTATGTTTCTTGTTTAAATCCATTTATGTCTTGTTGAAAATATTATAAAAGATCATTTCCGCAATTTTGAGGTTATCTTAGATATATATCTATAACTTTTTTTGATGATGATCCTATATAGCTGTTTTCAAACAGGAAACTACTTAAGACAATAACAACAAACGTGAAGAAATTTTATTGTATTAGGACAATTATTTTAGGCGTGAATGTTTCCAACATACTGACGGACATATGGACAAACGGGCAGAGTCAGATTTTCATATGATTCAAGAATATTTATACTTTATGGGGTCTAAGATGATTCCTTCTTGGTGTTACACACGTAATGACAAAGTTAATATACCCTCATCAACATTTGTTGTGGCAGAGGGTATAAAGAACTTTTTAACTCTTTGAAATTAACTAAAACAACTTAATTCTATTGTAAATATATAATTAAAAATAAATTTATTTATTTGAATTTAATTACTAAACTTGTCATTATCTTAAAATCTTTGATTTATAATTTGTATCGAACTGACAAAAATATAAATAAAAGACACACACACACATACATATATATTTTTATTAAAAACTTTTTTAATTAAACTTGTTTTTCTTACTGTATTTGATTTACATATTTTCCAATTGACTTTTGTAAAATTTTTGTTGACATAAAATCATTAAAAGTTTTTTTTTTGTATGAAAAAAAAAAAAACGAACCGAAATGTAAATTAATATACATAATTTATACATTTATGAATTTAATATGTGTATAATTTGAATAATCAAAGAGAATATTGTATGTAATTAAAATAAATAATATATTATTATGTATTTTTGTATTTTTGTTAAATATTATTGAACTTATTTATATAGTTAATATACATACATTATATGAATATATATTTTGCAATCGTTTTAATTGAACAAGTACAAAAAAAGTTTATATATAATTATTATATAATATTTGTGTACAATATTAAATATTAACACGATTGTTGCCCAGCAAACATTTGAAATTGAGCAAATGAGATTATAATTATGATTTTATATTAAAGAAGTCAGATCCCAGTTCAATCGCAGCTAAGTTTTCTGTTTAACGATTTTAAATACTGTTCTAACGATGCCTTTTAGTATACCAATCAAATCAGAATCATTTCTTAAGAAGATTCCAAAACCTTTTATTAAGATGCAGGTTGCAGATTTGAAGATATATTGAGGAAAATAATTACATATAAGTTTTTTTCCCAAAAGCAAAGACTATTGAAATTCATTACGATCGGTTCATATAGCAATTTCCTTTCGGAATGAAGGCAAAAAGTTCTTTAAAAGTCATAAATATCATATATTAGTATCAAAATAAGGAGTGTGATTTAAAAATTCTAAATACGCATTTTTTCAACTTTGAACCAAAGGGTTGTATGATTTAGAAAATGTTTCATTGCCGAAATTAGGAAATTTGTACAGTTATTACGAGTCAACCAGACCTGTTTAGAAATCTCTTTTCCTGCACATGAATTTGAACATACCACAGGACGATCTACAAAAAATTACACTGAAATAAAGTTGGCAATTATCAGATTATTTAATAATTTAATTATTTAAAAAATACTTTGGAATCCTTAAGAAATTGATCGAAAGAATCTAAAAAGTATCTTCCAGTCAATAAACTATTACATTATCGCCCATATATTTAAAGAGCGACCTTATGCAAATACAGACATTACGAAAAATTATTAAAATTATATCTTCATAACCTTTTCCTCGATTTAATTTTTCGCATTATGTTGTCTTTTTTTTCAAAATTCACCCTAATAGTAATTTTATTATTTATTAAATATGTTTATTTTTATTAAATAACTCAAATATCAAATATATTAATAAAATTAAATAAATAACACGTTTTTTTTAATTATATTATTAAAAATATATATATTTTTACAAGGTTTTTATATTAATATTTTAAAACCCAATTTAATGTAAATAAATCATAGAGAAGAAAATTTCGCTGGAAAAAATCGTAATTTAAATAAATTACATCCTACAAAATTTCCTATCACTTTAACAGTTATACACCAACATTAAATGACAAAATTTCTATAGGTTTTTGTTAATTAATTTTTATAACCTTTTAAATGGCTTTAAAACGGTTTATTTACAATGAAATTTACGTTACATTAAAACACAAACAATATTTTAATTAAACTGTTATTTCATTTTATTAATTAAATTGTATACCCTCCACCACTTCAAGTGATGAAGAGGGTATATTAACTTTGTCGCTACGCTAGGAATGATTCATCATAGATGGACTCGCTATAGCATAAATACTTCAGTAAGATTGGTCAAAAAGTAAAATTTTAAACTTTTGAAGCCAATTATATCTCCTAAACTATAGCAGATAGCCCACCTATGGGGTGTTTTATTTAAATTGTTTTATGTTTTTATATTCTTTAAGATCGGTTTATACATAAGAAATCTGGATTGTTTTAAATATTTTAATGACCCGAAATGACTAATTTTGGGACCCTGTAGACCGACAGTGTGTAACGCTAAGAAGGAATCATCTTATGCCTCATAATTTGATTTGATGGATTTGATTGAAGAATATATACATCAAATCAGCATTTGAGTTATTTTATCTATGTCCGTCTGTCTGTTGTTATGTGTAGGCAACCTCTAAGTTAAAATGAAGAACTTGCGTAAAATTTTCAATCAAAGACCGACTAATTGAAAAAATAAAACTTTGCCGTAATATTAAAATATATGTACTTAATTACCATTCCAAAAATTATAAAAATCGCTTTAGTAAAGAAAAATTTAGTATTATATTCGTTTGTGACTGCATGTGTATATACGAAACATAACGTATTTACTTCATACACTATTGCCGAATATAGCACTTTTACTTGTTTCATTTTTATCACCATAAAAATGCGAATATTTTATTAAATGTTTCCCTACTTATAAAAATTATCATGTTTTTTTATTATCTTTTATATTGTTTAATATTTTTAATGCAAAATTTTCTATTAAAAAAATATCATGTAGATTTTATTTTCATTAATTAAAAAAATACATTTTCTGTAATAATAAAATAAACATAATTATTAAAACATCAATTAATCTCCAATAACAAGTTTATAAACATATGTTTACAGTTTATATAGAAAATGGGGGAATAAAGGCTTTTTTTACTGATAAATTAAAAATTTACTGTAATATTAATGTTTAAACAGATAATTGCAATTTTAATAAATATACGAGGATGGCTTTTATTTAATGGGGATAAATGATATGCTTCTGCTACAATCGTTTAAAATATAAAAAATGTCAAGGTAATCTTGTGCTAAACATGCGCTTAATTTTAAAAGAATTAATCAAGCTTTTCGGAAGGTTCTTTTGCATATCGTTTATAAGAAAAGTAGTTGATTTTAGAATTTTCAAATATTATTTCAAATATTGTACAGAATCTAATTTTTTATTCAAAAATTTTTACAAAAAATTATATCACACATTCAACAGATTTCCCACACTTATAAGCATATTTTTGTGGAGAGTTAAATAGTTTGTTTATACCCAACATCATCGTAGTTAGTTGGGTTATTATGCGTTTGTGCTGATGTTTGTAACATACAGAAAATGAGATATGTTGAGAATATAATGTTATTATTTTGGCTCAAGGACAAAGCCTATTAACCTTGTTCGGTCCAATATTTCGGGAACCTCCCACACAAATGTCCTTCCGGAATAAAGTTTTAAGCTCATTAAAGTCCTAAATGTAAAAAGATTTTAACGATATTTGGCAGACATAAGTCTTATGATATTCTAAAATTATTTGATTGTTTCTCACAGGTCCCAAACAAGCTTCCTTCCAAATATCACTTTTAAGGGCATATATCTCATGCATAAATTTCATTTGAAGATTGCTGCTCAGAAAAGACACTTTAAATACAGTTTGTTCGACAAAAAATATGACGAAAAATGAATGAAGGTGATATTAGTATCGTTTTGTTAGCAGCCAAGTCCATGCCGAACATCCGTTGTAATGCTCTGGAAACGGAAGGATATTCGGATGACCACAGGGTACCTGTTCTTTTAAAGATAGAAATAAAAACAAGGCTAAACCATATTCATCTAAATAAAGAGCCTCAAACCTTCATTGCGACATTGTTCAGCCACATATTGCAAGATATATATAAAATTGTTTGGAAGAAGTTATTGCTCACCTGAATTATAGCTCGCTCTTTCTCCTTAAGACTACTATTTATTTCAATCGGTAAAACAGTAATGCATTTGATGCGGAATACTACTAGAATTGGAAAAAAAAAGCCTGCAGAAAGTAGAGTCCAATGAATTTTAATATTTTAAATAAAGTTGATTTACTAGGTTTTGAAAGTTTAAGTTTCATAGGTGATAAACAAATCACTTAGATGTTAGCTAAAGGGAACACACGGACAGAAATAGCTGAATTAATTAAGATCAAAATTTTTTATGTATAATGTATGGGGTTTTAGAAGAAACGTTCTTGGTATTAATTACGGCATTCAGAATATGATATTTTATTATTCGCAACTTTTAATTTTTAAATATATACAAACTTTAGTTACATAATTTTGAAATTATACGACCAGAAAATAACATTTGGTATATTCATTTCACTGCACAAATGTACTACAATGAAAATTTAGTCTTACTGTTTGTTCTCCAAGTAGAAGGACCAAAATTGATATGGGCTGAAGTCACTTAGAACCTCTACAAACTGGAACTCACAAATATTTCAATTCATTCATAAAGGAAGAACTGTGTCATTATACAGCAATAAAGACTTGATTATTACTGTGCTCTCATGATCCTTAAAGAATAAACAATTTGGTGTTTTTTAATAATTAATTTCTGAAATTAATAATTATTAAATAATTAAAATTAAATAGTTTTATCCAATTTTATTTTAACTACTTATCGCTGAACAATAAATTAAATTGTTACGTTATTTAATATCAAATTATCAGCAAATTATTAACGAATAATTTATAAGTTTTTTGATTGTAAAACAATTTACATAAATATATTAAATTTAAGTTTTATTCGTTGGTCAGTTCGTTAAGAATACATACACACAGAAAAAAACACGAGGCAAAGTCAACGTTGAACATAGTTGATTTGATGTTGAATACATTTTTTCATTTAATTTAAATTAAACGTTATTACGTTTGTGGTGAAATAATATTGTTTAGAATCTTTTAATATTTTTATATTAAATTATGCAACCATACATCAGGAAACTGTATTTACTGTGAAACAATGTTAAGGTAACTGGAAAAAGTAAAATTATTTCTATTTTAATTAATTTAACATTGATTGTTTTCTATGTGTATAATGTTAAGAACGCTAAACCGGTTATTTTTTTATTTTGGTATGAAATCACTTTAATAGCTTCATGAGAGGTAGTCAGAACTAAATTTAAATAATCGAACTTTGTCTAAAATTCCAAAAATTAAAATTATATATAGAGATTTATTTTAATAATAATGGTTTATGACGTCAAACAGGTTTGAAAAAAATTACCCTTCCTAAAAGAGAAAAAACTGTTGAGTAATAGTTTTCGTCATTAATGTCTTAAAAAAATATAAACTTTTGTCTTCAATACCGAATGAGCGTTATGTCCTTATTAAGCTACTTTTCTAAAAAATTGAAGCATAAAATATACAACATACACAGTGGTACAATAGTAAATAGAGTCTCATAAAAATTAATGAAAAAAAAAGAAATAAGTTAATTAGTTTCTCTTTTAAATTCAAGTTATCTTTATAATTCGAGGAAAAAATCACATCATTTACAAGTTAGTAAGTACTATATAAAATAATATTTATCTCTGTGTACATATGTACATATTATATAGAACTAAATAGTCGCCACGACTACAAAATTATAGCAAAAACAAAATATGCCATAAAATTTAATATCATTAGTAAATGAACAATTAATATTATTATATGATAATTAAATAAATACCTAATAGGGTCATATTATATATACGTTATATAATAAGTTTAAAGATATAAGCATATAAATACCCAGCAAACAATATGGAAGAGAAGTCCTAAATCTATGAAGGTTTTTAAATAAATTTTCATATATTAGAAATAATAAATATTTATAGAGAAAATTAAATTAAAAAATTTCTTATTTTATTTTTTGCTGGGTTGACAAATCCCTGAAGCGCTAATTCATTATTATAATTATCTTTATTGATAAAATTGACATGCATTCATAAAACAAATAAAATTTCTGATTCATGATTTGACATCATTTTAACTGTTTATTAAGACATTAATTTCAATTCAATAAGTTAAGATTTAAGCACATTTAAATTGATAAAATGACTTTAAACAATTAATACTAGACTTTTTATATAAAAAAAATATATATTTCTTATAACCTTTACCAGCACAAGTAGCAAAGAGGGTATATTAACTTTGTCATACCGTGTGTAACGCTAGAAACTGCATATGAGAAAGTCTGTGTACGAAAAAAATTGTATTTACTTTACACGCATTGTGGTGGAGTGTTTCGAAGATTCGGCATAACCAAATATAGCATTCATACTTGCTTACATGTCACTTTATGTTTAATGTCTATGTAAAGAAAAACTGCATTTTCTAATATCTTTTTCCTAAGAAATATTTATTTTTTCCCATTAACTCGATCTAATTTAAATGGATATTTTAATTTCAAAACTAAAACCTAAAACAGTCATTTCTATTATTATTAAACTCTATAAACCATGATTTTTTTATAACTTACACACACATATAAAGAGAATTAAAATTTTCTTACTATAATAATTTTTTGGGTTTAACAAATGACAATCCTTTTTTCAGTTTAAATTGAGTCATTATAAAATACTTAGTACTTTTATTTTTTGTAGACTTTTTGTGAGTCATTTAAATTTCTACCTACATTTATTTTTGGTTGTTTAAGCTTCCGTAACACATTCTTAAATAATATCCGTTCGCTTCGCTAAATCTAAATAACTAAATCCTTTGTACACACATACATAAAAACAGGTGTATAAAACGCTTTATATGAGAAATTTTAAAGGAATCTTTAGTTACACTTAAATGTATATATATATATATATATATATATATATATATATATATATATATATATATATATATATATATATTTATGTTATCGACTTAAAACACCTAAAGAAGTAACTTTTCTTTTACCGAGAATAAACAGGAGGCAAACAATAGATATATATAAAACCTGAAAACCTTAAAATGAACACAAGTATTTAGATAGATTCGTAAATATTTAACCAAATAGTTATTTAACCATATTATATTTATATGTTACATAATGAAAAACAACAAAGGAAATAAGTAAATAAATATTACAATTAAATCCATAATATTCCAGAAATTAAAGAGAATCAAATTTTGTGAATTAGGAGTAGATATTACAATGTTTAAATAAGGCTTTAATTCCAAATCTTTTCTCTGTTAAGAAATATAAACACTTTGTATTTTTAAAACTGTTTCCGATTGAAATAGTTTAAGAATTTTTTTCATCATTTTATAAAGGTTCCGCAAACTTTAAATTTCGAAGTATACATTTTTCCTATATATACACCCGATTTTGATTGAGTTTAAAGTTGGCACTTGTCAACATTATGTGAAGGAATCATCAAAGATACAAAAGTATATGTATTCTTGCATCAAATCAAAATCTTAATCGATTAAACTATATTCGTCTGTCTGGATCTTGTTGACACGCTCACATCCACAGAAATGTATAGAGCACAATGAAAATTTTCCTTAGAAATTGTTATTCTCGTTAAACACTTTAACATTTTTGGTCAGAGCATAGGGCAAAGGTATCACTATCCGTGGATGGTGGCCTTAAAAATGAAACGTTTCTATTACTCATATTTGGCAAATAGTTGAATACTTACTAACAAGGAAAACAGAATTTTTGATAGGCTTGATGAAGTGGTATCCCTGGTACAAACTATGAGAGAAAATTTAGTGCAATTCGAATAGGGAACGGGGAGGTGAAATCCCTCTTAAAAAAGATATTTTTAAAATCGCATATTTCTGAAACTGTTAAAGGAAA
This sequence comes from Cochliomyia hominivorax, assembly GCA_004302925.2. Lineage (NCBI taxonomy): Eukaryota > Metazoa > Arthropoda > Insecta > Diptera > Calliphoridae > Cochliomyia > Cochliomyia hominivorax. The sequence goes on from PYHX02000467.1 coordinate 59,720,971, forward strand.
TTTAATAAAACAGATGAAATATTATAGACAACTTAACATTCTTAAAGTGTGTTCTAAATGATTTGAAAAAATGTATTCCGGGATGCTTCAAATTGCACACAGAGAACAAAAAAATGTTTGGTTTGATTGAAAAAATAGGAAAATCTTTTCCCAGAATTTCGTTAGTTTTATAATTTTTTCTTCTTTTTTTGCTGAAGCGAAAATGTCTAAGCTAAAATTAAAAAAGTTATCTGATTACCTATAAATTTTGAATGCATCAAAGCTCTTACAATGTCGGAGCACTAGATTTTATTTGTATGTTTTTACTTAAACCCTACACCAACGTAGGTAGTTAGGGTATAATGTAATGTATGTAAAAGTCCTAAATATAAACAGATTTTAAAAATATTCATAAAGAATATATCTTATTATATTCAAAATTGATGTCCTAAATTGAACGAGGGTCATTCTATTACTTAGTATAGGTCCCATACAAACCCCCTCCAAATATCAATTTGAAGGCTTAAATCTCACATATTCATTGGTATCTAAAAGCAATTTTATCACATTGAAAAACAATCTGAAATTGATATTGGAAATTATATGAGGGTTATTACATCATTTCTTTTTGCTGCGATATAACGTCCCAGAAAAAATCATTTTCAAATGCATACAGTTTACGTGTATCTTAGTATAATATTAATGTACTTCATGTACAAATTATACGTTTATACTTTTTCGTAGTTGTCATTTACAACTAACAATGCGGTGTAGGGTATAATATAGTCGGGCTTGACCGACTGAAATATTTTTACTTGTTTTTTTTTTTAATTTCTAGAGAATTTTAATTTAATCTAATTATATTATTCCTCTAAACTCCATTTTTTTTTTGGAAAATTATCTTAACTCTTAAAAATTTAATTATTTACATAATTTTCATTATTTAGTGGTGCTTTTAAAAATTTTATTTTATACTTAAATTTTTCTGTTATATATTCTTGGCTTAAATACTTTCACAAAATCAACAGTTTTTATAGGACTTGTGTGTACACATACATGTATAAGTAAATATGTGTTAGTGTAATTATGTATGCAAGTTATAGTTTTGTTATCGTTTAAGCATAAAGATTCATAAAAAATTAAAGAGCATTTATTGTAGTTTACATAAATAAGTGTGGGTGTTTGCCAACAAACAACTACTAACACACTCAAGTGTTAACATATATATGTGTATACATATTTTCCTACAGTTATATAGACAATTTTTGTAACTAAATAAAAAAGTTAAGTTAAATTTCCTGGAAAAAAAGTAAAGTATTTGAATTTAAAAGAACTATTTACCAGTTAGATTACTTTGACGCAATTAAGTAGTTAGAAAATTAGTTTGTTTTCTTTTTTTTAATTACCAACACTGTTGGGGAATAAGTAAGAAAAAATTGTTCATGTTTGTTTGTGTTAATATTTCTACATGCATGTGTTTGTTTGTTTGTTAAAGTATGTATGTCTTGGGGTATAGATTTGTAATCAAACAATTATATTATGTTCAACACATGTTTCTAGAAATTGGAGTAATATTAAGTACTCACATATACATACCTACACACATATATATTCATTTATGAGATTTTATATAAACTTTGTGTGTTTCTTTTTTTTTTTTATGGTAAATAATTTATTTAATTGTTTGTCACATTTTAAGATATTTAATGTTCATGAATAATTAATATACCTTTTTATATTTATTTTTATTTTAATTGCTTATTTTTTTCTCTTAAATATAACATAAAAATTAAAGCGTTAAAGTTAACTGTATAGAAAAAAAGAGATTCCTTTTAATGCTTCAAGCGTAAGCGTACTTAATTTACTTATAGCGCCGCAGTATTTATTGTCTTAAATTTTTATGGAATTTTTAAATTATATATCTTATTTTAATGAAATATTTATGAAGAGTAAATGAATAAATTATTTCAAGACTTTTTGTGTGCAATTGGAATGGTATTAGTTTTAGTACTTTGGGTTTTAGTATTAATTTTTTTCTAAATACTTAAGGTTCAGAATTTTATTAAATGTTTTTCACAGAAATAAAACTAATCCTTAGGGGAAATGGATATTTTTTCTAAAGGTTAAATAATTTCAATATAGTGGGTAAATGGGAAAAATGTAAATTTGGTTTCAGTTACCATTAACAATTAAAGTAACTGGATTAAAGTGGATATTAAAAAATAATCACGTTTCTAAGAATCAATTTTAGCAAATACATTTAATGATAATGCTGTTCTAAGTATTAATGAGATTAGAATAGGTCCTTTGTAATGTTAGTATTAGTTATACATCAAATCTCAAACATAAAGAAATTTTTATTCAAATTTAATGATACTTTATTTGTTTTAATATAATAATGATATTTTATTTGTTTTAATATAATACATTAGTGTAGATGTTTATAAGAGAGGAAGTCAGTTCTAAAACCATACAAATGTCCTCCTAGAAGGGGATTTTAAGCTCACAAAAACATTTTATATAAAAATCTTAAGCAACTTAACTAAATATATATAATATAAATATATATACCGACATTTTTGGGCAGAATATGTTTCTGTTGGAATAAAAGAAATTGGAATTTTGAGCATTGCATTGGTTTGTGTTTAAAGGGAATTATACATTAATGGCTTTAGGAAATTGAAAATCCATTGTATAATTTTGGGCTCTCTTTCTCAAGAGTTGGTTTTAGTTTTAAACTATAATTACTGCTTGCATTCGTGATCTTGCCAAAAATACTTTCACAATTGTCATACAATTGCAAACTTTCATGAGCTATAATTCTCTCTATATTGGGTAGCAACGGTAGCATAGAAATTATTGGATTATTCTATTTCTGAAAATTTAATTTAAGATTCTTATCTTTAAATAACAACCATTTGTTGAAATATGGAAATTTGAATTTTTTCTAGGGATGTGCTTGTTTCATAACAAAGGCTCAGACTAGTATTGGCTACTCAACAGATAAGTTCGATTAAATTGGTCATTACCTGGAACTGGAGGTATGACGTTAGTCCTTCGAATATTTAAAGAACATCTCTCGATTAAAAGAATTTGGATTACAATATATTCTATGAAAAATATTATGCAGCGGACGGAATATTCTAAGAGAATGTTGAGAAAGTCCGTTAGTTTAAAAGAAGAATTTTTTCATTCAATTCTGATACGATAGCTCAGGCTCACCAATTATTCATTAAACAAAAACCTTTTAATAAGATTTTCAATATTATTTTAATTAATTCCTCAAATGAGCGCAACGCAGTTATTTCTCAGACACCTACTCTTTATCCAAAACGGTCTAACCATTCCTAAGTTTCAGATGAATTTTAGATCAGTTTAATTTCCTTGCTTAATTTTTCCTAAAATTAAATTTTATTACAAAATAAAGATTTTGTACAAAATGCAATTTTAAAATTAAAAAAAAAAACATCGATTAAAACAAACCGATTTACTTCCATTGATACGTTTGATATTTTTGCTGTTATCGTCAAAATATATTCGATTTAGTTATTTATCTAGATAAACAATTTATAAAATATATAACAAGTTTTTTAAACTGTTTATTTGTATTTTTTGCAAACTAAAATAATAATTTTGTTTTTCTTTTCATTTCTCTTTCTCATTTTATAGAAGTTTTGCAAAAATTCAACAACAACAAAAACAAAAGAGAAAAAATATTGACAAATACAGGATGCAGTTTTGAATTGTTTTAGTAAATTGGATGAGCTTTAGATGATGGAATAAAAATAAAACGAAACAATAACAAAACAAAACAGAAACTAAAAAACGCAAAAAAGAAAAATAAACATAAAAACAACAGCACGGAAATTCAGCTAAAATTTTTACAAAAATTCAAAATTCCCAAACAACTACGGACAAACACATAAATAAACCTTTTTATGAATGTGTGAGTATATATATGTATATGTGTTTAAATGTGTATATACTGCAAACAAATAGAAATAATAAATAAAAAATTTTACGCTAAAATAACCAAAGACAAACAATAGAAAGAAACAACAGTTAAGAGACCAAAAGGTATAAAACGGAAATACAACAACAAACACATATCCTTATATATATATACAAACATATATTTAAAAGTAAATGTGTTAGTTAGACAACTAGTTAGCCAACCGTGGAAAAATTTAATACAAACTAAAAATATAATAAAATTCACATATAACGTTATGAATAGAAAAATATGGCACTAATACAAGTAAATGTATGTGTATGAGAAATAAGTAAACGGAAACAGACGGAAATACATATCAAGATACACAATAAAAATACTTTATATTATAGACTCTTTAAATGTGTAAGTGTACTATTTACTATTGCAATAGCACAACAAAACTATAAAGTCAATGTTGAATTTTGAAACCTCTAAAGAAAAATAGACATCACATGATACAAATACTATAATTTTTTACATTCTATGATATATTTGGAGCAAAGTAGCTCCTTATGTATACTTATTTTGTTGATAAAAAATTATGTGTTGAAAAAAAAAAGAAAAACAAAAAAGGATTCCATGTGAAATTTCTTTCAGTGAAGAATAAAATATAAGTAAACAGAGTTGAAAGGAAAAAAATTCATATACAATTTTAAAATACATTTGAGAATTCTTTATGTCTGTTTCTGGAGTAAACAACTAAAACGGAAATCTCTAAACGCCAAGCCAGAAACTAACAAACCGGCTACAACGATGACAGCATACTATATGAAAATTCTATGAAATAAACTAATATTTCATAAATACGAAATAAAAATTTATGAATTTTCATTCATTTTTCTTCTTCGTTCTTTCTTTTTATCTACATTTCCAATAGAAATAACAAATATAAAAACTGGTTAAGAGAGAAAAGCTAAATAATAATAAATGTGTATGCGGGAATTTATATACAAAAATAGTGATAATAAGAAAAGGAAAAATATAACAACGGCTGCAAATAATAATAATCAAATTAAAAATGATTCCTGCGGTTATCATATCCACCTCTGGTTATACAACAACAAAAACAACAGCATCAAAAACAACAACGACTACAACTACTACGAGAGCTGAAACTACAAATAGAACAACAGACTTAACATGTACAGCAGCAACAACAACAAGAACACAATGTACAAAATCTTCCACAAATTGTCAACATCATCAGCATCAGAACCAGCAACAACATCATCACCACTACCACCACCTACACCAACATAATTTACATGACAAATATCAGCTTCAACAACAGCAATTCCATCACCATCATCACCACCATCAACAGCAGCAACAACAAAAGCAAAAACAACAGCTGCAAAACAATTCCCTACATAACCAACATGAACAACAACGACATCATGAATATTGTTATCAATGCCGACAACAAGAACAGAATTATTACAAACAACAAAACCTTCAGCAGCAGCAACAACAACAGCAAAAGAGGCAGCTGCAACAACAACAGCAAATAAGTAACTTTCAACATCAACGACCCAGCGGGATATGGCATAAACCCTCTCATAATATTGTTACCTATTATCTATGGTGGCTATTTGGCATTTGTTTAATCTTCTTTACAAATGGTGGTCGTAATTTAAATATCGGAAATCTCATTACTAAATCATCCTCCTCATCATCATCGATTTCATCAATATTGGTTTATGCCTCATATTTAGAACCGGATGAACTAATACACGAATTGGATCGTCCTGGTAAGTTTATTGATTTACATTACAAATAATTTTATCCATTTACAGTTATTAAGATTTTATGATAAATTTGTGTGACAAATTTGGAAATGTTAATTTAAAATTTAGATTTAAACGGGAGATTAGAAAGAGAAAGTTTTAGATACTGAAAAGGAATTTGAAATGAAAAAGAGAACTGACTTGTACTTGTAATATTTTAAAGGATAGAAAACCTTTTAATTTTCTCCAAAGTTAGGAGCTATAGTCATTTGGTAGGCCTATATAGAGGTTGAAGAAAAGATTGCGAGTACTCATTCCGTTATATTCAAAAGAAGTCTTTAAAAGTGAGCTACAGTAATATAATGCGCCCACTGAATAATATTTAGGAGAACAAAACCTTTTTCTGAAAGGAAATTTAATTTGGACTATTTTGTAGAAGAGACGCAAGTAATTAAAATTTAAATTTTAGGAACAGTTGGAATATTGTATTTTCGAACATTTCATCGAAAATATTTTATTTCAGAAAACAAAATTTTGTGGGGAAAATCAAGATTTTAATTCTTTACTTAGAGATATTCTTATTATCTCTGGATCTGAATTACAGAAAAATTTTCTGGATCTGAATTTCAGCATATTCCAGAATATCGGTATAGAACATAACAATCTGTCCACTCTTTAAAGAATAAAAGAATATTGCAGAAATCTGGTTGATTTAAAGGTAAATTTTTGCTTTTAATTCTGATACATTTTATCAGAATAAAATTCTGATACAAAGTTTCTAATTCACCAGTCAATAACACAACAAAATTTTTATTTATTAACTGAATAACATTTTATGTCTGTGTTATTGTGATGAGTGATTTTAACAGGTGCAAGGCCGTAATCTTTCTTTGTTCGTTCTAAAACATCTAAATCTAATTGGGACGGATACAGCGTTACAATAATACTTTCGTTAGAGTTTTTCAAATGCCTCTAGTAATTACAAGATTGTTCAATAGCTTTCTTCCAAACAATCGATCCATAAGAATTTTGACATGAAAATGATCGACTTCGGAGTCATATGTTTATAGCATTTCAAGTATTTGATTTCTGCTTTAAACTGACTTCTTAAAAATTTTTAAAAAAGATCCTGTGAAAGATAGATTTTTTTTAAAACAGCACCATTATGAGTATAAAATGTTAATATCAACTAGATATTTGTCTCTAACTTTTTGAACTATTTTGTTTACTTGCAAGTATTAAAAGATGTATACGAAATATTGGAAATATCCTTTTATGGATTATTCTAAAAATAAATTTTTCGAAAGTTTTCAAATTTTTCAATAAAAATTTCATTCATAATAAATTCTTGAAATTGTGCAAAATGAGGGACTGTCGGACATATCTTTAAATAAATTCCCACAGATCTATCTTTATAAAAACTATTGGATCGACCAATCAAAATTGTAGTCTTAAACCTCTCTGAGCAGCTCCGTATCTTATTGTAAATATATTTATTTTCATTTTTATGAAACATTTTTCTTTGCAAGGATAAGTTTTTCATTTAACATCGACTCTGGATTCCCTAAAAATTTATGATCAAAATTTAAAGACAGCTTCTCGAAATCGCATTGTATATACTAAATTAGTTTTTTTCTATTAAAAAAAAGCAACAACAAAATAAATACTATTAAAATTAAAATAAATAATTTAGAACTTCTGGTAAAGTAAATAATAAAAGTTTGTTAAAAATTAAAATTGAAATTTTGTGGCCTCGTCGGTAACCACCACCAACAACAACAGCAGCAACTATATAACATTCGGCATAAAACAAATTAAAAATAAAACAAAAACCTTTACTTAAAAAAATAATAATCTTAAAAATTTTTGTTTTTTAATTTATTTCACTCGGCTGAAATACAATATTTTTTATAAAATAAATGTAAATACAAAAATATTATCTTTTTATAAAAAAAAAAAAAATGAGTATATATAAGAATACAAAACAAATGAGAAACCTATATTCGACTATGCCGAAACTTCAACACCCTCCACCACAAATGTATGTGAAGTAAATAGACACACGCACATACACTGACTAACGTGTACAATATATTTAAGCTTTCACAGGAACACTTAATGAGTCATAAAATTAGTTATATTTTTGGCTATAACTTTTTTCCTACTGAACCGATTTTGATAAAGTGAATGAAGCTATATATTATGGCAAAATTTTATTCTGATTTGTCGATTTATGATTGATAATTTTACGAAAGTTTTTCGCTTGCCTGAGATATCAGTCTTCATCTTTTGATATACTGAAACGAATTTCTTCTGTTGTATCAATTATGGATGTGAGCATGCCAAAAATAGACTGATAGACAGACAGACAGACAGACAGACAGACAGACAGACATACGGTATATATATACATTATGGGAATACCTTCTTATCGTTACATACGTAATGAAAAAATTATATACCGTCTTCACTACTTGTGGTGGTGGAGGGTATAAAAATATGTATTACAATAAAGTAAGAAAAAGTACTGACATATCCTTGGGGGGACATGTGTTAAGCTTTGTGTTTATGTTGCTATTGTTGTTGTCTTATCAACAAATACAAGCAGACAAATATTAATAATAACACAAAATAACGAGTGAAAAAGAGAGATAGAGAGTAAAAAGAAAATAATGTCTGTATTTACAGGATTTTTTCTTGTATTTTCATTTTAAATAAAGTGATGAGAAAAAATATTTGTTACAAAATACAAAAATAACAAAACACATTTTGTACATAAATGTATGTATAAAAGTTATGTATGAAAATTTCTTAAGATATAGCTGAAACAACAACAGAAAGAAACAAATATGAATGATATGCTCGGTTATGGCGAAACATAAATAACCTTCACAATAAATGCACAATTAATGCACAATAAACTTTGAGTTATATTTTTGGCTATAACTCTATTTGACTGAACCGATTTTGATAATTTTTGGAATGATATTGAAGGAAATATTATCTTTATACTATGCCAAAATCTTATTCTAATTTGTTGATTTCTAACTGACAAATTTACGAAAATTCTTTGCTGGAACTTAGAAGCTGCCTTAGCTATCAGCCTATATCTGTTTTATATTATGAACCGATTTTGCTGATTTTAAATAGTAAACTTCATTTTAACAAATAATCAAGTTAAATTTCATTGAGTTTTGTCAATTGCGGATGTGAGCTTGCCAACAACAGCAGAAAGACGGACTGGCGGATAGATAAATGGACATGGCTAAATCGACTCAGATTTTGAATTGATGCCGGAATATATATACATTATTAGGTTTGAAATGATTACTTATTGACGTTACAAACCGAAGGACAAAGTTTATACACCCTCTTCACCCCTTATGGTGGTGGATGATGTAAAAATATTGTGTATAATTCTTACAATATATTGCTGCGGGTATAAGACGTTTTAAAAAGTTGTTATGTCTAACGCTGGTTTTAAATCAAGAAGGCAAGGAAAAGCAGTTGAAAAAAATTACAACTAAGAAACATAAATATGAACATTTTCTTAAATATTTTTATTTCAGTTGGAAAATGTTAAGAAAATAATGGGAATGCAATAAACAGCAATGTTAGATTGTTAATACGCTACATCAACAACTCTAGAGGATAATTGGGAATTTATGAACCAGAAAATCATTCAACATACATTCTGTATATTGATTGCTCTATAGACTCTGAATTTATTTTGGGATCTACTAAATAATGTATATAAACATTATAAACGTCTATTCAATAAGTTGAATTGTGCATGAAGCTCGGCATTATGATGTGTCACACAATTAACAATTATATTATGTTTGAACCGTCCTTTGCACAAAGCAATGCATGCTCGTATTTATTTTTTGCAGAAAAAATGTTCTACGGGATCAGGGACAATAATAATTCTATTTGATGTCTGTCTGTCCGTCTGTCTATTCGGTCCATATGTAAATATACTTCTAAAGTAGAGTTATAAAACCATTAGAGTCCATATTTATAATACACAGAATGAATGCAGCTTTACCTTCACACATAGCAGAAACAGTTCGTACTAATATGAATACACACAGTGGGATAAAATCGATTTTTTGAAAATAAAAATTTCACTTTTGATCGGCGAAATAGAATTACACTATCAATAGTAGAGGAGCGTAGCATTATTACTTTAAGAAATACGGAACCATAGGGTCTCCACGGGCAGAGCTTCAAGGCTGCAAAGCGATAAACTCGGATATTCATACATACAAAATGTTTAACCGCCTGACCAATTTTTTGTTTCTCATTCAATTTCATTTAAACGGCCTTGGTCTTTAAAAACATGCCAAAAAGTTATTTATACCTTTAATAGCTTTCTAGTTATTTGATTTAAATTTTCAATATCCCTAGATCTAAATTTCGGTATTCATAGAACTCGTTATAGCAAATGATTGGCTTTATTTGCCGAAACTGCATATTACTTACCATATCAAGAACTTTTTGAGAAAATTTGACTACTTTTGAATCCTAAACTTTTCTTCGACATTCTCTCGAGCATCAGACCAAGAAGAATAATTTTGCCAGCACATAAGTTTCTTCTTTCATTATGCAGCAAGAATATTTTTCTTATAAAACTAAACTTCAAATTCCGTACCCTGTCTTCTGCTCTATAAACTTTACCAGCGTTCCTTTCAGGAACCTTTTGAACCTTTTATGTTTTGAAACCTTAACTTTAACTTTTCGTACAAAATAGTCCCACCAATGAGTAAATCGCTTTGGGGCGCTTTTGAAAATGCTTTCTTTGGCTTTAGAAAAATCATGTGGACCATTACTTCTACCGGAACTTGGTTTTCTATCAACGTACAAGTTCTACTGTTTCATATATTGGAAAGAGTTTGATGGCACCCCTTTCAATGATTAGTCAACCTCATAAGGACGAAGTTGGATCTTTATTAAAAATATTTAAAATTACACACATTTTTTGGTGACACATTTTAATGAGATAAAGCACAAAAACAAATTTCGATTAGCAGTTTGAGTAAAAAACGTGTTAGAAGTTTTTCGATCTCACTCCTTATTTGATCTTTATATTTCTTTTATTTTACAAATAACCTAAAATTTTGTTATATAACTGGTTGCTTGTAATAAATTTAAAAAAATATATATATTGTTACACATGGTATAACCAAATTAATATTCCAACCTTTACCACTTGATTTAGCAGAGGGTATTAAAAAGTCAATATTTTTAAGTCATGTTAAATGAAATACCACTTGTTACAAGTGTGTAGATGAAATTTGTTCAATTTTTTTTTTTTTAACAGACCACACATGAACTTAAATTTGTTTTCACTTCTAAACCGCTAAATCATGCAAATCATGTTGGTTTTTTCCCAAAAAAAGAAATACACTTTTTTGCAATTTATCGTTGTTGTTTGATATTGCATGCAGACAACCTTATGGTTGGCAATAAAACACTACAAATGGAATGAAGTAGAAAAAAAAAATACAAACAAATAATAAAAATATTTCTCTTACATATACACATCCACAATGCAATAGATACATTTGAATATTTCCATTTTAAAGCCAACTCGTAGCAATATTATGTTCAAATTTTAACTGCGTGTTAACATATTTTTTTCCAAAAATTTATTTTTAGTTTCAACTTAAATTCATTTTGTCTGTTCCTCCTCTGGCCATTTCAAAATTTATGCATTTTTTCATGCTTTTTACACAGATCCTGTGTATTTCTGTCATTATTTGCGTTTTTATGGCAAATTTTTTTCAATTTCTACGTAGTTTCGTTAATAAAGTAACGTATTTAAAATGTGTGGTTTTTAGAGATATTTTGTAGCTTTAAGTGGCATTTTCTAATAAAAAAAGAATATTGTTTAATGTAAATAATTTTTGTTTTTTATGTTGGCAAGTGGGATATATGAAAAGTGAAAATATTTGTATTATGTGGATTATAATGGACTTGAGTTATTTAAAATCGTATCCAAAGACAATAAAAAAGTAGTACAGTGGCCAAATCCGAATATGGTTTCATATGGATGGGACTTTTTTGTCCCACTTACATCCATGTTTTTTAAGTATGTGAAACAATTCGAACGGCTCTAGCCATTTTAAATTTCAATCGGGTATCCCTAACGCTTATTTTTTATGGATTAATGTTTCTATTTTTCATCTATAAACTTCAATTATCTTTAATCCTCTCCATGTATCATGTGTCGAAATCACCACTTTGGAAACAATAGTTCAAAAGTCTTTCGTATTTGTATTACAATTTCCTTCCCATAATCGTGGTTGTACTGTAGCTGTTCTCTAAATAAAGAAATATTATCAGATTATCCAACATTCTTTTCGATACAAAAGTTGATCCATTGAATACTGAAATATATTGACATTTGAATACCCTCAGAAATACCATGAATACTGCATAATAGTTTACAAAGTTATTAATTAATAAATCAATGAAAAAGCCTTAAATATTCTACCGATTAAAAAGTTATACAACTTTCTCTAAGGAATTATCACATCAATTTGATAAAATTTTAACTTCTATTAATAATAGCACATTTCTATAATAGAATGACTTCCAAGATTTACATTTTAGGCTGGGTGATTAAAAATTCCCACGCAAAAAAGAAGCATTGGTCACCGTTAAAAGTCTCATAGTGAAAATATTACTCATTTTAAAGAGTTTTTTTCCGAAAACACGTCATGAGCGCTATTGAAAATATATAATATCACTATTTAAATTTTAATATTAATCCGAATTTAGTATAAATTGATAACATATTTAAAATATAAACAATAAAAATTGTCAAGTCGGACTATGTAATACCCTACACCACATTGTTGGTTGTAAATGCCAGCTACAAAAATATTATGAACATGCCTCGTATCATTTGCGTTTCTGATTTCTGATAAAGTGCGATATTTATATAATATTTATGCGATTGAAAAGAATTTTTTCTGGGTGTCATATCGGAGCTAAAAGAATGATGGATTGACCTTCGTATGATATCGAACATAAATTTTAGATTGTATTTATTTAAATTTAACCAGTTGGTTTGACAATACCAACGTTATGTGAGATTTATGCCCTTTGAAGTGATATTTGGAAGGGGCTTCTGTGGGATCTATGAAAAGTAATGGACCGATCCATAATTTGGCAAATAGATTTAGAATACTATCAAACTTAATTCTGATGAGTTTCGTTAAAATCGCTTTGTATTTAGGACTTTTAAATCCCATTCCGGGAGGACATTGATATGGGAGCTACCTGAAATACTAAACCGAATATGACAAATTTCAGTTTCGTTCCTGAGCCAAAGAAATAACATTTCACGTACATCGTTAAATCGCCTCAAAAAGTGATTCTGTATCGAACGGTATGCTTAAAAGTGGGCGCTACATGATTTTTTTCTGTATGTTACAAACATCAGCACAAAAGCATAATTTTATTACAAAATTAAGTTCACATAAATTAAAACATATATATTTTTTTTGTAACAAATCTATTTTAATATGAACTGTCTAAATATTATTACAATTATATGACAAATATTTAATTTAAATCAAATGAATACATTATTATTAGCAGTCACTTGTGTAAATAGTTGCATATCAGTGCGTGTAAATTTACACCACAATAATTTTAAATTTAGTGGTTTTATTTTTACTAAAAACATATATATATTTTTTTTTAATTTGATGATTTTATTATATATATGACTATCTGCATATGTTCATACTATTAATGAATATATCTATTCAGTTATTACATTATTTATAATATATATAGTGATATAAGTGATGATTAGAGTTTTGGTATGAGAGTTTTAATAAAGTGTTTGAAATTTACGCATATTATGTAATTTGATTTACATATTTTGTATATGACTTTCTAATTGATGAAATATTTGCATATGAAATGAATTAATTTATAAGTAGAAATACATATGATTTGAAATTATACAAAAGTTTTTAATTAAAAATGTATTTTTTAAAAATAATAAATAATAATAATTTGAATTGTCAGTTGTTTTAAATAAATCCTTTGGCACATATATATTCAATATACTTTGTGAACTTATTAATTATTCAAATGTTAATTTATAAATTATTCAAATATTTTATTATTTAATTATTTAAATATAATATAATCTAAAGGATTATAAAATCAAGGTTTAGTAGAATTTTTGTTGTGCTATGATTATATCCTAAACCGCCATAGGAGGATCTGTTCATTATATGTGGTTATTAAAAAATACTTGGTAAAATTAAGATGAATATACGAAGGTCGGGCCATATTATGTAGGGTATTAAATAGTTAGGCTTAATCGACTGAAACAATTTTACTTACTTTTCAATAGTACCATACACCACCATAGGATTTCGGAAAATATATTGCTACCACCACTCTTAAATATACCATATGACTTAGAATCACATTCTGAGTCGATTTAACGATTCGTCTGGCTGTTTGTCCATGTAAACCTTGTGAAAAATTTTAGAGATATCTTGACATTATGTCCTTCCAGAATGGGAGTTTAATGCAATTACGTTCCTAAATATGAATGGATTTTAAGAAATTTGGTACAAATAATTAACACAGTAATCTTTAACGCTGACGAGGATCGATCGGTTCATTATTTATTATAGGTCCCATACAACCACCCTTTAACATATACATTTTTAAATCTCACTTATACATTTCTATTATGTTAAGAATTATAAAAATTAAGAAAAGCATAAGCAAAAATCGGCGTTCGAAATTTTACGTGGGCCGGCACATAATTTCTTCTATCTCCCACTCCGCAAAATCCTCTTAAAAAGCATTAATTTTACATAATAAAATATTGCACTCTTTAACATAATTTAAAGGCAAATAATACGATGGTCTTTCGTTAAATTTTCAATATTATCATTTATAACTAACAATGTGATGTAGAGTATAGACTTGACCGACTAAACATCGTAGTTGTTATAAACTACTTTTGCTTTAACCTTTATTGGGCAGAGTGTCATAACTACAATTATTTAAACATAATAATATATATTTTTCTATAAATTCATATTTTTTATAATTTTGATGCCCTTCTTGAAGAAAAAAAATTTAATTTCATTATGTCATAATATGTGTTATGACATTTTGCATTTTGCAGATGTTATGTGTTTAATTGTATTTAAAAAATAAGCTGTTTATTGTTCATATATTTTATATATATTTTAAACCAATTTGATGTGATTAAAAAAATGATTCTAGATATAAAAAAATTAATAAAAATTATCGATAAATTGTTATAAATCTCTGGTATATATAATATCCTTTAATTCCCTTGGATTATGAGTATTTGTATGACATATTAAGTACGGCTATTTTGACAATTGCTGAGAATTTTTTATAGAAGTTCAATTTTAAATTTCTTTTAAATTTGTTTGATATTTATAGAGACTATAAAAAATGTTTAAATATTATGTTTTATTCAAAAGATCGTTGACCCATGAATAATAACACACTGACTTTTGTTTTTGACTCTTTCGCTTAGTGATAACTTGTGGGGAAATAATCCAATACTCATCATTAACAATCATGAAAGAATGTACACAAAATTATTCAATATACCATCTGCAATTAAATGCTAAGTAAACGGTTTCTTTTTGGAATAATGCCATCAGATACATCATCCAAACTTCAATATCATCCCAACTTCAATTGGAGTTTTCCCCAAGTCATATTAGAAAGGATATTCTATTATATGAACAAGGCTTCTCGAAAATTATTACGAACCATAATCCAGAATACCCTAGTGCGAAAAAAGGGAATCATTTCAATGAAATATGAGTCTGGAAAGTCCTTTTGTGTTACTTGTAAAGAAAATAGTTGGAAGGAGCGACGTATAGTGATCATATATAGTTGGGTGTATTCAAATAAATAAACCCATTTTTGTTGTTCATAAAATGTGTTATATTTATGACTATAATTTTATTCTACTAATCATATTTTGATACATTTTTGACATAGTTATGATTTAAATACATATATTTATTTACATATTTTCTTCAAACTCAACTTCAGAGGGAATACAATATTTAACTGGTGCTGTTACATAACACTTTTTAAGAAATATAATAAAATTTAAATAAAATCTCATTCTGCCTTAAATACAAGAACAAGTTTTGATTTTTTAGCTCCATTAATACTAGACACTTTAACACACATATTTCTAAGAAAAACTTCAAAAACTTATATTTCAGTTTTAATTTAAATAAAACAATCTTAAAGTTAGAAGTAATAAGTGTACAACAAAATCATGTAAAAAATGTAATATATAAGAAAATCTAAGCAAATATAGTGGGAGGATGAAAACAAAATCAGTACAGTGTAACGCTCAAGGTTGAATGAATGCGGCATATAGAAAATATAGAAATACATGCTGTATTTTTAATAAAAATTTTTCTCAAATTTTGTAGAATTTTTTGCACTACATGTGAATATGAGCTAAGGCTACTTTAATATTAGTTTCTAGTAATAACTTATAAGTTAAGTAAAGAAGTTTCTTGTTACTGCTAACTAAGAATATGAGTAGAAACCTTGTTATTACTTTTAAAAATAGAATCCAAGTGAAAGTTTTTTGTTCAAAAATGAAAATTTGTTAAAGTTGTGATGAGAGTTGTTTCCTTGTTTGCCTCTAAACTTGTAAAGTAATAATAAAATTTAAAAATTTTCTTATTTAGCTTTAAATTTTAGTTTTTTTCCTTTAATACATTTCTATAGAATAATGTTCATTTTATGCCTTTTTATTGCTGATGCATTGTTCAAAGACCTGTGATGTTCATTTGCTATGGCGATGAGCAATATTACGTCACATCAAAATTTTGGTCAATTGCATGTACTGACCAATCGTAAAAATGACGACAAATAAAAGTCATAGCCAAGCAAATGCTTCGAATTGGAATTAATATGATAGAGAAGTGGTTGTGATGTGCAAACGAGAGTAATGTAGTAGCAGCAAACTAAATGAATGGTTTTCTAGTAAATGCAGGGTTTTCTTTTATACTCAAAAATTTTATTTTTGCAATGTCCACTTGTAGCTAACGATTGCACGTAAATCAACAAAAAGAAGAATAGACATTGCAAAAGACACTATAACAATAAGTAAAGTTATTTTCGCAGCAATACTTAAAAGTATACTCTATAACAGCAGCAGAATGAACATCATTACGTATGAGTGATTTTAGAAAAGCAAACACACTAACACTCCCATGGTCACAAGCTCAAATAGCAAGCGCACAAATACACAAACAAATAGTAGAATACATTTTCTGTAACAACATCAGCAGCATGATTTGTAAACCACAACAGGGAATGAAGAGCATGTTAAGTTTGTTATTATATATGCAACTTTAAACAGGACTTTATAGAATATATCATATAATCTATATCTGAATCATTTATAAACAATTGTTGTTAATATTTCACCTCGCAAGTTGGACAAAATTTTGTTACTGATCTTCTCTGAATATTTGCTTATTTTTTTCGAAAAATTTTAAAGCTGCGAAATTTTAGGTGTAATATGAGAATCTTCAATTAATTCAGAGTTCTTATAGTACATTTAATGGGTTCAAGTAGAACCTTTATTATAAATAGGACTATGGTGTGTCATAGCAGTAGTAATATTATTTATTCTATTTCCAAATAATATGCATAATAATACTCATATAGTCCGCAAAATTTTCCTGAAGAAAATGCTTAACTTTGGATCATATTGAGGGCCTTCAAGAAACTTGGCACGCGTGTACCATATTAAAGGTTGTAGTCCTTATATTCTTTTTTCTATATCTAAAAGTTTGTACAAGATTCAATAAATTTTGGGGCAAATATAGTATCATGAATGAGCTCCAATAGAACCATTGTTGTGAGTAGGTTCACAGGAAGTAACAATCCAATATATACCCAAAACCGTATATCGATACAGCTCTAATTTTGTTCAAAAGTATTTTCCCTTGAGGATAATCGTTCGAATCGGCTAGTGAAGTATTATTTCTGCCCACTAGTGGGGGATATATAAAATTGTTGAAAGTTCTATGAAATATTTCCTTCCGTTATATTTATAACAAGATGTGACTTTAATATAACTCTGAAAATCTTAAATTAGACAAACCCATGACAACAACATGAATACAAGAATTTCAGTTACTATGAAATAAATTAAAGAATAATATTTAAATATTAAAACAAAAAATATAAATATTTTATTATTTAAATTTCTCTGTAATAATTATACTTCTTCTATCTCTGAGTGTGTTTGTGTGTGGTTTTAACATTCGCATTTATTTGAATTTGGTGTGTTATATAATACACCATTCTTTTTTTTACTAAAAAAAAATATCGTTGGATTTTCATATTGTTTACCACACTCGCACTCATAAGTGTGTATGTAGAAGTAAAATCTTACATAGAGCACACTTGCAAAAGTTCTTTGTTTGTATGGAAAAGCTCAGTAATAGTAAACCGCTTTTGTTACCACTCATGTGGCAAGTATCTTCTTTTTTTTTGTTATTTATACATATTTTTCTTTTTTTGATTTCATTTCTGTTAAAGTTTTCATTAAAAATGAACAAGGGACAAGAAAAGAATATATGAGAATAGAGATTCGTGTAAAAAACCAACAGATTTGTTAGGCAGTCTGGGAATTAGCTGAAGGGTAAAAGAAGTGATAGAAATTTAAGTAGCTAGAGATTTCGTTACTTTTCGTGATTCCAAGGTAGATGAAGTATGACTTTTTAGATGAAGTATGACTTTCCTCTTAGGAAACCATATAAAATTATCACACGGGAAAGCTATATATTATATATCAATTAAACCCTTAAAATAATATGAGATTAAATTTTTCCAGATGTTTTTTTTATCCAAACTTTTAGGTTTTATTTTGGGAATTTAGACACGAACATATCCGTTCGTCAGGTGGTCATCTTATCTGCTAGCAAAAATTCTTATGGCCTGTATTTATTGAGTTTTTGATTTGATTTTTAATATTTAGAACACTGATACCTAAACTTGTTCATAAACCATATCAATATTACTATATCTTCCTGTCCTTTCATCAATCTATTTATTTGTCTACTGGAAACAATCTTATATTTAAAATTCAATGAAATTTTCGTTTCGAAATTTTTTTCTGATGTTACGATTTTTCTCCATGACCACAAAATTCTAATAAAATATGTTTAATCACTTGATCGCCATAAGGTGTATTATACATTCCTTATTATGTATCCTGAAGGGATTACTAAATCCATTATAAAATCGTGTGCTTATATCGGAACAGTCGTCGATAGGGCGTCGGCCATACTCTAAAAGTATTTTAAAAATTCGTCAAAAATTCATTTGTGACTTGAGACAAAAAAAATTGTGTATTCAGATAGTCTCAAAAACCCTACAGATCTTATTTTGTGAAATTTAATCTTAAAAAATCAATGTTGACAAACTCTTTAATGGAGATTGGCATTAGAGTAACTAGAATTACTATTTTATATTCCAAGGCAGTTTCAGATGTAAATGAATATGCTGAGCCAAATTTGCTCGCTTCTGGACTATTAATACCCAAATTAGTCACTGGTAATTATGGAACTCGTAACTAGTTTGGAAAATATCAAATTAAATATTTATAAAATATACAATTTTGAACAAATTTCATTTATTGTACCTAAAATCATGACCCACATGGTAAAAAAAAACATGTATATGTGCAACCAAAAAAACTCATACTCTTGCATATAAAAAACAGAAACAAATGTTACTTGCAACAGAACAATTTGTGATTGCATGTTTTCTTTATGTCACACAATTTGCGTAAATATTAGGGTGGTTAGATCAGTAAATAAAAAATAATATTACAAAGATGAACTTTTACCTAAAAAAATGACTTTATGTCAAAAATATAAATAAATTTTAATTATTTATTAATCAATGTATTTTGTAATTTTTCTCTCGTTAGATATTTCTCTAGTTTCCCTTAGATATTTTTTCATCTGATCCTCCACTAATATAGATGCGAAAGCCATGTGTTAATAACCTAACATGACATAGCACGTATTATACAATGCTCTCACTTATACATATGTAATGCAAAAAATGTATAAATGAAAATGTTACTAGTTTTAAGGAAAAATTTATATAGAGAAAATAATATCAACCAACAAAACCCAACACGATCCATTCCATTGACATTCACTTTAAAAAAGTAGAAAAATAAATAAAAAAATATGTATGGCAAGGACATGTTTATGTATAAAATGATATACATAATTGATGTATAATTTAATTGAATTTAGAAACGAAAATGTAAGATTTAATATTTTAAATTTGAACATGTTACTAAATGAAAAAAATGTCAATATAATTTTCTGAAAATAGCGTCCTTTCGGAGTAAGGAGAAAAAACCTTGAAAAGGACTATGACAAGATAACTATTCCTTTTAATTGTAATTGATCCTCCATGTTATTATTACTTATGTATTTATGTTGCAGGAACTACTTGACAAGTATCTTATTCATAATTTTTATCGATCCAAATTTGACCAATATCTTCATTAACAGTTTTTAGATATATATCAGTTAGTAGTTTCCCCTTTTGAAGAAATCGTGCTTCAATTCTATTAAAGATAGTTTTGGACAGAAACTTCATACTTATTTTAGATACACTTCTTAAACACTTTTAATAAATATTTCCCTTTCTGATTCCATTCCTTTTAACCACTTTTAAGAATACCAAGAAAAAAAAAATCAATAAAATTTATTGTCTGGAAAATAGGGAAAACAATTTTAAGAAATATTAACAACAATAACTTTAAGTGTATATGTTTCATTTCCTGTTTTATATGTTACAGTTTCTCATTGTTATTTACTCCCTAAATACATTATGGTTTTTGAACTACAAAAACACCGCTTAAATGTTGTGACATATTATATCTCATATATCAGAGAGTGCACATACATTTATATTAGTAGAAGTTTATAAATGTGTATGTATTAGTATTTTATCCGTTAAATGTGTGTATTTTTGTTATCATTTGAAAATTTTCTGTTTTGGTGTTGATTTAGTTTTAGCGTGTGAATTGCTGTTTTGTATTCACGTTTTTATGTCATGTTTTTCGCTGCCGATTTCTCTTATTACTGAGTATATATTGTTGTTAGTGTTGTTGTTGTTTGTGTCTCCTGCCTTTGTTATTTCACTTGTACGTTTTTCTCCCCATTTTGTACTGGAGTCATGCATGTTTGCACTTCAAATCAATGTTTTACTTTATTCTATGCATTTTTCTCGAATGCTCTACACGGTCAAAAGTGGTTGGGGTATATAGGGACTTGTGATGGTGTCTGCAATGGATTAAAAAACGTCATAATAATAACTAACAAATCTATTAGATACCATATTCTGAGCTCTTTAATCAGTCTGAAGTAACAATACAATGAAAAACATTTATAAGATCGACCTCTTTGATATAACTGCAGTTTTATTTGATATCAAAACTAATGCTTTAAAGTTCATATCATTACATTTTTGTAAGAATTATTTCTCTTAAAAACTGCATTGCTAAACTTTATATTAATGATCGATTAATGATAGAAAGCACCTCTTTTCATAAGTATTATTGTTGCAGGTTATTTTAAATTCGTCCTAACCGAATAGGAAAGATCCCCTTGTTTTCAGCTCATCCTATTTGTTGTTGTTGTTGTGTCAAACTTTAATATTGTAGATTTTAAGTTTAGTACCATGTTGCTCGCTATGTGCAAGTTTTTGTTATGGCAAATTCAATTGTTGGTGTTGTAGCAGTTGTTGTTGTCATTGTAGCTGTTTGGCGCATTTGTCAAAGTCAGCTTAACAAGCTTTTAAATCGTTTTATATGTATATGTGCACAAACAGTCATATACCTACAAACAAATACATAATATAAGAGGGTTGTTTCAATAATACATCCTCAAAAAACAACAAAAACAAAATCATATTTCAAAAAATCATAAATTTTATTAAAAATTCATATTTTTAATAATTTCTTTAAATTCTTTATAATTATTTTTCTAGATGAAAATTTTATATAAAAAAATAACACAAATAATTTCTAAATACCCCACTAATATTTCATTCATTTAGTATCTTACTATATTGTCTTGCAAACTTGCATGTATTCATGTCAGTATGTGTTTGTATATGTTCATGTATGTGTCAATGTTCATGTCCATGTTTTTGGTGACAATAACGCGAAAGGCTTAATACTATTTAGAGCAAGAATATTCGTTTAGGGAATATCGTCAGTTATGTGGTTTGATTTTCCTTCAAATACTATCTTGTATTGTGATATCATGTGGTGACACTTTTGTATATATATATTATTTATGTTTGTTGGTTTGTTTGTGATGGATTTTAAATGCATTATTTTAAGAATGGTCATGATCTCATTAGTTGTCTTGAGCTGTTGAAATTTATCTTAGCATTTAATAATAAATCTTATTATACATTATAGGCCTCAATCACAATTAAGTTTTGTATCATTGGATTTATACATAATTTTGGGAGCTTTAAAAGTTAAAGTTATACAATCTTATTTAAATAAACCTTATTTTAAATAAACATTTAATAATTTGAGAAATTATATTTTTGTATGTTATGAGCATTATTACTTTGTTATTATGGGGACAACAGCGAAACAAACCCTAAATAAGTTAATGTAATCGCTCACAAAAGACTTCAATTGTCTCTGGAAGAGAATAATTGATAAATCATTCTCTCTTTATTTAGTGTACAAGTTTTTCAATCAGTCATTTATATTTTATAAGCGTTCAAATTCAAATCTCTCTTCTAAATTCGCTTAAGGTCATAGCATTTTTTGTTGTAGTATGTAACAGTTTACCTCTATTATTGTACTCTCATGCTGCATCCGTACGATACACCTTGTGGCAATGAAGTATTTAATCTTATAACTTTATACAAATTTTTTTTGATTGTGGAAGAAAATTTATTTCGCACTGAAATTCCTCAACATCTCCTTACGATACACTTGGAGGTTACAAAGTATAGCGCGAGTCAAACGAAAGTTTGTTTTAATGTATTTCTACGATACACCTGGTCATGATAAATTGTTTGAACTTAAAATGATCTGTTACCTGGTAATAAGGTTATCATTTAAGGGTCTATTATCATCACAAAAGATTGTGGGGTTTTGTTAGTGAAATGATCAGTTGTTGAGTGTGTTGGTACGCTGAAATTGCTGCTTTTCTGCTGCAGTTGGGATTTATTTTTCCGTAGTAAAGTCTTCACTTCTATCCAGCTTTTGCCACTTACTTCCAATCCAATTTCACTTCTCGGTGTATGACCTAAGCGTATTCTTCTTATTGCGTATTGTGAATTCCAGAATATTGCAATTGTCGCCTCTTTATTCCAATATTTAAAATTTGTTGGCCAGTCTTTTCCAGAGTCTGTTGTTTGATACTGTTTGAGAAAATTAATTAAAATTCGCATTTTTTGCATGTCGCAAGTAGCTTTTTCAAGTGACATGCAATATACACACCTGATCCACCAGTTCTTCTAATGTTAAGCGAGAAGTATTTAAAAAAATATTAAAAAAAAATGAACATAAATGATTATCGTTTGTATGATTTTTGAACGAGATTATTAGTTTTTATCCCAGTGCTTGCGTCTGTGTTTAGTGTTTCATTAAAAAGGTGATTTAAAAATCCCGAAAAAACCCATGGTGTGGGAATGAAAAACTATCTGTATTTAGGTTATCAAAACACAAAAAATTAAAGTTAATATGCCAGAATTTGGGGTGGGTTAAAAATGTCATTAATTAATTAAAATTATGAAACCTTAAACAATGTTTATATATAGATAAATTCTAAAGTAACATGCCAATTAAATAATTAAAACCTTAATTGAATTCCGCGAGTTCCTTAATTTCATTTGTAATACTTAATTAATGTAAAAAATATAAATATAGTTTACACAAATGTATATCATTATATTATGTTATCAAAATTGAAATAGAATTTAAAATATTAATTTTAATTGAATGATAAATAAGAGTGAGATCGAAAATTTCTTAACATACATATATGTTAATAGAAACGAAACCACTAAACTTATAATTTTATTTTTTATATAAATGAAAGTATTATTACAAGTTAAAATTTAAAAATATTTTTATAGTTTTAATCACTAGTAACGAAATTTTCAACCTTTTTCGGAAACCCTTTCATTAACGTTTCAATAATACTTCTTCAAAAAACAAACATCGTGCTTTCTGTAATTTTGCTCGAACAGGTGTTCATCACAGTTTAAAATCCACCACGCTTTTGAACACCTCTGTTGTACTCTTCAATTCTCTTTTAACAAAAGTCCAATATATATCCACAAGTCCAATATATATCCACAGGCCAAAAATAAGTGGGCACTTTATGAAGTCTTATAAGTAAAAACAGCCATATTTATAGATATCTATAGAACCCTTTAACAAATGATTTGAAACTGCATATTGCTTGCATTCCTCAAAACTTTTTGGAAATTTTTGACCTCTTTTGGGGCCTAAATTTTTCTTTAATATTCTCTCGAGCATGAGCAACATAAATATTTTAAGTTTCTGCCAAAACGTATGTTTCTTCATAATGTAGCAAGTATATTTTTTTAGAAAACTTAAGTTCATTTTCAGTGCTCTTTTGTTTGCCTCTAAATTTTGTAAGGAACTTTCTGAGTTCTGTATATTTTCAAACCTGCATTAGCTTTAACTTTTTGCACCAAATAGTCCGAGCTTAAAGTAAACCGCGTTGCTTTCTATCGGATGTATTGGGAGCTTTTTTGAAGAAGCTTTCTATTTTATGGTTTTAGAAACACCATATGGATCATTCCTCTTACCTGAGACAGGATTTTATCAAAGGACAGGTTTTCCAGTTTATGGTCACTTCTCTGAGTGATTGGCCAACTTTTTGTTGGACTAAGTTAGATTTCGTTGAAAATATTTAATAATTTTAGTACGAACTATTTGGTCACTTTTTTTAATCAGATTAACAACGTATTTATTTGCTTGACTTTAAACAAAACATTAAACAATCCGAAACAATTTTGTTTGGTTTTGTCCTAAAACTATGATTAGGTATAGGTCTCCGGTAAATTCTATTCCAATTAAATACAGACAATGGAATGTAGAATCACTTTCTGAGTCATTTCGATGTTATCCATCCGTATGTCTGTGTAAGTAAAACATGTGATCAAAACACAAGTCGCAGTTTTAAATAACTGATATGTTTAACAAAAGTTATAATGAAAAGTACGTGTTAGGAATTTTTCGATCTCACTCCTTAACAAAAGTTATAAATGAAAAGTACGTGTTAGGAATTTTTCGATCTCACTCCTTATATAACATCATTCTCTATAATAACACGTTAATATACTTATTATTTCAAATATTGTATTTCATATTATATACAATACATATGTGTTGAAATTTTGGCTGTATAAGCATCAAAATTAATCATTATATTAATTATTATTTAATATTCAATTTTAATCAATTCAAACTAATTTGTTTAACAATAGAATTAAGCAAATTGAAATATTTTTTGAGTAAATCCATTCCATGAATAAATATATAAATTCAAATAAAAATAGTTTAGTTAAATAAAATCAATAATTTGTTTTAATTTTAATATTCGTTCAAATAACAAGTAAGAATGTTATATTCGGCTATGCCGAATTTACAAAACCCCTTTACCACATATGCAGGTGAAGTAAATACGTTACACACTCATAGACGTGTATATTGTATACGTCTGTAAGGTTTTCTAAAATGTAGGTGGTGGGGTATTATGCGTTTGTGAAGATTTTTGTAACGGGCAGGAAAATAGTCTTACCACCACTTTTAAGTATACCGTTCGACTCAGAATCGCTTCTTTAGTCGATTTAAGCATGTCCGTCCTGCTAGCTGTCCATGTCAAGTTTGTTCGCAAAGTACGGGTCGCAGTTTTGAAAATATCTGAATGAAGTTTTGCGTTTTCTATTACTTTGGCCCAAAGCGATGCCAATTGAAATTGGTTATGATAGGTCCATTATTTCTTATAGGCACCATACAAATTTACCCGGGAAATAGTTGTTTAGCCCAAAAAATTTCTAAATATAAAACGATTTTAACAAAAAAAAGTCATATTATATTCTACAACGATGTGCCAAATTATACGAGGATCGATTCATTATTTCTCATAAGTTTCATATAACCAACCTTCCAAATATTTCCCTGAAACTCATAAATCGCACTTATACGTGGGTATTGTAAAAATATTTAGTCAAATTAAAATAAATATAAGCCAAAACCACTGTACGAAATTATACGAGGGTCGGTTTATTATTTTTCTAACTTCTGTATAACATTCCCGAAATATTCCTGTTAAAACGCATAAAATTCACATAAGTATTAGTATCATAATAATATATTGCACACATAAGCATAAATAAGAAAATCATATTAAACGGCCCTCGTACGTTTACAAAATTGTTGAAGCAGTCATTTACAACCAACAATGTATTGTAGGGATAACATAGTCGGACTTGTCCGACTGTAACAATTTTACTTGTATTTTTTACTATAACTTTTTGTCTACTGAACCGATTTTTATTATAGCAAAATTTTATTCTGATTTGTCGATTTATAATTGACAATTTTATGAAAATTGTTGCTTAAACTTAAAAGATGTCTCAAATATCGTTGTATATGTTTTAATATACCGAACCGATTTTGTTGATTTGAAATAGAAATCTACTCAGGACCATGAGAAACACTTGGGCTAAATTTCATTGAGCTCTGTCGATTATTGTGGATTTGAGCGTGCCAACAACAGACATACATATATAGCTAAATCAGCTCAGAATTTGATTTCATGCATGAATGTTATATATTATTGGGTCTGAAAAAAATTCTTCTTACCGTTACACTGGGAATGAAAAAGTTTATATACCCTCTTCACCACTTGTCGTGGTGGAGGGTGTAGAAAGAATGCCAATAAAACACCACAATAATTTAAATTATAAACTTGTTTTAATTTGATACATTTAAATCATGATTTTGAAAAAGAATTTTGATTTTTACAAAGAAATTTTATTATTTTAATTAAATTCATTCATAAAATTTAATTAGATTCGATTTTTCGAACTTAATTTTCTAAAAGAAATATTATATTTTTTCTTAACTAACAGCAACAACAACAACAAAAAGAATATAATTAATTAAAATTCAAAAATCGATTAAATTGTATATAAATGTCAATATTTCAAACTATAAAATATAAAACAAATTCATAATTAAATTTCAAACACCTGAAATGAAATTTGTGGTTTTAAAATTATGAAAAATAAGTTTTAACATTTAATTATTTATATATTAATTTAATAGTAATTATAATTTTATTATTACTAATTTTATGATTATAATTATTAACATTTTCTAAAATTTTTTTTGTTACTAATTTTTATAACCTCCACTACCACAAGTGTAAAAGAGGGTATATTTACTTTGTCATTCCGTGTGTAACGCAAAGAAGGAATCATCTAAAACCCCATATAAATTATATCTGTCCTTCTGTCTGTTAATGGCATTCTTACATCCACACTAATTGACAGAACTCAATGAAATTTGGCCTAAGTATTTGCTACAGTCCCAAAAAGTTTCCTATTTAAAACCAGTAAAAATAGATCAGTAGATTAATTGATATTGACCGATATCTGAGGTAATCTCAAAGTTTAATTAGAAATTAGAAAGAATTTTCGTCATAATATCAAGTTATGTGTACTTCTTTACCATTCCAAAAGTTATCAAAATTGCTTCAATTGGAAAAAAGATACAGTCAAAACTGTAACTAACTTTTTAACTCATTAAGCGTTCCTGTCCATATCCTTAAGGTATTTATTTCACACGCATTTATGGTGGAGGGTATTGAAAATTCGGCATAGCTAAATATATAGCATTCTTACTTGTTTTAATTAGCATTTTAGGAAAAAAAATTGGAATAATATTAAAAATATTATTGTTATGTTTTCTAATAAATGTGGTCGTTAAATGTCTATACAATTATGCCTGAAGCTACAAATTATATTGAAAAAGTAATAAAAAAAACTTTGAATATGGATAATAAATTATAAAATTAATGTTTTTGGCGTTGGGGAATTAAAAAAAAGAAAAGGAAGAACAGCATCCGTTTGGCGGGTATTAATAAAATTTTGTTTTGAACAGTTTTTGATTTTTTATCTTTTTTGAGATACAACAAAGGCATCGGGGGTATCAATTAACTACTTTATATTTCATAAAACAAGTTATGTTCATATAATATTATTTTTAGAAATGCATACAAAACATAACATAAAAATTAAACACAATATTTCAGATTCAGAACTAATTTTTAAAAGATGTAAATGCCGACTCTGAAATACCCTCTACTAGTCACATTCTAAATATCTGACTTAATACACTCTACCTGCATATATGTGTGCAATGATGAACAAAATATATTGAAATTACAAGCGTGGTGCAAAGGAAAATAGAAAATGTTAAAACTGCTGTGCATTTGTTTTTCATAATATAGAAGAGGAGCTCTCAACTTCGAATAGTATTTAAGTCGAAAAATATAATTTTAGAACTATAGAAAATAATATCTGATAATACTTTATTTAATATGATTACAAGTTTTAATTGATTAAAGAACTGAAAACTTCAGATTATCTCAAGCGATTTCAGTAACAACATGCATTTTGCGTGTACTTCCTGGAAGTGTTGTAACTAATAAAAATTTGTCTCTTTTTCCAGATTTATCAAAATCTTTACGTACAATGAACTTCTTTTAATTAGCTTTTTAGTCACCTGATAAAATCCTGCTTGGACCTTAAACAACAATCGAACACAAGTCCAATGAAATACGTATCATAAAATATTGGTCATATATTACAAAAGAGACTAACGGCATCCTTAAATTTCCATAGACTAAAACTCAGATAATGTATTCAGATTTCAGAAAATCTCCTCTTGAAATCATATTTAATTTTTGGTCTTATTTCAAAGTTTACAGTAAAGCTGACATGTTACATTACATGAAATTTATTTCTACTTATGCGGCCCTCTGGGTAATGTTAGGGCGAATGATTCTCGAGCTACAATACTTTAATATCTGGAAAAACCTCACATGGTTCAGAAACTTAGTACTAACACTAAGATCACAAAAGCCGATTTAGGTAAGAGCTTTTACTCATTCTGTTTTACGTTCTCTAATGTAACAAATAACAATGGAGATGAACATCTCAAGAAAGGAGTTTAAGAGGAATATGACATACTTATTGGGAATAAAGACAGTAGTATAAACTCGAAATTGTAATCATTTATTGGCTTTGTAGCTGATAACTCGTTTGTATGTTTTCATCTAAAAAATTTTGCAAAGGCGGAATTCACTCTTAAAGTTCTCAAAATGGAAGTATGGATCTTCTCAATTTGAAGAGCTTATACGGTCTATAATTTTTTATTTAGATTGAATTTATTAATTTGATTTTTAAATACAATAAAGAACAGTAAAAATCTGGTTGAAATAAAGAGTAAAAATAAACCAAAAAAGATAACTCTAGTTTGATATGGTCCCAATACATAGAATTTATATAATATTTTCTTACAGTCACATACTAAATAACAATTTAAGTATACAGCTTTTACGCTGTTAGTTTATGTATTTCCATATCTTCCTCCTTAAAAGCTCTAACTCCCAAAGTTTACTGCCACAAAAGAAATTAATATAAATTTGATTTTTTCTCAGATAATATTTGCTTTTTGAAATCATTTTTTTTTTCATAATTTTTAAAGTCATTTAGGTCCTTTAACAATTGAACAGCGTTTATATTCTTTGTGTTTAACAGACTTTATCGTATTGTTATATTGATTGATGTTTTCTTACCTAAAAGCAATTTTCGCTAAAAAGGAAATTAATTTTTTCCCTCTCTTTTTTCTGCTTGATCTACAATACGTTTTGGTAAGTGATGAATCCATCAAAGTCTTGATGTGAAAGAAAGATATATGAATAAAATTTCAAATACTTATGTGGATGAGAGACACATAAGCGCTTATGTGTGTTTTATAAAAAAGCACATAAATATAATAAAAAGTAACATAAATTATTAATAAAATTCTAGGAAATTTTTGGGAGAAAATACAAATCAGTACATAAAATTTAGTTGGGTTAACACAAAATATTAAATTAAAAATATCTTTAATATGATGAACCCATTCTGGGAATGATTTTGATTAAGGAAATTATAAAGCACAGAAAGGAGCAGTTCAATGAATTTTGAATGGTGATCGGGTAAGAAAAGTATATAAAAATAAATCCAGCTCAACAGGTGTTAAATTTGTTTTTCAGAGTGTTAATTCAAAAATGATAGTAGAGGTCTTTTCAAGGCCAAAACAATTTAAGTGTATGTTTCTGTAGAAAATTTTCTTGAAAATGTTCTTTCCCAAATTTTCTGAATGGAAACCAATAACATTCAGAATATATTTGAATTTCTTAAGAAGCCTTTCATAAGAAAACTGGATTTTAAAGGAAAAAGTTAAAAAGAGGGATGATTTCAACTCACTCCCTAATGTTAGCATTCTATTTGAAAAAAATAGTTAGAATAAAGAGCTCCTTGTGTATTATTGATGCTTCACTTTGGTTGAATCTTGTAAATTCAAAATGCTAGTAGGAGCCTTTTCAAGGCCAAATCAATTAAAGAGTATGTTTCTATAGAGACGACTTGTTGAACTCGTTGAATCTTGTATATTCAATTTCAAAATATGGGAATACGTAATCTTCTCGAAGAGGTTGAAGATTCTTGTGTCACAATATCAATGTTTTTTACATAACGAACTGTTGGAACATGCAGACATTGTTAATTCTGAAAGTTTCACTAAGAGGTTATTTAAGCTTAATTAACAGTATAGTGCCATTAAAACCTCCGCCACTGCAAGTGATGTTAAGGTTATATTAATTTTGTCGCTCATTGAGCCAAAATCATTGACAGAACTCAGAGAAATATTTCGTAAGTATTTGTTGTTGCTCTAAAAAGTGTTCTATTTAGAACCGACAAAATCGACTCATTAGAAAATAAGTTATAGAGCGATATCTGAGACAGCCTCCTAAAACTAGAAAATTTAAACATCGATTATAACTTACTTACGCCGATATTGACTTTAGTAAAAAAGGTTACGCTCTATTAATATTTTTAATAGCGCATGGGGCAGGGTGTTCCCTTATTACAAATGAGAAATTTAATTTAGCTTATTTCCACAACTAAAGCAAGAAATTTCACGTAAAATAATTATTTCTAAATTAATCGTTCTGGTGTATATAAAATATTCGACATTCATATTTGTAAATATAAATTTGATCACTTGTCAATTTCGACTAAAAATATGTTTCCGCAGTATAACCATTCCGATTTTAATCATTATTCTCGGATTTTGTTATTTTTTGTTCGTTCGTGAAGATTAAAACAGAAAATCCTCAAATTAAAGTTATTATCTTTCGAGTGTTTCTTGAATCAAATTTTGATCACTCATTAAGAGAACAACAAAATGTTAATGGAGTTCTATAATTTCCTCTGAAATATACGTTTTTAATATGAAAAAGTTTTTTTAAAGAGTTTGGAAAAAGAATGTTCGTAATTGTTTTAAATATTAAAGTTAAACTCGCTGCATTGAATGGATAGAAGCCAAATCAGCAAATAGAATCGATTTTGGTAGTTTGGTAATTATTTTTCGCTTTTTGTCACAGTAAGCAAAATTATGGAATTTTTCTTTTTAACCCAATTTTAAGAAACTTTTACCTCAAAGTCTCAGCAATGTAAAAAAACACTTCTAAAATAACGCTCAGCTTTCGCTCTTGTAATCGTTTTTCTTTTATTGACAATGATCTTAAAACTTTTTTCTAAAACGCTTCTATGACTAACACTTACTTGAGTAAATCTTCCCATGCTAGAATTTGTAATTCATTGATTAAATGGGAAAATGATACAGTTGTTAAGGAGTAATTCATAATTAAAATTGCGCATAATAAAATTCTTAATTAAAAAATCCTTAAAATTTCTTCATTCTTAGATCTGAAAATGTTTAATATCTTAATATTTCTTCATCTAAAATTCTTTAATTTTTAATATGATTATCTCTCTATAGATTGTAATGATATTTATACCACTATATCTTAATAATTGGCCCTATATTCAATTGGCAATTTCTTTTTCATATCAAATTTACTATATTTGAAAGAAGAAAAAAAATGCCAAAAAATATTATATTCGTTTCAAATAAAAATCGTTTTTATGGGTTCTAGCATGTGCACAATTACATACATATATAGGAAATTTATAACGCTTTATATTCATTTCTTTATTTCATCCTTTATTTCTGACTCAGAATAAAATCACAGCTTTGTAGATTTAAAATTAAGTTTTCTTTTACAGATTTCCGTTTTTTTTTTTGGTATTTTTTTTTTAGAAATTATGCATTCAAGCATTAAACTACTTCATTTACACTTGAATATCCTTACAAAGTGAAGTTTAACGACAGAAAAGTTAAAAAGGGAATAAAAAAATAGTACAAAGAATAAACTCGTAAATACAGCTGCAACTGCAGTAATGCTCGTTTTAATATAAATGAACTAAAAAAGCTAAAAAAAAAACAGGAAAAATTTTATAGAAAAACGATAAAATTGCAAAAAAACCCACACTATATAAAATTTATAACATTCAACTTAATCAAAGCCTTTTTTACATTTGCTATTAATGTCTAGTTTGTTACGATTGCTGTTATAGTATTTACTACCATATTCTAGCTTAAATCCTTTTTACTCTAATTCCCCCACACACATACATTTGCACTACCTATATTTTCTCTATATTTTCATATGCTTTTTTTGTCTAGAAAAATACAAGTGTTTGCGTATTGCAATAATATGATGAAATGCAAGAATCTGGAATTAAATGGCATGCAACGTGAAACGTGATTTTATTACAATTTTTTCTTTCGCTCTCTCCCTTTCACTCCCTCTCTCTCGCCCGGAAAAAATAATAAAGTTATAAAGAAAGTTCTAGTTTTAAGAGCACTTAGTATTTTTTGTATTTTTTTATTTTAAAAAAAAGAAATTTATATTTTTATATGCGTCTAAAAGTTTCAATATTTTGTAATATTAAATGCCAACAAAACTTAAAGGTAAACAAGCAAAACTAGATGAAATGTTTTTAAGTACCTTGTTGAAGATTAAGAAAAACTTATAAAGGAAGTAAAGATTTATTCGTAAAATACAATAAGAAAAATAATATAATGATTTAAAAAGTTTCTTTATTTAGATAGATTATAATTGTCAATATTAGTTTATAAGAGTTTGAACATTAAGTTTTTAATTACGAGACATTAATATTGTTGGTTTGAATAAAAGTATATATTTTGTTAAGCCCAATGTATAAAGTAATAATATTCTCTTAGGCCCTGTTAAAAATTCAACAAAAATTTTATGTCTGTTTCAACTTTTTAAGGTTTTTAAGTTCCTCCAAAGTCTTTCCAGAAAATTTGAAACACATTCCAAATTCCATATTTGTTTATAAATATAATTGTTGTTAAATTGATTGTTTCACTCTATTGGAGGTTTAGCAGAAGGTATAATATGTGAGATATAAAAATTCTTATTAAACAACGCTAATCTTAAGGTTTTAATTTGTTATTTCATTAAAATTATTAAAACAACTTATAAAAAAATATTCTTATAATTTGAATCACTAATGGTGAAATTTTGAACCTTTTTCGGAAACCCTTCATTAACATTTTTATAGTCCTTCTTTTACATTGTTCGAACAGGTACTTTACAATATACGACCTACGTTTACAATTTAATTCTTCAATTGTCTTCGCTGATCTTCGCTCCAGGCAAGGATTTTTCTCTCTTAGTAGAGAAGTGTTACCGTTGCGATTTTTTAAAAAGTCGCAGAAAAAGTGAATTGTAACAAATAAAGTCGCACCTGAAAGGTGATTTATGGAACAAAAGTAACAAGTTGAATTTATCAAAAATTAACACTTCGTGAATAGTTTGTCATTATGAAATTTTACTGTTTCCCTGTTTCCCTTTTAATGTTTGGATGAATTTTTTCACCTATAATTTATATGACCTTTATTAAGCCAAACTAATGAAATTTCAAGAAGTTTTATGCCGAAAATGCAAATTTCAAAAATGGTGACAAAAAGGGGAAATTTGAAAAAGTGCACAAAAATTCGCACTTAGTTGGAAAAAGTCACAATTTGCGACTAAATTCACACCAACGGTAACACTGAGTTGCAGGATAACAACTCAGTTCACTGGACACATTTCGAGGTCTTATTAATGGCAGCAGCCTTTTTTGTAAACAAACCTTTATGTCAATTTCGGCATTTATAGAGCCGCAACTGTATATTACTTACCATATAATTTTTTTTGGAAATTGACTGCTTTTGGGTCCTGAACTTTTCTTCAACATGAGGAGCGACAGCAGAAACAAGTTTTTATCGAGAAGTTGCAAAAAATCTGCCAGAATATTTTCGTTATCTATTATGCAGCAAAAATATTTTTTAGAAGACTTAACTTTTGGCCTCTAAAATTTTAGCAGCTTTCATGTTAGAAACATTTTGAGCTTTGTATGTTTTTAAACCTGCATTTTATCTAACTTTTCGTACCAAAAAGCACAAGCACTTAACTAGCTGGGCTGCTTTCCTTCTGGATGTGTTGAGAGTTGTTTTGAAGATGCACTCTATTTTTTTTGGCTTTATAAACATCATGTAACCCATTCCGTATACCAAGTTTTTGAACTTGGTATTCTATTGACGGAAAAATTCTCCCTGTACTGTTTAATATCATTGGAAACAGTTCGACGACAGGCCTTTGAATAGTTCCATTTAAAATATTTCAATATTTATAAATTTTATAATTCCATTAACAAAAAATAAAGCACTTCGGAAATTGCATAACCGTTTTAATGTTTTTAATATTTTTTACTTCGTGCCATAAAATTTCTATTAGATCGGAAAATATACATTTTTATTACAACAAATCTTCAGATCTTAATTATTTTAATTTCCTTTCAATTAACCTTTTCTAAAAAATTTATAGTTAATTTACGTGTAACTAAAGCAACAGTTAATTGTACAAATAAAAATATGAAGTCCTTTTTTTCCAACACCCAAAATATAGTCAACATTTTCTTAATTAAACGAATTTAAGAAGTATTTCAGAAAAACAAACGATATATTTTAAATATTAATGCGATAAGAAAATATTTGGGGGATTTCTTTACTTTTCTTAATGGTTGCCATTCAATTTTATTATTGTCACCTTTACTTAAAGACCTTTTTTATGTGAATGTTTTTATTTCGAATATTGTTGTTCTAATGGACTTAATGTTTATTTATTTTGGGTGTTAAGACAGTCAAATAGGTATATTTTTGTAGTCGTATTTAGTTAAACCTACTTTAACTAAAAAACAGAAAATATATTTCAATGATGTTTAAATAACATTTGCTTTACACTTGAGAAGCGAAGTACGAGGAGAAATGGGAATAAATGTGAAGTTACCTTTTATCAAGGTTAAGAAAGATACCACTACTAAATGGAAAACCATTTTCCACATTTTAATCTAAAGAATAAAATTAAGGACTGAGATCGAAAAATTCGGGTAGAAGAAATGGTCCACATGAAATTTCTAAAGTCAAAAAAAAGAAATCATTTTTAAAAGATCTCCCAACACATTCGCAAGGAAAGCAGCCTGTCTAGTACAGTGCTTGGATTTTTTGGCACGAAAACTTAAAATTTTTAAAAATACAAGGCTCAAATAGTTCTTGACAAAAATGTTGCTAAAAAATTAAAGACCAAAATCCGAGCACGGAAATTGAAGTCAAATATGTTATAGAAAATATTCTTTCTGCAGAATGGATGACAAAACGTATGTTCTGGCAGATTTGTTCCAACTTCCTGTTTAAAAATTTTATGTCACTGAAGCTCGAGAGGATGCAGAATAAAAATTTAGGACCCAAAAGCAGTCAAGATTTTTCAAAAAGTTTCTGATATGACAAGCAATATGTTCTAGCGGCAAAAGGAGCCAATAATTTGTTATAATGGGCTCTATAAATACCAAAATTGCAGCAAGGAATTAAAAAAAGGCTGTTTCCATTCTTTATGTGTCCACTTATTTTTTGCCTGGTATCCTGTCACTACAGTAAACAAGCCCTTGAGTGGAACAAGAACAATATAGAGATATTTATACCTAAAGAGGCAAATTCTCCAAACTGCCGACGCTTGGGCGAGAGAAGATATATTGGATTCTTATTAAAAAAGAATGAAAACACAAAAACAAGGTGTCTTAAAGTGAAACCGGAGATGGACTACTTGTTCGTTAATGGAAAGTTTTACGAAAAAAGTTCAGTTTGCTCACTATTGTCAAGATTTTTTTGACCTCACTCCTTTTTAAGGTAAACATATTTTAAAGCAGTTTTTTAAGTTTCCGGTGTATTGTTGCCTGTGTTACACCTCCAAACAGGAAGACAAACAGACATTCAAAGAACACACATAACAAAAACTCAATCAATTTGTAGCATATTTAATAAAATCACTTAAATATTGTTTAGCTCGCAAAAATATCAAACATTATACAGTTTTTGTTTCTCCTTCTGCTGTTGTTATTTCTTTCCTCCTTGTTTGTCAATTTTTGTTTTATTTAATTTCCTTGCTAAATTTCATTTTTTCCCATATTTCTTTTGTATGTGTTTGTAATATTGTTTTTTGTTTTTCAACAAATGTTTGATGTTTTTATTTAGTTGTTGTATATTTATTTCTCTTTTTATCTGTTTGTTATTTTCTAGATATAATTTTTTATGTTTATTGTTTTCTTATCGAAAAATCGAGTTAAAATGGGAAATGAAAAAAAAAAAAACAAAATGAAATATATAACAAGATGCCTATTTCTTTAAGTTTCCATATTTCTATTTTTGTTGTTTCTTCCCATGATAGTTCAGATTGTTCTTTTATTTGGTTTATACTACTTTTATAAGTGGTGAAATTAATATACCTTAATTTTGTCATTCCGTGTGTAACGCTAAGAAGGAATTATCTCAGTCTCCATAAAGTTTATATATTGCTGCATCAAAATAAAATATGAGTCGACTTAGCTTTTCGGCCTATCTTTGCGTCCATATGTTCGTCTGTCTGACTGTTATTGGCACACTTATATACAAAAAAAAAAAATTGGCCAGCAAAATCGGTTCAGTATATAAAAAGGTATATTATATCTTAGTTCAAGCAAAATACTTCCATAAAAATGTCAATTATAAATCCACAAATTAGAATACAATTTCGCCAAAAAAGCAGGCTTAGTGTACCTCATTACTGTTTCAAAAATTATCAAAATCGGTTCAGCAGAAAAAGGTATAGCAAAACATATAACTCTTTCAACAGTTCCTGTGTTATATTTAAGAAAAACGTTTATATATTATACACATCTGTGAGTTTATGTGTGAGTTATATTTACGAAATATTACGTATTTACTTCTCATGAATTTGTGGTGGATGGTATTCAAAATTCGGCATAGCCGAATGTAGCATTCTTACTTGTTCCAGTTAGGTTTCTTATTTTGTCATTTTATTAAGAACATTTATTTAGTTTTGTTCCTTTCTTAAGCTGTTGGTATATAAAAAGAACAAGTGTATCTATAAGTAAATACTATGAAGAAAAAGACAAATCTTGGAATGCTTTATATTGGCCAGAGATATAGTAAAAAGAAGGAATTAAATAAAAAATAATATGTTGAAAGCAATTTCCTTTCATTTTCTTTTATTTAATTTTTATTTTTTCTTTACAAGATATTGAGCGAATGTATATGATATCCTTTTTAGTTTGCCGTAATATTATTCGTTGTGGGTGTTGTGGAAAATTTATAATAACAAGAAGTAACAGCTGCTGTTATAACCTCTACAATATAAATTCTGTATTCTATTTATATTCAAAATGGAACTTTCTGAATAGTATTTCAGAAAATCAGTAAGAATTCAATTCAATCCAATTTAATATCATTCAATTGTAATCATATTGAAACTAAAATAAATAAAAAAAAATAAAAATTAGGTAAATGTGGACGAGGAATATTACACATTTGCCCCAAAACAACATTTTTAAATTAATAATTTCTGTAAATTGGAACTTACTGAATATATATTGAATAAAATTTCACATTGACAATCCTAATTAGGATTAGGGAGCGGTGGACCATTCAGAATGTCGTTTTGTTTTGTTGAAAAACTTGATCAGATTTGAAATATAAATTTTCGTCCAGTATTAACGGTCATTTACTTGCTTTTTTATTTTTGACAGATACTTTCTTTAAGAAGTGATATTATATGTTACTGAACGTTTTGTTGATTGTATTTAAATATTTTCTTAAGAACATTTATCTTATTTCCAGTTTAAATTTAGTCGAATAGAACCTTTTGGATTTGAAAGGGCTTCTCTTTGATTATGACCGTTTAAGAGGGGAGTCCTGCATATTTAATTTACATCCTTCGAATTGTTTCTTTAATGCTTTTCTGACTAAAAAACGTGGTATACCTTGGTCGAATTTTTAAATTCGAGGGATTGATCTTTTTAGAGCCAAAAAGGGTAAGAAATATGTTATCACTAAATTAAAGTAAAAGTGTTCTGTTTTGTTATCTATCGGATCCACCTTTTTGACAGAATTTTATATTCAAAAGTATTAAATTTTAGTTAAATTTCAACCTTTGAACTCAAAGGACCTCAAAGAAATCCAAAATATTTTTCTACAAAATGCAAGTGAAAACTGTGTTCTTAAATCCCATGTATATTTCTTTTGTTCATTCGGACCTGTCTGATTAACAGATGTTTAATTTGAATCAAGAAACTTGCAAAAATTTCAGCGTGATAATAGTTTAGTAAAGTTTTGAGTTTAATTGAATAGATCTCTTGAGGGTTAAAG
This sequence comes from Cochliomyia hominivorax, assembly GCA_004302925.2. Taxonomy (NCBI): domain Eukaryota; kingdom Metazoa; phylum Arthropoda; class Insecta; order Diptera; family Calliphoridae; genus Cochliomyia; species Cochliomyia hominivorax. The sequence goes on from PYHX02000467.1 coordinate 59,759,732, forward strand.
GAAGTTAAAAACATTTTACCACCAAAAGAAAGTTGTAGGTGTCCACTTTTTAATAATATATAATTTGTAGATATTTGATTCGGACGGCAGAACACATCTTTGTTTTATCTAAACAATAATTAAACAAAAAAATCTCATCATTATCCCAAAGTTTGTATGGACTTGGCTGCTAAGCATTTGATGAATAAAGTTTGTTTTCAATCAAATGTTTAGTTTTAATCAAATGTAAAGTTTAGTTGAATAGTTAAGTTAATATCCGAAAGAGTTTGCAGATATTATACCATCATCAAAAGGTCTATATCGTTTTAAATATAATTATGATCGAGGTTATCCAAATTTGGAACTAATACTAATAATTTTTAAATTTTATCTAAATCGGACTAACCGTTCGGAAGTTAAACATTTATTCCATTTAATTTTTCATATGAAACACTGCATCTCATTGAAATAACATTTCGGTTTCATTACAACCGGTTTATTTGCAAACTTCATAAAGTTACTGAAATTGTAATATTTCCAAGATTTACACAATTTTCGTTTAAAAGCTTGAAAATTTTATTCATTTATCTCAAAATTTTGTTTTATACCAAATGAAACTTTTAAAAAAATTAAATTTTTCTTAAACAACTTAAATTTAAATGACGTATGAAAACTTTATTTTAACATTAAATTTTCTTAAGAAATTCTAAAATTTAATTCTTTTCTTTCGTTTCAACATTTTACCACGAAATGGGTTAACTTTAAAGGCTCCTTGGAATATTTTCTTATTTATTTTCTTTTGTTTTGCTATTTTTTACAGTTCAGTTTTTTGTCTTTACATTTATATTCTTTCATTTCCTTTTTGAAATGACATTATTTTTTTATTTCTTATTAAAGTTTCCATTTCTTTCTTTCGTTTTTTTTTCAAATTTCTTGTTTAATATTTTTGGCCTTTTTCTTTTTTAGAAAGAGAGAAAAAACTAAGCATGACCATTATTATTATTGTTTCTTATTGCTGTGACTGAAATAAAATGAAAGGAACAGAAAAAAAATAATAAAAATATATAAAAATGTTATGAATAAAATAAAATTTCATTACATCAGTCTTGTATCCTTAAATATTTGCATAAATTCTGAGAAATTAGAATACTTGCAATATTGTCATTATGACACAATTCAGCATAATTTTAAGAAATACAAAAAAGGAAAATCAGGCAGGAAGAAAATGAAAAATATTTAAATATATTTAAAATATGACTTAGAATATTTTGAAAAAAAGACCAAAACTTTCGACCTTACGTGAATGTCGTGAAGTTTTAATTATAAATGTCCACCTCTTAAAATAATTACAGAATATATTGAATTGAATACATTCTTATTAGGGGAGAAACTATGTAAATCCAAGGAAAGAAATCGCTTATATATTTTCTCAAGGCAAAAGCAAACAATACGATTTTTGTTATTGGCTTATGACAAATTTTTATGTATCGTAGTTTCTGGTTTACGTTCATAATCTTATTTATTTTTGAAAATTTCTGAAGTTCAAGAGACTTGACTGATAATCATAAAACACCGTTTATATCATATCGATATAGTGTCATAGGATTTATGGGTTTAAAGTAAATATTGGTTATTGTATCTTCTGAAATTATAGATTTGCATCATGATATAAGAAATACGTTTTTCTTCTCGATTCTTAATCATAAGTAGATAATATGGACCATTAAAAATTATTTTACATATTAACATGTTAATTTTATGAAAAATTATAAATGGTCCAACATAAAATTTATTTGTACCAAAAGTTCTAGGATATACAATAGACCAATTATAGTCATAACAGGTACAGTTTTGCAAATATAAAGCAACTAGCAGACCGGCAAACTTCGTTTGACCAAAACAAATTTTTTGAGTGTTGCTGGTTTAGATTATTAGAAATTTAAATTTACATTGTATATTTTCCAGTGATGGTGTCTCACAGTAGCAAAATTGGTGCAAATTTTTAAGATTTTCCCTGTTGTAGTTATTTAGATATTCGATTATCAATATTTACTTTGTATAGGGGTACCCCACCCTCTATTCCTACCCATTCAACGTTTTGTACAGTAAAATTGTTCCTTGAGGAAGCTATTAAGACCAAATTTAAGAGCTCCCCCTGTTATAGTTCTTTAGATATTCGATGATCAATATTTGATGAGGGGTACCACTCCCCCTGATCTAACACATCCCACGTTTTGTGCAGCAAAACAGTTCCTAGAGGAAGCTGTTATAGTTCTTTAGATATTCGATAACCAATCTTTGCTTTGTATGGGCGTACCCCTCCTTCTGCTCCTATCGTAATTTTTATAGCCTATGTTATTTTCAGGTATATTAGGATCATTCTGAACAACATTGGACTAGCCATTTTGGATTCTATTCGTTACATACATAAATACATAATTACATACATATATATTCTTAAATCAATTCTAATGGACTAATTCGCGTAAAAATTTGTTCTGATTTTTAATCAATTATTATACCAATCATCACTTTAAATGTGTGACACCAAAAGAATCCCTCTAAGATCCTATATATTCTTGCATCTTATCAAAATCTGAGTCCATTTAGCCATGTCCGTCTGTTTTTTTTTTTTTTTTTTTAAATTCTTACGGTTACATTCATTATCCAAATTCAATAATATATGGTCTGTCTCCGCCAAAAGAAGCTACAATGAAATACTTTTAAGATTGTATCCACTGATTTTTAAAAGAATAGGAATGCTGATATGCACCTTTTAATTTTCTTATAAAAATTTCTAAGCGAATATGAGAATAGAACGACACATGCGAAATAGAATACCCAATAATTTGTTTAGGGAAGAAAACGATGTTTTTTATAGAGCTGCTTATGGAAGAATTATGTCAGAAGGAATTTTTTTCAATTATTGATGCAGTCACATATTTTGCCATAACATTCGTCATGGTTAAAAATACTATTTAAATTTGTTTTGTAATGCATTTGGGTCTTAAATACTTTTCATTAAACTGAGCTACCCTGCCATTACTTGCTCTTTTTCTTACAAGATCCCATTATCTTGGGTTTTAAATATTGTAGATAAAAATTTGCACATAAATTAAAAAAAATTTGTATTTCTTTTTTGTTTCAAAAGAAACAATTTAAATTTATAACGAATCAATGGGAGCAAAAAAGCAAATAATAAGACCCTCAAATACATAACATTAAGTAAAGTAATATAAATATTAACAAGTTTAAAAGTTTTACCCTCAAAAATAAGAAAAAAAACATTAACAATAAGAAATTTTTTAATTTAATTCCTCTAACAACCAACAACCAACCACTAATAAATAATCATTTTTTATAAAAATTTTTTGTTATTATAAAAAAAACAAAACTTTATAAGATGAAATTAAAAGTTATGACATCTTTTGTTTTTGTTTTTTTGTATATTTTAAATATTTGTTGTTAAAGGTCTTGTATACAAATATAATTTTTAAGGATACTTTTCTAATATTTCATTTTTTAAAAAAACTCATAATTATAATTTCAAATTAGTCATTTGTCATTTTGAAAATTAAAGGCTAAGAAAAATGTCCACACTCATATTTTTGACACGAAAATGTAACAAAAGGAATATAAATAAGTAGGACTTCTATATTCGGCTATGGTGAATCTTCAATCCTCTTCACCACTAATGCGTGTGATTTAAATACATTATGTATCCTGCATACACACAGATACATATACAATATATAAAAGTTTTTTAAATATAATACAGAAACACTTGACGAGCAACAAAATTAGTTATATTATTTGCTATAATATTTTTGTACTGAACCGATTTTTATATATATTTTTTATTAAATGTAATAAAGTACATATAACTTAATATTTCAAATTTCATTCTAATTTGTTGATTTATAATTTACAATTTTACTAATATTTTTGCTTGAACTAAGAAGTTGTTTAAATATCGGTCTATATATTTTAATATACTAAACCGATTTTGCTATTTTTAAATAGGAAACTTGTCAGGACTATACCAAACATTCAGGCCAAATTTCATTTAGCTCTATAAATGATTGTGGATGTGAGCGAGCCAACAACAGACAGATGGACAGATGGACAGATGGACAGATGGACAAAGCAAAATCCAATCAGATTCTAATTTGTTGCAACAATATATATATATACATTTTAGGGTCTAAAATGATTCCCATCAAACAATGGATGACAAAGTTAATATATACCCTCTTCAACACTTGTAGTGGTGAAGGGTATAAAAATATATCGAAAAAAACATTTTTTTCTGATTACAAAAAGCTTAAAAATATTCTTAAAAAACTAAAAAATAACGGTGGAAAATCTAAAGCAATAATAACACCCCTTAATTGAATTTCCTGTTCTCAAATTAAAAAAATAAACAGAAACAAAATCACAATACAATTGTTTATTATTAGTTGGGGTCTATATAATTTTATTTAATTTTGCTTTATTGTTGCTTTTGAGGACGGTGTTGAGGAGGCTGAACTTTTCCTTTATTTGAAGAAGGAGGTTTAATATATTTTGACCTCTAATTTCATGTTTTAATAACCCACTATTTACCATTATTTTTTTACTTTCTTTCAACACCACCCCCGTCCTTTGGGCAAATGAGCAAGTTATGGTTGAGAAGCAAAAAGGGTATTTGTTTGCTGTTGAGGCAAGAAAAAATGAGGCATAAACAAAGTAAGAGAATTTTCTACAACACCCCTTTATTTTATAGGCATGTCATCAATCAAGCGTTGAAATTTTTAGGAGAACTGCGAAGAATAAAAAAACTAAAGAAAAAGGTTTAAAATCAGTTCTAAATGGATAAATGAAAAAAGTATGTGCGTTTTGTTTAGATTTTTTTCCACTAGAGAAACTTGACAACCCTTAGGAGGAGCATGTGATTTTTCATTTCTTTAGCCTAATGGCTGTGCTTTACTTTCATGTTGTTTATACCCTTTTCAAGAAATAAGAATATATTAGATATATTGTTAAATATGCAACATAAAAATAGGATAATTTAAGATCTTTATAATAATCTTTATACCCTACCAAATTATAAGAAGTGATACTTAAACAGTTTTACATACATTTTATACGTTAATTTTTTTCAGGAATATAATAAAAGGAGCTTATTCAATTTGTTAATTAACAAGATTAAAGAATGTTAAATTATGTTGTTCCAAAACTCTACTACACCCAAATCCAGCTCTCTAATACTCTCAGATGGCTCATCCTAATTTTTTTACTCACTTCATCACTACCAAGTGTATCTCAAAAAAGGCAACAAAATACTTGTGAGTGTCCCCACAATGACCTCATCAAAATACTTGTATCAAAAGTAGACAAGCGAACGTTCCCCATGACCGCAAAATATATAGAGTAAATTGTATCCAAGTACCTCATCGCTAGTTGTGTCATAGGAAGACTGTGAGAATGCCCAAGTGTTGTACATCGTAATGTTATTAAAGAAAAAACAATAGGTTACCTTGTAGGACAATTAAATGACATAATGATGAAATTTTAAACCTTTTTAGAAAAGTTTTCATAGTTTTTATATTTCTTTCTGTTTCTGTTTTGCTCGAACCGGTAGTTCATCTCCGTTTAAAATCTACCGCAATTTTAGATAAATTTGTTTATCTTCAATTCTCTCTTAAAAAGAGTCCAATATCTCTCCTTTGGTTTTAGCTCCGGGCAATTTGTTACAAATATCACATTATTTTGTTGCTGCAGGAAGTTTTATGAATGAAAGCAGACTTGTTTGTTGTTGCAATGGCATATTGCTTGGCCTCTTTTGCCGCAACTGCATATTGCTGTTATACCAAGAATTTAATTTTAGTCCGCATTTGTCAGGTCCCTCAAAGAAAAAAAAACAAATATTACTTTCGATCACATTCCACACCATCGAATATTTAAACTCTTTAGATTATTATTAAAGTATTGTTATCATAGAGTATTTTTAATTCGTTATAACATGTTGCATCCTTCTTATTTATATTTCATTATTCTTTAGCATAAATTTACAATTTTCTTGTTTTCTTCAAACAAAAAAATAAAATAAAAAATAAAATTTATTGCAAATGAGTTTAAGCATTAAACAACAAGTTGCTGTTTTCCAACAACTTGGATGTTTTCCTTTCTTTTTGCTTATCTTAGTAGTAAAAGTAATAATCGTGCTTGTTTCTTTAATGTTTTTGCGTTTTCTTTTTTATATTGGCTCCAAAAAGGGGTCATTTTGAATTTTTGCTAAAATATCATTAAATTTAATTATTTGCAAAACATCTGGTGACCTTTTACTTATTTCGATTTTACAAATGATTCTATTTCGTTTTTGTTTCTGAAATAAAGGAAACTAAATTTTCTTCTTAAAAAAATATAAAAATCTAATATGATGAGTTATTAATGGCAAACAATTTCTTTGTTTCTTGCCGTCTGTTTGGTCTTTGTTAATAATATATTTACAATGATTTGTAAAAATTTATGATTATTTTTCAAAAATTTTATTCACCTAGCAGTTTTTAAATTAAAAGAAAAAAATATAGTGTTAAAAATGCACAAAAAGGCAATATTCAAGATCGGGAATTACAGCTGCTCCATGAACCAATCCTCTGAGAGGCATACAGCTTAACCTTATTTGTTACAAGGTAATGAAGTTAATTATTTCAACTTCAAATACTTTCACACTACAGAATCTACGAAATATGAGCTGTAGGATCTTGCAATTTTTAAGCGATTTTGAAGTTATATCGAATTTTAACCGGAAGTACTTGTTATCCCCATCGCAGAAATATTGGAACGTTGAAAATTTTTTCTAGGCAACTATACTTTTGAAACTGATGGCTGAAAACTCTTCTTTATTCCACTAATAGGATTCAAATTAAATGGATAAATGCAGTAATCAATAGGAAGTTAAGCTTTCTGAAGTAGATATTTGATCCAAGTATAGTATTGGTTGTTGACTTACCATACCTTAGAATAGGGAAAGCGGTGACAATATCGGAACTTCTCTCAGAATGTCCAGAAAATGAAACTTTACTATTAAGCTTTATACTAGATACTTCTCTAATATTTTTGGGAATGAAAAATTTGAGTAATGACCAATAGGAATATCTCACATATATCAGATATAAAAGGGTTACATAACGCTCATGACCAATCAGTTCTAGTTCAGTTCTAGTTTAGTTTTAGTTTAGTTCTAATTTAGTTCAAGTTCAGTTCTAGTTAGTTCCTCTCGGTTCAAGTTCAGCTTTAGTTCAATTCTTTTTCAGTTGTAGTTTATTTCTAGTTCAGTTATAGTTCAATTATAGTTCATTTCTAAATCTATTTCAGTTCTTATTCAATTCTAGTTCAGTTCCATTTTAGCTTCATTCACATGTCTGATATATATTATCAAAGTAAATTATATAAATTTAATATCATTTAAATTCCTCCTGCATTTTTTATTCCTTCATTTTATGTATATAATTTTATATAAAGCAAAAGAGAACCTCTTAAGGTTTTCTATTTTTTGACAGTTTAATGTTTTTTTCCCCTCGTTTATTAGAAAACTGTTGAAGTTGTGACCATTTTTCTGGTAAATGTTGTTTTATTATATAGAACTAATAGTAAAACTTAGACTTTATCGTTAAACCTAAAGTGTTCTGTTTGTGTGTGTATACATTGTCTCTTATTCCTTTTTTGGTCTTACTTTTTTCCTAAATGACACTAACATAGATTATTTAATGGATAATAGACCAATAACTTCATTTTAAAACTTCCGTGATTTTTACGCCCTCCTATAGACCCTTTTCATTTTTTTTGGCATAAAATGCAATTTAAAACATTTAATAGAAGTGTTGCTGCCAACATGCATTAACCCACAAAACTAACAGCAGCAACATAGCAAAAATGCAACAATGACAAACCAACAACCACCACAACAAACAGCAAAAAAGACAAAGAATAGATAAACTAAAATAAAAGTAAAAAAGTAGAAAATGAAAAAGAATTTATTTTGTTGTTATCAGTAACACATATTGCAACAAACATTTTTTTGAAAGGTACTATTTGCAATATTTTCTTTAGAAAAATATTGGATTTTATCACTTTTTTAAAGGAACCAAAAAGTTTCTCTATTTACGTATATTATAAGATATTAGAGTAAAATTTTTTGAAAGCAAAATAAATGCCAAAAATGGGAAACGAGAAAAAAATGTGTATACGCCATGACTGGGGACTTACAAAATTTATATAAATCTTATTTTTTATACCAGATTTGCTCTTTCTCGTTATTTTATTTATTTAACTTCTAACTTTAGTCGAAAATTGTATTAAACATTTATAATGTGTCTTTAACGATTGCAATATTTTTTATACATTATATTTTTTTACTTCTTCATTTTTTTTATTTTCTTAGCTGGTACTCAGTATCCGGAAGACACTTATACAATGAAATAAAGAATTAACGTCCTGAAGTAGCAGGAGAGCTAGAGAAGGAAAAAAAGAATAAAATAAAATATAAATTTTATAGAGTATATCACCAGTAAATGTTCTTAATAGACTTTACTTTAGATACAACCAAATATATATATACAAACATTGTTGACTAATTATATAAGGGCAGATATCAGTCAAAATAAAGATTTTTAAGGATATCTTTTATAGAATTTAATTTAAATAAAATTAATAAAAGTGTGACAATTGACCACGATATATATTGTCGTGCTATACTCTTTTTATGGGATTTTATTGGAAATATAAATAATTATTTAAACCAACATTTGTGGAATTCGATACGAGAGGCACAAAATTTGTTTTTTTTTTATAGAAAATAATTTTCAATAAAATTGCTTCATATATAAAATTTTTATAACATTAAAACCATATTCCGGAAAGGGTCCTTATATTATATTATATTATATTATATTATATTATATTATATTATATTATATTATATTATATTATATTATATTATATTATATTATATTATATTATATTATATTATATTATATTATATTATATTATATTATATTATATTATATTATATTATACTTTTTTCTATTGATCCGATGACATCGGATAGACGGACAGATGGACATAGGATATTCAACTCAGATTTTGATTTGTTGCATGAAAGTTAAAATACTCTGATCACCACTTGTGCTTATGGCGACATGGGATTTTTATAGGCTTCTTAAGTGTCTGTTCTTATGCAATTATATCCATCTGACAATACTTATACATATGTGAGCACAATTTCTTCACCACAAATGCATAGAGTTCTCGACTTAAGTCAGTTTTATATGGAATTGAGGAATAATTAATTTCTTTTTATGAAAAAACTTAAAATCTATTCGTTTAATATAATAATTCCCTATAAATAGATGTTGCCTACTACGCGCTTCTCATTAGTGTGAGGAAGCTCGATATTTTTATATAATTACCCAATTTTAATATATTTTCTAATTAAAATTTATTTCAATGAATTTTTCTATAGAATATCATTTGAATTATGAAAATTGTTTGGTTATTGAAGGATTTAAACAAAAATAACTCTCGTATTGCTAGTGTTTCCATTAATAACTACTATGCGCTTCTCATTTTTACAAGGCATATTAAAATTTATCGATTACAGATGGTTTTGGATAGTTGTTATTATTTATCACATAATGTAATATAAAAATTAAAGTTTAATAATAAACAGCGTTCTTACAATATCCTTTTTGAGGGGAAATGTTATATTTCATTTCCATACATTTAAATCTTTTATAAGACTCAACGGTAAAAATTGACGTTTTTGTTTATCTGCTTTTTCAGGTGTTTATTTTAATTCAATCAAAACAAACTTTGGAATTATCTCAGTCCTTAAAAATAATATTTATATCTATATATTTTTCTCTTTTTTTCGGGAAATTTAATGACCAAACATGAAATCTAATATACACACAGCAATGGCTATAAAAATCACTGATGGCATAACTGAAAATCTGTTAGCAAAAATATATTAAGTTCATATAATTTTTTATTTCTTTAAACGTAAGTTTATGGCCGGACGATAAAATTTTTTTCAAAGCAACTAAAACAAAAACAGTGAAAAGAGAAAAAAACTGGAAAACAAAAATTTGATTTAATGATGAAACATAAAATATTAAATATTAAATTTCTTTAAAATGGATTTATAAATTGTTGTAATTTAACTCCCTGAAGAGGTCAACAAAAGCAAAAAAAAATATATATATTATGCGTATTTCCTTATGAGAAAAAAGCAACATAAAAGGTTTCCTTTTTGGTGTTTTGTATATTAAATATAAATTGCTTAAATCACAGTTTGTGGTTTTAAATTTATGATTTACTTTTTATACCCTCCTCCACTATCATAATCGGTAAAGAGGGTATATTACCTTTGTCATTCCGTGTGTAACGCTAAGAAGCAATCACATCAGACCCCATAATTTATATATATTCATGCATCAAATTAAAATTTGAGTCGATTTAGCTATATTCGTCAGTCTGCCTATGGGTCTGTCTATTTTTGGCACGTTCATATCTAAAAAAATTTAAAATGAAATTTGGCTTGAGTATTTTTTATAGACTTGAAAAGTTTAGTATTTAAAAAGAATAAAATCAGTTCAGTATATTGAAATATATAGACTGATAACTCTAAATTGAAGCAAAAATTATTCTTAAAATTTTCCATTGGATATCCACAAATTAGAGAATTTTTTCCTTAATATTCAGCTTTATCTACTTCATTACTATTCCAAATACTAATTTTATGATTCTTTAAATGTTACTGTATTATATTTAAGAAAAACGTTTATATACTATTTATATATATATATGTTTGTGAATGTATATATAGGAAGTTTAACATGTTGGAGGGTATTGAAGATTCAGCTTAGTCATATATATCGTTCTTACTTGTTTTCTTCTTACTTTTTATTAAAAAAAAAACATTTAATTTTTTCCCCTTGTTACAAAAAATATTTGTGGCGACCGGGATGAATGTTGTTTGTTGTTGTTTTTTATTATTCTGTAAAATTAATTACAATTCTGAAAAAAAGGAAAAAATAATTTTATTTACTAAAGAAAAAATAAGTATTTTATTTAATAGGAAGTAATTTAAAAGCTTTAAAATAAAAGAAAATTATTTATGATTTTTATGCTTAAAACTCATTTAAATTAAGAAGTAATTTAAGTTGGAATAAAGCAGCAGTTAAAAAATAGCAAATAATAAGTAAAACCAACAACAACAATAACATTTGTTTACATAAATTATTAAAAAGTGCAATAAATATTTAAAAGTTTTATAATATAAATGTGTTCAGTGTTAATTTTTAAGGTTCTTAATAAATCTTTTGAAAAAGAGTTTAAAAAATATACTGAAAATAGGAATCTCAGGAAATTCTTAACAGGATAAAAGAATTCAATATAATTAATGTTCAACCAGGCTTTTTTCACAAAACACTTAAGTGTGATCACAATTTTGAATTAGACATTTTCAAAATAAAAAATCATGAGAGGTCAGGTCACAAAATTGTCCAGTGCTAAGCAAGAAAAGTTATTTTGGACTCTTGGGGATAGAGAGTTGATAGACATAAAAAGTTTGTTATAAAATTTTTCATGACTTCGTAAAAAGATATTCGAAAACAACTGTCACTTTTATTTGATACCAAAGGGCTACGATTTCATAACATGAAGTAATATGCATATACAAAAAGACTTTTTTCTGCTCTATTTCTGTTTTAAAAAGATTTCAATACTTCTCCACTGCCCTTAGCTCCGAACAGTTTGGAGGATTTGCCTTTCTTGAAACAGATACCACATTCTTGTGCTTGTACCACTCAAGTGAGAGGATGCCAAGTCAGACCAAAAAAAGTGTGCCTTATGAATGGGAGCAGCCTCAGTGTTATACAATAAGTGACTTGGAAGTTGCAAAAAATCTGCAAGAACACACGTTTCGTCATACATTATGCAGCAAGAATATTAAAAAAAGTATGACTTCTCTTTTCGTATTTCTTCTCTAAAATTTAGGCAGTGTTTCTTTCAGGAATTTTTCAGAATAAAATATATCTCATATATTTGTTCAAATCATTAAAATGAGAAAACTGTGAAGTAGTTTCAAAATAATTTAATAGTTTATGTCCCGTGAGATTTCAAGTTATGAAATTGTCCAGTGCTAATCAAGATAAAGAAAAGAAATTTAAGCACAAAAAGGGATTGTAGTCTTATATTTTGAGTAAAAGTTAAACTCGATGCCAACTGTTAAAAATAATTGTATTTTCTCTTTTCTAAAGTTCTCCACCTGTAACGCAATAAAGTTAAGAAAAACTTTCATTTTTATCTATAGACTAAAATAAATTTCCCTAAAGTCATTTAACATTTCTTTCTCTTTAAACTTTAATAATTTTTCAAGGAAATATATTTGAAAAATTAACAACTTAACAATGTTTCCATTTTTCCCAGTAACGACAAAACTTACAAGCAAATGTTGTTGTTACAAAAATTTCCAAAACTGCAGTTGTTTATTTTAAGTAGTAGTTTTTCCTCTTAACATTTTTCATTTTTCTTATTTTTTTCTACTTTTTATTTAACTTTTAGTGCTACAAACTAACAACAATACGAACAACAACAACTTACTACTGCAATCGATATGACAAATGACTTTACTACGAGACATAACAAAAATCATTATTTTTTCTCTCCCTAACAAATAGATGTTATAACTCTACTACGAATATACTTTGCTATATATGTATGTATATATAAATACAGTTATAAATATGAGCAATATATTTTTACACATAACCAGGATATATGATCCTTTATGTAGTTTTTTTTTCTAAACCCTTAGAGATTTTTCCTAGATTATGATATTCTATTGTGTAATATGAAAACTAATACACACATATGTATATATATGTTTATACAATGTATGTAGAGTTATGCATAGTTTTACTTATAAACCCAACAAACTTTAAATGTCATTTTAATATAATATATATTTGCTGGTCATTTTCGAATTAACAAACAAGTTATGTGTGTTTACTGGGTGGTATAAGAATTATTTCCTATTCATACCTTGCAGAAAATCTAAAATTTATTATAAGCAAAATGTCATATATTTATAGCATTTATATTATGTATATATGTATACTTATAGTTAGGCCTAAGTAAATAGCAGGGAAATTTGTTTTATATTTATATAAAAGAATTTCAAACCAACATTTCTTTTTTCCAGAAGTTATTTTGAAAAACAAAAATTTAAAACTCTTATAAATTTATTTTTTCCAAATCTTTTATAAAAATCTATTATTTAATTCCAATATAAAACTCCTTTAAGATACATTTTAACTTTTTATTTTGCATTTGAAATTTCATTTCATATGTTTCTATTTTCTTGTAGTAATTTGGCAATAATTCTTAAAATATTATTCTACGCAATACCTTTTAAATTTTTTCAAATCTTTTAAAAATTTACAGAATAATGTTTTAATACATATTTTTATGCCTACTATGCGCTTCTCATTATTACAATACACCTTAATATCTACTAAAATTAATTTTATATGTTTAATTATTATAATAATTTCTAAATAATTCCAAGTGATAACTCCTTAAACATTTTTCTTCACTATATCGTCTGAATTGGTCACATTGTGTACTTATAATTTTATGTCAAATATGTTATTCCAAACAATGCTTTCTATGCGCTTCTCATTTTTAAAGAGCACTTAATTATTCTGAAAATTTTTAAAACATGATATTAATTCTCGTTTATTTTTATATATCGTATATAGAATATATACTTAATGAAAATCTTTATCATTTTAATTAAGTTAAAATTCACACGACCATTTTGTATTGAATTTTTTCTCTGTGTGTATTAAATATTTAAATTTTTTACTTTTGTAATAAATGGGTCTATTAACAATTCTACACAAAACATCTTAACCTATTTTTATGAACTCAAGGTTTGTCAAATATACTGTTTAAAAAAATGGTTATATACCCGGATTTTCTCTTGAATTTTTTCAGCAGAAAATTAAAACTAAATCGATTTTTTAAAAATTGGGTACAGCTGATGAAAATTATAAACAACAACACTATTTTTAAATATACCAATCGATAAGTGATCAAGCAGATTTAAAGATGTCCGTCCGGATATCGATTTTATCTTGATGAAATTTTGTACGTGTTATTAGTTTGTACCAAGGATGTAGCCTATAAACCCACTGAAATGAAGATATTTCTATTAAATATGCACAAATAAGTCTAGTATAACTTCAAAGCAATATGCTCTATATCTCTCTCTAAAACTCTTCCAAATCTCATAAAATTGCATAAATCTTCCATATAGTATACATAATATCAGGAAGAAATTAAATAACAATCACAAATTATTAAAACAAATGTAACGAGGATCAGTACCAAATTGTTCACGTCTGCATTAGAGAGAAAATTATTGTCATCGGTCTAATACTTCTTTTAAATAAACATTTAAATTACAGGCGCAGAAGCGGTGATAGTTGCTTTGTTACTTACAACACTTTCGATGCTGATGAAGTATAAAATTAAGGCTCATTTTAAGACAGTGACCTCTATTTTTCCACTTGGACGTTTGCTTATTCATAAAAAGCGATTTATAAGAAAATAACATCATGAGTGTCTCCGAATTCCATCAGATTAAGTTCGCAAATTTTTAAAATTAGCGTAAATAAAACATTTAATTTATCACTAACTTAAATAATTTTTTTGTAAAATTCTATAAATATAAATAAACTTATGCTATTTTCTTACTCTCCGCTAAATTCAGTAATATATTATAAATTTTTATGACTTTAGATTTACTGTTCAACATGCATAAATATATTAAGTCATAAATTTCCAAATGCATTCTCATAACTATTTAGCCTCAAATGAATTCATACATTATTCCTTTACATTTTATGTTTTCCAGTAATAAAGATACAAAAAATTTAGATCCATATATCTGTGTATTTATAAAATAAAACAAATTTTACTTAATACGTATATAGTTATACCTATTTTAAAGCCCTTCTGAAAATAAGGGTATATAAAACATGTCATTGAGTTTGAAACACAAACAAAAGATCATGTGGAGGCAAAAGACACATAATTACTTGGTTCAAAATATAACCGCCTATTGGGAATTCCATTGTATGTATGAAAATTCCTTGTAGATACTATGGATACTATGGTATGAAGGGAAGCAGTATACAACTTGCGAAATTTGGGCTATGCAATTTATCGTTTATATCTTCACGTATTTTGACAGTATATATTAATTAGACAATAAGAAATCGTCGCACATAATGCTCACAAAAGCAGGTGCAAATTGATTAGATATTTGATCCACAATGTGGATCAATTTGTGTATAGTGAAGAGACTATAAAAGCGACAATTGATTCCTCTAGGAGTATTGGTGTCTCTTTTCAGACTTTCTGGTGGCAGTCACCAAAAACTGCTTTGTATATTTATGTTGAAGGGTACTTAACATTCGTCTTTGCCGATTATAATATTTTCACATATATTATACATAGTATTGGTGTCACATACTTTTTTTTTGTCATAATCATAAATATGTGACATGTTCATAAGAGTTTATAATAAACTATAAATTTTTCTTATTTACAAGTTACTGACTGAATATATGTATGTAAATGACTTTAAAAGTCTATTGTTTAATTTTAAATAGCCAGAGGCCAGAGTTAAAATTATAAAACAATACAATGCAGAAAAATGTTGATACAATACATATTTCTAAAGGATGGGTTCTATTATTAAATTATCTAGATATAATGCATGAAAGCTGAAGGATATTTAAAGGAATTAAGACATTCATAAAGATTTATATTAATAAAAACAATATTTTGTGAATTTCTTAAAATTTTGTGTTTTATACCTTTAAAACTCTGTCAGTTCTCCTAAATATTTATTGCACATTTGTAATGCGTTGTAAGTTTTTTATATCCTCCATCACCACAAGTGGTGAAGAGGGTATATTAACTTTGTCATTTAGTGCGTAACACTAAAAACGTATCATCTCATATTTGTTTGTTAGTGTATGTATGAGTGTATACGAAACAATACGTATACATTTCGCACTCATTTGTAGTGGAGGGTATTGAAGATTCAGCATAGCATTCGTGCTTGTTCTCATTGCCTTCAGTGTATGTGGCACATTTAATATGAAGAGTTTTTGTGACACAACTCTTTTTCTATTTTTCATTGGAAAAAATTATTTCAAACAAAAGACTATTCTTTCAGTTGCTTATAAACAAGCATTCAGTAATTTGATTGTGTGTATATTTGAAGGCGTAACAGAGGTTACTGTTTAGGTCAAACAGGTGTGGACAGCAAATTTATACTTTCATTTCAATACATATTTCTATAAACACGTGTGTACGTATTTATTAGATGTTTTTGTAATTGTAAATTACTATGTGTGCATAACATTTTAAAATAGTACAGTTGTATAGAAGCATTTTAAATACATATTCAAAAATATATTATTAATAATGCGTATGACAAAAAATTATATACTTTTTTCTATATTTCATATTATTAGAATTTTAAACTATTTTTTCAAATACACTAATTACATCTTCTAATTAACTAATTAATTATTCTTTTATTATTCTTTTTAGGTATGTATTGATTTTTTATACTTATGAATATGTAATCAAATTAAGCGTTGGTATGTATGTTATTTAAAATCCTTTAATTAGGAAATAATTAAAATTTAAATTTTCTATTACACATTAATAAATTATGAACACAAAAAAATTGAAATTAAAGATGAGAATTTAAAAAAGAAATAAAGCAAACAATTGAATTTAATAAAAACGATTGAAGTGTACTTAAAAAATTAATTAAAAAGTTATAATATAATCAGATCTATTATATACAAATTTGCCCCATATCCGATTATAACTGTGTGTTTTTTATGTCAGCTAAGAATTTTTTTAAAACCACAAAAATATTTCAACAAACCTGATTTTGTAAATTCGTTATACGAACTGAAATATTGCATTTGACTCTCTGAGTATACTCTCTAATTTATAAGACTTTTTTTTGAAAAGGAAATTTCCACTGGAGATAATTTTGTGAAATATTATTTAGGTCATTTGAAAAATTGTCAGGTATTACCCTTATTAGCTTTCTTTGGTTGCCCTTTTTTATTTACAAGAAAGTTATTTTGTTAACAACTTTGCATTTTGTATCATCTTATCAAAAAAATCTGATCTTTGACATATACTGTCACATATTCCTGTAAACGCATTTAATTTTTGTTTCAATGTTTGTTTTATCATTGTGGCTTTCATAATAGAATAATGATAATGATAACTTTTTAAAGTAAACACATTTTTAGTCTCCTTTTTTGCACCACTCATGGTGCTATTTCTGTGGAATATTTACATAAACATACACGTGAACATTATTTAAAAAAATACCAAAAACATAAAACTACAAAATTTCTGCTTCTCATAAATAAAAGTGTGTTTTTGATGACAATATCTCAATTTCAACGCAGAATTTTCTTAATTAATCGATAATTGCATTTAAACATTTCCAAGGGAACTTATCTGTCCGATCAATAAAAAATCCAAATTTAATATATACAAAACCAAGGATATTCTAATAAAGAAATTGGGCATAAAATTTAACGTCCCGAAAGTGTGGTGCACAATTAGATTCATTTCTACACAAATAAAGAACAAACTTCCTGTGACTTCCATACACGCTAATAATTATGCTCAAAATGAAAGCATAATAACTTTAACATGACCTAAATTAAAAATTAGAAATGTTCAGAAGTAAACTGATTCCGATCTACTTAAAAGATTAGAGGAATCAATGCCTGACATTTGGTTGAAGTTCTATCAATCACGATATACCAAAAAGATGCAGGTAGATCTTAAAGAGAAAGACATTAAAATAATAATCCAACTCCGTTGTATCTTCATGTGGTCTAAACAATTACATTGATGATAACTTCTTGTTGAATCTACAGAATCTTTTATAAATCTTTGATTACATTACAACAAAAGTAATAAATTTTCGAAGCTTTAGAAGCGGCTATGACAGATCACAATATTAATTAAGCTATAATGTAACGAATTCCTTGTGTAGTCCTTAAGACGAAAATTGGTTAGAATCATTGATTTAAAAATTCAATTGCACACGTTTTACTTAAATGTATACATATACTCTACCGAAATTTTGAATCTTGAAGATTATTTTGCCCAAATGTAAACCATAATCTATGAAAGAAAGTAAATTTGTTCGTTATAAATTGAGCCGCAAAGTGCTAAAATTTTTCACATTATAGAAGATTTATAATGATCTCTTCCAAATTGACATAAAAAATGTTCTCAATTTCTTGTTAACATGAACACTTTTATAAATATGACGTAAATTTTGGACAAAAACACTTAACGAAAATACAACATTAACGAGTCATTTTCTTCTCAAGACCACTAGACTTGTTTGTCCAAACATAAGTTGCAAAAGAATACAAATTACAGATATTTGTCAGTTTGCAATTTCATGCGACATTTTGTGAACTTTTACAAATGGAAATAAAATTTTAGAAAATTTTCTTAATTTAAAGTTAATAAAAACATTTTACATAAACTATGGGTAACCTCAGTGAATTGAAGGTACTTCCTCTTATCGCAATTAAAAAAATTACAAATTCATCTCAACACATCCTCAAATATTATTTTGAATTTATATTTTCGTTATTTTTCTTCAAAAACCACAATTTGTTACAATTATAATTTTATTGAAAATTTTCAACAAAATTAATCATTCTTTCAATTTTTTCTATAATTTTCATACCCTACATTCGTAAATAAGTACAATATCTTCTTGCTGTTTTTGCTTAATAATTGTATGATTTTCCAATTAAATGTCACTTAAAGAAAATTATGGCAATATCGTCATTAGCATAACACGATATTAATAATTTCAACCAATATCGACATGAAATATCAGCATAATAAAATGAAATTATATAAAAAACACTGTTGAAAAAATACAAAATAATGTTTAACACAAAAATTTTTGACCCCTCATTTGGTAAGAAAACTGGTAGACATAACGAAACGACCAAGTAACATTCTCTTCATCTCCACTGGAGCAAAACATACCGCAAACATTAAATTGCTTAGAATTGCTACTTTTGTTAGAGACTTAACAGTAACAAGAATAAAAAATACAATGAATTTTTATTTTCATACAAAACCGAATCGAAAATTCTAAGAATTGCTAAAAAAAGAAGAATATTTAGTTGTAATACCCTACACCATCATAGCTGGTTGTGGATATAATGCGTTTGTGCAATTCTTTGTGATGGGCAGAAAAAGTAAAATCTCCACCACTCTGAAGTATATCGTTCGACACAGAATTACTTTTTGAGCTTTACATGGCTGGCTGTCCATTTAAAGCTTGTTCGCAAAGGACAAGTCTCACTTTTGAAGATATCGGAATAAAATATGGCACGTACTATTATTTGAATCACATAATTTCTTCATATGGGCCCCAAAAAAATGTTTCTATGGAATGGCGTTTATTATATTCTAAAAGATTGTGCCAAATTATACGAGGATCGGTCCATTATTTCTCATAGGTTCCATAAAATATCACTTTGAAACTCATTTATCACACATATATATTATAATAATAATATAATATAATCGCTATCTGAAATTATACGAGGGTCTATCCATGATTCTTCTAATTCCGATTTTACCCTCCAAAAATAATTCCTTTTAAAAGGCATAGATTTACATTATGTGTCATAATAATCTATTGCACACATACACATAAATAAGAAAACCAAATTATAAGAGGGCTGTTCATAAATTTTTCATAGCAGTCATTTACAACCAACAATGTGGTGTAGGATATAGCATAGTCGGGTTTGACCAACAATAATATCTTACTTGTTTAATAATGGTTTTCGTATATTTTGTTAGAACGATGGCGAATTATTATGTAAAAATCGCCAAACCATTAAGTCAGGAAAATATGAAATATTAAAGCTAAAAGAATTTTGATGAGGTCAAAATGATTATTTGAAAGCAGTTAAAGCATTTTATTTTAAGGCTTTTTGCAACACTTTAACCAAACACTATTTTGTATATTTTTCAGAATTGGTGATTAAACATATTTAATGTTATCATGCTTAAACAATAATTAATTGAGACTGTTTTGGGGAAAGAATTCAATTTATTTTTAACCTTTACTAACCATGACCTAAACTAATCATACCTCTGCTTAAGTAGCTCACAAATTTATAGCGTTATTGCTGTGGGTAATATTGACCATTTTTTATGATTCCATAGTAGTTAGAGTACATGGTGTTTTGCGAGTCAGTCAGATGATTATGCTGATGATGGTAAAGTTGATAAAAATAATGAGTAATAGTCTAAAATGTGTATAGTCACGATATTTTTTTAGTATAAATTTGTTCTTATTTTTTTATTTTGCTTCAAACATTCGTTTTTTATACCCTGCCCTAACACAAGTGGTAAGTTAGGTTTTTTATTTTGTGGGAGTAACAGCGAAGGAAATTTTTCTGGTGACTTTAGAAGTATTTATATAATAGAGCTTGGTATGGTTCAAAGAAAGCAGCACTTAAATCACCAACTTTAATTTAGCGTATTTGGGTCCAGAGATGAATATATTGTGTTATATGTATGCTGGTTTAAAAATTATTAAAAGTTTTATTTGCAGTGTCATAATGGATAATTCTTCCAACATCAGCATCCTGCTGATCTACTAGGTAGAGTACAAAGATTCATGTGTGAAGGCCTAGAGAAAGATTAGATCGTTTTAGGTTATAAAGTGCCAGATTTACCTTTATATCTAGCAGGTTGATTTATTTAACCATCTTTTTTCGCCAACATAAGGATGTGTGAAAAGGTGAAGATCCTTGATGATCCATCACCTCATAACCAAATTTCGAAATTTGCCGGGGTTCTTAGATTAGAATGTCTCACTAACTCATTAATATGTGTCCGTAACTCACAAACTTATTCAAATGTATAGCCATCCAAAAGAGATCTTCACGCTGCCAGGTTATCAATACAAATTCAAATGTTCTTGCTGAATATTCTAAAATACTTTAACCACCTAATAGCTTTTCTAATAGCAGAGATATCTGCGTGATAAATACAACAGTGATCTTATTGATGAAGGTTAAAAAAATTAAATTCATTTCATGTATAGAATCAATTCTACTTCCGATGTTTATATCTCAGTTGTGGACTTTAGAATTTCTGCTGTATCTTTTACTATTTTGCAAAAGAGTGATTTTAATAAAATTTTTTCTTCAATTTTGATCTCTTCCATCCACTGTCATGTTAACAAAGAAACATACTAAATGTGACTAAAATTCTGAATATGTTTTGTTGTTCCAGAAAAATAAAAAAGGGAATAATATGACTTCCTGTCTCAATATCGCATATATGAGCAAACAATAATTCCAGATTACGATAAATTAATGACTTTTTAATCAAGTGAACCATAGAAGTGTAAATAAAAAAGTTAATTTAACATTTACATCTTTCATGTTTGTAAGATTTCACTTTGGAACTTATAACGCCTTATAGCAAATAGAATTAAAATATTCCTCAGAATAAACTACAAGAATATGCGCAGATTTTCTCTTATTTCTTTTAGACTTGATGTACTGAAAATATTCTGAAAAACGATATGTTTATTCGATTATGCCAACCAATACAAGAATAGTAAAAAAGGCAGCAATTTATTGCTGCCTAAAAGCTTTTACCTTAAGGTGGGAATTACAATAAGAAACTGTCAATCTATACTATGAAGTATTCTGGAGAAAGTAAATTTAAATAATTCTTTACTACTAAAATAATTATTGTACATATAGATCACGTGTTTTACTGGATTTTCAGTGATCTTCAGCGAATCTTACAGTTTACTGGTAACGATAGTTCCCATTTATATTTAATATGAAGCTTTCCCAGCACATGGTGCAGGACATTTTCAATTTTCCTTAACTATATCGACTATTCCAAAATCACAAAAAACCACGTACCATAAAAACGTCTTCAAAGCATTATTATAATGACTACAAACATACTACTGCTTACAACTTTAGTTATTAATAACAATAATTTATAGCAACAGCAACTAATTTACGTTGTGAAAATATTGATAATGTCATAAAGCTTTCTGCTTTCCACCTTAAAGAAGAAGATGTAAAAAACGCACATTCCAAATTCATTCATATTATCCTGGCGACGCTCAGACACACTCACGCATACATTTACCAACAGATAGACTAGAAAAAAAATACTAACAATCATTTGGTAAGAGATAATTTACAAAATGAGATATGACCAAGTTACTTTTAAATGAAATATGGCAAAATCATTAGAAATT
This sequence comes from Cochliomyia hominivorax, assembly GCA_004302925.2. NCBI lineage: Eukaryota > Metazoa > Arthropoda > Insecta > Diptera > Calliphoridae > Cochliomyia > Cochliomyia hominivorax. Next base: position 59,782,167 of record PYHX02000467.1, read on the forward strand.
TATGAATGTTTTTGTTTAACAAAATTAAATAAATGACAATTTTTATATTTGACATCTATCGGGGTACACATTTTGTTAACAGATTTTCTTATTATTTTATCTTTATTATTATTTTTTGTTATGTTATATTTTATTATCTTAGTTAAAGAAAGTTTAAGTAGAATTGTTATCCAGCAGGTGTTTGTAACAGACAAAAAATAGTCCTACCACCACTTTTAAGTATACCGTTCGAGCATACTCGGAATCACTTCTTGATTCGATTTAATTCTGGTTGTCTACGAAAGGCTTATTCGCAAAGTGCAGGTCGCAGTTTTTAAGATATTTTCACAAAATTTGGCACTTAGTATTAATTTGGCCCAATTACGATGCGTATTGAAAGTTATGATCGGTTCATTATTTCATATAAGCCCCATACAAACGAAGCCTCAGAATGAAGTTTTTAGTTCATAAAATTGGTCCATTATTTTTTAATAGTCCCATACAAACACCATTCCAGATACCATTTTGACACCCATGAATGGCATATATACGTGGGCATTATACAAATATTTAATTTATTCAATTTAATTTTATTAAATTAAGATAAATATAGGCCAAAATCGCTGTGCGAAATTAAATTAAGGGCGGACCATAATTTTTTCCAAGTCACATATAACTCTTCATAAAAAGTTCCTTTCAAAATTCATAAATTTCACATAAACGTTAGTATCATAATAATCTATTGCACACATAAACCTAAATAAGTAAAGCAAATTATACGAGGGCCGTTCATATATTTTTCGTAGTAGTTATTTACAACCAACAATGTGCTGTAGAGTGTATTATTAATCAGCTTGATCGACTATAACATTTTTACTTGTTTTAATGTAAAATTAAGTTTATTAAAATATTTAATTATTAATTTATCGTTACAAACACAACAATACATTTTAATCAATTTGGGAGTTTAAATTGTTCAGATTCATTCAATTAATTCGCATATGATTTTAAATTTTAATTAAGTTTTCCTTGATTAAAGAAAATATTCTAAATTATAACTTTAATATTTAGTTAATATTTCATTTAGAAATCTCAAGCATAAATCTTTTTTCTAAATATTAAATAATCCTATTATGAGCTTTAGTTGTACACATTTAAAGAGCTTTTATTATAATCAATAACTGTATTTTGTTTTGTTTTCTTATGATTTTATGTTAAACTAAAACTTAAAGTTAAGTCAATGAATGTTAAATTATTTATATGTTAAAAGTAAATATTAAGTTTGGTAAACTAAACACTAATCCCATTTCCAAGTTACCAATAGTATTTAAGTAAGTTATTAATTAGAAATATATTTTTTGTATTGATCAAAATTTAAGGCAGAAATAAGAAATTGTATTTAAAGCAACAATAGAACAATGAGTGGGCACTTATACGGGAGTATTCTTATTTAATCTGGTTACCCTTCACTTTGTCTTAGCACATTTTGAAGTACGGGAAATTGGGAAACTAACAAGAAATTATAAGACGCTCTTAAACACTTTAAAAACAAATCATTTCAGTCTACATTCTGCCATATTATTACACTTTTGTTTAAGCTCTCAATTTTTACATTCAAAGTATAGAAATTCCTCTTATGGCGAAACTTTAAGATGATAATTTTTTTGAGCTCTTTAAATTCCAAAAAATGCTTTTTATAAATTATAATTTTAAACCTGTTTAATGAAAGACTTCATTCAATAGGATGAGAACTAGAATAATTCTGTTAATTAAGTAAAATGAATTCTTGAAATATACTCGTAAAGTATGTGAAACTACGGAGTTAGATCGAACAATTCAAATTGGTCCAAAAAAATTGGTAAAACATTAAAAAATCTGGCGTCAAAGTTAAACCACATTGGAAGAAGGAATGGTCCACATGATATTCCTAAAACAAAGAAAAAAATAAAAAATTTACTAAAAAATATTCTTGCTTCCACATCAATGCCGAAACTTATCTTTTGGGAGATTTTTTGCAAATTCCATAATAAAATCCATGAGTGCTTACAAACAAATGCTACTTCCATCCAGAAGGCTTCAGAACGAGTTCAGTTATTTTCGGCTTGACTTGGTCTCCTGTCACTATCATAAATCAGCCCTTAAGGGCTACAAAAACAATGTGGTACTTGTACCTAAGAGGCAAATCCTTTAAGCTGCCTAGAACGAACTCTAATGCGGAGAAGGTTTATTAGGAAATATTTTATTACATTTCAGAAATTCAAATTTTCTCCAGAAGAAATTCCGAATTTCCTTTTTTGACAATAAATTTTTAATAACTTTAAAAAAGATCATAAAGCTTATCTATCAGATATATTCGTATCAGTATCAGTATATGTGAGGATCAACATGTGTAAATATTTCTTAAATTTCTATTTTTATAACAATACAAACAAAAAGGAAAAAACAATGTAAAATAAATTAAAATAAAAATAATTAAACATTTTTTTAGTTACGATTTTGCTTCATAGATAAAAACTGGATATTTACCATTGTTTCACAGTAAATACTGTTTCTTGATAATATTCTTAAAGTTTTACTACTTGAATTTTTCAAAGTAATTTAACAATAATTTTCAAAATTTATCGTTGTATAATTTTATATTCAATTTAAGCTAAATGAAAAAAATATTCTATCTCAAATCAAATATGGTCAACGTTAATTTTCCTTCATTTTTTTCTGTGTGAACTTATCATGTAAATAAATAATTTTACATTTATTTTATTTTCATATTTTTTTATAAAAAATAATTACTACTATAAATCTTTAGTTCCAAATAAGCCCAAGTTTTTTTCATTTCAGACAGGTGAGAATATTTGAATCACCTATGGTGAATCTAGAATATAAAGTACCATTTTTTTAAACTAGTATTTAGTACGATATTATTCACTTCGGAAAGTTATTCGAATGATTACATTTTTACAGCCTTTAAATTGCAAATATATTTAAGTCTGGTGTGCTTTACTAAATTACTAAATCATTTGCTTTATTAAAAGAAATTTTCAAATTCGTTTGTTGAAATTTTCAAGATGTTTCAGATATCGGCTTAAAACTTTTTTAGCAAGGCCAATTTTAATGTTTTTAGTATATGTTCCACTGAAAGAACTTTAATGATAAATGTTATAAATTTTTTGCTTTTTATAAATCCAGTTTTCTTCTTGTTTTATATTTTCTGATAAACCTAATATATCTCTCATATTCTTCCACATGTTAAAGAGTTTATAAAAAGAGTTCAAAAACCTTAAAAAAACATAAAATAAAATTAAATAAAATCAAATATTTACTTGTTTTATAAATCTTCACACTTGAACTATTTCATATATTTTTTAATTTATTTGCTTTTTAACATTTAAATAAATTTGTGAATTTTCTTAATATTAAAGAAAAAATACATACACATATTTTAAGGATTTTTTTGAAGAAAATCCTTTAAATCATTTTTATTTTCTGTTTGTTCTTAGAAAAATTTAACCTAGAGAAATGTTAAAAAATATTTGTATATTAAAAAATGTATATTAATATAATTTTTTATACATGTGTATATCAATAAATATTTAAAATAAACTTAATTTAATATAGATTTTAATATTGAAATGTTTATGTTGACTCTATGGTCCAATTACTTGGTGAAATGTAGCTTTCTTAAGTAATTAAATTTTAAGTCTAATTGAATTTTAAATTATCCTGAGCTAAGTGAAATATTTTTAAAAAATAATTCTGAATCCTTTGAATCATTGGATATATCTTTGTAAAATTTGTGATGGTTAAAGTTGTGGCTTAATCGAGTCAATAACCACCTGCTCACGGGATGTAGTGAGTGAAAATGTTAAAAATAATTTTTAGGAGTGAGATTGCTTACAGTATAATTTTTTTATCTTTTTTATTATTTTCATTATTATTTTATTGAAATTATTATAATTTAATATAATATTAATCTAGTATTTTTACAATCGATCGCAGTTTCGGGCGCATATTTGTGCCCTTTAATTCTCCTTTATGTATTCACTGGCCTTAGTTCCGGGCAACTTAGAGAAATCGCCTCTTTTGGTACAACATAATTGTTCTTGTACCACTCAAGGGTTTGTTCACCATAATTTAGGACACCAAGTCAGTACAAAATAAGTGAACACATTATAAAATTTTATAAACGGGAACAGTCTTTCTTGTTAACATTTCTTGATGTAAATTTCGGCACTTATCTAGCCAAGTGATTGAGCTCTTTTGACGCAAGTACTTTGCGAAAAATCTGCCAGATCGTTCGCTTCGGCATCCATTAAACAGCAAAAATATTTTTTTTAGAAAACTTGATTTAAATTTCTGTACAGTGTTTTTAGCAGAGTTCAGGAACCTTTTGAGCCTTGTATATTTTTAAATCCGAGCATAAAGCTAACAGGTATGATTTCCTACCAGATGTGTTGAGAGCTCGTTTGAAAATCCTTTCTATTTTTTTTGGGCTTCAGAAACATCATGTGGACCATTCCTTCTATTCTTCTCCCGGTACTGTTATTAAAAATGAAAACAATTTCCGGCAGATCTTTAAATGCTTGGCCAAATTTTTGTTGGTTTTTGTTTTTTTTTAATATTTAGCAATTTTATGCACTTTTATTGGAATAACACTATATTTGAATGTTTAGCATTACGTATAGATAAAAAACAAATAATACTTGGATTAAACGTTTTAATGAAAAATGTGTTTTTTGATTTTTTTGATCTCACTCCTTATATACGTACATATCTTGTTATTCCAAGTTTACTAAATAAATTCCAAAAAAATCGTTTCAAAACACTGTGCACTGTCAAACAAACGCTTACTTTTGCGAACTTAATTTATCTCATATCCTTTTAGTTTTAGTTTAAATTTAAGACGATCGATATTCTCTACAGAATACATCAAATCGGTTCAATTAGTTCTCAAATGTATAGTTTCACTCAATATAAACACATTTACCACTTTCCTTTGAAAAGGCTATAAAAATGACACAAATTTTTTAAAATTACTCCATAAAGATTTAATTTTCATAAGATAAACTTTTTTCTTATTATTTTTAGGTTGTGGTTAGTTAGTCAAGATTACTTTAAACTATAAATAAATAAAATATTTCCAGAAATAAACTTTTTTTATTTCCTTCGAATCTAATATTTCCGAATTGGTTTGGTGTCAGCATTTCTTGTTTTTTACGTGCTCAGACAACAGAAAAATAGGAAAATAGCAAAACTACTTAAATAAATGTTACTCAAACTAAAAAGATATAAATATGAATCCTATATTTTTTTTGCTACAACTCTTATATTTTAACACCCAAATAAATAACACATAAACAATGTTTTATATATTTTTATAAAAAAAATGAAAAAATTACTTCTTGGCACAGTTTTTTTCCAGTTTTTTCTCTTTTTTTTTGGCAAATACAATATTGCAAACGAAACGTGAGTCTGAATAACAAAAAAAAAAAAATTAAGTAAAACCAACTAACACAAATTTGAAAAAAAATTCTACCAACTTCTACGTTCGAACAAAAGAAAAATATAAGAAAATATGAAAATAAGGATTGTCGTAATCCTTCTTTAGATTTATCTGGTAGAACTTTTTCACCATCGTCTTACGCCTCATACTTCACAAGCCAGTTAAAACACATTTATGTATGAGGAAAAAGTGTTATTTTATGTAAATGGACCCTTTTATGAGTTTAAAAGTACATAAAAATAGCGTTTTACTTTTTTAAACTCCACCAAAAAATAAAATGAAAATAAATATAATATATAACAGTATATACTGAGGAAAAAACGTGAGCGTTATATATAAGAGATATTGGTTATACTTAATTCCTAGAGGAAAGTCTTAACGTAGGATTTTTGATACCAGAATTTGAAATTACTTTAAGTGTTTATGATTTTTTTTCGATATTTGGGTTACAATTTATTTTAACGAGGTGGTGACTCTTAAATAATAACAGCATTGAAAAAAAGTGGAAAAATAATATGAACATATATTTAGGTCTATGAAAGGATAACAGAATAAGAGAAATATTAAACAGTAAACGATATAAGTATTTAAACGTTAAATAAATACAGCAAATAAAGAGGATTTAAATCATCAGGCTTCAGAGGCCCTTTTCAACAAATAGTTTGTGGCATTGGCGCCTGAAAGAAATTTGAAAAAGCTTTTAATTTCCCAACCTCACATTTTTTTACTTCTCGAACAAGGTGCTCTAACTCATACTAAAAGAAATCATTGAAGATCCTATAAAGCATATCTTATCATATATTCTTGGATTATAATAAGTTCGGAGTCTATTTTTCTATGTCCAACTGATTGAGTCATACAAATAACCTTAATGTGTTCTAATCCAATCAGACTGGTTGTTAATGCACATTGAAGCAGACTCATATTTTGGAAATAGATAGAGGAATGAGGCATGGAAGACTAAATCCTACAAGTGCTCCACATGCGGAGTTTTAGGGTGCCAAGTGGGTTATCTCGAAAACAAATAAAAAGCTAAAAGCATAGTGCATTTATCTGATCTATTTATTGTTCGGTATTTAAAATTAATTGATCAAGCATTTACAGCAAAGATATACCGATATATAATACAAACTGAATGTTCAAACAGAATGCTTAAAGCGAAAAGAATGTGTGACAAAAATATACAGGAATCGGATAAGACAATAAAGAATTATAGCAAACTCATCTACAGTTATAGACTTTTGTAATATTTTATTCTAAACTTCATAAAGAATTAAAGGAATCAGATCTGTGTATCTGTCTTGAAAATAGAGGCCAGCGAAATCAATCAAACATTATATTAAAGAAAGAACGATGTCTAAGGCAACCTTAATGTTCCAACATTTAAGGGAATCATATTGGTAAAATAAAGTTGTAGCAGACCTATCAACCGTTATAAATTTTCTTCTTTTTTAAAGTTCTTAAAAAAGTTTTATATTCCTTTCTAAGATGATAAATTTTAACTGAAATTCAGTAACTCAAATATTGGTCTTTTAGCCCTGTTTTAAGATTTGTAACAGGAGTAAACATTATATTTATACCCTACACCATCGTACCCTTTATATTAATCAATTTTAACAGATAATTTTTGAATGAAATTTGTGAAATTGGTGCTGATAAGTGCATATTAGTTATGATATAATACATTATCACAATATTTAAAATCCTTTTTAAAATGTTTGCAATTTAATGTGATTTTCAGAAGTGCAACTATGGAAATTTGGGAACCGAGCTTCAAAGAACTTAATTGTATCTAATTATATCTCTGCATATGTGCTTTTTATAAACTAAAACCCCGTGGGAATATTTTTATGGGAGCTACCTGTAATATAAGGTGTATTATTTTAACAGGCTTCGTCCTTGGTTTAATGTGAATATTAATCGCATAGTTTACATGGGCAGTCAGCAGGACAAATAGATAGTTAGGCAGATAGATAGACAGATATATGGACGGACTTATAATTTTGTGCAACACAATTATTTCTGTGTGTTATTAACTTCAGCACAAACATCAGTACATACTACCTTAACCAAATAATAATTTTCCTCAATTTTTAACATTTATAATTTTAATTTTTTGGCAAAGCGGTGAATTACAATATTGTAAAGCCTTTAGTGTGTGAAAATTTTTGTTATAAACTGTAAATCTAAACAGACATACTTTTTAAATTATATAACAATATACGTGATTTTAGTTACGCCTTTAATACAATTGACATTCATAATCGAATTTTGAAATATAATATTATATAATATATTGATTATTTTTCTATATAAAAAATAAAAGGTTTTATTTTAATAAAATTTATAAAGCTTATCTTATCTATATTATTATTATTCACTCAACAATACCTGCAATTTAAATTTCAGCATTTTTGTTTCTATTTTTAGCAAGTTTTCTGTCAACATTTTTTCTTTGTAAAATTAAAGTTTATTTCGTAATAAAATTTTTTGATTATTTAATGTGATTTTAAATAGCATTTAAGTCATATTAAATTTTCAATTTTTTTTCAAATGTTTAGCATTTAATTTAAAATGTTTTCCAGTTATTAACTTGTTATGCGTTTCATTGCATTCAAATCGTATAGACTTTACACTTTACTTAATTAGCTTACAGTTGATTTTTAAGTTGAGGCTTAAACACTTATGTATTTGACCATATCTCGCCTTGTGCTGTAATTTCTATGCAAATAACATTTATGTATGTAGTTTTCAAACACATTTCATATTCTTATAGTTTTCTATAGTCTTAAACCAACCTCTAGATTTGCTTGGTTAACAAACAAGTGTGGCATTTCTGGTTGAAATAAGGTAGTGATTTTAACGCCTTGTTGTACCCTACATTCCTCTATAAGTGGTGACGAGGGTATATTCACTTTGTGAATCCATGTGTAACACTAAGAAGAAATCATCTCAGATACCATAATGTATATATATTTTTGCATCAAATCAAAATTTGAGTCGACTTAGCTATGTCCTCTGTCTGCCTGTCTGTTGTTGGCACGCCAACCAATGAACCAATCCAGTATTTTTTATAGTCATAAGAAGTTTCCTATTTAAAAGCAGCTAAAATCAGATATAGACCGATATCTAAGGCAACCTCTAAGTTCAAGCAAAGAACTTTCGTACAATTGCCAATTACCAATCGTTATAATATTAAGTTATATATGCTTCATTACTATTCCAAACATTATCAAAATCGCTTAATGACTCATTAAATGTTCCTTGTTGTAATTAACAAAAACATGAATAATGTATACGTTTGAGTGCATGTGTGAGTGTGTATGTACAAAACATAACGTATTTAATTCACACGCATTTGTTTTGTACGGTATTGAAGATTCGGCATAGCCGAATGAAGCATTCTCCCATGTTTTTTAAATGCATTTACATTTGTAGTTTGTTTTCGATTTTTGTGCTTCGACTAGAAAACGGGTTTGTTTTCTCACATTATCTACATAAAATGAACAATTTTATGTCGATACAAAATGTATAAATGTTATTGAGAATGTTTTCTCAATTATAAAAGCAACTAACTGGAAGATGCATCTATGTTTAGTAGACACACATGTATTACATATTCCATAAACTATAGTATTATGGTGTTTTCAAAGAAAAACATTTTTTAATAAACATAAATAATTTAAGTTTGTTTATGAAAAGTTTTCATTTACTAGAATTTTTAATATGGGTTGTGGTGAGGCATTAAGGAGTCAAATAAATTATTATTTGGTATTAATAATGAAACGAGAATTAAATGAAAAAAATGAAATTAAAATAATATTATAATATTTTGATGAACATATTAGATATATATTTAATGAGAATATTTAGAGATATTAAGCATACTTTTCAGAATAAATAAAAAGAGTATTTTAAAATAGTTTTTAACAGATAGTTTTTTTCATATCATGTACTGCAAATTTTCATCGTCTTCAGGCCTTTTTATAATCCACAGTAGCTTAGGTAGCTTATTATCTTCCTGACGTCCTTGCAGACAATGCTGTCCTTGAACAATAGCAAGAAACTTCTGCAACGAATCATTTAACCTTAATTTTGGCCTAATTGTTAAAGTAATAACCAACACACATACATTCTGGTATCAATAAATGGACAACACAACCTTTGACGTTTCACCAGAGAATTGCGATTTGTAGCACGAGAACTAGTAATTCCTAAACTACTTGGTCTTATCATATTGGTTTTTGATAAGTCCCTTCGTGGATATCATGTTGTCTGCTAAAATGGTTGGGAGAAAAGTCCCACTTCAAATGTGTTGTTGTATTACAACAGAAGACACTAACAGTCGTCAAAAAATTTTATAGCTCAAACCCCTAAACAATATGAGATTTTTTATCCAGATTATGTTAAGTCTGAATTGCTACTCCTATTTACATATAAGGACATAGGGGCTTGGTTACGGATTATAATTGCCATGTAAGACCACTGGTTAGGCCGTAGTTACCTATGTTAATCTTGAACATTTCTGTGTCACTCCAATATTTTAGTTAGCTCCCATATAATAAACCTCTCGGAATAGCGCCATAAAAGTCCAATATACTTTTACGACTTCAAATAAACGTAAATAAGTTTTATATTTTTCCTAATCGATTTGCCATATATAATGGGTACAATACAACAGACCTTTCAAAAGTTACTTTGAAGATCATATATCTTACATATACATTGGTATTTTAATTTTAAATCGTTAGAAATTAAATTTTACATAAATGTTTGTATCATATTATTGTACTTCACATCAAATCATAAATCGGAAAAACAATGTATACGAGGGTCGTTCATAAATTTTGCTTAGCTGTCATTTACACCCAACAATGTGGTGTATGTTATTCATATCGGGCTTGTCTGACTATAATATTTTTACTTGCTATTAAATACTCTCTTCTTATGATTTACATTCAAAGGTCCTTCTTATTTTCCGTTTTTAAGTAATTTGTTATTTTTTATATACAATTTAAGAAAAAAACTTGAAATTTAACTATTTAAGCGCAAGAAACAAAATCAATTAAAATTTAACAACTTTGACTATAATTTAATTACAATACATTTATCATTTACTAACTCATTAAAGTATTATAATTATGAAATTTTCAAGTCTTCAAATTGATATACATTAAGAAACCTTAATAATTTAACAAAATTATTTCAACTTTTGTCCCGCTTTCATTTATTGATTACCGAGAACTTAAACAGAAGAAATTATAAAATTTCTCGGTAATTTTAATAGAAAATTTCTTGCCACCTGCGTACACCAACACCACCTATTGCTTAAATAATATAAATTGTTACAGCCCTTAAGCATTTAGCATTCAAGTCTTTGCTAGTCATTTACTAATCACCTGAATAGCATCTGTATATTTATTTACATCTATTTAAATAATCTTAATCGTTACTGGCAACATTCAGGTCATTATTTAACTAAACAATTGCCTTAAATTTTTGATGACTCAAAAAACCAACTAAATAAAGTCAATTTAAAGAAAGTAATCATTATTCAGAGTAAAACTTATAAAAGAACTTTTTTCTTTGATGAAAAACAACAAATAAAGAATGAAACCAAAAACTGTTTTAGTGGGAGTAAAACCAAAACTTGTAAAAGTATAAAAGCCATTTATTGTGCAAATAAGCCAAAGGCTGTAAGTATAAAATTTAATAAAATAGAATCGAAGAAGTTGTGTTGAACAGCGAAAGAAACGAGGACGAAAAAAACCCCTTTTCAATACTCGTAAAACATGTAAATACGCTCCTTCAACAACATTTCATTCATTCATTCATTCAATCTTTATCTATGTATATAAAGAATAAGTGGTTCATATTGAACGTAATAGAAGGAAAATACATCTTAAGATATACATGACGCACATTTTGCGTAAAAGATAGTGAATTTAAGAGTAATTTCACTGCCAGCAAATTTATTTCAAATGCTTATTATGTTTTATAGGATTTTCATTTCTTTGCAGTTTTTATAACCTCCACCACCACAAATGGTGAAGAGGTTATATTAACTTTGTCATTCCAAGTGTAACGCTAAGAAGGAATCATCTCAGGCCTATAATGTATATATATTCTTGCATCAAATCAAAATCTGAATCGATTTGAATCTAGCCTATATTCCTGTGAAGTTTCTTATTTAAAAACAGCAAAATCAGTTCGGCATATTAAAAGATATAGACCGATATCTGATGCTATCTCTAAATTAAAAGTTTAAATGAAATTTTGCCAAATATTAAGTTATGTGAAGTTTTCCAAAAATTATCTAAATCGGTTCAGTAAAAAAAGTTATACCCATATATATAACTAAATTTATGACTCATTAAGTGTTTCTGTATAATTAAGAAATGCGTTTATATAATATATATGTTTGTGAGTGTATGTGTGTATGTGAATATCTACGGAAACTATCATATTAAATTCACACGATTTTTTGGTGGAGGGTATTTAAGATTCAGCATTCCCGAATATAGCATTCCTACTTGCTTTTCTCTCTCTTTCTATACTTTTTTTCGCTTTAAGTCTATTTTATTTCTATTTTGCAAAAGTATATATACTATTTTTTTACTTTTTCTTGATAATATTTCTTCTTGTTAAAAGTAGCTAAAGAACTCTTACAATAAAATGTAATGAAATTTAATGCTATTTGCATTACTTTCTTTCTTTCTCTTTTTCTATCTTTTCAACGTTTTATAACCCAACCACCAGACAGAGAAATACGTCTTTTCTTCTTATATCTCATATCTATACGTCTTACTATCTATATTTCTACATCAATAACGGTATTGATGGGATGAAGAATATTTTGGTTTGTGTGAAAAAAAAAATAGAGCAGGAATTTACTGGTTGTACTTAACCCTTTATTGAATGTTGTATGTAAAATATTATTAAAAATTATTGTTATGGTGATAATACTGTAAAATATGAGTAACAATATCAAATGTCACTATAAACGTTTTCTAAAGAAACAAAATTCAATGGAAAAAGGTTTTCTATATTTCTAAAGAATAAAAAAAGAATTTTTTAATATTCGCTGATAGAATAAACCATTCTATTTGAAGAGTTTAGATTGACAGCTTTTACTTTTAATAGAATAGAGTTTCAATTTAAACGATTTTATTGAAACAAATGTAATAAGGGCAAGAAGTAGGATTTTTCCATGAATTTAAATATTAATCGGACACTTCCAAAAACTTAAGTGAATTTATATCGCACAGTGCCTGTAACTTTCGAATCAGTAGATGTCTTAATGATATTTGACAAGGATAAAGCTAAGATAATTTTCTTGGTGGAATTTGTCGGGAACAAAATTGGTAACCTTGGAAAGATTGATTTTTAAAAATTCCCGAATAATTTATTTATGAATAGAGACAAAAGAATTTTTTTCAAACGTTAGTCCTGTTAAATATTTACCAAATTACGTTTACATATGTAAGTTATCTCTTACAGTTTTAGAGATATTCAAGACGAAAATTGTTTTAAAACAAATTTTTAAAGAAAAGAGTTTTTCTGCCGAAAGGCGATCTTTTTAGTGAAAATAATAAAATTTTAATTACCTGTTCTATGGACATTTACAAAATTATGTCCTTATTCTCTTCGATTTCAATAAACTTTAAATATTAATTAATTGGTTTGTGCTGATGTTTGTATCAAACTGAAAACATGGTGCTTTATGAATGGATTTAATGATATCCGTTCGTCCTTAGGTCCGTCTGTCAGTCTGTCCATGTGAATAATCTACAGGAAGCCGTTCTTGAGATATCATGGTATGTATTATTATTTTGGACCAAGAACAAACCTATATGAAATTGGTCAAATTCGGTCCAATATTTCAGGTAGGTCCCATAATGATATCCTCCCGGAATAGGATTCTAACCTCATAAATTTGTTTCAAATAAATATTTCACCTTACAAATCTCAAGAATATCGGTCGAAAAATCAGAAAACGCTCTACCGAAATTTTCGAAGATCAGTTCATTATATCCAATATCCCCATATAACCCCGCTTTCGAAAATCATCTTAAATTGTATAAGAGTTTCATATATGTAAGATTAAAAAATAATGTATATTGGAACAAGTCATAAAATCAGATTTTACGAGTTTCGGTCAAATACCTTTAGTTAAAAGTTCCAATAGACTTATTCTTTCATGATCGATCGAATGATCGATCTGAACAAGGTCGATAAAATACTGCTAAATATGATAATCAAATCTAACTCAATTTTTTGCAAAATTTCAGAATATCGAAACTTCAAAAGAATTAAACAACCAGAACAAAAATAAGTGATAAATAATGTATGAAAATAATATCTACAAGCTTCAATTGTCTTAAAAACAGGGGTCTTAAATACACATTGAGCGTTTTGATTACAGCGTCCTTTAAAATGAAGGAAGTCTTTTTTGTGTTAGAATTTCCAAATAGGTAAATTAAGGGGAAATTTATTTGAATAATATAGTCTTTATACACTCTATAAATATTTTGGTTATTTAGGTCGGATATCATTATTTCATAATTTACTACCGTTTCCCAGATAAAATCTTATAAAAAATTATTTTTGTGACTCTAATTATGATAACCTTTCGTATTTGTGTTTCATACCGGATATATTATATTTTCAAAGTTACCATTTATATTTATTTCGACAGTTTTTATAAATTGTTACTAACTGTATTTTTGAGCCTTTATGGGGTTAATTTATTTTGAATTAAGTGGCAGCATTTTGTGCGGTAAAGTTTGAAATAGTTAAACACTACTCTTATTAATTAGTTTCACTTGGTTTAAATAATATATTTTTAAAAGTTTAATATATTATTTACAGATGTTCAAAATTTTTTATTTAAAATATTCTGTTTTTTCGGACGTAATACAAGCTAAAATAATCGCTAATTATTGTTCTTAATTCTAATAAGTTCTCTTCTCAATCGAAAATAAGACAATTTATGGGAAAAATATTTGTTTCTTAAATTCTAAAGACAGTTTTAGCTTTTAATTACTCACTTTATATTCATTAAAACTTTACATTATATTTTTCTGCCACTAACTACCCTTGATTCTAGTGTAGGGTACTAAAAGTCATGCAACAAAAAAGTTAAGGACTAAGCAAAAACGGATTTAACACGATATCAATTTATTTTACTGTCGATTCGATAAAAAAACTCATCTTTGTTTGTCGAACTTAGATATATTTGCAAAAGTTGTTATTGTTATTGCCGTCGTTGTAGTGGTAAACATTTTAGTTGCTGTTCTGGATATTATTGCTGGTGCTGTTGTTGGTGTTTTTGTTGATTAGCTGTAATTAATCACATTGGTTTTGTTTTATTACAAAAGACATAGAAAAAGAAACAAAGTTGCTACTTATTATAAGTTGAGAAATAGAAATGGAATAAAATTAAATAAAGTTGCTTGATGATGTATAATTCTATTTTTTGTATCCTTTTTGTTGTTGTTGCTGTTTTCTAACTTTATCATTTATTTTCTATATATCATTGTTTTTATCTAAGTATTATCGTTAGCGTGTTTGTTGTATTTTTTGGCATTTTATTACCACCAAACTTTAAGCTAATGAAGAATAAAATAAAGAGAAAGAGTAAAAACGAACAAAAAAAAAAAAAACAATACGTTCCAGTAACCTTAAGTCCTTTATGCTCATTATTAGATAAAACATATAGAGTTAAAATGAAATGCACTTAAAGAATTTTAGGAAGTATTCGATAACAAAAATGTCTTAAATGAAGAAGAAATCTAGATATTTCGTTCTTAAGCAATAGAAAATGTACAAATGTTAATATATCACATATATTTATATATGTTTTTGTCTAAAGGTAAATCTTACTAAAACCTTTGACTTGTATTGATGAGGCTAGAAACCAACCCTGTAGTCGTATATATTTATTATATATCATTAGCAGATAATATATGTAGAGTTAAAATGAAATGCTCTTAAAGTATTTAAGGAAGAAGGAAAGATTTTTCGTTATAAATAAAATAATAAAATGTGAATATATCACAGAAAAAATCACGGTATTTTATGTTTGTTTTTACATAAGCGAAGTCTTCTAAAAACCTTCACTCGTATTGATGAGGCAAGAAATCAATCCTGTAGTCTTATATATTTTAATCAGTGTTGCTAGTCAAATATTTAATTCGAAAATCAAAAATTCCAGAAATGAGAATTTTTGAGATCGCATAAATTATCTAATTTATACATATTTTTTCCCCTTTTTGGTGGATTACGTTAAAAGTAATAAAAATTTAGTTATGTGGGTGGAGGCAGTATATAATACTCTTGATCCTCTCTTTAAAAACGTTAATTTTTCTATAACTTTATGTATGATTTATCTCTGTTAAATTTTTCCCATGTAAATTACCATTTTTACATTCTTCTTTCTATTTTTTGGTCTCCACTAATGTCATTGTCTTTGATTGTCTTAAATCGTGCTATATTTGCTCTATCTTTCTTAGTCTTTTTTATTTTTTCTTGTTTAACTTATTTTAGATATTATTGGTCATGCTTTATTTTGAGACATGGTGGCCTTCGTGCTACAATGACTGATGGCCTTATATTGGTTTCCAGTGGAGAAGGGTGTTTATATATGTATAAAATAGATGATTTCGTTTTGATTTCTTTTTATCTATATAAATACACTTATATAGAGTATTTTCGG